>CM072156.1:6618517-8081371 GCA_036850595.1 Rhyacichthys aspro | reverse complement strand
GTTGTGTGGCAGTGCCCTCTGCTGAGCACACACTGAAATGATTTACTCAAAGCTTTGACTGACCTTCAGGTTAAAGTATTAGGTCACTCTATTGTTCTGTGATGCAAATCCATGCTTACTCTTTCTGCTGGGTACAGGAGGCAGCCCCTAGTGCACTGACAACATAGAGCCCCATAGAACAGCATGCAAAATAATCATCACATCATTACCATCACTGTCCCCATAGTCATCCTTAGTGCCACAGCCAATCCACAGTCAATATAAGATCATCCTAAACATCTTCATTATATCATCTTGAGACAAAAATAGTTATATGCACTTAAAAAGCTCAGAAAATACATAGAGAAAGGTCGAGTATACAAGCATTCAGTAGAAAATAAACAAAAATAAAAACACAAAAATAACAAGTGCCCTGTTGACTGTCATGCAAAGAAAAGCCAGCTACACTGCTAGCTACGTTGAAGTTGTGTAATACTGTGTATGCCCTCATTTTAATGTGAAGCTTATACTGATTTTAAAAGCTAGTAAACACATGAAGAACTCAAGAACAACACATTTGAACTGTACATGCTGCTTATTTACCTTTTTTTTGAAAGGGGTCTTGTTGAGTTTGCACAATCACACATGAACACCTCAGGTTACCTTTGACCTCTCAGTAATAGACCAGGCACAACTATGCATTAACACTGCTACTGCATGAGACAAGTATTATGGTGCAGTGGATTGCTCTATAAATGACAGATGTACAGTATTTAAGAGGGATGTCCAACTGAAGAAATTGGGTTATTACCAAAGACAATAAAAGAAAGGACACCTTTGATAATATCAAAACATTGTAAAGCAGCAAAAAAAAAAAGCACAAAAAGATTAAGAGTACTTCACACCAAGTTGGTCGTAACAGAAAACAATACATGCATGATCCAAACTGGGTGTACAATCCCTTTAAAACAGCCATGTTTTACACAAAGCAGTGTCCCTTTTAACAATGACAGTACTTGTACAAGTGCATGGGCTGTACAATAAGAATAAAGAGCACACATACAAATAAACACTAAAATAAATAAATAAATAATCCAAATAAATAGAAACCTGAGGACTATTCACCAAACTGACTGCCCGCTCTTTTGAATCTTTATCTGACCAATAGGGGCAAGACAATGCACTCTGCCAATGGTGAATGAACAGTACAGAGGAGCTGATCGCATGTTATAAACCCACAAGTTTACAGTGCTGCAGAGTCACTGTAATCAGGCCCCCTGGCACAAGCACTTTGTATCATTAAAAGCTGAAACACTTCATTGTAACACAACTAAAACATGAAAATCATCATACACAAAAAAAACACATCACATATGACCAGGTCATATGAAAAAGTCCAGGGCTGAAGGCAGGAAATTGATATGTCCTCAAAAATAAAGCATTTATGTTTTTGCTTTCACAAAACATACACCTCCTAAATCTGCCCCAGGCCTGTAAAGAACACACAGACTGCAACAGATGCACTGCACATGCAGACACACACGCACACACACACACACACACACACAGACACACATACTGCACACAGCAGGAAATACACAAATCACAGAAAGGTGCCCAAAGCTAACATTTCTGCAGACACCAAACAGCTCCTACAACATACTCAGCCTTGATTCTTTATCACAGAGTCTACCATTGTTCTTAGACACATTAATGCAAGTGTTCAATGTAATAAAAGATTAATTAGCACCAGCTTTCTGCACTGTGGCTTTGAAGTGAGATTTATTATTTGTCACTTCTTATGTTTACCATTTTCAACAAAAAAAAAAGAGCAGTTTGATGAATTTCAGACAGCATTGTGATTTTAAGGATGTAAAAATATCTAATTTAGGGAGACAATACTGCACTTTAACTGTTGCCTAGCAACAGCTGGAGCCACCAACAGTGCAGTGCAACCCCACCCCTCCACTTTCCTCTCAAAAGAGGACTTCTTTAGCAACACTGGGCTGAAATTACAGAACCCAATGAAGGCAACAGCCTGAACTGCACAAATGATTTTCTGTGAATTATTTGCATTGACATAAATCCTAAAAATGAATTTGTTATAAATGTGTATTGCATGTTCTTTTGTGTACAACACTTCATGTTTCAACACAGGAAGATACTGACCATATCTAAGCCTTTCTACAGGCATTCACTTCACTGTTCAGTGCAGGTTCCTTCATCTGTATTGAGTCCCTAGACTTGGACTGGCATATATATTGTTACACAGACACAAATTATGTTCTTGCATTCACATGTAGTGCACCCCTTCCAAAAATAATAAAAATAATATAAGACAAGACATAAAAAAACTATGCACACACAAAAAACAAAACATGTTGAACTGGAGTTTGGGCGCAGTAGCATAGCTATCAAACGAGAAGCAAATTACAAAAACTGCCTGTATAATTTTCCACTTATTAGCCACAATAAAAAACAGCCACTGTTAATATGGGGAAAACATGCTTCCTTAAAAAGATAGAACAAAAAACTCTTTTACTCTAGAAACCACTGGCATCAAGAATTGTTTTGAAATGTACAAATTACATATACAATTGCAAATGTGAAATTATAATAATCCTCATAATTATATCGTAATGATAGTAATAGACTTTTCTTAAAACTTTACATACTGTATTTCCAGTGCAGTGTTTATGTCACACAAGTGTGGATTCACAGGAAAACAAGAGGGTTGTTGGTGTCACAGAAACAGTAGGGCAGGGAGGATACCACAAGAAGGAATCACGACGAGTGCTGACCACTCCTCAGTGCGTCCCAAGAAGAAGAAGTTAGGGGATGAGGGGTGCCGCTGGATGTCTGCTTGATGCTGTGTGGATAAAGGTCGATAGGTGGCAGGTGATGGACAGGGTAGTGGTAGCAGTAACAGAAGAGATGCATGCTGGGGGTTTAGGCTTCTTTCCTAGTAAAGGAGGGTTTGTTGCCATTTGTCCCCAAACAGACACCGCACCCCTCCCTCCTCTTCTTCATCTCTCGTTCTTTCATCAGAGCACTCCTTGCAGACAAAGTTATGGCATTCATCCTTTAAAGACAAAGACAAACAATACTAAAGACTTCACTATAAAAGTACCTATTAATATTGCTGCTGTTAGGCAGTACTTTCAAAATATGTACTTTGCAAAAAATCTAACAGATGTGGGGTTTACAAAGTGAACACTGATTACATTTAATACATACATTTCTTGAGATTTAGCAAGTACAGACCACATAGATGGTGACCAACAAAATAACCAAAAGCAAATGTAATCTGCCAATGGTGAATGAACATTACAGAGGAGCTGATCGCATGTTATACCCCCATAAGTTAACAGTGCACTGTGATCAGGCCCCCTGGTACAAGCACATTAAAAGCTGAGAACATACCGATGGTGACCAACAGAATAACTAAAAGAAATAGTAATGTGTTCAGGTATTGGGTTTGTCTTAACAGCAGCAATATGTTGGTGGTTCCCATGCCCTGGCCTGTACCTCACTGGAGTGGCGCGGCTGGTGCGCCCGAGCAGTGGAAGTGGATGTTCTGCCACTTGCTGTCTCTACGATGCCACACTCGAGTCTCCTCCGACTGGCTGGAGCGTGGCCGACCCTGGCCATCCACAAACTGAGTCAGACGGATGTAAGCGATGCAGGCTGCGTCTTCCCCAATCAGGTGCACATGAGGGTTCAAGATGGTGGTGTGGATGGGCTTGCTGTTCTTAGCCAAAACTGCCAAGATAGGGAAGGTAATGGATTTGGGAATGGATATTTAGCACAAAGCTGAACAGTAAACTACAAATGAACTCATGTTTATTTGTACATTCGGAGTAAACACATGTTTGAAATATGTTTAATACTTACGATTCTCAAAATAAAATCTGTGGAAATCCATTCCTTCTACCAAGTTGCCCAACGCCTCTGGTTCAAATGAAGTGAGTCCAGGATCACAGATCTTACTGAGGGACAAAAAGAAAAAGGGGGTTAATAAAGCCAAACAGGTGAATATCTACTTGAAATTTACTGTTGATCCTGAAGCAAAAGATTATTTTTTTCTGAATTGCACAAACAGCACTGGTAAAACCATCAGTGTTCAGATGTCAGCCACCAGCAGTAGCTACAGCCAGTGAACCACTCTCTGAATCACTTCCCCTGACACATTTTCACTCTGTTTTGAGAGCTCATTATGCGACAGCTGGAATTCTTGGCTGCCTGACAGATTTTTTTCAGTCTCCATGTCCACAAGATTTAAGCAAAAAAAGTCAATACAAATATTTTTTCTGTTGTTATGACTTCAGCAGAACAACTGAATGTCACACATACTGCTACAGGCGTAACAACAGAAGAGAAAACAAAGAATATGGGACTCACGCATATGCTTCAAAGTCTCCATTGTTGATGGCTTCTATCAGCTGCTCTGTAATCTTGATGATTTCTTGTTTGCGTGCTGCAGACGACAGAGTTAATTAAAGTTAATCACAACATCAGAGCGAAACCGAAGCCATTGTTTTACGATACAACAGCAACACAGATGTTCAGGCAGTTAGTACAGAAAGACACAAAAGGCTTTCATTAAATCTTTAAAATAAATCTTCTGTTCATAGGTTTAAAAATAGTTTGTTGAACAGCCTGTTGTATAAAACTGGACACTCCATGTGGTATACAGTAAGATATGATTTCCTAAACTGTGTACTCCTTGCTGCCAGTCATTTGAGTATATTTTACTCAAATGACATGGATTTTCATTTGAATAGAGATGTAAGTGCGTAATGGGGTGTTTCGGAAACAGCATGTTGCTTTAAGAGTGAGGCTATTATATTATTGCAATAATGTCTGTGCAAATTCTCAGTCATCCAGGTCATAAACCAATAAAAGTTTACAAAGACAGACCTTACATCTTGATACCTTCTTCGTAACCTTTTATTGGACTATTGCAATTACATTACAACAGTTATCCATAAAGGTAAACAAAAATGGCAGTTCAGTTATCCTTGAAAACCATGGCCACCACCAACACAAGACATTTTCACTCACAAACAGCAAAAATAAACTGCAAGTCCAGGCAAAAGCAAACACTAGTTCCACAGGTCACTCAGTTTAATAAGTCCTTCAAGCCAAAAACAAGATCAGTTTCCTTTCAGAGCAGATTAACTCTCAATATGTTAGATTCATTGCTCAAACACAGACTCACTCTGAAAACAGACAAAACCATCTGATTAGCTGACCGTGCAGTGGATGAATCGGTGGAGTTTTTGAGCTTTGTACTCACTCTGGGAGGAGGTCGGGGAGGGGCTGGAGGGTGGGTGAGGTGGAGGTGGGGAGGTGGTATGAGCAGGTGTGGGGTTGGGCTTGGCACTGGGTAGGGGCACTGATACAGCATCACTATCAGCTGCAGGGGCCACAGGGGCCACAGGGGCAGCAGGAGCAGCAGGGGCCGCAGGCGCCTTGCGAACACTGCTTACCAAGTCTGTGAGCCGAGACACTGAGTGCCATTAAGGAATGAATAAAAGACAAGAAAGTGATAAGAAAAATAATAGTACTAGAGTCTGTTTTTAGAATTTAGAAAAATGACACCTAATGCTGACAACTCCTAATCAGGGGTCCTTTAAGCTTGTGTGATAAGGGTCAGGTTTGTTCATGTTTGTTGTCAAAACGTGTACAAAGCATCTCAGATTATCAGACTGGACTACACCGTATCAATTTGATGCCGTGACATTTTGTTCATCTTTCACTTTATGAATTAAAACAGAGATTTTTTTTCTTTACAATCGATTAAACGTGAGCATAACTTGTGAAGCTGTACCACTAGAGTCTTGCACTGCAACAAAGCATTTTCTCTCTCCATTACTCTAATATTCAAATACCAATAATATATTTTATAGAAACAACTTTTATGACATCACTGCTCAGCACAAACCACTCTCCTTTGTACTCCAGTGGAGTGGAAATGCAAATTGCCTTTCGTAAGAGGACTTTGATATAATAAACACTTGGTCACGGCCTTACTATGACGGTATAGTGCTTCTCTCTACTTACTCTGCATTGGGACAACAGGGGTGTGAGGTGGGGAAGGGGCTGAGAGTGCGGGTGGGGTGCAGGATCTCCCTTCTCCGTCAGGCGTGGGCCCTGAACCTCTACGCACTGAACCCAGCAGGTCAGCGAACTTTGCAGCCGCTAAGTCAGGATGGGAGGAAGGAGGAACATGGAAGACGTAAATGGAAGGAGGACCACAGTAATGCAAAAGTCAGACAGGACACCTGGCCAAATGTGAGCAAAGATCACATTTGGCCAGTAACCACTGCAGATGGATGAAAACATATCAGGAGATTAAAAAAAGGGGAGTAAACGAAATATAGAAAAAGACATGCACACAAATAAACAGAATTGCAGAGTAGGACTATGTTGCTTTTTTATTTCTGATCATTAGATGGAGCCAGGGAGTTGCTCTAGTCACACGTGGCGTGGGCGAAAGATGGGGAGGATGCCAGGGAACAGGAGTAAAAATACTACAAAGCATCTCAGTGTTTACCCAAAATGCCTTGTCTTTGACTCACTGCTCTTTAATATTTAAATGTGTTTGAGAGTATAAGCTTGAAATGAATAAAACAACTGAGAAGAACTAAATCGCATGTATGTTTTAATACATGTGACACTGTGACTGGAATGCACACAAGGGGGATATAGAGAAGGTGGTATAAAGCTGGACTGGGGGCCATGCTGACTTACACTGCACAGCAGAGGACGCGCCCTGAGAGCTATCAGGTTGAGAGCTTGTGCTGGACTGGGCCTTAAGCGAGCTGTTCTCTACGCTCTTCCCTAATAACACACACATGTACATATGCACGGACATACACATGTTGTACACAAAAACACAACAGAAATGTCAGAGTCTGGAATGATAAGAGGCGGCAAAGCAAGCGTGAGATGACATTGTAGGAGCAGGCAGTGACAAATAGGAGATGATTAACCGAGTCAAACTCTTGTACCTCAGAGCAAATGCAGCTACTTTTCAACAACAATCCTGTCACTTGAGCCTTTTGCTGATTATTCTGGCTAATGGCTCCATTTAAGTAGGATTTACAGCAGCGGTTGTTACTGCTTGGAGTATTTTACTGAGTCTTTAATGGAGGCTTGCCAGAGAGCACAGGATGGATGATGACACTGACGTCCAGGGTAATGAGAAATTTAGTTTCTACTCATTACAGCTTGCTTGTTCAATCAGTGGGCTCAGAGGGAAACAAATACATAAACGGTCAACAAAACTGACAAATAAGGTGATAAAAAACATTCCTTTGGCATGAGACTAATGGGAGATTAAAAGGAGTTTCTTTTATAAATTCATTTCACAAGTGTAATAAAATAATTCCAGTTATTTGTACTGAAAACAGCAAAGTGAAAGGTTTCCAACAGTAATAGAGAAATCAACAGGAAGTGCTTGAAAATTATACCCTCAGTACAAACCACCAACTGTATCTAAAATGTTTTTAAATAATATAATAAATGTCATATAAACATCATAACCTTAAAAATATCAACAGCCAGTTTAGTGACATTAATACCTCTATAAAATATCAAATGGTGAATGACTAGCAGCAGGCCCCGCAAAACACACTCAGTAAAGTAACCTCTACTATAAAGGCATTGAGAGTAATAACACAGATATGTTGTCAGATGCTCCAAACGCCAACACAGGCGTTAGGTTGCAAACCAGCTGCCAAGCACTCACTGACCCAACAAGAACTCACAAATATCCATATGACACGAACTATTCCAGTCAAACCCAAGTCCTCGCCTTCCCACACTCACCTGACTCTTGTAGTTTTCTCTGTCCCAGCTATTGGCCTGGTCGTGACTTAAGACTTACAATACTGTGTAAGACTAATGTTATCCCAGGGTGGCGCTAGCAGAACAGTGTGCTTTAACTCCCCTCTGGGCTCTCTGTCTCTGTTTCCTGCAACTAGGGCTAAATTTAGACACCTCCCTCTTTAGCCATGACCCTCCTCCCAAGGTGTCCTTGCCCTCAACACTTTTGCCAGAGGGGTGGTACAGTGGGGCTCCAATTTGAGAAGTTGAAAAAAAGAAAACAGAACGGACAGTGTAAAACGGCAGCATAACTGTACAACGCGAGGGCTGTATTTTGGAGTGAAGCATGGACAAATGCATGTGACTCATCAATTCACATCATCAAGAGCTATTTATCTTACTTCTGAAATGCAAAAAGTTAAATATAAGTTGTTTAAGTAAGATTTCCTTCAAATAAAAGATCCACAAATTACTCATTTCAACTTTATGTGCAGACTACAGTGCAACAACATTGCCATCTGTTGGACAGTTTAGAAAGTTTAGAAAGTTTAGACTGTAAACTTTTGTTTACAAAGTGAAAGACAATACACACTGTGCTGACATCTCCCTTGTTTTGTGTCATGGCAAACCAATTACTGCATTCAGCTGTGTCAGATCTGTTATTGTTATAGTGTGACGCAACATCAGCAACACATACAGTATAGCAGTGACTGTTGTTTTAATCAGTTTTTTAATTCTGAATTGAAAATAATGTCCCTCTACCAAATTGTTCAGAGTGAATTCCCAGCACAATAAATACTACTTTAATGCAGTTCAAACAGTCCTTAGCTCTATGTACTGTATGTTGTTTATGTTGATATCACAATACATTTTCTATATATTGTGCAGCCCTAATAAAACCCTAGACTTGAATTTGTAATATATACTTAATGTATACCATAGTGAAGGCATATGCAGATAAAAAGATTCTAATATTATGAATTAAACGACAAGAATTGGATTAACTTAATATTAACTTAATACAATGGTGAAGTAATGCCATGTGATGGTTATGTCTTTAAAGAATCAAACAATGAGCAATATGTCATTAGTGAATACACGACTTTAATAACCTACTAGCAAAGGCCACATTTGTATTGTACCAAAGAAATACAGGCTACAACCCACGAGACCTGAGCTAAATACAGTGACATTTTTGCCACCATCAAAACTCATTTTGGTGTGACCTTTGAGAAACTGACACAACATGTTAAATTGTTATTTTCACGTTCTTTCTCTCCTAACTTTTGTTCAGAGCTCTCACTGATAGTGCCGGTCCTCGTTGCTAGGGGATATGTGACATGTCTGCAAAGCCTCTATAGGGAGAAGAAGAAGAAGAAGAAGGAAGCGCACATTTTGTTCTGTACACTTGGCACAGAAAGGATCCATTCCTAACCCGATTTAGACGCACTGTATTCAGCTCAAATGTGGAGAACAGCAGAAGAAACCTTGGATTCACATTTGTCTGCAAAGTACACAGCAGATACAAAAAATAGACGCTACACAAAGCTGATGCATTCAAGCCTGATGCAATATCCAAAATAAATGTACAAACAGAAACCCGTGACAAACAGCTCTGCATACTGACACTGCTCCCAGACATGGGTTTCTCGGTACTGGGATTACAGCTAACGCTTTGGGAGAGCCAGATCATGACCTCCAGACACACAAATAAATGCTTCTTCTTAACTGAGGTTACAAACAAGCACCACCGGAGAAGATGGCAGTTTACTGAAGCTCCATCAGGGGTCACTAATAGGTCACTCAAGAGCGAGATGGGCAGGGACTAAATTAGAGTCCTACTAACACCTTCATACCATTCATACACTGTACACTCTGTACATTCAACACATGCTGCAGCAGTTTGCTTTCGCAGAAATGACCACAGTGAAATTTATTACATCTTGTGAAAACGATGTCAGATGAGTAATAATTGAGTGTCACGCATTTGTATGATATATCTAAACTGAGCATTATTATTATTAGTCTTTGCTTGTTTGCACTCTCACCTTTCACGTCTTCATCCTCCACTGTGGTGTTGCTGCTGTCTGATGATTCCTGAAGATCAAGAAAAGGAGTCAGTTTGAGTTTGCATCACACAATACACACATAAATGGAAGACTAAATCTACAACATTTTCACACTGACCAGCAGGAGGTATGTTCAGTTTAAAAGCAGATTCAAGCAGAAACAATGTCCAGATTTTCTATTTGTTTGTTAGTGATCGTCTATCCAAACCAGAAGAATACCAACAAACTCAACCACCCTGTCTGTTCACTAAGCATCAGCTCCTATGTGTGTGAGACAAATCTGCTCCGTGTATTTGATCTTGGCTGTAAACACTCTACGGGGCTTGACCCTGCTAAGTCACGCTTCTCAGCACCTGTCTTCCTGTCTGACTGTCTCTCGGTTCTTCGGCTTTAGCCAGAGGAGCTGTGAGCTTTAAACTCCAATTAGCAGATAAAAAGGGCCCTAAATTCCCCTCGCATGTAGAAGAGAGTTGAGAGGCTCTTATGACCTCATTAGAAATGTACAAGCTCCTGAGCCAAATCACAGGCACCAAGCACAAAAAATGTTTTGCAGCGACAGGATAAAGAGAGGCTTGTGACACAACAAGAGGTGGGTCACAAAGAAGTCTTGTGGGTTTATTAATTATTTAAAAAGTACCACATTTTCCTTGGTGTATATTAAACTTCATTCCTATCCTGTCTTGTTTTGAGAACTGGTGACTAGGCTGATGTTACTTTTTAAAAACTGTACTAATCTGTTATTTTAAAGCAGCACTTGGTACATTCAGGATTTGCACCCACTTAAGGACTATGCCTGCAACTGCAATGCTGCACGCTTACATTGGACTGATTTATCTCTGTGTCTTAATATATTTGGAAATTTGAGCTAATGCAGTCACAAAGTGGACTATCTGCTGATAGATGCACTGTGTTTATACATGTTTGAAAGAAACATCAAAACCATTAAATGCATTAATTTGAGGCATTGTATTTCAAAGAAATGGCTATAAAGTGATGCCTAAAAAACACAATGAGAGGAGCACAAGTAAAAGTGAGTCTAAAATTTAACCAGGTCTAAAGAACTACTTCAGCCCTATACATTTATTCAGGCTTATATCACCGTCGTAAGATCATATGCCTTGTATTTAGCTATTGTTACAGCACTCCATGATCATGATCTCTGTGGAAATTCTCTGCTGAAATAAAAGTAAACTAACCATGTCAGTTTTTTGTACTAATATACTTTAGTAAAACATCATAAACATGTTCCAAGAAATCTGTTACAAGTATAACTTATGTAAATATAAAACAGTGACTATAGCCGGTTACTACCCTTCTAAGAGTTCACACTCACCCATGTCCTACACACAATTTCTCTTTGTCTAGTATTTTGTGAGGTTAAGTCTAACGCAAACCAAATTGTTATCCTAAAATCCTTAAAAGTGCATCTAAATCGGGTGAGAAACAAAGACAAAGCCGCAACCCAATTTAAATGCTCCGTTATTCATGAGTCACTCCACAAAATCAGGCTAATTCATGCAAATTTATTATACAAAACCGTCTTGATTAATACGATGATATTCCTTTGCAACAACATTAAAGGTTAGGCTTAAACCTAGGTTGTGACATGATAAGACACTTGGTTTCCTATCAATAGTGAAACACAAGTTACACAGGCACTACTTAACCCATGTCATAGTGCGCCCACACTGATGCAGAATGAGAGAAACAAAAGAGGAGGAGGAGGAGAATGGCAAGTATAAGTATAGAAAAGGTCAGGGCAGCTTGAATGGCGTATACCTTTGTCCCGTCGACTGGATTATGGATGACAGTTGTCTGAGGTTCCTGGAGGGGGGAGAGGGGCAAGTGGAGGAGCATGGAAAATATGAGATAAAGGAGAAAAGAAGGAAAAGAGGAGAGAAAGAAACAAATAGACACTTATGACAAGAAGGTATAAAAGTGAACAAAGAGGAACAAAGATAACGATATGAATGTTAGATGAAAAGAAAGTGCTTGTTAAAGTTGGCAGGGGAGAGAGTCTTTCTCTGAAGTGATAGAGTGGGTGGATGAGCTGAAAACTGTAATTTGAAGTCACTTCTGTTCTCTTTGCAGTCATGAGGCAGCTCACACACACACACACACAGAGCAGAAACACAGAGAGGCCACAGCCCCGGGTCAAGTGTCTGCTATGAGGACATCAGTGCTCACACAGCGGACAGTGATACCATACTGTCACAGCCTCGGGATAAACATAAACAGTTGCACTTCAATCTGACTGTTGCTCTGATAATTCAGCATTTTAATAAAGCACTGAAAATAAAAGTAACAACCGAGTACAGAGGACAGCTCATATAACACAAATAAAATGAGAGTGACATAAAGAAATGCCAGCCACACAGCCTTACAGAGAAAGTGACAAAACTCTGTCCAAAAGAGCAATTTCACAAATAAAAAAAAACCTCACAGAAAAAGCCAGCACTGCTGAGCTGTCGCTGGCAATATTTCAGGATTTTAAGAAAAAGTCTTTTACTAAATGAATGCTTTGTGCAAAACTCTGGCTTAGTCACATAATGTTCTCTTCCAATTGTTTGTTAAAGCTCTTCAAACACTTGTAGCTCAAAACTACTACTTAAGGTGAAAGCCAATTATATAGTTTTTTTATGTTGCTTTTTGCTACAAGCTGCCCTTTCATGATAATGTGTACAACAAAGCTTGACACATTAAAACATTAAAGAAATAATATATTTTTTCACAGCTGTCTTAACAGAAAGTATTTTTAGATACAGTGAATGAGAAACACTGCTGTCTTCCCTCAAACACTCTACAGTCACTCCTTTTCCAGGAAGTAACACCGCTATGATGACCAGTCATCCGCTGTCTCCCTGATGATGATGATGATGATGATGATGATGATGCTGGAGTTGTCACAGCAACCGTCACCCAGGGCAACAGGCGCTGTGAGGAGAGATAATGCTAAGCGAGAACAAAGTACCTGGGGTTTGCAGATTAGAGGAGGGGGCGAATGCTGATGACATCACCTCATTAAAAAGTGGCAAACCTTCTTTAAACTCATATACAGTATTTTACATATAAAGTCAGTTACAAAAGTGATAAATCCTTAGCAGCTCTACAAATAAACGGCATATACTGTGAGAAAGGCAATGTCTTTTATATAATCCAGCTCTGTATAAAGGTGCTCACGTGCCAAAGAGCTACACAGTAAATAGCTCATGTCCCTAGCAACAGCTTTGGAGATCACAGCCGCCTTCCCACACTCGATTTCCTTCAAGGATCAGAAAAAAAAGCCTTGTTGGCTCAGTGGACGTGCCCACACTTCTATGCATACTCATAAGCAGCACAGAAATATGAACCCCTGATTAAATATATCCTTATAAAGTATCTGCACAAGCACCGAGAGCAGGGATCTTCAAGCTAACATCACCACAATGCACGCTAACAGAGACACATAGAAAGAACATTGATTATATGCTTGCTTTGATAATTGCTTGTCTGTTTATTATCTTGTGGCCTCTTTGCAGTTCTGGAGACACAAATGAAAAAGTCTATTCTCTCATAATACAATGCGAATGATTGGAATGGCTGTATAAAATAACAGTGTACCGAAGCTGAAGTACCGCTGCTTGGCCGTTCCTGTGACAGACACATTGTCATGAGCTGCCTAATGGAGCCCTGTCGCTGGTGTGACAAAGCTATATTTAGTGTACAGCAGAGGCAACACGTAAACCCAAACTTGTCCAAGTCTTCAGCTGTGTTGCATATCTAAGTAGGTGAGATCATTAGTTGGGCCATGGACTTGCGCTTGTTGCCAGCTATTTATTTCTGAGCATGGCTTCTGGCCCAGGCGTATAAATGGCACTTGGATATACTGTAATGCAGTTGTTCTGGCCTCATACCTGCAGGAGAAAGTGTTGCAAGAACTGTATTTATTGGCAGAAATGCAGTTTTTGGAAGTTTGCACGTTTTTTATAAAGAGTAAAAGGAGTGAAAGCACAATTATACTAGTACACCGTGCAGCCTTTGCAACACCTCCATGCTAAGTACTTTCTTTGTACTTCCTTTCCTTTTCAATTCTAATTGTGCTTTTGGCCCAGTTTGCCACCACAACAGAAAATAAGCAGTGCATTAACCATTGGACAAAAGGATCATTGTTGACAAAAAGGACTGATTAGCCAGAGTTAAGGTTATGCCAATCCAGTCGGTCATCACATAAAATGATTTTTCTTTGTAATTAAATAGAGGTGTTGATAGAACTAATCAGTATGAAACGTGTGGCATTATGTTGTTCAGACATGGCTAGCCTTACAAACCGTGATTCAACTATTTGAACTGATGCATTTTACTAGAGGTAGTGCTTGGTGACTTTCCAATGTACTTTTGCTTAAGTACTTTGTACCTTAGGCATGTTCTACCACAAGGCTTCTCAAACTCCAAATTCAAAGATTCATTTCCTATTTATTTATAGTAAAAGGCACCAAATTATATGTGGTAATAATAAATGAAACCAACAAATAACCTATAATCTGTAATCAAGGCAGCTTGAGACAAACTACAATCAGGACTCGTAAAAAAACGTCACTGAGACAACAATCACTGGCTCAAGACATGGCAACACAAACTTGGAGACACTCGACAGTGTCAGAAAGAATGAAAACACAATACCAATAAAATGACAGTAAAACTTGAATAAATCTGAAATAAATTAATACGAAAACCATTTTTTCCCTCAATAATTGGTCCATGTTTAACAGAAACAGAGGGATTTCTAATCTCAGTTGAAACATGAAAATACACAGACATCTCTAAATCTTGAAGTTCAAACTGTGGTAACTGCTTCTCTACAGTAGCTCTGAAGCAGCTGAGGAAGGTAAATCATAGTCATAATTCCTGCAGGCACTGGCTGTCTGTTCCTCTTTGCTAAACTTTCACTCACCACAAGAAAGACACGGCAGCACAGTATCAATCTGAATGTGTGTCACTTAGCCATCTCCACCTGCCACAGCCAAATATTCCCTGACACCACCTGCTGGTTTCCCTAACCGCTGTGACCATTACAGCAGCTAGGCACACATCATCCACCATTAACCAGACGAGAATAGAAGGGAGGGGGCACAGGAACTGGGGTAGGGAGCCAGAGAGGCAGTCGGACAAATATGCACAATCATACACTCACACACAAAGGTGAAGGGGCTTAAGGCGGTAAATACCAGAGCAGGTGAAGGGATGTTTCCTTTGGGGCTGGTGACTATGCTGTTTTTGGTGCTGTTTGTCTGGGGCTGTGCAGGATAGGAGAGGAAAAGAGAGGAAAGGAGAGGAAAGGAGAGGAGGAGACACAAGGAAAGTGTTAACAAAAGCAAGACAACAGCAAGTGTTTGACCATGCATTTGAGCACCAGCCTGTGGCATGTCTATATGCAGTTTGATTATTCCAGACTGACCAAACAGTGAACAGTGAAACATTTAAGGTCGGGTGACACGTCATTACATTGTCTATGGTGACTTCATACGGGTTTCACAACAATTACCATTTAGCTTTAAAGTGTCACCTTTAAAAGCCCGGATCAAATGCTGCTTTGAGGAGCACACATCAAAGTGTGGAAAGTCTTTAATAAAGCCTACTTCTATCAACAATGATCTGCATTGAATCTAATTGGACAGCTGAATGAAGCCTAATCCTAATTTTGGAAGTGACGCACAGCAAGATGTGTGCTACCTGCGTTTTAGTCATGATACTTCCCAGACTAATTATACAGGACAAAGGAGCATGTAAGACATTTGTTTTATTAAATATGTTATATTATATCTATATAAGAGTGAAAGTAATTTGATTAGAAAGTTTATGTAATGAAGCACCTTGACTGACTGGATGGAAATAAAAATGTGTATGAAACTGCGAAGGAAGAGAAGCATAAAGGAGAGAAGTGGATAAAGCAAGCTCACAAACACACAAGAGAACATAAAAAAATACATACATACATAGTATTTACATCTGGGAAATATCCATGAAAATAAAAGGTGCAAAGTGCGTAGAGAATAGTGCAATCATACTCTCACACACGCACGCACACACAAATCCACTGGAGGAGACTTGGTATCAGGTCTTTAATGTCCATCGTGTCCTTCAAAGAACTTGGGAGATAAGAGAAATTAAAAAATATGACCAAAATGATCAAAATTCAGAAGTTCTGGTGAGGTCAGCAACACAGGACTGTAAAGAGATTCAGAGTGGATTTGCTAAGGATCAAGAGAGGAGTGACAGAGCATCACAGAAAAAAGATATAAAAGGCCACAGGGAAAAAGGAGCCAAAGGGTGAAAAAGAGTGTCCACTTCACTTTGAATCTAGTCAAGTCACTGTCAAAACCGAAAATAAGTTGGTTGTTCTTAACATGTAAAATGGATCAGTTAGATCCAAGCATTAATGATAAGAAGAGCCTACAGGACACCTGACATCTCTTTGAATAAAAAAATGCTTCATGAATTTGGCATTAGTGATTAATTCAAAGTGGCAAAGTTGAGTAGACATGACTATATGGGATCTAATAAAGAAAATGTGATTTAAGCAGATAAAGGGGAAGAGGAAAAGAAAAAAAACAAACATTAATGACATGCTCACCATGTACTGGACAGTGGAGCTGGACTTGCGTTTCTGTCCCCGATGGATGAGTTATTTGATAGATGGATGGAGCATAACAAAAATGGGGAAAAGATAGTAATTGATGACAGTGAAGGCGGAGATACTGAACACATGTCAAGCCTTAACTAGAACACCATGTTGCTATCTTCTCAGGTTTTAATCTTTAATAAGATGTGCATCACACTTGGGCATCTGTGGAAGAACAAGACAAGAGTTTCCTCTCGTTGGAACAACTTTGATGTGTCACTGAAAAGTCAGATTGCGCAAGCAGATAAAAGGGTGCAGCAAGTGGAGGGTATCAAGAAGAGCGAAGGAAAAAAGTGGTACAGATGCTGCCAGTTGCAAGCAAAAGCATATCACATAATGCATCCTCAAAGATTCATTTCCAATTGTTGTAATTGTTGATCTGCATGGTGTTTGAATTGTATTGGCAGAATAACGGGATAATAAGTTGAAAGCCATGGGAAATGTCATGAATGAGAAGTAATTGGAGAGAATTTTTGGGCTGTTTTAGGCAGTGGCACTAGTTGGGTGCCAAAGAGAGGTTGACTGCTGGTACTGAGCAGGTGCTACAGCTGAAAACATCACAGGTGCCATTACACATTAATGGACCGTAGGGAGAAAAAGAAAGAGGACAGGGTTGAAGATGAGGTCTGGGTCGCTGAGAGAACAAAAGGACGCTGAAGGAGGGGAGATAAAAAACTACAAGAGGAAGCAAGTGAGGAGGAGAATAGCAGCGAACGAATAAGACGCCTTTGGAAGTGGTTTGGGGCGAGTGTGTAGGGAGCCTGTTGCTAGGCGATGAGCGCGCCGCAGTGGAAGTAAGCGTCTATTTCTGTCATCCGAGTTTCCAGGGTCCAGACTGGCAGCTATTCCTGGAACGGGAGTCACATTCCCTGCCGAACTGACTTAGGAAGGAGAACACACACACAGCTGCGCGTAAGAAAAGCGCACACACACACACACACTCTTTCTTTGATAAATCTGACAAACAAATGTGATGTATAAATCTAAACACAAACACAGACCTGGGCACATGATGTACGGCGCTAAGAAAAACCACATCGACGCGGTGTTCTGAGCTGTGTCACATGCGCATTGATGGAAGCAGTGTGTGGGATGTGTTACTGCGGCGCGTGGATGTGTGAGCGTGGGATGCAGTGAGAGCTTCATTAAAGGATGAGCAGGGATGCAGGGTTAAAGACCAGATGGGGTGAGCAGGAAGAAGGAAGCGGTGAAAGAGGAAGACTGAAGAGGAGAGGAAGTGATGGAAATGGAAGGAGCATGGCACAGATGGTTACATTTAATAATGGTTACAGATGGAGAGGTGGCAATGAGCTGAATAATGCCAGAATTTAATAAAGAATGCTTTCAGAAGGATGTGCTGCTTGAGGCTTGAGCGCTGCCAGACAAAGACGAGTTTCAATGGAACATAAAGTTAATCTGAGGAAAACTTTAGAGTCGCAAAAAGAATAATTTCGGGTTGCAATTCAGTAATTTCCTTTATAATGACTATAATGGCTACACAATGCCAAGAGTTGCTGTTCATTGAGGGAAATTTGGATTAGTTCAATGACAGAGCCACATTACAGGCAAGCCACATAAGTGTTGGTTATGTTCATTCAATAGAAATAATTAAATCCACTGTGTTTAAAGAGGTGGAGTAGATTTGAACCTCTATTTTCCGTCTTTATGCACATTTACCTTTTTTTTTTCGCAAAGAAAGCAACATAACTTCATAAACACAACCGTTTTTTATCATGATACTTAACCTGCACATATTATGGAAGCCTGAACACTGATGCACTCACACATTATTTAAATAGTGTGTTATGAAAAAGAATCACACACCTTAAAATAAACAAGAACAAACCAGGGCAGACTGAAAATAACGAGTGATGTCAAGATGTACGTCAAATGTTATGAGAACAATACAGTGCAAAGGGCAAAGTGAGAAAAAGCCCTTACCTTGACATCTGCCTTTTTGTTGAGCAAAGTCTTGGCTGCTGCAATGATAAGAACATGACAAATCACAAGTCAGAGAAAAGCAACAGAGCAGCATTCATACAATGTTTATGTACACAATCTGTCATTTCATTACAACCTGAATAGAATGAGGTCTGTTTGCCAGTGTCTGCTGACCTTTTTCCGTGGTCTTTTTACAAATACGGACAAAGGGCACCTCAGCACTAAGGAAAAAATGACTCACTGACAAAATCTGTCAAGCCCAAAACCAATTAGTCACAACTTCAACTGTAAAAGGCATAACTGTCAACTTTCTCAGATCTAACACTTGTTTAGGTCAGAGGTGTGACTGTGCACTGACCTCTCAAATTAGTCTCCTAAAAGCATGCTCAGATCGCCAAGACATAATGAAGTAGGAAAAACCTTTTGGATTTGAGTAATACTGCACTCCACTGGGATAACGAAAGTCTGTGTCTTGTACCAATAATTAGGCTTCTTCAGTGTTGAAAAAGTCTCCAGTCCAACAGATACTGTCAGGGGATTAAACCTGTTCATCACATAGTATTTAACATAAGATCTGGGATTTTTTCTGCAAGACTGTCTGTGCAGCAGTGCAAAATCCACATTCTCTGTCTGTCATGAGCAATACATACAAACAGCAGTAGGATTTACAATCAGTTGTTTTTTCAACAATACAAACGAGTTGTTGTCAGTGAAATAAAATAACCTTTGAATCAGATTTTTTTTGTTTCTTGATGCCCCTGTGGCTTAAAGTGAAAGGAAACAAAGATGGCAGCTGTGCAAGGAAGTCATCTAAACCCCAATAAGCCCTGCCTTAAAGCACTCTGTGGGGCCTGAAGGAGGATTACTCGTCAGTCTGCTCTCTAATGAAGGGTAATGAGGGAGGGGTGAGGAGCAGAGTGGGAGAGAACAGAATGATACTGAAAATGCACTTCTCTAATGAGTGTAAGACCCATAATCCCCTACAACAGTAGAAACTGTACAGACTGTGAAGGATGGTCTGCAGGGCATTTAGTATGAAAGCACTGCTTCAGTAAAAGTCTTTGTCTGGATTGAGCTGATGATGTTGGTGTATGGTGTAATACATGTGTGTCTGGGAACAGAGGGCTTAAAACTGAATAAGCATGTGTAATTGCTTATACAGGAAATATCACTTTTGGTTTGTAGGTAAATTAGCCTCATGGAGTTAAGTTTTGATTCCGATCACATGCTGCCTCATTGCCTCCTGTGCAAATGGGACACAGGCCAAATTACTGTAACTATACTGGAATATCAGTGTCAAAGTGTGTCACAAAGTGAAGCCACTGTTTTTATTAATCACAGATCATTTCCAGAACATACAGTAGGTGTAGCATGAAAACCATTTTAGAAGAAAGCAACGACATTGTTTGAAAGCTTTAAGATGATAAACCTTCAGAGACTAAGAGTGTAAACAGAATAATTCCAACAAACATTTTTGAATTTAACTTAAAGCCATACGTAATAATAAAAGTTTTGTTATGCAGAGGCAAGTCCATTTTGATGTGTGTCAGTCAAAAACAAATAATTATACTGATTATACTAAATTAAACTACTAATACTAATATACTAATAAGTATCAGACAAGGGTGATATAATAAAACTGGATTGTCGTCTGTTGCTGGGGATGTGTGGAACTTTGGGCACTGTCTGTGTGTAATTTGGGCAGCCATCTTCTCCTCCAAGTCACAGAGCCCTCCCTCCTGGACGTAGTCCTTACTGGGACTTTCAGGGGCTGTGTGCAATTTCAGACTAATCAGATGCAATCACATCAGCAGCCAGCCACGTTACATAAAACACTATTTCTGGCCGTCTCAGACTTTCTTTTTTTTTTCTTTGACTATCTATCTCTCTTTCCTTCTTTTTTTATCCATCTTTCCTCTCTGTTTAATTTTTCACTTCTGTTTTTTAACATGATTTAAGCTGATAACATTGTAGTTTATATACCAGAGGCTGAAGGCACAAACCTGTATTATTACTAGAGATGCTAGAGTTGTAAGAATATAAAAGATTTTTGTACTATTTTGTTGTCTCCTTTCCAAGGATGGTTGGCACTGAGAAGACATGGGGTCATTCTTTCATATTCTATTACGGCTTGGCAGCGAACAAAAGGTTTGAAAAGCAAGGTTGGAAAAGGAAGATTAGCATAAGGGAGTATTTTTACACTTTTGAAATACACTATCAGAGCTTTGAGTATAAGGATAGTGTAAAAATGGCTTTGATTCTATAAATGAAGTGAAAACCTCTGAGGACACCTGAAAAAGACAATCAAAGATAGCTTAACCTGCAGGTGAAGAAGCTAGGGGCACTCCTTACCTTGCCACAAATTAGAGATGAAGCAAGAAAAGAGAGGAGGAAGAAATTAAAACAAAAGTACCAAGAGTATTGTTATTTTCTACCAAGACCACGCAAGATGCACCACTGTGAGAGCAAAGCAAGGACGGGCATGGATTTAATCAAAGGACTCAAACTCAAACCTATTTTCATACATGTTCACAAAATCTGCAATGTGATTGTATCTATGAGTTCATATGTTAGATAAAGCAAGGTTGGTGGTGAGCAATGAGGCACATTGAGCCTGATGAGTGGCGGCAGCTCACTATAAATATTTGATTGAAGTCTACTGGAGGCTGAGGGACACAACGAGGACTGAGGGGCCCCAGAGGAGCGTAGAAATAAGGACACCACCACCTCCTCGGCTCAGGCTAAACTGTCACGTGAAGCTTTAATGTTCTTCTGTTTCAGTACGACATGTTCACCTCCATAAACGTGTATCTCTGCTTTCTACACTTTCTGAGGTGTCAGTTTGAATCATCTGTAAACTTTCACTTCTGTTGGCTTTTTCATGTGACAATATATTTTTTACTCCATATTTACATGGTTTAATTGTCCTATATGTGTATCATTTACCCTGTTTGAACCACTGTTTTTGAGCGTTTTAATGTGCTTTCTAATGCACATAACAAACAGATCAAAGGTTTAGCGTTTGTGGTTAGGTTTTTTGTCCTTTTTTAGATGTTAGAATTATTTTTAGCATAATTTTGCTGGGCCTTTGAGGGCTAAATGGGAAATTAAAGGAAGAAATTATGCAAAAAATACGTACAAAACTGCAAAAAGAACCAACCCTTCACAAAAAAAACCCCAAAAAAACAATGACCACAAACTAAACCAGACCAGGAAGTTCTTTTGAAATATGAGTCCCATTAAAAAAGTTTGGTAAACCACCATTGTAGACATAGAATATCCCATTTTGGTCCATTACGTCATGGTTTTATGTCTTTTTGGTGATTCTTAGCACACTGTTGTTACTGTCATTTTTAATTATTTCAGTTGAGAACCAGCCCAGCCTTGCTTCGTCCACAGAGTTCATCATGCATCACATCCCTGCCTTGCAGCGCATGCACCTGTCCAGTGCCCCATGCAGCATTCACCAACAGCTCTTGGGCGTTTCCATCCTTTAAGTAACAGGGGGAACTTCACAGAGTCATTGTCAGACAGAGAAAGAAGAAAAGAAGGAGAAAAGGAATGGGTAAAACAGGGAAATATGACATAGATGTGGAGGAGATAGTGAAAATGATAAAATGACAGTGAGTGAAAATGGGAAAGTGGAATTGGGCTTGTGACATTGAGCAGAAATGACAAAAAAGATGGAAAAGAAGAAAAATGGGTTGATATGAAATGATAGTGACAGATGTGTGGAGGGGGTGGAGGAAAGAGAATATCAGAGGAGCGCAGAGACAGGACAGGAGTGGGGCTGGGCTCTGGCTGGGTCATGCTCTGGGTCTGGAGATGAGGATGATAGGATGAACTCGGTCAGTGGTGATTACAGAGCACAGCAGCCTGTCACATCTCAGACAGGAAGTGCCACATGAGCTGATATGGAAAAGAGACTGCAGTAGCTGGGTTTCCATCTTAAATTAGACATGTGCGTTTTTTGTACAGTACATTTCTCAGTAGTGTTAAGTAACTGGTAACGATGTGTGGCAGCTACATGTATGCTTATGAGGTTTTATCTGGGGAAAAAAAGGAAAAGAACTATCCAATCTGTGGTTTACATGATAGATTTGACATTTTTGGTGAAATAACGTTTGGCTATCGCAACAGATAACAACAGAAATGTGCCATCGAGAGTCAACCCCTGAGTAATTAAACTTAACAGGGTCTGCAGCAATTACAACTCTTCATTTTAGTGTTTCTAAAATGATGCATTAAAGGTGCAATATAAAATCTAAGTGCATTACTGGGGACATGACCTAAATCTTAAGCTTATTTTTTCCACTGACTAGGCATGTATTGAATTAAACCGTGATTTTTATCATTGTAGTGACCAAAACTGCGTCAAATTCAATTTCCATTCTTTATTGCCTTTTCTCTACTATGCCTCTCTATAGCTTGTGAGATAAACACCACATTTTATATAGTGCATTTTTTAGCAAAAGAGTAGATGGAAACAGCTAAAGCTAGTGATGAATTGATGAATGGGAGATACAGCCATCATGCTCTTGAGCTCCCATGCTGAGAAAGAGAGAGAAGATAAAGACAAAGTTAAGAGAAGGGACTGTAGCAGGTCAGTGAAGGGTAGAGGGGGGTGGCATGCCCTGTGTGAGCCACCGTGCTACCTTGTTCCACCAGCCCCGCGGTGGTGCCCGCCGCTGCAGCCACTGCTGCTGCGGCCGCGGTCACTGAGGCCGGAGCCGTGGTCTGCCTGCTGCCCACTGTTAAAAGTCCCAGTCAAACGGGGGATAAGAGCGTTACGGGACAAAGGAACAAGAGAGAAAGATCGATGAGGAACCGCGCGATAAGATGAAAGTGAGAGTGGTGGAGAAAGACAAAGAAGGAAGAGAAAGGAGAGAATAAAATGGAAAGAGCAAGAGATTCTCAAAATTAGCTTTCATTAAAAGAAGTGGATCACGTGAATTCAGGGGTAGAACAGACAAAAGAGATTGTGGGGGAAAGGTGTAACCAGGAGACAGGATTGTTAGTTACATTGACTTGTGAAACTCTGAGGCTACATCCAGACAGACGCTTTGGTGTAATCGTTTAATGTTTAATCGTATCAAAACAAAAACAGAGGCTATTAAAAAGATGATGTTTTCTGCTTGTCTTCCCTGACTCATAGTTGAAGGGAAAAAACTTTGATGACCAGTTATTCCAAATTATACATTGTAAAAATTTGGCCTAAGGACAATTTAGGCACATTGTTTCTAAAATGTTACTGAACAGAGACCTCTAATTTACTCGTCTGGATGGAGCCTGATTTACGTGCTATTCTTTAGACTCCTGCAAATAGTATTAATGTTATCTGTTAAGGTGGCGAGGAGGACGACAGACTTCAGCCAGTGTTAGTTAATTTTAGTTTTGTGTCAGCAGAATTAAAATGCACACCGGTACAATTGCCTTTTCCTTTGATCTGTGAAGGATAAAACACCCACACTACAGTATAGTCACCGTATACATTGCTTAGTCATAAATGAAAGTGTGGTTTATTTTGTAAAACATACAAGGCCAATGTGCAACTGACACTGGCCTTAAGCTCTTTTAATGTTACAGCTCTTTTATTTGACTTCTTTCAGTGGTTTGCGCTCATTTTATTTCTTTTATCTGACGACTTAACACTAAGAAGATAAAAAGGAGAGAAAAAGGTGTTGATGCAGCCAACCTACACATCAGGGTCCGTGTGTGTCTGTGTGAGTGGCTGACCAGTGGATATTCAGACCTTTTTCTCATTGCAAAGCTTGCAGCGCGAGAACAGCTGCTGTGAATCATGTTCTCTGAAGCAGCATGCTTGCGGGCACACACAAACATGAACAGCATTCAAATACATAGATGCGTTAATATAGTGCATACAAACACAGACATATTTTGGGTTTGTTTCAAATTGACTCTGAGCCACACAAAGAGGTTATTTCATTTCACTGACAACAACATTTCTACTGATTTTAGGACCCCCATCATGTTTATTTTACATCTTGTGAACAGTGTTGTGGGCAAGATGTAAAATAAACTTCAAGCCTTACAGACAGTGCCTTTTTATAACAGAGATATACACAAACAAAAGGGACAGACTCAGCTGGCTACGCAAATTCAGTGTTTCTCTATATCTGATGAATTACCACAGAGAGTGCATCTTAGCTTTGCAAGATGCTTACAACAAATAAAAGAGCAACAAAACCCATCAAGTAATGAATTAGAATATCAATTAATGATTTCTGGGTTCAAAGTACAAGACTTTGAGTGTTGCCCTCAGAACAGAGATGAAACACTGAAGATGCACTAGGTTTTAATGTAATTGTGATTTTACATGCTGTGTAAGTCGTACGACAGACATTTTTCTCATATCATGTTATTTATAGGAGAGTTAGAAAAAGGTTTAAACTTATACATACATACAATAGCCTAATTAATTTACTTATGAGGCAATATCACAAGAAATACTGTATAGATTCCTCCAAAATAAGAGATTTATAACATTTTAGAGTTTAAAGTGACAGAGTTCATACTTTGCTCAAACTTTAATACCAGATACACTTTTATAATTATTAGGTTTTACCACAGCAACACAGTGCTTTCACAGTTTACACGGTCCTTTGTAATAATAAACTGATACACTAATAAAACTGGTGCCCTCATATTATAACTGATGATCTGCTGTTCAGTGCTGCCCAGTGATATTAATAATAGTGACAGGTTCACACATGGAGGGGATAGAAGTCAATCATTCAACACTTACCAGAGAAATTTCGAGATACCAGCATGGTTGTGAGAATGGCTCCCTGAAAAAGAAGAACGGGTCACTTTTGGTTTGTGTTTACAAGAAAAATATTATCTTACACAACAACCAGAGAAACTATACAGAGGTTTATGTGAGAGACGGACAGACAAAATAGACTTGGTGAAAGATTATTAAAGCAGCTGATAATAACACTTGAGTCTCAGGAGAGATCACTTCCAGAAAGAGCTGTTAGTGTTAGTGTAGGTCTTTGAGGAATACATATAGACACTATGTGAATATCTCTAGTACCATAATGATAGTTCTTCATGATTGCTACAACAATGTCATACCCTTCTTTTTAATAAGAAAAGCCACAGATAATTGGTGATTGCTAGTGACATGTTTGTTGAACGAGCCAACATTTGCTTATGGCCACCTGCGCCTCTGCTTCCAGTTCCTCGTGTGTTGGTATTTGAATCATGCCAAGACTGTCCAAAAGCAGCAGGGTAACAGTGACAAGCTCCAATGTCTACGCTGTTGTAACCAGACTAAATACCAGGAATAAATTCATACAGACAGCAAACAGATAATAATACCTCTACGTATTAGGATCACAAAAACATAGCAGGCAGCTGAGAGTTCATTTTAAAATAACAAAAAAAAATCAGTGCAGAAAGATATTACGGAACAAAGTTATATTTTAGATAAGCTTACTTAAGTAAAAAGTAAGTTGTGGGAGGAACAAACCTTGAGTTTCCTTCTGGCATTGAATTTCTTCAGGCACTCCACAGTCTCCTGTCTGTGCATCATAGAGGCCACTGTAGATCGTTGCTGAGGAGAAAGAGAAGGGCAAGAGGTGAGCAGAAGATAATAAAGAGAGAACTACAAGAAGGAAATGAAATAAGATAAATAATAACGGCTTTAGATGAGCTACATATTATTCTGAGCAAACATCCTTGTACCTAAATGGATGGAAGAAACAAGGAGCACTTACGCAGACCCATGGGTGCTTGAGGGCCTCCTGAGCAGTGATCCTTTTGGCTGGGTTGATGGTCAGCATCTGATTAATCAGGTTTTTGGCCTCTGGGGTCACTGTGTCCCACTCTGGGGAAGGGAACTGGAGGGAAAAAACATAGCCTTTTTGGTATATTTCATTATCATTAGCATTTCGACATGATCTTACACATATTTAAAAATAATAAAGGGTTTTCATGCTGTTTCCTCAGACATCAAAAATAAACGTATGCGACTGTCAGCAGTGATGCACATGCCACTAATTAGCCTCTCCATACTCCACTGATATGCCTTTGCTGCAGAAAACTCACACAACACCATCTAAACTAAAAAAAAAAAGTCAATTAAAGTCAAGTCAATTAAATATTACAAGTAATGCTGTTTTCACTTAAGCCAAAATGATCACCAAAAATTTCTTTATTACTCGTAATTTAATATTTTAAAATGTATAGTTTTTGAGCTATGTTTCCTCTAAATCACTGCTTGAGAATCAGTGTCCCTCTCCTCTGTGCATTTAGCAAGAAGTTAACAGAAGCTAAGGTAAGCCTCACTGTCTTGTACCCCCTAAAAAATGAATGAGGTGACTGAGTTACGTAACCACAGGCAAAAAGGAATGGGGGCAGTGAGAAGACTTGAGAGGACCTTACAGTCGGAAAGAGAACACATGCACCAGTGCACCCAAGAGCAAACTCACATCGTAAGCCCCAGCCTTGATCTGCTGGTACAGCTTGTGCTGGTCTTCGTCCCAGAAAGGAGGGTAACCCACCAGCAGGATGTAGAGGATCACTCCTGAGAAATACAGAAAAGACACACGCAAGACAAACACACATGCACAATTAAAAAAAATATGATAAAGATACTCTCTTTTAAGACATGCAATCTGTGTTACAAATGTTAAACTCACCACAGGCCCAGATGTCCACAGGTTTGCCATATGCTTCCTTTCTCAACACCTCAGGGGAGAGGTATCCTGGTGTGCCAGCAAAGCCTGCAATGTATTGAAGAGCCACAGCTTAAGTAAAATGTAAATGTTATTAATTAAAATAATAATACACGAGTTTCATTAAAATTGTCACACAATGGAAATTCCTGTTATTTAACACCAATGGCCCTTGAATAATGTGGAAGATAGTGTATCATGTTACCAACTTCTCTGATTAAAACCTTAAATCGCTGATGAGCTCAAAGAAGAAAATGTTGGCTTTGGGTCAGGTTTGTTTATTTCCTGGAAATCCTGCACAAAGTGCCTTTAAAGCTATGTTACACCACGGTTATCATGACTATAATTTGAAATTGCTCTCCCAACACTGTCATATTTCTGCTCATTTAGTTAAAAAATATAAATCTTGCACTGGACCATGACCCAATGGTCAACCAACAGTAATATACTGCAAAGATAAAAAACAGTTGGATTTTGTTAACCTCAATGACATTTTAAAGAAAATAATGATACACCAAAGCTTTTTTAAAGCTAAGTCCTCTACCAAACTATACAGATTTATCATTTGATCTCTTCAGTCTAATTCATCAGACATTTTAAATGGTCATTAGTGTAACATTAAGTTTACACATTCTCCTTTTCCTTCTCTACCTACCAAACCAGGCCTGTTGGTCTCCCTGAACTTCTATGGCCAGGCCAAAATCAGCAAGTTTTACAGCCGCATTCTTGCATTTACTTGCCAGGAGCAGGTTCTCGGGCTAGACAGAGGTCAAAAAAGAAAATTAGATTATCACCAATTACAATAATACCTGTGTAAGAAGACTTTTTATAGCTCAAGAAGGATCATGCAAAAGTCCACATCACAGACATTTAAGCCACAAACACTGATTTCTTTTGCCGAATGATGCTGCATAATAACAGTCAACATTGAAGCAGAAGGTTAAATTCAGGCTGTATGCAGTGCTTTTTTGTTGTAGTCTCCTGTGGTGCGCTGCGGTCTATAGGCTCCATCTCAGTGGCCCAGATAATGTAGCCAGTCTCATTATTCTTTGTCAGAAGAGAGCTCTAATAATGGGCCGCTATCCCCACTGGTCCACCTTCTTTCACTTTCTCCATCATAATTCAGTAAAGCTTGCTTAATCAATGTCTGTAGAGGGATTTGGCAATTGTGAATGACAAATAATGCACTGCGGCATTAAATCTGAAGTCAAAAAAGCAGCTGCATTTATAAGTTTCCTGGGGAGTTTAGCGTACAAGCTTAAATGCGCAGTCAGAGTTAGCGCTCAGAGATTATATTTAGGCTGCATTACTGTCACTGCCTCCCCTGCACTGCAGCACTGTGTCTTTGTATCCTTTCCCATTTACTTCCTTCTCACAACAGCCACTACGTGAATTTGTTGTGCCACAAAGGAATATTTAAAGCACATTTTAATAGTAATTCAAATGTATTTGAGTCGATCGGTTTAAAGAGAAAACCCACACTAATAATCCCAAGGCACTGCGGTTTACCTTGTGTCACTGAATTATTCTACTGTACCTCTAGCATCAGCTTTAATTTAAAACTTGCCAACTCTGCAGTGGAAAGATCATCTTTGAGAGCCTATATGGGTGGAAATACTGAAGCAAGCACTAATGTCACAAAAGCACAGAAATGCAACTTAAAACATTGAGAAGAGACAAACAACATCCCCTTTTGACACACACACACACACACACACACACAAATGCTCTATGCCAGAAACACAAACATGCACATACAGCCAATCACAGTGGAGACGTCAAGAGCGAAGGTACAGTACATTTAATACAAAGACTCAGAGCAGTATTCAGAGCATCTCCTGAGAGGGTGTTCAAATGAATAGAGTCACCTCTCTCTTTATTTCTCTAGGTCTGTCTTATCTGACTTTAGGTTTTAAGTAGATACAAATTTCAGACAGTACAGAAACAGAAAACATTTATTAAGCCAGCGGACACATTGATATCAATTCTAAAACATGTGTGTAATTACAAATTAAAAATTTGGCTGGTTTGCCCTAACACAGGCCTATATCAATCCCTTTTCTGTGCTAACTTTTTATATGCCATAACCTAATTCCTAATTTGAGGAATCTTGACACCCAGGCTGTCCTCAGTCATCGCACTATGACCTATTGCATGAAATGCTCCCCAATGCTTGGGTGTGAAACCAGATAGGTGTCTCGGCTAAATAAAGAAATAGCCACAACAGTTCTGATAAACACAACACCCTTTGCTGGAATGCCATGACTGACATTTGCACAGACCAGTTCGAACTGACAAATGTATCAGACAAAACAAGTTGTGACACTACAGACATGAGCCAAGCAAAAGGACTAACATGTGAATCAGACAGCTCATCACATAATATAACAGTATATTGCTATTGTTATATTTCCACAAGGACTGAATTAGGCTTATGTTTATCTTCACATAAACTGTTTTCAATTAAAGTTCTTGTTAATTCTGAAATAACGGCTCTTTTTGTCTTTAACTGGACTGATGAAAATTAGCCGTCACTGTGAAGCATTACATCTATTCACTGATCTATAAGAGCAATCCACCAAACACTGTGTCTGATAATCAATACTTAACTACTCTCTCTGACCGGTAAATACAACAATGTCACTTTAAGGATCCTCTTGGGCCATGTTGGATGGATTTATTGACAAAAGGGCCCCAGTTCTACAAAACCCTCCCTCCTAAATGTTACAAAGCAGAGGCGGGGGTCTGTAGGCTTGCCCAGAAGTGACAGGGAAAAGTGGGAAGATGTGTTTGTGCAACAAAAAGGTAGAGCGTTGGATATATACACAGCAAGGTAACGTCGGGTGCGATATTTGGGCTGAGAATTATTAGTGAGGAGTGGCGCTTAGGACAGACTGTGAATGTCAGAATGAAGATCTTAAGATTTACAGTGGATTAAAACTGGTTAGTGGCGAGTATATCAGTGTTTTTACATAAGGAGCTTATTTTGAAAAGATATTGTCACTCTGCACTTTACTCTGAACATATTCGTAGCTGTGATAATGTGACTCCTTGCCTTTTAAATGATTAGGTTGTGTCTATAAATATGTTTTGCAGCAGCTACATTGTGCACGTTGATTTCTGTGTCCACAAATACCACTTATAAGATTTCAAACAGACAACACAAAAACACATTTACACACAAAAGTTTGAATTACATTAACACACGACAGCCTAAACAGCGACAAGTTAGCCCTTTCCTTTACTCACCTTCAGGTCCCGGTGCACCACGCCCATTTGATGGCAGTGAAGCACCGCCTCCAGGATCTGCTGGATGCAATGACTGCATGCAAACACCAAGGGGGGCGCATGTTAGTCTGAGCAGCGCTACAATCCCGTGCACAGGCCAGGTACGAGGGGGAGGGGGGTATGGAGGGGCATGATCAGGGGCTATGACATAAGTTAAAAGGGAAAAAGAGGGCTTCTTCTGTTCCTCTGACCCACAACTCAGCCCAAAACATGAATTATATTAAAGTAGGGTTAATGATTTATAAGGCAGCGGTTCAATCAACAACAGCAACACAAGACTTCCTACAGGCATTCTGTTATTGCGATTATTTTGTTATTTAATTGTGATTATAGACGTCATTAAATATTTGACGTTGTGGGCAAAGCTGTGAGAGATTCAAGAAGATTCCTTTAAATCAGTTTGGTCTGCAACTACACTACGCAGCTGCTGCTTCTTGTTCAGCTCACAACATCCCCAGACGTACTCTAAAAAGACTCTCCACTTTGACGGCCAGAGAATTACAAAACCCTTACTCTCTCCATGTTTCAGTCTGCAGGTGAAAGTGCTTCTGGGAATGTGAAAAGCCCACTGGGGGCACAAACAGCATCAAAGAAGGAGGGTGTGCCTTTTGGCGATGGACAACAGTTGTGTCTGGGATTGCTGTCATGTCGACTGGCAAAGGATGTTATTTGCCGCAGTTACAAATAAAACCCAAAAGATAAAAAGAAATGTGTCTGTGCATGTAGACTTTGTCAGATATCTAAACAGAGGATGAAGGATGGCACAGACAACACCTTGAATGTGTACCAGAGCTGTATAAAACACACATTCAAATGTTCACCAACAAGCAGCTCTACTGTTCGGGACGAGCCGCTCTGGTTGGATGAAAGCTCTTCCTGTGCACTGACAAAACATATACAAGTACAACTGTATGTTTTGTTTGTCCATGTCTTAATAGTTGTTGCTGATAATACATTAAATATTAAAATTGTGTTAAGGAGACGTGTAAAGAAAAAAGGGTATTACTGCTGGATCATATTAACCTCTTGAGTACGATCCTGTTCTAATAATATGAATATTTAGCCTTCATTTCTGAACTGGTGAAACTTCAAACTATCTACACAAACTGAGATGTTAATGTCCCCTACCAATTCTGAATAATCATAAAAGCCAGTTGTTTGGATACAGTTATGTAAGTAGAGTATGTCAAGAATAATAATACAAAACAATTCACCCAATTTATGTAAAAAATAAACAATAGTCCACAGAAGAAAAAAAATCTGGTGGGTTTTGGGCTTTTTAAGGTTTCACTGTTTGCTGCGTTGCATACAAATAAGGAAAATGACACTGCAATAGTCTAAAAACATCATTCTAGCCCTTTTTGAAATTCCCCACAGATCTTTTGCTGTGATTTTCTTTCTAGCTCTAAATCCCGTAGCACCTTGATAAAGACGTGGTGTGAATGCCTCAAAAAGACAGATCAATGCAATAAAACTCCACCATTCAACACTAAGAGAGTGGGAGGGGGTGAAAAAAATCAATGCGGATCCCAGTAAATATCGCTACAGTTTTTTTAGTAGCCCTTTGGGAAAACTAATGGCTGTGTGGCATGTGAAAGCACTGACATTTATTGTGGCTGCTACAGGTCTGTTCATTGATTCAGATAAGTCAGTGCAACAGGAGCCTTTTATGTAGCAGCTGAGTGGGAGGGAAGATGGAGCGGGAGAATGAGGCAGGCCAGGGACCTCCGATTAAAAGAAATACAGTATAGTTTTAAAGCAAAACACAAGAGCATATCAAGAAACAGGCGGACGACAGACAGGCGGCTGACGGGACGACACGAGAAGACAAGACGGAGGGAGGAACGGAGGAGAGAGAGCAGGCAGGGGGTGTCGGGGGGTGGGATGCAGATGCCCCTGAACACGTACTAACCTTCAGGTCTCTGTGCACTATGTCATGTTGGTGAATGTGATGGACACTTTCTAGAATCTGATGGATACAGTGACTGTGAAGACAAAACAGAGAGAGGGAGGGAGGGCAGTGGGGGTCGGGAGTGGGGAGTGGGTTTTTGGAGAAATGGAGAATGGATAGGGCATAGCGGTGAACAGAGGACAATGGAAGTGAATGGGACAGAGAGAGGAGAGGACGGCAGGTGGGCGATGTGACAGGGAAACAGTCGGAGAATAATGTCAGTTTAGAAAAAGGAAGAATACGTGACGAAGAGGAGGAAGAGATGGGTGCCATGAGAGGGGGGGTGAAGGTGGGGGAGACAAAAACGGTTTTTGTTTTGCTTTTTAAAAACAGGATGAGAGACAAGAGTAGCTACAGCAGAACAACATGCCAGACACAACACCAGAGGAGAAGAAAAGAGAGGTAGGAGAGGATAGAAGGAAAAAGGAAAAAGGAAAAAGGAAAGGGGGAAAGATAAAATGTCACAAACTAAAAGAAGGAAAAAAAAACAGGAAGGTATTGAAGAGCTAAGTGATAACAATAGATGAAGGTAATGGAACAGTTATGTTTAGGATGAGAATGAGTCATAGGCGCCTGCTGGAGAGATGTCAAGCTTTTTTACATCACTTGGTCCTACCTTATTTTCACTGGAACATGTGAAGAGTGTAATGAGCACACTGCGCGGAAGACCTTGTCTGAAATTGCAAACTTCTCTTAATGCACTTCTTGGCCATACACTGTGACTAACACTAACACATAAAGAGCATGAGAATAGAGCATTTGCGTACATAAGACCCTATGTGAACTCAACAACAATGACTCACAATGAACTTCAATAAAAAATACCACCAACTTTGGGCTAGCAGCCTATATATCCAACTTCTTTTAGAACTAAGCAATAAATAATGATATGATGAGCTAAAACTTTATGTTTAAGTGTTTTTTATCTAGTGCTGCTGTCACTTCGACATCCTGCCTTTTCTCCTCCTGCCATTTCTGCTCGATAGTAAAGATGGTGGCTGTTAAGCATAACACTGATTCACTGGGACTGAGTTTTAGTTCAAACTTGGGGTTATATTGTATTGTGGTTTGTCATAAACACTGATTTTGGTGTGTGTTGCTGCTGATGCTATTGTGAAGTCCCCTTTAGCCTTATAAAATAAAATGCATGGACACTCAGCTCCAGCTTTACGTAGCATTTCTAAAAGTACCATTGAATCTAAGTACACTGTGGGGGCAGGGGGTGTGGCAGAACATACATCTCTAAATAAACAAAGCAATACTCTACAATTAGAGCTAACTTAGGACTTAAAACATGTCAACATCACAGCTGTCAGGAAATCTAAATCAGGCTGGATGTAATACCCAGTCTTTTCTGCCTTTTCCTCTGACAGCTTCACACGATGCCTTTAGCTGATTCTACTGGGATCCTTTAATGGAAGCACATGTGGCTGCCTGCTCTAACCTGAATGTGACACAGAGCATTTTCATCATAGCGTCCTCAGTTTACACTCCCTGCCTGCCAGTCCAAGGCTCTTGTATGTTCCTGAACTGCTGGTTGGGAAATGTTTCAGGGTTATTTTTTATCACACGAGAAAAAGTGTGTGACTTTGCAGCACTTTAGGATAGAGTCTTTCAATGGGGTGTAACTGAACAGGCAGGAAAATAAGTACTAGTCTTCACGACAAGAGCAGAGAGCCTCTGGGATAAATAAAATTGCAAACCAGCACATAATAATAGCAACAATCCATAGATGCTGTATCTTTATTTAAAACAGGCTATAGACCAACCACAAGTGTTTGTGCATCAGAGTCCAGAGCTTCTGCAGTCTTCCCATCTCATCTCATGAAATCAATCTAAGCAGAACAGGATTTATACTTTCACTCGGCTAGTTTGTGCTCCACGCTAGCAATAATTGAGATGTGCTAATGGTTCAGAGTAAACCTACAGTTTTAAAAAGTTGAACCGCTGTCTGGGTTTGTGTTTAAAGAAAAATGATCCCGTAATACTTGCAGCTAAAACTATTAACACACATGATGTACCCTTCCCTTGGGGACCTTTGGGCGGTGCTTTCTATACACTCCTGTCTAGAAACTCCAGCTGCTGTACATGATTAGAGTTAATGACAAAAACGACAAAATTACATCTGACCCCTCTTAATCATGTTGATTTCTTCAGACATTAGGTGGAAAATCAGTTTGATAGGGGGCGACAAAGTGAGATGTGGCACAGTTTCAGAAGTGCACGTGTGCCTGGGTCTGTGCATGACTAATTACTGAAGCTAATTAAAGTCCCACTTCTAGCTGGTCTCCAAGGGGGTGAGGGAAAAGGGAGGAAAGATCACTAATGGCCTCAATGACTGACATTCAAATGGCAGGGGGTGTTTGTGGGAGCATGCTTAAAACAAGTACTATCTGTGAAAATATATACAGGTATGTATTTCAATCTGACTAAACACTTCTTGCTGAACCATACTCAACTTTAATTTCAAGCTAAATAATCTTCAATCTGTCCGACTAAAAGCTTTTGAAACATAGCAACAATCTCAATAAGTTAAAAGACATTAGTGTCACTTACAATATGTACATCTATCTTTAGTAGCAGATTTCATTGTGAACGATTAATAAAACACTTTGGTCTATGACCTTTTCACTAAGTGACATGTGAGCCACACGTTGTTGTTGCCAGGCATTACAGCAGCAGCTGCCATCGTCGACTTATAAGGCAACATTTTGTTAAATACTTCATCCAAAACAGTAAAAAAAAAAACATTAAAACAAAAACAGAAAAACCTAAGTTTCCTTTGTGAGTGCTGCCTCAAATGAGACAAATAGACACATAAATAACTTCTGATAAATGCATCCAAAATAGATATAACCATTAGAAAATGATCGTACAAAGTAAATACTTTACATGGGAAGAAGGAGGAGAAGGAATCTTGTGGATGAAACAAATTAAGCTAATTCCATTTTGAGGACTTGGTTGCAGTGAAACCAGATAACAGCTCATTACATTACAGCTCATTATAAACCCAAGTACTCAAGAGTCATGTCTAATATATTTATGAGTAGGAAACTCATGAAAGCTATTGTTACTAAAATATGATGAATGTTTCATTAACTTTCATTTTAATATTGTTCAATTAACCAACATCCACATCACAACTGGCAGTTTTCATACAACCTATTCAGGCAGCCCAGAGCCTGCAGCTTCAAATCCTCTTTGTGATTGGTCAGAATAAACTGTGTTGATGATTCAGCACGAGTTGCGCTTACCAAAAGTTATGAAAGGGATGGATGAAATAAATATACTAGTTTTCAAGTGAGTGAAGGTGCAGACTAGAGAGATTAAGCATTTTAACTCCAAACTGGGTACAATTTAAAACACTATAATGAACAAAAACGTATACTTTTGGCCTACACCAGATACCTCAAAGTCATTACCATTGTCTATTATATGTTGTGCTGTAAATGTTTCACATAAGTTTCACTCAGTTTCAATAAAAGTGTAAATAGATTTGAATGAAACAGGTCACAATAAGAGAAATATGCTGAAAGTGACCGATATGGAAGAAAGCAAGAGACCATGGAGCAATGAGGAATTTAAAAGTAAAGTAATAAAAAAGGGAAAGTAATGGATATCCAGACATTGTTAGTAGTGGAGGAAAAAAAACTTAAAAGGAGTAGATAAGAGAGAAGTGAGCTTAGCAAGAATAGGGAAGTGGAAAGAAGAAAAGACAGGGGAACTCACAAAAAGGAGTACAAAAAACAAATAGACAAGAGTAGACAGAGACTTAAGGGCAAGAGAGTGGTTCTGAAAGCTGTGCTCGTACCTGGCGTCGGCCTCGCTGTAATACTCTCTGGCTACAATGTCCTCAAACAGTTCACCTCCGGTCACCCTGCGTGGAAACATGTATATTCAAAGTTAGAAGACTTCTTATAAACATAGAAAGGAATGTTGTCTTGGCGTGTGTGGGTGTTTATCTGCATATTAATAAGCAGGTCTGATCACATGACACACACGAGGACACATGCCAGGTGTGAACGGAGCCACTAGAGCTCAGACCGTTTGTGCGCGCATCATGGAAAAAAGTGAAACAGATGTTAGTAGCAGTTCTGAACATGCCCTTAAAGACACCATCCTCGTTTCTTTCCTGTGGCACCCCGCTTCCCCCCTTTCTCCCCTCCCCTACTGCACCGTTGCCATGGAAACTAGAGGGAATATGCCGAGAGATGAACGTCGAAGGCGTGGGTGGTGGCGGTGCAGGGGAGGTGGGGGGCATCAAATATAGGAGAGAGTTATGTAACTGCGTACGTTAAAAATGGGTGGAGAATTAAGGTAAAACATGATAAAGAAGACTTACAAGTCAAACAGCAGGTAATGGAAGCCCTCCTCTGATATACTGTCATGAAGACGCACTGAAAGAGACGGAAAAAACATAGCAACAGATAGCATTTGAATGTGATATAAGCAAATAGGTTTTTATGTTACACATTTATGTCTAATTAGTCAAAGTAATAAACCTGGAACAACGTGCTCTTACCAATGTTGGGGTGTTTTAGGAGGCGACAGATTCGAGCTTCTCGTTCCAGCTTCTGGTGATCTGAACGGGAAAGAGATTAAAAGTAAAATTAGTCTTGGATTGCAAAAACAGAAATGATTATCTATATTCTTAGGGCACAATAAAAGGCTAAAATGATGGAATGTAAAAACTTCAGCTCATTATTTTTTGAAAATGGACAGAGCACCTACCAAAACAGAAGAGATATTAATCTGTATGAGGAATGTGGAGATTGCAACAAATTAATGTATAATGAAAACTGTTCTTGAAACCTCTCAAAAAGACATATGGATGGATTCATTTATTGTATACATATATGTTTCACCCAGAAATGTGCCTAAAAAATGAAAAAGTAAAAACATATACAGTTAATTAAAAATTACCAATAGCATTAACAGCTAATTTTCTGCCTCGCAATTCAGCGTCAGGTTCTTTTATATTGCACGTTTATAAATATTATAAAATCTCCAGCTAAAAGTGATAATCCAAGTATCAGAGATCAAATCATCATTGCAATATTTAACACAGGATTCATACACCTTTTAACCAGTAATTTTCTATGACTTCTTCATAAACATTCACCAAATCTCAAAATGTGTTATTAGTTAAAACATCAGGTGATTCGATTTAAAGCAATATTATTAATTTTACTATATTTCACTACATGTACTGTTCTACATAAATCTTAATGAAACACATCTCTGATACTGGGCTAATTATATCAAGATTAAAACAGCACCAATGAGAGTAAGAATATTTAGGGAGATAATGAATAATAGCATCATATTTGACACAAAATGATCAAAATTGTATTTAATATTCTATGACTTTTCAGCATTTTTTATGACCATATGAACCCTGACATTTTTTTTTTTTTTTCGAATATTGAGCAGCTTTAATAGGAAATGCGACATATTTACAGCTCCATTTAAGTTTTTGTCACAATAAAACAGAACACAATATTACTGCATTTGCTTTATACTGTCAAGCTCTTTTTTTACAATCCACAATATTCATAATTATAACTATAAAAGTAGCCAGATTTCTTCTTCTTCTTTCATCTATTCTCCTTTCCTCAAAGCTAATACTTAAAGCCCACATATCAGGATACCGGCTCACTAACTGCTTGTATGATAATAAGACCACATATATAAACGTATTTAAATCTGTGTGTGAGCTGTGGCTTATATAACAGCTTAATGATGCTAGTTAACCTGGATTCCACAGCTATCAGGCAAACAACAATCTAAGCCCACATAGTTGTATACGCTCACAGACTCTTCAGGAGGTGGCCCACCACGTATGTGCACGCACGCAGCGCACAGCGGAGAGCGAGACAAAGAAACACACTTGATCATCCCTGTCGTGGTCACACTAGTGCGGACACACACCAACACACACACACATTCACACTGACAGTGACATTGAGGAGTGACAGTGAAGTGTAAGCCCAGTGATTACAGTCTTCGAAGATGAGAGGAGCGAGGCGGACACAGAAGTGGAGGAGTGCTTGAGAGAAGGGAACAGTGAGAAAAATATGTAGGGCCCATTAATACGCACAAAGATAGGATGCTCCCTGTGTTGGAAGACAAAGGCAACACTGATTACTGATATTGTGCCATCAAACTGCTGCTACAGTCGTATTCTCCTTCAGCTGACTTCTCTTTTACAAAATAACTCTTGCTGCATTGTATACGACATATTATAACCACAGAGAGTAGACTATGAGCACAAGCCCTGTCGCTGCTTCCACTGAGGCATCTGCTGACATCACTCTTCATGAACGGAAATGCTTCTGACTAAGTGCCTTGCTTTATCTTAGCTTGGCCAACCAGATGGCACATGGAGCCTTTGTTGTCTACACATCATTAATGGTCTGGATGACTGTGTATGGCTGATGATTGCTAGCTTGTAATCGAATCATTTTGTTAAATCTAACCAGAAAAAAAGATGCCATTTGTGTTAATTATATCATGCAAAGAGTTGTAATTGTTCAATCATCATCACTATTGTATATTAGCTCCACAATGTGATTTCTAGCTCCATTTGCTTTAAAACGTCAAAACACCACAACAGAAGTGGCAGATTTGTGTAGGATTTACAGCGGGTTGACTTAAGATGAGACACATAACCCTGTTAGTTACAAGGAAGGTCACTGTTCAGGTCTTTTATCCCTGCTTTATCCGTCTTTTGGATCAATAAGAGCTAAACCCTCAGTCAGTGCTTACAAATGACAGATGAGCCGCTGCCTGAGGTGACCACTCATACAAGGTTTTAGGACAGATGCTCTTATCAGCGCTGCCTGTTCATGAAGAGACTTGCCTAAACAAACACTGTTCAGAAATACAATAGAAGAGAATCAATGCCCCGCAGTAAACAATGTCCGAAAACAGGAGCCATGACTGACACATAAAGCAGGAGAGAGAAGGACAGGCCAGACAAGGTGACAGGTCCCAAAGAAGAGTGAGATAAAAACCAAGAGACTGCTTTCATTTATGATTGTGGTAACCTGTGTGTTTGAGGATAAGAGCAGAGGGAAGCTGTGAGAAAGAAATAATCAGAGCCAGTCACTCAGAATGCAATCGTAGATGACCTGGGACACTAATATATGATGCGTATTGCTCGTTCGAGTGTTTGTGCACAATGGTAATCCATTCATATCTGTGTGTCAGACATCACAGAATCATTTCTCATGAGTCATTAACAACAACAAAGAAACAGAGGAAGTGGGACACTATTGTGTGGCTGTGACACCATGAAAATAATCAAAGAATGGCTGTTTTAGCCTGTGTTATAAGACATGTGGGTTTATTTATCTGTTATGAAGCAGAAACAGGAGTCATTTTAATGCCAGTGTGAAGAGAATAGCTTGAACTGACCAACTGGGAGGAAATCACAAAAAAATACAGGTCGAACGAAATTAAAATTGATCTGAAAACCCTGAGTGACCTGTAGAATATTACTCTGTGTCCTCCTGTCCACATCTGTGCTGTGTGTGCCACTGACGGCAGGCTGGTTGGTCAAACCAGGTCAGACCTCTGCTACTGCATTGCAGGGCAGTTGCTACAATGCACAAAAGAGACACATACAGTACCTACAGCAGCAAACCAACATCAGAATAAACCAACCAGATTACTGCCCTCTGTCCAGAGATAGTAAACAAGCGCTCCAAAGGCTGGAGTCTTACTGAACGCATTTGCCCTACATTTGAGTCTTGTGTTGGAGCAACTTTTACAGGCAGCCATAAAGAACAAGGAGAAAGGTCAGAGAAGGAGCCTAGATTTACTTGCATCTTAAAACCTGTCCTAAAATCTGGCACTTACAATAAATGTTTGTAAAAAATATATATAAAAGTTTATGAGTTGGCTTTATTAAAAAAAATCTCTTACGTTCCTTTAGCTGTAATAAAAATAGATCTGCAATAGATGTATAGGATAATGCAGATATACATAAGATTAGAGTGTGTAGGGCAGCTGACAAGAGCATAGAGTGTCAGCTCGTGGGCTGTGGCCTCATGGATATATCTGTGAGTGTGGGTCAGGGCGCGAGAAGGAGCAGGAGAATCAGATGAGAGTCCCGTGCTAAAGGCATGCAGGCAGACAGGCGCATGGCCCGTAGCTGCCAAGTGCCTGGGGTTCCTTCTCCTGCATGACCCTCCCTCCCCTCAGCTACTACCTCCATCTGCCAGCCCTAAACAAACGCCCTCTTAAGTCACTGCAACCTTGGCTTTGAGTTTACAGACCTTGTAGCTGCTGGACGAGAAATAAAACTCCCACCAAAACAACTAACGGGATAAGCTAAGATCTCTCTGTAAATGCTGTGTAGGTCATTGTTGTAAATATGAGAAGAAGTCCTGTGTCTAATTGAACCTGTAGTAACGGTCTATGTCTGATAGGTCATGGAGCTTTAAATAGACCCAGAGTAGAAGTAGTATGCGGCGGCTCTGCAGGCTTTTACATTGCTGGGCTGTTTCTTCGAACATGGCTCATCCATTAGTAAGGAGAAGTAAGAGTGCAGCACTAGTATCGCGCACCACTCCGTCAGGTCAGATCAGTGCTCATATCCAACGAAACGACACAGAGATCAAGCTGTGACTCACAAACACAGTGGAAAGACGCACATGGCTAAACGCTGTGCTAGAATGGCTGAAGTGAAATGTATAGCAAGAATGATAGCTAAACTGTGTGGATGAATTATTTATTTTGTGTGTGAGCGTCTGTACATGTGTTGCATTAGGTCTCATAAAGCCTACTGCTGGTATTAACCGTTGGCCTCCTGCGAACAGAAAGCAGTTGGATAATCTATCGATGGCTTAATCTCATTAAATGGTGCATGTTTCAAGGATAAATGGTTACAGGACAGGAGGAAAACAGGATTAAAGATCACTTGCCAACTGGACAGGACAGCAGAGGCAGATCATTTAAAAAACTTACATCTCAGTTTCATTTATTCTGATGTCTCACTTTTATTTCGATGTAAAACTCTTTTTGAACTTGACTATGACAAAGGCAAATCTGTGTCATTGTTATTTCTGTCTGTAGCGGAGCTCATTATTAAGTAATACACAATCTTTTTACTTAAGCAAATGTGTGTTTCCCTCTGTGGTCAAATCAAGTCAAGATAATTCCACATACATGTATCATATTAAAATGATTATACATTACGAAACACTACAAAAAGTGAATACCTGGTCCACCATAGTTCGCATTTTCCAACACAACCCCGTGTGTGTTCATGGGTGTGAAGGTAATGTAACAGTCAAGTGGCAGTGTGGTGCCACCTGACAGTGTCTCAGCGCCGAGGCTCAGGTTACAGGCAGCAGAGGCAGCAGGAGATTTACGCTGAGCAAGTGGTGGTGTGAAGAGCCACTGCGACCATGATGGTGCTCAAGTGTTCTTCGTGTTCATGGCATTTAGCCTTGACTTTAGTTTAAACTCTTAGTGGCCACCAAATAGGAATAAAATTATGTCATATCTCCTGTTGCAGTAATGACGGCTTGTGGCTTTTTTTATTTCTTACAGTAAAATTTACTTTGTTTTACTGTTGTTTACCCTTCTTTCTGTAATACTTGGATACATAGAGTGGAATATCATGAAATACACACAGACATAGCACTAGTGAATATCATTTGCCCCAAACATAGATTTATATATCTGAATTGATACAACAATGAATTCAAGCCAAGCAGATGGCCACAGTGCAATTAGGAAGACAATAAAATATGTTTTTACACATCAGCTATAAAATCACATGTTAACACTCTGAACCAATTTGTGAAGCATTCAGTCCTTGCAGTAAATAACAATTACACTTGTCTAGGTTGGAAGTGCTGTCAAACTTCTGTGAATACTCCATTGTCCTTTTCTCAAGCTGAAATTCCACTGTGATAAAAGTCTCCTACGCGATGCCATCTGAGAGAGTAAATGCTGCTCGATACCTCTTATATAACTGTCTGCACTGTAGGTGGAGGGGTGACCACTGAAACAGGGAAACTATGCACAAATTAATCATCCCTTTGTCATCCTCTTCATAGTCTATTTTAGCTTCTAACATAACAGGAACATTCTTGTAATCCCTCGGGAAGTGCTGTCCACCAGGTATACTACATCACTGCCTCGGTGTTTGTCTTCTGACAAAATTAACGACATGCTGCAGCACCTCTGTGGAAAACTTAGTGGAGCGAATTCAACACAGAGTGGTTCGGCCCAGGTTCGATGGCAGGTTTCGGTCCATCTGCACCATTTCATCTCCTCACTCTCTGCCTGACTAAAATGTCTACATCAATTCAGACGACATGCTTACCTCTTGCAGATAACTTTTTGGTGTTGATTATTTTGGCAGCATACTCCTGTCCTGTACACAGCTTAACACATCTGCGGACCACTGAAAAGGCTCCCCTGTAAAACACAAAAACAACACAAAAACTCTGGTGAGTATTTCCAAGCAATTTCATAATAAATGCAAAAAAATCATATAGTTTAGCTGAGATCATGTTCTGCACAGGTGGCACTTTTATCAGCACGAGAGCGACTTAATGCGACTCACATCAGCCAGTTACACTAATGGACTTTGTTGGAAGAATTGTTCTTCCTAATAGGCTCCCATGAGGGTTGCTCACAGTCAGCATAGTTAAACATTAGATATATGAAAAAAGGAAAAGACTGGAAATATGTAGTGGCTTCAGTGCACAGGTTTAGCAATCTGACAATGCCTTTTCACCAAACCAAGATGAAACAAAGGCAAAAGTCAAAACGTATTTTACTTTCATTTGTGTTTCTTCTCTACAGCTTGACCACAGCACATATTTCTACTGCGTAACAGGACAACTGGTGCCTTACACAGAGACAGAAAGGAAACTGAAGAAATGTTCACTTGAAAAAAAATAAAAATATACACTGTGAAACATTGTCTTTAGAGAGAGCTGCTGTACATTTTGAAAAAGAATCTGTGCACAATGTGTCGAGACTTTTTTTGTGTGTTTTTGAGGTGTTTCTTGCATGAAACTGAAACTGATAAAAGCATAATAATTCTTTGAAAACCGTTACAGTTTCTTGGCAAATAAGACTTATAGCTACTGACTGGAAAAAATCTCTCTGTCTACTCCATATTATAAACTTCATTCATTGTAAAGGTCAATATAATGGCAAATGTGAAGAGATATTATCTGTGTGTAGATGCAACAGTAGCTTTCCCAAAAGAATGAAATATATGCCGACTTTAATTATAAATAAAGTATTTCTAACACTTAGTTTGCCCACTACTGATCTAGATTAAAGTTGGTGTGAAAATTCTTCATTGTAAATTTTCAAAAAAGATATTACTGTTGACATACATTATCTTCATTCAGAGCCTCTAGCCAATACGTACTTCTTATTACATTTCTAATAATTGGACAAGACGATCCCAGTAGTGAGTTGTCAAAACATAAAGTCAGCAAATAAACACATTTTCCTATAAACAAAAGATAACTGTTGCATTTGTGGTACACTCCTGACATTTGTACAACAATTTGTTCTTACTTCAGCGATTTGGCAGTGTGACATTCAAAAGGCACTGAGAAGCCATTGTATTTTTGTGTATCCATGACAACAGCACTGCAGTGGACACTACATAAAAATATGATATATTCCTGGGTAAAATGTAGCTTTGGGGCAAAATCACCTTCATTTTACACAAGCTTTTCCAACTATGCGTGGCTTAATTCAGGATCATCTCCATCTTGTTTCTCAAATCAAGGTGTTTATGAAATTGTTAGAATTAGAAGAAAGGTTAATATCATTTCCAGACAAAAAATACTTGGGAAGAAGGTAATAATAGATGTTGCAGCGTTGTATGATGACACCTCTCACTCCCCATTAAAGCCCACGGCACTGGACAATAACACAAAGCCTGGAAATATAATAGGAATAGCAACTTGGGAAAAATATATTTAACCCAACAGTAAAAAAAAAATCGATTATAGCAAATATACGTTTATTCCTTTTTTTTAATTAATATGAGAAAAAGAGTTCAAGGTGTGAGACCTGTAGACCCTCATTATCAACACATGTGCAGTGTATTTTAATAATTTATGCCTTACCAATTTGGTTCTTGTGCAAATAATCAATTGCATCCCTTCATATTAAATATACATAAATAGTGTATACTCTGAACGCTGAAAATCCTGCCCATTGCACCACCCCAGGATTCATTTATAACTTGAACAGTCTCATTCTCAGCCCTGCCTTTGCCTTCAAACAAAACTCAGACAAAAAAAAGAGATAAGAATGGCATTTCACATATTATCACACGCTATTAAAACCTTGCTGAGGACACTCATGACTGTAATTGTATGTTATCGATTGGCTAAGGGGAAAGAAATGGATATGAGTGCACACATTTGTTACTACAGTGCCGGCCTATGGAGAAATTGATCAGTAATATGCAAGATAGAAATAATAAAATCAAATATGTGCACACTGTAAGCAAGGTAACCCAGAATAAAAACGCAGATGTGTGTTTTTATACTTGAGCCAAAATGTCTTGTGTGGTTTCAACACCTCCTGTGAAAGTAAACTGTCACTTAGCCTATTGACAGAGTTCGAGATGTTCTTAACTTTGTGTTTGATGGTGCTGCAACATAAAAAGCAGCAAAGCACCTGCAGATAATGATTTATTTACCAATTTCTCAATAGAAACCGTCACATGCTACGATAAATTACAACATTTGGCATATTATAAGAAATCCTACATTTATAGAGGAGCTTAAACTGAAGGTATGGGATATTTAAGACATATATGCCTCTCTATTGCAGGACATTTTGAGGGTTCACGTCGTTTAGCCTTGAGCCAACGTGTTAAAAGAGCAAGCATGTGCTCAAGGAAGAGGCTGACTTGTGGAGAGCGAGAGAGGGAGCAGCGTAATGTTATTTTGAGAGCTGTCATCCCGAAAAAGCGCGCACACACACCCATCAGCACTGGCCCGTCGCCTGCGCAGCGCCTCCGCTCCACACTTCACCAAAAGCAGCCCCGACCCCGACCACAGCACCTGCCCTACCCCCAGATCATACTCACTTGCCCAGCTCCTCGTACAGCTGATACTCGTCCGTGAATCGCGTACAGGTTGTCGTGGCCATTTCTCTCCACTGTCACTCGCTTCTTCTTTGATTCAGCTCCGAAAACGTTCAGTTGTGTTGTGTTCAGTGCGCGGCAGGAAAACACGGGTCCGTCCAGCAGCGAGACGGCCGTCGGAGCGGGACGCGTCTTGGAGCAGGCGCTGAGAAAGGACGGATTGATAAAGAAAGGCGAAGCCACTGGGGTGGTGCTCTCTGCCTGTCTCTCCACGATCTGATAGCTCCAGCGCGCCACCGACTCTCTGTCAAGTCAGCTGACAGGCTTCTCGACTTCCGGCTGCAGTTTTCAGATTAAAACACAATTTAAAAAAAATAGGCCCAAAAAAGTTTCCTTAAAGGCAGACAAGTCCAAAGTCAGGAGTCGGAGGCCAGTCTTAGCATAAAGTGAAATTGTTTACGTGGCACATAGCTTCAATGATGAAAATGATTGTTTATGCAGCAGCAGTTTTATATTGACAGGCTCAAACCTGTTGAAATCCAACAAAAATCCTGTTCAAATCCATCTAAAACCTGTTTAAATTTGACTAAAACCTATTCAAATCCATCTAACACCTGTTCAAGTCAATAAAAACCTGCACAAATACAACTAAAACCTTTTCAAAAATCATTTAAACCAGTTAACCTGTTTAAATTTGACTCAAACTTGTTTACACCCATCTAACAATTGTTCAAATCAACTGAAACCTGTGCTTGTGGAAAAGGCAGAAAATCAGAAGACTGGCTTTTTGTTAACGCTTAGTTTCAAGATGGCAAACTGTATACATTTTCATAAACATTTGAAATATAACAAAATAACCCGTCATTCTCTAGTGTTTTGTTGACATTGAGCATTTACTATAGCCCTCTTATTTTATGGCAAAACCAATACAACATCCGCTCGTTTGCTGTGAACTCAGTTTAACTTGCCTCAACTCTTTCTGAAGTGAATCAGCGCCTTCACTGTGGCTCTGTAAAGAGGTTACACATTAGCGCCCTCTGGTGGAGACAGCGCGTAAAGCCACTGCACGCTGCGGACTTCCAAACATGGGCAAATATGAGTGAAGTTTGTGCTACCGCGTCTGTGGTGCGATTTTAATCTGTTGGTGCACACCACGTGGGTTTATTTATGGGTTTATGTGTCAAAATGCAGCTAAATTTAGAGTTTGATCAAATGTAAATGCGTTTCAGTTTCATTCAGAACTACTGTCTTTACTGCTGTATGACGATGAAAAGTAAGACCTTTTCAACACCAATTATCCAAGGAACAGCAGAAATATTGTCTAATTTCTGTATGTGATCACTGACACTGACAAAAAACAATTACTTTACACTGATCACTAACCCAGCTTTAACATTTCACTTCATCATATTGTTCATAAATATATTACTGCCAGTGCTACCAATGACTTTGCAGTATCTTAGCAAACATTAAGTGCTTTCTTTCTACTGTTTTGATACCCATATTACCATATTGTGCTAAAATCATTTTCATTTGGAACATCTAAATTCAACCTTTGATAGAATTTAGCTCTGTGCAATGGTAATTTCACACTTTTTCCCCGAAGGAAGCTAAATAAGTAAAATATCAAGGTTCATTTAATGTCTGTTTATTTGCCAGGGATTATACACACACAGAACATACTCCAGGCATCACACACCCACACAAACATCAGTAAAGGATTAGGAACTGTCATGATGCAGGAACAAATAAACACAACATCTTCCCTTGCCAAACAAGCACACACCACACTAACACTTTATATTACAGCAGCTTTTAAATAAATTAAATGTGTCTGTGCGGTGGCTGTTTATCAGTCACAGGGCAATCATCGTCCCACACAGCAGTGGTTCTGATGTGTCCCTTCTGTGAGGACATCCGGTCACTGCAGCAATCGGACAGAGTTGACGTGAAGGTGGTACAGGAAGTCTGCGTAGGACGCGCCTCCGTTGGGACTCTTATCTTCCACCAGGTGACGTTGCAGAGCCTCTTCACAACTGTCACCCTGCTTCACCACCCACAGCTGACACAAAAACACACACACAGTTGAGTCATGGCTTCCGAAGTGAATACACAGAAGACAGACTTGCACCTCGTTTAACATTAATACAGTTAGACACTACTGTTGTGGACACAGATCATTTCTACTGGGAGGTCACCTTTCGAGCACTGGGCACCTGAGAGTTCAGAGTGTGGATGACAGACCGCACATAAATGGAGAGAGAGTTTTCCAAAACAGGAAGCTTGGTCTGGAAAATTAACATAAAATATCAGAAAATAGTGTAAAATCAGTCATTTCAAACACAAATCTCACCAAAAAGCTATCTGTCAATAGCTCACCTCTCCAGAGGGCAGAGAGGAGAAGCAGCTGGTGTTGAAGAGCTCCAGCAGATACCTCGTTGGGACTTGCATGCCCACCCAGAGCAGTAAGGTGAGAGGTGCATTTACCAAATATAGACCTCCTGGTTCAAGACTGGCAGCACAGCATCGCAGAGGCTCTTCTAGCTTTGGAGGGTTTGAGCTGTCAGAAGTCAGCGGCTAAAAACAATGAAAAACAGAAAATGTGTCCCATTACTTTAACCTGAAGATAAGGCAATGCTATTAGTTCAAAATATAGTCTCCGAGCACCTGTCTTCATAATTGCAAATAAAGAAATAACAACTTTAAAGTACAAATTGGAAGTCATTGCAAATGTTTTGAAAAGTGGCCTTTAGAGGAATGGGATCTTTACACAATTTAGTCACACAAGAAAGAAACAGTGACGGAGGACATACTGATGCACTGACCAGAGGCAGGAGCTGGGGGTAGAAGTGTGTGGCTGTGCTGCTGGGGTCCATGCTGAGCACCTGGCAGCGCTGCTGTAGGCGCTGGTGGACAGAGCTCCTCAGACCTGGCAGCAGCACCTCACTCTTCCTCAGACTGTTTACGTAGACAGGTAACGCTCGCAGGTACTGAGGAAGAACTAACTGTGGAGAGTAAATTATTGATCAATTATGTGGTGATCAGAATTTACCTTTCAGAAAATGTTTTATCTAATCTCACCTGCCCCGCAGACACAGAGGCAGAGCAGCAGTGTTTACGGTAACAGGCCAGTGCTTCTGTTATATGTGTCTGCAGTTCCTCTCTCAGCTCCTGCAGAGGCCGCTCCAACACTGCACAGTACACTTAACACACACATCAAAGCATAAATAGCTTTAAATGAACACGGTAGTTATTTTATTTTTCAATACTAAAAATACTGAGGATGCTTACTCTTCTTGCAGTAGAATGTGAGCAGTGTTTGGGCCTGATAGTGCCGAAAAGCATCCTGCAGGTGGGGTGAACATCTCAGTGTGACACAGTGAACCCTGGTCCTCCTTTCCCCGCTCCAGGTGCTGTAAGACAGTGCTGTCTGGAGCAGAAAAAAAAACTGGTGCTCACATGGTCTTTCTATGAAATGATTAAAAGCTGACAAAACAGTATGTAAAGTCTGTGGACTTGTCAACACAAAGTACCGGGACATAAACTTACTTGTATGGCCACGCCTCTTGTTTCATCCAGAGTTTTAGTATGTTCAACCTCCACAGCTAGTGTTGTCCGCCAATCAAGGGTTGCCATGGCAACCCGCGCGGGGTTAGCACCAGGGACAAACAGGCCAAAACAGCCAGAAACACGCATATCTGTAAAACACACATAAACAAACTGAACCTGTTTTCAGAATTTACAGGGACTAGAATAATATGAGATGAGAGTCTCATACCTTTACAGACAAATATTTTAAGCTCAGCCCTGAAGCCTGTCTCCATAACAACGGTTCTGTTTAGATCAGTGGAAAAACGCTCTTTGTCCAGTTCACCCTGAAATTAAAGAAAACAGTGTGAAAAAAGTGATAATGTAATAAACACAAACTTTGATAATACATTTCTAAAGTAACAAAAACATACACAAATCTGAAATAGATATAGAAAATCTGACAGTGGACAGAGCGTAGAACCCATAACAACCCCTAATATAAAAATGTGTTCATTGGGAAAAGCCTTGCAATAACGTGGATAATTGAAATTGCTCCACCAGAGTCAGACCAAGTCAGACAGGTCAATTATACAGAGTCTGAGCAACAGTCCCCGTGCTTACTGCTTACCTGAAGGTGGCTGTAGGTGTGTAAAGCACCACCTGTTAAATAAGGAATGTGTCCTGGCCAAGCTCCACCAACGAGCTGCTGTGACAGAAGAAACAGGTGAACGCTACAGCCCTGACTGACACACTCCTTGATCAATGAGACAGCTAACTCTGACGGCTGGAAGATGGACTGGGGAAAAAACAAAAAACAAAAGAGATTATTGCAAATATAACAACAGGGTTCCTGCTGTAAGGGTAAAGTGTGCAGTGTATGAATGTCACCTTTGGTTTATTGGAGCCAAAAAACCCTGAAGATGATTGATTCACTCCCATTTCTATTAAAGGAGCAGCGTGGAAGATCAGCAGCTTTCCGGGACAATCCAGAGCCTAGTAGCAAAAATTAGTCTTCTATTAATCTCCAAAGTGAGGAAGTAGCTGAAATGTCTATAGATTATTTAATACCTGTAGTATGGCTAATGCTGCTTTGACTGGCAGCTCTATGGGAACTCCACTGGAGTCATTATACTCTGGTCCAAACTGAGGAATTAGCTGCAACACACTGCAGTGCATACATCAAATGAAGATGGACAGATGAATTCAAGAATGTAGAATGAGACAGAAGTTGCATGATATTGTAAAACACCTATTGGAGCAGACCTACAGTACATAATTACCTATTAATGCTGTCTACGCAGTCTTTTAGTGAAACCAGAAGTCCATCTCTCACAGGAAGTTGCAAATCATCTGGGTCAGTGATGACAAGCATGTGTGGACGGGACAGAGTGGGGCTGAGGTCATAAAGGTGGATCCTGCTGTCATACGTCATCAAACCAACACGAACGTCTGCCAAAGTGTCACCATCCTCCCTGAAAGGAAGACATTGTGATTTTTGAACGTTGCAAGTGTTATTCATTCTTGTTTTATGGTCCAAGCTGTAAAATAGTTAAAATATAGATGTGTTCACCTGTTCAAAGAGGTAAGCAGAGTTTGTATTTGATGGGATATAAACTCCAAATGACCTCCCTCTAGCGCTGAGGCAGAAACATCTATCGCCAGCAGCAACACGGCAGCTTCACCCTAAGATCAAATACAAATATTCCATAAACAAAAACTGATGTTGTACGGTATATGAAGTATAATCAGTGTGCAAACTACTTCATCTCACTGCACACAAAACAAAAGCCCTACAAATGCTAATAAACAGCCATTTGAACTAACCTTTTGGGAGCTGATGATTTCATATGACCCCATACTCAGTTCAGGCCTTTTGTCTTTATCCACCCGGACCCCCTCTACTCCTTTGGTCGGCTGGTAATACTGCCATGGCACTATAACATAAGAAATGACAGATATCATTAGCTGTGTTTTCTGGTTATAAATGCTCTATAAATGTCTGGTGTTTACCGTCACTCAGTCTACCGCAGAAAGGGCAGTAACACCTCTGACCACAGTCCTGCCAGCCCATCGCGGGACACATGAAGGCACCGCACCAACTGCAGCCCGCAATGCACTCTGACTCTTTGCACACTGGCAGGGGATTCTGGAGGGAAACATAAAGTTTGACTGTGTTTCCAGTTAAATAAACACTGATTCTCATGTTCAGGTAATAACAGACCTTTCCCATGTTTTGTCCTGCCAGAGGGGACACCAGAGCTCCCAAGGGTAAATGGCTCAGCTGGGCCGTCTGACCATCACAGGGCAAACAATATGAGGTGGCGCGGATGGCAAAAGGACTAGCATTCCCTGAGAGCAGTTTAGGGTTTACATTACATTAAAAGCTTTGATCATTTAGTCACTTTTTCCTTCAAATGATAAAGACCAATCTGTCTTTACCTCTGTCTTCTACGATACAAGAAGTAGTCGATAGAGGAGGAAGACAAGAAAATGGCTCAGAGATGAAAACCTTCCCTTCCCATTCTGCCTTGTCCTCTGCCATTACTTTTACCTGTGTCATAAACAGAGACAGTTGAGATGACTTCAGCAAGAGACTTTGACACATTTAAATCACAATGAAACACAAAAACCTTACTTACAGCACTGGGAAGGGAATCGGGGTCCAAGCCATAACGAGACTCCGAGTTTGGAGACTGCAGGAAAGAATAGAAATATACTTATATTCTGTTATTTGTCTGACATTTTATCACTCAAAAAGATTAATCTTACGAATTCAGTGATTTGTGATTTCCACACCTGTAATGCATTGCTCTTTTCATTCCCAACTGGATCAGGGACAAAGTGGTTTATGGGTCCTTAGAAAAAACGAAACAAAAGAAAGGGACAATGAGGAGGAGAATGTTTTTGTAGTGTGGAGAAATGATAAACCTACTAGGGGTGTTAGGTGGATTTGTCCACTGAGGTTGTTGTTGAACAGTGGTTGTTGGCGATACATGGTTTAGGACAAATCCGGCAGAGTCCACCTTTTTATCTCCCAACTGCAGGGGACACTGAGACCGAGTCAGATTAAGATTATATCCCAATGAGATAGGGCTGATGGGGGAATCTTGAGGTGGCTGAGATTCACTTGGTAACCTCTGGTCTGTGAGAGGATGCTGGAAAGATGCAGGTGTCGTCTGGTGGGTGTTTTGAAGGGGGTAAGGTGGAAAATGTTGTGGTTGCAGCGACGGATTGCTTGTAAATAGGAGAGAACATGGAGGACTTCTTTTATTTGGACCATCTCCAGGGCTAGGTTGCTGCACATTTTGCCCAGGATTATTAAGACATGAGGTGTTCTGATAGGGACTGTTCCTGTTCCAGTTTGTGTTATTGAAGTTATTTGACAACATGTGGTTTGAGGATGAGTCCTGATGATAGTGTGAGGCCAGGGTGAGATGCTGAAAGCTGGGAAAGGGGTTGTGTAAGGTCTGAGGAGGTGAAGCTGTGGACCAGCTGTTCTGTCCCGCCCACTGCTGAGGGGATGCCTGGCTCTGATTGGCTGTGGGCATGTCCATTATCCTCCATAACCAGGGTTTCCTTGGAGATGGTGCCTAAAGAGAAAGCAATAAAATAAAATAAAAACTATTTAAACCAATCTAATCAAAATTAGGTGATAGCAAAATGCATGTAAAGATTTTACTATTATACCACGTACTGGGTCAAAAAATATAGCTATTAGCATCTTATTGCATTTTAACGTTGTAGCCTGATAGCTGTATCATAACGAAATGCTATATGTATTGATGCTAACAATGCTATGTTCTCTCTTACAGGACCTTTATTACAAAATGCATAATCCGTTAAATAGATGTGAAGTAAATATGGTCCTTTTCCGGGCTTTAGTATTATATTACATACCTTGGTTTAGCGGAAACAGTGAGCTTCACGATGTGCAGCAAATTTGACTCGACGCGTAAACAATTGGTTCGTGATACGCCGTATTCATCCTCTTCACGACATTCTCTGATATTTATCCTTTTTTTCTATTATTATTTTAACATCTTACACCTGCTAGCCACGACCAGCTACAGCCTGTCTATTCAGCTTAACCACAAGAGAGAGACGTCCTGTCAACTGCTTCAATTTCAGGTCAAGTGAAATATACTCACATCAGCCGTTTCCGCGTTTCCTTTCAAAATAAAAGCGAGATTGACAAACGCCAAGATAGAAGTATTACTTGTAACTGCTAGAACACAGTCAGCATCACTATTAACCACGCTGGTTTGTGAGACAATGTCCTCTCTCATTTGTTTCTCATCAATATAACCTATAGGCCTATATATAATTTATTATTTAAGGGATGTGCATTCAGAACAGGATTTATGAGTCAATGTGTTGGTGGTTCAACTACAATAAAATGGACTAAAATGATTCCAATAAGTTTATCATTTAGTTTGATTACAGAAGAAAGGAGAACTGACATTTTACATGACATGAGTTAAGGCTTGATTAATAAAACTGATAAATAAAAAAATACATTTTTGGCTACTATTAACAGCTAAGAACAGTGTGAAAATGACTAGATTCAAACCTGAAAAAAGGTGTTGATGAACCCTAAATAATTATTGAAATTCTGAAAGGAAATTGCACATTTATAGTTGCTGGTAATAACCCCCACTCCCGTCTTGAGGAGGCCAATTACTGGTTGATGGCAAAGTTTTAGAAGAGCTCCTGCTTTCCTCTCTTTTCAGGGCAGTAATCCTGTTCCTCACATAGTCCTTTACACCTTTCCATGAGCGCGTCCTCAATGCCTCTGGTTCAGCGTCAAGACACTGGATGCAGTCAAACTTTTGAGGCACCTTGTGTCCTTCAATAAAGCGCATCATATGTCTCTCTACAGCACGGACCTCTGCCTCGTCCCATTTCTGTTTACCATTCTTTTGAGAGGCTGTGGGCATGACAAGAACAACAAAGGAAAGAGGATGTTAGCAGTAGGTTTACACGAAAGAATGTGTTTTTTCACTAAAATACAAACTCAGATGTTCGGTTACCCTTGTGTGGTTTGTCTCTGGTTATACATTTTGGAGGTGCAGTGTTGTGGGCTGGTGCTGCTGGTTGAGGTGTCTGGTCAGCATAATAACCAGCTGGTCCATTGCAGTTACCAGAAAATTGACTGTGCCCCCATTGTGCAGATGTTTGGGTTCCAGTATCTTGAAATGTCCCTGCATTAAGACAAAAGAACAAGATTATATAAGCTACAAAATGTTTTTATACACACAAACCAATGTGTTGCTTTGTAGCCATTTAAAGTTTTATTTCATCGTGCGATTCAACAGAGAAATCCTCACCCTCTGGGTCTACAGCCTCACACCTGGAGCTCTGTTGTAGGACTTGGTAATTTGGCCCAAGAATCTGGTTGGCCTCATTTTCATCAAGGTTTAGCATCTGCAGCATTGCTGCAAAGTGCGTCCTGATCTTTGCTGTATTGAGTGTTTCAGGAGACTCTGCTCCACACTCTTTCACGTAGCTCTGGAGAGTGGTTGATCCACTGTAGGCTGTTAGAGCACTCGGTCGGGCAAACAGGAAGGGATTCTCAGCTGGGACTCCACACGTCTCCCGATTCTTTACCAGAAGCTCCAGAGCTAACACAAACGACTGCTTTAGCAGCACAGGGACTATTCTTCCACAGTTCCCCCGTATTTCAATTCGAGAGAAGAATCGACACATAGTCCTCTCTAAATCTGAGAGGGATACTCCAATGTAATTATGAGTGTGGTACGTTCTCCGTGACAGGAAATCTGTCAGCTTTAAACCAGACACTTCTCCAGGTTTCCTCCGGTTGAAAAGAATGATGCGACCAAGTATCACCTTTGCCAGAGCAGCATATGTTTCAGCTGAGACGTGCTCTCTAAATTTATTTTCAGCGACAACATGGACATTGGCCATGTAGGAATTTAGGCGCTTCACATCCTGGACAGAAGGCACATTCTTTTCTTTAACACGTTTAGTCTCTCTAAGAGTTGTTAAAGCACCTGCAGATACAAGCTTATTCCATTTTTTCTTGTAGACTTCAAGAAAGCTTTGTGCAGACTTCGCTCTGCTTTCATCACCAGAACTGATGGCATTATTTTCAACAATACTGCAGATCTTTTGGAGCTGGTACCCAAGTTTAATTGCAAGAGAGGGCCTGCTATAGGCGTTGTTCTTTGAATTGTACCCTGCCAAAACGTTGACTGCAGACACAACATGTTTAAAATTTGATGGCACAAAGAAGTCTTCCAACGCCTTTAAAGGAGTAAGTTTTTGGGCTTCAAGAACAAGTCTTGCTATTTGTCGAAGGTTTTGTCTTATATGCTCATGTCTGTTTGGGTCAGCTCCATGCTGCTTAAACATGCTCTCGCCAAACTGCAAAATAATCTTGTGATTTGCAATAGCTTGAGTCACAGGATCATTAATCATCGGAGAAAGAAGTCCCTTTAAACCATCACTAATGTCTGGGCCTAAAGTTTCCAGCACACATCTAAAAGCCAAGCGTCTTTTTCCTATCTTTGGTTCATCTTCATTCTTGATCTTCTCTGGACATTTCTTCATGTGCCTAAACAAACCTTTACTAATGTAAAGTCCCTGACAGTAAAGACAGTGAACAAACTCATAGTCTTGAACAGGTATTTTTGGTCTTTTTACAGCTGCCAAAAATCCCTTCCCTGATTTCAAGACATCTCTGTTATGAGCAAAGTTTCCTTTGTTTTTTAGTCTGTTCCAAATCTTAAGTCTCTCTTTGGAATGTTTGGGATACTGAAATGCAACTGCGACCTCGTCCTGGTCGCCGTGGACCATCTGAAGATGTCTGGACAGTTTACTAAAAGGTTTGGAGCAAAACAAACAGTAATTCTTTTTGTCATAAACCCGCTTCCCTTTCTTGCTTACACATTGCAATACTAGAATCGAAGACTTGTTCTGGTTGCTTGTACGCTTCCTCTTTAGAGGTCTAGTCTGCTTGTCCCTGACAGAAGGGCTTCTTGATTTAGCCTTTTGTTTTTCTTTCAATCTTGGACTACACGGGGATTTGTTATGGGTGGATTCATCTGAGGAGCTGTTTTCAGAATGGGACATGAAGTCAGAAAAGTCATCTTCACTACTGGGGAAGAAATCAGGATTACTGTCATCCTCCGATTCGATCAAAGGAACCTCTGCACCCTGCAGAAAAAAAGTTACAAGACACAAATGTCATTATACTAATAAAATTGATGAAATCATGAACAGAGTAAAATTGATTGTAGTCACTGTATTAGGTTGGTTTAGGAAGTTCTTCTCTGAATAATATTGTGATTGTTAAAGTTCAGTGAAAGGCCTGTGCAGGAATAATCCCCAAAATACGAACCCCTGAAAAATCCCGGGACTCTTCATGAGATTCTTGTAATGGAAGATCATTTGAAAGAGGTGCCTAAAATAGAAATAAAAAGAACTGATAAATATATTTAAGCAACAAGCAGAAATTGACAGCCCAATCTTGTAATTATATTATCAGTAACTACTGAATGAAGGTGGTCAACACTCACTGGGCCAGCAGCTGGTGACGCCTGTTCACTCTGGTTTTCAACTGGAGGCATCGTTTTAAGCTAATGACAAATTAAACACATCAGGTCTTTAATACCTAATGTTAACAGCAATTAAAATCATAAAAACACTTACAAGTTCATCCAAATCTGACAGTTTTTTAAGAAGTTCTTCTCGCTGTTGAATAAGTGACAAACGCGTCTCATTACTGGCCTGTAATGTAAAAAAAAAAGGCTTGTTAAAGTCACACAGCAACATTAGACACAGAAAATCAAGCGTAAAATACATTATCAGGATTTCCAACATAAATAAATCAACTGTTAATTTCCTCACCTGTGGAAGAGAGGTTTCTTTTTGTGGTGTATGCGTATCTGCAGATTTGTTTTTACTCTCTGAAATAAAACCATGACACAAGATTATATATGGGCCAATAAACACTATTTCAGCATCATTGATTCCCCTAATTATTAGAATTATCCTAAGACTGACGTTTATGCAGCAGCTTACCCCTGCAGTGTAGTGATGGCGCCCACTGTGGCTGCTCCTGGGCTGGTGCTGTAGGGCTGTTATTGTACCCAGTGACAGTAGCAGAGTCCATACCAGTTCCATCAAAAGTGGATTTGCTCAGTGGATCTTGGTTTGAATGTTGTGAACATGATTGCAGGCTAACAGGCAGGTCCTGGGGCACAGTTGATAGATTGGTTAATGTGGGCTGAAAAGGGGCTTTGTATGAGTCGTGAGACGGAAGTGCCAGATGTTGGGGGAGTGAGCCTTGGTTTGTTTGGTGAAGAGAAGACTGAGATACATTTTTTCCATGGTTTGAAGTTTGTATCATGGATGTTTGGCTTAGCTGAGCAAAGGAGATAACGTGAGATGTACTGGGAATAGCAGAAGTATTGGCAAACAGAGACGCTGATGGGGCAGCACTCATCTGGGAGGCTTTAAAGAGAGATGTGTGGTGAGTATTGCCTCTAGTAGACAAGTTGTTCAGGCAGTTCAGACTAGAGACCTGCAGGTGGTCATAGACTGGTCGTGGATCTGCAGACGAAGCCAGACCCAGCTGCTGAGAACTGGACAGAGGATTAAGGAGAGCTCCTTGAGTGGGGTCAGCAGACCAGTTGATTTGTCCCGTCCAGAGAGGACAGGGGATATGGCTCTTATTTGCTGTTGGGTTGTCCATTCTCCTCCATAACCATCAGTTCCCTAAAAAAACACAACACAACACAGAACACAACATAAACATAAATATTAGGAAGCTGACTTAAAGCATTTAAACTTGAAATCAAATGCATTTAAGGATAATGAGTGGATGCATTGTGCAGGTGTCTCAACAATATATCCAACTAAACTGTGATGTTATAAGTAAAAAAGTAAAAGATGCATATGTAAACAAGTGACCAGACTGAATGAACATGATCTGACAAAAGTGTGCATGTTTTCTTATAAAGCCAAATTAAAACAATATGCATGCAGTTTATACATTTACAAGCAACAAAGCCGTGTAATAATAATTGTTGCAGCTGCTCACAGAGGCTTTTTAATGACTCCTTACTGAGACATCAACATTTCAATTAAACAAACTATGCGTTTCCCTCAAATCTCTGCCATAAACCACAGAGAAACACATTGCGCTGCTCCAAGACTTTCCCTAGTTAGCTGCAACCTTTTTGCTAGCTAAGACTGCCCTCCCAATCTGCACAGTTTCGTAAATAATCACCACCAAATAACAGCTCAAGACTGAAACTCTTAAGTTCGTCCCTTTGGTAAATTTCTTTTGCAAAAATACAAGATGCATACCTGTAAACATCACCGTAAATTCAGTGTTGTTGTGATGGTCCATCCACGGACGATAGGAGTTACGGCTTGAACCAAGATGGCGGCCCTGGTTCATTCTTCTTCCTCTACTTCAATTTTATTGGCGGGTTAAAAGCTACTGCCATCAACTGGTGAGGAGTGTGTCCTGCGCCGTGACTATATCAACAATTTCTTTTTCTTGTTTCTTTTATGCGTCCTTTCTAGTCTGTTGCTCATAATTCATTCACATTTGACAGTCAGTTGTTTTATCTTATGTCACATTTTGACCCATGGAAGAGATCTATAGTGTAGTTTACTGTTAAGCTCAAAGTCTATTGTTTCTGTAATACATCTCACTTTGTTGCCACCTGTCTGGTTAAATTTAATTTACATAGCCCAACATCACAACAACATTGTGAAAACACAGGAAAGAAAACAAACTCAGACAAACTGTATTGACCCCCAAACTTCATTTTACTTTATTTAACATTTTAATGACAACTTTGTCATTTTAGATTTGTTTGATAGGCCTCTTATTTGCACCACAAGATGTTTTTTTGACAGTGTTCATTTCAGTGTTTCATTCTTAGCTGCAGAAAGCCTCCAGAAATCTACAAGACAAAAAAAAAATATTGACATACTACAAATACACAACAGATCAAGCCACTATCAAAAAGTGAACCTTCACTTTTAAAGAGAACATACCTTTACACTGCTCTCCTCGCTCTCGGCTCTGGAAATCGCTGAAAGACTCCAGTGCATCTTTTAGTCCTTCCTGTCAAATATTGCATGTAATATTAGATGTAGCTATTACCAGAGCAAAGAAACAGTGGTCTAAGAAAACGTAGTCAAAACCTTACCATCCACTTCTGTTCTGCTTTGAAACAGACAGATGTGATGTTGGGAAGGCAGAGAGCAGACTGGAGGCTGCAGAGTCACAAAACAGTCATCTGTAATACACAAAAAGAGACTTAAATCAGATTTGTCCATCAGTTCAGTAACTGCTCACACTAGAAAATCTGATTAGTTTTTTACCGCTGCTTTTTGTTGCGCTCTGTCACTGTTAAGGAGCTGGCCTGTCAGCAGCAGTTGACTGGCATTCGCCTAAAGAAATATAAATACAGGTTTAGAAACACTTGATAACTATTATTTCTCATCAATGTACAAGGGTCAAATTCACTGAATGACTAATGTGAGTGGGATTCTGTTTTCTGATTCTGTACCTTGACTGTAGCTGACACAGTGCACCTGCTCCAGTCATCCAGTGTTAATTTTGTTGACGAATAAGCAAGTGGTAGTAGTGTCATTACATATAAAAAGTAGTCGACTAAATCTACAGTAGTTTTAGTCAACTAAAACTAGACTAAAACTAAAAAGAATTGCATGACTGAATCCTGACTAAAACTAAACAGAATTTTAGTCAAAAGACTAAGACTAAAACTAAATAAAAATTAGTTGTCAAAATTAACACTGCAGTCATTGTTTTCTGACTGTTCACTCTGCTCTGCAGTAGGCTACACCTGGCAAAATAAAAATTGATAACAGTCAGCAACTGGAAACAAACAGTAAAAGAGTAAGATTTTCTTCTAAACTTGATCTCAAAATATATTTATTTACTCTGTTGCTGTCTCACATCTTTGTGGTTGGTTTCACACTCTGATGCGTCGCTGTCGAGATGAGTCGCTGTCGTCCTCTTCAGAGTGCCCCCTCTTCTTCGGCCTCTCTGCACATTTTAGGGAAATCTGGGCAAATTGCATATTTATTATATGAATATAGACAAGGTATGGAGCAAAGCAAATGAGAACATAAGGCAATAATAGTGGATGTCCACCTGATATTGAATGAAGAGCTTTATTGTACTGCAGGTGAGAGGTGACCTGTGATATGATCCAATTTTTAATAATTGTCATAATCCACTTTTTCCCCTTTTTTTTTACATCTGCACCACCCTCCATAATAAAACCCAATTAATTTATTTTCCTGATTTAAATATTTTTTTTCAGGATTTAAAAAGAAACCAAATTGGTAGAATATTTTACCATGGCAGACATCCAAGGTATGGATGCCGAGGGTCAGCAGGTGAGTCTCGCGTCTGAAACCTGCAGGAGCCATGGATCAGTTTGAGAGGCTTCAGTTTTCAGTGAAGTTTTCACAAAAGTAATCGAGGATCAAGCGGAGAGTTTGTGGTCTGTGAGTCAGTTGGTCGCTCAAGTGAACGGTGAAGAAAAAGAACGTTAGAGGGCGCTTAAATAAGGCCAGGGTCACCATGACTACACCTGACCATCACTAATGGCCTCAGTCAATATCAAAGTTATTGTTTATCACTAATTAACAGGCCTCAAGATCAGTGCTGGTATATGGCACTTTTTTTTTAGCAAGAATGTGTAAAATAAGAAAAAGTAATAATTCTCAGAGTATGTCTTTTTTAAAAAACTTTAAAAACATATATATTTTTTGCTCTATAATTAGCTCCTAAAATCATAAACTTTTCATTAACTAGCAATTTTCACCACTAGGGGTCAGCAGAAACTACATTTTCATCTGGATGTTGTATCCAGACTAGATTACCAGAGCACTAGAATACAGAGTTACATTGTGGTTTGCGAGGAGAAAAAGGTATCCTACTACTAAAGCTCAAATGCATCCTTTTGGAAGTGTTGCAGATATATATTTATACTTTTAAATAACTTACAACCCTTTATGCCTTTTTTTTTATTTTATTTTTATTTTTTGCAAAATTTTATATAATCATTTCAGTTAGTCCTGCAGTGACTCAACAAGGTAATATCTGGGACAAACTATTTTCCTTAATTTACTCCTGTCAGTGGGAACTTGGTTTAAATTTGTTTTCTGCCCCGTACACTGTGTGGGTTACTTGAGAAGATAAATACAGACTTGAGCCACAGATGAAATAAAAGAACAAGATACTGGAAGCTAAATGAATATTTGATTGGCTTCTGTTCAGACCCGTGTGCTGTAATATTGATGTAGTCCAGAGACCACAAGGCCAGGTACATCAACCTGTCACGGACATACAGTATGTGTGCTCTCCTTGACCGCTCCATGGACACAGCCACAGAGTGTCACCCGACAGCTGTGAAGGAAACAGATCCATTTACAACATATACAAATGAAACTAAAATACATACTGATGTTCATGCATAAGGTGTTTATTTTTTTACACACACACACACACACACACACACACACACATTTTCTCTGTCATTGCGCTATTGTTTTCATTTATTGTTACATTCTCCTGTTACTTTGGTTTGAAGAACAGGTTTCTCTCTGATGCAGTTTTGGTCAGTACTGAGCTCACATTTCTGCACTGACCTGTCGGTGTCTCCTGTCATCAGCAACAGCAGAGAGTAGAACTGTTGGCAGCACATAAGGAGCTCCCTTTAACTCACTCTGACTTTCTTTTGCCTCTGTCTCTCACCTTAATATCTTGTGAAATCGATTTTTTTTATTCTTCACTTTCCACTTGACGTTTCCTTTCAACAGCTAACGTTCAGCCTTTATCTGAACTTGCTTTATAGTGTGCATGCATACTTCCTTGAGTGTGACTCTTTTCGTTCAGATTCAGCAAAGTTACAAAGTAAAACTGGCGATACTGTGATCTCCTAAGTTACCTGGAGACAGACAGGTCTCTTGGGGACAAGGATGGAGCCTCATTTGTTTCACCATGGAGACAGAGGAGGTGGAAAACGTTGCTTGGTCCTTTGAGGGAAGTCTACACACAGTACAATTATATGTGTGGTTCAGGTGTGTCCTCATCTTAAACCTCCTAAAAGTGTAAATGAACTTAATTTTGCTTCCTTACTTTCTGGTATAAACATTTTTTTTTTTTTAATTAAAACTTTATCTCACAAGATGACAACATGTGTAGTGTCAGCAAAGCATCAAGCCACACTGTCACAGTATACTTCAAATGATAGAATACTAAAGCATTGAATGTCCCTTGGGTTTTACCTGTCCTTTTCACACCAGTGAGGAGACAATATTAAACCTTCGGAGTATAATATCTCTGTAATACAACACAGTACTTTCCATATTCTACATTTAATCTTACGATGTGAAGCCTGACTCCAGTGGTCTATGGTTATCAAGCAGTCTGTATGTTTACTGTGTCAGGAAAGGATGGGGGTAGTTTGATGCTACATATTATTACTTAGCATATGAATCTATTAGTAACAGTAGTTTCTACAAACATTTCTCTGCTTTTTGACTCCCCTAGATGTGATCATTCTTACTGGCTGTATTGACTCAGAAGGTGCGCTCTGAGCCTGTGCTGGAGCGGCCAATTTTTCACCAGGTGCTGTGTATACTGCTGCCCAGCTGCTGAGAACTACAAGTCATTAGACTGATGCTGTTCAAATGAATGAGGAGGTGAGGGGCATGCAGATGTCTGCTGAGGATTGTGGGATGCCCTCGCTGGTGGTAACACTGTCATGGGAGAGTTAATGCTGCGGTGTGTGTTTCCCACAAGAACTGTTGTGTGTGCAGAGTGGAGGGGGCACAGGAAGGCTGGGGGTCATTACACTACATTAAGAGAGGGATTAGACTGACCGTGCTGATGTCAACATTTTAGCTAATTGACCACAGGGATATATCTGTGCTCTTTACTAAATCCGCTTTGGGCCCAGACTGAATAAAACAGTTTAAGTCAGTGAATATCTACACACACATTCTCATACCCCACATAGTCAGTTTATTCAGTCATAGATTTTAATGGCATAATACATTTTCTAAGGCTGTCTTTCCAAAATCATCTTGCCTGTCACCACTAGAGGGAGTATTACTGATACAATAGTAGATACTATACTATAGTATTACTGAAACAGAAACGTCATCCTTGATGTTTTTATCTGTTGAAGTAAATACTGCTGTGATTTGTACTTATATTGTTTGTATCTGTTATCTTATCTGACCTGGCTGTTACAGTACAACTAGGTGACTCTTCTTTAGCTCTGGAGATAGAAAACTACATTATTGTTGCTTACCTTGCCCATTTTAACACATTGCATCACTTAGAGCTCATCCTGCTGAGAGTTAGAAGGTAACATCTCATGCATTTGTGGCACAGTCATGTTAAGATGTTGATTCATGTAAAATTACAATAAAAGTACTGTGTTTACATTGACTATTTGAAAGTACAGACTTAAATGAGCCACTTGTGATTGTACATGAAAAAGGTAAATGCTAGCTTTAAACAGGGTTTTTGATATAAACATACAGTAGGCCTGTATCAATTTAATATTTTCAAAACTGCTTATGAAGAAACACAAAAAAGCACTGTATTGACTGACTTGATAGAGCTGTTTCTGGGGCACCTCAGTAGCTCTGAGTGCATAGCACATACTCAAGCAACATTGGTTCAATTCTGGCTCAGTTCATGTGCTCAGTGTCTCTCTCCCCATTTTCCAACTATCAGCACTGTCACTATCAAATAAAGGCTTAAACATCAAGATAAACTAAAGGTAAAAAGTTAAAAAAAAACAGTATCAGAAGAAAGAGATGACCATTCAGTGTGACCGATGACTTGACAAATGAAATATGTCTGAACAGCTTTCTGTTCCTGTGGTTTTGTACAAATGTCACATCCTCTTTAAGTTGGCCTTTGACCTTCTGGGTATAACATGTCATTGTCAATTATTGTTTCATGAGTATCTCTGTAGCCATGATCTTTGACCCTTAAAATCGCCTTCTATCCATGTCCAATGCTTGAGTGAAGGCACAGCGATGGTGTACATCTCAAGTGGCTCTCGGCGCCTTCGAGCAGCAGCAGCAGCCTTCACCTGGAAGTGGCTCAATGAATAAATCGGAGGTGTAATTTGTGACACCAGGAGCAACAAGTTAAGAGATGATTTGCGGGCGGTGTGCTCAAGGCTGGGGTCTGAAGCAGCTGCACGACTACGACAGAAAATCTATGAGCTAACAACCATGTTCTTCTGTGCGGCCTTTTTACTTGTTTCTTCTTGCTTCTATTTAATGCTTTCCAATTTCCTCATCTCTTTCTTCTCTACTGTTGTCTGACTGATTTTCTCATGCCATTCACTGAATCTTCCTCCTTGTGTGATTTATTTGTTTGAGATCTTTTTTTCTTGAATAGAGCCTCTTCATTTCCTCCCTCCTCTTTCACAGTCTGTATCCTCTGAGGCTCTCAGGAGCGTCATAGAGGAGCATCTCCAGGCTCAGGGCACAGACACAACACGGCCTAAACATTCCTCTGGGGCAGGCAGTGGCCCTGTTGCACTCAGAATTAACAATGAGCAACATTAACAACAATAGTAAACGGCTCACACTCATTAAGATACTCTCAAATGCTCACAGCTCTAACTGCAGCAAAAGGCAAACAACATTATTTTTATGTTCCTAATAAAACATTTATGGTCAAATGCAGTCGGTATGTTACGTAGAAATACATCAGGCCTTTTTTTTCTTCAAGGACACAGCATGTTGAAACTGAAAATACAACAGTGTGAAAATATATGGCTACAATGGCTGAGGTCTTAATCAGTCTTCAGAAAAAAATAATCATGCACTGTTTGTAACTTTTAAAAAGAGCTAAAAAGTTATTCTTGTTGCAGACAGGACCACACTGATTGAGACCAAGGCAAGACCAGAGTCAGAGCGAGATACACAGTAATAGATAGATACCAAGTCCACAATCATGGAGCTTAGTGAAGGAGGCAGAGTTAGAGGCAAATTTTTAACTGAATATGAAATAAGGTTTTCATGTATTCCCAAGGACGGACAAATATGCCATTTGTGGTATTGGTTGGTGTAGATGTATGAGTCTGAAACTTTTAGGGTTTGAGACTATGACAGGACCAATACCTTTACAAAATAGTGTTAAGACCGGTCTCAAGACCAGTCTGGAGTACTACATCACAAGTTATGAAATACCTAAACATGACCTGTGTTTGTGCTGGATTTATTCAGTTTCACCAAAGGGCTTTAAGAACTATGTCATGCATTTGTTGTTTGATTTATTCCTCAAGCTGAGTTTAGATCAATGTATTACTCTCTCCTTCATCAAATTCCTTTACACTCTAAAGGGTCGACTCGTTAATTAGATTCCATAAAGTTCATAAATGTGAGAATATGAGATGTGACAGGACATTTTGTGTTTTCCTGCTCAGGTCACTGATTATGAGCTTTCTACCACATTTTCAGACTCTGTCCTGTCAGTCCTTTATGTCGCGCCTCTTTGTAGTGACGGCCTGCTTCCGGAGCTGCATTATTAATACCTGCTGTTCACAGTTGACCTGCCGTACTCACGCTCCCCTCACCCTCCATGAGTGTCTCTGAAGCATAGTACATAGTGCATCCAGACATTAACCTCCAGTGGAGACATCCTCGCTGGTCCTGTAGGTGAAATCTGTGAGGTGCTAATATCTGTTGGCCTCATGAGCTTACCCCAGCTGGAATAGGCTGTTCATTGGCTCCCTAAATAAGGCTGCATTTACACAAATACTTCTCCTGGAAGGGTCAGAATGTAATTTAGATAAATTTCCCTGAAAAGAAGAGCAAAGCTGAGCGATCCGTCACAAGGCTCTGTGAGAAAACTCCTCTGACAACCATATAATGAGGCTGTGTGAGGATCTCCCACCAGTTTATTGTGTCTTTATCTGCTCTTTAAAACCACAAGGGTGAAAAAAGAAGCACGAAAAATAAAGGGCTGCAGGTTTGGAGTAAATTACCCATGCTTATTTATTCAGAGATGCCGCCTCATGCAGCAACCAACCCCCTGGGTCTTTTCACAGGCCCCAGTGAGCGCCAAATCACTGCTGCTCTCCAGGAGAAGACAACGAGTCCGATCCGAAACTGTGAGACAACGCAGCAGTGTTTGTGAAGAAGCTGGAGGTCAAGAGCGTAAAAAGATTAACAAAAAAAGGAGATGTAGAAGTTTGGGGGATTTAATGGAGTGATCATGAGATGAGGGGAGGAAAGAGGGAGGCAGAGGAGGGGTGGCGTCTCCCTGGGGTCTCAGAGGGAGAGGAAGATAGCTCGGAGAGTACACCCCCCGCACACAAGCTCCACAGGGGGTCAGCTTTTTGTTTTGCAGAGAAAGAAAGGCTCCACTCTGCAGTAACACACTCCACAAATGAGCTTTGTTTAGCGAGAGCTCCATCTAATTTAGGCACTTATCTAAAAACAACAACAGAATGTGGTGCATAAGACACAAAAACTGTACTGGATATCACTCTGTTTGGATAAAACTTACTTTACTTGTTTTGATTAAATAATACTGATAATGAACCTAGATGTACTGTTTAGTTGGACTGAGAAACCTGTGGCTCTCAGGGTTGTGCAATAATGATAACAATAGAGAGAACAAATTGTGCAAAGAGTAGGACTCAGATGACATTTATAAGCCTTTGTACAAAGTCTGGAGAACAGCAAAAGTAATGAATTTCCATAACTGTTTCATAACCACTTCCACATCGACACATAATCCAAGCCTATGTGATTCTAACAGAACATCAAGGAACATGCAGCAATATGAAATGCAATGTTTATGATTTTTTGCACCGGAGGTGTTTTTTTTTTGTAAATGCTTCCTGAGGTGCGCTTTAATGTGATGTAGAGCAGATTAGCAGCTCAACATACTTTCTGTAATCACTGTCATGGGCTTAAACCAAACTGAGTAGGGGGCTTCTCAAGGTTAAACTGACTGCTGTCATCTCCAATTAGCTGTCAGTGTGTATTCAGGCGTTCATCTTGGGTTTATTCACCAAACAAAAAGCCTTTTCATTGACTTAATGTAAAATGTGTAGGTTTTTATAAAAGACCCATCAATCAAAAGTACCTTCATGAAATGACTGCATCTGTTCAAACGCCTACATCGAGACAGAGAAGACCAACTCAGAGCGTTAAAGAGAACTGAAAAGCACGTCCCTGAAATGATTTGAAAAGTCAAAAGGCTCCTTTCTTTTAATTCTATTTAATTGAATGTCTTTGTGCAGCAAAAACATGGAAAGTGCAAAAATATGAGATGTTTTTGATGGATGTGGAGTCGTCTAAAAAAGAGAGGTTTGTTAGACATTTGGGTTATTTTCCTTGTTGTTGTGCTGTTTTGTGTCAGCTCTTTGTAACTTATTTATGATCTCAGGGAAAGAGCCAAGTGAAGAGGGGAAAACAATAAAACAAAAGAGAAGGTTAAAATCAAGAGTGGAGCTGGAGGAAATGTTGGGTTTAGAAATGTTTGAAGGAGATGAGGATGGGAAGAGCTGATGGGAGAGGTGTAAAGACTGAGAGAAAAGAGGGAAGACAGAGGGGAGTTTCCCCAAGGCAGAGACGTGTGTGTGAACCCATCTGACACACACACACACAGCCAGCCTCTCTCAGTCAGTCGCTCCAGCGCACTCAGAGAGGTCGGCAGCACAAAGCACGTCGCTCACAGCACACACCTCTCCCACGACGCCTGGGAGCACCGTACAGACACAGCACAGGAGCAGCATTTCAGCAAAACAGCAGCCAGGTAAGGTTCTTTTACTCACTTCATTATCAAAAGCTTCTCTGATAAACTCACAGCACAAGGGCTACAAGTGTCCAGCTCTGTCTCGGAAAGTTCATGATATTTCGTTGCTCACTGGGAAATAGTTCATCAACATCGTCTGAAGAGCAACAGAGAGACTTGGTAAACCTGGTGCTGAGATGCTGTGAGGTTATCAATGGAGTTATTATGTATTTTGTTGTGTATTTGTTTTAAACTGAAGATAGAGTAAAAAGGTAAAGTATAACAGAGTGAGGTCTTGTATTTTCTGTTTTACTTTGACTCCAGTAATAGAATAATCACGAGCCTGACTAATATCAGAGTCAGTGAGACATTTTACCAGTCCCTGCTGCTGCTACTATAATTGGTTTTGTTAGAAACAGTATGTGCATGTATGTTTTTTGTAAATTGTGCTGCCTTTTAATCTGGACTTTGAGTCTGTAATAAAGTTTGATGATTTAAAAGTTCAAGCCAAAAGAGCCAAGAGCTTCAGTTAAAGGAAAAGACTTAAAACCTTTCTGGGGAGCTTTAGCAAAAAACTAACTTAACTTTAAAAGTTAAACCTTTTACCTTTTCTTTAGATTGAATGACTGTTTATTGATGTGGCATGAATAGCTATGAATAATATACACTGGTGGGCATCCTACTACATATGTTACTGAACAAATTAGCATTTTTATCAAACAGTATTCTTCATTTATTAAGTCCCTAAAGCAGTAGTTCTTCAAATCTTCACATCAAGTACCACCTTTATGCCGAAACAGACCTATGCCATTTTAAGTTTCATATAAACATATACCTGTCTACCAATATGAATGCTATTAAATTAATTTTGTTTGCTGTAGTGCTACTTTGAAATCATATTTTGAGTCCCTTTTTAAGAGTCCAAACATTTAGTGTTATAGTTAAAAATATTATAGAAAAGTTTTACCATAAATCACTAGTTCTACATTTTGTAGTTATCACTGATTCTCAAATACCACCACAGAGAGCCAGAGTACCACCAGTGGGACCTGTACCACAGTTTGAGAACCACTGGCCTAAACAATAAGAATACAGATATGTTTCTCGTTCTGGTTTTATTGTTCAAAATACTTTTACATTAAGATTGGATTCTTAGCTGTCTCTCTTTTGTGATATTAGCAAATGTTTCTATCTATTTTCATTTAGTGACTTTCCAGGCCACATAACATGAACTGAAGCTTAGTTTTTACGTTGAGCCAGTGACTACAGCCTTGATGAGAAAAGCCCTAATGAACTTCTTTACTTCATTACTAGTCGCTGTGAAAGCTCTAAGCAGATAATGCTTTATGTTAAGCTCTATTAATGATGACGCTCCCTAGTCATAATGATCTGAGTGTGTGCCACCCAGAGGAACAGAGAGAGTGTAAAAGACGAGCTGCAGGGCAGACTGAGGTCAGTGAGACGCCAGGGACAGACGCTGTGTTCCTGACCTTCACTATGTAGAGACAGAGACACAACCACAGTGAGAGCTAAAGGATGAATGGACTCATTGTGCACTGCTCCTGAACAAGGGGGGCGTGGTCTGAGCGTCTCAAAACAAACTGTGAGCAATCAGAGTCATGTGAAAGGTGAATGTCACACTGAGACTAAACTTGTGCTGCTGGGAAGCCACAATATCTCATTTACAGGTGCACTTTGTTTTTTATTTCACGATTAATGTAAGAGTCTCCCCTAAAAGCAACATCTCATACATGCATTACCACCTAAACAGACACAAACCATAATGTTGAGTTAGTACGCTTCACATAAGTTTAACTGCTCCATGAAAACCCAACCAAACAGGAGTAGCATCAGACAATTAAAACCGACTGCTCACAGGAAAATCAATTACAAAGCGATCGCAACATAAAACACTGACGATAAAATCCAGAAAACCTTAAACCAGCTTTATGGTTACCCAGTGGGATCTATGCACCAAACTGCTTCCTGTTTTTATCAAGCTTAAAGTATTCAGTTTGGTGCATGACATACACGGATCCAAATCCTTGTTTGTACTCAATCCTAATTCTGTAGGGAGTTGGCACTGCAGGGCCAATGGGAGCGGCAAAACATGATCATATTGAAGATGCTCAAACAAAGAGAGACGGGAGATACAGAACAAAAGACAAATCAAGACGAGTTTGATGAAAAATGGAAAGAAAACCTGGCACAGAGCTCTTTAAACTAAATAAATCTAAATTACCAACACGGGACATGTTGAGAGCCAGATTAGAGACAACGAGTGGCCCAGACAAAGACAGGCTGTGTGTTTGCCACCTTGGGAGCACAGTACATTATGGCTGTTGGGCACATTAAGGGGCATTAGTTGAAGGAGCAGCACTGAATAATGCATGGCTTTTATTTATGAGCAAAGTGCATACGTACGCTGAAGCGCACTGAACCGGAGCATGCACACTCTCGCTCACATACAAGGTCCTCATTTCCTTGACTCGCGCTCAAAAAACTCAAGCATATGCAACCATTTCATGTACATAAATGGAGTGTGCAGCGCGCGTGTGTTTAAAGCCCATTCTTTAGATGTGTGTGACTTAAAGAGTCTTTGTGTCACGTCTAGATTCCTGCTGGTGGCATTAAAATGAAGCAGCTCCAGCGAAGAGTCAGGGCTGACGGGGCAGCCAACGAGCCCATTAACAAGCCCCAAACACACACACTATGCACTTACAGGAGCCGCATTCAGCTGACTGCCCACTATCAAAACTTTTAAGTGTCATTTTTAATGGCTGCCTTCTCTCAGAATATATCACGGTGTGCTTACTGTACATGACACATCCACAAAATGACTACGGATCAATTCACAGAGCTGCTTCAGAATCAGTTTTTACCTTGAGTCACTTGTAATGTCCATAAATATATTCATTCATTCAATCGCTTTCTGCTTGTCCTGTTAGTGATGGATCTCTGTGTTCTAAGGGCGGAGTACACCCTGGCCAATCAGCCATGACCTTTCTGCATCTGTGCATTCAGCAACAATGACAATAAGTGATTTTTTTTAATAAGGTTGACTGCAAAGTGTCACAAACTCCTTACCTGAAATTGCATTAATCAAGTTTTAAAATGACAAGTGTTGAATATACTAGTTCCGTCAGAAAAAAATCTTGTGGATGTAATGTTGATTAAAGCACTGGAGGTTTGGCTTGAGCTCAGGAGGCTTATTCTTATTTCTAAAACCTTGATCTAGGAGTTCATGTGCTTCACAGCCACCTACTCGGTCAGGGTAAACTCTCAGGCTGATGCACACATGCACATGCTCACATTTGTCCACACCTCAGCATCGAGGAGAGGAGGTGACAGGAACCCCTGATGGTGTCCAGATGGAGAAACACCACAGGACCACACTTTGGTCCACAGTAACTGGACGAAGGTGTTTGTGGCACCTGTTTGTGCCTTGAACGCATTCTCCTTCCAAACAAAATGCTGCAGACAACATGTTTGAGAGTAGCTTAAGATGGCTTTCTCTAATAATCTGAGCCTTTAATATTTAATCTAGACATACATGTGATGAGTAGATGGTCTCTAATCAGCTTTGAGCAAATTTACATGTGCTGACCAAAGACATTGGCTTTAGCAATCAGTATCCTGTATCCTTGCTGAGTCGAAATACTTCATTCTGCAACAAATGCGAACTATGTCTGAAAAAGTCACATCAAACAGTTTAAAAAGCAGACAGACTGTGAGAAAACAAACACAGTTGTCTCAGTTGTGATGTGTAGCTTGGCACTACCTGTTCGTAATTCAGCTTCATTATGAGATGCTCAGGTTCACTGCCTCCAACATTTGCATAAACTTGTCTTTGTACAGTTGTCATGATTCAGTATTTGGCACAAGAGCGGCACACGTGACATGTATCGCTGTCCTGGGTTAATGGCCTACTCACCCAGACTGTTTCAAATGAGTGGCTTCAACATTTAGCTATGTACTCAGCTATGTATTTTTTTTACTGTGTATGTATTTGATAAAGCATGTTTCTACTATAACACTGCTGTAATGGATTTAACTTCAAATCTTTATTAATTGTACTGATGTCGCTTTGCCAGCTCTTGGTGTCCTGCCAAATCAAATTAATCAGCCCAATCTCCCATGTATCGACCTATACTCCACACACTGATAGTCATTACACCAAAACACTGGCACCCTACTGAAATCAAATCTAGAGCAAGGTCATGGAGAGCAAATCCAAAGAGTCCGGAGGGAGGAGTGTGTTTTAGACCCGAGTGTGACCTTGATGCTTTCCAGACAGTAGGAGGGGCACGGGTTTCAGGATTAGTGGCAATGTGTTGCTGATGGCTCTCATTAAGGTGCTGTGTTGTGGTGTGACAGAGGAAGGAGATGGTGCGTAGGAGTTAAGTATGAAGGAAATAAAGATGTTTAACAAAGAGTCATGTCAATAAAACATGCCTTCTGGTGGACATATGTTTCCTTTTGGTGTGTAAATATGATATACGTATGAGCATATGAAAGGAGGTCAGTACAGGGCAATGGCATTTATATGTGTATGTTTTTGTGATAGCCTGTGTATGATTGTGCATTGAAGGGGGGCAAGCCAGTCTGTGGAGTCAGTGGGAGACTTAAGTCAAAAAGAAAAAGCACACACCACCAGTAGAGCGTTGTAAGAAACAGCAAAAAGGAGAGGATGTGCAGGTTTAGTGTCATTTTTCCAGCTAAGCCGGATCGTCAATGTTGTTTCACAGAGTGTCACCTGAATCTGTGGCTCTGGGAGGAATAATCTGGGCCAAAAATTGTGGGAAGTGCTGTTTATTCCAATGCTTGTTGCTTGGTTTGTTGATTTACTTTCTGCGCTATTAAATATGCTAAAGACAATGTTTTTATGAAATCTGTTGAAGGTTACAAAGATGTGTCATAGGACTCAGACTCATGATTGGTGAAGCTTTAAAAAGCCGGTTCTATCCTGTTTGTAGGATAGCGGTCTCAGTGTGTGTCCATGTTGACTCAAAGGCTGAACCAAACAGACACCAATCACACTAATCGTCCATTTTGGATGACAAAGCCAGCAGTATCTAGTTTGGTTTATTACCATCGCCGCAGGGCACCGTTTGGCCAAAACACCACACCAACTGTGGCATCATCTGTACATCCAGGCCTCCCCTGCGCCTCTCACCTCTTCTTCCTTCGCTCTTTGCCTTATTTTCACACCTCCTGCTTCAGTAATCCTCAGTCTCTGGGGTGTGCTGCCCAGGTGAGTGAGATTTGAGCAGTTGTTGCCATGGTAAGCTGTCGGCAGGAGCCCAAACACACCTGGTGATGCAGGTACAGCATTTCTTCCCTTTGTCTGCACTTGTCACCTCTTTTACTTTTCCCACTTTCTTTTACACGTAACACATAAACCTACACAGACACCATCTGTCTTGTTGTTTTGCTTTGAGCGTGTACAGTTTGTAACCCAGACAAACCTCACGCCCCACATAATATTTGGGCTCACTGGCCCGTGATGAAATTGACCAGACACAACGAGCCCGCCCCCATCTGTCCACTCTCCCTCAGTCCAGACGCCCATATGCACAAGTGTGCCACTCACACGCACAGCACAGGACGCTCAATTCACCCCAATAACAAAAAAATGACCCCAGGCCAGAAACACCCTCAGAGTTGGACTTATCTGGGGCTTGGTCACAGTGGGGTTAAGTCGACTTTGACAGGTCAGGTTCCTCTCGCTGTCAGGCCAAGCTGTTGAGGCACTGTCACTGACCGTCAGTCCACACACTGCATGTTGTGTGTGGATTAAGTGTGTGTCAAGTGATGGGGCATTCATTCAAATGACATGTTACCCCTCAAAGTGCTCAAGGTCAGAAGGCAACATCTATCAATTGCCAAAATACCGCCCTCTGAAAAGAGCAAATTAGCGCCACATACTGCACACAACATATAAATACATTTATGTTGTAACATTCAGATTATAATGTTATTTACATTACCCACAATTACCCATCCTTTATTTGATGAAGAAAGGAAGTGAGAAAATAGACACAAGCCTGAACCAAACCACTGAGGCACTATTTACAAAGCTTTTATGTAAACAAAAAGCATATCAACCAAAGTAACTAAATGAAAAGGAAACGATAAAAAGGCACAATAGAATGCAAAAGAATGTCCATAACCTTGCAACACAACAGTGATTTTAGTGTTTTTAGAAAAAGTGACCCAGTTCCAACTGACAGACAACATCTCAGTGTAGAAAGACCAGGTCTACACAAGCAGATAAAGCTCAGACACTGTTAAAATGCATTCATTTTGCCAACAGGCTTTTTCTGCCATTAAACATTACAGTAAACCATCTCCATTTTGTTGGGGCACCCTACAATATTCATGAGACACTTCCTAACCACACCCCTCTCCCAGTGCCCCCTGACAACACAAGACTGACACAGACTCACGCTGAGCTTAGACACACTAAACGCACACATGTTTTGGTGTTTAATGGTTGACCCAGATCTTGGAGTGTGTTCGGCTGAAGATATGAGGAAGAGGAGTCAAGGGGGAGGGGAGTGAGGGAGGAAGAGGAGGGGGGTCTCTGGGTGTTATGTGTGTGTAAGTGAATAAGATGATGATGGGTGAAAGGACGTTGGGACCGGGCCGCTGTGCTGCTCACACAGATTTTCTTCTAAAGAGTCTAATTTGAAAAGCAGCAGGGGGTTGATGGGTAAAAGACGGACAGAGCTCAGCGAAGGTCGGAGCCTGTGAGTGATGTACGAAATGAAAAAAGGAAATCAGTGAAGGAGACAGAGAGGGAAAGAGACTGCACTTGAACTTAAGCTTAAGATAACAATACCTTATTGTCACTCCATATGAAAAGACTATCAGCAGCAGATCTATTCAAATGCAGCCAATATTATTGATGCATACATATTCACACATTTTCATTGCACACTCCAGTCACGCAGTTTGTTTTTTCTGTATGACTCGGAGAGAAGATCCCTTATGATGTTTTTTATTTTTGTCCTGGTACCTCCTGTTTTGATCAGAGGTTGTAAGTACATACATGTCACTTCAATAGAGTTTTTTTCTGAACCCATGTCAGTCATTGTAAGGCTGAAGGAGATTTTTTCAAAATGTGTTGCTGAAATAAGGGAAACATCTTTACAATATCTTTTTTATTTCCCCAAACAGGGCTGCTGCAGTCCATTGTCCTCCATCTTTTCAGAGGAATACAAGAGCAATTCCTGTTGGTTGGGCTGATCTTGGTGCATGACCAATTCTTGTCTTTTTCAGATAGCTTTATCTGTTTTGATTCCAGAGCGCCTTCTGAGTGTTGGCCTCAGGCGGGTAATAGGAATGGGAAATAGTACCAGGGCTTGCATTCCCTTTGTTATCATCTGTATGGCTGTAATGAATGAGCGTGTGGTTGGTCGAGAGCCAGATCAGGGCACATGGGTGTGTAGGAGCAAATACAGAGCAACAAAGTGCCAGCCACATACAAGTTAAGACGAAGAGGGACAAATGGAGGAAAAGAAGGTGAGCAGCAGAAATAAACAGAACAGCAAAAGCAGGAAAAGGCCAGGGTGTGAAAGAGAGATGAATGAATGAGGAAAGAAAGGAAGAAGAAAGGAAAGCGGACACAGAGAGTTTTATCTGACTCCTGCAGCCTCTGCGATTTGACAGCCTTGGCAATCTGAAGCGTTCCTTCATGCCACCCCCTACCAGGGACAATCTTCCTCTTAGCCTCGCACACACGCTCCCACTGTACCTTAGGCCCATCCGCTCTCTCTCTGCACCATAATCCTCTCCCCAACCCCCAAATACCGTCGCTTACTACACAGATATTTGAGGGGCTAGACGCCTCCAAACACAAAGACCGAGGCGCCACTACATTGCACACACACGGCACACCTAAAGTTACATGGCACCAGGACTCTCCCAAAACACACATGACAGCATCTGCCGTTCACAGATAATTACACTCCACCGCTCTGATTCTTGTCTTCTCCCATTTCTCCATTTTGTGTTTGTCAATATGGAGATTTCACACACCATTGACAGTCCTGGCTTTGTTCTCATGTTGTGGCTCTCTTTGTCTGTGCTGCTGGCTAATGCGAATCACCAGAAGTGATCAGTAGGAACAACATGGACTCGTCATGACTCATGTAAGCCTCATTGATCAGACAAACACAGAGCTCACATGGCACATGAAAAAGTTGTCCAACCGTGGAGTGCTATTTGGTGCTAAATTTACCTCCTAAGGACAAACAGTGAGGCCCAAGTGTACCTAATCACTTAAGAATGACTATAAGGTTTTGCATTATTAAAAAAATACATGAAATCTTTTGAGTAAGTCTAATCAGAGAGGGGATTATAGCCTCTGCTGTGTGTCAATGACAGGAAATGAATCAGAGTAGTGTCCAATAACAACAAACAAAACGCGAACAACAAAAACTTAAATTGTATTAGTTTATTGGGAAGGTAGGTAGCTATTTTGAGGAAGTCCACCAGTTTATGTTTTGGTCAGAGGCCACTGATACACTCTGGCTTGAGAGCTTGACACATAACGGACAGAACAGCTCCATTATTGATTGACAATGATTGATAACATATCTAATTACATAACTACACATGTTAATTACCCAGTGAAAAAACACTCAGATTAATTCGAAACCGTTTAATTCCAATGAAAAGTTTCTATTGCATCAAATTAGCCGCAGTTAAAGTTTAGGACAGGCATGTACACAAAGTGTGTCCTCACTCCTTAACCCAGAGCCTGTCTCATTTCCTATTCATCCAGATTAAAAGTTCATTGAATGGAAATAGTTCAGGTCGGAAAGGTGCACTAGTGTTTTATTTATGAGCAGCTGAGAGGGCGCTGCAGGGCATCCCCATTAGCATGGTGCAGGGGTTTGTTACCGGGACACATTCAAACGCTGCACTAAGAAAGAGTCAGGAGTAGGCTGAGGAAAACCGAGACGAGAGTTCAGGGTTAAAAGGGACGCGCAGAGGTGAGAGGAAGGGTAGGAGGGACGTGCAGGGGTGGGGGAAGGTCAGGACGCAAGGTGGAAGCAAAGCGACTTGACAGCACGGGAATATTCCAGCATACAACGCAGTCACAAGGGACTCACACAACCACTTAACATGAAGCATCTGTCTGGCTGCTCAGCACAGACACACAAACACACACACACACTCGACTCTGTGACTGGCATCAGCCCTCAGTTTGCCTCTTTACATCAGAACCATGACTGTGCTGATGCAGCTCTGGATGCTGCTGCTTTGAGTAAGTTCATGTGTAGGATACATCTGGCACTGTTTGAATTCACAGGGAGGCACTTTGATGGCACCATGTTACAGAGCTGTATGCAGCTTCAGCAAAGCACTAAGTGAAATGACTGTGATGTACAGTAATCAGGTCACATGAAGAGACTGAGGAGAGATGCAATAATGCAGAGCCTTGTATTAAGGCTGCAGGAGTTATGGGTTTTATTCAAGAAACTGGAGAAGCAGTGACTGGACTCCATTACAGTGTCAGATACAAGACTCATTAACGGCACAAATCCTGCTCATGTACAAAACCTGAATAGAGCTCGTAACACATTTGTTCACCTGATTTGCCTTGATGGAAGTGAACCAACAAAGACAGGAACAGTGCAAGACTTCAGCAACACATTACGCCGGGCATACATTGCGACTTTCAGCTCAAATTTGATCCTGCCAGGCATCTATTTTTCATCATCTTCTTTCCCAAAAACAGTCAGCAGCTCACAGAAAAAGCAGAGAAGAACCTCACAGCTGCACACCAGACCAGAACTATAGCCTACCACACTTTTCAGATGTTGAGAACAGACCACACGAGGACCACACATGCTTCACATCCACTCGATCTGGTTAAGGGCTAATGTGGTGATCCTGGTCAACACAAAGCTTTTCCAAACCACAGAAAGGGATCTGAGGCGAGTGTGACTGTGGTGACGTCTGGAAGATGTTACGAAGCAGTTTAATTCAATTACTTATGTGCTCATTGTGCTTTGTTAAAACTGGTGGCTGGGGTTTTGTGTATTTTTAGCCATCGTCGTTGTGTGCATCCAGAAATGGCATTGTAGGGCGCCATCAAAAAAGTAGGCAAGTTCAGCTGACTCTAAAACAACAATGACCTCTTTCATTAGCAGGATACAAGACAGCCTTTGAGTAAAACTTTGAGATTAATTCATTATTTCATGTTTATGTCATAAATACGTGCACTAACTTGCCTTAATCATGCTGCTACATAAGTGGATGCATCAGTGTAACCCCAACTGGATGGAGAGGGCTCTTGAACAAGTACGAATACGTGCAGCTCCCTCTCTCTTATGACGCCACCATCTCCAAGCCAGGGGATAGTGCACAAGGTCGGGGTGCACACACGCTCCCTGAAGATGCAATTAAAGCTCTGCTGCAGGAACAGGCCGACACAGGGTTTCTCTTCTCAAGCACAACACTGTTACACTAATTAATAAGTCAGTGGCATCAGGGCAATGAGAGCAACAACAACAAGAGGAAAAGGTCTGGGACAAACAAGAACAAAAGAGGAAAGAGTTTGTTTGGCCTCCAGCTTCATATAGTACACCATCAAACTGTCAGATAAAAGGATCACTTTCTACGCCAAACAAATTGTTTCAAATGCTCTGTATGTTGGATAATGTTATTTTAATTTATGAGGGTCTTAACCATTTCTTATCTTCTTTTGTGTCAAGGTAAACAGCACCATGAGCCTAAGCACCATCCTCTGACACTAGATAGAGGAAGCAGAGTAAATAAACCCAAAATAATCACATAAGACAGTGATAGTGATAATTTTACAGCCATCATATGTGAAAATATGTTGAAATCTGCCGTTCGCTCTGACAATTTTGGGGAGTATCTAAGATAGCTAAAGTTATTGTTGGCCAGGGACAAGATTTAAAGACAGGGCTGGCTCCTTAAATGCATTTAATACCTCTATGTATTAGATAAGTAACTAGAGTAAGATGTATTGTTTAATGATAGTTGTTTTATTTCTACATATATAGCTACTTTAGTAGGTCTAAATCAGGACTAAACATGGTCTATACCAGGTCTAAATAAGATCCAAACCTGATTTAAACTAGGTCTAAAAATAACAGTGAAAACATAGAAATAGATTTGATTAATATGGACTGACTTCCATTGAGTAAGTGGAATAGATTTTCTAATGAAATCTTGACGGAACAGTCAGTCACTGGAATTTTTTACTGGTAAAGGGTACATTGTGAGGGGCTTGAAAACACTGAAGGTGGGCTTCAGCCTCCATGAAATAAGCCTTTTAATGCCCGTGCTGTTGGTATAGTTGGGCATTTATAGAAAGCATATGTGCAGCCGAGTGATATCATCAGAGTTTGATGTTAAAATCACAACCTCATTGGAAGTGAGATCAGTCAAATGGTTGCATCTGTAAATTGTTCTTCTTAATCAAACTTCAGCAAACACAATTCAAACTCTTTTTAACGAGCAGCATAGCCAGTGTAAGATTTTCTGAGACATTTATGCCCAGTAAAAAAGGTTCAGTTCGACTCTCTCACAAAAGCATACATTTTAAATGCATCGTCTCAGACAGGTCAGACTAGCACTTTGTACATGGCACATTAGAGTAAACATATGGGATCATACTGTACACCATCTCGCTGGAGGAAAAACGTTCACTTCATCCCTTTCATTCAAAGTTTGGTGGAAATGGCTGACAGACATTTTTTTATTTTTAATCCCAACCATGTCAGGAACATTTGCACGCTGTTATTTCACATCACCTGCTTAAAAATGTGTTTGTCATCAATGTGACAAGAATATAAGGATAAGAGGATAGGAGGATTTTAAATTCAAAATTGTATATAATGCAATAGTGTACGTGTTATTATGAGTGTGCACTTCTGATTATTTTTAATAATTAGTTGATGAATATGGAAAATAAATCTTCTCTAAAAATCTACAAATACAGACATTCGATTTCATACAAAATGATGTAATGAAGATCAATTATTGTGATTATTTCTAATTGGTTCTCATTTGTTTTGTGTGTTTTGTCAAATGAATGGTGATAATGACGGCTCAGGAGTGTAATGACGTGTTTATTCTCACAGGTGGTCCAGCTGAGGCTGTCCTAGTGTGGCTCCCTGCTGAAGGACAACAAGCGCAGCCCAGTCCCAGTCTGACAGCTTCATGAGTGTGTGCACATAACCCACTCCACTGTGTGAGAGGCACCATGCTGTGGACAGTGCTCCTCGCGCTGCTGGTGCTTGTGCTGCTGCAGACTCAGCTGTCTGTGTGCCTGAGGGAATTACGCACCGGGAGTCCTCACCCTCCCTCTCGCTCCTCTTCCTCACCCTCCTCCTTGTCCCTGTCCAATGGCACCCAGCAGCGACTGCCTGGGGCCATCATCATCGGGGTGAGGAAAGGAGGCACCAGGGCCCTGCTGGAGATGCTCAACCTGCACCCAGATGTGGAGGTGGCCAAGGCTGAGGTAAATGGACACTCTGTATGTACCATATACTTATTCCATACTCGGTCTCACACAGTGCACTTTTTGTGGAAAAATGGGGCAGTTAAAATATGTGACCTACTTTACCTCAGCTATTGAGAAACAAGACTTTAAAACTGTTGCTGTTGTTTTCCCCAGTGTGTGGTGCTCAGATCCTACAAATGTGGTTTAAGAAAGGACCTGGCAAAAAAAGCATCTCTGACTTCACTCAGGTTATATATGTGGCTACAGCCGAATCAAATATGTTGGTTTAACTGGTTCAAAATAAACTTTGCCCAACATTATTTAATATTTTTATTTACACTTACAGAACATTAGAGAACCAGAAGCAGAATATAGCTAGTGTAATGTAAGCACTTGATAAAGATGGGGGCTCTGTCGACATGAAGCTGCATGAAAGATATGGTGAAAATTTGCATTTATAGTAGCTGAGTATGTCCTAAATACCCAGTTTATCCTAATATCTGGACATATTGAGACTAAGTGAAGAGAGTTGACTCTATTGTGTCTGTCAGGTGCACTATTTCAACGTGGAGGAGCACTTTCGCCGAGGCCTGTCCTGGTACCGCTCACAGATGCCCTTCACACTCCCACACCAGCTCACCGTAGAAAAGACCCCTGGATACTTCGCAGCCCCCCTGGTGCCGGCACGAGTCTGGGACATGAACCCAGCTGTGCGTCTGCTCCTGATTGTGCGTGACCCCGCGGAGAGGCTTGTATCCGACTACACCCAGGTACTTCACAACAGAGTGACCCGCCACAAGCCCTACCAGCCTCTAGAGGAGCTCCTGCTGCACAAGGGCCACATAAACCCTAAATATAAGGCCCTACAGAGGAGCCTGTACCACCAACACTTGGCCCGCTGGCTGGAGGTCTTCCCCAGGGAGCAGATCCATGTGGTGGACGGCGATGCGCTCATAAGAGACCCATTCCCAGAGCTCAGGAAGGCCGAGCGATTTCTGGAGCTGCCACCCAGAATTAGCCCCAGCAATTTCTATTACAACACCACAAAGGGCTTCTACTGTCTGCTGTCTGCTGGACATGACAAGTGCCTGGACGAGTCCAAAGGCAGGCCACATGCCCCGCTCAGCACTCAGGCCTTTAAGAAGCTCTGTCACTACTTCAGAAAACCAAACAAGCTGTTTTTTGAAATGGTGGGGCGGTCCTTTTCCTGGTGCTGATCCAGGGATTCTGACAAAAGACCACAGGGAAAATCCCATGACATTCAGGATCACAGCTAACTGATGGACTGTGGATTTTACTTTTCCTTTATTGTAACTCAGGTTTAATGTGGCCAGCAAAGAGACCTGTGGAGATTTCAGACTGTTCCCACATAAACATTTACAATGTGATCATTCTGGTGCCTCTGAGGAAAAACTCGGCTCGAACTCAAGACACCTGTGCCATAAGTGTTTGGGACTGACTGATTCTTAGTGCAAAAAAAAAAAAGATGTACAGAGAAGCGTTGTGGAAAGAGGGGTAACTACCTGATGCACTATAAACTTTGACTCTTAAATCAATCAAGATCAACAAATCTAAGGAGACCAACTCCAGGTTTTGTTTTTTTCTTAATGGTCAGAAATCTTTGTGATGTTTAGAAGTATTTAGCTTGGTCATTTTGTTTACTGTTTTTTTCATCTGACTTTTTGTTATTTTGTGAAAGATTTTTAGTCCTTTTAGTCCCTTCCTTATACTTTCAAGGCCAGTGAATTGGTACATTTTGTGCCTGTGTTTTCTAATAAATATAGTTAAGTCTTACAGTCTCCATCTTTTTTACCTCCTCAATCATTGTGATATGAAAAACACAAGGTAAGCCATGTCTTTACTGACTCCATTAAGTACTGAAAGTATTACACAACATAAGATATAGAAATACCACACTGCACAGTTACTGGTATGCACAGTCCAGATTTATAGAAAAATTTCACTACTTCTGTGCAGTCAAGAGGGGCCCTAAAGTGATTCATTCTTTACATTTAACATTCTTACCAAACCTTAATATTCTGGCCTGAAATGGCAAATTTATTTGAAAAAATAACCCTTGACTCCATGAGAACACAAGACCTAGTGGTGGCTTTGGGAACTACAAAAATCTTAAGTGCGTCCTTAAGTGTAGCCTCATGGTTTACTGGGTTTAAAACCATCACATAACGTTACAGAGACACAGAGAGGCAGGGCCAATCCTCACTGGATGAAGACGTTCTCTGACAAAGTCTATCCAACATGTTCTTTACATTTCAGATCAAAGGAGGCCCACGTTCCTTTCATCATCAACTTACTCTCGTGCAGGAATTACCACTGGTTTCACCACCAAGTGTCTGATGGGTGTCAGCTTTACTTACAGCAGCAGGAGAATGGATTAATTCAGTGCATCCTCGTAAAGTGTGGTGGACCATGTAGATTTCACTTTGAGGGAGAAAAACAATAATAAATTCATTCTCTGTACAGCTTTTTGTGTTAGGGGTCACAACCAACAATACGAGACAAACACTGACAAGCATTCACTCTCACAATGTTCACTGTGGACAATATTGATTCATAGATACACCAATACATGCTTGGAGGAAGACAGAGAGCCTAGAAGGACATGCAGACTCCACAGAAAAAGACTGGCCGGCCTGAGGAATTAACCCACAAAGACTTTGAGTTCAGCGTGTCAGTATGAAAAAAAAAAAATAGGACAGTTTTTACATATAATGAAATGCTTCTGAGTCTTCAGGTGCATTAAACCCTATTCAACCACTCATAGCTGTCTATAGGATGTACTGTATTTGAGGCCTCACTTGTTCACTGCAGATAGAAATAGGAGCTGATGGTTGACCTCTGGCTGTCACGCTCAGAGGCTCCTCTAGAGAGAACTCACTGTAAAGACAGAGACAGAGATGTAAGAATAAACAAATGGTCTTCTTAGCTCTTTGAAGATGTGAGGCGGTGGCTGCGTCTTTTATGTCCTCCCACAGAGACCTTCACTCAAGTGGACAATACATCCGATGTCACATCTAATCGCAGAGGCCTTTATCTAAACTGGGAGATCTGGGGGTACAGTATTTTCATATCAAACTTTGTTGGCTCAAGAACTGTACAGATGGAACATTCTGCAAACACAAAAAGAAACTGTGATTTTATTCCCATCCACAGCTTTTTGTTCCTGTTACCCCCTTGAGATGCTTGTCTTTCTGCAGGATCATCACTCATCTCTTCCATGTGATTCACAGCTCATGGAAAGATAATTTGACACTGACATTTTGAAGTGCAAAATTAATAATGAGATGACGCTGAGGTGGCTGAGAAAAGGGCAAATTGTTCACCAAATTAAAGAAACACTGCAAGGGTGAAATAATAGAGGAATGGGGAAAATGTGCTTGTGATTAGGATCTGTCTGCACTATCTTGGCTCATCGCTTTTAAAATCAACAAACTCGAGAAATGGCTAATGTAATATTTAAGTGTCTAAATATTGAATGGATGTATACAGTTTGGGGCTGTTTCAACAATGACATTATGAGGCCATCAGAGTAATAAATAGAACAGAAGATTTGACTAAGTGCTGTCATTTTGTATTGAACAGCAGCAGTGTAAAGGCTGCCATCTTTCAAGGCTGAAGCAAATGAAAAAACTGTAGCACCAATGGCATAAAGTGAGGCACTGCCTGTGACACAGATGTAGCAAAACGAGGAATCATTTGCTAAATATCCTCACGCCTGACAAATAACAGCTTTAGACGAACGACAAGGCAAACTTCCCCCAAGAAGGAGCTGACCTTGTCTAATATGAAACACTTATAATGGACATTTGTGTGAATATAAACTCTGCCTTCAGAGTTTGAGTCAAGTTTTGTTTGTGTTAGCGTGTCTCATTCAGTCGCAATAAAAAGTATATAAAGCATAAAGTGCATTTGTGACTAGATCTCATGAATTATTAATAACAAACATCTCCACCTCTATTGAGTTTGACATTTTTCATTCATTGATATTACACGGCACTATGCCAAAATCTCTCAACACAAGATTCTCAAGAATCTGAGCATAGTCTCTACTAGTGTTTAGTTAAGTTAGAAAATGAATGGCGCCCCCCTGTGGACGAAGCTGAGAACTCCTCTCAATGGCATTGTAAATACAACAGCCATAGCAATGACATGTATTATGTACGTAGAAATGCCTGTGTTTACATGTGTCCTGACCATACACCATTTTGCATTACATTGATATGTTGTAAACAATGGATTGATAGCGCCAAAGCATTTACAGCTAACATTACACAAAACCATACATGTAACCTGAGAAAGTTTCTATTGCATGTACTAGTGCGACATGCTGTTGGTGGCAATAACTTTTCAGTAACTTCCCATTTGAAAAAAAGTCATGTTTTAATACATCACTATTTTTGTGCAGTTCAAAATATTACAGTAAGTCAAGAGTAAAACAGAGCACCATTTCATATTTAGCTGTTTTGTTATTCTGTCCAAAAGTTTCACTTTAAAAATTTGTATAATAGTAAATATTGTAACACGAAAATAACCACAGGAACAAGTTTCTTTATATAAAAAAAGTTTTAACAATGTCTTTTTCAGTATAAAACATTACAGAATCCCAGGCCAATCAAACAAATTCACTGTCACCATTTGAAATGATCATGAACTTCCCAGTCAAACGTTCTACAATAACATACAAAGGGTTGCCATTAAGGAGGTTTCTGTACTTCTCTAAATGTGGGAAAATATAACAACACAAAGGCTAACAATCACTCTTCGTTTGCTATAATAATAATAAAAAAGAACAAGTGTGAACTCCTGGTCCAATCGAAACCCAAGCCCAAAAAAATTATGGTCAATGTGGCATCTATGCAGTCTTCTGCTGGCCCTTCTTCCCAATAAGGGATTTGTGGATGTGGGGAATTACACCTGAAAATGCAGCAAAAGATCACAAACAAATAATAATGAAATATCTTAACATTACATCATAACATTTCTAATCAAACAAAAACTACAGATTAAAATGGAACAGCAAAAACTCACCTCCTCCAGCAATTGTTGCTTTGATAAGAGAGTCCAACTCCTCATCACCACGGATGGCCAGCTGCAAGTGACGGGGAGTAATACGTTTCACCTTCAAGTCTTTGGAGGCATTGCCTGCCAACTCTAGTACCTAGGACCAAGACAGTAAACACATGACCACCCATTAGAGAAAATCCACAAGTAAATCTAGTAGCTTGCACAAAATAGAAGTGCTTACTTCAGCAGTGAGGTACTCAAGGATAGCTGCACTGTACACAGCTGCTGTGGCTCCGACACGACCGTGGCTGGTTGTGCGGGTTTTCAAGTGCCTGTGGATACGACCCACCGGGAACTGCCGGGAAACACAATAAAATGGTAACTTAAACAAAGTTTGAATAAAGGCAATTTCACGTTTAAACAAACTTACCTGAAGACCAGCTCTCTGTGAGCGTGAAACTGCTTTTGCCTTGGCTTTTCCACTGTCTTTACCTGCTTTGCCACCAGCCTGAAGTTATCAGGGAAGATACAAAAGTAAGGATATTATGAAAATTAAAAAAAATAAAAAAGGGTTACACAAATACAACCAGACAATTACGTGCTGATTCTACGTGTGGTGTTTTGAGAAGTCGTTTTGAATATTAGTCCAATATCACAGTGATGCATCGTCACCTTTTCATAACAAAAAGAAAATCTAACCATCGCTCACAGACAACATACGGCGCTACAGTGACTACCTGCAGAAGCCCGGTTTGACAGTTATCATTTCCCGCCAATCAAACAACCGATTACAATCACAACCAAGACTGAAGCTGAACATGTCACCGGGAACGACATGTGTCTCTAATTTAATATTCATTTATCAAAAGCGAACCATCTAAAAGATATTAATCGTAGAAAACACATGCGGCTGTCATTGAGTGGCTGCCAATTATACGGTTCTAAACAAAACAGTCGCGCCGCTTTTAAGGCACTGGATTATCCACTGCCCGGTTTAAAACAAAAACATACCTTAATCCCCAACAACATAAAGACAAACAACATCTGAGACCAGATCAAGCACTTGGTCAATGAGAATTTGTAAATAATTGGAGTCATGAAACCGCTAACCCATCCCACCACAAAGCCATTGAAGCGGCGAAACTTAGCTTAGCAAGCTAAAGCTGCTAAACCGCCGTGAAGCGGCTACAGTCAAAACACTTCACTTCAAAACAAAGTTTAAACAGCAGACAGACTGCTCATGTTCATAGCAATTAAGCATCCAGGTAAAATCTAATGCAATGTAATAGCACCACTTAATTCTCAAACATTTACTAAATTTGGACCTTAGTTGACAGCGTTAAAGCTAACCTATTAGCTGAACGTTAGCTCTTTAGCAAAGCTTTTAACCACACACCTTCTGTTCAAAAATTCACAGTGGAAAAGAAGAAATGCAGTTTTAAGCTAGCGCAGAGATGTAAATAAAATCCAATAAAAGCTCTTATGACAGGTTTACTTATAGTCCTAATAACATACCATTTTTCCGTAACGTTATTTGATTGTAGAATTGAGTCGATAGCAAACAATTTCGGCTTCAGAAAGCAAAGAAACAATAAACCCTTTTGCAAATCTTTTACATTCGACCCCTCGTGGGAGTCTGGTTGTCCAATCAGAACCACTGTTGTTCCTTCGAAAATCGGTTCTAGCCAATCAGCAGGCGACTTACACAGCATGCCCATCCCCCACTGCCGCTCACACTGGCTTTGCGCACGAAACCAACAAGTAGGCGGGACTGTGTGGAGAGTGTCCTTCCAGGGGCATCCATCCCGAAAAATGTAAAAAATACATAATCAGATTGTTCTCCAGTAACGTTATCGTGTAATTCTGAATAAGGAGAGCATACTATTGCAGGATTAAATGCAATTGCATTGAATTAATTTGATTATACCGTGGGCCAATAAACAAATTATACTGATAAGAAAATAGTTTAATAATAAGACTACAAAGATTACTGACTGAAGACCTGTTGTGGACTGTAAAGACAATATGCGCTCGAATGTCATCTAAAGGCTATTACGTATTAATTACAGACAGAGAATCCGACCAATCAAAATGCGAGATTTCTCTCTGATGTTGAAAATGACAATCGCTTTGACCAATCAAACTGCACCAAACCGCGTCCGGTTTCCTCCGTGAGCTCTGAGATCTCGGGGGTGGGGGTCAGAGATACGCAGAGAGACGGGCTGCTGGTGGCGAAGATGGCGGATGGGGACAGTGGCAGTGAGCGCGGTGGCAGCAGCGGCGGCGGAGGGGGTGGAGGCGGCGGGTTTCAGCACTACCAGCGGGAGCCGGAGACCCAGGAGCTGGCCTCGAAGCGGTTGGACATTCAGAACAAGCGCTTCTACCTGGACGTGAAGCAAAACGCCAAAGGCCGGTTCATCAAAATCGCCGAGGTGGGCGCCGGGGGCTCCAAAAGTCGGCTGACCCTCTCCATGTCAGTAGCGGCGGAGTTCCGCGACTACCTGGGGGATTTCATAGAGCACTACGCCCAGCTGGGGCCTAGCACTCCGGAGCAGATCGCTCAGTCATCCGGTGGGGATGACACTGGGCCTAGACGGGCCTTGAAGAGCGAGTTCCTGGTTCGAGAGAACCGAAAATACTACCTCGACCTTAAAGAGAACCAGCGGGGTCGCTTTCTCCGGATCCGACAGACCGTAAATCGAGGCCCTGGGTTCGGAGTGGGAGTGGGCGGCATCCCTGGTGCTGGCCTGCAGGCCGGGCAGACCATCGCACTCCCGGCGCAGGGCTTAATTGAGTTCCGTGACGCCCTCGCCAAGTTAATAGACGACTACGGGGGAGACGAGGAGGAGCTGTCGGGTGGCGGAGGGGCAGGGGGCTACAGCGAGCTCCCGGAGGGAACCTCCATCATGGTAGACTCCAAGCGTTTCTTCTTTGACGTGGGGTCCAACAAGTACGGAGTTTTCCTGCGAGTGAGCGAAGTTAAACCCAGTTACAGAAACTCTATTACAATCCCGTTTAAAGCATGGAGTAAGTTTGGAGGGGCGTTCAGCCGCTACGCCGAGGAAATGAAAGAAATCCAGGAGCGGCACCGGGATAAGATGTACGAGAGGAGAGCCGGAGAAGAGTCCGAGGGCGACGATGTGGACGACGATTGACGCAGAGCTGCTGCTCCTGATGAAGCTGACAACATGATGCAAAGCCTGGAGATTAACAGAAAGAGTGGAGCGACTTATGTGCATGACGAACTTTAAAAACAACGGAGTTAACTAAAAGTATATTTGACTGAGAAATTTACTGTCTATATAAAAGAATGATGTTTAAAGTGTAGGTGGATGTTATAGATAAATAAGTGCAGACTGCAGTAGTCAGCTCCTGTATGAGATTCCCCATAATTAAGATAATATATAAATATAGGCTATATAAATATATATATACATATATATATTGATTGTCCATTTGATAACCTCAAGTAGCCCAACAAATTAAGTTTGACAGTGCTGGAGACACAGCGGCAGTTGTCCAACTTCTTGGTTGATATCCAGCTCTAAGAGCTCACCTGGTGCTAGCCTCTTGTCTCAGAGATGATGCTGAGGAAGTGTGACAAACTCCAACCAGCAGGTGCCGAGTGGGGGGGGGGGCGCACCTGCCTCCGTCACCATGGCTGTTGTGTGTTTGTGTGCTTTTATGTTCAAGTGACCCCCAACGGCTTGCCCCGAAAGACCACAACACTCAGAGAGCAGCTAGAGGTGGCACCTTGGACATGGCAGGACACCCACACTCATTAAGGTGATCTGTTACAAGCACATGACTCATTTGGATGAGACAATCCAAATGAGCCCAAATGACCCTTTATCCTCCCTTATCCCTACTTCAGGTGCTGATGTCCTTTTCCACCTGCTGAATTGAGCCTGTTGTGTCTGGCTTGCATGTGTTTTGGGGGGGTATACCAGTACCATGTGAGTGTGTGCATCATTCTGAAGTGGCAGCTGATGATGTCCTGTGTGATGCAGCTCCATGTGCTGTATGACCCCCATGACCTTTGTTTCAGATGGGCAGCAGTGAGCTCAGGTCTCTAGCATTGGTCTTGAACCCTGAGTTAAAGCTTAATATTGCTGGGCTCGAGCTACAGTCTCCAGGGAATTGACCTTGTTGACGTACCAAGGGTGCACCATTTGGATCCTTTAATCTTGAACTCAGACCATTTACGACTGAAGCAAGATTCAGTCTGATTGTAAGAAATTAGGTGCTTTTGGAAAACAAAAACCCTCACTAGGGTGCTGTATTGAAAGAAAAATATATATATACTGGAAGAGATTTACTTACTAAAAGATCAATTATAGATAGAATTATTTTTCAAAAGAGGTATATTGCAATATGTCTTAGAAATATAAGACATTTATTAGATAATGCTGCCTAAAGTGGCTTATTTAAAACACTAAACTTGGATGCAATAGTCCAGGGTGATATTTCATACCTGCTTTTTTCCTAACATTTCTTTTATTCCTTAGAGGAAGTTAAGAAGAGTACAACAAATTGATCTAGCAATTTCTAGAAAAAACAACTTCATTGAAGTAGTTTGTCAGCGAACCTTCAGCACTCCAGTTCACTTTATAAAGCATCAAGTTGTCCCCACGTTTCAGTCCACCGCTTTACCATGTTTTCTCATAAATTGGCTTTACATCAGTTGCCATACGACGCAAACAAACATCTGCAACCATCGACATTAGTCTTTAGTGCTCCTTCTTCAATATGATCATTTTTTGCATGCCTGCTCTTGCGCGGAGCTGCCTTGTGTTCTTTTCTTTTGCATATTCTGATTGCTGTATGATGGTATTTATCCATTTTGAGAGCGGTTTTAAGTTTTATTTCTGTATTGCAATGGAAAAAAAAGTTTACTTCTCAGCCTAATAAAAAGCCACAAAGTTCCCACGCTTTGGGGAATGTCACTTTCATTGTCCCACTTCCTTTGACCTCTCGTTGAATTTTACTTTACCCATTTCAACACAGCAGAGAAATGCCATATGAAAAAGAAACTCCTGGGAGCAATAGTGTTTTGTTTTCTTTTCTATTGATATAGATATACTATATAAAATTTACACATGAAATTGAACTACATCCTTCTTCCTGTACTGTGTTACGTGAAATGGCAGCTGTTTCAGTCATGTGTGTTCTGCTGTAATATTCTACCAAGTTCCTTTCAACGAGAAATAAAAAGAAGTTTTTGCTCAGGAGAGGTGTGATCTTTGTATTTGCCACTTAAGAACAGACTTTGTTTATACACGTTTAGATTATAATTAGATAGACTGATGAATATGAAAAGGAGACATAGTTATAGGTCTTGAACCCCTTGGTCTTTTCTTGGTCTCGGACGTCAAGACCACAGTCGTTATATTTGTTCTTATATTGGATGAAAACCTCAGTCATTTTATATTTCAAATTCAAATCTGCCTCCTTCACCTTCAGAGTCCTTCAGAAGTGTGTATTGTAATAGACTTAACTAGGTCTCACCCTGCCATTTGTTGTGGACGTGAATAAAATTTGACAGTAAATACCCATAAAGTCTGAAGAAACAAACAAAATTCATAGATTGGACTGTATTTAAAAGAAATAGGACCCAAAGTAAATAAACTGACTGTCAACACAAAACGTGACCACTAGGTGGGAGCACAACAAAACTGCAGCCTTGAGCCTTGACCTTGTGGGATTCTTATTCTTTTATTGTACATTCAGGTGGATTTTAATGTGCTTATTCAAGCTTCAGATTATAAGCATGACTTTTTTAGTTCATGTGCTCAAAATGGAAGTATAATGATTAATTAAAGAGACTGACCTTTTAGCTGACATTGTGCATGCAAAAAGGCAAATAAAAATCCTGCACATTTCATCTCTGTCTGTCTGATTCTGAGATGGTGATGATCAGCATTAGAAACATGACAAGAAAACGGACAGGGTTTTAGTTCAATTCAAATCAGAAACTTTATTTCTTGTTTTCAACTCTTCCAAGAAAACATAAAAAGAGCTGGTAAGGAATAATATGTGACCTCTTGTGTCATGTGATGTAGTGTAATGAGGTCCAACAACCATTGCACCAAAGTGCAGAGGCATAGCTAATAATCATTGGCTGCTGTAGTGCCAAATCTTGATGAATGAATGATAACGTTTCACCCACTGCTGTCTATCCAGCAAAACAAGTACTGGCTTTTAACTTTCTCAATATCTACTCAATTAAAAGAGATAAAAGGTCACAGTCATGTCCGTTTTCTTTGTTTTTATCTGATCCCATTCACCTCTTACCTTTGTAAGTTTGCATGCTTTTACAAGAGAATGAACGTGAGTGTGACTGGTTTTGAGTCAGTGTGTCTATTTCTAAGTGTTGATTGTTAAGTGACATTTTAAGTATAAAGTTGCGAAATTACTATTCTATGTCCCAATTTTATCCTGTGAGTAATAGGCCTTTCTTCTGCCAATGCCTCTCGGCTCTCTGGTGATATTTAATGTTTAAACCTTAACAAACACTCTTCTGTCTCTGTGCCACTTGCGGCCTGTGTGACCTCGTGGCTCAGAGGCAGGAAAAATGAAGAGGAACAGAGCTCTGATGTGCGTGAGTGAGAGGGAGGACAGCTCAAGGGCACGTAATACCACAGCGGGCCAGCTGCCAGTGAAAGAGCGGATTATTTCACATGGCCCGTAGTCCTGATGGCCAGCTCACACTAAGCTACACATCCATCAGGCTCAGCAGCACACACTGAGGGATGTGCACTGATGGACCTGCCTCCCAGCATGCAATGCTGTCAGGGAAATGCACACCAGTTTCCACCTGATGATGTAACAATGCATAGGCTCCACAATGAATATTACGTGTGTGAGAAAAGCAATGTGCGAGAAATACAACCAAAAAATGAAGCATTGTACAAATACAGAAAAGACAGGTCCTGCTTCCAACAATAACCAAGCAACCACTGTCAATGTAAAATCAAGCTTGTAAAGTCTAAAATAAAAATAATAAATATAAATAAATAAAATAAATAGAGAATTGGTGAGGTTCACGTCAAAGAAATCCTTTTTGTATTTCATAAAAATATCAAATGGAGATATAAAGGGTCTTCTGGGTATGGTCCCTCCCCCAAAACCAAACAAATTTGTGTGTTACGTGTAAAACTTGACCCCAAAAGAAGTAGCTTGTTGTGGTCATTCTGAGGTCACTGACAGTATTCTCCCTCCTGCTGGGTTGAGCCTGCTTCATTAAATCCAGCAACAATTTGTAAATCCCAGTCAGCGTGGAAGGAAATGAGAGAGTGACAGAATGGACAGGGCTGAGGATATGAAGTGTGTTGCAGAAAACAGTGAAGAGGCCACATGAGGTAACAGAGACATGGGTACTCCAGATCCTAAACTAAAGCAGATTGGGGAACCCACTCCTGCAGTGCAAATATTCTGTAGTAATGAATGAGGGGCTACCACAGCTATTTTTAGCCAGTGTTGCCATGTGTGAGGAATGCTCTCTGCTGCACGCTCGGGCAAACAGTACAATTTTCTACACGCGTCATCCTAATCCTGTGCATGAATGGAGAAAATAATCAGCTCGGTTTCACACTCATCTTTGTATCTGGCATCACTTCCTGGTGATGTTTGAAGGATCTCTTTCCTCCTGCTCAGCGTCAATAAAAGTCAGCTGGTACATTTTTTTAATTTGTAAACCTGTCCATTCAAATATCCTAATTTAATTAATGATTGAGTTTGATTCATTGTCATTTTTAAAATCCTGTCCATTTTATTCCATTGAGATTGCAATGTGTCAGAATTATATCTACATCTAGAAATCTACAGAAGAAATTGTTGTAAGAATTTGTAATGTAAAATGATTTGAATGTGATTACAGAAAAAATGAGTGGTAAATAAACATAACAGAAAAAAAGCTGTCATACATTAATCTTCTACTCCTGTCTGTGCCATAAAATAAAACCAGTTGCACATTAAATACACTAAATGTCCGAGCGTGCATAAAGTTTGATATAATAATAGCAGGATACTGTAGAATAGCTGCAGATTTGTCTAGTAAAGGCTAAATGTTCAGTGACAAGTGAGAGTGGGCAGCAGAGATCAGAAGACGCCAACCCACCAACAGGGTCCCTATATTGAAATTTACTATGACTGATTTCTGCTAAATGAAGTAGAATTGTTTTGTTTTGTCAATCCTAAACTGGTTTTGCAGAAATGAAGCAGTCCCCATTCACTCAGACACTAGTGTTTTCATGTTAGGCACTGAGTCAACCTACAAGGGAATTGTGTTGTAGACACATACTCAGCAGACTCACTTTACCACAACCAGATTCATTTATGAGGATAACTGTTAATAGTTGTTACGACCACTTCCAATGCGAGAGAGAGAGAGAGAGAGAGAGAGAGAGAGATAGAGATGAATAAGGCTGGGTTTAATCAAGAGGATCTATATATCTAATGTATATATATATATATATAAACAAAGGAGGGGCCTCTGGCAGGATCAGTGTGTGTCAAATGTAAATGTGTAAATGTTTATTTTTCTTGGATAGCACTTTTGTAAATCGGATCAGTGAGTGACCTCAAATCACTGGTGAGCAACAGTAATCTGACAAACATTTATGACTTCATTACTTTCACCACTTCCGTAAATGTTGCAATACTATAACAACAGAGTGCACTAATGGGTGGAGAAGCTAAAAAACACAGAAGTAACTCCAGACTGTGACCCTGGGTCAAGCTGGTTTCTAATTACCCAATATATTGGACCAAAGTTTGATTTATTTTCATTGGATTGTAATTTTAACTGGAATTTTCTGAATCAGCAACACATGGGATACGCTAAAACACGTTGCTCGTTTCAATTAGTTCAACTGCAGGTCACAGTCTGTTGCTAAAATCAGGCTTTCACCTAATGAAATCTGAATTATCTGCACAGTTAAGATAGGATAATACAGTATCCTGTGCACACCCACAGTGTGCTGCATTTATGGTCTGTGAGCGTTAACATTGTTAAAAACACTCATGAAAGACGTTTGTTAATGATTAATTAAAGCTCTCTGTTCCAAAGTGGCACATTGCCATGCAGATATATATTACATATTTTAACAAAATAAGAACATGGATAATGAGTTTACTTTCGTTCATTTGTCTCATCAAGTTCAATTTGGAGACTGTGTGGCTTTACAAGAAATGATTGCGCAATCTGCACCTTAAATAGAAGTTGATTCACATGTCTGGAGTTAACTGCAAGTTAGGTTTTATCTGCTGAGCAGCCAGTTACTGCAGAGACTAAAACACTACATTGATGCTGACAAGTGCATTTCTCTGATTCTTCTGTCAAATGCTTTGTGTAGAATCAAAATCAAAATCACAAAAAGACACTGTGCAGAGTTGTTTATTTTTGGTTTTTAATGTGGTGTGCTGCAAATAGTCTTCATTTGGACCGCTGATAGTGGAACCATATGTTTACATACTTTTAATTTGTGAGATTAGTCTTCTTTTAAGCACACTACACACAATATTTAAAGCTTTGTTTGGCCAAAATTCTTACAAACCTGATAAGTATTGTGAGAATGTTAATTGCACTTTAAACACAAGCCTAACTTTAAGGACTTGGAGTAATTAAGCTTAGGTTTGTCAAGTGTTTAAAGTGCAGTAAACACTGTCACACTACTTATCATGCATTTAGGAGTTCTGGCCTCACTACTTAATTTCTGCATGACATGACACAAGGAAGTGACAGGAATACAGAATACAATATGGACAAGAAAGATAACACACACTCTTACTTTTCACAAAGATTAATACCCTCAAGTCACGTTTGTGGTTTAATCTATGGGTTTAATGGGAAAGCCTTATATAGACCTGCCGTTACACTTACTGAATTCAGTGTAAAGGTGAGGCAACAGGAACAGCTGCGGGCCACAGAGGTGTGGAAATCAGGAATTTCATTCTGTTGCCAAGAGGAACCTCCTTCTTCCTGCTTCATGAGATTAAATATTCTCCAGTTTATGTTAAGTTCACTTCCATTTAGACTTACAGTGTATGTGTTCAGGTAAATAAACCTTTGTAGAAAGGCTGTGGATCTGTAGTTATGGATTTTGTTTGTTAGAAAATTGGCAGGCTCGCTGGGGACACTTACTTTAAAATACTGTCACTGACTGTGCATGCAGATTTACTAATAAACACTGCTAATTCAGCTGTGTATTTGGCAGTATGCAGAGGTTTTCTCTCACGCTGTAATAATTTGAGACTTTAAAATTCCCCATTATTGTTGATGTTTCACCAGAACAGTTTCATGCGTGAAAATAGCCAGAACAGATTTCCTATTAAATCTGTACTAGGAATTTACTGGAAAGGCTGTGTTGTGAACAAATGCAGTAACATTACTGGAAAGGGCATGTATTTATGTGATTACGTCAGACAATATAGACAATATAGACAACAATCTACAATCCAAATGGACCAAAAAGAAACAAAAAAAAGAACTTCAGCAAGTTATTAATTTGTTGTCTGGATGCAGGGGGTGAAAGGGGTTATAAACTGCTTCTGTTTAACTGTAACTGTTCACTGCAAAGTGTACTATGGCAGCTCTGACAAACAAAAAGCTATAAAAGTCCATAGCTGTCATGCAAATGAAGTAGGTGCGTGTGCTTGTTATAATACTAAATAATAATACTACAAAACAATCACTAATGCCTCTCCATTGGTAAAAGCTGTATTGATTTGGTGAAGTAAGGAGCATTTTCAGTGAGCCTGATTCTCATTATCCAAAAAGTCTATCTGAAATGTGTAAATAAATCAGAACAGAACATACGTTTATAGAAAAAAAACAATTTATTTTAAATTTGCACAGTTTAAATGCTTTCTTAATATCAAAAAGAACAGTAAGCTTTTCAAATTCCTGCAGTTATGAATGAACAATATAAAATATAGGTATAAATAGTTCACTGACCACTCACAGGGAGCTTATAAAGCTTTAACAATGATGAAACTATAAAGCTGATGTGAATGATAAACATAAATAGCAGTTATAGGTATTAGTTAAATTAAGATAAGAATAACGCTGTGTAATATTGTGATACAAAACAGTGCTCTTGTAGGGAACGGCTCAAATTAATGTGCATATATACAGTATAGTAAAAAGATTCACATAAAAAGGTCACCTCTGCACAATTTACCTATGAACATCAGTTTGACTCTCACAGAGGTCCATAGTGATCTTTAGGTCGCGTCTGAAGAAGGCACTTCTGAAGTCTGTTGCATGCAGTGCAGTGAACATGGTTCATTTCACCTTTGGGAGGTGGAGATCTACATCGCAGCACAGCGTCCCTCCAAACAACGACCTGGAGCTGCAGTAAAGATGCCATCTTCACTTGGCTGAAACAGGAAACAGACAATAATCATCAGGAACTAAATAAGGAATTAAGTTATTAGTAAAAACAACAACTACTACTACTAATAATAATAATAAATAGAGACTCATACCGTTTCACTGAGGCCAATGAACCAATTTGGGATATTATTTATCTTTTCTTCTTTCACTGTGAGGTATTTTGGTGAGGTACTAGCAGTGTGGATGCAGTAGTCTTCTCCTCTAACGTTGTATTTCCGAAACCAAAGGTTGTTGCCATTTTGGATATGTGCTTTTACATTGGTGGTTTGTACCAGCTGCATGGACATACCAGAGAATTACCCAGTGCATAAACTACTTAAATTAAGGCATAAATATGTTTTCTAACAATTGCTATTAAATGAAGTAGAACCTAAGTGCACTGTGTTGCTGATAAAATGCCACATATCTAATAAACATACCACCAGATCATCCTCGCGCACATTCAGCACATAAGTCTTCTTCTCATTTTTAAAACAGAGAGCAAAGTCATTGTTATCACGTTTCCATATCTCCACGTTTCCTGAAAAAGATATTCAGAATGAATCAGTCACCTTGTGTACATTGGGGCAAAACTTGATTAATTATTTTTTATTTTTTTACCAGTGATTGCTCCGTTTTGTTTGTCAGACGCAAGCAGCTTCACTCCATTCCTTGTGCTTAATCTCACGTATTTGCCTTTATAATCCAGGTGGGTTGTTACGCATTTATGGATCATGCTGTCTCTTCAGCGGGATGCTGTCCTGTGGGGGAAAAGGTCAGTAAATCACAAAAGCACAGGGCTCTAAGGCAGCTAATGCCAAGTCAGTACAATGCTGCAGGTGACACTTACCGTAAATGGTCCGTAGATAACTTCAAAGTCTGCTCAAGTTGCAAGTCGTGTTGAACAAAACTAAATCTTAAATATTCACCGCGCCTGCCTTTAAATAGCAAGTCCCGGATTGCGCGATGACGCCTTTTACTCTCACGTCTCACACCAAACGGGGCGGGGAGGGGTAGAAGGGCAATTGACAGGAAATATTTTCCCAATCCATGCGTGCTGAAATAAGACTTACATTCATTGTGTATGGGTATTACTTGACGTGAGTGTCATATCCAACATGACCCCACGTTGTTCCAGTAGAGAATCCCTCAGCTCTCGTCAGCGTCAGGACCGCAGCCAGGCGCATGTTGAGTGGTGTTTTGTGTCTTTCAGGAACATGGCTGGACCTCTGTGATTCCACATGTCCTGCTGCAGCTGCTCCACTGTCTATCTGTCATACTTCCGCATTAGTGTTTCTAAAGACTCTACGATCTACGCTCTGCGATAATTGTTGTTACTTTGCTTTGTCTTTAAGTGCTTACTCATGAGACACTGGGTTGCCCTACAAAGTAAACTTTTTGACTTTATGACCTGTTGTAATTGAACAGTGCCATGAACAAGACTGTTTGGATTTGGCACTGTAGCTGTAGCCTACATACATTTAAATGAGTTTGATGAGGCAAAGCAATAGCCTGGTTAAAAATAACTACCCCAGACAACATCATGTTTGTCATAACTACAGTATTAAAAATTTTTTTATTGAATTGCCTCACACTGGCTTCAGTCTGATGCTTGTAAACACTGACTATCTTTTCTGGTTCCCCTCCAGCAAGAGGCACTTCTCCTGCCAGGTCCTTTCTGTAAGAACATACTGTATTCTAATTGATCTGAGTTGTGAAATAAAATGAATGCTTATAAGGGGGTCATTTTGAAGAAAGGTGTATGGATTTAAATTCTAATATGGTTAGTACTATTCTTTTATGTAGCACAAACATATTCAAAAATACATATATACTGTCACATGATGCTTGTGTTTAAAACCCAAAAAATATGTGTGATGGTTACTACTGTTTTACTGTGAAAAGGGACTAAGCTGGAATTGTAGTAGCTTTAGGAAAAAGAAAATTTGATGACTAGCCAAAACCAGTTTTGTTACATTGCGAAATGAAACCAGTTTCACAAAAGGTGACTTTTTTTTATACACAGCACTGCTTCAAATCAGTTTGCCTCTAATATGTCACTAAATAAAAGTGAGTCAGAGAAGTGCCCTGCAGTCTCATAGTTATATTTATATTATCCCATGAAGGTGTTGCTTGTCTTAAATCAAGTTTTGTGTTTGCTGCTTCTTGAGTGTAACTAAATAAGAGTGACCTGGGTTTTTGTCACAGTAACATTTGAGTATGGGATGGGTTTACATGACCTGTGACACAAAGCACAAAATAAAGGTATAAAATTGGTTTAAAAAAATGTAATTTATTACTATGTACACCTCAACATTTCATAAGTATTTCACACCTACATTTCCCAACAGCAACAGCAATATCTTATGGTTAAAATTCAGGTTTTATCTCCTTTATAATGTGAACTATAATGATGTGAAAAACACATTAAGGGAAGGAATGTAGCATAGATCAAGACATAACTAATACATGTCTATTTGTTTCATGGATTATATACAGATTTCCCCTGAAGTGGCCTTGGTGCAACACTCTCCAATTCTCTGTTGATATGAAACTTGTAAAAGAAGGTTCATAAATAAGTCTGTTTTGTAATAGCAAAATATGCACATACTTTGTTATTTAAAAAAAACATTTAGTGTTGGGAATGTGAAATAGTCTTAGGCATCACTGCAGAGAAATTCCACTGAGACCTTATCTTTAAGTGCTTCATTCTCTCTGTAGATGTACAGGGGAGTGTTGGTAACCACAGAGCCAGTCTCACACTCGCTCTGCTCGCCACTCTTCTCTTTCTCTTCTTCAGCAATCAGGTCGTTATATGAGGCAACACAAAGGTCGTGGTCCTGTAGGGACACTGGGTATCGGAGAGAGGCTCTCTCAATTCGAACGGAGCGTCTCACTGGCGTAAAGAAGCGAACTTCCTGGCCATTGACCACTGTTGTTTCTGCCTGCTGGCCTGGAGGACCACTGTAGTAGAAATGAAAAGGTAGAGGTAATTACATCAATTATCAGTAGTGTGAATGTGAATTTCTTTTCAATCTCTTTCCTGAGAACAAGTTCGGATGTGTACTATTGGACTTAGAAGAGTACACAGAACAGTGATCTTCTAAATATTTACAAACAGTGTATACAACTGCTGTAGTAACAATTGCCACATTGTGGGCAATGTTCAGGTACATCCATGGATGACATCACTGCTGGAAATGTGTTTTACTCAGACTAGACAGTCTGTACGTAGCCCAAGCACAAGTGACACCTAAAGTACAGTACATTTGACAACATTTGATAAGTTCATACTTGTCAAATTTTCCCAGTTAGACTCAAGCATGTTACATTTTCTGACAGGAAAAGGAGGGACCAGCCATGACGCAACTGACGCAACAAGCTCAAGAACACATACTCAACAGAAATATGATGTAGAAGAGTGGAAGACATTATGCTTCTCGTCAATCAACTTCCATTGAAAAGTATTAACCACAGGCTTAGTTTTTTGCCATGGACATGATTAGGAAACTTACCCCGGAGTTGCTGTAATCTTGTACTTGACAACAGATGAATCTCCTTTTTCACCAGAGATCAGTGCCCTTACAGGTTTAGGCGTCATCACTGGGCTGTTGAAAACCTCTGAGGTGGTTTCTTTCACTTTATCTGCAGCTGGTTCTTCTTTGTCATCCTCCTTCACTGCGTCACAAATGTTGTTTCAGTCACGTACCCTCTGACAGTTTGATTTGCGTGTAACATTGTAACAGCATTAGCTATATGCTTGCAGCAGATTTTATAATCTTAGTGCACATCTACATTATGGACTAAACAAGGCCTGGGACAAAATTTTACGGCTGGCTATGTGTGATCACAGCAAATTAACGTGATCCTCTGGGTTTATAGTGTCTTCAGTGAGAACCTTTTACAATACAATAACAGCACAAAACATTATATCCAGACCTTGGTTTTCATCTCTTTTCTTCAGGATCTCAAAAACTACTGTCCTCAGCTCATCCACCGGCTGTACAAGATTCCAAATAGAAAAAAAAACAAAAATGTGGTTATTACATATTGCCATGCACATGTAATTTCATATGATGTCAACTGTTGAGTTCACCATAGAGGTGAAACAAGGCAGGGTGAAACTAGGTTAACCTGTTAAGGCTCACCAAAGAAGTCAAATTAAACAAATATTAATCACCCAGCTGCCCAAAAACAAGTTTATATTCATCTGTTTAGAGCAGCATGGCATCACGGTATTAATAAAAAATAAAAAAAATTATTAAAAAATAACTAGTGGCTGAAATAGCTTGTTTTTCCGTGTGAAATATATGATATAATGATGCTTTACCTCCAAAACAACACCAACAGCCTTTTCAAACAAGGGAAGGACATCCAGGTGACCTTCCTGTTCCATCAGACGAGCCTGACATATCCAGTATTTAGCAAATTTTTGGGCAACAACTGGCAGTCGTGAGAGCACTTCTTTCACTTGTTGTGTAGGGCAGCCCTGTGGAGAATTTTTTTTTATTTAGAGGTGGGAATTTTCACAGATAAGTTGAGAAATAAAGCTCCATGTACCTCTCTTAGGAGTTTAATGCAGTCAGCCAGGGACCGATCCACAGCACAGATGAGAGAATGGGCCTCATCTTCCTCATTCATGCTCGACCAGAAAGGTTGAGGTACAGCTACAGTGCGTCTGGTTTGGGTTTTTGGAAGCATGGAAGGACGCTTGTAGGAGATACCTCTTGCTTCTCTCCATTCTTGAAGTTTTTTTCTATAGACCAAAAAAATAAATAAATAGGATCAGGATCTTTACTTTCAACAACAATTAGACACAACTAGGCATTCAAACTTTAAAGCTATTTGTGTTATGTGTCTTGTATTCATGTTTACTTTTGTATACACAGCTTTACTTACATACGCTCCTCCTGAGCAGCAGTCAGTGTCTTTTGTGCACTCTGTGGAGGACCCCTGACCTGTGGTGTCTTCGGGTATGTGGCCTTGTTAGTGAGGCTGATGGTTCTGGATGGCTGTGGAGCTGTCTGTGATATGGCAGGAATTTCATTTCTCTTTGTATCACCCCGTGCTTGATTGGCTTTTGTAGAGGTGCCTGGCTTCTTTCTTTCAGTCTCTCTAGACATCTTGGTTTTGACTTCGGGGTTAGCTGCAGTAACCTTATCGTACACTTTGAAAGTACCCCTGGCCGCTGGCACAGAGGTTGGGTGGGTCACTTCTTGGCGTGATTTATTTCTGATCACCTCAGACCGAGTTCTGGGCTGACCAACTGACACATTTGTTCTAAATGTTCCGGCTCTTACATTTGTCTTAATGGATTTCACTGTGCACCTAGATGCTGACAGATCATGCTTTAATGACGGCTGAATACAGTTCCTCAAGGACCCATTACACTTGTTTTGTGTTTTATTCCCTGTTTTTGCTGTCATCGTAACAGAGTTCTTGTTAACAGTCTTATTTAGAGTAACAGTGGAAATTGTTTTCCTCTGATCTATATTTGATTCCTGTGAAGTGTGTTTGTATAATGAGCTGGATCGCACCTTGTTGTCTGTGGTTTTCGTGATATGAGAAGGGGTGGCGATGTTTGACTTTGTGTTTTTTGGCAGTGTCACCGCAGGAATGAGTCCTGTTCTTGTTTTAACAATGGGGCCATATATCATCCTACCATTTACTGTGTTTTTCATACTTGCAGATGCAGCATTTGTAGAGGAGCTCATTCTGTTGCTTGTGACTTTATTAATATGTGTGTTTGTAGAGGCCATACCAGCCGACCGCTGTCTTGTGTCGTGTGGTTGTTTTTTTAGATTACTGAATCCATTTACTGTAGATTTGGAGGTTACAACAGAGTATGTTCTTGAGAATACAGGGAAGTGATTAGCTTTTGCTCCTTTATTAATGGCTAATAGATTTTTACTGTTCTGCTTTTGAGCCAGGTTACTGCCTTTTATATTTTCTTTGTTGTTCATCCCTAATGGTCTGGTGTCACAGCGAATGGGTTGAGGAGCCAAGGATTTAACTTTAGTAGTTAACTTGTTTGTTAACTTGTTACTAGACTTGTGAACAGGAGTCTCATTCTCTTTATCTGTGGCATCCTATATAAAACAAAGTAAAAGGACATGAATTTAATCCACATTGTTTGATAGTTTTTACCTTCATTTAATGTTAGCTGGTCAGTAGAGTCACGTGTCCCTTTCTTGGTTTGCAATCCCCTTGTACATGTACCAAATTACATACTAAATAAAAACTCTTACCTTATGCGCAGATATCTCATAAGTTTTCACCTTTTCATCTTTACTGACATTTGGCCTAAAAAGTAACACTTAGTAAGCATTGCATCTTTAACCCCAAAACATCAAATTTGGTAAAATGCAGAAAAACATAAGGAGTTAGTAGATCTTACTTTTTGGGAATGTTGGGGAGTTTCAGCTTTCCTTTTGCTGCCAAGTATTCCATCAACTTTTGACGACGAAGCTCTAAAAGAAACAATAGAGTATATCTGTTGTGTGCATCAGTGTAATTTAGGATACTTCTATTGTTTGCTTTCACTCCTGTGTTTTTCATACTTGCAGATACAGCAGAAAGTCAACCTCCTGGATCAGTTAAAGGTGAGTAATTTATCAGTATTTTAAAATAAGATCTAAGAAGTCAGACACTGCCATCTGGTGACAATCTGCTTTGTCAACAATAGATTGGAAAGAAGTGAGTTGACGTTTTTTTTTAGTAATCAGTCGGTATGGATTTGTTATTTCTGTTATTGCTCTAGTCTAATACAAATAGTGACTTTTATTCTCCAATTTATGTAATTTTGCGTTGCATATACCACTTTAAACAGAACTACTGAACAAAAGTACGAATGGTTTTCTGAGTAATTTCCACATAGCTAACATTAAAACCCTAAAATCTGTCTCAACAGTTGTGGTGTTTACACTGTGGCAAATCTATTTACCTTAAAAACTAAAGCGTGTATAATACTCAATTTTGAAACACGAGCCACAACATGAGCAGAATTATTATGTTTATTGTTAAATTAATTAACATTTACTCATCGTGTTATCACTGGCATTATCACTGTTAGCAGTTAGCACATTAGCATCAACCACGCTAACAAACCGCTGTTAGCGACTCTATCATATATGAGTCTTTGGTAAGTAACCAACCTTTCCTGGTAAGCACACTTTCGTCGGCATCCATGTTGATCAGTGCTCCCGTGCTGACTGTATCCATTATCTTTACTTTTAGAGCTCAATACAGTATTTTATTGTTCGTTAGAGCCTCTCCATAACAACAGAAGCAGCTCAGCGGATTTGTTTTGAAAAAGCCGGGACCGACCTCCTCTTTTCTCATTGGACACATTTTAAATTTCGAAATCAACACGCATGCGCAGACATGTACAGGGAACATTTACACCATCAGCGCTAGATGGCGCTGGTGTAAAACCTGTGGCACAGAGAGATCATAGCGAGACCCCCAGAGTCATGGGAGTGGCAGACTGGAAAATGGGGGCTTATGATGGGACAGGCCTGGTCTGAAGATGAGAGAGGGTTTATGATGGGACAGGCCTGGTCTGAGGATGAGAGAGGGTTTATGATGGGACAGGCCGGTCTGAGGATGAGAGAGGGCCTGGTCTGAGGATGAGAGAGGGTTTATGATGGGACAGGCCGGTCTGAGGATGAGAGAGGGCCTGGTCTGAGGATGAGAGAGGGTTTATGATGGGACAGGCCGGTCTGAGGATGAGAGAGGGTTTATGATGGGACAGGCCGGTCTGAGGATGAGAGAGGGTTTATGATGGGACAGGCCGGTCTGAGGATGAGAGAGGGTTTATGATGGGACAGGCCGGTCTGAGGATGAGAGAGGGTTTATGATGGGACAGGCCGGTCTGAGGATAAGAGAGGGTTTATGAGATACATATTTTTTTTAATCTTAAATTACATAATGTTGGTTTGACAGTGATAATTTGTAAATTGTCATTTAGGCCACCAACTCCTTTGAGAGGACAAAAACAACGGCAAATTTTATAAATTAAAATTTATTTTGAATTTACCTGGCTTAAAGGGCACATGTGTTCGACATTCTTAACAAAGGCATTAAACATATTGATATACTGATATTATAAATAATAAATAGTTAAATAAATAGACACAAAGATTCATATTATTAACTGCTGGTATGCACTGCATGCAGCAAGAAATGGCGACTTCTTATGGCAAAACCTGACAATGTCAGTAAATTAACATTTCAATTTCTGTACTTAGTACATACAGGAAAAATAATCTAATATATACTTATACACTCTGAAATCTTTGCTGCAAACAGCAGTAGTGCTCTTGTGTGTTTTAATAATAATAATAAAAAAAGAAGCAGGGTTCATTATCTAACTCTGCCGCTGGATGTTGAAGGTCCGGTAGCGGCTGGAGGCCTCCTCACACATCTGGACTGGCTTGTTGTCCTGCTCCGCTGTGCTGATGTACCAGTCAGGGAAGCGTGCAGATCTGAGAGTGCTCAAATTCAGCCCAGTGTCGTGCTTGTAGAAAAGAAAACGCACAGTGTCACTCTCAGTGCCGATCATCGACAGCAAGTCCTTGTTCTTCACAGCCTGAAAAAAAAAAACAGGTAGTTGTGAGTCAGTGACAGTGTCATTATGTTATATCACATTCATCATGAATGCGTTTATGAAATGAGATCAGCACAAACACAACACTGTGTCACTATATACTATAGTGCTATTTACCTCTATGTGCAGGGTTGGCACGTTTCCATCCATGTGACAAGAAAGGTAGAGGTTTGTGCCCTTGATACCGAGGGCCACTGGTCTGGCCTCTGTGCTGGGTGCTGCGTTCACATATGTCGACATGTTCAGGTGAACTGTGAAGAAAACAAAGCACATAACATTTTCATTACAGTGAATAAAGTAATGTGATGTAGTTGCTTTAGTAATTAACTCCTAACGGGAACATGGTGGTATTTGTTTCAGATGTTTACCTTTGCGGCTGTCACTGCCTCCCTGCAGCATTACTGCATGCAGCTCCATGCTATTTTGGACCAGGACCAAGTTTCTCTTTTGGCTGTCAGTCACAGTGCAGTTGAGCTCTCCAGTCCTCCTGAACTGAGCTGGTGGAGCTGCAAACCGCTCAGACACATGTCGCTCTGTGTGTCAGGACAGATAGAAAATATTTAGTATTTCAGATCAACTTAAGATCACAGCCCATATGTCAAGCTTCAGTTTTTGTTGTTTTGAATCAAAAGTGTGTGAAACAACAAGGTGATCTTAGGGCCATACCTTCCACGATGCTTTCCAACATGATGCTCAGCAGGTTTTCATCCTTGAAATCAGGGCTCAGGATGGATTCGGCCACACCATTTTTCATCCTCTCCATGGCAATGATCAGGTTGGCCACGTGCCTCATCGTCAGGGGATGATGTGAAATCTCCAAGTCCAGTCCATTTGGCATCTTGGGGCTCCACATGTGGCTTGTACGGCATTTCATTTCAGCTTCCATCTTTTTGGCTGCTGCATTTAAAATAAAGCAAATAATTAACCAAAAAAACTGATATATGAATACAAATTTATCTGAATAATGTGAACAATAAAAACATTGATAGAAAATCCATTTACCTTTTACTCTTCTGTGATATAAAGGTTTTGTTAGTGTGCTTGGTTAAGATCCCAGCAGATGCTTTACTCTGTCAGTGTTGTACTGCCTGTCCGGACTTACTCCTTATTTATACAGCAGTCAAGGGAATTTTCCCTTTCAGCCGGCGGAAGTAGGCTGGTGATGATGAAATACTGTTTTTTTACACTTTGCTAATGCACTGGGGGTTCAGGTATGCCAGATAAAGGATCAAAGCTCAAATAAACCCACAGACCTCAAATATTAGTGTTACAGATTCATCACCTGAATGTGGGCAGCATAAAACTGTAAGTGTACTGTAAAAGTGTAATTGACAACATACTATGACAACATACTATGAGCTTTTTTATTGTTTTATTATAACAATTACTGTAAGAGTATAAATCTGTATACAGTGCGTCTTTTACAACCAAAAGTATGTATGTAAATGTATAACCAAGCCTCAAAACTGTGTGTGCATAACGTAGCCTATCCCTTTTCAAAGTAGAGGAAGTGAAGAAATAAAAGACTCTGTTGCAATGTTGCAATAAACATTATTATGGCTGGTGGAATTTACTGCCCCTAAAGCCATACAGGGTGGAGACAAGGATGTCAGACAATGGGAAAATTGCAGATGAGATTATTTAACATTTCATATAATGGGATTTTACCGATGTTAAGCATTTTGGGTATTTCTTCACACATTTTGGTCAATGGTACCATTTATATATCCTTCTTTTAGTATCAGTGTTATGGTACCTATAGGACCTATAGGTAAAATGGTTCAAACAAATGTACAATCAGTTTACCATTTAATCAATAATCCAGCTGGTCCAGCCCAAAAAACATCCAGAAGACAGTTACAACCTTTAATCTGTTTATGTGAGAGGAAGACTGTGTACAGTATGTTATTGTACTTAAACTATTCCATAGTTTGCTGCTGACTAATGCATTTCCTCACTGCCTCCTTACACTGTCATGTTGAGGCTAAGCAGCACTTTCACATCCCATTTGCCAAATTTATACCACTAAAACAGAGGAAGTGAGTGACAACAAACACCTGACCTGACAGAAAATTTTGGGGAAAACACAGTTTAGCTTTAGTTTAGAATAGCTTTCTTTTGAAATGGTTCAACTATGTAAAACTATAAAAACTTCACTGTTAATAAATTGTACATTTCAGTTCGGTAGCAGACTCAATTTTCTCACACTTACTCATACATCAAACTAGACCACTGAACCTGGACTTCCCACTTCCTACTTCCTCATTGTTTATGTACACCTAGTATGTCTGTCTATAGTGTGTCTGTGATTCAGGTTCGTGTCACACAGATTAGTTCACTTAAATGTTCACTTCATTGTTCTACTAGATGTTTTGTGTATTGCACCACTGATGCATATATATACTATGCATTGGCAGAATCATTTAATTGGCTTGATCTGAATCATTTTGTGTGGGCTTTGATCACTGCATAGAGAAACCCAATGCATCAAGGATCTATTACCTACACATAGTATTTCCTGTTGCACGGGACTTTCAGGATGCGTCAGGAAGTCCCAAAAACATGCTGTGATCTGTCTATTTAAGCTGATTCTCCAAGTGTTATTGCGCTCTTGTGTGTTGTGTAAATTTAATGTACAAAATCTACAAAAACTATTGGATTATTCAAACTGTATACTACTGGGTGGATCTAGTTTGAAAATTAAAATCAAAATTATTAGGTATCATTGAAGCATTAAAACCCAGTATCGCCTTCATCTCCATTTTCAGCTGGCCCTTCGTGTATAGCGGAGATAACCCTGCCTTTCCAGTTCGACTGACAAAATTCCCAGTGATGTCAAACAACGGGAGCAGCCGCAGCCTTGGGATTTCTCAACAGCCACACACTTCTCCGGACAATTATTTTCACTTCCTCACCCACTCACAGCCAGTATAGAGATGTTGCATCACAGTGTGTCATCAAAAGGCTTGGCTGGTTCGAGCACTTTTAAAAGGGTTTTGAGGTGAGGGACCAGGAAGAGGGCGTGACAACATGGAGAAAAAATAAATAATAATAATAATAAGATGGAAGATATTGGAGAAATGGAGCACATTCCTAGATATGTAGCTTTAAACATACGTTTGTGGGTTTTACGTGGTTTTATACATAAACATAAATGAATACATAGATGGAAAAACAGTGTATTTATTACTAATTCTTTCTGAACAATTAATAGATACAAAAATTGACAGCAATTAAAACTACACCAATCAGGCATAACACTAACACCACCTGTTTAATATTGTGTTGTTCCCTCTTTTGTTCCGAAACAGCCCTGACCTTTCGAGGCATGGACTCCTGTTGACCCCTGAAGGTGTCCTGTGGGGGGTGTCCTGTGGGATCTGACACCAAGATCCTTTAAGTCCTGTACATTTGAGGTAGGGTCTCCATGGATTGGAGTTATTTGTCCAGCACATCCCACTGAAGCTCGACTGGATTGAGATCTGGGCATTTTAGAGTCCAAATTAACACCTCAAAATAAGACCAGGTCACCTTCCTCCATTGGTCCATGGTACAGTTCTGATGCTCGTGCCCATTGTTGGGGCTTTCGATGATGCACAGGGGTCAGAGGTCTCTCTGGCTGGTCCCATACACAACAAACTGTGATGCACTTTGTATTCTGACATCTTGCTATCAGAACCAGCATTAGCGTCTCCTTCAATAGTAGTTCCTCTGTTGGACTTGACCACATGAGCCCACCTTACTCCCCACGTGCATCATTAAGCCTTGACCCTTTCTCTAGTTCACCACTGTTCATTCCTTGGACTACTCTTCATAATCACTGACCACTGCAGACCGGGAAGACCCCACAAGAGTGTTGGAGATGCTTTGACCCAGTCGTCTAGCACAATTTGGCCTTTGTCACTCGCTCAACTCCTTACACATTTTTCCTTCTTCTAACATATCAACTTTAAGGACAAAATGTTCACCTGCTGCATATTATATCCCTCTCACTAAAGATGCCATGATGAAGATATAATCAGTGTTATTCACTTTAACTGGCAATGGTCATAATGTTATGCCTGATCGGTGTATACACTATCACCCATCAGGTAAGAATGAGTAATAATTATGAGAAAAAAACAGGAGAAGTAGTAAAATTCAATAGAGAAATAAATCTCAGGTTTATTAATAACTTTCCTCATCTTCCAAACCCATTAAGACAGAAATTATAAAACAGTATATACACCTTGTTTCTTTGTATTTTAAGTTAAAGCATGTCAGAGAGAAAAGGACATCAGTTGATTCTTCATTCACTCTGTTCCGAAATGAAAGTCCATAACAATAATAATAATACAAAAATTTTATGCTAACCAGAATTACAGTTCTGAAGTACAAAACTTAACCAGACATAACTTACACAACAAACCCAAACCCTGTACAATTTAAAACCATCTGAAGGTGTTATTTTGAAATGGGAGTGTGTCTAAAACAGGAATGAACACAAAAAGCACACAGTAGAGTCACTTAAAAAGAGAGACAAGGCAACATTATGGTGCTTCCTTATTTCAAATGCTTGTATTGAATATCATGACGGGGTAAAAAAGTACAGCGTCATGAGGCGACAGTTATGAAATCATGGCCAATATCAACATTGCAACACAGCATCTTAACAAGGCAATTTGGCAAGGCAAATGACAAGTGGCTTTGGGAAAATACTGTGTTCCTTTTCTAAAGTGCTTTTAGGTTTAATAAATTTGAACAGAATGATTATTAGACTTCATACTGAGAAAAGCACATAGAGCTGAATGCCAGAGCAGTTGCGTCAGTGTGTGTCTGGTTCATACAGGTTTTATTAGTGATCCCATTATTTTGTAGATGTTTTCAAATCCATAGAGAGAAACAAAAAGGAGAAATGTGAACTAAAAAACAAGTAAAACCGATTTTAGTGTCACATGGAGACCACACAAATGAAACAAAAAGATTACAAGTTGTATTTTCAGTATTATGTGTCATACAGTTTGGCCAAAACAAACTTCAATTAGTTACTGAGATATTTTATATTGCTTATTACATACAGTGTTGGCCTCAGCCTCGGCTGAGCTCAATGGCAATATGACTTTAGCAAGTAGCTGTATTTAGTCCACAATACAGTGTCTTGATCTTACTTTTTGCACGCTACTGTGTATAACAACAGCACTTGGCAAAAAACAAAACAAAACAAATCAACAATCTAAATGCAAGATGGTGCACTGGGAAAATTTGTTGTAAGTATTAGTAAGATGTAAGAGTAAAATAATAAAAAAAGGAACCTTGACAAACTGCAGGTCGGTGAGGGCTCGGACATTAAAGTCTGGGATGTACTGCTGTGACGGGATGCTGTTGTTGAGCTGGCTGTTGCTGCCGCTGATCGACAGAGAGTCTGTCCTGTCGGCTCCACTGAGAGAGGACGTCCGGTTCAGCCCACTGATGTGAGACGGTGAACGAAACTCTGTAAAACACACGTATTGAGTTCATTAGTAACTAAGCAAGAACTTTAGGCTTCTGTTAGATGAAGGAGAAGCACTGACTACTTTCTGAAAGCCATTCATGAATGTGCCTCTATGATGGGAGACAAGATGCAGTGAAGATTCAAATGTCGATTAATAATAACAACATGGTCAGACTGATTAGTGACATTAACATGATAGAACAAAATCCAAGTGTAACACATTTAGTGAGGAAGACAGTAGGGACTAGGAAAGATGTTAATATTGAGTTATTTTATTCAGTCAAAGCACTCTAAATCCCTGCTGTTGTAAAGTACTGCTGGTTTCACAATCACTATCAAGGCCCTGTCACACGGGGCAGTGGCACACAGTCCCTTCAAATTTTTTTACTAAATATACAGTGGTGGCCAAAATTATTAGATTACTGGACATATTTAGTTATTTTTGTTGAATTGGCCATTAAAATACAATAAAATGGATAAAATATCTACAAAGTCATCATTATGCTCTATAAGAAATACAGAATGGAGCAATCATAAAGAGACTTAGGTCATTTCCTGAAAAAAAAACAAGCTAGGCCTATTTCACTGTTAGTGTCACACAATCATATTCCATTACAGAAGAAACCATGGGATAACATTAGCGTTAAAGTTCTCAGGAAATATGTTGACATTATGCCAGAGAGATCTGCTGCAAAAGGTTGAGATACCAAATATTAAAGTCAAATGTGGATAAAAAAAGTAAGACTCACTTCATATGATATTTGTTCAGCAACCATCTGCATCTATCATCATTAGTATGAAATTAAATCATGTTTTGGAGCCAAAAAAGGTGAATATTTCCAGATCTGTCATGCATTCTAATAATTTTGACCACTACTGTATGGGTAAGCTTCCTTTACATGCCACATTTACATTAACAACAAATCAAGCCACAAGGCCTGTTACAGAGAGGGAAATAAATTTAAGGAAGCCTTGAAGTCTGAGTCAGACTATATGACATATGAAATGTGATTTTTTGGGTTCAGGAAATATTGAAATGTAATGGCTAGACTTAACAATAAACCACAAAATGAATTGCCGTCACAATTTCAGCTTCCGCAATATCTATGACAGAAAAGAGTTGATAAACTGCGCTGATGTTATGTGTTTAAGAAATTCAGTCATTTACCTCCAACTCAACTCAATTCTGATTTCATGTTTGCCACCATAATTTAAATTTGATAAAGACCATTCTGAATTTTAAAATTATAATACGCCAATGTCTGGAGTTCAGTTATTCCCCACCTCTGCTGCTTCAGACTAAAACCAAAATGACTAAGGCTTGAGTGTGTCAGGAGTTTTTATTGTGGCATGCCAACTTCCTCCAAAACATACGGCGCATTCACGGGGTTCACGCCACACACGCACACTGCATCCTGTTACACACAATAACAGTTCATTTTTGTGATTCATGGTTTCGATTTCAACACATTTTATTCATACTTTGTAACCAATATTGTTGTGTATGTCCTAAAAAAAAGACACCTAAGGTATCAGCTACAGTACTAACTATTGATTATTGTCTGTTTATACACTGCATGCCTCTTTTACATGCAGCATTCTCTATTGATTTAGTTCAATAGAAGAATATGTCAGTCGTGGCTCATGTGGTTTGGTAAAATATGTCTAGCTCATGCTGTATACATACATCCGGAGCAATTTGCAATCATGGAAACAATTTAAGTGTAGTGTTGTAGGCAACCAAACCAAGCCACATCCACATCCCTCCTAAAAGTGGACATCATCAAAGAAATGTCAGGTATATTGTTTATACCTTTCCTGTTCTTGATGGTTTGGTTTGTGAATGGGTAAGACTCATGTAATCAGTGAATGCATGCAAGTCTGAATCAGTCAGTCAAACCGCTGTTAGCGACTCCATCATATATGAGTCTTTGGTAAGTAACCAACCTTTCCTGGTAAGCACACTTTCGTCGGCATCCATGTTGATCAGTGCTCCCGTGCTGACTGTATCCATTATCTTTACTTTTAGAGCTCAATACAGTATTTTATTGTTCGTTAGAGCCTCTCCATAACAACAGAAGCAGCTCAGCGGATTTGTTTTGAAAAAGCCGGGACCGACCTCCTCTTTTCTCATTGGACACATTTTAAATTTCGAAATCAACACGCATGCGCAGACATGTACAGGGAACATTTACACCATCAGCGCTAGATGGCGCTGGTGTAAAACCTGTGGCACAGAGAGATCATAGCGAGACCCCCAGAGTCATGGGAGTGGCAGACTGGAAAATGGGGGCTTATGATGGGACAGGCCTGGTCTGAAGATGAGAGAGGGTTTATGATGGGACAGGCCTGGTCTGAGGATGAGAGAGGGTTTATGATGGGACAGGCCTGGTCTGAGGATGAGAGAGGGTTTATGATGGGACAGGCCTGGTCTGAGGATGAGAGAGGGCCTGGTCTGAGGATGAGAGAGGGTTTATGATGGGACAGGCCTGGTCTGAGGATGAGAGAGGGCTGGTTGAGGATAGAGAGGGTTTTGAATAGAGAGGTTTTGAGCCGGTTAGGTAAGAGGGTTTATGATGGGACAGGCCGGTCTGAGGATGAGAGAGGGTTTATGATGGGACAGGCCGGTCTGAGGATAAGAGAGGGTTTATGAGATACATATTTTTTTTAATCTTAAATTACATAATGTTGGTTTGACAGTGATAATTTGTAAGTTGTCATTTAGGCCACCAACTCCTTTGAGAGGACAAAAACTGGAAAAACAACGGCAAATTTTATAAATTAAAATTTATTTTGAATTTACCTGGCTTAAAGGGCACATGTGTTCGACATTCTTAACAAAGGCATTAAACATATTGATATACTGATATTATAAATAATAAATAGTTAAATAAATAGACACAAAGATTCATATTATTAACTGCTGGTATGCACTGCATGCAGCAAGAAATGGCGACCTCTTATGGCAAAACCTGACAATGTCAGTAAATTAACATTTCAATTTCTGTACTTAGTACATACAGGAAAAATAATCTAATATATACTTATACACTCTGAAATCTTTGCTGCAAACAGCAGTAGTGCTCTTGTGTGTTTTAATAATAATAATAAAAAAAGAAGCAGGGTTCATTATCTAACTCTGCCGCTGGATGTTGAAGGTCCGGTAGCGGCTGGAGGCCTCCTCACACATCTGGACTGGCTTGTTGTCCTGCTCCGCTGTGCTGATGTACCAGTCAGGGAAGCGTGCAGATCTGAGAGTGCTCAAATTCAGCCCAGTGTCGTGCTTGTAGAAAAGAAAACGCACAGTGTCACTCTCAGTGCCGATCATCGACAGCAAGTCCTTGTTCTTCACAGCCTGAAAAAAAAAAAACAGGTAGTTGTGAGTCAGTGACAGTGTCATTATGTTATATTACATTCATCATGAATGCGTTTATGAAATGAGATCAGCACAAACACAACACTGTGTCACTATATACTATAGTGCTATTTACCTCTATGTGCAGGGTTGGCACATTTCCATCCATGTGACAAGAAAGGTAGAGGTTTGTGCCCTTGATACCGAGGGCCACTGGTCTGGCCTCTGTGCTGGGTGCTGCGTTCACATATGTCGACATGTTCAGGTGAACTGTGAAGAAAACAAAGCACATAACATTTTCATTACAGTGAATAAAGTAATGTGATGTAGTTGCTTTAGTAATTAACTCCTAACGGGAACATGGTGGTATTTGTTTCAGATGTTTACCTTTGCGGCTGTCACTGCCTCCCTGCAGCATTACTGCATGCAGCTCCATGCTATTTTGGACCAGGACCAAGTTTCTCTTTTGGCTGTCGGTCACAGTGCAGTTGAGCTCTCCAGTCCTCCTGAACTGAGCTGGTGGAGCTGCAAACCGCTCAGACACATGCCGTTCTGTGTGTCAGGACAGATAGAAAATATTTAGTATTTCAGATCAACTTAAGATCACAGCCCATATGTCAAGCTTCAGTTTTTGTTGTTTTGAATCAAAAGTGTGTGAAACAACAAGGTGATCTTAGGGCCATACCTTCCACGATGCTTTCCAACATGATGCTCAGCAGGTTTTCATCCTTGAAATCAGGGCTCAGGATGGATTCGGCCACACCATTTTTCATCCTCTCCATGGCAATGATCAGGTTGGCCACGTGCCTCATCATCAGGGGATGATGTGAAATCTCCAAGTCCAGTCCATTTGGCATCTTGGGGCTCCACATGTGGCTTGTACGGCATTTCATTTCAGCTTCCATCTTTTTGGCTGCTGCATTTAAAATAAAGCAAATAATTAACCAAAAAAACTGATATATGAATACAAATTTATCTGAATAATGTGAACAATAAAAACATTGATAGAAAATCCATTTACCTTTTACTCTTCTGTGATATAAAGGTTTTGTTAGTGTGCTTGGTTAAGATCCCAGCAGATGCTTTACTCTGTCAGTGTTGTACTGCCTGTCTGGACTTACTCCTTATTTATACAGCAGTCAAGGGAATTTTCCCTTTCAGCCGGCGGAAGTAGGCTGGTGATGATGAAATACTGTTTTTTTACACTTTGCTAATGCACTGGGGGTTCAGGTATGCCAGATAAAGGATCAAAGCTCAAATAAACCCACAGACCTCAAATATTAGTGTTACAGATTCATCACCTGAATGTGGGCAGCATAAAACTGTAAGTGTACTGTAAAAGTGTAATTGACAACATACTATGACAACATACAATGAGCTTTTTTATTGTTTTATTATAACAATTACTGTAAGAGTATAAATCTGTATACAGTGCGTCTTTTACAACCAAAAGTATGTATGTAAATGTATAACCAAGCCTCAAAACTGTGTGTGCATAACGTAGCCTATCCCTTTTCAAAGTAGAGGAAGTGAAGAAATAAAAGACTCTGTTGCAATGTTGCAATAAACATTATTATGGCTGGTGGAATTTACTGCCCCTAAAGCCATACAGGGTGGAGACAAGGATGTCAGACAATGGGAAAATTGCAGATGAGATTATTTAACATTTCATATAATGGGATTTTACCGATGTTAAGCATTTTGGGTATTTCTTCACACATTTTGGTCAATGGTACCATTTATATATCTTTCTTTTAGTATCAGTGTTATGGTACCTATAGGACCTATAGGTAAAATGGTTCAAACAAATGTACAATCAGTTTACCATTTAATCAATAATCCAGCTGGTCCAGCCCAAAAAACATCCAGAAGACAGTTACAACCTTTAATCTGTTTATGTGAGAGGAAGACTGTGTACAGTATGTTATTGTACTTAAACTATTCCATAGTTTGCTGCTGACTAATGCATTTCCTCACTGCCTCCTTACACTGTCATGTTGAGGCTAAGCAGCACTTTCACATCCCATTTGCCAAATTTATACCACTAAAACAGAGGAAGTGAGTGACAACAAACACCTGACCTGACAGAAAATTTTGGGGAAAACACAGTTTAGCTTTAGTTTAGAATAGCTTTCTTTTGAAATGGTTCAACTATGTAAAACTATAAAAACTTCACTGTTAATAAATTGTACATTTCAGTTCGGTAGCAGACTCAATTTTCTCACACTTACTCATACATCAAACTAGACCACTGAACCTGGACTTCCCACTTCCTACTTCCTCATTGTTTATGTACACCTAGTATGTCTGTCTATAGTGTGTCTGTGATTCAGGTTCGTGTCACACAGATTAGTTCACTTAAATGTTCACTTCATTGTTCTACTAGATGTTTTGTGTATTGCACCACTGATGCATATGGGTCACAGTACATTGTAGCAGCACTATGCATTGGCAGAATCATTTAATTGGCTTGATCTGAATCATTTTGTGTGGTCTTTGATCACTGCATAGAGAAACCCAATGCATCAAGGATCTATTACCTACACATAGTATTTCCAGTTGCGCGGGACTTTCAGGATGCGTCAGGAAGTCCCAAAAACATGCTGTGATCTGTCTATTTAAGCTGATTCTCCAAGTGTTATTGCGCTCTTGTGTGTTGTGTTCTAATGTATAAATGTATATTATTCATAAGTAAATTTAATGTACAAAATCTACAAAAACTATTATTCAAACTGTATACTACTGGGTGGATCTAGTTTGAAAATTAAAATCAAAATTATTAGGTATCATTGAAGCATTAAAACCCAGTATCGCCTTCATCTCCATTTTCAGCTGGCCCTTTGTGTATAGCGGAGATAACCCTGCCTTTCCAGTTCGACTGACAAAATTCCCAGTGATGTCAAACAACGGGAGCAGCCGCAGCCTTGGGATTTCTCAACAGCCACACACTTCTCCGGACAATTATTTTCACTTCCTCACCCACTCACAGCCAGTATAGAGATGTTGCATCACAGTGTGTCATCAAAAGGCTTGGCTGGTTCGAGCACTTTTAAAAGGGTTTTGAGGTGAGGGACCAGGAAGAGGGCGTGACAACATGGAGAAAAAATAAATAATAATAATAATAAGATGGAAGATATTGGAGAAATGGAGCACATTCCTAGATATGTAGCTTTAAACATAAGTTTGTGGGTTTTATGTGGTTTTATACATAAACATAAATGAATACATAGATGGAAAAACAGTGTATTTATTACTAATTCTTTCTGAACAATTAATAGATACAAAAATTGACAGCAATTAAAACGACACCAATCAGGCATAACATTAACACCACCTGTTTAATATTGTGTTGTTCCCTCTTTTGTTCCCGAAACAGCCCTGACCTTTCGAGGCATGGACTCCTGTAGACCCCTGAAGGTGTCCTGTGGGATCTGACACCAAGATCCTTTAAGTCCTGTACATTTGAGGTAGGGTCTCCATGGATTGGAGTTATTTGTCCAGCACATCCCACTGAAGCTCGACTGGATTGAGATCTGGGCATTTTAGAGTCCAAATTAACACCTCAAAATAAGACCAGGTCACCTTCCTCCATTGGTCCATGGTACAGTTCTGATGCTCGTGCCCATTGTTGGGGCTTTCGATGATGCACAGGGGTCAGAGGTCTCTCTGGCTGGTCCCATACACAACAAACTGTGATGCACTTTGTATTCTGACATCTTGCTATCAGAACCAGCATTAACGTCTCCTTCAATAGTAGTTCCTCTGTTGGACTTGACCATATGAGCCCACCTTACTCCCCACGTGCATCATTAAGCCTTGACCCTTTCTCTAGTTCACCACTGTTCATTCCTTGGACTACTCTTCATAATCACTGACCACTGCAGACCGGGAAGACCCCACAAGAGTGTTGGAGATGGTTTGACCCAGTCGTCTAGCACAATTTGGCCTTTGTCACTCGCTCAACTCCTTACACATTTTTCCTGCTTCTAACACATCAACTTTAAGGACAAAATGTTCACCTGCTGCATATTATATCCCTCTCACTAAAGATGCCATGATGAAGACATAATCAGTGTTATTCACTTTAACTGGCAATGGTCATAATGTTATGCCTGATCGGTGTATACACTATCACCCATCAGGTAAGAATGAGTAATAATTATGAGAAAAAAACAGGAGAAGTAGTAAAATTCAATAGAGAAATAAATCTCAGGTTTATTAATAACTTTCCTCATCTTCCAAACCCATTAAGACAGAAATTATAAAACAGTATATACACCTTGTTTCTTTGTATTTTAAGTTAAAGCATGTCAGAGAGAAAAGGACATCAGTTGATTCTTCATTCACTCTGTTCCGAAATGAAAGTCCATAACAATAATAATAATAATAATACAAAAATTTTATGCTAACCAGAATTACAGTTCTGAAGTACAAAACTTAACCAGACATAACTTACACAACAAACCCAAACCCTGTACAATTTAAAACCATCTGAAGGTGTTATTTTGAAATGGGAGTGTGTCTAAAACAGGAATGAACACAAAAAGCACACAGTAGAGTCACTTAAAAAGAGAGACAAGGCAACATTATGGTGCTTCCTTATTTCAAATGCTTGTATTGAATATCATGACGGGGTAAAAAAGTACAGCGTCATGAGGCGACAGTTATGAAATCATGGCCAATATCAACATTGCAACACAGCATCTTAACAAGGCAATTTGGCAAGGCAAATGACAAGTGGCTTTGGGAAAATACTGTGTTCCTTTTCTAAAGTGCTTTTAGGTTTAATATATTTGAACAGAATGATTATTAGACTTCATACTGAGAAAAGCACATAGAGCTGAATGCCAGAGCAGTTGCGTCAGTGTGTGTCTGGTTCATACAGGTTTTATTAGTGATCCCATTATTTTGTAGATGTTTTCAAATCCATAGAGAGAAACAAAAAGGAGAAATGTGAACTAAAAACCAAGTAAAACCGATTTTAGTGTCACATGGAGACCACACAAATGAAACAAAAAGATTACAAGTTGTATTTTCAGTATTATGTGTCATACAGTCTGGCCAAAACAAACTTTAATTAGTTACTGAGATATTTTATATTGCTTATTACATACAGTGTTGGCCTCAGCCAAGGCTGAGCTCAATGGCAATATGACTTTAGCAAGTAGCTGTATTTAGTCCACAATACAGTGTCTTGATCTTACTTTTAGCACGCTACTTTGTATAACAACAGCACTTGGCAAAAAACAAAACAAAACAAAACAAATTAACAATCTAAATGCAAGATGGTGCACTGGGAAAATTTGTTGTAAGTATTAGTAAGATGTTGTAATTAAAAAAAACAAACATCTGAGACATGAAATGCAAAAAAAACCCCCCAAAAACAAAACACATGACTGAAGCATTGAACTCATCTGAAAATGGAAACAAAGGTGCTTCATGAATCCTCTTTTTAAGGCCTGGAAGTTTTTGAATTCCACAATGAATCTAGACAAGCAAACATGAAACTAATCACTAACAAAGAGGGCTTCAGTAGTCATACATGCAGTTTGTCTTAAAAGTAATAACTCTGAAAAGAACAAAAAGAACTGAAACCAGAAGAGAAAAAACACAACTCCAAATTGACTTAGTGTCTCAACTTCACTGCAATAAAATTCAGTTCATTCATATAGTATCGTAAATGACAGACTTTACATTTAAAAGGGCAGGTATGAAGGTACAGTAAAAAAAATGGAGTGTTTCTCCTAAGATTTGGCTCTGAAAAAAAACAATTATTTACGATAGTTGTTCAGAATACCAGTGTGCACCCAAACCTAACAAAATTAAAACTAATTAGAAAAAAAACATATAAAAGGAACATATAATGTAAAATCACAAAGCGAGGAAATATCATAAATCTCATCCTCCTTTTCACAAATAAAATATATTTATATATATATATATACACACATACATTGAACTATACAATAAATAACGTCTCTAATTTTCTTAAAGTATTTTCTAGTGGTGAGGTGAAAAAGATTCCCTCTTTTGGTTGTGTTCCCACCGATTCTGGTGATGGCCATTTTGGTCAAATACATACTTTGACACACACATACAGGCACAAAACTGCGACTGTTTTCATATCAGTGCAGTCACTACGACGAGAACAAATCAAGTCAGAGCAACAGAAAAGAAAAGCTTAGGTTTCCAGCCACAGCTAACGTACCCTAAACGTTTTGTACAACACATTCACACTGATTGTCTCAATCACAGGGCAGACTTGCTGCCTAAAATCTGCTAAAATCTCATACAGCTCGGAAAAAAGAAAGGAAAAAGAATAGTAATCCATCCCTAATAGAAGAAATCCCATTTGAGCTCACAAGGATCAATAAATATCAGTCTCTCACTATAAAACGTTATGGAAGATATAATAGTTACATGTCTTTTTTTGCTCTGTGTTAACATACTCAGGTCTTTGTCTTCTAGCAGATGAGACAGATGTAGAGAGAGCTGCAAGTGCTACACATGCGGCAGTATCTCGGTTTGGTAAGGAACGTAGCTGAGGAGGTTAAGGAAAAGACAAGTAGGATGGCGGGAGCTCCCTGAGTCTTTTGATTAGGACAGAGAAAAGGAGATAATGACATTCAAGCACAGAAGAAGACAGGGAAGGGCTTTCTGGTCCAGACATTCAGGTCCACAGACATTAGATGAAGATGCACACACATGAACACATACAGACGCTTCATGTCATCTACTCATCAGCGTTAAGTTAATGTCCAGTTGCTTTGGCATGTCCTTTAAGGGTTGCATATTCACACAACTATGTCTGTGTCTTTTTGAACCTTGTCAGTGTCTGTCCCACTCCCTCACACACACAACTCCTTTCTGTCAGTGTCCCTCTGATTGTTGGTGAGCAATTGGAGCGGGACAGGCGATGGGTCAGATGCTGTTGTCCAGTTGGTTGTGATGGTTGGGCGCGCTGTGAGGGGAGTTGTGCTCGTTGAGGAGGAGCAGCGTCGTCTCGTCCGGCCCGTTCTCCATCATCGTGGAGTCTGGGCCGCTCAGGTCCGAGATGGCCAGTGTCGTTGGGGTGATGGTGTTGGTGGTGTTGGGGGGAGCGGTCTGGTCCAGCTGTGTTGTGTGGTGACCGCTCTCTGGTGACTGGGGTGTGCTGTCCAGACGCGACGCCATCAGACCATTTTGGTACTGGGCCTTTGTGATCTGAAAAGGGCAGAGAGGAAATATCACAGCTGGAGTTACTCATAAACATGTCATAAGAAAGTAAAAACAGCAATAGTACAAATAAAATATCAAATACAAAAACTACAGAACTAAATTATAGAGACATTAAAAAGAGAATATAACCTTTTCATACCCACACACTCTTCTATAACACTTATAACCCAATATCTACAAAGTTCATAACATCTCTAAATTCATGTCTGTACAATAAAAAATACACAGTTATATAAAAGTTTAAATTTTGTTTTGCTTGTCGAAGGATTAAATTAAGGACTAATGAAGCATACACGTCTAATAATGTAAAATAATAAAAAAAAGGAACCTTGACAAACTGCAGGTCGGTGAGGGCTCGGACATTAAAGTCTGGGATGTACTGCTGTGACGGGATGCTGTTGTTGAGCTGGCTGTTGCTGCCGCTGATCGACAGAGAGTCTGTCCTGTCGGCTCCACTGAGAGAGGACGTCCGGTTCAGCCCACTGATGTGAGACGGTGAACGAAACTCTGTAAAACACACGTATTGAGTTCATTAGTAACTCAGCAAGAACTTTAGGCTTCTGTTAGATGAAGGAGAAGCACTGACTACTTTCTGAAAGCCATTCATGAATGTGCCTCTATGATGGGAGACAAGATGCAGTGAAGATTCAAATGTCGATTAATAATAACAACATGGTCAGACTGATTAGTGACATTAACATGATAGAACAAAATCCAAGTGTAACACATTTAGTGAGGAAGACAGTAGGGACTAGGAAAGATGTTAATATTGAGTTATTTTATTCAGTCAAAGCACTCTAAATCCCTGCTGTTGTAAAGTACTGCTGGTTTCACAATCACTATCAAGGCCCTGTCACACGGGGCGGTGGCACACAGTCCCTTCAAAATTTTTTTACTAAATATACAGTGGTGGCCAAAATTATTAGATTACTGGACATATTTAGTTATTTTTGTTGAATTGGCCATTAAAATACAATAAAATGGATAAAATATCTACAAAGTCATCATTATGCTCTATAAGAAATACAGAATGGAGCAATCATAAAGAGACTTAGGTCATTTTCCTGATAAAAAAAAACAAGCTAGGCCTATTTCACTGTTAGTGTCACACAATCATATTCCATTACAGAAGAAACCATGGGATAACATTAGCGTTAAAGTTCTCAGGAAATATGTTGACATTATGCCAGAGAGATCTGCTGCAAAAGGTTGAGATACCAAATATTAAAGTAAAACGTGGATAAAAACAGTAAGACTCACTTCATATGATATTTGTTCAGCAACCATCTGCATCTATCATCATCAGTATGAAATTAAATCATGTTTTGGAGCCAAAAAAGGTGAATATTTCCAGATCTGTCATGCATTCTAATAATTTTGACCACTACTGTATGGGTAAGCTTCCTTTACATGCCACATTTACATTAACAACAAATCAAGCCACAAGGCCTGTTACAGAGAGGGAAATAAATTTAAGGAAGCCTTGAAGTCTGAGTCAGACTATATGACATATGAAATGTGATTTTTTGGGTTCAGGAAATATTGAAATGTAATGGCTAGACTTAACAATAAACCACAAAATGAATTGCCGTCACAATTTCAGCTTCCGCAATATCTATGACAGAAAAGAGTTGATAAACTGCGCTGATGTTATGTGTTTAAGAAATTCAGTCATTTACCTCCAACTCAACTCAATACTGATTTCATGTTTGCCACCATAATTTAAATTTGATAAAGACCATTCTGAATTTTTAAATTAAAATTATAATACGCCAATGTCTGGAGTTCAGTTATCCCCCACCTCTGCTGCTTCAGACTAAAACCAAAATGACTAAGGCTTGAGTGTGTCAGGAGTTTTTATTGTGGCATGCCAACTTCCTCCAAAACATACGGCGCATTCACGGGGTTCACGCCACACACGCACACTGCATCCCGTTACGCTGTGCATTATTACCCATGGGTGTGAGTCGTCCAGTAGGTGGCCTCAGTGAATCATAGGAAACTGTTTTACCTGGACACGTCAACTGTATTATTAATATTAATGTAGCCAGTTAATCCAGGACGTCTACAGTTAGTGGTTAAACTAGACAATACCGTCATTAATATGTTAATAAAGCACACTGAAGGCAAACCATTTGTTTTTCTTAACCTACTGTTACACACAATAACAGTTCATTTTTGTGATTCATGGTTTCGATTTCAACACATTTTATTCATACTTTGTAACCAATATTGTTATGTATGTCCGGAAAAAAAAGACACCTAAGGTATCAGCTACAGTACTAACTATTGATTATTGTCTGTTTATACACTGCATGCCTCTTTTACATGCAGCATTCTCTATTGATTTAGTTCAATAGAAGAATATGTCAGTCGTGGCTCATGTGGTTTGGTAAAATATGTCTAGCTCATGCTGTATACACACATCCGGAGCAATTTGCAATCATGGAAACAATTTAAGTGTAGTGTTGTAGGCAACCAAACCAAGCCACATCCACATCCCTCCTAAAAGTGGACATCATCAAAGAAATGTCAGGTATATTGTTTATACCTTTCCTGTTCTTGATGGTTTGGTTTGTGAATGGGTAAGACTCATGTAATCAGTGAATGCATGCAAGTCTGTATATATGTTTTGCAACTGACTGAATCACTTCAAAGATTACAATTCAAATCTGAACTGACGCCTTCAGGGGCATCACATGGTGCAGTCCTAACCTCTCACTTCCCTTCTATCATCTCATGTGCTCATGTCTGTGCTGAAATGTCATGGCAGTTTATAAGTTTTGCAGACATTTGGGCGGATACACTCTTTGATCATACCACATTTTATGTACAATTTTCTGCACAAAAATGCCTCGGGAAGTGTACATACTTTTCCTCTCATGTGCCAAAAAACATATAAATATATTTAGCAACATTTAGAATTACTAAATCATAAGTTTATAAGCATCCTAAGCTAAAACCTTAAAGTAAAGGCAATGGAGGCAGAACATGCTACTTCTACACAAGAGACTAGCTTAACAAACATAGCAGGCTATCTCCTCTCTCTTGTGCATGCAAATCCTGTCAAGTCAAAAAAAAAAAGAAAAAAACGAGGAGTGTATTCGCCAAAAGTACTGCTGTCACCTTCCTTTTCCTTTCAAATTAAACCACTGTCAGAAAGGAGTATTTCTCTGGCCTTTGTCAATGTGACCTTAATCAACTTAGTCGTGCCCATCCATCCTTAGTGTTAAAGCACCCAGACATGCCGGAGGTTACCTGGCAACCGAGAGAACAGAGAAAACCTCTTAAAGGAGAGGTGTCGAGGACGAGGAGCGGCCACTGAGAGCAGCGACAGGTGTGGACAGAGGACAGAGAGGACATGGAGGGGAAGGAGGGACAATCAGTGAGACATAAAACACACATAGTGGATTCGAGACAAGAGACACATGCAAATTCAAGAAGACACGCTGCTCCTGGAAACCTCCTTGAGAAAAAAAGCCATTTATTTTGACTCATGAGCTTTTCAAATGTAACATCTGAAGGAGAAATGTGTCAGGAGGAAAAAGGTAAAATATTGTGGTCATAAGAGAATAAAATTACTGTAATTATTCAATCTTATTAGATCTGACAAACAATGCAGAAGAACTGACATGAGTGAATGTTTGTATGAAAGGGAGTGAAAGCAGGAGGAGAGTTCAAAGGTCATCAGTGGAGGACATTTCAGACGGCAGAACTACATTCCAGCCAACACTTGAGCCGCCTTTTACACTCAGTGAACCCTCCTGCTAAAAACTACCAGTGAAGAAACCAAATGACTGTGGTAAAGTATTTTGTCTGTCTGTGTCCTCTGAGCCCATTCCTATTAACTACATGACCAAAATATAATAATAGTAATAATAATAATATTATAAATAGTCAATAATCAAACAGAACATTCAGTTGCAGTGATATGTCATGTGAGTATGTCACAAGATCAGTGTTTCCCGCAGCACTCTGTAGTTAAGATGGCCACCTTGACTAACACAATGTAGACATATATATATATATATATATATATATATATATATATATATATATATATATATATATATACTTTATATTTATATATTTATAAGTAATATAGTATATGTCATACAAAAAACAATTAACCTTATTGTGGTGTGTACTTTTGTCTTCTAAAGGTGATGTGGGTTTAGTTATTAAGGCATTTAGTGATTATAAGTGGATTGCATTAATGACATTGGTCCAATAAATTGTCTACCACCTTCAATGGCAATTTTCCTGTGGGAAACACTGAAGATGTAATATTTATCCACAAAGATATATGCTATGTAATTTTAATAGGTAATTTAGCCATTTAAGTAATTTTCCTCTTTCCTAATAAAGTTTATCATATATTTAAAGATGTTTTATATAGGAAACACAATGAGAAGGTATAACATTAAGAAAAGACAGGATAACAACGAAATATGTAAAATGCATAAAATCTTGACAGTGAGCTTAATTTCAATTAAATTAGCCTCTTTTTTCCAAAACAATTGCAGACTGTGGGGCTTGTTTAATAAAGGACTTTTATCTTTCAAAGCAACCAGTATGCCTCGGATTTTATTTATTATTTAGCCCTACAGTAATTATTACAATTGATTAGAAAAAGAAGACGCAAAGTTCACTGATGTTTTGAATGAGAATCAATTCAAATCCTATCCATAAACTGATCAACAACTAGATTAATTTCACTATAGATTATTCAGTCTTATTATATTCTAATAATTATAACTCTGATAATCTTTAAAGCAGACATTACATACATAATGTCCATAACTAAAGCAAAACAATATTCTAATAATAACTACACAAATGTAAAACAGTAGTCCTTGCAGCCTGAGCTATAATTGGGACAGAGATGTGAGGAGAGGACTTACCCAGAGTGGGGGCATTGAGGGCCATTACGCCATAGTAAGAGAAAGGCCCCGTCTCAAACTTCATGTTCTCGTTCCCCGCCTCCACCTCAACACGGCCCTGAAACAAACACACACAAAGAAACCGTCATGACACATAGCAGCACTGCAGGGGTTTGTGCTGGAGTACATGTCAACGTAAGTCCTGAATGAAAGCAAAACACCCAGTGTGGTTTATTGTGTTAAGTTCAGCTTTACAAAAGAAACAGCTGGGATTTACAAAGAGTAGACTTCCACCAAAGATAAAGGAAAAACCACTGAAACATGTGACTTGAAAATGTTTGACTTTAAGGCATGTGACCAACATTTTTAAGCTTCTTTGAGGCCGGGGGAGACAAACCATAAAAACAAGCTCTGAACCGGAAATCTTTAGAGATCCTAACATGCAACAGTAATGTACATAATTTTTTTACATATGAATATTGTAAAGTCAGGTTAAGATGTAGTGTATTTCTATATCTGGCCTCAGGGGGGCAGCACATTCACAGGTTAAAACAAAGAGTGTCCTGAAATCTGACTAATGATGGCGCTATCTGACAACACCCGAATGATACAGAGAGCATTTTGAGACCAAACACACTTCCAGTGATGATGAGGAGGATGATGATGGGACAGAGTAGGGTTGAGGAGGCCTCGGTGATGGTTCAGAGGGTTGTCCTGAAACGGCACGCAGGAATGTGTGAACTCCAGCAACAACCCGGCACAGTTAATCCACATCCTCTGCGCCTCACCCTCACAGAGCAGCCCCATCACAACAGGTGCCTCCGAGATACAACAAGATAGAGGGTAAACGAGTGCAATAATGAGTAAGATTGTATGGGAAATATAGCTTTACATTTAATAAGGGAATTGTAGCTGTGTCATGATGAAGTGTCACTTTTAAATTCCAGGAGGCCGTTGTATCTTTTATCATGTTTGAGGTATGCCTATAGTATGAACAAAGACAGTGTAGAAATACAATAAAGGCTGAAGTGACTGGATGTGCATGACTTTGCTTTAGCCCTAGTCTAAACTCAGACAGCTCCACACATTCACACCTGCTCAATCCAACCTGCGGCGGCTACCTATGGCTGTTGGCTAATCAGAGGTCACATACTTCCCTCAAGGACACTGCACTGCTAAATGAGACACATGTTGCCTGCAAACCTTTCCCATAAACCTTAAAGAAGATAACCTGCCCCACCAGTTTCTTTCTAGCATTTCTTTCACTACAAATTCACCCCAGAGATACCACTGTCTGACGTCTTCTTTTGACCCTCATTGCAAAAGGTTAAACCTCATTGGCCTCTTTGCCGATTTGAGAAGGTCATAATCACCTTTCAACATATTACCAACTGAATGCATCGGTTTCTATAATGCCTCTGGGGTCATATACTCTTCACACAAGGCAGCGAATGTACAGGAGTGTAGATGATTGATTTCATGTAATGCATGGGGGAGGACTGAGACAATATAAAAAAAAAGGGTGTCAAAGGGTAGGGTGAAAGGTGGAACACTTGCTGATGCCCTGGTCGGACCTGTTTCCCAACATGTGCACCCACAGCATTGTCTGCAAACTGTTCACGCAGTCATATGTTCATTAACTGTAATTATGTATCAACAGTGTTACATAAAACTCCTGCACATGATGAATATTGTCCACTGTTGCCATGTAATCAGCCGAGTCATTATCAGAGTCATTAGCCGTGGCCCTGTGTTTGACTATTGTTATATTAACCGCCACATACTTCATCATTTTTCTGTATTCATACTGTTGTGTGTCTCTACTCATGTGCTTTCTGTCAAGACATGTGCTAAACCTGTACTCATAGGTGGGACCTGGACAAAGTTCAAATGGTTATATGACTCATTAAAACATGAGTAAGAACTCAGTGTCCCTGCTGAAGTCTCTTTCAATCAAAGTGACAGAGTGAGGCGCTGATGGACATTGCTCCCATTTGTACTCAGTGTAACAATGTTAAACCATGTGAGGGACTTTCTGGTTTAGTCAAATGCAGTGCCTGTATAATCATGAACAATGTAAATATGTAAAAGCAGAAAGCCAAGATAATATAAAACATAGAGGGGTTTTAATTTAAGTTCCATTTACAGATTCATTTTAAATAACATTTTAGAGTACTACAGATATTACCTATTTCAAATATGAACTGTAAGATGTGTTGTAATGCCTCTGCTGTGGTCTGAGGTTTGTTAATACACAATAAAAGAGGTTAAATACCACACACACACACACAGATCATGACTGTGTACTGGCCTCAGTGTTTAATGGTTTGTGACCATGTTTGTTGTAAAATGAGTAGCTGACTTCAGTTAATGGATGATGGCACAGTGCTCCTTTTGCTCTGAAAGAATGTGCAGAGTCACTGAGTCACAATGACACACACAAGAGTCTTCCGATGAATAAGAGCCAGAGTGAACATGCAACAAGCTATTTCTATCTTTGTGAGGACTCAGACTGAGTACAATACACACTTGTTACAAGTGATTGCATAGTCTTTCCACTGCGACTTTATGATGTGACATCATTCAGGGGCTAAAAACAGTCCATGTGAACCCAAAAATATGTGACATGTTTTCCTACCAACCTTTGTTTTCCAATCCTGAATCAAGGATCGTGATCATAAGCAAGTTCCATTTTACAAAAACAGGACACACCTTTCTTATATTAATTCATTGCGTACTGCTCACCATGTTCAGAGTCAGTCAAATGAGAGCTGACCACTGAGACAACCATTTATACTCAAACTTAAGGACAATTCAGATTCTGCCTGACACCTTCAAAGAGAGACTTTTGAAAGTCCCATGAAGGAACACGGGGAACATGATTTGATACAGGCTGACTGCTACAGCATTCTTTACTGTGAGGAGCATTTTTAATGTTAAACTATTACAGGATAGAAAATGCAGTTAGTGAAGCTGGCCGTTACAAATGTATAATAAAGGTCCACAGCGCATTATAAAAGCCATATCTTTTATTCTCTGAGGGCTCCATGTTTCCAGCCCACAAAAGGAAGAGTTACTCATAAATGTCCTGATGTAATTACCCAGGAATCTAACTACATTACTGTGTTTTTATTGCTTACATTTGATAATTACAAACAATTAATCATCAGCAATGTTGTTGGTCATGTGACCATGTTCCCAGGCATCAATAAATGACAAACTGTTATAATTAAATCATAAATTAGGATGTGGATTGGATGAATTTCTGTAGAGAATTGTCTGAAATTGTTTAGAGAAATAACATCAATACATCATTCTAATGCAATGTATATGACTACATCTACTATTTTTAAAATTCCCAGACTTCCAACTGAGTCATAACTCAGAAATATTCACAACTAAAAGATCAGCAGCAGTAAGAGGCTTTACATAAAGCCACTCTGGAAAGTTCCCATCCTGGTGTGATGACATTGAATGCCACCCCTCCGCAAAAAACTCTCTGTGGATTATTCCTAGTGTGGGGTCTCAGAAACATCCTTGATACCAGGCCTCCCACGAGTAGAGCTCACCCCTACACCCAGAAAAGAGAAAGTCAAAGTGATCCCTGGTTTACAAAAACAGGATAATGACTGTTTAAAGACAACAGGAACACTAACTAACGTCTGGGAAACTAATGTGTGCACATAAAAAAGCATAATTTCCTCTGGATATGAGTGTACTGGTATATGTACATGTACACACACAGTGGTGATGATGAGTGAGTGAAGTTGATCCTATGCTCATGAGTCTGTTGACTATTGAACTGGCGCTCACTGTTTTATATTATAAAGATCAATACATGAGCACTGTGTCCTAAAGGAGCTGTCATTTAAATGTATCCACATCACAATTTAAAGAGGCAGCAGGCCCACATTATCCTATAGTTCACTTCTGTTATACAACCATGAGTTGGAAGCCATTTTTTCACCACTACAAGAAGAAGTAAATCTGTCATGATGCAACGGGAAGTGGGTCAGATCTCCCTGAGTGTGTGGCTGTGTTGCAGTTGTTATTTTATTTCCCATACTGTACCTGCTCAGTAGCACAGACAAACTTAGTTGCAGTAAATAAACAGTAAGCTTTTAACCACAGCTCACAGTAGTTTCCAGGAAGTGAAGTTTTCACCAATAGGTGTCTCTTATGCTCAACAAGGTACAACAAAGGACCAAAAGCGACATGTGCCCTGTCCAGGTAATCATTGCATACTTTATTAAATTTCTCCAAAAAAGTATTGATCGAAATCTGTCTTTTTAAATCCTCAAACTCATTGGCATATCTCCAGAGTTAAATAAATACAATGACATGTCACATGGTTATGTATAAATTGAGAGATGTTGTGAGGTCGTGTGAAACGCAACAGGAAAGTAAGTGAGGACATTTAGATGCAGTGAAACTACTCGGCAGCAGGAGAGACACAAGGAGCAGGAAGAGATGAAGGTAAAGAGGAAAAGTGTGTAGAAGGTCAGGTTTCTAATCCGAGCAGCACAGCTTTTCTGCCGGCTGAACCAGCATGAAACTGACATTTTGAGAGACTCTAGGGTGTTCATTAAAATGTTGCAGGGGGCCATTTTATTAATATACCAACTTTAACAATCAAGAGGCATTAATATATTCACAGCTTTTATATATTTTATACCATGATGCAAGTATGTTCAGATGCATTAGTTAAAAAAAAAACATTAAATAATTACTGTGTGGATGACCATGCTTCAGCTGAAGCCAGTTGATGCAGAGAGTAGTTTCTCATTTCTTTTACAACCAAGACTCAACCTGTGGTTGTTGAAAAGATGCTAATCTGTCTCATTGGGCTCAAATTGTGAAAGAGTGGTTAAAGAGCATGACACATCATTTTTACACATGGATTGGCCACAACAAAGTCCAGAGAATCTTTGGGATGTGCTTGAAAAGACTTTGCGCAGCAGCAGACTCTCCCATCATCAATACAAGATCTTGGCGAAAAATTCATGCAACTCTGGACAAGAACAAATGTTGTGACATGCAATGTTATTCCTGTCATGTTCATCTATGCAGCAATTATTCAATGGAAGGCTCTTGCCTATTTGCTCAGTTAAATCTAGGTGGTGAGGTTTTTTTTGGTCAGGCAGCGTAGATTATTTGCATTGTTGTTTGTTTCCAGCCCACTTCTCAACATAAAGCTTAGAAACGCATTTGACTTTATAATGAACCATAAACTGAACCAAACTGCCATCTCACATGTAAGAACATACCTGCAGAATGAGAACGAAGTAGTCAACCGGCTTGGCCCTCTGGTAGATGTAGTGATGAGGCGAGCGCTTGTCGCTCTCATTGAACTTGATCTCCTGGATCACATCGTGATGGCGCAGGATCCTCAGCAGCACCTTCTCTGAGATCTGAGATGGACTGAACAAACTGACCTCTGCAGGAACAAAGACAGGAGACAGCATTAAAGTTGAAGTTCGATAGTCACCTCTACATGATACAGTCAAGATGGTACAACACAGTACAAGGGTAGATCTCTTGTCAGTTTTTTGGAAGAGAAACAGAAAAGTCTGAAGAATAACTCGAAGGGGACATCAAATATGGCACAAAAGACATGTTGTTCTCCAATGTAAACAGCTGAAACCTTTTTTTGTCTAAATATTGCCTATTTTTGGTGTAAATATTGATAAGCAAATATTTATGTGTTTCTGGACTTATCTCTGGGCAGAAAATGAGACATGAGATTATCACAAAATTGTGAAGTGTTTCCAGAATAGAGCATCTAAATTTGTGTGGGGTTATGAATCCTAACTACAAACTGTGCTTTAGTATTCTGTGTTAATTCTTTATTAACATGGTTGGTTTAATAATTTACAGCTTTCTGCAATAGTGCTCAAAAGTGATAGCAAAAATGATTAGACACTCATTAATTCCATTTCTGAAACGCCTTTAGTTTACATCCATTTCTCAACTGTTGTGGGATAGGTTGCTGCAATGGGCTCAGCCATATAAGTGTCTTGCTCCCCACCCATAATGAGAACAAAGCAATAGTCTACACTGCAAACAAACCCCTATGAATTGCTCACCAAAGGTTAACATGTATACTGCACAAGTCAAACAAATGGGTTTCAGTGTGGGTTACTTATTACGCTGACGAGTTCATCAGGTTCACTTAATTAAGAGCAGAGACTCTTTTTTGATAGCCTTTATTTTCACCATTAAGTTGTAAACATTGTTATTATTGTTTTAGTGTTGAACAATACGCACAAGAAAATGATAGATACAAAGCGTATTTCAGCATCTATAAATTGCACACTGTTAATTACAAATGTGTTTATTAGTGTGTAGTTCTTCCTCTGTGTGTAGCTCTGTGAGGAAAGCTATGTCATGCTAACTAGCGGCTAATGCTACGTGGCAGAGCGTATGAATGTGCTAACTGGGCAGATTGCGACACACTCTCAGTTGCAGCAGTGTGGTGGCACCTCATCCAGCTGGCTGAGATCCTGGGTGTTCCTGGGTGGTAGCCACAGACACATATGCTGCGAGTTTTTAAAAAGGAGTTACACAAGTGGATATCAACACGTCTAGTCATGCGTGTATGGACCTGTGTGTGGTATCAGATGATACAGGCAGCCATCACACCCAGGATCATCATGTTGTGGACACATAAAAGGTTATAGAGTTGTAGTAAATGATTTACTGACGGTTTTCTTTGATGTTTACTTCTCTAATATCATAAATAAATGTGGGTAGTATCCTCACCTGTTGCCAGAAAACGATGAGCGGCCAGCAGCAGATGAGAAGAGATCTTAACTTTTGATTCGCTGTCGTGTTTAAAAGCAGAGAAGTCTCTCTTGTTTTTATTTGGAGCCACCTTTTTCCTGGTGCGGTTATCAGCTGAGGAAACACACACATACAGCAGTTATGAAAGATAAACAAAAACAACAACATTCCAAAAGGCTGTACACATATCTTTATACGTAACCCATGGTCATTTAGATGTGATATAATAATAAAGCAGGGGCATTTAGGGCAAAGGCATAAAAATGCTATCTATAGTCAATATGAATGTGTGATACAGGTCACTTACTGTACATGTCTGATTCATCAAGGATCTCTGATTTGATGATCTCCTCGATAACATCTTCAAGGGTCACCAAACCCAAAACTTCATAGAAAGGGTCTCCCTCCCCTTCATTGTTGACTTTCTGTACAATGGCCAGGTGGGATTTTCCTGTGAGACAAAAACAATGATTGGTTCATTAATGGTTAATTTAATTAATTAATATAGTATACTACCCATAATATATTAATTAATTAAATGAACAGGAACAGTCTTAAGTTGTCTCAAACATGCTTACAAAATAAAGGAACCAAATGAAGTACTACAAAACATGTATACTACTTGTGTGGTTAATGTGCTGCATTGTTGAAATTCATCCGTTTGTTTATTCCACTAAATGTGTGTTGTTTGTGCATCTGACTCCTGTAACACAGTCTCCGTCTTTGTATATTATTTGGCATTGGATTATTTTTTCACCTTCATTGCATGTTGAGAGCCATAGATTTTATGGTCTGTAAATTTAGAAATTATTAATTACTATGGTCAAAATATGCCTCATGTTTTTAAACAAAGAGACAATAGAAAAGGCAATATTTCTACTCTCTATGATGCAGTCAAAAGCTCCAAAGTTATATTAAGTCTTTGTTCTGACATAATAATGTTAAAGGACAATGATTAAAGAGGTTATGCTGCAGATCTTACAAAACAATTTAAAACAATGTAGATTAAGCAGTAATACATTTAGTAAATAAGGAGCAACCAATGTTATCTAAGGTCTTCTGAAAAAACAAGCAATACACTTTTACTCAAACCATTAAACAATATAAATAGACCCACAGTCTGATGCTAGATTCATACAGTAGTTGCTTGGATCATCACAAAAACGAGTTCATGAGGTTGAATATAGACACCAGTTTTCTTATCTGTCAGCTAACGACCCAGTCCAGACACTACCCCATGTGCACAGTGCCCACTCCTTCCTTGCACCACAAATAGACTGTTGATGTGTACTCCTCAGACTTGTTACAGTTAGGGCTGGGTCTGGACTTTAGCCACTTTGAAACTGAAGAACACAAAAAACACACCCGCCTCAGCACACTCTTCACATTCATGACAACCTTTACAAAGCAGATGGACGCCTGAACGGCTGCAGGGAGTCGGGGAGACTTGGCCTTAGCGGTGCTCTGAATTATTAATGACACTGCCAGAGTGCACTCAGTAAACTTTTATGGGTTGATGCCCTGATGGATAATGTAACACCATCTGTCCAGACAAAATAAATACTCCACACAACTTACATACTGCTCAATGGATCTAGTCTCTTGGCAAAGAAAACACAAAAAGAAAGAAAACAATTGAGAGATTCTGAAAACAGAATGAGTAGGCTATTAGGAAACTGTAGTACTACACAGCCTCTTTCATTTACCTCAAATAACCAGCGAGCACGTTACAAACAAGGATGAAAGACGATGCAGGCGCAGAATGATAAAACCCCTTCACCAATAGAGAGGCTCTTTGTTTCCAAAATAAGAGCAGCGGATCAATGGGATTTACAGAGATATCATATGACCAGCAATTAAAAGAACACCAAAGGCTATAAAAGGTTTTGTTAGTGCGTCCTTGATGTCTGCAAGCGTGCTCAGACAAAGTGGACAGCAAGGCCAGGGGATGACATACTGGATACTGAAAAGTGCCCTTCAGGGAGAATTTGGAAATACAACTGTACTATATATCAAAACAATATACTACTTTTGGTCCATTACTTGAACTTTTGCACTTAATCAGGCCTTAATTCCCTTTGACTTAGCCCTCCGCTGTGCCTCCAAGAATACTGTATCTTGAGTAATAATGTCATAATGGGAGAAAGCGGATTCATTTTGAGGAACTCATTAAAGCGTGATTTAATTTGATGGAGAATATTAGTCAGCAGGGTTCCACAGTATGATAGCCCACACAGGCACATTCATTAGCTGGTCGTTTCACATACAAATCACTGTAGCAGCGGATACAGAGACATCAAGTCATGGAAAAGGCAGTCGTCCCCCGTCGAGCTGAGTCAATATTTCAGAGGAAGTTGTACCCCATGGGATCTACTTACCCTGTTACCAAAGAGATACTTAAAAGTCTATTGACTCCTTTCTAAGTACACACACACAGCGATTAAGTGCAGCCAAGTACAAGTTGCCTCATGCTTTCAGTGTCTGACCTCCCCACAGCTGACACTACAAATACAATAACACAATGTCACCCCACTCCTGTGTGTCCCTAGCTCCTGATTTTGAGGCAAGATGGAAGTTTAGGAGGAAGCGCCAGGCGAAATATGCTGCCAAATCAGAGAAGCATGAAACCTTGGGGCAGAAGAACACAGCTGTCATGTCTGTGAGGTTAGATCTGAAGTGAGCAGCTGGGTTTTGGTAAAATACTCCTGCCTTAAGGAGCCACTGGGAGCTGTACTTGATGAAACCTAAGTCAGATAGTCTGTGTCTGGGAGAGCTTTTATAGTTTTACTAGCTTTTTGTATTTTTTAAAGTGTTTGCAAAGTGCAAGTACTTTAAATGAATACCTGGAGGTGATTAGATTTACTGTAAGTACCCGCAGTTCACCCAATCAGAACAGCAGCACACTGTTTATGTTAGCAACAGTAAAATGATTGCTACATCAAACCTAACGCATGGGTTTTCGTGAGTTTGTGAACTCACAAATCTCGCGAGAATCCAGCTACTGCAGAATGTAACAGTTTTCTACTTTTGCTCATAAAACCTCTTATCAAATGTACTGTTTACTGAAAGGTTGTCAGGGTTGTATTTAAATGTGTTAGCGGGCCATGTTTAAAAACTCACTTTTTTTCTCCCATATTTTTAAAAATGTGACAAATGGCTGTGTGATTGATTAGTTTACCTCAGTTATGATGAATGGATGTTTGTTACATAACTGTCAACTATACATGTGCAGATGTGAAAATAATGCATGATTAATGCATATTTAATCAAGCATTAGACATGCAAGATTACTTCAATGAGAAATTCTTCTTTTATATAATTTGGCTATGTGGCCCTATAGTGACGGCATATTATTGCAAAATTGGTGCAGGGACAAAAACCTGCAGAGAAGAAGCTTATACCAAAAACAGGAACAGAGAGTCTCATTGACCTTTGTCACAACTGGTACACTCTGCTCATCTGTGGCTTCTGCTTCTTCAACTGAACACACAGTGCAACATTAATGGCAAAAGGAAGAATAAAACGCCTCCGCTGACGGTTCAGTTTTCCACACAGGAGGTTGTTTTCACACCTACAGTCAGTGTGATAACCTTTCTTTAGTGAGATGAAAATGAACACTCTCAGAACGGACAAAACACACACATGCTGATATTCCCAGATGGCTGGCTTGTCCTGCAGCTTGTTTCTCTGCCCTGCTGCTCTCCTGTCAACAAGCAGCCAGCGGGCCTGATTGTTGACATGAAACATCCCTGACAAAAGGACGAAGGGGGTTGGCAATGAGTCTGTATGGGAAAGGAATGCCACGTGCATACCTCCCACAGACAAACACAGCCGGTCGCCCTCACATCGGCGACACTGACCACTGCCACCACATGCAAAACACGGACCATTAAAATGCCCCAGCTTGTGTACACTCACTCTCAACAAAGGCCTGTTTTGCGCAGGATGGATTATGTTTTCCAATTCTAAAAATGGAGCTCTGCGCAGACAAAATACACTGGGCTGGAGGAATGGTGAAGCTGTGAAGTAATGGCTGTATTTAGACTTCATCTGGCAGGGTGTCAAAAGGCACACAGGCTGGCACTGACACAGATGAGCTGCTGAAAACAAACAGGACATACAGCACAAACAGCAGCTAATTTTAAGTACTTTGATTTTATTTTGCTCTAAAAAGTCTTATTCCAATGTTTATAAAAGATCATGTGTTTTTGCTGAGCTGCCTCTCCTTAAAACTGACTGATATCATTACAGCCCTGAGTGTGGAAGTGCTGATGTGACACACACATACAACATACAACACGGTGAAAGTTGGACAATAAGAACTATACTGTGGCACTGTCAGCATTTAAAGACACACTGACGAGACAGGAAGTGAGAGCCAAGCAACAGTCGACTGATAAGAACCAAGCACAAAAGAGACAGTGATTTCAAAGGCATGTGTTTAAAATGTATATAGCTACCTGTAAATCCAAAGATAAATTAAAAAACCTGTCTCGTCTCAGTCACTAATGAAAAATGTCTGTGTGGAGTCTGCTCAAGATAAAATTGTGTTGTCTTCAAACTTAAACAACTCCATTTTAGGACATTCAAAGTCTTGGTATGTAGAGGATTTTTTTTTTTAATGGTGACGGAGTAATGTAGCAAATTAATGAGCTGATAGAGGTAAACAAATACACATTTAGTAACGTGGAGTCCAAGGCTCATACCAGCAGTTTACAGAAAGAAAAGCAAGTGTAATCAAAGGCAAAATTCCCTGAAATAATTATAATTATTTGCATAACAGATCACCATAAATTTTTTTCTATGACTGATGATGAGCCAAAACTGTGCAATTAATCAAATTTTCAATTTCAATTTCCACTCCCAACAATCACAAAACCTATGTAATCGAGAAAAAAACAATTATTTATTTCTGTTTATTTTTTAAGCTATTTATTTAAATGTTTAAATATATTATTTATTTTAAAGAGAATTCACTGTTTTGTTCAATAAATCCAAAATATTTCCAAAGTTAATGAGTAATCGTGTAAAATAATTGTGATTTTAATAGACCAAAATAATTGTGATTATGATATTTTTCATAATCGAGCAGCCCTATGATGAGTTTCATCTTCCTCAAATGCTGCAGCCAACAACAGTCAGTTTACATAATTGCAAGGGTTAATCATGCTTACACAATGGCCATTTGCCAGGAGTATTAAACAAATATATCACTGCTGAGCTATTTACAGTTGCTATAGTTACAGTTTGCCAGTGTAATATTGAAAATTGAGTCACTAGGTGGGGAACACCTGATAGCCAATCAGAGAAGAGGATTCAGTCAGAACATGTCATAAATGTCACTTAATGAACATCACGTGTGAGAAAATGTTAACATCAATGTCAATATTGATACTAAGCTCGCGGAGTAATAAAGATAATAATTGACAACAGTAAATTTAAGTTCTTAGTTTTTAATTAACTCATAAATAAAGGAAAAATGTGCATCAATTTCACAACATATGAGCCGCTAATCCTAAATAACCTCAATGATATTTGTGTGTCCACTGTGTGTTCAGCTTATTTCAGGTCGTGCCTGTCTTCCCACTTCTTTACCAAACCATCTTTCCTCCAGCTCATGTTACTGTTACACAACCTGCTGCCTGCTTTATACCAAAGTTATTTATGCATCATGAATGAATAATTTAACATAATCAGGTGTTATTTTACAAGTTAACAATCACAGATGGCCAGAGCAGTGAACACACGGTAATGTAAATGTCAAATATTGAAGCAAGCAACACGCCCACTCAGCATAAAAAGAGGAGTGGAGATTCAGGTCTGTCCTGTGACCGTCCTTATCAGCTATAGGCTAATGTTTTACTCATAGTCATAAAGAAAACAGACATGTACTTCTGGTTAAATAGGCAGGCGTTTCACATATGGATAGAGTCAGGTTTACAGCCAGTGTTGGGTCAAAGGCAGAAATGAGAAATGACATTATGGTTCTCCAAACAATGTGTGTGGGACCTGCTCAGAGGTGTGTTGAAGTCATACTACAGTGAAGTGTTTTAATGTTGAAACAAATACTTCCTTTTAAGATTTCTTCAGTACAGCATGTACTACATGGAGACAAAGAAACACAGTGACTGAGGGTATAGCAACAGGTGCTTTAACAAGGTGTTGGCCCTATGTCTCCTCAGCACAGTTTCAATACAGATCTGATGTCTTTGGAGGCCAGAGATAATGATGCATATTATGCACAGAACCATTCAATAGCCTCACAGGAGCACACACTACTGAGAAGTTAGTTTTATACAACTTTTTTACAGTTTAATACAAATAAAGTCCTGTTATCATTTTATAAAGCATGCAACACAATATTTTGAAAACTACTGTGAAAGTCTAAATTATATACTACTTAAGCTTGTCAAAGCAAGTAACTCATATAAATAAATTGACTGATTGGGGTTTTTGAAGATGTACTGCAAGCTCCCAGACAACGGTTAATGAAGCACAGCGCACAGAAAAATGTCTTCTTGAAGCCAAGGTGGGGCTGTGAGATAAACACTGAATCTCTATTAAAGACTGGACCGTGCAGACAGAAAACCACAAACAGAACACCAACAAAGTTCAACACAGCAATAATCAAATTATCTATCTTATTATATTAAAACATTATCGCTTTAGACCTGTCGCCTCATAGTTTCAACAACATTATTTTGCTGATAACTGTTATAAAAGAAGACACACGTTCGTATTGTTGTAAATGGTAGAGTTGTGTGGGACATTGTATTGGCTGGCATGACAACCTGAGGGCATGACATGTGACTGTCTGTTGACAGAGTGAAATCTGCCTGCACTCCCTTCATGCTTCACTTGTGTTTGTGTGTTTTTTAAATTACACCTGATGTGCACAGAGCTACTGAATTAAGATTTTAGTAAAGGCAAAACAAGAGATTTTTTACCTTTTTCTCTACAGCTAACACATAACCACTGATAACACTACTGATCTTTTATTTTTGTCTAACTTCCTGCTAAATTAGTCACTTATCAAACAAGAGGAGGCATTTGTGTGACCTTATTACTGTCAACAAGTTAATAACTGAAAGTGTTAACTTCCTGTGTAGTTTCTGTGACCTTAAAGACACCCTTCTGCCAAGGCCCAGTGTCTCATTAAAAATTCATAGCATCTAATAAGATCATTTAAAGGTCACAGCATGAAAATGAATAGAATGATTTTGCAATGACTGTCCTTACACAGTTCAGTAAATGTCAGCGGTTCAACAGGCTCTCACGCTCCAAAGCACAACTTATAGAAACACACAAACGGTCGCCGCTGGATGCTATCACCATTGGAAACGAATGCCAAGCAGCGAGTGAGAGGAACTCGAGATGTAAGTGGGGAGCTGGGTCAGAGAGGAAGCAGGGGGCGGGCAGCGTAATCAAGCCTGTTACCACGGATACGAGGCTGCATGCTGCCGAGTCGCAGCGTGGAGGCTGACACAGCACAAAAATATTATGTCAGATTAGAACAGCATGTTTAATTTAACGTACTTTATCACTTTAGGCTCTCACAGTTCCTATCAAAGGAGCAACAACCTGACTCTTCATCAGCTTTAACTTACTAGATTATCAGTTTTATACAGTAATTAATCTTAAGAATTATTCAACTACCATTGTAAGCTTTTTTTTTAGGTAAGGCTGCATGCAATTGTACTGATGATGCTATTTGCCATGGTAATTAAATAGTAAAAAAAAAATGTAATAAATATTTGGTGTATGGTGGTACATGTGTTTACAATGGATGAGATTTATGGCAGTGTCTGATAAGCCTGTTAAAATGCAAAGCGTGAATTCACATGAAATAAAGTTTACTGTATCTGTTAAGGTTGCAAGAATTCAATATATTTTGCAGGAATAATGAAAGGTGTGATCAGTTATTGCAGATATAACACATATGAACATTATGGATGTTATTTTGATCAAAAAAGTTTCACTATAGATTTAAATATAATGCTCAAGCCTCATGGATAATGCAAGTTATATTCACTAAACACACAGGAACACAAATCTGTGTGTGTGGACACTGAAGGTGCCAAAAGCTTCAAACCTGCCAGCAAACACTACTGAGCTGATCCACAGAGCTGTTTATTGGCTGCAATCCCCCTGTGCTGTGGATATCATAACTCTGGCTACAGCCGTCACTCTACGGGAGATAAAACTGAGATGTGTATCACTCTGTTTACAGTGCAAAACAAAGTTCAGTGAAACATTACATCCATTACTATGACTTACAGTTGGATAATGTTGCTACTACACTGACAGAAAGGCAGTCCCTGTTTACTCACTGCACTGGGAAACAGACACAGAGAGAGCGAGTGTCTCTACTGTCTGTGACCTTGTGATGAGATGCCTGAGAAAGGAAAAATATATCCCTGCGGGGAATGGCGTCAGTGTGTGTGTCCTCCTGAGAGGCACTGTGTGTTTGTGTGAGGGAAAGTAGCAATGCAGGACAGAATAGTTCAATGGGGAAGTGTTTCAACATGGAGCTGTGTTAGCTATTGAATGAACTCCAACCAGAGCTGCACACACCTTCTAAGAAATGCACCCTGAATCCATGACAAAGACATTCCACCCACCTTTCTTGAACTCCTCAAGCATGGCATCCAACTTAGTGTCATGGAAGACAAAGTGGACAGGATGGTTGTAGAATTTGGTGATGGTCTTGAGGGTGGTGCCGTCATCTGGGTCGACAAAGGCCAAGTCTTTGACGAACAGAATGTCCACTATGTTTGAGCGCTCATCCTCATACACAGGTATCCTTGTGTATCCACTCTCCATGATCTCAGACATTGTGTTGAAGTCTAACACTGCGTCACTACTAATCATAAAGCAATTGTTGAGCGGTGTCATGACATCCTCTACGGTTTTGGTCCTGAGCTCCAGCGCTCCTTGAATCATGTTGAGCTCCTCTTTCACTAGGTCATTGTAGGGCTCGGTCACTTTGAGCATCTCCACCAGCTTCTCCCTGTTGTACACTGTGCCGATTTCCTGACCTAGGACACAGTCTAGTATTTTACTGATGGGCCATGACAGTGGGAAAGTCAACAGCATGAACAACTTAGTGACAAGGATGGTGTTGGCACCTACTGCCAAACCATGACGGGAACACAGAGCTTGAGGGACAATTTCACCAAAAATGACAATGCCAATAGTAGAAGCCACCACTGCTCCTAATCCTGAGCCTATGAGGTCGTCAAGTAGAATAGTGAGAGTAGTGTTGACCAGGACATTTCCAAGAAGCAGAGAGCACAGGAGGTAGTTACCTTTCCTGCGAATAGGCTCAATCTTTCGAGCATATTTCTTCTCCTTCTCGGTGCCACAGCTCTGCACTATGCGCAGTTCCATGGGATCCAATGCCATCAGCCCTAGGTTAAGCCCACTAAACATACCGGACAGCACCAACAAGCAGGCGATGAGGATCACCTGTAACCACATGGGAAGGAGCGACTTCTTCTCCTCCACCACCCGCAGCCTACCGTCCTGTTCATCCAGCAGTCGCCACTCATCTTCGAGGCTATCCCGGACACACAAGCCGAACACCTTGACCACCTCGCTCTTACGGAGCTGCTTGACGCGGAGGCTGACCACTCCGGCAGTGTTTTGGTTAGAAACATTCATGCCTCCTTTCACTATTACATCCTTTGTGTGTTCAGGACAAGTCCTGTTGAGGGGCACATTAATAGCACCCAGTTCGTCATCCTCTTTGTCACTAGAGTACAGTTCCATAAACCTGATGAGACCCGAGCTGTTGGGGAACAAGTGCAGCCCGTAAAACCTGCAGAAGATGTCACTGCCCTCGGTCACCTGGATTACCCCTTTTTCCGTGGTGGCTGACGGTGTGTCGCTTCTCTCCAACCTCATGCCAAGAATCCGAGTGAGGCCTCTTGACTCCGAGCCCACCGCCTCAGTCTGGGTGCCCACAAAAACACAGGTAAATACGAATAAAGTTAGCCTAAACGTTCGTCCACTCGAGTCTACCGCCATGTTTGTTTCGCTCACTGCGAATGGGGGAACTGACGTCACGTACTCGTTCTCTTGCCCCGCCCCCTTATTAGCATACCTTGAAAATGCAGCCAATCAGCGACCGATGCGTCACCTGAAAACCGTGACCGAGCCCCCTCAGTTTTGAATTTTTTAAGGTAAACTACTGTTTTGTTTTTTTAATGGCAGACTACGCAGAAAAATAAAACTAGCTTGTGTTGTACTTGTCTTTTTCTTGAACCAAACAGGTAACAAATCCAACTAAGCAGGTTACAAACATGGCTGTATCCATGGTTACAGTAACCAACAGTTTAGTTAGTTAACTGATTAATTACGTTTCAGTTTCTAGTCCTCTCTCTGATAGTGGGGAGGAATAGCTAGCAAATAGCTTGTAGCAATTTTGTTTGTGTTTGTATGAACTGTCTACTTAATATCCAACAGAAATAGACCAGTACTATAAACTTGTACTGTAAAATAATACTAATTTGGCTGTGTCTGACAGTGCAGTGATTGTATATTTGCAGCGGTCTCTATGTTGGCCATTACTAACGACAGATCTCCCTCTAGTGGTGAGAAGTGAGTAATGCTTATTATAGACTATCAACCTTGGTATTAACAGCGATGTTCAAACATGTTAGTCACTGACTAGATTTATCAATCAATTCAGTCTTGTTGTGATCTTGTCTTACTATCACATTAGCTACAGAGAAAACATATTGAGGATCAAATGCAGACAGTTTTACTTCTAAGTTCTAGCTATAATCATTGTGGAAATTAAGCAAGTAATAGCCTATCTAGGTCGTACTCAACCAATAATTTCTTCTTCATTATTATTATTATTATTATTATTATTATTATTGTTGTTGTTATCATTATTATTATTATTTACTAACTAAGTAATGTCAAGCAGTAGATAATGAATGAAGCTATTAACCCACATGTACCACAGTCAGTAAGTCTGGGCACAATGGAACCCTCTTGTGGCCGTCATCAGCCATGGAGACCTTTGAATTAAATACCAGCCAAAGCTGAACAAGGAGCCAGGCCTTACCATGTAGCTATAACTTTGACCAGGGGTTCCCAGAGTGGGGGTCAGGACCCCCGGGGGTCGCGAGACCCTGACAGGAGGGTCGCAAGATGATTTTCCAGAAATTATTTTAAAACTGAAATTTTATATTTTTTTAATAATAAAAAGCAAATCTCACTCAAATCTGTTGTTTGACTCAAAATAAACAATGGCAATTGGACCATGTATTTAATGTTTTATGTTTATGCTTTTGTCCTGCTCCTGCAGACAGTGTTCACTTGTCAGTTCAGTTTTTACATTGGGACTTCTTTTACTGATGTATTCACCACTCTTGTATTACTAAAATGATAATATGGTTGTTAGGTTGTGTTCTTTGTTTTGTTGCCATACCTGTTTTATATAGGCCTTGTGCCTGTTTCTGAAAAGTTTGGGAACCTCTGACTTAGACCAAGGAGTAGAGTCAGCAATTTGTTAAATTTAGTATAATTTCCAGACATAGAATTAAGGTATATAAATGCATGTACATAATATAGAATTTAGAAATAGCTCATTTCTATCATCAGTTATTTTTTTATTCCAAGCATTCAGTCAGTCTCAATGCAGAAAACAGAGATTATCATTACTGTCTGTGTCAGGTTTTAATATAATGTAATGAGTGAAACAGTGAGTATGTATCCTCTTATTGTGACTCAGTTTTACAATACATTAGCTTTTATGTATGGAGTGTAAGTTAGTTAAAGAGAGATAAGAAATGATGACGCAGTAATACTGGGTCAAAGGGCACGTTACTCACTCACCTTGCTAACCCTACGCCTCACTCTGGTATCTTTTAGTGGCCTAGAAATCTATGAAGACAAAAGGACAGCTCCAGTGTGAGCGTGTTCTCCAGCCTGAGCTGTGATTGGACGACTAAAAGGGGTGGAGGTAAACCAACAAGAGAGAAGACAGAGAAAAACTTGTTGGTCTGGAGTCTATGGATAGATTCACATATGCATCAACCCTTTAAATTTTAAGTACATAAAATGCCATGCAGTTTACAGCGCAAACAAAATAGCCCGTGTCCACAGATATTTTAAAGCCTTAGCCAAACATGTCTAAAAAAGTATGTGAAGTGTCTGAAGCAACTCTGTCATTTTATTGGCATTTGAACAGTCAATAGTTAACCAAAACTTTATCAGTGTCAACCCAGGTCATTCACATTACAAATGTGTTCCCCGGTGATAGTCTGGGGTTTGCAGACGTGCAAGCTTCTGTGCCCTCTTTCACCATTCTCATTCCACAAATCTGTCTTTTTCCCAGCCGCCATCTTTGCTCTGTCATAGTTTAAACTCCATCCACCTCGCAATGTGCTCCACTGTGTTCCACCTCCTAACCACCTCCTCCACTCCCTTCATTCAGGTCTTTCAGTGCGTTCAGCCTTGGCTCCAGCTGCAGCCTGTGAAAACTAGTTCTGTTCAGAAGTAGAAAATATCTCACTGCTCTCTACCAACTGGAATAGCTGGAATATCCCAAGAGAAATGTAACACTGCAAATAGATTTCAAAGTGATCTATGTGAGCTCATGCACACATTTTAGCTACGAGGTAGTAACCTATAACTTGATCTGGCTTCTGTGAGTTTTCTGATACAAGTAGGAACAAATAATAAAAGGCATAGAGAGATATTATTACGTGTATCTTAAATGTATACCTAGCAGCCTTTCCAACACATCCTATTGTGGGTTTCCCAAGAATATGGTTTATATAAGTCATTTGGTCAGTCTTTGTGGTGTGAAATGTGCAGAGGGCAGTCTGAGCAAAATCCACATGGATTCCAGCTCTTTCCAGAGGAGACTTGTGGTCCAGCCTGCACATGGTATTTGGGGTCTCCTTTACTGCTGTCTGAGTCAGCACTTTAGTGACACTTGAAACATTAGAGCTATTTCTATCGATAGCTCTAGACATAAACGCAGATGCACATAAGGCCACAGTGTTACATCTCTAACTTAATAATATGCCTCAGTTTTAACACTAACAATGAAACATTTGAAATAGCTACAGACTAGAGGAATTCTCCTGGACTTTGGCTCTGTTGATAAACAGCAAAGATCTGTAACATTCTCCCTGAAACTGGATAGACCCAGTAATGACAGATCTACTCACTGCACCGAAGGTCAATACTCCCATATCTATGAGTGTGTGTAATGGGTAAAGCACACGACTGCAAAGCAGACGGGCTAACCTGGGTAAATGAAGTCATTTTAAAATATACACTACGTTGTACATTAATATCACACAGTTTCATCAAAATGGGTGAACGATTTGTTAAATCTTAAAATGTATCATATTGTACCAACAGGGGGAGTTGTGAGCTACTCCAGCTCTGCTCACTGCAAGTCTGTCAATCCAAACTGAATTAATAAGCTTTTTTAGTGTGATCACTTTCACAGAAATGCATCAACCACACAATCAGCAGATTCAAATCCAAATTTTATTTTGTTTTTAACCAATCCAATTTCTCTTGCTGTTAGAGAACAAATGGAGTAAATGAAAGCAGATAATCAACTGTATTAAACAAGTGTTTGTGTTTTTTATGCTTCCTACATCTACGACATGGCCAAGGTATAAGTTAATATTTCATCTAGTGACCCAATTGCCATGACATGCTAAAATAATTATTAAACTGACAGGCATTTAGAAAAAAACACATGTTCTTGCCTCACCTGAACCCATGCCATCTACAATGAATCGTGAACCAGACTGTGTTGCACAAAGCCAAAACAAATATGACGCTTAGATTTGGCACCAAAATAAAATCCGCCCATCCTCATGCCACTGTATAAAACGGACACAAAGCAGTGTGAGCTCTGTTCAGGCCTAAAGAGAGTTCACTGTCACAAGTGCTGCAACTGAACCTATAACGAAGAGATGGCACCAGGCAAGAAGGTAAGGAGCCTCTCTGTACGGACAGTGTAACTAACGTATAATCTGCACTTTAACTATACACTGACCAATATGTGGTTTCTAGTACAATGAACTGAGAAATAGATTGTGTCGGTTTGGTGCATGTGCAACATGTGAAAAACTGGACTAAAGCAGTACAGGTCGGTAAAGTAGTGTAAAAGTGAATTATTCTTCAACCTTTGTATCTGAATCAAAAGTGTCCATTCCACAAAAATGTATAGAGCTATGGATTTGATGCTGTATGCTGTGCATAATCATGTATTTCAGTTTTACAGTCTTGAATTTTGAAATTATAATCTATTAAATTATACTTAATGTGTTCCTGCAGGGTATCCTTGAACGTCTGAATGCTGGGGAGGTGGTGATTGGTGATGGAGGCTTTGTATTTGCTCTGGAGAAGAGGGGATATGTCAAAGCTGGGCCATGGACCCCCGAGGCCACTGTCACACATCCAGAGGCCGGTGCGTAATGCCAACATTTATTTATTCAAATCACGACTTTGTTCCAAAACAAATAATGCTCTTTTTCTGTTTGTGTTAGTGAGACAGCTGCACAGAGAGTTCCTCAGAGCTGGCTCTAACATCATGCAGGCGTTCACGTTCTATGCAAGTGATGACAAACTAGAGAACAGGGGCCAGACACTCAGAATAACAGTAGGTATTCAACAATAGACAAACACAAACAAAGAATCTAATCTCATACACATAGTAGTTTCTCCAAAATGGCATCATCGTGATCATTTTCATCAGGGTACACAAGTCAACGAGGCAGCATGTGACCTGGCGAGGGAAGTAGCCAGTGAGGGCGACGCTCTCGTGGCAGGAGGAGTGTCTCAGACTCCGTCCTACCTGAGCTGCAAGAGCGAGACCGAAGTGAAGACCATCTTCAAGAAACAGCTGGATGTGTTCATGAAAAAGAATGTGGACTTTCTAATCGCTGAGGTACACTCACCAGTCACGAAAAAACAAAAATGCTGTGAATTAAATTGTGATATTAACATGGATGTATACATGACAGCAGTGTTTCTGTCCTGCAGTACTTTGAGCATGTCGAGGAAGCAGAGTGGGCTGTGCAGGTGCTAAAGACAAGTAGAAAACCTGTGGCTGCCTCCTTGTGCATTGGACCAGAGGGAGACATGCACGGCGTCTCACCTGGAGAGTGTGCTGTCCGTCTGCTGAAAGCTGGTATTGGCTTCATTTATGTTGAAGGAGTTCAGTTTTTATACATCCAATAAAGTCCCTCTTACACCTTAATGGCTTTAGCTTTGGTCATGGTTTGGTCTGAATCCTTCAGTTTTCACATTTACTTGTTTCTTAAAGCGTTACCTTCTACATTTTATTAATTCCTTGGACACTCGATAATCCAGTTTTGGTAGATTTCACATTTTGTGCCTGAGCTGACTTAAATAGTGAATTAAGTTGTTGGCCAGTCTACTAAGGTGGCGATGGTGTTTCAGATGTGGCTTAACTGATCAGTGCTGTTTCTAGGTGCCCAGATTGTTGGAGTCAACTGCCATTTTGACCCACTGACCTGTGTGAAGACTGTCAAAATGATGAAGGAGGCTGTGGATAAGGCTGGACTGAAGGCACACTACATGGTGCAGCCTTTGGCCTACCACACCCCAGACTGCAACTGTCAGGGATTCATCGATCTCCCAGAATTCCCCTTTGGTAAGACTTCTTTTATATGTGAACTTTTAAAAACGGAACAGAAAATTAGTTTTTGTTATTCTTAGCTCTGGAGCCCAGGATCCTGACCCGCTGGGACATGCACCAGTACGCCAGAGAGGCCTACAACGCAGGTATCCGCTTCATTGGAGGCTGCTGTGGGTTTGAACCCTACCACATCAGGGCTGTGGCTGAGGAGCTAGCAACTGAGAGAGGCTTCCTGCCAGCTGCATCAGAGAAACATGGAAAATGGGGCGCTGGTTTGGAGATGCACACCAAACCCTGGGTCAGAGCCAGGTCAGGACTGGTCTCAATTATTTTCAAAAACACTAAGAAAGTTGTACATTTGTAGTTTTGACAATGAAGTAACTTTCAGTCATTGGCAACAAGGGAAAAGTAAAAGTAAGGCAGGAACCCAGTCAAAAGCAAAACAGCCATTTTTGTAGTTTTAATGTGAAGATTGTTGACCTGTTGCTGTTCTACAAATGTACAATTTAACACAATTAAAAATTTTTTCAGAGCCCGTCGGGATTACTGGGAGAACATCCTGCCTGCCTCTGGTCGTCCTAAGTGCCCATCACTGTCCACTCCTGAGGGCTGGGGGGTGACCAAGGGCCACACTGAGCTGCTGCAGCACAGAGAGGCCACCACTGTTCAGGAAATGCAGCGTGTGGTGGAGATGCAGAAGAAGGCCAAGTCCACTGCGTAAAAGAAACAAGAGCACTATTTCCTTTCATTTGTCAGATCTTTGCCTGTTCAGTTGCAAATTTAAAGCACTTGTCACAGCGAACAGCAACAATGTTACTGTAAAGCACACAACAATAAACCAGTATTCATAACTGTAACATTTATAAAGATGCTTGTTTTTGCGTTTTATTTTGTGGGTGTGTCTAATCACAAATAATAAACAGTAACCCCACAATTAGACTGAAGGGGAGGGGGGAGGGGGGTGAACACACTGAAAAACACCCCTCATTTATCTGGACTAAACTAGTAACACTCACAATACTCCCATTCAGTAAAAGAGGGGAGGAGAAGGAGTAAACACCGCAGTTGTGTAACTGGGCTCTTGCCAATCAGAGCAGCTCTCACTTAGACCCCTCCCCTGCTTCAGAGGGATTTATAGTGGACCTATGTCCTCCTCTAATGTCTCTTCAGCCTCTCAGAGTCTGAGCAGTCAGGGGTCCACACAGCTGCAGGAATATGGCACCAGCGAAGGTATGTGTCCAGTATTGCATCGAGGCAGAAACAGTTAAAGTTATTTACTCTAAAACAAAATGCATAATGTACAGAGTGAGCTTAATGATACTCCAAAAAACTTAAATGTAATCTGCTTTATGGATGTGTATTTTTCATTAGTATTCAGTCATGTACATGAAGTGGGATGTACTCCTGGATTTTAGATGGAGTTTTACTTTGCTTCTATCTAACAGCATACTTTAAACCATGATTTTTGCTTGCCTTTTCATGCTGGGCAGAAGGCATGCTTTCTAATGCATGTGCTGCACAGCTGGTATGGAAGGTCATATTTCCCTGACACCACGTGCATGTGACATTTTTAGGGAGAAAAATCTGAACAAAACAAATTTGCTTGTTTAAATTTTGCAATAATACAGAAAGCATAAACGCCATAGACAGAAATATTGGCAGTTTTGTTTTTAATTTGTGGTCAAGAATTTAGGCACCAATGGGATTAGCCCAAAAGCATGTCACAGGGACCTGTCAGGAACTGTTTTCCCTTAAGAAACATATTGAACAAAGTAACTCCTGGCTGACAGATTTATATTCTATGTAGTGAGTTGTGTGCAAATGCATATATTAAATCCTACTGGGTGTGTTAAAATGGGCCCATTTACCAGTATCATGGTTATTCTATAATATGGCTTATGTTGATAGATGTCTGAGGTTTTCATTATGCTTCTTTTTTTCTTGTTACAGGGAATCTTGGAGCGTCTTGACGCTGGGGAGATTGTGATTGGCGATGGAGGTTTTGTCTTTGCCCTGGAGAAGAGAGGCTATGTGAAGGCTGGTCCCTGGACCCCTGAAGCCGCTGCTGAGCACCCAGAAGCTGGTAAGAAGTACAAATCACAATGGTTTGGCTCTCTGTAATACTAAGTGTGACAATTCAGAGGCATGTCTGACAATGAAATGTGTTGACTATGACATTAGTGCGGCAGCTGCACAGGGAGTTCTTGAGAGCCGGAGCTAACGTGATGCAGACCTTCACCTTTTACGCCAGTGACGACAAACTGGAGAACAGAGGCAACAAGCTTTCTTTCACTGTAAGCCAAAAGTACCATTTAAACATGTTTTTTTTTCCGCTCTGATCTTTCTAACATTTTATAATACTTCTGTGTCACATCTGTAGGGAGCTCAAATCAACGAGGCCGCCTGCGATTTGGCTCGTGAAGTAGCCAATGAGGGCGATGCTCTCGTGGCAGGAGGAGTTTGTCAGACTCCGTCCTACCTGAGCTGCAAGAGTGAGACCGAAGTCAAGGCCATCCTCAAGAAACAGCTGGACGTGTTCATCAAGAAAAATGTGGACTTCCTGATTGCTGAGGTAGAGAAATTCCTACACAAATAAAATGACATCCTCATTTGTTGGTAAAAAAGTGCCTTGTCTGACGCCCAATGTTTCTGTCCTGCAGTACTTTGAGCATGTTGAGGAGGCCGTGTGGGCTGTGGAGGTGCTGAAGGAGACTGGGAAGCCCGTTGCTGCTTCTTTGTGCATTGGACCAGATGGTGACATGCACGGCATCTCACCTGGAGAGTGTGCTGTGCGTCTGGTGAAAGCTGGTGGGTCAAACACATTAAGCTATTGTGCAAAATGACAAAAAAAGTAAATCAAATAGAGCTCTTTTTAAACAGCCTGCTGTGTTTGTGTGACTAATCTACAACTACTATATACAATCTACAACTCATACAACTGCCTGTTTGTGTATAGGTGCCCAGATTGTTGGAGTCAACTGTCATTTTGACCCACTGACCTGTGTGAAGGCCGTCAAAATGATGAAGGAGGCTGTGGATAAGGCTGGACTGAAGGCACACTACATGGTGCAGCCTTTGGCCTACCACACCCCAGACTGCAACTGTCAGGGATTCATCGATCTCCCAGAATTCCCCTTTGGTAACTATATACTCCGTGGTATTTAAAGTATAATCATAAATCACGTGTATTGCATTACACTACATAAAGATCAGATGTTCAAAATTCATGTTGTAATGTAACCATGTGTGTTCTGTCAGGTCTGGAGCCCAGGATCCTGACCCGCTGGGACATGCACCAGTACGCCAGAGAGGCCTACAACGCTGGTATCCGCTTCATTGGAGGCTGCTGTGGGTTTGAGCCCTACCACATCAGGGCTGTGGCTGAGGAGCTGGCACTTGAGAGAGGCTTCCTGCCAGCTGCATCAGAGAAACATGGAAACTGGGGCGCTGGTTTGGAAATGCACACCAAACCCTGGGTCAGAGCCAGGTCAGAATAAACTTTCTTTTTTTTTTGTTGTAGCCAAAGTGATAAGTATGTAGTGTGAGTAATTAACATTTTATCTTTCAGAGCCCGTCGTGATTACTGGGAGAACCTGAAGCCAGCCTCCGGTCGCCCACAATGTGCCTCTCTGTCTGTCCCAGATGGATGGGGCGTTACTAAGGGCCACGCTGAGCTCATGCAGCAGAAAGAGGCCACCACTCAGGACCAACTCAAACAGCTGTTCGACAGGTCAAAGAGCCACTGAGTCTGAAAGGTGTGCCGTGAAGCGACTGAAGCCATGCCACAGTGATGAGTAATAAACTCATACTGTTAGCATGTTTCCCCTTTGACCTCTAGTGTCACGAAGTGGCTGGGTCTGTGCTCGAGACTTACACTGTTACATCAACTGTAGTTTATCTAAAGACACAGCTGTATCTCATCTTAGAAGCCAGCCCAGGTTAAGATTGGGACCTTCTTGTTTTCCATGACTCTGGACCAGTTTGTTTAATAAAATAATTGGATATTTGAGTTTTTGGTGTATTTTCTTATTTTCTGCAAATGTGTAATTGTGTGAAAGACAATTCTTATTATGAGCAATGCTGGAACTGATAAAGCAAGAAAAAGAGAAAGAACACCATCTAAACACAAAAACAATTAAATACGACAGGTTCTACGTAATTTCAGTATATCCCTAAATGTTCAGTAGGCTATGTTGTTTTAACACCTACAGCCTACCTACTTTTTTTATTAACTATAACAACATAAGCATATAAGTAGCAGTTGAAATAGTTACAAGTAAATAGATGTCAAAGGCACACTATTACACTGTCAATACATATTCTGTCTTATCAGTCGAACACTCACACATTACAAAAACGCATCAAATAAATAAATAAATAAATAAAGTAAGTAAGTAAGTTTAATGTTACTCTTCTCTGCTCCGTTTTAAAATCAGAGGGCCAGTGTCAGGGATGTTGCTCGTGTCTTTGCGGTGACACTAGTGACACATCTTCTCCTATAAAAGAGCTCTGTTGGCTTCCTTTCATTGGACGATTCCGCCTCACGTGACCGGTTATCCCTTTTTTTTCTGACACGGAGTGAATTTAAGGATAAGGTAGGCTATGGTACTTTATTTGCCCTTTCAGACACATTTATCTGTTATCTTTACGTTTGAAGAAAGCTGTTCTTTTGTGATGATTGCCCAAATTATTTAGCTATAAATAAGACGTCTACGGGTGTTTAAATGATTATGTCTTATTGCTCTATTTTTGTTTGTCCTTTCTGATAGAGGGCTCACTGTCAGGCAGCTCTTAGTGATAGTAATGTAATGTAGCCTGAACATTAAACCTACTCGCTCGTATTGTGTTAGTGACAGGACGTTTTTCAGGAGTATTTTTAATGTAATGAGTGGTCAGATCTTGCTCGAGTGGAAGTAAACCTTTGTTATTATTGTCATTGGTTGTCTTTATACAATTAGACGCTTAAACACGCGCGTTGTAAGTAATGGCCTTTCATCTGTAGCATCCACTGGATCACATCATCCCTTTGCAGCATTTTCACCCACCTCCTTTGGACCAACCACTCAATGTATAGATTTATAATATATTTGACTGCAGCGGCCTCTTGTGGTATTTTGTAGCAGCTGCAGGTGACTCCTTTACCCGGAAGTGAACCCGTGAGGTCGTCATGGGGAGCAAAGTCAGCTCCAAAATGGCAGCTCCCACCGCCCGAGTGATACAGGTAACGATGGTTCCCAGTTTATATTTACTATTAAGAGTCGTGTAAAGAGCTGATATCATCCATGTGTTATATATTGTTATATTTCGGTTATTGTTGTCAGTAAATGGATGTTTACATGACGGGCTTTTACGTGGCAAAGACTGTTTTACCCTTGTTGATGTCCTTGTTCAAACACTAAAACGGGAAATCATTTTGCTCAACAGCAGGAAAGCTTTCCATCGAAAAAACTAGTACTATTTCATATGACACTTTTAGTAATACTGTTCTTTCAGGATACCACGGTTGATGGCTGCTGCTGTCATGTCGGTGCAGGAGTTAAAATTAACCCCAAAACTCACAGGCGTTTTCCTCTCCACCATTTGTTACTGAAGCGACATCTTTACTGAGAATCTCATCTAACATGAATATGTACAGAAATCATGTCAAACAATAGCTAGCTGTTATCTTCATGTCACTGCTGCCTGTCTAATTTGTCACAATTAATTTTTAATGCAAAATTCATTGATCGAAGGGGGACAGTGTATCGTAATGGTATGGGATTGTTTTCCTCACGATGAATTATCATGATAAAGACATCGTAATATTTGTTAAAAGGCTATTTTTACTGGATACTAGATAAATGGCTGTTGTGGATGACCTATATCCACAACAGCCGTTTATCCATTTAATTTGATAAAACAATGGTTAATTTAGTGCTAATTACATTAAAATGACTAAACAAAGCAGAAAACCACGTAACGGGTATTTTCCTCTACATCTTCACAAATATCATGACTAATTGTAAATTAATGTCTGCAGAATCCCTGTATTGTTAAATCATTATAGTGGGCAGCGTATCATAAATTGTATCGTATCATACCGTGTGATTGAGGTACCAAAGTGTACCATGTTATTGTAGAATCTATATTTTGGTCATAGTATAGTACTTCATGAGGGCATTTTCATTGGGAGTTGTAAATTTTACTGGCTAAACTAAATGCACGTTTTTTCCCTCAGGCTGTGAGGCCTCATGCTCCTCTAATCAAATTCCCCAGCAGACAAGGCGCCCCAAGGCCCAATGGTGAGTTACACAACTCTGGGAATGTGCACCCTGGTCTTTTAGTTGCAACACTCAAAATATTCTACACTGAACAACCTATTTCATGTCTTAACTGGGTTTTGCTTTCTTTTCTCTTCTGTTCTTCTCCAGTCCAAGAGGCATTAAAGACACTAGCAGTTAACCTTCAACAACACACCACCCCCTCTTCCCCTCCAATAGCTGCACCGCCACAGTTTTCACGACCATATGTACCTTTGACCCCGATCTCCGGCACACCCGACACTCTGGCCTCTATACAGCTTCTTCCTGCCAGATACCGCAGAAGACCCTTATCAGCCGATGAGATGGACTACATTCAGGTAAGAATTACTGCTTACTACTGCTGTCTGTCAAGTATTGGATCTTTTAAACCAGTGTAGCTATGTATTATTCACTTTTTAGTATTATTTTAAATTTGAAGAAATAAAAAATACAATAGGTTGTTTTTCTTTAGTACTTAGTCATTGATTAAACCCTTTTTTTTTCCACAGCGCGGTGGTCCAGAGTGACATAAAGGAACTCAAACAAACCTCAACCAAAGTCCTTATCTGTGGATCAGTGTGTCTCCATGTCTGTTCCTCAGCGAAAGAAAACCTAATGCCACATGAGACATGATTTAGAATAAAATATTACTCAATGTTGTTGAAATGTACATATGTTTATTTTTGTAGATATTCAGTATTGTACTAACTTCACACAATAAGAACTCTTTACAGCAGCATTGTTAGACACAATCCATAATTATATCCTTGACACCTGTTGTTGTTAAAACATGGTATTATAAATGCCATTAGTACTAGCTATATCACTCACATAAAGGCAAACAAGTGTTTCATACATTATTAAAAAGAAGCAGCTGAATAAAATGCTGTTGGGTTCATGTGAACTGCTGGAAATGAATTAAAATATTTAATTTATGCATGTTGTGTTTTGATCATATTTAATTACATATTTGCAGATAAAACAAGGGCATTCACAGTGTCATCATTAATGTTGCACATAGAAAATATGGCACCAAATTTAGATTACATTTCAGATTTTTATTACTGTCATGCTCTATATGGTAAACATTAACAACATTGAAAAATTACTACAGTTCAGTGTTATTGGCAACCATAAAAGTGTTAATGTTTTTCTGGAGATCTTGTAGGTACTTTGTTACTTTGATGAATATTGGCACACATACAGACATGACAGAAAGGCCAAAAGTGAAGAAACTCTTTACTTGTCTTATTGGCAGATTGTCATTTTAGTGTCTACCAGGGTTGAAAAAAGCTCACATTTTTATATTCTCCTTTTGTCAAGACCTAGAAGTAGGAGTTGCACACTCAGGCAAACACAAGAGAAAACATTTCTGCTTCAATATAGCAATTTTTACAACCAGCTTCAACTGCATGAATGCCATTATAGAGCAATTCATGGCTTTACAAAAATACTTCTAGATGTTTAAAACCTCATATCAAACACAATCTACAAACTGCATGAACAAGAAAGTGCAATATCTTCATATAAACAGCAAGTCACACATGGGTACAGCACTAGAAGAAACACTGAGGTATGCATGAGGTTATATTTCAGGAATATCTTCTTTTCTACACGAGTCCCGGTCACAACATAAACAGTGCCTTGTTAATTGAGAATATTTTACAGTAAGCATTTATGTTACAGTCTGTGGGACTGTTTAATCTAACCATTGCACTAAAATTAATTAGAAGCAAACTGTGCACTGCACTGGAGACAAAGGAGCTCATCAATTGCTCTCTTCATCCACATCATCAAAAGCAGGTAAGAAATCAGCAATGGTGTCCACCACATAGTCAGGTACCAGACTGTGGCTCGTGGGCAGCTCACTATTCCTGTACTCATGGGCTTCCTCAATCTGAGACACACCAGTGAGCGTGAGCATGGTGTCCAGGCCGCAGTTAGACCCAAACAGCATGTCTGTCTCCAGGCGGTCGCCGACCATCAGGCACTGGGCTGGGTCCACCCCGCTGAACTGACTGGAGATGCACTCAAACATAAAGCGGCTGGGTTTGCCAATGACTGTGGCCTTGCGACCTGAAGCCACCTCCAGGGCTGCAGTGAGGGACCCAGAACCTGGGTGATGGAAATAAATACAGGGTTAGAAACAAACAACACTTTTCTGAACAGATAACCCAGCAAGGCTACATGTTTACACCTTCAGTGTTAGTTTAGTTAGTTCTCTGATGTACATTCCTTCTTCACCAGCACACATGGCTATATACACTATTTTAATTATCTGCACATTAATAATACAAAACATTAACAATACTATATTATAGACAACCTTATATAAAGAGGTAGCTGAGTGTTGGACTTTTATTCTAAACAGCTACGTTGACCTATGAGTTATAAATAAACCTGACAGCAAGTGTGAGTTCGTTTCTTTATTACAGTGCATTACCCGGCAGTATCCGTCCTCCAGTCAGGGGGTGCCAGGGGTCGTTGTCAGTGGCCAGGAACAAGCACTCTGGGTCCCTCAGGTAGCATGAGGCTTTGGCCAGTTTGAGAAAAGTCAGTTTATCGTCATGTCCCACCAGCACCGCCTTCACGTCCGGGGCCAGTGCGCAGTTGTAGATGGTGGCCTCCGGTTCGTCCGCTTCCTCCACACAGGGGATGCCCGCCTCCAGCAGCTCTCTCCGCAGTCCTTCGCAGCCGATAACGAACACCTGTCCTCGTACCTTGACCACGTCTCTCAGGTACAGAGCCGAGCAGTAGGACGAGCTGAAGATCTGCTCCAGCATCACGTCGGTGAAGCCCAGCCGGTAGAACTTGTGCATGTAATTCTCCCGGGGCCTGGTGCTGTTGTTGGTGACGAACACCACATTTTTGCCGTTCCGTATGAGCGAGTTGACCACCTTGGCCGCGCCTGTGATCGCCTTCTCTCCGTGCCATATCACCCCGTCGCAGTCAAACAGAAAGAAGTCCTTCGCCTCTAGCAGACTCCTGATCTGCGGACCGCGAATTTTCTGGCAGCCTTTGAAGCCAAAGGCGCCTGCCATTCCGGCCTTTTCCTCGTTTTCGTCCGTGTTTTACCTGTTAATGTTCCCCCATGTCCACAGCTGGTGCATATCCTTTTGAAACAGCTGCTAAAAGGATATCAACACAAACCAATGTCAGGAAATCACATTGCAGAGTCCTTGGTGCGGTTGCATAGACAGTAGGCTACATAAACATTGACGTCTGGCCACGCCCACCTCGCCTGGATCCACCAATGAAACAGAGCTTTGGCCAGAGATCGTCTGACAATGCAAAGAGATTTACTCGAACTATCTTCATTGGACAGAAAATGTTATTAATTTCCAATTTAAGGCAACACCTCCAGCAGCTCTACATCCCAAGGCATCCTGCATCTATATATAACATATGTTAGAGATCACAGTTGTAAACTCAAAGCAAAGCAATCACGTCGTGATGGCTCCGCAACAGAGCATCTCTGCAAACTAAAGACAGGCTCAAAAAGAGCAGCTGATGGTTGACATTTGTCGTGCTCATATAGTATAATACACTCCTTTGAAATACAAGGCTACGCATAGTATTTACAAAATAAAAAAACCCTAATATAATTCCAGTGAATTTTTTTGAATGAAGACATTCAGTATTTGCTTGATTAGTTTTAAGTCAAGATAATAATTAAACCTTTTCAACAGAAGTACAAAGTTATTGTTCTGTATTGTTCTTCATTTGTTTTTGGTACATTTTGTTAGAGGCAGATCAATTAACTGGATTAACAGGAACAATGACTGTGTTCTCCCCAAGCTCCTCACTCACTTCTTGAGCTTCATTATATTTTGCCCTGTCCACTCTGGATTGCGTGCGAGGCAGTGGAAGACTCACTGGCACCTGCAACTGCCAGACATACAGGCCATTTAAATGCAGAGGGGAGTGAAGGACGGCTGAATGGGCAAAGAACAAGCCTTCCTAATTGGTCATTATTTTCTTGCTAATCTATATTTTCCTCCCAACTAACCCCCAACACAGATGTAAGAAGTGGGAGGGCGCTCAAAATGGAGTAGAGGTCCTTAGGCCCTGACGTGCTGTCAACAGTGGCTGGAGCACTGACCGTGAACATTGCCATGTGCCTTTGTGTCTTGTTTAGGAAGAGGAGGACTACATGGAGACCAGCAGAGGGGGGTTACAGTTGAGATTTGCCTTTATTCATGGAGAGCTAGATTATTACACATAAAGATACAACACAGTAAGGGTATGTGTATAAAACATGAATATAAAAGACTACAACTTAATTAAAGTATCTTTACCCATGTCCTTTAATGCATCACATTCATCTAAATATTAAAAGAAGCTGAGCGTATAGGCGGATGTTTAAACAAAAGCATGGCTCAGTGTGTGCAGTCGCTGTTTGTCACACAGACAGGTCAAAGTAGCACAGAGGTGTCGGACAATGTGGCGCTGCAGTACAAATTACATAACTGAGAGATGCCTGATGGCTCACAGGATTCCAATACTAGTACAAATTCTAATAAACATCACCATACAACAGGCTTTACAGTCAGGGGGCTGATCATGAGCTGTGTAGTATCCAGTTATCACTCTGCTTTAGAAATCGTGTATGCCTTTATAATTAGTAATTATTGAAAAAGACAACAGAACTGCGAAGAGATCACCAAAGAAAATCTGAGGTATTTTCAAACCTGATGGTCCATGAGACAACTATTGGCTTTTGTGTTTAACCTTACAGTTCCTTCTTCTACATAAACCCCAGCAGAGAGTTACACAAAGAAGAAGCAATACTGAAAGAACAAGCACCAGGTCCAGTAAGTGCCCCTCATACCAAGGCTGAATGAGTGAGACTGGCTTCAAATGGAGTCCATTTCCACTCTGCAGGATGTGATCCACCCACTGGACAAACCTCTGAGCAGGAGGCACTGGGTGAGACTTATGGATCTTACTGAGTGACAAAGCTGCAGACTTGAATCTGTTAACAGGAGAAAAGTTGTTGTTACAGGTGTGTTTGTTTTCTCTAAGTTACAATTAAAGGTACCTCCTCTCCTCACACCTGTTGTCCTGGATGAGTGTTTCAATGGTGGCACTGAGGAGTTCTCGGTTGATGTTTGTGGGTTTAATGTTAAGTCCCAGGCCCTTTGTCTCTGCCCTCACCAAATTATCAAACTGATCTCCAAATAGAGGGATCCCCAGGACAGGGACAGCATGGTAAACGGCCTGAAGCAGACTATTCTGTCCTCCATGAGTGATTAAGAGGCAGGATTTTTCATGGCCTTGGAAGTATAAATCATACATAACTTAATATTAATCATTGTTAGAAATGTCACAGCAGGAGAGCTGATCAAGTCAAATCAGTTCAAAAGCATGCTCAAAAAGTGCTTTCTATAGATTTACCACAAAATAGTAGTATGATTTTGGTACCTACCCAATAGGTCATTCACAGGGAGCCACTCTACAAGCTTGACATTGTGAGGTATGTCTATGTGAGATGGCCATCGTTTGGTGTCATACCTGCAAAGACAGACCATGTTTTTTTGGTGATTTACTATGTTACTTTTGCATGTTGTGCACTTTAATTAGAATACTTTTATTTTGTACAGAAGTGCCATGAATATCTTAATGCCTTTATTAATATAGAGAATATTATAGTGGTACCTCCAGATCACACCTTGAGGGATTCTAGAGAAGCCAGCTACCATCTCAGTGATCAGTGAGTCCACAGAAACAGACGAGACCATTGACCCCAGAGTCACCACAATGAAACACGTCTCCTTCAAATTTAAAATCCATGACTCAAGGTCCTGGTTGGAAAGAGAGGCTATTACACATTGGAGGACAGAAACAAGGGTAGTATGGTATATATGGTATGGTAATAAAAGCAGACCTGCTGTAGAGTCTTTGCAGGTTTATTCAGTAGACCTCCCACCAGCACAGTGTATGGCATAAGAGGCTGGGGAAACTCCAGAGAAAAGTCTGTGTTAAAAGCCCATAGTTCAGCTCCTTGGTGTAACTCCTCTAGACCAGGAGCAGGTGAGCCAAGGTGACGTTCAGCTACATCTCTAAACATGGACCATACAAGTGTCTGGCCTGTGTAAGATGTAACAATGACAAATAGTGGAAGGACTGTTACGAGAGTTTATAATTCAGTGAAAGAACAACAGGCTATTAAATAATAAATAAATTGCTTATCATATGTATAATCTGTGACACTCTTACCGACTGGACTCATGAGGGAATAAAAGAGATTCTTTGCACGACCCCACAGGTCCATGTGGTCAGACAGCTCAGAGTTGAAAACTGGTACATAAGAGACTGGACTGGGCAGGCCAATAGACAGCGGTCCATTCAAAGTCCCAGGATAGAAAGCTATGTACTGGACACCTGCAGTAAACATCTTATTATATATTAATGAACATATCATTACATAAATAAAAAAAAATGTATCAATTGTATGATGTATAAACCAGTGGACTTTGTACCAAGTTTATGTGCCAAAATGAAAGAGCAGGGGTTAAATGCATCAAGAATAGCAATGTCAAAATGCTCTCGCTGCAGGAAGGACATCATTTGTTTGTCTCCGAGGAGTCTGTCACACTGATAGGATAAGTGTCCCATAAAGTTTAAAAAAGCATTAAAGTTATCCCTGAGAATGAAAACATAAAGTTAGTAGCAGTACAGTACATAACATAATTCACATACTGTTAATGTCCACATTACTATGTATACTTTTTAATTATAATTTCTCAGGATACCTTCCGAGTAGGAACTGAGTTTGTTGCTCCAGGAACCAGCCATTGTATTCTTCAATATACTTTTCACCTAAAGACCAAGTGCTTGTCTGATAAGTGTGTGGACGACCTGTGTAGGAAAAGCCTGTAATGTGCACACATTAAAATACTTAGTCGGTCACAAATTGTATACAGTGTAATAATTTTGTGTATATTTGAGTGTACAGTTTACCTGTGATAACAGGGTTGCCGAGCTGTAAGAGCATGCGGACATTGTGCCCACTTTGTTGAAGGCTGTGAGAAATCTCATCTAATAATAAGTAGTGGCTTCCCCCTGTGGTGAAGAAAGGAAACTACTAATTGAGCATCTGTTTGTTAGTTTAGGAGGTAAACAAAACTGTACTCACCAATTAGACAGACAGTGAGGATCTTGGCACACTGAAGTCCCTGAAGAGCCAGAAGTGAAAATGTCCAAAATAAAATCCCCATTCTACCAGTAGTCCAAAATATGCCCTTAAGTACTTTGTGTACTTTGTGCTCCAAAGGGTAAAAAAAAATGTGACCAAATATCCTTAATCATACATATGGCTCAAATTAACAGAATTTACCGGACTTTTTACAAAGTGAAATAACCACAAACAAAAAAAACAAAACAAAAAAATGTGCAATACAATTTGATTTGTGGTGCACTAATCCTCAGCTGTGTTTGTTTCTGTAGTCTGCAGTGTCACATCAGTATATAGGACAGACCAAATACTACGAAAGAAAAAATCAAATGCTTGCTTGAAATCCTTTATTCGCGATCACGTCTTGTTTCTGTGATGCCAGACCGGAGCACTGGACTGAAAGGGAGGGAAAGAGAGAGTGTTGGGATAGATGGGGAGGGGGACTGCGTGGGCCTCAAGCTCAGGAACAAGAGAAATTCAAATTTTTTAATTGTATATATCACACCTATTTACTTCCTTTTCAGTCAGAGTGTACATATGCTAAAATACTTCTATACTATATGTTTATCATTATTCATTACTGACTGTTTTAGAATATCTTCAAAGGTGATATTGGACTTCTGTACTATCATAACAACACAAATCTCTTCAATAAGGTGGTGTGTTTTTAATTTTCTGTCTCTTTTTCCTCATCAATGTCACACTGGCCTGTTAGGCAGACACACAGAAGCAGCTAACTCAATCACCTCCGAACGGACTCCGATAGGGTTATAAGTTCTTTGGCTGGCTGTTGCTGGGAAGTCAGGCTTGACATGTAGGTTATCCTAGACAAAGCACTCATTGTAGCAGTGACCAATGTGCTTCTGTGTCAGAGAGGTCATTAGAAAAGCAAGTCAGTCAGAAAAACTGCTGGAGTGTATCTGCCAAATGAAAGCCAGTCAGAAAGCGTCAAACCTACAGCCACAAATTGTTACTGTTGTCATTTTAATTAAAGTATATTGCCATTACATGTTTCATCGAAGACTTCCACATACTGAGGAAGTTCTGATAAGCACTCCATTAGTGAGAGTGCTGATGGATTAATTCAACAGTGGACTAAGCAATTTACAGGGGAATATATATTTATTTTCTTCTTTCACTTTCAGACATTTGTATAAATATCTTGTATACTGTGTTGTGATTAGCAATTTCTGACTCTGTCCCTAGTATATGAGTTTTTTTTCCTCTCAATGTTCTGTTTGTATATACTTGCATATGAGGTCTGTTTAGAAACATTTAAAAATAAATATTAATGTATGTTTATTATAATCATGACAACATTTAGCCATTGTATTCTCCTCCATCATCCTTCAGCACGTTGTAAATGTTCTGGGTGGGAGAGAAAGGAATGAAAGGGTGAAAGAAAAGGGCAAAGACAAAGGGACATTGGGGGCACTAGTTAAAATATGCTAATATTGTTGAAAAATAAAGTTATATAGGTTGATTTTGAGGCCAGTCTGAGAACTTACCACAAGCTGATGCTGTGTGGAGGCCTCCATGAGGTGCTGGGTGAAAGGGTGTTGAGAGAGAACTGAGAAAGGGACCGAAGCCTCTGGCTCATAGCCCAAATCTCTGAACATACAAACCAGTTGCTAGAAGCAAAAAGAATGTATAGATATAAGAAACATGGGCCTATTTAAACCTGAAGTAGTTTAAAAATCCTGGTCTGTGCACTATACCTCAGTGTAATCTGCCTGGCTCACACAACTAGGAGGGGAATGACCTTTCTTCATCAATGGGCTACTGTGGCTGATGACAGTAAAAAGTGCAGACATAGACACTTTTTGGTTTCCCAGTAACGTGCTTGAGGTGCCGAGGCTTTCATCTTCATTATAATCTCCATCAAATTCTGGGGAGCTGAACTCTGGAGCTTCATCTAAACTGGGCATAGACTGGAGAAAACCATTATAACAGTCAAACAAGCCAAGATGATGAAGACTCCTACTTCATATTGGAAATGCCCTGTTGCTTATTTAATATTATTTTATGGCCTACACATTTACCTTGACAAAATGGCTGGATGACGAATGCCTGAGATGTTGCCCCAGTACTACACTAAGCGCTCTGATGAAGCCCTGTTTGGGATTAGCATCAGCAGCAAGATACTGAAGCATTGACACATAGTTGAGACGAGGGGGGGTGGAAGAGTGGTCGGCAAACATCTGGAAAAAGAACTATACAAGAAAATACAAAAAACAACAACTTTGTTATGACATATTTGGTATTTGGGAAAACCCATTTGACCCATGACCCATGATGTGGTATGATTTTGAAACATGAGCTAATGCTTTATTCTTCTCACTTGACCAAAGGTTATGTCTCAAGCTGTTTAACACATGAAAGTTGTTGCAGAGTTGCTGTCTAGCTCAAATTTTGTATAATTTCTTTAGTTGCATTGATACCTTGTTGAGTGTCACATTGCTAACTGTAGAAAGGTAAACAGTAAATGAAATATTATTGGCCTAGGCCTTTGTCATATTGAAACTAAAACTGTGCTCTTGAGACACATCTTCTAGATAATGGTAGTGTATAGAGGACAAAATGATATAACTGCCTAATTCTCAAACTAAATCTACATACCTTGCATAGATTAGATAGTCGATCGTAAGGTAGTGGCTCAGAGGGGTCCTCAGGGATAGACTGGACACTGTCTTTAGGAAACCACAGGTGTGTCTGGTAATAAGACAATAGTCTAAATGTAAAGTTTTTTTGTAGTATTGATACTGAAATGCTAAATAACAAGCTCAACATTGACAAGACTCACCTGTAGGTACTGTTCCTCACTAATATAACCTCTGTTTTCAATATCTGCTGCTTTGAAATGCTGAAGGATATCCAACAGCTGTGTTAGGGAAGGTAATGGCCAAGGTTGGGCACAACTGAGCATGAACCGGCGCCAGTCCACAAATTCATATTCATCCTTTAGTAGAGATACTATCTCTATCAGCTGCAAACAAGACATCAGAAGTAAGATCAAAAGTCTATTATTTGTATTTGTAGTAGTTCATACCCCAACATTTCATGCATCACTGCTTTTATTAATAAGGTTATATTCAACAAAATATAATTGAAATATGGTTTATATGTGTGTGGCTGCTTATTTAAATGTATACCTTTAAAAACCATATTGTATGATTTGACATATAAAATCCACTATTACTGTCCAACTGAATAATGTGTCTTTTATATGTTTGTAATAAGACTTAGCAAAATAGTTTCTGTTGTATACTCTACTTCACCTGTGTTTCACTCATTTTAACCCAGAGCTCAGGAAGTGTGTTTCTGCCTCTGTTGGCAGACAATATATCTTTGAGCAAAGTGGAAAACTCCAAACATGAGAGAAGACCTAAAGGCCAGGAGCAAAAGCACAATGACAGGATGATCATCAGATGCATGAAAAAATAGCAATAACAATGTCTAAGAAATTGTCTTGCCTATACACACCAGATGGAGCAACATATGTGAACTGTAGGCAGAGACACTGGAGCTGAGTAATAGTGAGGGTGCACTGTGTAGGTTTTTCCAAAGGTGGTGGACGGGAAGGGGGAGGAGGTGTAGCCACCATGTGGTAGTCTCCACTGAGACAGAAGTTAGTACACTCCTGCACAGACAAAAGTAACACTATAATTAAAATATGTAATCTACTCAAGAAACTAAGGATATGTAATTACTTACCAAAACTAACACATTCTGCAGTTTAGTTCCAGACTCTATGTGGTGCTGCACCACTTCTGCTAGTTGTTCAATACTAAAAAGATTTGGCCATAAAAACGTGGGTGTTACAGAAAGTTACAGATCATGTGCTGTAATGCTTTTTACCTGCTTATGCGAGCAATTATGACACAATATGAAACAGTATGCTATTACATAACTCACCTCTTCATTTCATTGGCAAAATGTTCTTCCAACCACTTTTTCATTCTTCTGAAAGTCTGCTTAGCATCGCTTTGGAGAAAGTTCACCATTTGCAAACCGTGACCTTTTACCAGAGCTATCCGTATCTTTGCTGCTTCCACTGGAAAACCCAAACACACAAACAAAAGTGTTTTGTTCATGGATTTACTTACTTAAGATAACAATACCTTTTAAAGTGATGACAAAATAATTATGAGTTTGTATGAATTCTTACTCTCATGCTTCAACGCTGCAACATATTCTTTATATATTTTAGCTCGACCTGATGTTTTGCTGTTTGCTGCATTGTCTGACGGTTTGACTTCTGCTGGTGCAGGGCTGGGTGGTGGCGGTGGGGAAGGAGCACCTACAGATATGAATAAATGATAATTTAAAGAACAAAGTAAGGATCACAATGAATTCATATAACCATGTAATTCATAAGATCAAGCCATTTTCACCTTTCTTTTTCTTTGCAGACTGCACTTTCTTACTATTTTTGTCTGCACTTGAAGGAGGCTTCTCTTTCTCTTGGACTTTCTCTTTTGTCTCTCTTTTCTTTGTCTTCCTCTGGTGGGCTTGTGCTGACACCTACACACAATGAAACATACACATAAGAAACTGGCCAGAATATGTTCTAGTCATTTATTTACAGAGCCTTAACAAACTATTGATAGCTGAGTCTACTTCTTCATTATTAGCAATGAGTTTTTCATGTTGGGACTAGAGTATGGAAGGAAAATATTTTTTATCTAGAAAATGGTTAATATTGTTGTATGCAAAGGTCCATAGTAAGAGGACTTAAATGTAATCACAGGTAATACCTGGCTTTGTTCAGTTTGGGCCTGGGAATGTTTCTCTGAAGCATGCATTCCAGAAGTGTCCAGGAAAGAAATACAGGTAAGGCTGGATGGTGGCTCAGGCAGTGACTTGTTGTCCATGCACAGGTAGTATTTTTCAAGAATACAAAACGTGTTCTGGAATCGATCCAACTCCACCTACAGTAAAAAATACAAGAGCACTTTTTACACATTCACACAGAGATGAGAGAATTAGCAGCTACTAAGAACAGACCAGGCTTCCTATGATTTGTAGTGTATTTTAAACATTTATGCAGCCTAAGAAAGAACAATAGACATGATTTGTTAAAGTAAAAGCAATTAGAAATCTTACCTGCAGGAGTATGAGGTGGTAGTTAATAATCAAAGCAGTGTGATCCACCAGCCATCCATCCTCCATGAGAGCAGCCCTCTCTTGTTCATTTTCCTCCTTACGTTTGTCACTGATATCCCTCAAACGTTCATACAGATCCTGGAAAGAACAAGAAGACACTCTTTATATCTAAACAGTCAGGTTTATATCGCTGTTCAAATGAGCCTTACATCCAGTCTGAGGTGCAGCTCTGCTTTGGTCTCCTCGTCTTCCCTCATCTCATCCGGTAAATTGTTGAAATCCTTCTGCCACTGAGAAACTAACTCCTGCCTCAGGTCTGGACGGCCCAAATAATGTTTGAACTCCTCTCTGCAGTTACATTTTAGACAACTATTTCTCAACAGAGAACTGGGGGGAACAAATTTAGCAGAACTAAACAGATTTGACTTTTATTACTGTACCTTATGTTGAAGAGGTGTTGGTTAATAACGCTGCGTTCTAACCTCAACTCCTGCATCAATGCCTTTATTTTGTTCACATACATTTCACACACGGTGTCCCAGTGTTGGTGGAGAGCCTCTGGAATTCCCTGTTCATTGGGATCAAAATAGGCCGTTGAAGTGTAGTTAGAAAAAATTATAATTGAATAAAAAGACATGAATGGTGAAGAAAAATATGCAGCACGATGGTGTAAAAGAATATTTGTGTCTTACTGGAGGAAGTGGTTCATCAGCATATTCTAAGCTGTCTTCACTGGTTAATGATGGCCTCCTTGAAGTCTCTATTGAAAAGCAATTAAACAACACCACCAATGACAAATCAACAAAATACATTCAAATAGCACTTAATAAAGGAATGAGCTAAAGACAAAAAAACAAATGCGGTTATAATTACAATATACATCACTAAGAAGTTAAAACACCTTTTGAGTTGTTTGTGCTTGTCAGTAACTTCACACTTTCTTCATGTTCCACTTGGAGACTGGCACTAGGCTCTGTAGGGTTAGGCTTGGGGGGGGTCGGTATCTGGTTTAGTGATTGGTCCAAAGAAAGTGGTGTAGACAAGACATCTAGACCTGCCCCTCCATCTAACACCACATGATCATCAGGTGGGGTGGCAAAAACTGACATGTAGAAAGGAACCAGATCTAAGACAGAGGCAGAAATAAGTCTAAAATAACATGACTTTAAAACAAAGGAAGTTACCCTCTGGTAGCGGCCTTTTTACTTGTTGAAGGACCAACTCCACACTCTGAAAAAGCTGTTCCTCATCTACATTTGCATCAACATGCACCAAAATGTTTTGTTTCACCCCAAACCATTCCTCTAGTTTTGGCCAAGTGTCTTGAAAAGCTGTGACCCTTATATGGAGAAAAAAGACAAAAACACCAGTAGCACACGGTAGTCATTATGCATTTGAATATAATTGTAGCTCCTTTGATTGTTACCTGTGTGGAACCTGTGCCAAGTATAGGTACTTGTCTGTAGCAACATCTGAGCAAGAGAGACATATCGCTGCTGTTTACACTCACACAACACACACCGTCTCTATAAAAATAAAAACTCACTAGTGTAACATACCTGACTGATTGAATGCAATAGTGACGGCACGTTCATCTGAAACATCCAGCAGCAGAGCCAGGTCTAGTGCAGGAGGTGGTGCTGCTGGTGTTTTAGGAGGATCTGGATCAACAGCGAGGTTCATCCGGTTGTTAGTAACCTTAGGTCCTTCATCTACAGCTCCACCAAGGGCCTTTCCCAGCAGGTGCGCCTGGAAAATGTCAACTGGAAACCCATCCAAAATCCAGCCTGAATTAGCAGGAATCTGTCTGGTTGAAAAGCAAGACATGTTTCACCCATTTCTTTGTTTGGTCTGTTGCATGTGCAAAAACAAAAGCCATTGAGGTGCTTTACTTGATGGCTTCTGTAATAATGTCCACCAGCAACTCATTAGGTATGAATTTTCCTTCCCTCATCACCTTGTCTGCAGCTGCCCCATACATAGCCTGCACAGACACCTGTAAAAGGGACAAATGAGAATGAAATATATGAATATACATTTAAAATTATATTTAAAATTATATCAGACATATGAAACATCTAAATGTAAAGCACCTGTATGTGAAACAACTTTGAGATCTCTGAAAAGCGCTACATAAGTACCATTATTAGCATTAGTATTATTATTTAGACTATTAATTATTCATTTAGCCTTTATATTGAAAATACACACCTTTATATCTGTAGGTTCTTTAGGGGGGTTCTGATCTAAAATAAATGTCACTCATTTTAGATCAAATACAATTGTGTTTGTTGTATTTATTTGCATTGTATGAACTATTGGAAAAAAATCTTACTGTCTTCTGTGGACACTGTCTGTTTCTCATTGTCAGCCTCTTTTTGCTTTCCTCTAACCTGTAACAAATTAAAATCTGTTTGTCTGGTAAAATGACATAATTTATAAATATAGAACTCAAAGGCTTAAAGTAGTATTCAGCTATTCTAGTTTACCTACCATCTCTCTATTGTATGCATTTAAGGCCTCTTTAACCAATGTGTCAGCTGATAAGACATAGATACCATGGGCTGTGGTAAATTATAAACCAAAAATCCCATTAATGTGCCTTCATTACAACTGGTTTAATATGATAAATGTACCATAAGCATGCTTACTGTTACTGTTTTTGAATACCTTGTGCAATCTTAGCCAAACAGGAGGTCTTCCCAGAGCATATCTTGCCCAGGACACAGGCCTTGAGACTGAAGTGTGGAAATGGAGACTCAGCTGGTTTGACACTTGGAGGATGAACGAGGTTCCTGAGTCGCGTGACCACATGTCCAAGAATGTTGTTGTTGGTCGGTGGTAACTTGGTCTCCCCTGCTTCCTCCGGCCACACCCACTCACCTATCATGTTCTGACAAAAATCATGTGCGACTGTAAAAAGAGGCTCTGCAGTGTGAAAGGACAGTTTAAAGCTGAGTGAAACATAATTTCATTCCTCCTGTGTGAGGACATAATAAATCACTAATGCACACTGTGAATGGTACTGAACTCACAATGTATTCATCATAGTCCTGATTGTTGAGTAAGTCGTGCTTCTTAAGCTCTATAGGGTCTAATGCAGTGGAGAGGTCCGAGTCGTCCATATTTGTCGGCTCATAGAGAGGAAGACCACTGAACAGCAGCTCCTTCCAGTCTTTCATCTGTTTTTCTGGGACTTCTCTGAACATGCAGCACAAAACATTGTATGCAAAAATAGTATTATACTTCATTAAAGTCAATTATAATATTGGCTTTATTTGAATTTGCCATTAGGTGAATAATACTGCTTTTATTTTGCCCCTGTTGATGTACTAGAGTTGCAATTTGTTTATTGTTTGTTTTACCTTTGACTACATTTTTTTCCCCTGTTTTTATGTTGTGGCGCATTCTATTTCCACATTATACACATCACTGTAATAAATACTTGACTTAACAGTTAATAAATACGCATATGGTTGTCATTTTTATAGTTTTACAACATTTCATCGTTTTTTTTATAGCTTGTTTATCTTTTTTTCTATCATGCCTCTGTAACATCTGGCCATGGAAAACTAGCCTTTTGGCATGTTTAACATTTATTGTCAATTAATTAGTATGCACTGTCCCTGTAAAAATAAATGAATGGAAGAGCTAGCTATTGGAGCTAGGTATTATCAAAAGCCAAAAACCAAGATGTTATGTTTTGATATATTACTGTACATTGTTACATACTTCTCGGTAAGCAGACGATATTCTCCAATCTTGGTGGTCAAATCCACTATCTGTTCCACTATTTCCTCGCAGCTCTGTGAGTGCTTCTGGTATCTGTTCTGATCTCGTTCAGCAGCAAGACTTTTACAGAATTCAAGCTCCTTTTTGACCTCTTCTGCACGGGCCATCCTTTCCTGTTCAGCTAATGCCTGGTACAGATTTTAATGAGAGATGAAATATTAAATTTACATTAATGTTGCAGCAAATCACTGCAGTGATCAAGTCAAATCAAGAAGAAGAAAGATTAGAATGAAGTTATTTATTGTGCGAAACACAAAAAAGTGCTTTTTGCTGTTGGTAGCTAAACAGAGAAACCAAAAACCCACCAACAACACCAAAGACTATACTGGAGTTAACACTGAAACTATGTGTGTGCCATCTCTGTCTGCTACGGCATCTAAGAGTGATAAATGTTGAAATAATTTATTACTGTTTTGTCCACAGTTTTCTGTCATCCTAATACATCAAGTACATTATGAGTGATACAAGACAACGTGAGAACAGAGAGAGATTATTCTTCTTCATTTGCCATCCTATCTCACCGCCTCCCTCTTCAGAGCTTCCTGGAAGTCCTTCTCTCGCCTCCGCTGGATCTGCTGCTCTCTGAACAGCCGGTTATTCAGTATGACTTCCTTCTGCTTGCGGATCTGTAGCAGTTGTGCGACCAAACGCTGCTCCTGCTTTGTCGGACGTGTCAAACGCTTCGCCAGACACTCTTCATACTGTGCATCCTGTTTTACAGTGCATTACCAGATTAGTGACTGATTATTAGACCCATTTAATATTCAAAAGAGAACAAGAAGATAGGAGGATGCTTTTTCAAACTGTTCCACAAAAAAAAGATTTGGGACTAAGGACATCACCTGTTCAGCTACTCGGGCTTTGAATTGCTCTACAAGGAATATGTCTACTCGTTTCTCCCTCTGCTCTCGAGCTATTACGTCCTCCTTAAGCCTTTGCTGGATCTGCTGAATGTACATACTGTTGGACTGCAGCACCAGCTTAGATTTGACTCCATGGACCTCAGTGTATCTGCGACTGTCATCCATGGGTAACTCTCCAAAGTGAGAAGGATGACTGGAAAATAAAAACACACTTCAGTTTTAGACATAAATGCATTTTAAGTGACAATATCCCACAATGGAACAACTAAAGAAACATAATTCTATTTGATTTAATGATGTATACTGTGAATCTATAAAACACAAACATAAAATCAATACCACATTATCTTTTCTCCCACCTCAAAGTAGAAGTCATTTTCCTTTTGTTCATTTCAAATTGGGCTATTTCATTCTGGACGTCCTGCGGGGAAAAAAAAGACAAAAGCCTAGGTCACAAGTAATAGTAGTGTCTATGAAGGAGGCCGACTCTAATTTCTTGGTGAAACAATGCAAACACCCCACCAGCACAAATTCAAGTGAAACCCTTAAGACAGAGAGAGACCTGTGCTTGCTGCTCTGTGCGCTGTTGCTTTCTCAGATTAAGTTGTGATGGGTGTGGGGGTGATTTAGGAGCTCGAAAAACACTGTTCTGGTCACAAGGAAAAAGATCATTGTGCTTCTGACGACACACCTGTACCTTGAAAACATACACACATTTATCTAATAGATACCCACGATCAAGCAACCGATCTTATGCAACATTATCAACACATCTCGATATTTCTGCATTACCTTGTTAATATTTCTCTTTGACTTCTCATCATGTACTGAAAGAGGTTTCTTTTTCTGGTCAGCTTTGGGCACTACAGATCTGCTTATTTGTTGACATTTGTCCTGATAGTGTTTAGAGATTTTCTCAAGGTTCACCTGAACATCACGTTTCACTTCTTTGTGTAACCGCTGGAAAAGATCATACAATCAAAAATACATTTAATACAATATTTCCCCATGTTTTTCCTTGCATATCAATCAAATATCGTGCTGTTACACTCTTAACCAAAGGCATGCAACTCTCTTACATCACAGTAGATATCATGCTCTTTTTTGTGCAAACTGGCGGCAGCTGCAGGTTGCATAATTTTCATCACTGTCCCACTGATATCTGCTTTCTTTTTCCTTTCCAGTGAAACATAGAGCTGGTAAACAATGCGCTCAGCAACACCCTGTTTTTCCTGCATCAACTCCTGGGTTGTGGTCGCATTAAATGAAATCCCCAGCAGCTTAAGAGTTGGCTCAAGTCGGGTAAAATTGTTCAGCCTGGAGATCGATCTCCTGAAAGAAAAGGTTCAAACAAAGTCATTTTAAAATAATTAAGACTTTTACTAATTGTAATGAAGCAGTTCAATCTCACATTTTTGGAGAAGCAACTTACTCTTTTTTCATGAACATGTGGAAGTCATTCTGCAGCTGGTATTTGTGTAAGATTTCACCAAAGAGGTAGCCACTAGAGAAGGCCTGGGCAAAGGTCTTTGGCTCTGAAAAGATATATATGAGATAAACAGTGACTTGAAAATATTTTTACAACAAGATAAATGATACAGGGACCTCATGATTTAAATGGGGACGGTATAAGTCCGTGCACAAAGTATAATTAATTTGCGCTTGTGTAAGTGCGAATGAAAATGCTTGTTGTAATGGTATTTCTTTATTGCATTGCGTCTACTTGGTAATACGAGCTAAAACAAAAAAACAAAAACAAAACAAAAACAAACAAAAAAAAAATACGAGCTTGAAATAAGGAAGACGTCTGGCGGAAACAAAGGACTGTTGCTTTCGAAATAAGAGCCTAAAGACAAAATTAGCATCCCGTTTGGTTCACGTAATTGTGTATATTATTTGATTTGTGAGGGCAACGTAGTTTCATGTTTGCCTGTTTACTGCCAATTATTTATTAAATATAACAAAAAGAAAACCCGTTATTACAAAAATATCTGTATAATGTTACAAGATCACTGACCTATTTCTAAAAACACCATCTGGTTACCCTGTTGGATCGACACATACTATAAATTCCCCTATCTAATTTTGACTTATTTCCAAAGCAACCGTACTTGAGTGAGTTTCTTACCGATAATCTGAGACAAGCGCAGCTCCTCGTTCAGCCACCGGCACAATATGTCCGTCATCTTCTTCTTCTTCAAAAGACAGGTCTTTACAGGAGGTTTTCTTTATGTTTTTTATTAATGCTGTTGGGGCATAATTAGCGTGTTACTAGCTGTCAGGTAATACTTTTAGCATAGGCACACGCAGAGTGACAATAAAAATCCAAAAACCCAGCGGTGCTCGTTGCCATGGCCACCTGGCAACAGAGCGGGAACTCATGGGAGGGGGCGGTGCGGCTGATCCTGGATCAGATTTAGAGATTCTCATCAAACAGTAACCAATAGCAACACAAATAGCAGACTGACCCAGAAGCGGTGTTGTTTCACACATCCGAAGGTCAGCAGGGGAACGACTATTTTTAACAACACTTCTAACATCTTCAAGTAATGAACAAAAGAACCCTCTTTACTGTACTAAACATTACTTGTCTAAACATAGACAATAGATGCTATCATAAATCATTAATGATAATTGTAAAATAGAAAAAACAAGTGGTCAGAGAAATAACTTTATTGCATTAACAAGTAGTATTTCAGTTATAATTTTAACATTTAATCCTTTTGAAGCAGTACTGTCTCTCGTCATTGAAATAATGAGTTTAAAGCTTTCTTTCAGCAATGACAGTCTTTAGAGTATGCAACACTTCAGTCACATTGTCATGCACATTTGTCAGTGGTTGGTGCTTAAAGCCATGAACTATAAACAAGATGGTAAAAGATATTTCAAGCCACTAATACTTACAGCATGCATTGCTTTTGCAAAACTTCTAAAGGCCAGAGAAAACAAAAGATCAAACAGGGTGTATTTTTTGTGTAGTCACATCCAATTAATTATTATAATTAAATATTAAAATACATTAAGAGTTGGATCAAAACTCAAACATCCCTGTAATGGAATTGGTGGGAGCTCTGGCTCTTAAATATGTAGTGACACTGCAGTGACAAGATAATATTCCTCAAGATCAAAACTCTAATACATCACATGATTTTTACACTTTTCACTTGTGTAAGCACAAGCATACAATCAAAAAGTGATGACTTATATTCTATGTGACATTTAAATCGTTTATTTTCTTTAGTTAGTTCTGATGGTTATATAATACAGAGGATTAAAGGTTAGAGGTTAAATGCGTTAAACTTCTTATTGTAAGAAAAAGACAATTATACATGTATACGTATGTACATTTAGTCATAAAAACACACATTTTGCAAAAAATAAAAAGGTTGATCCAAAATCAACATAAAAAACCTGTAACACATAGCATTCATATGCAATTCTCCAAAGCCTAGCATTTTGATGAATATTTTATACACAAAACTAAATCCATCCTTCAGCTAGTTTTTCTGAAATCACTGTTCGACAAACTTATTTGCTTCTAGTGAGCCCGTCTTCTACATTTCAGATGGCTTTCTCATGATCAGTGTTATTAGGACAAAGAGAGGACATGTGTTGTTTCAGTAGTCAAGGATGACTGCCTGTAATCAGTTTACTGTCCATCCACAAATAAATCGTAATTTATATCACAGTAGTTTAAAACTAGCCAGGGACAAATTCTGCAGAAGAGAATAAAATAAGCCTTCATAACCCCTGTATCAGTTAGTGTTACTGTAGGTATAGCTATAATATATAAGTGGGTGGAGAGAAAGTATTTTAAAGCCAAATTTGTGACACAGATGTGTAACGTTGTTCTTATGCGTTTGGCAGTTAACTACAGTATATACTGGGTCCTTTTCCATCCATTTAATATGAGAAGTTTTCAGTATGGTGACCGGTTAGCAAAAACTAGTCACATTTAATTTGATTCACATTAAAACTCAATGGCCAGTTCTCCAGTTTTAAAATAGAAATGTCCACTAAAACGCTCTCTGTTTCAGTAACAATTTGCCAAAGTGGATGAATATTTTCATGTAACACATCACAATAATCTGTTGCATCCTTTGGGTATAATGCTTATGTCTGTTTCACACTTATTTCCATTTAGTTTTAAACTTCATTCACAAAACTATTTTGTATTTTTAGACACAGTTAGGGGAAGGCAGTGAATAAAAGAGTAACTGGAAGCATAAGATTTTAAGGCAAATGAATCATTATTCCCAGTGTAATGCCATGTGGACTTAAAGTACAACACTGGGGAAAAGTGCACATCAGAATTAAACACTGGCCAAAGTCTGAAATAACAACACAAAAATACAAAAACTAAACTCTTTAAGGAAGACAAAACTAGAAAACAAAAAGTCATCAGTTTCAGTTTAGTTTATAGCTTATATATCAGTGGATATCCGCTGGGTTTACCACTTAATTCCAGACAATTAAGAAAGCACCACTACTATGACTGTAGAAAATAATGAATATCTTTGCTTAGCTCAGTTTTCAGATAGTCATTTGTGAAAAATAGGGCCTGTAAGACCAGCAGCTGCAAGAATATTGAACCAGGAGAGCGTCATCCTGTAAACCTGTAAAATATTTATATTCTACAGCCAAGGGCTTCAGTAGCTTATCAACCATCTTAAAAAAGGCAGGGTCAACACAAGAGAAACAGCAATTGACATTATTTTCTTCCCTAGCTACCACACAAGAAATCTTGTCTTGTTTGAATGATATAATCTCTCTTATTTTCCAGTCAATTCAGATTGTGTTAGTGTGATTCATCAAGCATATAATTTGCTATTGAGCACATGTATATGTTATACATGTGCTCAATGAATACCTCACAGAAACACGGCCAGGGATTCCTTTATGTGTCAGTCAAATATGTAAACTCATTTTGTGGTATTTGCATTAAATTACTTATTCTTGTGTGGTTAAAATAAACAATCAAAGTGCCATTTTAAGAGATTGCTACATTAGTGGGACATTTTCTCATACACATGAAGCATGACAGTGTAACACCCTAGCCTGCATGTAGTTAAAGATTATATCATGGTTTTGTGGAAGACAGCAAGTTGGTGAGCCAAGTTGCTGCAGATGATGACGTCTGATGCTTCTCCTCGGCTTGTTCTTCTGAAGAGCCATCAGGAAGGAGAAACTGAGTGGAGGCAATAGAGGTGGGGGATCCGAGAGATGGGGCAAGGCTTCGGCGTTCCTCGGCCTCCTCTGGGGAGTCCAAATGCCAGGTGTTTTGAGGCTTGTAGCCACTTGTGCTGGAAGCTTGTGGCTCTAGAAAAGATTGAGGCTGAGCGAAGCCTGCATTGTCACTTTGGGGTTGAGGCTGCATCTGAGGTCGATAACCTCCTTCTCTACAGCTGACAGGACCATCCTGGGGCTGGTGGTCATCAGAGGAGCTCTGTGGATCCAACTGGAAGACCAGCGAAGACCCTGACGTTTGGATACCAGTGTAAGTCACATCTGTACGAGCAGAATCCAATGATGATGCAGAGGAAGCAGAGGAGTCTGGGTAACGTGGTCTTATTGGTCGGTCATCTACCACTTGGTTATAATAGCGTAGTGATGTCGGTTCATCTGTGTCAACTGGCTCGTCACCAATACCCTCTCCTTCTTCATCCTCGTCTTCTTCAGGAATGACAACAAGCACTTCTTTACTGGAGTCCCACTCAGGCTTCTCTACAATATGAACCATACTGTGGGGAGAAGGCTTGACATCCAGTGTTCCCTGTAAAGAAAAACACACACTATTGATTAAAACATTATAATTACATACCATGCAATATTTAAGGTTTACATGATGATGGCAAGACATTTATGAATAATTTAGGGGGGGGACGTCAGTAATCGTGAGCTTTCCCAGACTGTCTCAGCAACACCATGGCAAATACAATAGTTTGACTTTACTGATCATCATCACAAACTTTATAAACAGCTTTTGTAAAAAGCCTGACTTAGATTTAATACCTGTGATCTTGACCAGTCACCAGACAATTTGGGCTCTGGTATATCTGGATAGAACGCCCCCTTCACCCTGTGAACAACAGGAAATATACTATTAACATGTAATATTTGTTGTTTTCAATAATAATAATCATTTATATCTAACATATACCAAACAGTCCTTTATTAGCGATTGAGAAAATAACGCTGTTTATTCATGGGACAAAGAAAAAGACAAGAGGGTATCAATCTTACCATTTGCGTTTCTTGTAGAAGATGAATGTGACAAGGATCAGGAATAACGCTGTGACTCCCAGAGATGCCAAAATTTCCAAAATCAGCCAATCAGCTATAAGACAATAAGCTACATCTTAGAAAAAAAAATTAAAAAATAAAATTGCACTTTTCTACAAACACTAAAAATGAAATGTATTCAAATACCGTATGGTTCCAATGTTATGGAAGCAGTGCCTCCAGTGTCCTCCCCTGCCGATGTATAGGCCTTTACTGTAAATTTATAGGATCCAAGAGGAAGATGTTTTACTGTGTAACTTTTTTCTTGACTTGACAATGTGGCTGTTAGATAAAGAAAAGACACAAATATGTCAAAAACAAAGCCAGCAGTTATTATAAACAGTTTTAAGTTTTATTTAACGGAGTTTATTAAATTATATTACTATTACCTAGATGTGTTAGTTGGGAGCCATTATTAATGTAAACATTGTATCCCAGGAGAAAACCTCTTCTGTGGGCTGGGGGGATTTCACTCCATGTAATCAGAACATCTGAATCCTGCTGACTGGTTGACAGCTGGACAGAAGTGGATGGGGCTGTAGAAAAAGAAGTGACAAAGAACAGAGACAAGTGAAGGTGTGTAGTATTTGGTTTTTTAAATACCAGAAAAGAATGAATATAATGCATTGTATAATTTCTGAGGCACTAGCAGCAGACTCACTCAGTTCTCGCATGTATCCTTCCCACTGCTGCAGTAGCTCTGGGGCCTCTGATGAACAGCTATACAAGGAAAACTTGTACCTCACACCAGGCTCAAAATTATCTGAAGGCACAAAAAGCAACATTCACATATTACAGTATACATATATATTTATATATATATATATATATATAATATTTAGAAATACACCAATTTAAATATATACAAAAGAAAAATGTCCTATTTCACAGAATAAAGTTAATTACCTGACTTTACAGAGACATTGTTGATTCCAGCAGCCACTTTGATCCAGTCCACAGGGCAGTCATGCAGGCAGGAAGCATCATGCCACTCTACAACATAACCACAGCTACTGTTTGCATCACTCTCCCAGGACAGAGGAAACCCTCCCTCCGTAAAAAACGCTTTGGCGACAGCTTGGGAATCCATATCTGTAAAGAGAAATATATTTTATGTTTAAAACTAGATATCAATCACTTTTGCATAGTTCTCATAGTACATCCAGTTTTCCAAACCTGTAACATTGAGAGGTAAAACGACACTGGCAGGTGGCGACAGTCCAGCTGGATTCTTTGCAACAACAGAAGCAATGACCTTCACATTGCTGCTGAAGGTAGCGATCTCTGAGAGGTTGACAGGCATCGTAAATGTATCCTGAGCAAAGATTTGTGTGGGCCATCTCCATAAAGTCACTTCATAACTTGTGATTGGACCATGGCTCTCTCTTGGTCTGAGAGGCTGCACATTTAAAGAATTAAAATATAACAACAATACTTCAGGGAAAAACATCAAAAGCATAACTGCTAAATTATATAAACCTCAAAAAAAGTGAAATACTTAACAGCAGAAAAACAAAATTACCTTCCAAATAACCAGGCCAGTGTTGTCCCTATTCATCCAAACCCACACATCAGGAGCATCTGGGACTATGAAGAAACAACAGACTAATTAATGCAAAGACATCACAAAAAATAATTACAATATATAAGCACCTTTAGCAAGAATATATTTGCCAAAAAAATTACAGCATACCTCCTACAATATAAATTGATGAAAATACCAAATAACAACATTTACCATCACAGTTAGATTGAAAGGAAATGGTTTTGCTCCAGTTTCCCCACTTCCAGAAGTTCTGCTGGGCTCCACAGCGGACTTTAATGCTATATTCTTCATATGGATACAGATCCAGCAGCACCACAGACCGCAGACCCACACCAGAGAAGGTACGCTAAACACACATTAAAATAATTACTATGTGGTGCACTGATGGCTTTTAATGTCCATAAGGATAAAGAGGTTGTTATGAGTACAGTGGGTGATTTTTTAATACACTGGTAACATGAGTAAAGGTCACGTGCAAAAACCGGGAACAGCTGCACAGAAATAAACGGGAACAAACAATTAGACTAAAAGACGCCATCACCTTCCTTTCGTCACGTACATGTTCACACACGTCTAGTCCACTCACCTTTGTTTTGTCATCGCTGGAGGTAAGCTCCACTTGACAAACAAGAGGAAGAGAGGAATAGTAGGTTTGTTTCCATTGCCACGTCACAGTGGCATTTCGAGCATTGGCGACAGTGCTTAGGTCCTCTGGTGGAAGTGGGACCACTGGGTATAGATGACAAAAACAGGGAAATGTAAGTGTATATTTAATAAGCCTTAATAAAACAGGTGTGGAGACGACACTTACCTCTGGAACGGACATCTGCAGAGTCAGTGAGGCTGTACTCCCCGAGGGTATTCTTACCCACCAGTGTCCAGTTGCCCTCCCACACTGGTACACTACACTGCTTTCGATTCTGCTCCAAGCGGACAACAGAACAGTCTCTGCAATGATAATAGGCTGTTACATTGGTGGTCTATTAGAAAACTAGTAATTCACATTCACTCATGTGTATGTTTTTTTATTATTAGTATTGTTTTGATGATGGGGGAGTAGAAATAAGTAGCATTTTTCACGTTAATTTGTGTTGTTTTCCAGTTTACTGTTTTCGTTTCTGTGGTGATACTATACAAATATAATTTTGTAATTTCATTTTAGTATTCATTAACTAGAAACTAGAAAGAGTCAATCCAAGTTTAATCTTTCTGTGGTTCAGACACATTTGAGTGCCGTACCTTGCATTAATAGAGTAGTGGGTTTGCCGTTTGCCGTTCAGATGTGTGTTTCGAGCTTCAGTCCACTGACAGACAGCTGAAATCAGGTCATGTGTTTCACAGACAAAGTCACTGAGCAGCGGTGGATCTGGAAAATAAAAAACAGTTTTCAAAAATTGCTGTATCTAACACTTTATAAAGTTCATAATTTCATCAAATGTACATCTGATGTGTAAAATTTAACACTAAAATTAATTCCCTTATTATGAATGCACAATCTTACATCCAACAAACACCACTGCTCCGGTAATCTCAGACAGGTCACTTCCTTTGCAGTATGCATTGTATCCTGAAGTGGGTGATGGTTTTTGATTATACACAGTAGTGGCATAGGTTCTCCTGCTCAGTCGTGTCACATTCACAGTTGTGGTGATGTAGTGGAAGCTATGAAAAGCCTTCCCCTCTCCCACAATACAACAGAAAGTGATGTTGGCTCCTACAGGAACAATCCTGTCCTGAGGGTACATCTGCATTTTTTCATTGGTCGGCTCGTCATTTCCTTAAAAGAAAATGAAAATGAAGAAGAGAGAGTTACATTTATGCAACAAAAACAATGCTGTGTAATGAAAATAATCTACAAATTCAATTATTTCAGCAAGCACTTAAAGAGTGGAACTTGTAACTATTTATTTATCATCCTAACCTTGAAGTATCTGAGTGCTGCTCCATTCACTGGTTTTCTCTCCGTTTCTGGATCGGATTTGGACGGACAGCGAGGTGCACTCCAGGGGTTCAGCTGATGTCCAGTTGAACTGATGCCGACCACTGGCCTCATCCGCTGTCACAGACACAGTTTCCTGTCGGTAAAACACAGAGCCCACAGTAAAGGAAGGGACAGGGACAAAAAGTAGCTGAGACGACAAAAAAAGAACCGGAGATGCCCTTACGTAGAAAACAGTATCATTGAGTTCAGTTCGTAGAATCAGGAGGTCAAAGGTTGTAGCTGCTCCTCCAAGCCAGGATATAGATAGTTGCTGACTGTACGAGTCGGCAAAGAGGCTCACTTGCTGTGGTACAGGAATGACTGGAAAACAAAAGAAATATACTATTATTCTCACATTCCTTGCAGAGGGCACACTTTAAGCAAAAAAATATTTACCATCTTTAGCAGTAGTGTTTACAGTAGAGAGGCCCAAGAGGAGGAAGATGAGCCAGAGAGGCTTAAAATTGATGCTGGAGCAGTGCATCGTGATTAAGTATCAAATTCACTGTCTGTAGATCCCAAAGTGCTGGTCCTCCACTACAGTGACATCACAAGAGACATTTTGAGAGGCCAGACAAAGCGACGTCCTGTGGGAAAAGGAGAAAATATGCTATGAATGTTGAGAGCACACACAATAAGGGCTAAGCTGAGAGGAAACTCAACCTCTTAAGAGACAAAGTGAAACGAAAACACCGCACTGCCTTCGATGTCACAGTAGTGAAGCTGTGGAGGTGTCCTTATTTAAAACCTGGAGAGCCAGCAAGCAGATTCTGCACCACTTCAGATTTGTATGCCAGAACACACTAAACCCAGAATCACACACATTTACTTTACTGCTGCAAACTACTGGTCTAATTGTGGCTAAGTGTTGCTAGCGGGAGATGAAGCATCAAAAAATATTGGTGACAGCAGTGGCTTTAGTGTGGTATGACCATTGTGGATTCACAGTGAAGAATAATATAGATCACAAACCTATCATCAAGCTATTTCAAATCATAAAGACCTGAGAACAATGAGCAACGATACTGTTCTGTGCACTGAATCCTCAAATCCTCAAAACAAGTTATTACAATAATTCAGTTCTTGACCTTTATAAATGTATGCAACACGTATGATTATCTGGAAATCCGTTTCATGGTGGCTTTACAGGTTTCATCAGATACAAGTTGTAACAGGGCCTGGAGCCTAATGGGTGAAGCTCTCTTGTTTGGCCAAACCCATAACTGCTACAACAGTTTCTTATTTTTTATTTCACTCAAAGACACACAAACAAAGCTTATTTTAGGAAACAGAATAAGCTACCACATCCTCTGGAGGACAACTATAAATAAACAGAGACTAAGCCATAGTGACAATGTGTTGAGATGTCATAAAAGCATGCTGTAAAATAAATAAGAAAAAAAAGTTCTTGAATGCAATATATTGTCATATTTTCAAGAGAAGTATTAAAACTCACTATAACCACTGAGTACCACCTGTCATGTAATCTATAATGTCAAAATTGTTTTTCTTGTGGTGAGCCAAACAAGCGCCAGCAAGATTACTAGCTCACAAGGGCACCTCACTAACACTAAACAAACAGTGCCACACCAAAATCTGTTTCATTTATGGGAATGACTGCCTACCTTTCTAACAAACAACTGAAGGATTATTTGCCTTACCAATGAGTTTTGCTTGCATTTACAATCACTGAACTTGATCTTGATAGTTATCACTGAATGTTTTTCATCACTCCCACTACCAATATGTCAATATGCCAATATGTCAGCCATGTCTATATCATAGAGGCAAAGAGACAAATTGTGTCAAGCTGGTCAAGGTGTCAGGTTCCCGTTAAGAGAAACATCACCTTCCCAAGAAATTCTGAAGCATGGTTCAATATAAATACAGCTGTGTGGAAACAGTATTTTACAAACTGTGCCAAAATAGTTTCAGCTTCGAATGAAAGCAGCACACATATACTTTCCTGTGCCTGGAACTGAAAGAGGACTGTTTTTCAATTAGAGCACTGTACTTATGTGAATGTCCTTTGACCGTCTGAACCAGAAAAAAACACACACACTGCACTTAATGGGGAGCGGGAAAAACAGCCATAGGTTCTGGGAAGTCTAAGTAAGAAACTGATAGCTTCAAATGCACACCAACACACAAATCAATACTATTATGGTCAGCGCTGGTCCTTGTCCTTTTTACAAGCAATGGCCATGGCCACAGAACAGTTACAAATCCAAGCTTTGGGCCTTAGAGGAACTAGGCCTATTTTAGGAAAGAACAGGGTGACTTAAAAAGAGTAACACTGGACTTTGCCACTGCTTTCACTTAGGCTCAATGGGGCCATTCAACAGAGGAAGTCCAGAGCATGAGCAAGGGCTGGAAAATGTCCGGGAACACGGTTGAGCAATTTCAGTCAAAACATGTTTCAATTAAAACAACCTCTAAAGGCATTTTAAATAATTATTCTATTGAATTTCTTGTTGTTTCTAAAAGCCTCGAGTAATGTTTTTATGGCATATGAAATAATGAAGCAACCGAAACCTAACATAAGTTTTCTCACTCATTGGCACAGAGCCTAATTGATTTTACAGATGGCTGAGTGAAAAGCAAAGCACATCTACTAAAAGTAACACAGGCTTCTCTTTCTACCTTTTGGCCTTTGTTGCACACAAATAAAAGTTAAAAAAGTGCTCTGCAAATAAGTATTTTACACAGCAACATTTCACACACAGTGCAGTGTATCAACGTAACCCCTGGGTTTTATTTGTTTTGAAGCTAGATTTGCCAAGTGGTTATGAAATTCCAAAGCCTATGGAGAGTTCTGTGTATTTAAAAGTAGCCCTTTTTTGAGATATTTATGGGATTTAAGCTCTATGTAAAAGAAATGGGGTCATGATTTTGTTCCATTTTTGCTTATTGAGGTCAGTGTTTATTCAAGATGAGTCACTCTCATCTACATCTAGGACAATACAGCTAGAATCAATAACAAAACTACATGTTTTTGGCTTGTTCTTGCAGCATTTCATTTGCTTAATTTTTTCTTCTTGTTTCCCGTGTTCTTTTTCCTAGGCTAAAGTTGTGTGGGAGTTGTCAAGGCCACCTCTAAAAAACCTTGTATCTGTTTTTAGGCCTTCATCAAAGAACGCTGTCATTAACTCGTCATACAGTAATCATAGTGCATTCACTGGCTCTACTGTGCTATGGCAGAGTGGTGACATTTTGAAACCCAAGCTACACTCTGCGCTTATTACGTTTGGCCTTTAAATGTGACTTAAGAGATGACCGGATGCAACAAAACTATGTGAAAAACCATGAACAACTGTGTATGTGTGCCTGTATGTGTGAAGTGTTGCTACACTGACCTCAGCGGGGAAAGGACACTAAGTTCTGTGGGGGTAGCTTTTGGACTTCAATGAGACTGTGTTTCCTTCCTTCCTTTCCTCGTTCTAATGAATGAATGATGAAAATAATCAAGCAACAGGAAGTGTTTAAAATAGTCACCACATTTTTTAGACAATATAAAATCCCTAGCTTAATATAAACAAAATCCTTTCACATTATCTGTGCACTACTTTCATCATTTTGAACCACCAATCTGTATTTAAGCAATTCCTTTTAAGATCAATGTTCAGAGGGATTAATTGTTTGCCTGATCAATGCATTATTAAAACCCTAGATGGATAGGATCATTTCCAAGGAAGTAATGTTGCTAAAAAATGATTGTGAATCATTCATGTAATCAACAACCAATCAGTAAAACAGCAGAACGTCTACAAGTGTTAATAAAGTTACAGCATTACCACATACAGTGCAAAGAGAGAGGGATTAAATGGCTGTGTTGACTTAACAATGCGACCTATCACTGAAGCTAAAAACAAGGCTTCAGAAGCAATGGGAAAAAGGGAGTCCAAACTGTCCCTGTTCCAAAGAAATAATGAATGTAAAGAAAAATAAAGTGATTACTCATCATGCCTTGCCCATACTGAATCCATCATCATCAGCAGCAGCATTTGATCCTGAAAAAGTGAGTCTATATCGAATAATTGAAACACTCTAACACTTATTAAACACAGTAAATGTGTGTTGTAAAGACTACTTTTAGAATGTTCATTGAATTTCCGAATTTCTGCTTCGGGCATTGAATCGATTATGATTCATGTAGAGCGAGTAAACCGAATAGAGCAAACAACAAAACAACAAAATGAATTCCTTTAGATAATTTACCCCACAAACGTAAATAAATCGATGTTTGAATGAATAATGTTTGTTCTTGTGTGCAACGTGCTGGTATAAAACCACAGAGAGAAAACTGAAAGTTGCAATTAAGCTTGAGACAGTGGTTGCGATACAAACAACCTCAATTAATTAAAAACGACAATATGACAAACAAGTCTTTAACTCCTGAACAAAAGATGCATTACCATAATTTGGTGTCTGGAAATTAACTGAATGACGAAAATGTTATTTCAGAGTATGATGTAGAAACAAATTTAACTGCAGAACAAAAAAGCTACATACAAATTCCTCTGCCACACGGGTCAGTGTTCACAATAACATGGGGTGTATGTCATTAGCATTAGCATTAGATGACATGACAGAGACCATCTACGTCTCTTATTATAAACAGCCTTTAAACAAATACAGCACAAAATCAGTCTTATCATCTGAAAGTGTAATTTAATGGTAAGAACTGACAGTAAATCCAATATATTTTGGAGCCCTCCCACGCACACGTACACAGGCCACTTTCATTTGGAAAAACAATGTTAGATTAACGACGAACTAAGGCTTTTACACATAATAGTGAAGATATTACATCAAAATTACCTCTTTCGGTTGAAGTTCTCTGTGTATATATATGTCCCTCGTCCTTTATCTTTACTGGCGTGTTATCTTCGACAGTTCGCTCCCGTACAATGTGGTTACACCATTCCCAATGGATCCAGGGGCGGGCTTACTGGAACAGGAGCGGAGCGCCTTTGATTGACCCCGATATGGACCAATGAGAGGGGCCCCTCACACGGGACAGGGCGTTGTCCATTTCCATTCGGTCACACGATGGACACGACTGGACCTCACCACGCACGGTCCTGACATCATTCAGTTGCGTCAGGCGATATCTTTTTCCAGATATTTTTTATATATCTGTAATTATTGGGTTTTTCATGTGGTATAAACTCTGATCAGATTGTGAAGTTCAGGAACGGTATGATTTATTTTTTGGGAGTAGAAAATAAGATTGAAGCAAATAAGAGTTTAATTTAGTCTAATATAGGGACACTGTGAAAAACTGAACTAAAAATGTGATTAAAACACTAAATTGCGTTGTCGTCACTGCGTCTCCATTCACTTCTCCTCCAGGGGGCTAGGGGGCGCTAACGTTGTCTGTGCCGTGACCACCGTTCACTGAACAGCAGCGGCAGTTTCGGTTTTGAGCGCTTACTGTCAACAATAACACTCAAGGGAGAGTTACAGTATTTATTTATTTTTTTACAGAAACAGTGAAAAATCAAGACACGACGACAGAGTCTTCAGATAGATGCAAAAGGTACTGTTATTTTCGCTCATGATTTAAGGGTGAGTAAGTTTGTTGAGAGCTCGCACTACTTCTTTGCAAACATCGGTTGCTAGGAGTTTAGCTTGCTAACGCTACTGCTTAAACTGCCAGAAAACTCACTGAAGGGTTACTTATTGTCCTTTAAATTTTATGAACACAATAAGCGGCCATGCTATCTTAAAGTTCGTATGTTTTGCACCCAAAACACGTCACATTATTAGGGTCGACTACAGTAATACAGTATTAAACGATTGTATATTTACACATATTCTGTGGTTAGTGGTTAACAATAGTTTATTTATAGATAATTACAAGGTTTCAGCATCAAAATCCAGTGTTTTACTTGTGTTATGCGATAACTATTCCGCTCTTTATATTAAAATGGTGCAAAAGATGACTAGAGGAGAAAACTTGACTTAAATAACGACTGACAGATGAATTAAGCTTGCAGTCATCATTGGTGAGTGCTGGGGATAAAGTACTTAGTTGTGCAATTAGTTCTAAATGTTTGGTTTTGCTCCCAGATCAAAGATGGTCCATGACAGTGCTCAGATTCGACGGAGGGGAGCCTATGATTTTTTGGCATACTATGAGTTTGCCTGTGCAAGACAAGAATCAGTTCCTTTTCCTCCTGTTACGATGAACATCTACAAAGGGATGCTGGATTTCAATGGAGACAGGGTCAAACTCCCGGATTGGCCGCCAATTCTTGACTCTATTACCATTAATAAACAGCTGCACCACATTGCAATAAGTAGCACATATCAAGCTGGTCTGGGATCAGGAGACGCAGGTAAGGTTAATATAACTGATATAGTGGGATGATCTGATTTAAATAGAGATTTGCCTACAGACAATCATTATGTTGTGATCCACAGATAGGAGATTCTATAAGTCTAGCCTTAAAAAGAAGATACCAGCCATTCGTTCTAAGGACGTGACTTTTAAGTTGTGCAAAGCCTTAAGGGATTGTCTGACTGTATCTCCTAACCTCAAGACTCTGCAGCTCAATGGATTACCCCTGAGAGAAAGAGACCTTATTGTTTTGACAAAGGTAAAGGTTCAGAAATTTACTATACTCTTTGTATTTGATGTCATAGAACACTATTCAGGGCACATTTTAAAGAGGACAAATATTCATAACAGTTCCATCATTTTGTATTTTCTGTTCCAGGGCTTTGCAAAAAGTGTTTCCTTAGAGAACCTTTCTCTGGCTAACTGTCCTATTTCTGATGAGGGACTTGAGAGTATGTAAAATCCTCTATGTGCATAAAAGATTAATTTTGTTTGGGCAATTGAAACCTAAGTGTATGCCATTCTAACATTTTACATTCATTTCTAACTATTGAACCATATTTCTCAGTAATTTGCCAAAGTGTTAAGTATTCCACCTGCATCAGGACAGTAGATTTCACAGGCTGCAACCTGACCTGGAGAGGGGCAGAGCACATGGCTAACATCATCAAGGTGTCAAAATGATCTGATTCAAGATTTAAAATTCACTACAATGTTTGAAAATGCTTTATGAGAAAATCTTATGTTTGTCAGCATCAAGGAATGCAGAGGCATGGTACTGCGTGGGCAGAGTCTCTTAGGTATCGTCAACCACATTTTGAGGGAATGGCAGGTCTCAGACGTGTTACTCTGAGTTGTAATACTTTGATTGGAGACCGTGGAGCTACTGCACTCGCAAATGAACTTGCAGAGGACCTCTGGGTTAAAGGTTAGTGTGTCTGTGAATATATCTAATTTCTAAATTGTATTTTCTTAAAGTTTGTTATGTCGCTCTTGTGCTGTAACAGCTGTCGATCTGCAGAGGTGTGGTCTTTCCAATGAAGGAGCTCGACGTTTGCTCGAAACCTTAAAAACTAACTCTAGCTTATCTGTGTTGGATGTCCGTAGTAACCCTTTAATTGGTAAGTGCCATTTCTAAGTTTGCTGGTTTAACCTGAAAAACAAATGCCTATACTTTATGCGAAAGACAACAACTTGCTCACTGTGTTAATTTATAATATGTTCTGTTTCAGACAAGGTTCTAATTAAAACCATTATAGAGAAAGTTCTTATGAATGCCGATGGGGAATCTCCAGAGGTAGTAGTAGTTTTTGTTGTCTTGTATTCAGATATACCTTTCTGTCATTTGATAGTATTATGGATATTTCTCTTTTTTGTCAGTATTGCTGGATCAAACCTGGAGCCAAAGAGCCACAGAGGGCTGCTGGTCTTAAGAGGTGGTCCCTAACGTCTTCAGTGAGAGGAAAAACTACATTAAGAATTGGTTTGTCTATATATTTCAGTCTTGTGTCATGCTGCTGTATTTTCTTAAACCCTTTAAATTAAACTTTCTTTGTCCTTTAAATTTTATTGTTTATTTATTAGACTATTTTTATATAAAGCATTATATATTTGAGGTAAAAGTGTCACCTTTCTAATCTTAGAATCAGTGACATAATAGTATATAATAGTATTATTGATATATTTTATTCTTATTGAACTTGGTGCAGCCTCGCGAAAAGGGAACTCATCTGGAGTGTGGAGTTCAGCTGCTCAGCATAAACAATGTTCCCGTTCACGCTGTGTCCCGTGGCGTGCTGCTGCACGTGCTGGACGCCAGAGGTGGGGCATAATAAATGAATGATTAATATGACTTGGATTTTACATTATATGCACCATGATTATGATGATTATTGATATTATAATGGGTCTGTTGATTTAATAGGCTGTGGTTTAGTATAATATAGTCATCTGTTCAAAGAGTAAACATGAAATTAGTCAAATCTTCTTTATAGTATCACATACGGCCTTTAGTATAATAATCTGTTTTGATTGTCTTATTGCAGAGGTTTACCTCCTGGAGCCACTGTGGTAGACCAAAGTTTTCAGGTTGAGCTCTTATTTTAGTAACACTTTTATCATTTTCCATTTCTTCAAAAAAAACAAACAAACTAAAACTTCTGATCTCAAAACTGTTACGGTTTCCTTAGGGTGCTGCTACTGTAAAGGTTACTGTAGAAACTGATTCAGAGGAGGATGAAGATGAAGAGGATAAAGTAGTGGTGGAGGTGGAGCAGAAACCATCCTCATCAGCCGTCCATGAGAAGATCACAGAGCGACAGTTTGGGCGTATACAGGTCAGTCGCAGCAGGATGTTCACATTAGATCACTTGATGATTACTAGGATGTATTTTTATATGTGTACTACTGCTGTTCTCCTGCAGATGGAGCTAAGAGAGTGTCGATTGATGCTGGCGGAGGAGTGCAGGGCCAGGCTCAAAGTGGAGTCTAGGCTCAAGGAGGTAAAAATCACTAAGCTGAAAGCTCATTGGCTCTTTCAAATTTTGAACTATTGGAACATAGTATTTAATAATTATCACAAATACAGTGGTAATGTTCAGTATTTTCCAGTTTATTGTTAACTCAAATCTATTTACTTACTTTATGAATCATTAAAGATGATTATTCCCCACTTGAGACAATATTGTTGGGAAAGTATAAAAGACCTCAATGAGACTTGAGTTTAAATTAATGACTTCCAATCACTCTGTTTGTCTTATTTCTCCCCAGTTTGAGCTGGAGAACGTACGTCTCCGCAGCACTAATCTCACCCTGTCAGAGGCACTGGCCAGTGGCTCTGCATCAGCACCAGCAGCTTTCAGCGCTCTTGAAGATGAGACTGTGCTTGAGAGCATCGAAAACTCATTTAAAAAGTTTCATGCTTTTTTGGATCTCCTTAGGGATGCAGGGTGAGTAACCTTCGGTGCTGGTACAACATGTGTACCTCCACATCGCTTGTACAGCTTAGTTTAAACAAGTCTATCAATATTAAATAGGCCCATTTTAACTCTCTGAAGCTTTCTGTTTCAGTGTGTGGTGCCCATTGTGATCACCTTGTGGACACATTGTTCTGTCTGTGTTTGCACAATACTGGCATCCTTGTGTGTAGTACAGCCAAATTCAGTTTCATTCTTACTGAGGTTTCAGTGTAGTTTTATTTTCTGTTTGACTCGACCCCTTCAATGTTTATGCTCTAGTTTGATCCTTTAAATGCACTTTTATTCCATACATGGGAAAACAATATATTTATGCAAAATACATATATGTTTGTTATTGTGCAGATCATGGCAAACACACATTTCACATAATACACATGGCAGGCAGTCATAACAAAACATTAGTTTAGATGTTAGTGGAAGATTAGTGGAAGTGGTGCATGTCATTTTGTGATGGAGAGGTATTCATGCTGCTGATAGGTGTGATTTCTGTTTCGTTCTGAGATGTCTTTTGGCTTTAATGTTTATTCTGCAAGCAGTATGTGGCATGACCTAAAGACACACCACTGTCTTTACAGCCACAGCTAATTTCCTGTGCCTTGTAAAAGATGTTTTGTTAAATTGTGCAAACGTTTGGAATAAACTTTTATTTTAATGCATCTCAAAGCAATGAAAATCATAATAACTCCTGCATTTCCTTTGTTTTAGCCTAGGTCAACTAGCTTCAATGGCTGGGATTGAAAAGTCAGATTTTCAGCCTATTGGAAAACCACAGCTCTCCTCAACTATAGGACCACCTTTAGACGAAGCAGTGTCACTGAATCAAAAAGAGCTTGGAGGCATTCAAACAAAGACCACTGCATCAGTCAAGGTAAATAAATTAACATTTGACATTGCAATAGTTGATGTGCATATAATGAATATTGGTCTACCTAATACAGCTGTGTTCTTAATAATAGCAGTGTGTTTAAAAAAGTGACTAAAGCTCATAATCCTTATAATAGTATTTATTTTCATGCACGCAAAAGCATTGGGGACACTGCACATTCTCTTCCAAATCAAAACATGAACAAAATATAGATCAAATTTGTTATTCCTTTACAGAAAGTGAAGAAAAGGGAATATTAGGCTGTTCAAAAAATAGCAGTGTATTAACTGAAACATGCTTTAGATCTTTCCTGTGAATCACTGAAATCATTGTGTAACCACTGTTTTTGAGAAGCTGACACATCTGTGTAGTTGACCAGCTTCTGACTCCTGTGAACAGCCCAGGACCACTGGACTATTCCTCTGCATTTCTTGGTTTTGCCTCAGAAACAGCGTGCTCCGCCCATGTGACCCCCAAACACAGAATTCAAGCCACAGTTCACTGTGAGGACAGTGAAGCATGGTGGCACAAACTTCATGATATGAGGCTGTTTCTCATACTTTGTTGATGGGTCTACTTATCACACACCAGGGATCATTGATCACTTTGAATACATCCGAATTCTTGAAAAAGTCACGTTGCCTTATGCCAAAGAGGAAATGCCCATGAAATGTGTGTTTCAACCTTTAGATCCCTAAAAACACACCAGTAAGAGCAGCATCTTGGTTCCAGACCAACAAGATTGATGTTATGGAGTGGCCACCACAATCCCTTACAAGACCTTAATCCAACAGAAAACCTGTGGGTGACATCAAACTGCTGTTTCTGAGGCAAAATCAAGAAATGTAGCAACAGTCCAGTGGCTGGCCAACTCCATGTAACACAGATGTGTCAGCTTCTGAAAAGCAGAGTTTACGCAATAACAGTACTTCAGCAGTTCATTGGAAAGCTAAATCTAAAGCATGTTTCCTTTTATAGAGTAAATGTTTGAGTTTGCTATTTTATTCCCTAGCCTAATATTTCCTTTTCTTTACTTTCTGTAAAGGAATAACAAATTTGATCATTATTTTGTTTATGTTTTGATTTGGAAGAGAATGTGCAGAGTTCCTATTGCTTTTGTGTGTATGAAAATAACAGCTATTATAAGGATTTTAAACTTTACTCACTTTTTTAAACACTGCTATTATTATGAACTAATGACAAACACTGTAATTGTGAATAATACATTTCATATAGCCGGTGACACTAGTGCCCTTACTTTCAGATTTGGTTTTATCACTATATCATATTACTCTTTGGACAAATATGTAAAGAATGAATGTCACAGGGAAGACCATATGATTTCGTTCTCTTCAAGTAGTTCCAAGAGACTGACCTAAGTCTCACCTTTCCTCTTGAAGCTTTCTGTTTCTGTATGACTACAACTTCATAAGGGTGGTGTACATCCTGTTTACACCTTTATCTGGTGGGTACAGCCCATCCTGACTAATTTCAGTTTTAACATCAGTAATCTATTCTTACTTTAAGCACCAAAAAACAATTACTGAAGTTTGGTACTATACATTTAGCGTATTATACGTTTGGAAATAACAAAATATAGACCACTTTTATGAGCAAATGTTGGACAAATACTTTTTGTAAGATATTTTGTATGGGTATTGTACATCTTAACTTGAACAGTTATTACATGATGGAGTGTTTCTAATAATTTTTTTGTTATTTATTTTGTAGACTTTCTCTGCTCCTCCTACTGCCCAGGCTGTCGTCATGGCGCCCAAATCCCTTTCATGTTCATCCTTGCATGGAGTCAGGCAGCTGGATGTGACTTTCCCTGAGGCCGCAGGATCGACTGGAGAGAATGGAGGAGGGAACCAGGACCAATATACGAGGCCTAATCATGAGTCAGGCTCTGAGCACAGTTTATTTAGTCAAAAATCTTTAGAAGGCGCTTCTTTAAGAAAAACCTTCCAGACACAACCAAACCACTCGAAGAGCAACAGCGAGTCCCCCCGGAGTAATTCCTGTCACAGCAACGGTTCCCATAGATACAGCTCCAACAACAGCTATGCTCACAGCGATGGCTCCCATAGCAACGACTCTCTCGGTAGATTGTCTGCAAAATCAAGTATTAGTGAAGTTATCAGTGATAGGGCCGAGTCAGTAAGGTCATCGGGGTCAAAGAAAAAAGGTTGGGTGAGACTGGGGACCGAGGGTCAACCGGAGTCAAGCAGTGAGCATGCTGGGAAACACTTTTTGGAGCAGATCACTTCTCTGAGTGGCCTGGGAGGGCAGTCTGATAATACATTTTACTGAGAAGGAATTCACACAGTTTTGTCATATGCATATGTCCTTGGGCCTTTTTATGATGAAGGTTGGATAATTGCCAGTTCAATCTATTCTAACTTTGTAATGACATGTTCTGCTATTTTAATTAGTTTTATAATGTACAATAAATTTAGTTTTACTCTTATCTCTTTCTTTCAGTTTCAGAATCTGTGTACTTCATATTTACTGAACATGAGGCATAATCTGATAACTGATACACCCGGTTTCATTCTGAATCCTCCACTCCTTGTTTTCAATTTCACCCTAAGTCATCTGCCCTTGAATCTGTTCACTGTGTTCCTTTGGGTGCTGTATTCAGAATAACAGAAGTAGATGGACCAGACTTTGTGGGTTGGGCCTGGACATTGAGTTATGGTGGTTGTACTTGTTTTCTTTTTCAAAAATGTACCAAACATCAGTGAAAGCCAAAATTACATAGTCTACAAAGGTAAAAGAACAACAGAGAAAAACAAAGTGTGAATGACAAAATCAGTTACATTTTTTGGAGGAATGTTGGTCAGATGCTATAATTATATTTAGTATTACTCTAATATCATTGCTATATATCTTCACCAAAAGCAAACATGTTATTGACAGTGACCACTTTTGCCTGGCGTGTGTTGACTTGAACTGACAATTAACACACAAAGTAAACAAGAGCAGTACCTTTTTACATTTGTTTTTCTGTTTTAAGTTCCTGAATTGGTGCATTTAAAAGAATATGAAATCAATAGCAAAGAGGACATGTTAAATTGAATGTCATCACTAAAGCGCTTTCTGTTTCTCTATGACCCCTCTATGATTCACTTGCTCATTAGATGCTGGAGTCAGAATGAAAGTGGAGCTGAGGTAAAAAATAGCTACATCAGATATCAGATTATAGCTTAGAGATGGAAGATAAACTTTAAATGGTACATGATGTTAAGGTTTTAAATCACTGTGATGGGAGTTTCCTGTCTCACAGTCCTTAAAGGAAATACCTTGGGCTTCCTTGATGGCTCATAGTATAAGCATAAACAAAACAGTGAATAGAGCAGAGGTCACCAACCCTTTTGAAACTCAGAGCTACTTCGAGGGTACTGAGTAATACAAAGGGATACCATTTTGATACGCACTTCTGATGTAAAGTTGTATGGTTTACCTTTATATTATTATTAATTATGATTAATGATATTCATCTGTGTGAAGACACTGTCTGATCATGTTAATGATTCCTCACAATAATTATTAACAATGAGGAGCCTATTGGTGACTACTGCTATTTTTAGAACTTTCCTCGTGGGCATCATGTTGGTGAACCCTGGAATAGAGCAACCTAGATTTGATTCCCCCATTGGGCCAGTGTCATGCTCATTTTGTCTCCCCCATATTTCCTTCTTATCTTGTGTTTATGCCCACTGAAGGCAGTTAAAAAATGTATAAAAATCCTGTTCTGTATAATCAAATCATGATTGCTGAGGTAAAGTGATTTCACTACAGAGCAAGGGGTTTGGTAGCTCTCTTGTAATAAAGTGATATAACATATCAATCAATGTTGGCAGCGTATGATTTGCTTAAAGAAAGTGTTTTACTATCAACATGCTGAGACGGCTGCGATAAGTAGCTGTCAAAGTTCTTCCGTTTCTTTAAAGCTTCGTTGTTATCAATACACAACACTATCCCAGACTCCACTTTGATCTGTCATACTCAGCACGGCTTCAACAAAGAAAAGGTTAGGAAATGTACCTGAATAGGACAAGTCTTTTATCAGCACTACTCTACCACTTGCTTCATACAAAAACTGACTACTGTGTTATGTGAACAGCGTGCTCATATCGTAGCAAGGTGTGAAAGCTGCAAGCAGAGAGCTGCAGTTGCAAAGAGAGAATTTCAATGCAACCTCAAGCACAAATATTTCAGTTAAAGCAAATCAATAGACAAGCTGCAGCCTGCCAAGTACTTCTCTCTCTGAGCCAGGCAGACATTTCAGTCAAGGTCAAATACACAATCTGGAAAATTACAACAATTATGTTTTCTTTATCTGTTGGTGCTTTTGTACATTGTGGCATGCAATAAATACATGAGCTTATTTTAAAATGAAATAGCAATGAACAATGTATATGAGAGGTTCAGTGTGTGAGCAGGAAGTGGCTAGATAAGTTGACTAGATTCAGAAGTTTCACTGTCCTGATGTAAAAATGTGTGAAAAAGAGTTAAAGAAAAGTTATTCTTCTTCTTGTATGATCCCTTTTTAAGTGGGTGACTCAGAAAACTTGCAAAAATGTGAAAAATTTGTTGAAGGGGGTAAGATTTATACACAAAGCAGTGTGAATTTCAGCACTCAAAGCTGTCAAAATCTGCCACTAGGATTCATGAACATTAAGATCTGGATGGGCCTGTTTATAAATGGCTCTGTAATGATCAGATGACATGTGAGAGTAACACATGGTCACTGTATAACGCTGTATAACGTCATGGTCAGTTTGATAATGACAAAACCTTGTTTTTTTTCCTCAAAAATCTAAGCCCTGGGGTAATACAGATTTTTTTTCAGCAAAGGCAAAAAGGACGGAAAAGAACAAGTCTAATGACGCACGTTGGTTGTTTGAAGTATTGATCTTTGTCTGTTGCGGTCAATAGAAGCTAGATCTTCACGAGAGCAGAGACAAATGTGTATTCAATACATTAATTTTAAATAGCTTATAATTGATTATATTGAGACTGCTACTTTATTCTAACTCACAGTGATGTGTGATCCTGTACACATACATCTAAACAGGTGCTTCTATCATGAGCTCATTTTGAAATACTTTCACTTTGACACAGTTAATTCTTGATAAGTTGCCAAGGGCTGCTCTGTTCCTAGACCTTTATGCATGGTACTAAAGCATTTATTAGTGCATCATTGATCGAGTGTTATTTGTCCAGGTAATTGAATAATACCAAAGTTCGAGCATAACATATTCACTTCCAGGTCAGTGTCAGAGGAATCTCATATGCCAATATATTTAACATTGTTTATGAATAAATCATGGGGCTATCAGAAAACCTGAGAGAACATTCTCATTAAATCTATGGTCAATGCTAAAACTGACACATTGTTTTAGCTTTTTAGGATGCCAGCTGCTGTCTGGTGGCTTCTGATAATGGTGTAGTATTTAAGGGTCAGCAAAGGTCAAAAACTGCAGGCTGCACAGCTCAGCTTTCACACAAAAGAGTTCACTTGTTGTGTATTTAAATGTCCAAGGTTTTTAAAGTGTAGTCAGTTAAAAACACAAAAACACAAAGTCATGACTGTGAAAGAGCAATTGTTGATTGATATGTTTATTTTAGAACACAAGTCATGTATGCAGTTGACAAGGCTATAAGTGGTGCTTTTAAACCACATACAATACACATAAAGTGACATCAAAATATGCTAAACTCCTGAGAAAAATAGTTTTTCTAAAATTCTGTCTCATAGTACAAAATAGTCCCTCCCCAAGACTCTGGTAAAAACTTTATCATGAATACAGTAAGGAGTAACAGGGCTCTTCCTAATTAAATCTCCTTCATGAACAAAATACCCTGCAAATAAATTACAATCATTGCAATAAAAACAAAACAACTCTAAAGCTTTACATTTTTTTCAAAGTGAAAATGGAACACAGCTTTTTAAACAGACTGTACAGTTTAGACTCCTGCCAATGTCAACAAGTGTTAAGGCAATTTTAAGTGGTACAAATCAGCAGTGAATACAGCTATGAAAGCATTTCAATGAGAACATTGGTGATTGCAGAATTACAATTTTCTTGAGATAAGATGATTATAAAATCAATATTTTGTCTGTGGATAGCTAAAGCTCTTGTGTGGGCCATAAATTTACCAAAGTGTGGTTACACAGGTCACAGATGGACAGGAATGTTGTTATTGGAAAAGGGTCTCCTCAGGCCTAGCAAACAAAAGGCAGATTCAATCCATGTCCAAGCCTATTCATGCATTCGTCCTGTGCTCATCAGTATTTGCCAAGCTCACATTGGGCAGTGATAAAGCTATTCTAATTACTGGCTTGTCCTTTTAAACAGGCCCAGGATTTAAAATGGGTTGCTTAGTCATAGTAGGTGAACATTTAGCCTCCACAGCAGTTGCCCTTGAATCAATTCAATAATATTATTGCCATATCTTCATATTAAAAGCTTGAATCTTCAAAATTCATGGCCTCCTTGGTGATGATTAATTGTTTTCTTGAGACACTGTAGACTCCTGAGAAAACAACAAAAAGCAGATCAGTTTGGACTTCCTGTTTGTGCACCAGTAGCTGTCAGTTTAGCAGCTAATGTTAACATTTATTCACATACCTACTCTGTACCATCAGGTAATGGAAAAACCCCATTCATTGGGATGCTTAGATTTACTAGCAGTTGGCTGTGTACTTTAAGTACTCCTACTTATCTTATCTCTACTATTTGATGTTGCAATCAGATGCATTAACCTCACAGTATTATGGTCAAGGTATGCTTATATAACTTGTTGCATTTAGATAAGGCCACTGTTGTTAATGGGATAGCCAGAGCAGACAATAGATCCAAAACTCAGGTGCTTGGGTTGATATTCTATTTTCTTCTTTAAATTTTAATTCAAACTAATTTCCTCTACATGTTAAGAGCAATATATGGGAACATAGCAATACTGTGATTACCAAAGGGTTCGAGTTAATGAGACTAATAAGGTGCTATAAAAATAATAGACTTCCTGCTATTAAAGTAATAAATTCAAGCATGCTGATCTGGCACCTGTAAATTCTGATCTTTGGTGTCCTTGAATTGCGTATTATTAATATTACCTGATAAGAATACATTTGTAAACAATAATTGCATCTAAGTTGAACATTATGAAATGCAAACATTATTTAAAGTGAAAAGCCTCTTACAAATGGAGTCCTCTCGCCGTATTTGCTCCAAAAGGTCATCTTGACAGTGTTCTTGTGGCCTGTCCGCTGGTCAAAGGTCTGGCACGTCTGGAAAGGGGGGCTGTACAGGTGCAAACTGATAGCGCCCTCTGTGTGGCTCCCATTCTCCACACGGTGCAGGCCCATAGAGTCTGAAGAGACGAAAACATGCATTTAGGGTGTAATGTAAAGCCACAGGAATGCTATAAAATGAGGCTTGGATTCGTAGACGGTTACAGGCAGGTCTTTAACTAACAACAGAGACCTAATAGTACACCATGGCTCCATGTCAGCAGAAATTTGGGAAAAAAGGTCTTAGCAGTGGGTTGTAAAATGACAGCTGGATGTGACTTTTCATTATTTCTGGGTTTACATTGGTTGCAAACACTGGTTTTGCTGTGTGCTGAAATAGACACATTTCATACATGGAGTTTACTGTCTCATATGAAGCAAACTGTGACATCATAACATTTACTAGCTTAGCATCTTCACTCTTGATCCTGGACACAAACTCAAGCAAACAAATACATTACAGGGTGATCTAGTGAATTAATCAATGTTCAAGGAAGGATTTCTCACCATTTATGTAAGCAACCTCATTTTCCTGCAGAATTGTCTGTGACTTTTGCACCATTTCTCCCTGAGATTTGTTGTCAGGCCACTTGAATTGTGTCTCTTTGAGCTGCCCCTGGAGCAGCTTCATGAAACAGTGTGAGTCTGTGTGGTCATGGATACTACTGTAATGTGTAAAAACAAAATACATGTCAGAACTGATCCGAGTACAAAATGTACATCCAAACAAGGTTTATGTAACATCAAACCATTTTCAAGTATAATCACTTTTACACATCAGCAATTATCTGGGTGCAATATCCAAACAGGTATTTATAATGACAATGACTATAATATAATTATTACCACATTACAATTAAAACAGGTTTTATGATTGATATAGCATTGGATTAACATTTCACCTGCCATGACCTTCTCCCCAGCACAAGATAATGAGGTTAAACTTCCCATTTCCTTCATCCACCAAATTCCTTGTGTATCTATAAAAAGAACAAAGTATTAATTAAAAAAACAGATTGCTGTGTGTTCTTACAAATCTTTTATAGAAACAAAGCCTGAATGTTTGGCCCTTTCAAACAAACAGGTGTTAAGTGTGCAGGTCATCCCAGTTTCAGTCACAGATTCAACAAACACTGTGATGAGCTCAGTTTCAGCACATCTTTTTAGGGATATGACACGAGCTCTCCTTCTGCTCAGACCATGTGCGTTTGCGTTGGCTGTACTTTTTGTCTACAAGACTCCAGGAGTGACCAGATATTTCCAGGCCAGCTGCGGCTCTGGCAGGACACACCACAAGCCTTAAATCTCAGCAAAAATCAGCGGGTGTGTAACCGTCCTCAGTGTTGATTGGACGTCCCACGCACCCTCCCTCCACTTACCCTCTCTGATCAAAACACCGAACCATTAGCATTTCTCTCATAAAAACAAGCATTGCTATTGAAGTAAAAGCCTAACTCTCTAACATTTTAAAATAACAAACCTATATTAGTCATTGATACTGTCCGAAATCGATGCCAAATGAGCGCGTAAACAGTCTCGATGGAGATAATTAATGCAAACAAGTTTTTTATTCAAATGAGGAGCGACGAGAACAGCATGAGTTACTGTTGTGGGAACCACTCATTTTCTTTCAAATACAAGTTTATTTATGAGATAGTAATATCTTAATACTCTTGTCAAAAAAGTCATAAGAACCTAGTTCATTACCAGAATAAAAGAGGGAGCATATAAGATTGGCGCGCTCCTAGCGGAGATACGCTTCTTAGAAATACAGCCGGTGAGGTAACTAAATATAATCATGTAATTATAAAATAAAGTATTTTACCTGAACTGGTCAAACTTTGCGAACTGCTTCCAGTCTTGAGGGTTGCTCACATATGATTCCATGATCTGTTTGACCTCTTCAACATTGATGGAGTTACTCTCAAAAATCTTGTGCAAAATTGCAATCAGCTCATTCAGGTTTTTCGGCACCGCCACTTTGGTTTGATCCATTTCTACTGCGATTGGAGTGGAGTTTGTCTCAGAAGTTGCCTTTTGTCTCTTGAACCCCAGATTTCTGCACGCAGCTTGCTGTTTCGTGTACTTTTATAGGGTTGGCGCGGCAAGAGATGGAGATGGACCGTACCATTGTGGAAAAGGGTATACGCCCACAGCACAGCGTCCTCTTTCAGCTAGTTTAGTGATGCCTTTTGGCATTTTGTAAATGACTTCATCATTATATTCGTGCGCTTTCGTCCATTTTCACAGTGAAATGTTTATCAAAGCTATTTCTGCCTTTCTACTTGATTAAAATAACGTTTTTTTCAGAAATTAAGAATTTGGATCAGCCCCTTTTGAGGCCGGTTCTACCACGTTGTCACAAACACAACCTCTTCTTTTCTCTTTCATACTTTCTCCCAAGGCTTTGTCCCAACAATAGCTGTCCAGCCTCTCTTTGTGGCCCCTCTTTCCAGAGCCTCCATAGTCACAGTGAGGGATAGGAAGGGTGCACACAAGATGTGTAACAAACAAATCAAAGGAAAACTCTGAAAATGCTACTATATGTAAGTGAGATGAGATTTGAAATATTGTGTTTTGTTACAAAAGGATGACATTTGATATAATAACAACACATAAATAATGAAGTACTTAGGGAATGTTCAATACATATACCACTGGTTCCTAAATTCATTGTGGCATGACCAGAAAATCCTGTACAGGCAAATCCTACAGAGATAAAATTTGTCTTAGGTGTGTTAGTTATTTAAAAGATACAACTCAAAACTCTCAGACAATGTGGAACAGTCATGGGTGAAGCGACTAGTATAAGTGACGAGGGACAGATCTCACAACACCTTTTAAATTTATAATCACTTATCAACAAGTGTTATTTTACTTTTTCTCCTTGAACAGACTGATTTAAGTTTTTTTTTTTCTTTTTAAGTTTTAAGGCACCAGGTTACAGAAAACCCTTTTTATTAGTTTCTTGAGAAAGCTAGATTATCCCTGTCACTTTTCAAATGCCTCCTCCGCCCTTGGGTGCAGTATACAATCATGTTTTATGGAAGGAGGAACTATCCTTTACTTGCTCACTAGCCTGAACTTGTGCAAATACACTGACTTTGTGTTGATCTGTGGACTTGTTGTTGTGGACTTGATGCTAAAATCCAAAACAGACACTGGACAGTTTGCTTTGTGACATCCAGTGTGTTGTTCATCTGAGCAAGAGCTGTTTTCAGACATTCACTATAAATCATTGTGTTGCTTTGTAGATGTTTGTGTCATTCAGTCACAATGCAGCCTCTTTTCAGTGAACGGACGCCACAAAAAAACTCCTAAACAAGTTTAGAGAAACAGTATTGAACTGTAAATCTTATGTGAGGAAGGAAAGTACAGCATTTCTGCAAAACAGAAAACAGTAAAGGTAATTCTCATGTTTTCTGAAAATATTACTCATGTTCTTTTGAATGTTGATATCTAATAACTGAGTTTCATTTTGAGTGGTTCAGAGCGAAGCAACAGCCATAGGTTTCCTTGGCAGTAGTCCTGTAGCGTGAGTCAGTTACTGGAAACAGACCCAGTCCGCCTGAAAAACATTCAGGCATCCTATAGAGGGGGGGGGTGTTCTGTACACCAGAGCTGATGACCAGCCTGCCACATCATCAGGGACAAGGGCTCCACCTTGTGGATAAAACATGAATGGACTCGCTGCAGAAAAAAGACGAAAATTATTGAAATGAGCTGCAGTGAGATGAGGAAGAGTAAAATGAATCAATTAGGCTCAAGAAGTGTATTTAAAAGTAGTCAGTGTGTTCATTATCATGTGTAAAACACACCTGTGTCAAAGATAAAACGTTTTATTTTGTAAAAAAAAATAAAAAATTAGGCAAAACCTGACATTTAAATGTAGACAACATTAACAACATTCTCCCTTACGTTCATACAGCAGTGCATTAAACTGCCATTTAAAGGCAAATTTTCTCATAATTTCTTTTGATATAAAAACCCAGTTCCAACACTGTGTAAAACGTAATCAAAACAAATGCAATGGCCTATTCACAATAGAAAATAAAGAACAAGGCAGAACAAAGGCAGACTTTCTCAGAAGTAAAGATGGGCAGGTTCTCAGAGTCTTTTGATTGTATTGTGATCTGTAGATGGTGGGATATTCAAAGTCTTTGCAATTTTATGTTGAGGAACATTTTTTGAAATTGTTTTACATTTTTAAAATGTACTTATAGCAAATTGCCTCTGCTCATCTTTACTTCTGAGAGCCTTTCTAAAATGCTCCTTTTATAACCAGTCTTAAACCTAATTTTCAAATGCTCATCCAGGTGTTTTTTTTTCTTTTTTTTTCTACCTGTTACTTTTCCAGACTTTTGTTGGCCCTGTCCCAACTTTTTTCAGACGTGTTGTTGCCATAAAATTCCTAAAAAGCTATTATTTTTCATATAATTGGTAACATGTCTCAAATTCAACACCTCATATGTTGTTTATGTTGTGTTGAGACTTAAATATTGTTTTATGACATTTGCAAATCATTGGATTCTTTTATTTAAATTTACATTTTGCAGAGTGTCCCAGCGTTTGTATTTTGTAGATGCTGTTCCTTCAAGACCAAGCAAGTCAAACACAAAGAGACCAAAAATGTCAATCTGCAAATGTACCATGTATTCTGTAAGCCTGTAACAGATTTTGGTTCTTAGTTGATGAAAAAGGCAATTTGAAACAGCCTGGAAAACTAGTTAAATGCCTTAATGTCTGGTTCTTTCATATTGCATCTTGATCACTTCACATAAAGGCTTCCTGCTGTTAAAATAAATTGTTACAACTTTTTAGTAATATAAACGCTAAGATGTTTACTAAATGAGAAGAGTGGGGCTCAGCTGTGGTTTGAGCCCTCGCGGCTGCTGTAGCTCGAGGAGGAGGAGGGCATGACTGTGTTTGACGTGGAATATTTCCGTATGGAGACGATGGACGAGTAGTGTGTGCGCGGCTCACTCTTCTCCTGCGTTAGCCTTAAACCGAGACGGGATTTGGCCCTGAATCCCAGTCGGAGCTGGGTTCACGGGGGTTGACAGACTACAGTCTTTCACAGACTGGTCTCTTTCTGTTCCCGTCTCCCTCCGCTCCGATACAATCATGATCAAAGCCATCCTGATTTTCAACAACCACGGAAAACCGAGGCTCTCCAAATTCTACGAGCACTATGTGAGTACATCTTTCTCAGTGCGCTTTTGTTGACACGTTTGACTTCTCTCAGTGCGATTTAGGGTTTTAAAACACTTTTCTTCCTGCTCGTTCAGTAAAGAGGAAATACAAGATTGCTGGCTGATCGGATGGACAGGTGTGCGTAAAAAGATATTGTTTCAGAGACTATAAAATGTCACTTAGAGCTCCACTGTCGCTTTAAAATATGAATAATTAAACACATGCAAGCCGAGGCGAGGCTATCTCTTTCCACTGGAGTAGGAAACCAGCCAGTTTTGTTCAGCCGTGGCCCTAAATCCAGCTGTTCCGCCGCTGCTGAGTGGACACAGTGGGGCGAGTTCACTGTGTTTGTGTCACATGACTTCTTAATAACGCCCTTGTGAGTGACTCGTGCCTTTTGCAATTGCCACGAGTGATGCAATTGCTCATAGTACCCTGCAAGGCTATATATTACACCCCCTAATACTAGAAGATTTTACCCCAGGCAACAATTGACAAGCTTAATACGTAATATCCTTGTTGGGATAAGCTGTGTTGGCTTGTTCTCTTTAAGTGGATTTATTTGTCAAGGTTGGCTTGCTGTCCCTGCTTCAATATTAGGACAATAGGCTGGTGACGCAGGCAGTGCCCTAACCCCCCTTTACTTCACCAACAATACTTCTCTGGCTACACATGCTTCCATAAACCCAATGTCCAGACAATAAATGCTGCGTTCTTTGTTGCATACATTTTTTTTATTTCACATTGCTGCTGTTATTTGATATTACAAACAACAGAAGACAAAAAAGCCAGTGTCTTGTTTGTAATGCACATGAATAAATGTATTTTTTTTTAGGAGAATAAGCCTATTCAAACAAGACTCATGAAGGCTTATAGACCATCTGTTGCATTGAAAGCTGAGGTGTCATCTTACTGTCTTAGTATGACTTCACAAATAGCCTACTGTTGGCTGCGGCAACGGTGTCTAAATTAAAGTCATCTAATTACTAAGGATGGACTTGTAAATGTGAAAAATGTGTCTATAGATTTATAGGGCTTGTGTGGAGAGTGGCCAAGCAGCAAAGGTGTTTATCCTATTAGTTATAGCGTGTCTTCTGCATCTGTCCAATCAAAGGAGGACAAGCCGGGAGAGCAGAGTGAAATATGAACACACACAAATCTATATCACATAAATTCACCAACCATCAACCAACTCGCAGATGGCACCGGCAAGATGCTATCAGAACAACAGCATCGTCTACATCATGAGGTTGGATACAAATTAAATCAGAATAAATGCCCAGAATGATCAAACAATTATCACACAACGAGAACACAATTTCTCCCAAATGCCTTTTTAATGTGCATGTCTTTTCCTTGCATTCCAATAATAACTCACAGAAGTGCAACACTGTTTGTCCCATGGCTCTAGTCACATGACACATTTAAACTGCACTGTGGAGACCATCTTCTCTCCTTGTGCTTACTGACCTGATCTACTGACTTCAGCGTCAAAACATTGGTGCAGAGACCATATGTTTGTAGATGTTTTTATTTGTAGATGTTTTTATTGACGTCTGTGGTGCCTTCTAGGAATCCTTGAAATCCCCAATCTCTCCCTAAGCCTTTAGTAACTGTTTACCAACATATCTGAAGATATCTGTGATTATGCACAGTGTTATCAATTACTCAACAAACAGACTCGGTGGGGATTGTTTTATGAGAGCATTATGTCAATAGCCTTTGGGCACAAGTTTTATTTAAGCATCTGTGAAAAGCAGATACACATGTTTGTTCACTTAAATGTAAAGATGCTTGTATGAACTCAGTAATTTAGCTGTATTAAAAAATGCTCACTGAAAGCACCACTTATATAAATATAATATGTCTTATTTGTTGTTCTTTTGGTATAATAAGCTCCTCTGTTTCGTTTCCACTACAGACTGAAGACACAGAACAACAGATCATCAGGGAAACCTTCCACTTGGTCTCAAAAAGAGATGAGAACGTCTGTAATTTCCTTGAGGGAGGAATGTAAGTTGTGAATTTCTTGCTGGAGAACGACTCGCTCTGTTTTAAATGTGACTACAAATACTCTTGAGTCTCAGTTCTGATAAAACGTGACGGCAGTGTGGTTCACGCACAAACACAGAGCCTTTTGTGAGTGACAGGTAATTGTGAAAAGTGTTTCTTCGATGCTCATTTATCATTCATGAACGAGGAGCTCGGTGTTGTTTTACACTGGAAGCGTCTCTTTACCTTTCAGGTCTATGCTCCCAACACAAATCTATTACACTGTGTTGCATTTGATTGTATTTGAACTATCACATTAATATTGCACTATTAAACTTATAATCGTTTTAGTGTCCTTAAAGCAATAATGAAGCATGCAACATTTCCTGTGAAGGCCTTATCTAACACCACAAACAGCCTTTATCTCAATTACCATCTTTTCTCTGTGTTTACTTATGTTGTTTTTCTCTTCATGTTGTTTCTAGCCTGAGTCATAAACACTTTTATGGCATTTTGCATCAGGTCATTTAAAGGGTAGAGTACTACAGTGAATACACACACACCCCGCAGCCTTAACCTTTTGAAGAACTCTGTCACATTGTATAAATCAAAAACTGCTGTAAACTGTAAATGTTGTGGTGGACATGATGATCATTTTATTATTGTTTTTGCATTATGTTGTTGTGATGTTTTGTTCCCTGTGCTTTAGGTTGATTGGAGGGTCAGACTACAAACTCATCTACAGACACTACGCCACTCTGTACTTTGTGTTTTGTGTGGATTCGTCAGAGAGTGAACTAGGAATTTTAGACTTAATTCAGGTAATTTTCTAATATCTTACATAATCATATCATAATCATACTGAATAAAATATGTATTTTATGGCGATTGAAAGTGATCTGATTTTTCTGTTTAGGTCTTTGTGGAAACATTGGACAAGTGCTTTGAGAATGTTTGTGAGCTTGACCTAATTTTCCATGTGGATAAGGTAGGACACCCCTGAACTGTTTGGCTTCACTGTTAAATACATTATGTTACTTCTAAAGTATGATTAACCTGGGACCTCAGATTGTAAATAAGACCTGTTTTTGGACTGTTTTGGAGAGGCTAACAGTTCTGACATAGACAAATACTTATTAACAAGTATTAGTTGGTCTATTTTTAATTGGAAGATGTGATAGAGGGTTGAGGAAAGGGGATGTTCTCTCTCCTCTGAGGCAGCTGTTGTTGTGTTTTTGGGCTATACAAAAATAAAAGCCTTGTCTTGTTGCAGGTCCACAACATTCTGGCTGAGATGGTGATGGGTGGGATGGTCCTAGAGACCAATATGAATGAAATCATCACTCAGGTGGATGCCCAGAACAAAATGGAGAAGTCTGAGGTAAGCACATGCCTACCTGGCCAGCGTATGTATGACTTGATTCAACATTCATACCTTTTCTGGAGGTATTGTATAGAGTATGCAGGCATGTGTGTATGCTGCACCCTGCATGCGACTCTCCAGTGACCTTGTGGATGCTTCCTACGACTAGTGTTTGTGCTCTTCTTCAACCCTCGTTCCTGCTGCTGCACTGCTCTCGACACAGACCAAAACTCAACATGTTCCGCCTCCAGTATGAAATACAGTATCATAGTCATCACTTGTCATCACAACAAAGCTGAACTGTACCATTGTCAGACACATTTCAAGAATCTTACTATCATTATCATTTAAATTTAACATATTCATGGCAGAACGGTTGTCAATGCTCATCATTTTAGGGGAATTATAGTAGAACTCTTATTACTTGCTGTAAGCGTTGCATTAATGCTTTTCTAATGTCTTCCTGACATCTTTAAGACAGTGTCCTTGCCTAGATATTCTCTCTTTGCAAGGACACTGCTTTGCTTTCCATACAGCTTTTGCTATCAGATAAGCATTTATTATTTAAAAAGAATGTTTTGACAGACAGCCAGAGACAATTTCATGAAATCATTTCTGTTGTGCATTATGTGGACTTTAGCCTTTATTGCCCTGAAGCTGAACAGCACTAATGATTTGGCTTTGTTTTCAATCACTGACTCACTGAGACAGGGTTGTGCATTTTTGCTCATTTTGCTGTGACAGAAGTAGTTGTTTATGTTCTGTTGAGGGCATTATGTGGTTAGTTGATGTCAGTTGTAAACTTAAACATGAAAATGAAGTTGTAGTAAATTGTTAAAATTGTGAAAACTGTTGTAACTGATGTAAACAGTCTGTACAGTACTGTTTTACAATCATCAGAGCTGCTCTGTCTTACCCCTCCCAGACGTATCTTAGACCGCTGTGTGGTGTATGTGTATGTGTTGTTCACTGAGGCTAATTCAAAAAACCCTGTCCATTTTTGGGGCACTGTCTGGGCAACAAATTATTTTTTCCAAACTGGGAAAACTGATTGGATACAACTGTTTTTTATTTAATCAACCTTATACTGCTTCATTGCTGCTTTACATTTTCTTAAGCGGTCTAGGATAGGTCACATCACTTTCTGTGGAGATAAACTGTAATTACTTTAATCTGCTTTAACATTCCTCATTCCTCTTTTTCTGACTCTGTCTAGTTCTTTTCATTCTTCTTTCTCTTTACAGACGTTTATCTTTCAGTCTACCAGGCAGGACAGGTAGACACAGGTACTGCTAAATTTACAACCGAGTACTGTAACCTTAACTAAAGTCTATTACCCTCAGTCTCTCCACACGGCCCTCCATTTGACAGTAACCTGAAAACACTAACATGCTGCGGGAATCTTTCATGGCAAACCCAAAAATGCTCATTCTCTTTGAATGGACAGGAGTTGGACTAAACAATGTGATGACAATATTAAGCTCTAAGCCGTTGAAAGGGTTTGTAGTGTGTCACATTTGCACATATGTGGTTGATTGATCATTTTGCCTACTCCTGTCATTCAAAGACTACCTTTTTTATTATTTATTCAGAGCACTTTAGCAAATTCCTAACTTATTCCTTTTTCTTCGGGGAGTACTTATATATAATGCAACGTGTAGCTGTTACATTTTTTATAGCTCAAAATACAACCTTTGCTGTGTTTGCTCTTGCAGTATATTTATACATCAGTTACTCAGCATTTCTCTCAAACCTAATGGACCACTGTAGTATGTTCAGAGGTTTCACAAAAATATCTCTTGTCTACCTCCTGAATATTGAGCCCATGTGCTGGTTCAGCATTCCTCACAGTTAATGCCCCGGTCAGTTTGTCATCCATCTAACACAAGCCTTTCTTGAGGCTCAGGAGAGAGACAAATGGGTTTCGGACAAATGGTCCATTGAAATAATCTTGTGAAAAGTATCTACATTCCAACACAATCTCACTAGTCATATCTTAGACATGACCTAAGGATCAGTCTGGTCAAACAGTCCCCTTTAAAAACAAACTTGTTATGTTTTTGTTATGGTCATTTTTGGGTTTGTTGGCTAAAGATTCTTTGGGGGGATCTCTAACCACAGTGATGCTCAAATGTCTGCTTACATTATAGACATGGCTAAAATGCATTTATATCTTACTGCTTTTAAAAGCTTTTGCTCCATCTGACATTGGGGTTCACTGTGTTAGAGTGACACTTTTACTCTTTTCCCTAGAACAAGTCATTATAGTTCAGTAGGAGGCTTATAACCCCACATGTCATCAGTAGCATCAGCAACCACAGAGTCGTCACAGTAAATGTTTAATATTCATTGAAGTAAACTAGTTCATTAGCTACAGCTATTTGTAGCATTTGTAGTCTTGGTTTTGTGATTCCAGAGGGGTTTTCCGTCCACTGGAGGTACAGTATAATGGCAAAATATTATGTTTTTTCATTTTATTTGTCATACCTAATCTCCCCAAACACCCATGTATGTCCTCATATTCCAAATCCATTTTTTTCTGCTTTACCCAACTCTCTTCTTGTATTTTACCCTTATCGGTCCTCAAGAGTCCGGTGGGTCCACCTTTCAAGCATTGCTGCCTTTGTTGATTTGATGAATGTCCAGTTTTGCTCAAAGTTTTACAATTGGTGAATGGTCTAGTAGAGTATGTCCTCACATTTGATTCATAATTGGCTCTGGTTGTGATGTAAATCATTATAAAACTGAATATTGCATGTGCATATGAAGCTCTGAAGGCATCTGAATGTACATTTGCACATGTTGTCTGTCTTAGTAGCTGTCAGTGCTTTTGCATTTTGTCAGCAGGTGACTGTTTTTGTCTATTATTCTGTTTAGCACTGAGTTTTGTGTTTGTGTGTCCAGTGTTCATTGTTCAGTGTCCTGTCTTGTAGCATTTTCATTTGATGTTTCAAATCTGATGAGCTCTTCTCTCTCTGTGTTTAGGCTGGTATTGCAGGAGCTCCTGCTCGTGCTGTATCTGCTGTAAAGAACATAAACCTCCCGGAAATGCCGAGAAACATCAACATAGGTGACATCAGTATAAAAGTGCCAAACCTACCCTCCTTCAAATAGTGGCATCGGGATCCACAGCCTGCAGATGCCAGCCAGTGTTTACCACGATGCAATCTGTTTACCAAAACCTCAATTAACTCACTTTTATTAAAAGTTGTTGAAGGTACTGTGTGATCTGAAACTCCTGTTTATGTTTTTATCTTTTTCTTCTGTTATAAAAATGTTTTACTTATTTTTTCTGTTTCAACAAAAATGAAGTATTTATTTATCAGTGGTACATTCCTGCTGCCTCACTGGAGGTTGGCCTTTGATGTTCAGCTGCTACAGAACACGTCTGCGACAGTTTAACTCAAATTGTTTTGCTCATATGTTTACTGAAATGTGCAGGTAGTGAAACTTGGGGACAGTCTTATATTGGTTTGGTTTTTCCAGACCAAATAATCAACCAGTGAAGTTGAAATGAAGTAAACAAGTCCAATCATATCGACTGCTTGAATAAATGAACTATATTCAAGTTAGATAAAATATAAATGACAAGACAACAGATTTTATTGAAGAAACAGATGTGTGACAGATATGTGAATAAGTATGCTGAAATTATTTTCCTCTATTAAGTGTATGCAAAATATTTTTAAATGATTTATCTTCTTATCTTTTGTTTGAATATGTGCATGAGTTTTTTTTCTCTCCTTTTACAGCATAAATAAAGTGTTGAAATTCACCCTCTCTGTCTTTCTATTGTTATTTTAACAAATATATCCAAATAAATCCATAATCTGTAATAAAGGTCAGAAATGTCAGATTTATGCTAAATAAACAAACTCATACGACCAACTTTTTAATGATTATATGTCCTATTGTGTTTTTATGTATGTTGTAAGGCGACCTTGAGTGTCTAGAAAGGCGCATTATAAATAAAATGTATTATTATTATTATTATTATTATTATAACTTATAGTATTGTTCTATGTGAGGCATATGGTAAAGTGAAATAAATTGTATAGTAAGTATCCCTTTTTTTAGTCTAAAAATTCAGTATGTGTTTTGTTTCAACGTTGATTTTTTCATTCATTTGCGCAGAGCACTACACTACAAGAAGCTGCCAGCTCTGTTTGTCCATCGCGTATTCCGTAGTCACTACGATACACGCGTCATAAATGCGCAGCATTTGCGCAAATATTTTTCTATAATAATTTGCCATCTATTTGGGGAAAATAAGAGCTAAATGTTGTGTTGTGTGATGCTGTTGTACTTTCCCGTTTGTTTATTCTTGTATATTTCCTTGCGCTGCGCTTTACTGCGCAGCTTTGATGGTCACATGACTGTCTCGTGACAACAGGAAGAAAAAGTAAAGACAGTGGAGGATCATGTTGAGGATGCAGCTGCTTTTTTGACATTTAAAACTCTCTTTTTTATCCTTAATCAACATGGCTGCGATTATAAAAGAAACACAGAGGTTTGTGATTTTGTTACGACTAGAGACACATGAAGTTTAGCCTCTTTGCTAACCGTAGCGTTTAGCCTGCAGTAGCAGCCTATTTACATTTCACATGAATGAATTAAATCACAGTACCACAATGGGACACATTTTTCTGATCTTAATGTTTCAGTCTGATTTTCTCTGCGCATTAACCTTCATTTCCTTGGCTTTTATAGCATCAGAGTGCTTTTTTATTTTTATTATTTTTTCAGTTGAAATGTAAACACCTCGATATTAGCCTTTAATGATTACATTCATCATCTATATTATGTATCTCTTCTGTTTATTTGACATGGTTAGGATTAAATACAAAGGCCACTGATTGTACAGACTTTTAAAACCAGAGATTTTTCTTCTGTATTGTTACTGTACAAATGGCTGGTTATTAAATACACAGTTTTCGTTTGTAGTTTCAAAGAAGTTTTATACATCTGTTACAACAGTCAGCTATAGAAGCTCACACAACAACACAACACAACTTTACAGACTAATACACAACTTTTTAGGACCATATGTATTTAGTGTTATCTTAGTTCAATTTTATGTATGAAATTATATAAATAATTGGTTACTGAACTAACGCATTATTATTTCTAATATTATTGCTACTGCTAATCTGTCCAAAGCATAAAAGAAGCTGTAAGTTTCATCAACACGATTGATGTGAACAAGTTCTCAAGACTGATTTCACGCATCATACAAAGACTCCATCTGAAGGTACAGGCATTGTCCAGTTTTATAATCTGTAATATTGCCAAATTAAAAAAAAAAAGTTTATATCATATGTCCAACATTTTGTAATATATGCAGTTTTGTCAATGCTTAAGAGCCTTGGTAAAGTTTCTTGTTGCTAAGACTAAAAGGTTATGTTTTCACTTCTATACTGTATTTCTTTTTTGAATGAATGTTTTTTCATGATTGTTTTAGTTTATACATAAATAGGTATACATCTATATAAATATCAGGTCCTATTCTTCACAGGGAGAGCGTACATTCAGTGAAGAAGAGGAGCAGAAACTTGAGTCTGCCTTGTCGCTGGATAAACAAGCTCTTAGCCTTGTTCTGGAGACGTCTGCCTTCATTTTGGAGCAGGTTATGGGTTTTGCTGTTTAATTTCTCACTATAATAAGACACAGCTTCTATTTTTTTCATTTTTCACTGACTGATATAATGAGCTAATGTGTCCAGCTGGTGTCACTGTTGTATTCTGAATCAAGGTGTAATGGGAGAGTAACAGTTCTTCTTTTATTTATTTGTAATGTCCTGTTTTTCTTTCTCTTGCAGGCTGTGTATCACAATGTGAAGCCCCCCGCTCTGCAGCAGCAGCTGGAGGCAGTTCATTTAAACCCAGACAAAGCAGAGGTGTTTTCTCAAACCTGGGCCAGTGCTGGACCTGAGTTAGTTGAGAGACTAAAGCACAATATCTTTGCCCCTAAGAAGGTAAGAATGATAAATCCTGTCACAGAACCAGTGCATTTTATGTTTTTATTTTTTATTTTTTGCACAGTTCAAAAATGCATGGACTGAAGTCATAAACAATCTCTACAAATATTTTTAGATAGAGTTGTCCAGACCTGAATGTATTTTGTAGCGTTATGTGTCTCAGATGGAAATTGAATGTTTTTCATTTGCATCCTGATAAAATATTTCTTGCTAATGTTGTAATAAATAATGTGGCCCAACCCTCACCCACACCACACCTGTCCTCTGATGTTGTAGAGGCTTGTATGCACAATAACTCAGGCACACTTTTTATCATGGCTTCCCTCTCCATCATAAAACACTTAACTGTCCTGCCTTGACTCAGTGCCGCAAATATATGACTGCTACTGCTGTGATGGGTGTCGACCCGTAAATCAGACCGAGAGGTGGGGAATGAGAAGGATGGCTGTTAAAACACAAGATTTTACAACATTTTGTCCTACTTTAGAACCACATTCTTTCTCATTGTTTAATAGTAATGAAACTTGATCTGACATTAACGAGGTGGGCAGAGATAAAGTCTGAAACAGGAAAATAGATTAGAAAAGTCCAAATAAATGTTAAAATGTGTTAATTTATTTGGCCTTTACATCATTTATATGGTAAAAAAATGCATACTAATTTTAACTTTGTGCTGGAGTGAATGGATATTAAAGTTAAAAAATTGCAATAGCTCTAAATTGAAAGTGGCTGTATTGGTATAATAAGTTGGCTGTTGTTTGTGTGTTTCAGCTGGAGTTTGTTGGATGGCAGTTAAACCTGCTGATGGCCCAGTCGAGCCAATCCAGGATGAAGTCTCCCAGTGCCGTCCTCCAACTGGGGCTCTGCAGTGAAGACTCCGAGGTACATGCACGGGCCACATATCCTCAATTAGTACTGACACTTTACTCCTATTAGCCATTAATTTTAACTAGGTGTCAGTTCAGGGCTTAGTGGAAAATGAGAAGCTCCTCCAATCTGGCCTACTTTCTTTGCTAATAGATGCTAATCCCACTGGTGTGTGTCTTGACCCAGAGGTAGACAGGCATCTGGCTGTGGAGTAAGTGTAGTGTAAAGAGTAGAGATCAGGGAGCTTGTTATCTGAAACCTCCAGGGTGTCTTTGTTCTCTTGAGGGGTTTACTCTGCTGCCAGGATTGGACAGAATCTACTTTTGTTGGTTGGTTTTTATCCAAGAAGTACAGTAGAATATAATTCAACTCTCTTTTGTTTCACTGTATCCTAGTTTCTTTACTTACAATGTGGATTTACAACATGAGACATTTTTTATGTGTGTTCGCATAGCATTTGCTTATTATTGCTTTTGATTGCACTCATCACTAAGTCAGGCTAGTGTGTCAAGTCAACCATTTAGTATGCAACTAAAACTAAATATGAATAATTCTGGTTAAAGCTTGAGTCAGCATTTATACTGTTTGAGTGCAAAAATCAAATAGAAAAGAGCAATATCCCTATAGACTTTTGAAAATCCCGAAACAGACTTTAAATATTTAGTGTTTTTTTGAAGGGTTAGAATGAGGACCATTAATTCAAGTCATGGATAAGATATTGTTTTTCTTCAGCAGAGCAAATTAAATGAAAATACTGGGGTGTACCTTTTCATTTTTAAATGTCTTACGTTATTGTCAATCCATAATACAATACAATACAAACTCAGAGATTGCAAATGGAAACATTGCCAGCAGCATTTTAGTTTAGACATGCCATTTATTCAAGTCATGGACACAATATTGTTTTTAGGGGTGTGGCAAGATCTCATGCCACAGGATTTCTCATCAAGGTGAAAAGCTGTCTCGTCTGTGTGGCAACCTTTTAGTTTTCCAATGGAAATAAGAAACACTGAAAGAGTGATAGACACAAACAATATGTAAACTAAGACATGGCGAAGACATATACAGAGCAACCACAGCTATCAACCAGCCACTGGGGTCTACCCTTCATTTTTAAATGTCTTTGGTATTGTCAATCCATAAGAGCAATAAAACCTCTGAGATTTTAGATTTAAATATTGTCTGTAGTGTTTTAGTCTCTGTTAAAAGCTTTTCCAAAACGTGAGTAATGGGGCATACGTGTAAAATGCAGCAAAAGTTATGTTTTAAACAAATAAAGGGATGAACATAATTCAAATGATTTTAATTATAGATACAATATGGCAGTTGCCTGGACTGAAATATTTCCTAAAACATTAATTAAATCTATTATTAATCTGTGCCTACTTTTCAGTTTTGCATGTTGTACATTTTTGTTTCGTTTTCTTATATCATTCAACTCTGCCATATCATTTGAATTCAGTGACACTGTTTGCTGATACTGATTCTCAAACATTTACTTAAAACCAAAAACCGGTTTGGTGAGACAGCGATGGGCTTGATTTATCCCTGTTGCCTGGATGGTGATGTTCCAGCTGACTAGTCAAGTGTCTTTTCTCCATGCTAGTTAATATTCCTGTCCCTGGAGAAAACAGGCTGCGTCTAAATGAGGAATTAGGCCCGACATATTCAAAGTGTTTCCATATTAAGTACTAGCCGATAGTCATGCGCCAGGAAAATATATGTTTGCCTTTATCTTTACGAAGAAGACAGCAGTCGAGTGTTTTGTTGTAGACACTTTTTTCCTTAGGCTTGAAAAAACTGGCATTAATTTATTTAAATCCACTTACACATTTTCCCTTGTGGGAGGAGATCGCTCGTGGGGGGCTTAAACAAGGCTGGTTAAAAGTGTTGGGAGAGTTATTTGACTCAATATTACGCATGTGCTTCTTTTCTAAACTGCAGGGGGCACTGTTGTCTTACAGCTGATGAAACGTCAAGCTTGAGAAGTAGAGTGTATCAGAGATAGATCATGTAAGTTTGCATAAATGTACCTTCAGTGCAACCTGTTCAGTGCAAAAAAATTCCATTAGAGCTTTTTGATTAGACTTTCTTGACTGTTCTTTTTTTTTTGTCTCCCAAACTTTCTGCAAACTGCTCTGTGCAATTCATGCCGTGTCAAAACACTGCATTGAATGAGAAGTAAATTAGCTTTCTGTTGAAATGAAAAGCAGCTTCAAGTGTCATGCTAATTGCGAAGCAGATTTTTAAGACCTTTTTTCCAAACAGGGAGAGATGAGCAATCGAAAAATGGGACAAATTAGCTGATTAAACCTGACAGGAGTCACAGAGCAGGTAAAAAAATATGGAAAAAGGTGGTTGGAGAAGAAAAAGTGGTGAACAGATGAGCTGAAAACAAATAAAAAGGAACAAAGAAAGTAATATAATGACAGTGAAGAGGAGGAAAACGGCGATGTAAGGGTGACCGGCTGGATGATATTGATCGGTTGGAAGTCACGTGGAGAGTTACAAAGTCTCCCATCTGACCAGCCTCCTGCTTCATTAACACACTCCCTGAGGAGGAGGAATACTGCCATGACTCTTCACTCATATTCACTAAACACTATACTATACTAGACTTAAAATGGATGCTGATTTAAAGAATATTTTGTAACGTATCCAACCCGGCTGCTTCCAAATATGGATCACTGTTTTGGCTCCAAAGTACTGTGCAGCAATCACAATACCTCCTAAATTGAATTAGCCTTGGCTCCAGTAGAGAGTTCTTGGTTGCTGTGTTGTATTTAGTGTCAGGACTGTGCAGGTAAAAACAGAGATGTCTTACATGTGGGATACTTGGTTTACCCTCTCAAGAACCTCCGAAAATTGGATAAAATCTTGAACCTGTCGCATATCTCATAGGATAGCGCGCTGACCAAACAGGACTCGATCTGCAAAGAGCAAGGAGCAGATTAGAGGATATAGAATAAAAAAAAGAAGACAGTGAAGGTGATAAGAAGGACAAGATGATATGATAACACGAATGAATAGAAAATGGGAAGAATGAGGAATATGGGAAATGTATAAAGTTAGTGACAAAGTAGGAAGACTTTATAATTGGGACATGCTTTTTATCACTGTATCAAAATGCTTAGATCCAACAGTATCTGAAATGATTTTGGGAAAAATGATAGGACACTCCATTAAACTAAAGTAAACTCCAGAAGAATAACCTAAACACAGTTACCAGCTGTTGAAAAAGGCTTTGTGAATCATAAAGTCATACCCATCTTACCCTAAAATGCTGGATTAACTTTAAAAGAGGAACACAACTTGTTTAATGATGCCTTATCTTGTCTGTAGCAATACAAGGGTTCCCATGGATCCTGGAAAACCTGGAATATCTTTTCCAGTAATCGAAGTGTCATGGAAACTGGGAGATAAGGTATTGTGATGGCAAGTCAGCATGTAATTGATTGAATAACATGCCATATACAAGGTTATGTTCATTTTGGCTAATCTGAATTAACTGTCATTTGTGGTTTTCTTTTTAGTCTCATATTGTGTGGTTATATTGCTATTTTGCTCCTTTGCAGTGTAGTTTCTGGACTTTTTACTGTCGTGGTAATCTTTGAATGAAGTTGTACTTAAAAAGCAGTGACTAAAAAATCCCAGTGGTAGCTTTCTGTTTCTAGTGGTCCAGGTAAACTTACAGTCAAAGTCCATCAATCAAAGGAAATTATACAAGACTGTCAGTAAAATTGCCTTTTATTCATGCATCAAAGCCTGTGCAGTGCTTTGTCTCAAGGTAATGGATACCTGATACAGCCATCGGAGGTTAGTTTTAATATTACTTACTGTTTGTGCAATAGAAGATTACAGCTGAAGGATGTGGTGGTTTAGTGCCTGGCGCAGAGAGAATAAAAACGTTCCCAGTGAATGGAGATCATATTCCGAGCAGCAGTTTCGGCAGCTAACTCAATCTGTCTTTGTTGTCTGAAAATGCAGAGTATTGACAAATCATTCAGGACAGAGTCTGGCTCGAACTGTAATGTCATCGTGGCACTCTTTTGGATAAGCCATTTTATGAGCTACTCTTTGTCATTCTGAAATATAGTGTGATGTGCCATTGGCTGCCTGAATACTGTTTGACAAAAGCATTATATTCTCATGCTCAGTGACTATTTGTTAGAAAAGACTGTCTTTCTTCATAGCTCTGTGTTATTTATCCCGGTAAATCCTAGAGGAATCATTTTCTCTTTTTTTCTGTATTCCATGGTTCTCATAAACATTCATCTTTTTGAAAGTGTCTCCATCTTTATTTTTGTTTCTGTTCCTCTGAGCCGCTGATCCACAGTTGGAGGGTAGGGTGACATTTATAATACAGAACATCCGCGCAGCCACCGCTGATTTCAATATTTATTGTGGACATGCCAAGCCGCAAAGGCACTCGGTAAGAGTCAGTGAGCTAATGTTGCCTCCACGCGCCGCTTCAGACTTCAAAGGCTATCTTTAGCTTACAGCTTCAGACAGACTCGATGAAAATTGATAAAGCAAAACTTTTTGAGTTTCAAACCTCAAAAGGTAAATGTACTCTGAGTGTGACTCCGAACAGATTTTTAATGTTTCTCCAGTGACCCAAGAACTAAATCTGCTCAAACTTTGTACTAGTTCTACTTTATTGCCGACTGAAGCCTTCTTTTTTGTGCTTTATTGAAGACAGAGTAGAGTAACTTCTGAAGACTTCTGGTGTATTTCTTTACATAGTATTGCTGGAATTGGATATAAAGCTTTTATGCATCCAATAGCTTCTCTCATCTGTAGTTGTTAGTAATTTTTAGCTTTAGTAGACTTAAGAAGTATTCCCTGTTATTTCTTTCCAAATTTTTATTGACTGTTATACCATTTAAAATGGTAAATGGCTGCATTTCTATAGCTCTTTTCTTTCAGTGTGGGCACTCAAGGGGTGTAAGCATCGATTCACTCTTTTTTTGCTCTCACAAACAAACACATTCATCGGTTCAGTGTCTTGCCCGGGGACACTTTGACAATGTGACCAGGAGGACTTTATGATGAATATTTTGGGCTCCTAACTTCTGGCCTAAACGTAAAGTTGTCACGCAGACTGGTCAGGTCAGCTCCTTCCCTCTACACTGCACAGATAACTCGACTCCAAGCCTGACCTCAATTGGGTGAACATTTTTCCATGTTATGGCTCTGTACTGACCTTTACAAGTCTTTATAATCCAATTCCTATGAGTGTTCACTAATAAAGTTCTCCTTCCTACGACATCCAGAAAGTTCCCAGTCTGTCTTTTAGCGTGACTCCTTTCAGCTCTAAGAGCAGCTCAAACACCTTACAATTACATTTTAATTCCATGTAAAGCATATAATTGACTAATTAAGAATCTGTAATCGGTAATCCATTTATTAAAACACTTTGCATTTGTCTATCTTATCCACACATGTAAGGTTCATATTTCTACAGCTACACAGGTTTGACAAAGTGAGGTCAGTATTAAAGAACCTAATCTCTTCACTCTGGACGAAGACAACTCTGCTTTTTAATTGTCAGTTTTTCAGAAAATAAGTAATGACAAATCAGGATGTATTCAATCTGTGACTTCACTAATGGCTCCAGCTGCATCTCATTTCATTGGATCCAAGTGTCTGTAAGCATCATAGACGCCTGCAGCTTTCACTTTCATGCATAAATGCTTCTGAGTTGTTACAAAGAACATATTTGTGATGAAAATAGCTTTAGTCAAGAGTTCATTATTCTGCCTTTGTGTTTTTATATTGAGTTATTCTTTTATTTATTTCTGGCTAATTTACTTCCTAATATTACTTTTGTCCACAATACAAACCAAAATCTAATCCAAGTGATTGTTGCTTGTAGAAACCTGCTTGAGTTGTTATCAAAGCACCAGACATGAGAGACCTGTCTTCTTGTGATACTAATTTATTTTTTCTGTTTTGGCTTCCAGCTCCTGTGCGGTAATCATGTTGGATGGAAAGCTTTTTATTTCAAAGCACACAGCACACATGTTCGCTCAGACATGCTCTCAGAGGCCTCCCAGTGAAGCCTCTGACTTCATTTATGAACCCGCTGTGATGAGGAAAGCAATTAAACATCCCATTTCGACTTGGGCGAGTAGACGCTGTGATCATATATCTCCTGCTTCTCGTGTCTCTCTGTTTCTCTCATCCCAAACTTAGAACACTACTCAAAAGCTCCCCTCGCCTCCCACATTCTCTTGTAAAGTCAACCCTACAAACAACATTTCCGAGTGAGCCTTTTCATCTCTCGTTCCAGGGATTACATGGCCTGATCAATATATTGGAGAGCTGTGCTGTAAACGCTACCAGGTTTAAATCCTTCACACCAACCACCCACCAGCCTGGACGGACAAAGGCCGCTTTGTCTCCATCTCTACTTGCCTTGCTCTACATGTCCCGAGATGCTTTGTTGCATTGTGCGCACATCTTTTTAAGAGCCTCTCGTTCCTCTCCCTCCATCTCTCTCTGTCTCTCCCTCCCCCTTTCCCACTGGCGGTTTGTTTTCGGTGGGATTTGGGATCCCATTCATTGAGCGGCCATTGTCGGGCTCTTATCCGCTGCAGAGGATGGGCCCCGAGAGGCAGAATGGGTGAGTGTGGGTGCTCCTGTCTCTCCAGGATTCCTACTCTTTGCCATACGATGATGTCATGGTTTTTCATTGCTCGGGGGGCACCCATTGATTCCCCCTTCCCCTATTACACACACTCTATATCTGCCTGCTCCCTCGTTTCCACCCACCACCCCAACCTCCAGTCCTGTTTTCTTCTGCCAGTCCCCTTTTCCCAGATTCTTTAGCTTCTCAAAAGGCGCCCGGGGGATTTAGAGATGTTTGGATGTTGTTTAGCACACCCACGATACATGCTTGACACTCAGATAGGAGAGCCATCAACCCCACAAATCCAACCAACCTCCTATTTAAATCGTTCTAATTTAACATCCCTCTTTATTCTGCCTCTCTTTTCTTGTCAGTTCTTTGTGTTTTCTCACCCGGTTTTGTTTTTCAGTAATCATTAATCCCCTGAAAATGCGCTTCCATTTCACCATAGCCAGTAGTGATGGCAAAAGATCGCTTAACAGTGTGATTCTCAGATGTTTTTGCTCATTTTTCTTTTAAAAGAGGCTGCTGTGTGTCTTGGCTGCTGAACTATGCTGGGGTGAGAACTCTATTCGGGTTTAAACAAGACGCACTGATTGCTGAAGCACAGAGCCAAATCATTTCTATTCATTTCAGTAGATAAGCCTGAAAACTGTTCTGCATTTTATTCAAAGCAAATATTTGTAATATTTAATGTATTTTCCATCAGTCACGCATTTGTTCTTCTGTCTCTATTGAAGATCTATATAAGAACATTGTATTAAAACAGCAATATGTAAAGACAATAAAAACATCTCCACTGTAGGTGCATTTCTTTTTTTGGACTAGTGTTTCTAATGAGTGGGTTGGAGCCTGGCGCTGTTGTCATCCTCAATGCAATGACAGGGCAAAGGCACTTCCTCCGCCTTTACCAACAAATGTAGCTCATATCCCACTGAACACACAGCCTCTTTGATGTTTTGTTGAAAGCTATTTTAAGGAGTATTTTGCTGAAAGGTTAAGTGTTGCAGCTGAAAACGGTCTGGGTACAAAGTGTTTTGTCTTCTGAGGCAAGGCTAGGGAGGATTCTTGAAACTTTGAATATTTTGGTCCTTTATTCCTTGTTCTTCTTCCACAAGGACAGTGACAGTGTGTTTGGAGGCCATTTTGCAATTTAATAAAAGTAGACAATAACATGTTATATTTTTGCACAGCATTATTTCTTCACACCTGGCCAAAAGCACAGTACTGGCTTGATAAAACTGCATTCTTGCATTGTGGAATGGGCAGCTCATTCTTTAAAGCAGTACTGTAAACTCTATCTAACGCTCTCTTGCTCTCATTATGTCCTCCTCACCACGATTCAGTGGCCCCTGTCTCTGTTTGTCTCTCAGTGCGACAGTGTCTACATACCATGTGGGCACAGGCTGGCTGTCGTGGCAATCGCCTAGCTTTGTCGCACTGTGGGCCTTACAGTTGAGAATAGCAGCCGTTACTTCTTGTTCTCCTGTGCATCCAAGGAGTTTGTATTCTCTTCCACACATACTTAAACTACACACTGCTCAGCTGCCCATGACCTCTGCCCCCACCTTGTGCCAGCCTAATACATTAAAAGGCACACTGTTTCAAAGTGGCGGCCCTGGCTGCGGGGGTTGAGTGCCACTTATCTTAGAGGCTGGCACAGACGTGGTCCGTTAGGGCTCACACTACAAGCGCTTGGCTAGACTCAGCTCTTCTTTGAGCCACGCTTTGCACATTTAGAAGATTAAGATGAAAATGCTTTGATGCAGCTTTTTCAGATGGTTCCTGTTCTAGTAAGCAGATTTAGAAAGTTTGAAGCAAACAGCAGAATCCAGTGTGGCAACTTGAGATGGACTATTGTATGCTCTACATCACACGTATATCATGGCTGTTTTTCAGGAGGCATCATTTTCTGTAAGAGTCGACACCCAGCTTATGGACTTGGCAGCATGACATGGCACCTTTTCTATTTCACTGTATCCGGCAATGACAACCAAGTACCACTATAATCATCTTGTTATGGCTCTCACACTGCTCATGTTCATTGCTTGTTTACCTCGTTGTTGGAGTGAAGTGCCTCCACACTTTCTGGCGCTACCACATCCGGCTTCATTTACAGACTCCTGATGTGAAGACATTTGAGATCATTTAAGATTATGCAACATTAATGATTGATTTATCACTTGCTGATGATACTGTTTATTTATACAGATTTTTCTCATTTATGTGACTGTTTGGTTGATGCTGTCATCTTGGTTTGGTTTGCTGGTGGATTTATAAGCCCACTAGTTCTGTGGGACAATCACTTGTTATATTAAGTGACAGGTATATTTGTAATATAGTTTAGAGTTATCACTGTCCATTGTCAGTCTCTCTTTACAGCTGTGTTGTTGAGAGTTGTGTGAGGCGTAAAGCCCTTGAGTCTTATACCAGTTTGTTAGTTTAGTTTGCCTCATTGACTGGATCATTATGCCTTCTGTAGATTTAACAGTGTACACCTCATGAGTGGCTGGGGTATGCTGAACTAAAGTGTAATGTATGTTTAGTGTACTTTAGATTCATTCTCATTTATAGTTTACAACATTAGAGAAATAAAACACTGAATAGCACAACTACATTAAAGTTGAGCTAATGATTCTCTATGACAGTGCCAAGCAAACAGCATAATCATGTGATCAAAGACATGAATCTTATTCACATATAGATTTAAATTGAAGTAACTCTAGAGTGTGAAACTGATTTTTAATGAAACCAAGACCACAGAAGTGGTCATGGTAATAGACATTTATTTGACATTAAACTTCCTGATATAAATAATTTGTTGTTATTATTTTGTCAGTTTGTTCAAAAGTGTGTACTATAGCCCTGTTTGACATGTTGAAATTTATGTAGGTTGTTGTGGCCTGAATTCAGCGAGTTGAAAAAGTTGAGGGTTGAGCTCAAAGTCTTTTAAACATTAAGCCCTGGATAAATAGTCCACAGAGGCAGAGCTGGCTCAATTCTGCTCACAAATAAACTGCCAGCTCGAGTCATTTTAGTTCAGTTGTCGGACACGTTGAGGTGACTAATGTGATTTGTCAGTATTTGATGTTTATACTCTTCATTTAGGACGGTGGCATTGTGAACAAATAAAGTAAAGCACTCGGCTCTTTCCAGACACGCACCTCTAAATCTAATACATGGTGTCATTGACTATAAATCACTGTACTGCTTCATTTTCTGTTTACAATGTACCGTATACTTCTTCCACCTCTGGTTTTATTGCTTTGCCAGTTTTTTTGTGTCACTGTGCAGGTCTCAAGCTGGGGACTGTATGTTCTGCTGTTTTCCAAATGCTTTTTAAAGCCTTAATATTAACATCAAGGCAATATGCTGCCCTAGTGGTTTGGAGGTACACACCTTAAGAGACTTTTGATGTATCTGCATTGCTGCTCAAGATGTTTGGAGTAGCAAAGCTAAGTTATATAGTCTCTTGCACCCGTAAGTCTAACATTTGTCATAATTTCATCATCTTTATTGCCAAAGAACTGATAAAACTTAGGTCCAGACCTTGCACTCACTTTGTAAATAATTTAGTGCTCACTCTGACATTGTTTCCTATCATTTGTCTTTTAGTATTTGTGTACAATTTTGAGACTGAAGCGTTTCCTTATGGCTTGTGTTGCTAAGTGTCTGGGTTAGAGTCTGAATGCACTGGAAGAGGAACATACTGTGTTGGCTGTGCAGTTGGTGAGAAAGCTATTTTTGGCGTCTGTAGGATGACTCACAGTGACATATGAATGGATCAGAAACAAACCTTCCATCACTTACAAAATACCACGTTCCCTGTTTCCATCATTACCACATGCATGCCATGTCTTTTTGTTGTTCTCTTGCTACTGATAGTTCCTCTTTTATATATTATTTGACACATCTTTTTTCTTTTTTTTGCCTCTTCCCACTTGGGTTTTCTGTCTATCCTAACAAACACACACCCTTAGGTTCTTGGCTCGTTTGTCTTCACAGTAATTGGAGCAGGTGTCATGTTGATAGCGAAAGCCCATGACAGTTTGTGTGTTTAGTGTGCTGCATATGTCACCTGCAATACACAATATATGACTCTTTAATTACAGTTCATACATGTCACACTGACAATGGCAGCTCTGACGACTGGGGCTCACTGCAACAGATGTAAGTTATACCCTATGGAGCCATCGTAACATCTCAATGTGGTGAACAGACAGGATCTCCAGTCAGTGTTATTATGAAGTGTCTTAGTTAAACTCTTCAGGGAAAAAAAACTTCCTTCAGGTTTTAATCATAGACAGTAAAATAATAAACTGCATTAAACCACTGGCCACTGAAGAAGCCGTGTGGTTGTCCTGGATCCCATCAACACAAGCAATGTCTTCTGCCTGTCTCCTTGTGTTTAACCAACAACTAGCCATTAGCTTCACTAGCGAGCAACTTTTGTGACCATCATGCTTTGCTGTAGCACCAGATTTCTCTCAAAATTCTTAATCCTCCAACCACTCTCAGGCCTACAAATACATGTAGATTAATTAGATACTACATGCAGTGACAGAATGGGATAATGTTATCGTACTACATCTATTTGTGTCAACGATATAAAGGTGACAAGTTCAGCTTATTTGTTTGGTACAAGTGCGCACATGTTGCGTGTTTCTTTGTGAATAATTAGAGCTGCAGTTTCTAAATATTGCATGATCATTCTTGTAGTTAGCACTGGTTGATTAAAGGTGTCAGTCTCAACAAAAGAAATATGGGCTGGTGTTGAAAGAGGCTTTGTTTCAATGTAGACAGCAGCGTGATTCATATTCAGCCTGTTTACATGCCTGCCTGTTTGTTCTGTGGATAATGTGGGTCAGAAAAAACCCATCAAGGCAGAGAGAAAATAGTATACCTTATTCAACGTGTGTCAGTCAGTCTGCCTACCTGTCAGCTTGTGCTTTTTTCTGCTGCCATACTGAGTAATACCTTTTAAAAGCTCCAGGTCTTAGCGATGCACTTGTATTTTGTGTTTAGCTTTAGCCTCCATGTTGCATCTCCAGTAGCATGTCTGTTGGGAGCCAAACACTCTGTTCTTTGTTTAGACCCTCTGCTATGAATTATAGATACAGGAAGCTGCTCTGATATGTCACTTTTTTAGGCTTGGTACACCCACTCTTGAGAATAGGAGACACAATGCTATCACACGCATGCGAGTGTACATGCAGGAAAGCGTATATTTTCATGTAAATGTCCTGGAATCCACCTGAACAAAATAGAAAATGAACATGATTGACATAAACACATTTCTTCTGAGTTCTCTACAGCTTCCTTCGTGCAGTACGCACACCAAACTGTCTTGCAAAATGACAGTTGTCACTAAAGGACTTGTGTTCTTCTGAAAATGTGCACAAAGAGTTGCAAACAAAATAAAAAACAAGTAAAATTCAATTTATTTATTAGTCACTCACATCACATAAAAGCAAGCTGTCTTGACATATTTTCTGTGTCTTCAGCACAAGTGGTAGATCAGGGATTAGTTATGGTAGACTTAACCCCCTTTAAGAGACAAAAAACCCCACAAAAAACAAGCCACTCTAATGTCATGTTACCTCATGTTGACAAAAATGCTTGGTATAATTGGCTGGCTGTCTACTGCTAGCTAAGAAGATAAAGCTTCAGGCATGAGAGTGATTACTTTGAAGACTGTCTACTTTACATGATCATGTTTAGTCAGCCCCTTTGTATGTGTTCCACTATTGATTTATCCAATTCAATCGTCTACATTGCATTTCACTAAGTACATTAGTTGTAGCTACAGCTAAATTGTGACCCTCATGCTTTAAGCTTTTCAAACTCTGGTTTCTTAAACAATTGACCAAACCTCTGCAACTTTACAGGTTCCTTCCCAATTCATACAGGTGTCACATCAGCTTCACAGTCTAATAATATTTTATGTTTACACTCATTCAGTTCATCTTCTAAGTGAGCTGGTTATAACCTTGACTGTCCATAACTATGTCTCAGAAGTAAGAAATGCAAGTCATGTGTGTACATGTTCCACCTCAGGCCAGTCACTTGTAAATTTAGAATACAGACAAGCAAATTGCTCTGAAGTCTGAACATAGAGCGCTGAGATTCATCTTCACAACAACATGATGTCACCAGGTGTGAAAACTGGAGCTCCTCCAAAGACAAGAATAGGAGAAAGATGATTAATGTGTCTGGAAAATCACCCAGAGGCATTTTTTGTATGAACACAGATAGATGTTTTGCTTGGGAATGGGAGAAAACCAAAGCTCCAACCTAGCAACGTAATTGGATGTTTCCATTTCAGTCTGTTTGACAAAAGTTTTGAGATTCCTCTTTGTCATTTTGCAGCTGGCTGGTTTGCATGACCAGAGTATTTGCTCGAGCCTGGTAGAGCAGCAGGAGGAGACAAAAGTTTTTAAATGTAATGATGTTCTGTTTAATGTCTGTACAAATTGACTAATGGTAAGTGTTGCTTACTCTGGCAGTACTAATATACTAAGGCCATTAGCCGTCTATGATCCGCTGGTGCACTGCGTCTGTTTTCTAAATGATACAGGAGGAGTGCAGGGGGAACGGAGGAGTAAGCATTTTTGTTATCATCTTCTTCTCGTCACAGCCTCACAACCACAGCCCTCTATTACACTGCTAATAATAGAGGCAGACTTTATCGCTGGGATCACTATCGCTGTCGGATAGAAAGGAAGTATAAAAGAGAGGCTGCTGCTGTGCCATATCGACAAAACTCATATTGTGATTCCTCTTTTCAGAATATTGCAAGGAAAAAAGAGTAAGAGATAGACAGGTAGACAAAGATGTTATTGTCCAAAGCAGTTGTTATGGATGTTTGATTGGCACCCTAAAGGGCAACGTAGCTTTGATAAAAAGGGATGGTGATGGTGTGTGTGTGCTTTAACCATGCATGTGCTCTCTTTGTAGTGTCGGCTCATTCTGAGTGGGAGGTTTTAAAAAAAAGGGGAGCTAGGTTCTCTCTTGGTTAGTGCCAGTAGAAGAGGAGTCCAGTCAAACAAGATAAAAAAAAAACCTGAGGACAATATTGCTTCACTGTTTGTGGATCCATCCTCGTCCCTTTTGGTGTAGTGTTGAAGGTAAGGCTGAGGAGATGGGTGGAGATAATCTGGGTTGACACCAGGAGACAACAATGCTCTGGGGAGGAGAAAGTGTATATAGAGGAATTGTAATTTCTTCTTGATGTAAAAATGCAGCACACGAGGCTGTTTATTTAGCTATGTGAGGGCCTCTTGATGTTCGGTCTATTTGCGGCAACTCATTTTGATTTAACTGCAAGCTCACAACATGTTTTTTTGTTTTAGGCTTCGTGTCAAACGCTCACATGATTTGAATTTAACATTTAAGCCTCTGAGTCCACAATGTGTTTGACATTTGTTTTTCGTGCACAGTGAAGTTGAACAAGAATTTAGGGTGCTATTTTTAATGGCCAGGATTGTGCCGTGATTTATCCTTGGGTTATTCTGAGACTTTGATCACCAGCATGAGCCTTTTCTGTATTGTTTGGAGCAAAAACTCCCACAGAAGTTGTATCAGTGTTTGTACTTCTGCACTGTCAGATCAGCTACAGAGTCTGTGCACATTCAAGACACCAGGGCTTTGAACATGCAAATACACACTCACAAAATCCATCTTTCAAACTTTTGGAAAACACACAGCCAAAAATACACACTGTCCATCTCAGTCTTCCTTTGCCGAATACACATATTCACAAACCCATGCACTGAAATTCTGATCCGGTTCCCTTTGGTTAGATATTCTCTTTGCTGCTCGCAACTGTGCTGACTCACCGGCTTCCTTTTGAATACTTACTCTGTATGTGTATGCGAACTCATCCTTCTATGTATTTAAAAAGCCTGCCAAACTCAATTTCTTCATGTTAGAAAGCAAGTACCCTGCTCCTTTATTTACATATGACAGATAAAGTTTATATGCAACAGGTTAAAATCAACCACAAAAACTGAAATGATGTTGCTCAAAGAAATACATCTTAATTAGCATAACAAGCTACTTAATGTTTATGGCACTTAGACTAATATGTGCTTTAAGTACGAGCTGTTAAACTTTGGCTCAGGAAATAGGCTAGCAAGAGACATTACTAATACGCTTGCATCCACACCTAACATTATGAATATGCTAACATGGTTGCACATTAGCATGCCACTTTTTATGCTTTCTTTACTTCAGGCTAATTAGTGTTAATGAAGGCTATGCATATTTATATTAGCTTTCATTGTACTGTTAACTTAAAACAACCAAATCCTAAATGTAACTGTGTTTGGAAGCAGGACCAAGCTCCCATTATCAAAGATGGCTGGCACTAGTTTTATGGAAAGTTGCTTATGAGCTCATCTACAACAAATCTTTTTCACTAAATGGTTAATTGATGTATTCACTGACTAATATATAGCATACATTTAGGCTTGTGGTCTTATGTTATACCTGTTGTCATCTCCCATGTGATTCAGCCTCAGCCAATGGCCTCAGGGTCACAACACTGCGGTGACTTGAAAGTACTTTTTGGCCTTTTACATGACATTTTGCCAAATTGAAAAGTGCACGTCCAGAACAGTTTGTGGGCCATGTGGGATTTCATCATTGCAGTGCTTTGAAAAATCATTATTAACACTGAATGAATCATGCGCCGTAATGAATTGTAATGACTAACTCCCACATTAATGAATTAAATCAACACAACCCGAAGAACAGTACACTGTGTTTTAAAAGAAAACGTGGCCGTGTGTGTTTATTGAGAAGCACCTTGGAGTGTTCATTCTCTCTGTGTGTTAGATTGCCACCCTGTATCTAAACATGTGTTTCAGAAGTGTTTCTTGTCATTGATTAATAATAGAGAGAGCTGAATTTAAAAGTAAAAACAATCAAACTGACAGTGGCCTCTTTGATGGTTTGGGTCTTTAAACACTGAAAACCAATTAGGTGGGTCAGAGGCTTGGGGAGCACGACTGAACTGTCAGTGAGCCATTCAGTCTGCATTTAGGGACCGCTAACACACACTCTCACAAGATACAAATGCACATGAAACACACACATTTTGAGACAACTGTTAACGGTTGAGTCATCTCCCTGTCTCTGTATATGTCTCCATTAAGTTGTCAAATGAGTCATCTGCAAACTTTTGATATGTAGGAAAAGGAAAATGCAAATTAGAGTTCTAACAGCTTGGGTGAGTCCCAGTTGAGCAAATGAAAAATGTGAATGAAAGAAAATGATCAAGGAATGTCTTGCTGTAAACACAGGCATATAAAGAGGCAATAAAACTAAATTACTGGCAGCAATCACATTATGGCCAGTATAGTTTTAGATTTCTGTAATGTAATTTCATCCTAAGTTAACTGTAAACCGTGCCACTTTGTTGTAAAATATGAAATGAGCTGCATTTTCCACATTGTTCCTAAATATATAGGTTTGCATTACACTCTTTCACATTCACTTTTTAGGTTTAGCAATCAACACTTACAGCGACTTTCTGGGTAGCGCATCTAAAGTGTGTTGAAATGAAATCTCTGAGGTCTCAGTGCATCATCATGAGTCAAGAGTGCTGCTAGGATGAAGTGCTTCTACAAATCAAAGTATATCATTGAAGTGCAATGACAATGGCAGCGGAAAAGTACTTATGTTGAATTATTTTATATTTTACATATAACATATAATATATTTGGCATGCATATAGCCTACACTGATATAGCGGACACTTTTATAAGCATGTTGATAATAATTAAAGATGACTGTGTATTCAAGGGTGAAACAAGCATTACTTCAGGGACAAACTGTAAGTACAGATTGTAACAAGCACACTCTGATTGCTCACGATAAAGCTGATGGAGTTACACAATCAGGAGCCACGGCTTATTACTGTCCCAATCTGAGTTCTTATTGAGTATGGACAATGATAGAAAGATAGCAGAAGATCTGGCTGAAATGAATGAATCGTTAAGAAAGTTACATTCTTAGTTTTGCTTCATATATTTCATTCCTTTTACTTGTCACACCTACAGTAAGCTTAGCAGTATAGCAGGTAAAACAGCCTGTAGGTTACCTGATAAGACCCATCTCTCGGACAAAGAGAGTGCACCGGTGACGCTCTGAGCTGCTGAGATAGCACTGGCCTTTCTTCTGATTCCTCAAGCTGTGTCAGTTCAGCCATTCAAACTGCCAAATGTGCCAACCTCATCAAGGTGCTCGGCTTTGGCCTTTTCAATAATTCATCCTCAAATTTGCAGGGAGGAGCTGAGGTTTGTCTAACAGCTTGCAGTGTGTTTCTTCTAATTGGAGTGACATACAGTCCCTATCGGTCAGTGCTAAATGTCATTAGAGGAGCAGCCAAATACCATTTTGAGGATATGTAATACACAGAAGATTGAAAGTGGCAGTACCAACTGTGGCTGACCTGACAGGAGTGAATATGATTATACACTGACATTCACTCACTGGTAGAGCAGCAGTATCCTTCTCTTTGACCTCACATATTCTACTTGGATTCTGCTTTGTTTCTGCACAAAGTCCCACAAGTTCTAATGAAGCGCGGCCTGTGGAGCTCTGCCTTCTTCATTCCCAGCTCTAACTAATGCACCAATCTAATAGGCTATGCTATTCTCTTGGAGCTCATTAGAGATTATACAAATACACTCACACAAAGACACACATGCTTATCATGCACACATGTATATACACGCAAAAGAGGAGAGGTATAATTACAAAGTCTAATTCCTGTTTCGTTTTACATTATTTATGAAGTAGTGCTGGTGGAGTCACGCTGACCTTCTTCTAATGATGCTGCATGGACTACTATAGTGCAGACAGATGTGGAGAACACACAATACACACAGCTGAACTCCCACAATCCCTTTGGTGATCTAAATATTTTCTCCCATTTTAAACTCACTTTAAAAAACCTTCCAAGTCGGTCCCAGTTATGACTTGGTAGTTGTTCAACAGCTTGAAGGTTGCATTAATTTTCATTTTGAATAGTGGCTGTATATAAGCCAAGTAAAACTGACACTATGGCATTAAGCACATCCAACAAATTAACAAGGACACAAATGGCTGGCTGTGAATTAGTAGCATTAGCTCTATCACTGTACATTCAAAGTGAAGTGGGGTTGCTCAGGGTACTTATCCATAGTCGAGTGTGTTATTTGTAGTAGATAGAGGTTGACATATCTTCAATATGGAGAAGCACACAAGCCAGTATACAGCTGCAAATGGTGGCAGTGCCTCAAATGGATTTTAGCCGTACAAAATGGCCTGTTGAAGCTGTTATATTGCTCCATTTATAGCTATCAGAGTCCATTTAGGAAAAAAAGCTGCAATTGTAAATCACAAAACATAAGACAAATTGCATGAAATCACACAAATGTGAAATAATCTTCTGTTTTGTGTAAACTTTTTGGGTTTCTGGCAGGCACTTAATTCAGTATTTCTCCTATGATGTCTGCAGTATAGCACATCAACTTTTGTGAACAGTACCTTAAATTGAAAAGTCATATAAAACCCAACTGGGACTTTACGCATGCATAACTGTGGTTGAGAAGAGGCGTTTTATTATAGATGTTCCGATATCACATTTTCTGTAAACGGGTATTATGAGAAATTAAACCAATGCTCACACACTAGAAATGCCTTGATTCCAAACCCTGTCCCTCAAGATGTGGAGTGAATGTATTTGTAAACACACTGCCTTCTTCACGATTTTACTCTTGTGTTTAAATGATTGACTTAATATTACTAAAACCATACACAGATATAGATCTATTGTCCAGTAATTTGATATGAAAAAGCCAGTTTTGTGCGTGTTGATGCTTTAGCAGAGCCTTATTTGTAGTTTGCCCTACTTTAGGCATCTTATTTGCAATAAACTAACTTCAAACAGTGCAGCAGAAGAAGGGAAACAAACTCAAGCTGCAGTGAGTGAAGTTTTTCAATGAAAGCATTAGAGGAGGTCAAAAAGCTCAGATACCAGAGAACTAGTTTTTGAAATGCACATTCACTAGGGCCACCTCAGTCACATTATTCCAATTGGGTTGATAGTTTTGCCATTGAAGATATATGCAAGAAGTAAATGAAACTAAACTGATAAGATTGATAAGGCTTTAGAGTGCTTTAAATTTAGCTCTTCAAATTATCACCACTGCCAGAGATTATAAAGCGCAGTGAGACATTTTGTGCATCTTTTTCCGCACAGATAGTTTTGTTCGTGCCATTTGTCACTAGGTTGTAGCGCAGAGGAAACAATGTTGGAGATGACAGCTTGTCAGACAGGCCAGAACATGCCAGTGGTGGTGGGTGTAGAGAAATAATCCTCATTGTTCAGAGACAAGAACAAGTGTCAGAACCCACTTGTTTATGTAGGCGTCCTCTGCCATGATGTTTCCCATGCAGGCTTTGGCCCCGTTGTACTGCGAAGTGTGCACTGAAGTAGAAACCAATACTGACGTGCACTTTGTATAACACACAGTTCCTGCAGGAATGATCACACACAAATATCCCAACTGAATATATATATCCTTGTAATCTGATGGAACCAAAACCTTAGCTGATCACTTTGCTCAAAGCTAAAGGAGAAACTTCTCTGAAAACAACAGTTAACAAAAGTAAATTTCACATACTCCAACTCTCCGAGGCCATAGTTTTCTCATTTAAGGCATGTTTTTTCAAATATATTGTTCTTTATATATATGTTCTTTGCTAGTTTTCTTAGTTAGTTAGTTCTTAAATACACTTGAGACCCATGAGCACTTTACAGGCATATTTTCTTTAATTGAGAATTTTATCTGCTATACTTTAACTATGAACTGAATTGTGTCTATGGCTGATGGATTGTGAATACCTGCTGCTTCCAAGTAGTTCTGTCAAATGAAAGCTTAGATCTCTCCATGGATAAGCGATTCACATTTAGCGTTTCCTTTTTTCAATGACTGCACACAACTTAAGTCTGCTGCAGATTAGGGAATGTTAAGGGCAAACTCTCAGAAGTGTCAGTAAAAGATAAATAACCCTGTCTCTTTAAATGGTCTCTGCTTACGAAAGCTCATTATAGTCGCAAATTCAATGTTATTCCCAGTCTTGCTACAGCACACCCACCTTTACCTCGCTCCAGTACTCACATCTATGACAATGTAGTAGGCAATTTTGCTATTTAACAGGGCACAAGAGAATGTAGACTGCATGTGGGTCGCAAATTTAAAAAAAAATGCAGGAGATTTAAATCACAAAACACCTGGGAGAACAATAGACAAAGGACTGCATGCCTTTTCATGTCGCTCCATTCTTCTGTCTTTGCAGGTGTTGTTTCAATCAGATTTGATCAGACAGAGATGTTTTTTTCTGTGTAATAATCCAAATCAAATCAAATTTCCACATTTTACTGCTTTACAATAATAAAGCCTGGATACATTTCTCAGTGATAGTTGAAATATTTCTGTTGGTGTAGACATGTATGCTTACAGAAAGGACTGATAAATGGTTATATCAGCCATAAACTGCACGTTGGATTACTCTGGAAGTGAGTACTATATTTGGAGTTAGAGATCTGAAGGAAGTAAGCACAACAATCCCAAAGTTAGCCATAGATAGTTAGTTATGTAGCTTGTGATGCTAATGGTAATAAAGCATTGCTGAACGTCAAAAATTTGTGGAATACCTTGTAAGGTCGATAGTGTGTGATCAGGAATTAAGAATGAATGAAAATGCATGTTCAAAGCTGGTGGGAGGACAGACATTTATCGTTACATCAGTCAGTATTAAAGGTAAGAGAACAGTCACTGGATCTGGTTATCTGTATCACCTTTTTTTGACAAAACTAAATATCCTCTCACAAGCTTCAAAATCCACTCAATTTTAACACTTGAAGGATATTCTGGTGGCAACATAGTACAACATCCTTGAAAGAGCGCCAAGTGAGCACCTGTTGCTGATTTTGGTTTTAGTCGTGTTTTTATCAAGTTACTTTAAGCTTTAGGTACTTTCTGGTACTTCTCTGGTGTATTACTTTACAGCTTTTGGGAAATGTTTCACAGACATTCAAAAACATTTAGTTTTAATATCGCTGCAAAGCTCCTCCTCCACCTCTTGCCGCTCTATAAAACGACCCAGTCTATCTCCAGAAATCTGCATGTATGAACCCACATTTCCAGTTGTGATTCTCCTTACATACATACTACAACTATGACAAATACTTCATCATCTTGTACTGTCTGTTGGTGTGATAAGGCTCTGAAAGATTGACTCTGATTCATGCTATTATTTCAGGTCTAAGTTTAAAATTCACTAACAGGAAATTTAGATGTGTTCAGCTTATTTAAATAAGCTGTCAGCTTGTTGTAAGCCTCTGGTTGCACTCAACACTTTCCATAAAGCATTTTTACAATTATATCCATTAAGCACTATTTCTCTTTCTGCTGAATCCATGGAGGTAAACGTCTCTAGTCGACAGCTGACTTTTGTTTGGAGTTGATAAACCTGAGAGTGCATGTGCAGCTATTTCCACGTCTGTGAATGTGCTTGCTTCTTTAGTACGCGTGTCGGTTTCATTGTGACTGCCACGGGGCTGATAGCACAAACCGGGCTTGACAGTAGCTTCTCCTTAGCCTCGCCTGTAGACCTGGCGAGCCTCGATAAGACATCCAGCTTTCTGGAGCCTCAGAAAAGACACATTGGTGGAGAGCATGATGAACTGAGCAGGAGGAGGAGCGGGAAGGAGGTGGGGTACGGGCATATTTAAAATTCTCTCCTGCCTTTTGGCACTTTCACCCAATGAAGCTGTTTTTTTCCATCAGCCATTACGTGAAAATCCAACAATCCTTTTAGTCACAGCAGAGATGGGAGAAGGCCTCAAAGGGAAGCGTTTACCCACGTGCACGTACACACTGCATCATTTTAAGAGTTCATCTTTGTTAGCAGCGATTCAGCACTTGGTTAATTCTATCTGCAGGCGTGTTTTAGTCTTGCCAGCAGCTGCAATGCTAATATCCTAAATTGGGTGTCAGTTATAGCCAGATACATAAATACTTGAAACACTTTTAAACTGCAATTTATTCTTGTATCATATCTGGCAGATTTCAAACAGAGTTGTCAGAAAGCTCCCAAAATTGGCTGACGTTTTGGTTCCCTCAAACACGGAGGAGAGTTTATTATTAACAAAGCCACCTTTTTGAGCTTAAGAGTTGGATAGCACCTCACTCGAAATAAATGGCGACTCGCAATTTTCAGTGAGGCACTTACAGAGGCCGTCCATTTTGGAGTCAGATTGAACGAGAACCTTTGAGAGACCTCTCCAAAGTTTTTGTGGTGACAAGCTTCCTTCAGCGTAAGCGTATTTGACCCCAGAAGCGCTGCTGGAGAACTCACAACTCTTGAGGGCTAACGGAGCTTTTAGGCAGAAAAATGAAGGGTTAAAGGTGTTGCTGAAGCCTGCCTCATGTTGTGAGTGTGCGCACATGTATGAGTGAGTGCTTAGGTATGTGCAGTATTTGTGTGAGACACCCGGACCAGGAGTGAGGTGTTTATATATCTCAGAGGCAGTAAAAGGGTTGACAGCCAACAGAAGGGAGACATACTGACTTTGTTTTGATTTGGTCATGAAAGACTAAAAGAGGGCTGTGGAATCTGGATGACACCTGTAACTTTACCTCCTTTTCCACACTTCTTTTTCTCTGCATCTTTGTTTATGTTTCACACTTGAAGTATAAAATACAAACCAAGCTTTCATTTAACGTTTTTTTCCATGTGGTGGATGCTCAAAGAGAGAATAGGAATCCATGCAAACTGAAACAGGACTTCAGTAATGCTGTTTTGCATGCGTGGAGTTTATTTCAGGAATGCATTGCTTTGTGGTATTCAGATAATGTACCTACCGCTATGTCGACGATGTCCTTAATGATTATTAAAATGAACAGTGATGGGAGATTTGACAACATAATTATAGTCATATTATGCAATTCAATAAAACCAGTTATAGTCTGTCTTTTTATCGTGCCACACTGTATAATTATGTTTAAAAGCCGAGTAAAAACATTATCCCACTGTTTAGAAACATTAATATAGCTATAATTCTTTTTATTAACGTTGTGTTAGGCCCCAGTGGAAGGTCGATGTCCAGTTTCCACACAAATACCAAACTATTAACACATTACATGTATTTATTGTGAAACACATTTTCCTCGGCGGATTATGTTTTACAGTTTCCCTTATTAAACACCCTATTAAAAATGATCTCTTTATATAAAATATTACAAACACCAAGTGGCAATATTGTGCAGAATGTAAATCTCCAACCCTCTGCGAAACTGTCCTGTCACACCAGACGCAAGACCATCTGAAGCTGTCTTCACACTTGCCATGTTTGGTGAGTGAAAAACAATCTCTGGCGTGGCTGCTTTTTTAGTGTGGTTTACCATGATTAGTGTGACCGCTGCCAGAACAACAACAACAACTGCATGTTTGGTGCCTCTTGAAAAGTAGGGTCTTTGTGGTTGAAGTGCCTCTGCTAACTTGGTTTTGGTTTGCAATTATGTTCATTTATGGGAACACTCTCCTTTGACGGTGGCATCTTGTGTGTTCTGCTTTTACATAAATACCCTCAGCTGTTGAGTACATTGTAGTAAGTCTACCAGGCCAATAGGGGGGGCTGAGAATCCCACAGGAGGTTCACTACAACGAATACTAAGATATACATATAGACACGATTGTATTTATTTATTTATTTATTCTTGTATATCTTAAATTCTTGCTGTGCTTTTGAATCATTTTGTTATGTCCACTCTCTTGCCCCTCGAGGCAATAAAAGGTTTCATTCAGAAGGTTTCTGAAGCACAAAACACAGTATTCGACCTTTGTAGTTCTTCTTGTTGTGTGTTATCAGCAGCTAATAGCTTTTTAAGACACAGCTGGTATGTCATTGTTTTCACAAAGGATGTCGTATTCAAAGTTTACACAATGCCGGAAAAGAAGTTGTGTTTTAATGGAGTGAGAATGTCATCTTCATTTAAACAAGCAAAAGAAAACAACAGAATCTTTTGGTTTTGGACGAAACATGTTGTGTGAATGGCCACTTAAGAAAGGCCATTGTGAATGACAACCAGACTAGGACTTTGTACAAACTAATCAAACTAGATCTTTTTAACTTTTGGTCTTTACTATAGGAAGCTGTCTAAAAGTGTAAACAAAATACCAACCCCTGTAACAAAGTAGCCCTCTGTTTGACTGAGGGACTAGTTGCTCCTCACGTCATCTACTAGTACAAAAACAAGCATGTTTAAACTCTTAATGAAGTAAATAACAGGAATGCGGTCCTGCAATGATGTGACTCATGCACCGTAACATTGGCTCTACCAGAAAACAAGTGCTTGATGGATGGCCTCATTGTTGTTATTGATGTACTCTGTAGTAATGCATTATATAAAAAAACAATGTCTTCCATAAAATGGCAAATGCTTCTTTAATATTACACTGTGGGTATGAGTGATTTTTCCTCCTCAGCTCAATTTGCAGCTCTGTGTCGGCTCCTACACCTGCAGAACAGCTCTGGCTAATAAGAGCAGATTGTGAGTGCAGCCCACAGCACAGGTTGGGCTCATTATGCTGTAAGTCAGTGCTCCAGCTGCCAACAGTGGCCCTGTCTGCATGCTTCATCTATTATTCAAAGCAATACTACAGTTATTCCACTACTGTACCAGAGCATGACCCATTCTTTCATTCTCTGAAAAAGGCATTTTATAAAAGAGCTTGGTCACACAGTAGGTGATGACAATTGTAGTCGAATGGATATGTTTCACTTTGCATTTTAGATTGACACCATTAGAGGTTCAGAAATCACTCTGCTCAGAAATTGAACAAATAATTTAAAACACCAGAGAGCCAGGCTGTAATGAGCAAATTGAAATTTTAAACAGCTCAGAGTTGGATGGCAAATTAAGGCCAATTCTCATTCGAAAATAGGTTTTTAAAATTCAGATAGCGTCAAAATGTTGTGGCACTAATGGCTGTTTTTGTGATTTGAGCATTGATCGACAAGTGAGTCACTCTCACCAAAAGATCATTGTATTAATCTAATCTTTAATCTATGAAAAGCCCTAATAATTTTTGATAATGAACATTGTAATGAATTGACACTGATCTATTGTATTTGGAGCCATATTCCATGAAACACATTTCTTTGCTGTATCTCATTTTCACCCTTTATTCGTACCTGAAACACATATATTTCACATTACTTTGAGCTAAGAAAGAGTAGTAGTAATTCTTGTAAAAACTAGTTTTCTGTAAGGTTAATGTGGCTTCAGAAAGCTATGATTCACAGAGGTTTGAAACATATTGTTTTTGTTGAAAGAGAGAGGCACAGCTCGTTAGCCTTGAGCACTTTGTGGGCTTTGAGTGCCTCGTGGCCAAAGTCAGCTCAGACTGCGCAGGTAATAATAACCTTGCCAACCTTTAGATAATCAGCTCCCATGCAAAGGGCACGAAGGAGAAAGACAATGTGTCAGTGGGTTAGAGTGAGACTAAGGAAAAAAGACAATAACTTTGATTCATTTATAGCAGGCTCTAAATATATATTTAAATTCTATGGTTTCATTGTTGTGTTATATGGTAATATATAATAAAAGATATATATAAGGACATCTTAGGAACATTTTCTGGCTCAGAATAAATATGACAGACACCACACCTATTTTAAGACTTTGATATATCATGTGTCCAAGGTGAGTAATGACGACAATGTCAAACTTATAGATGGGGTTTAAGGTGTTTAATAAAAGACCTAGGACACACTGGAAGGACTGTGTCTCTAGGGAGGGGGAAGTGTCTGCTTAGACTGCTGCCCCCATCACCCAGTCCCGGATAAGCAGTAAAAGATGGATGGACACTGGGAAATCCTGTATACTGTGGCTTTAATGCTGCACCATATACTACATCGGCAATAAGGAGCTTTAGCCTTTATGCTTTTAGATAAACTTTTGTTAAGACTAGAGTGAACAGCAGCTGGTGGGGGGTTGGGAAAACATATTTGGTATTATGAACATTCAAATATTGAGTTGAAATCAGATTGTTTTTGCCTGAGGTTGACTGGCATTTGTACTAATTAGGGTCACTGAAATCTAACTCTAAACTCTAAAACCTTCGACTGAATTAATCAGGCCAGTAAAGGGTGAAGGCTAAGCAAAGCGAGGAATGCTGGAGTTTTGTGCATATTGTCCATATACATTAATAATAAAGCTTAAAAAACACTTTTCACATAGTAGCTCTTTTTATAACCTGATCTTTTCTGTTGGCTTTTAATCAAAATGCAAAACTTTCTTCTTGACATTTGACATCAAAGTTTGACTGAATAGACTAATATAATATAACAGCCCTCAAAAGCCCATTTTTGAATGAATCATGACTAATTGAAATGGATATTTGTATGGCTGAGAAGTGGTGCGCCCTGCCCTCGCAGCAGGTTGTCTTTAGAAGCTGTTGCTCACCACACTGCCCCGCTGTGTCTCCTTTCCTTCAGCATCAGGCTCATTAGAAAGAGGAAAAGCCTGCCGCACAACTTGCAATTGTACAAAGAGTCATACCAACAACTCTCAGACTCGACCGACTAGAATAATGAAGCCCATCCAGCCTGTCAGAGGGACGTAGCTGGTGAAAACACAAAGAATAAAACACATTGTCAGAGGATGAAAGGGTGTAGACATATACAGAGCTAGACTGCCATGTGGATTCACAGCCACCGACGTCTACGAGCACCTTAATAATAATTTTTATACCGTACATCGATTTTTATCTTTGGCCAAATTGAGTCCATCTTTTCACCACCGCTTATCTCTAACTCTGCCTTTCAGACTGTGAAATGGAGAGTGGTAATTTCCCCCGCTCCTCTCTGTATGTTAATGAAGCGCTAATCTGTTCCTGAGCGAGTGCCTTAATGAGGGCGACGTGCCCCTCGCTCTGCCGGCTATAGCTCCCGTTAAGCTACCATTATGGAAATAGCTCGTTGCTGTGTGTCGTCCTGGGACCGGGCTCAAATGTATGCCTTATTTCCACTTTTAAAGCTTTCGTCTTCCTCTTCTTCAGCCTCCCTCTCTCTCTCTAACAAGGCTCGGTGCTCCTCTGAGGCAGCGAGCAGTAGATAAACAAACAGAGTAATGACGAGCGCAGGGAGAAGCTTCCGCACTTTGAGGTCTGGATGTTGGTGAGGCTAAATGGGCCACACAGGACAGATTGTTGGCCATAGAAAGCATGGTGTTAGCCAAGAATCAAACCCCATCTCTCTGATTTATGTCAGTTACTTCATAATTTATCAGCAACACCACATTTCTCAGGTGACACACTATACACTTCATATCCTCCAGTTAAATAGCTGGAATGAGTTATTGGAAAAGTTTGTCATGTTTCCACTATGCAATTTAACTTAAATAGATGCAATACTTTGCTATTCCAGTGGGTGGCACAATAGTTGGTGTTGAAATGAGTTGAAATAATTGTTGTTCTGTTGATGTCATTTGCTGGAATCATGTCTGGACCTGTCTGGATGTTTTTCTAAGTGTCAGTGGATGACAATTGCAAAACAAGTTCAGTAAGGGTTGCAAGAGTGGGGATATTTAAGTTTTCTAAAAGTCTGGATTGTAGTGGATTAAGTGAATTTAAACTTACTGAACTCCATCTTGCCTCTCGAAAGCTATCTGATCTCTAGTGCACTGTGGATAGTTTAGACTAATGGTGTGGCAGTAATGGAAGCTGTTGGTGGGTTTTAGGTTCAGCGTTAACAGCAAGAAGCCACTGCTACTCTGTAAGCAACTCGACTAAAACAAAAAACATTATCTGAACTTAAGAGTTTCTTCACTGAGAGAAGAGCAAAGAATGACGATGGATTTTACCACTGTAAACAGCAGATTGTTGTTTCCTATTTGGTGTACTCTCGCTATATAAATTCCCCCAACAACCCACCAAGTATTCATCTAAAAGTGCCTTGAGATGTTTTTGTGTAACAGACCATCTAGGTTAGCAGGTTAGCAAAAAAAAAAAGTTAGAGAGTAAGTGTGTGCCACCGTTCAAGTCTTTGCATTTAAGATTTTTCCAAGTCAGTAAAAAAATCAATAGACTACTAAATTGAGTTCATAGCTTTAGATTAACAGCCTTTATTGTCACGGTTCAAGGTTTTTTACCAATTAATAGTGCAATTAGGACAACCTTTATACTTCGCCAAGCAACATCTACTTTTCAAACAACTCCTGTACCTGGCTTTATGTTAAGGTTATCCTATAGATTCATTGCAGTGCAGGTTTTGCTTTCATAGGAGCAACAAAACTTCTAATCATTGCATTTTACATCTGGAGCACACTTTATAAAGAACTTTTTAATGTAAAAATATGAAGCAATCAGTTCTAATTTTGCTTTCAGTCATAAAATCATTTCATTATCGCTTAACAATATGTTTTTTTGTCAAATCCACATGGATAATTGATTATTCTTTGGCAAATAAGCTCCTCCATTAATGATGAGATATTCCTCCATCCATAATTCCTGCTGATGACGATAATACTTGGCCCTATTTAGAAAGACACCATAACCAGATTAAAAGTGGGAACAGATGCTGCTTGGAGCTGCGCTACATTTTTCAAAGATGTGTATCAAAGGATATTATGGTTTTATTCATTTTGCATGTATCTAGGCCAGCCCAGCCCTTGCCACTCCCACAAACCACATATTAAGGCGGGTGAGGTGGGTGACGATGAAATGGATTATCGCATTACTCTTGAAGTGAAATTACTCATCTTAAGATGCTTGATTGGCTCCCTCCCATCATTTGGATGTCTCTTTATTCTTTGTCTCAGTTTCTGTTTTTATTCAAGTAAAGCTTAGCATTTTCAGGTGCATTTTGTCATCTCAAAAAGTGAGCCAGGTTCAGACATGTCTTTGTAAAGTTATCCTTTCATACCTTAAAGAAGATTACATGTATTTTTAGTGCTGTAAAAGTTAAATCAACTTCGTAATCTGGTGTAACTTTTTAAAGTACCGTAGATTTAAAACAGCAGGAAAATCTGTTAAGGTTTGTGCAGAGATAGAAGTAAGACAGATAAGTATGAAATACAAAAATGAGGTTTAGCAGGAGGTGGTAACGAGGTAGTCTCCTGCTCACATTACACAAACTCACTACAGGGGAAGCAACCTCTGTATTCTGGTTAAGATGATGAAAAGATGTCTGCCTTGTCTCGGATGAGTCTCTAAGACTGTGCTCGGATTTAAAGACTCTCCGGAGGCTTTTGTTACAACTTTTTAAAGTTCATACATCAATGAAACAGTCATGAACTGCACCAGTTTGTCAGATTAAGATCATCATGATTTAGTGGAAGGGGGTTGTTTTGATGTAGGCGATGCTTAATGGCTTGTCTCGCCTCACCCCATAAGATGAAGTTTAATCACAAACACAAAAAGACTCCTACATGTGCTCTCTTTTTATAATGACTAGTTATCGCTCATCCAACATGCACCAGGCTTGTGTCTTGATGCTGAACTGTACTGTGGGATTTCAAGCACGGCCAAGAATCTCAGTGTCTCCAAAACATCAAGAAAGTGCCCCAGATTCACAGATTAAAAATTTACAAACTGTTTTGTATGTAACATGGTGTATGTCACTCTCCTTTTTCTGCCATTGGCGCAGCTTTGGGCAATTTTAGCTGCCTGTCTAAAACCTACTGAAGCAGTTCTTCATTGGACAAATCTGCACAAAATCTGTGAATATGTTCATTCAAAAAGACACTTAGTGATTGGTTATGCAAAACAAGACCAGAGCAAACATGCAGCTAGGTATAAGTAGAATAAAGTTCAGGCTGACTCATCTAACAGAGCCAACATATGACCATATCACAATTATTATTATAGATGAAGCACTTGTGACCTCAATGAAAGCTCTTGTTGTTCATCACATGTTGGTTGGATCTTATAGACTGTAAAACCATTGAGAAAATGGAAACCTCAACATATGGTAGGTGACGCATTGCAGCCGATGAGAGGCCTGATCAGAAGCAGGCTGTGCTTCTTTCCACGCAGCTCTGACCACAGCTCGACGAGGAGGCATGAAGGCTTGAGGAGCTGTCATATTCCTGTGGACAGAGGAGATTCTGTGTGGTTTGATAATAATGTGGCTGTACCTCACTACAGAGGGAGATGGAGAGGAAAAGCAGTTGGTCATAGGTCATTTGTCATAGAAGTTCACAAGTGTCACTGTCACCACAAAAAGAGCCCCAGTGCCTGTAACCCCATGAAGTGTGCGTGTGTGTGTGCATGTGCATGACTGTGGGATTCACGGTCGCCTGGAAGTGTTTTTCATTTAGGTTAGGGCTGCTAAGCATCAAGAGATTGTCATGGGGTATGTGGTGGTGGTGCGGTAGTCCCAGTCATCATCAGTTTGCTCACAGGACTCTGACCAGGGCAGATGCTAGCACGCTGCTTCAGAAGACCCACCAGAGCACGAATCGTCCAAAAATATGAGCCAGATTCGCAGCCTCACTCACAAAATAAAGCTATACACAAGAATGTGAAAGCAATAAGGATGTTTTTTCTACTAATACTGGTGGTTAGTTTATTATACTTTCTTATGGAGAGCACTGGAAAACCATGGCCACAACCAGGAATGATTAATGACTATTTTAATTCTCACTTATCTTGGCGTCAAATCCACATGTAGCTATTTAACCAAATGTGGCATACTTTGGAAATAGTTAGAGATAGTGTTTGCTTTTTAATCAAGGAATTTAGGAATTAATCAAGGACACATTATGCAGCAGAGCCTACATACGGTTCAATAATTAGGGTGTACACTCTCCTGAAAAAAAGTGGCAGAAACTAAAGAAACAAAGCTTGTACAACTACACAAAAAACCTACCTTCCTTCCGTCTTTGCACAATGCATCTATTGTCTGTATTTCTTTTAGTGTAGTGCTACCATAGCTTAATAAAGTATGACAGACTCTTTTATTAAGCAAAGCGTAGCTGGCAGTCAGCCGCTCATTGCTCTGAAGTTTATTTCATATCTTTTATGAATTAACTGATCAAAACGCCACAAATCCCTTTATGACACTGCAGGAAGCCATCAAGCTGGAACAGTGGAGCTGCTTTTAACCCAGCAGAGGCTTGATTGCATGCTAATACAATGAACATATTCAGACAAAATGTGTTGACGCTGCAGATGTAAGAAGTCCTCATTAAAGCTGAAGTTGAGAGTGAGTGTAGCATTTAAGTTTCTATGACAGTTGGCTTTGTTAAAAAAGTTATTTAGTGCTTTGTCCAACTGTTAGTTAGCTCTACTGCTTGTACTGAGGAAAATGTTTGCTCCGACCAGCATTGCTTTCCAGAAATAGTCTTAAATGCAGATTGTACTTGTTTGGGTGTCTGTCTGTGTGTGTGGTGGTATCTTAACCCGTTCGTCCATGTGCTTCTGTCACTACTGTTCACTGAGCGTCCCACTGGGAGCAGACAATCCTGGGCTTTGTGTGTGTCCTACTGCCTCGCTGTGTACTGTACTGAATGAGCTGAGGCGTGTGAAAATCCCACCCTTCCCTACCTACTGACACCCTGCAGTATGTGAGTTGACGGCAAGTGATGGGAAAATGTGGGCACGGCACAGCTGAATCAACCATGTTCTTGTTGAACAGTACAGAGCTATTCTTTTCTGTTCTTCTATTTGACTGACTGTGGATCATATTGACCTAAAGGATGACCCCAGCAGAGGCCTCTGTGCTCTTTCTGACTCAGCAGCACTTTCTGTCTTTTTTATGTCTTTATCCATCTATGCTGGTGCTGCCAGAATAATGAGGTTAAGTTGTGCTATTTTATTCTGCTGAATGGTCATTGGAAGAGAATTGTGCCTATTGTTGGTTTATTAATTGCTGGTTTAATGATAGCTGATACAAAATATACTGTAAATCAAATTTCACTTAAACTAGTGACTGTACAGCATTACTACAATTCTACACACTTGCTTGCATTACATTATTACATTACCAGGTCCACAATAAAGGTTCTCAGTGCAGCCACACTTTGGTCTCCAGGTTGTAATTGTATAAAGTACTATACAGGAAGAAGAAACATTTCAAGTGAGGAGTTGCAGTGAGTTGAAATGCAGTTGTTTCAATAATTTCAGTCAGTTGTGCCAAACAGACCAGTATTCATCCATGTTTATGGAAGACTTTATGCTGCGTAAGAGGCTCGGTAGGTAGAGAAGGTCATCCAATAACTGAGTCCTTGGTCTAAACACTGCACCCGGTCTGGCCTCCAGGTTGTGCTTCAACTCTGGTGTATGAATGTGTGAATGATTTTGTGTGTGAATGGGTGAATGGAAACTTGATGCATAGCACTTAGCACTGAGTGCCCAAGACGGAAAAAAGTGCTATATAAATGTAGCCATTTTCATAGTGAGTGATAAAAGAAGCACTTCACAGAGAGAGTTTACAATTTTACTTTAATTAAACAAAATATGTAAAACTGATGGAACTGTTTAACTCACACTTAAATGTTAATCAAATGCATACATTTTCCAAATTAAGAAACTCCTAAAGGCTCTGAAAGTGCCCAAGCTCTGTACTGTCACTCTGTGGACTTCTTTTCTATTTGTCTTGGTATACATTTGGCTGCCAGCCTAAATAAATGTTCGTTGTTCTCTGTAATATTTACTTACAGCAACACATCTTACATATATTAGTAACATAGCAGAAGTCATTCCTAAACTTAAGCTTATTGCATTACATGTGAAGATGAGGTAAGACTTTACTTTTGTTGTGGGATGTTTTTGAAATGAACAATTCCTTTGTACATTTGAGCACCTCCACACATTGTCTAAAGAGGCGTGCTGTATGTAACTTATCATCAAAACATTTCCAAACTTAACAATGGTCTCACTTTAGTAAACTTGGAGCATTTCCAAACTACAAACCTTTGTGCGAAGGCCAAGAAAATGTATGTCTTTAACAGATGTCCAGTCATTAACAGTGGATATAAACGGTTCTCTTAGATGTAGAACCGTCAGCCCGGCTTTGTGCAGCGTCTTGCCTCATAGCATGTGAAGATTCAGGAGACGGATGTGGGAGCTGTGTGCTGCGGTAGAAGTCTAGTCATGTTCCTATTGTATCTAACCACAACACAGGATGTGGTGGATTCTAATGAGGGAGGCTGCTCTATGGGACGCACAAACAAATGATGAACAATGACTCCCAGACAGAATGGCCTGACAGGACATAGGTGACCTGTTCTATATTCGAGCCAAAACCAATAGGCAAAATAGCTGTCATCTTTTTGAGCCCAGCGGCATGCGGTCATTTGTTTAGCCAGCTGCCCCCTGCTGCTCATAAATGTCAAGCTTCATCACGGCTCAACAAGAGAGCGCAGCACCATTTCACTCTGCCAGGACCCCGTTTGTTTAATGTCCCAAATAATGTCCTGTGTGTTTATTTAGTAACTTTGTAATGTCCCTTCTTCTCACAATACGCCTATTGTTGTTTGGCTTTTTTTTGCACAGTGGGTAGAGTTCCCATGCATTACCATGAATGTTTACTGCTGCATTTAGAGGTTTTCTGTAGAAATGAAGTCATCTTTGGATTGCAGTTAGCTTTTACACTTTATATTTTTACCACCTGCTCCAAATGTCCGTCAGTTTTAAAATAACATTTGATTTTCTGCCTATTGCTTTACTCTGTGTTAAGTCCATCAGTTGACCCAAATGAGGAATAGTGCCATTTAGTGCCAACACACTCCTGTGCTGGAAGGGCCACTAGGGTAAGGGAGACTATACTTATACCTACCTAACATTTAGTAGTATTAAGAATTGTGTGGTGGTCACTGAGCAAGGCCTATTTGAAGCACAATGTTAAAAATCACAGTCTGCATTAGCCTGGTTTGATACTACAGATAATGAGCCTCTGATGCATTTGGGAGACACGGTAAAAGCTCACGTTGCAGTCGATGTTGTGGTTTACAGCTTTCAGTCTGTGCAGGCCACCTGTAACAGCTGTTTACTTTGAGGAAACCATGCAGCGTAATTTAGAAATGGAACGGAATTGGTAATTTGCCAAGTCTTGTCAAGTTTAAATAAGATATAAAGATTATCAACATTGACAATACAAAAGGAATTCTCAATGTGACGGAAAAGAGTTTGTGGAAGGCAGCTCTGTTATGTCACCAATTTAACACCACATATAACACACTTTAACATATGCCTGTTATACATAAATGGCCACTTAGCTCTAGGTGCACTGTGATTGTGGAAAATTGTACACTTGAAATGATGCAGTTAAGTGCATGTATCTTATTCCTTTTTACTCTGTGCCTCAGGTGGCCACAAGTTGGTACCTCTGAATTGTGTTACAAAATCTGCTCTTCTATTTTCACTCTTGCTGCATCTAGTGTGACCACTTTTACAATTTCTGGCACAATATGCTACAAAGCACAATAAAAATAAGTCTTTCTACAGTGCTGTTCAGTCAATGTGTCTGGATAACCATTCTTCTTGGAAATATGTTTATCACAAGCAAAAGACTAGCTTTTTACGTTCATACTTAAGCCTCTTTGATTTCATTCGAGTATGATTCTTTTTTATCCGATCAACAGACTGCAGGACTTGACTGTACGTCTGGAAAAACAGGCCACAATGATGGGGCCAAAGGGATGCTTCTACCCCTGGTAATAGAAACCAATCTGTACTGACCTGTACCGTACCTGTCCAGTGGAAAGGAGGCTTTATTCACCAAAAGCCACAGATGAAAATATTCGCTTCATCAATCGATTCCAATGTATTTGTGAGCTATATCAGTGAATATAATGGCTTCAATGCAGAAAGACAGGACAGAACTAATCTGATTACAGGTAAAGCCCACTTCTAGTGATATCATACAATACAACTGGCAGATGGGGTGTTTATGACAAGCCTATGCATAGAGGAAGAGAAGGTACAATAAAGAGAAAAGCTGTTTCCATTGAGAGAAGTGGATAAAGGGACAGAATCACCTCCACAGACTGAGAAAGGCCTTCTTCATGCTGCTGCAGCCTGAGGGTAGTGGTTGTGAAATTCACTGTGTGAGAGGAGGGAGGTCACAGATGGCCATCAATGCATCGTGTGTGGTTTTGTGTAATGTTAACACACACAGTGCAAAATGTGTTGTGTGATTTCTGTTTGACTTGAACCTTTAGAAATAAGTGGATGTACATTATGGGCGCTATATGTGAAGCTATTCCTGTGAGGCTCGCCTTTTCAAGAATTCATTGTGCTCGGTCTGGAACCTCCCGCCTTCTTCTCCAACTGTCTCCACACAAAACAAGCCAAAGCTCGGGTTTGTTTATTGTTTTGCTCGCCTTGTTTTTCTTTTGATTGTTGTCAAAGTTCCCAGTGTCTCCCCTGGCGCTTCAGTTTTCACTCCATGCCTCCTATTTGCTTCATGCAGGGTTTAGATAGAATGAGAGCGCTATCAAAAGGGCCCTCAAAATATAGGGGAACTTAAGGATGAAATATTCTGACTGATGAAATATTCTAGGCCAGTTCAGTCCCATGTGTTTGCCAATCAACATATTAGAAAGAATAATGGCATGTTGTACTGTTTGCCAGACCCTGTACTGTAGACTTTTCATCATGTTATCTCTTGAATGTTTGATTTTAGAGCGTCTTCTCTTTCTTTCCCTCTCACTGAAAGCATTTGTGCACATATTTCCGCTTGTGCTCATTTCTGTTATAAATACCAGAGGTGATTGGCAGCTTCTAGTGTTGGGGCCTGACAGCTCTTATTTGTTGTAGTCGACAGGCTTTTAGTGAATGGCTGACGTTTTGAGGTTCTGTGTCTGTCACTGTTGGATGGCTATGGGGCACTGTTGAGCGTGTGCTTATTGGGGACTGTTGTGCATGTGCATACTGCTCAGCCCTCGGAGCTCAGAGGGTCATGGGAAGATTAAACACATTGGTTTTTGAACTTGTTTTGTTGTTGTTATTGACCTCAGTGTGTTTTGAACTAAGCTTTCTCTATGCAGTTTGTTGAATAATTAAAGCAGATACTACACTGAAGGCATTTATAATTAAATCTTACCCAAATGAATGTTGTATGAATAATGAAATACACATTTAAAACAGTATTTTTCCCATCAAAGTCCAAGGTTAGCTGTTGGATGTGCCAGATTAATACTTGACTTTCAGGGCCCTGTTGTGGCGAACTGTGTGAAGTGTCTACTGCACAAAGCAACATTATTATGTTATATTCTGATTATTCGAGGAAAAATTTTGAATTACTTAAATGTTTCACTTACTAATGCCATTTTCATTTTATAGTTATGACAGAGAAAAAAAACAAAAAAACATCAATACTTTAACTATAATGTTATTTAATGGACATCATCAGGAGTATACTTCTCTCATGTTATATATAGTTTTCTGCAGTATCTCAGGACAATGTGAAGCCCTATTTTATTCCTCTCAGGTGAAGCTGTATGATCCATCTGTGAATCACCTGCAGTTTCTCCAGTGATTCAAACTAGACAAGTCTAGCCAAGGAGGTGATGAAGTCCAGACAGATGGAAATCTTAAAGCAGCTCACCTGAAGCACTGATGCAAACACCGAAAGTCTTTATAGAGACATTAAAGTGCAGTGTTTTGACAGCGCAGCGGCCTTTGACAGAGTGTCTGTATAAAGCACTGACAGCTTTGCAGCTGAACAAACTGGAACACATAAACTCAGACCTTTTCATGCACGCAATGTCCAAAATCTTCTTTGAAATGGCAGATGCCAATTTAGAAACTCTTCATAAAACAGCAGACAAATAATTAGTAAAACATTATCTTTATTGTACATACATATCTTCAGTTCTGATCAAATGTCACTTGTCAATATTAATTCCATAATCACCTGTTACATAATGCCTTCATATCAATATCTTGAAATTTTCCTCTCTGCTGTCACAAAGTGTTAAAGTGAAAATAGTTGGGTTTCATCATAAAAGTTAAAAGATAACTCTGATGTAATACATTGTCACTGTAAAGAACTGAGAGGTGCTTTGTGCTATGTCTAAAGTTTGACTGGGTCACTTGACTGTGGCTGTCCTTTTCCAATATTAAAGGGAACTGATTTATTGAGTAGGTACATTCAGTCTTATACAAAAGGTTGGCTGACCTATTCCTTCACAGACTCACAACAATCAATAAACAAGTTCTGCCTCTCACAAATGGAACAATATTCAAAAACTGAGGCTGCTGATGCACTTTAATGTCCTGGTGGCTGTTCTACACTGACATAAAGGCACCTGCTTTCTGTAATTAGGTTGAGCATATTTTGGTATTGTTGTGTAAATTTCAGAGTAAAATTGTTGTGAATTTCCATTCCCTGTTGTATTGCATAAAAATAGGGCGCTCATGAAGAGCCGAGGATTCTCATTGGGCCCACCCTGGATAAATAACGGTTAAAAAAAAAGTTATGCTTGCAATGTAGTGTCCAAGTTTAAAGTAGTTTTAACACAATTGTGATTATATTCTCACATTGTGTTGACAAATTGCATGGCAGTTATAAAAATGTTAAATAAATGTTGAATAATGACATTCATTCAGCAAATTCCTTATTCAAATTTATTGTTATTGCAAATCAACCATGCACATTATCATTGTATAATGTCTTAGTAATATAACACATAAGCAAAGTGTCCCAGGTGCCAATCCTGGTCATTGTCATTTGTTTTTGTCTATGTCCATGTTTTCTGTCAACTTTAATGTCCCTCTGTCTTTTAAAAGCTGAAAAATGTTCCAAAATATATCTTTATAGAAGTTTGACCTGGGTACCTTTATTTATTTTTTATATAATACAAGGAACTTTTCCCCTGCTGTGAGTGAAAGTGAAAATTGAAAGTCTTATTGTGTTCTCAATTTTCAACAAACATCACATATTGCTAGTTTTGTTTATATGTGCAGCCCTACTTTTAAAACCACAGTCAAAAATTCGGTTCCTATAAGAAATATTCAATAAATAACCAACATGAACCTGTGAGTCCTCAGACGCCTCTGCGCTACAGGCTTCATATTGCTTTGCCTTAAACCACAAATGAAGAGGTGTAAATATTTCCTGTGACAGTCGTCCTCGCCCCTCGTGAACTAACCTAAGTGGATAATCAGTTCCAAGATGGCAGCCTGCAGCTCAGACGGCAGGAGGCTTATGCGTGTAGGCCGGCTCTGGCAGCCCCGGGACAGACAGACAGACAGGTGGGTAGTGTTGTGCTGATGAGTGTGTGTGCTGTAAGCTAACTGACAAACAGTGATGACACACACAGGAAGGTATGGCTGCTCCACAGAGAAGCACTCAACCATGCAGACAGGTAGATAGACGAGACAGTGAAGGTAACAGGCGTCAGGTTTAATAAAGAGTCATGTGATTGTAGTATTTATAATTAAAACTGCCCTGAATGTGTGTTGAGGCCGCAGACAAAGAACAATGTGTGCTTATTATTACTGTCAGGAAAGGGAAGGGTGTATTTGTAGGAGGGATAAGGGCTTGCCAAAATCCGACAGCTCTGCCTCCTGTGCATTGCCTCTCACATTTTGTCTTTGTCTTTCACGTCAACATTTCTCCCCGTCAGGCGAAAGTCAGTGGCGCTCCAATTGGACCAACTGTCAGAGGGCTCGTAGATTGCATATAGCACCGAACCTGTTACTGTATGTGCCACATCATTTTTCTGCACTGCACTTCTGCTCAGAAATTGCTGTAGGCCTTCAGATTTAATTGGAAAATGAAATAACATGATTACAATTGAAGTTTTGGACATCTCTGGTCGTGATGGCTCATTGTGTGGGAGAGATAATATTTGGATTTGACAGGCTTTGCTTCCTGTTGGGTCATCCATCACGATAAATTTGTCAGTATGGAACGGCATGACTGTACGAGTTCCTTTATCAACTGGCAATGGAGCTACTAGATATGAGCCTGACAGCCATTAGATATAGTTGAAATGTACAGGTCAACAGTGGCAAAAAAAAAACAAAACAAGGCATTTGTCAAAAGCGTTCTGAGTGGGAAAAAATGTAGGTGTAGCATTAAAAGGGATTCCACTGTGTAGGTATTTATTTTTTTAATGGAAAACACTTTAACGGCAGCTTTTCAAAAGTGTGACCCAAACAACATTTAGCAAATGTTAGAGACAAGTGTTCTGTGTTTGTGATGTATATTAACAGTTTAGTTTATCATATTTTCTGGATTATTTGAATATTAGGCAAAATAAGTCATTCTGTGATTTGGCCAAGGTGTTCTTTCTGACGACAAGGTTAGGATGACTATTTTTAAAGCCTTTATTTAGTAGGTGAAAGTATAGGCAGTGTAGAGTCAGTATCAAATGGTGCAATAGTGATGTGACAGTACGTATAGAACATTTATCCTTATCTGTAACATAATGCATACTGTGCACAAGGCTCTTCTTACGTGTCTCTATAGAAGAGAGCTGATGTTACATGCTGAGGGAAAAAAATGGTATAATTTCCTCTTCACTGCTGGAGCTTCCATTAAAGCACATGTAACATATAACATCTCCTTTTTTAGTGTACAGTATTAAGACCTTCATTTCTAGAGCCATGTGGAACATAAGGAGTCATAAAGAAAAAAGGTATTTAAGCACAAAAAAGAATAACTTCATTATAAACTCCTCTGTAATCAATCTGATATTTCCAGAAATGTCCATCAGTTAAATAAGAACATGTACTTATTTGATATTTTGCTGTGTTGTCACCATCCCTGCTGCTTTCTTTTTTGCTTTATGTTGCTGGGTATTTGAAGCTAACTGCTGGGTCTGCTCTTCGCCCCCTGTGTGGCGTTGTCCTGTTCCTGGTTGGTCGCTGCCAAAGGGTCTTGTCCCCTGCCCTCCCTGACTCTGACCACCCTCCAGTTGCAATCCTAAAGTACCACCTTGCCTTTTTAATGCACCATGAGCATTTAGTCTACACCAACTAAAGGCTAAAAGCTACTATTTCTAGCCTACAGTCAATTTAAATCGACACACAAAAGTTTCCTTTCATAAAAACACCTCCCTTTAAGGCTCACACACCATCTTGTCAGAGAAGTGCATGTTTCTGCCACACTGCTCAGGATTGATTGGCACTTGTTGATGCTGAAGCCTGATTTGCTGCTCTTCATATCTGTCAAGTGTGGACACGCATATCTGGAGATGACTGCCATCGTATTCCTCTGGTTCTCGGTGCATTTACTTTGACTTTACTTTGATGATACATTTAGTTTGATGCATTTTAGGTGGGACTGTGACAGTGTCTTTCTGTCACTGCCAGCTTTACAACTTGGCATTTAGGTATACATTTTCACAGTAAAATCACTCGGGCACTCTCACAATTGTATTCCCTTGGTTAAGTTCATTCTGGGTCTGTCTTTTTTTTTTTTTTTTAACCTAACTTCACATTTATTTCCTTTTATTTCTCTTTATTTATCTTGTCATACTCTAAGCACCTTCTTTCTCGGCAACTCTTTACTTTTATCAGTGAGGAGGACGTTTTTGTGACGCAAACTGCATTGAGTCTCATCAAGATCTTGTGTATTCCAGAGGCTAATAATTGATGAAGAGTGCTTTTGCGTCTTGGCCGTCTTATAAAACTGATATTACTGACAGCGGTAAGCGCATGATGGGATAAAAGCACTTGTGGAGTGTGTCATTTCTGTATCAAGTGGAACACTCTGATTGGTTCACACGATAAAGAAAGTAAAATCTCTGAAAGCTGCAAATTATTTTCAAATCAAAAGTGGAAAATGGTCCGTTGACAGTGCAGGTGCAGTGTGTTCTTTGGGTTGTTATGTTACAGTCTGTGGTAAAAAGAACTTGTGCTTGTTCAGATGTTTGTTTTGTTTATTCGAATGCAGTTTATTTTACAACTTCAAAAACTTACTGGTGTCTTCGTTTGGGCAAAAAAGATGTGCATGATTTTTAAAACAGTTTTAAAGTCTCAACAGCATTAAGGATTAAAATGTAGTTAATAAATTACATGGTAGCTCATCAAGTAGTCTAATCCCACATGTGACGAGGAATTTCACTACAGCGCTCTGTGTCATAAACAATTTTGTATCGTGCGTTTAATTCTCAAATCATATGTTTTAATTTTTAAATAGTGTTTTGCCAGGGATGATAAAACTCTGTGTGTCCTTGTCTGTATTATGACTTATGATGACTGCAAGAGTTTTGGTTCAAGCGTAACTGTAAAACTTTAAGATAGAGCTTATGGCTTTTTGACATTTGTTGTTTTATGAGGTTTATGACAATGTTTCTTTTCCAGTTGATTCTGTTTGTATTGGCTTCTAGCAGCAGCAGAGAATGTCGAATTGATTTGATGATTTGATGAGAGGAGGATGTAAGACATGGTAATCATGCAGGCATGTCCTCTCACAAACAGAACTGTACCATTATACGTCATGTGCTTTTATTGCACTGATATAACCACATTCAATATCCTGTTAAACTGTCTGTTGCTGTTATGATTGAGGTATTCCTGCTATATAGTATAATGGTTTTATCGTACCCAGTAGGCCCCTTACGATTCAAATGGCAGTCACAATCCAGTTCAGTATGGGCGATGTAAATAGAATAGAGGCTGCAGTAAAAAGGGAAGTGGTTTTCTCATGTTGGATGGATTTAACAAGACTCTAGCATTAAATTTAGCTTCTGTACAAATTTACACAGAGACAGATATAGTTATGTAAAAAGTAGGGAACCACTTTTTAGAGATACCACTTTTTGTATTTTAAGTATGGGCACTTAAAATGTAGTACTCACTGACTTCAAGTATATTACGTCAAGTATAGATAAGATTACTTAATCTTTATGAGTCATACACAGATTTCGTGCCATGTTCTTTGTTTGATGGAGTGACTTGTTTTAAAGGATACAGTTTTTGAGCCTCTTCATACCTTCACTGCACATATTTACAGTTTGCTTCACTTAACCTTCATTTACTGTATATGTGAGTCTAAATAATGCCATAGAAAAGAGAAAAGAGGACACAAAAGCTCACAGTGTAGTGAGTACTGTTCTTGAATAGGATGTTTGTTTTGCATGCTGTGTACAATACTTTGTCACTGTAAAGTTCCACACAATATACACAAATAAAGTCAATAGAAGTGTCCTTGATAACACATTTAACCCTGTGTTTGCTTTACAAACTTTTCTTTGGTTGTTTATTCTCTCAATATATTTGTCCCACAGTGCAAAGCCTATATCAGTACAAGTCTCTAATGTACTCCGCATATGGAACAGCAGATGCAAGTCAATTAATGATTATCTCCACGTGTTAATCCTGTCTACTGTGTCCTGCCCTGTATGTGCGCTGGTGCTATAGGCCTACGGTGATGATAATGATGATGATAACGGTGATGCATCCTATCCCCTTTAGTGTTAGCCTAGATCTGTCAGAGCCTTGTTGGGTTACTGCCTGGCAAAAACTCAACCCCGAGGAACAATGGGATGGGCTAAACACACGCTCTCTGAGCAGAAGCAGCGTCTAGAAAGCCTTCTTAGATCGCGCTGTCAATCTCACATAGGCACAAAGCACAAACAAACTTTTAGCTTCAGCCCTGCAGTAACATACTCAGAGAGTTACAGTCTGGAGCATTGGGTTGAACTTTAATGTTTGACTGACAGTGTATTTTACTGACTGTGCCTTCTTTTGCCCTCTGTCTGACCTCAGTGAAATGATAACTGACATCGACGACTATATTTAGCTACTTTTGTCCAAAGGCGTCTATGGTTAACAAAAGTAAGTGACTAAATCAGTATATTACTATATTGGTATATTATTATCTTGGGATAAAATTACATCTAAAGCACAAATTCTGTTCGTTTCAGATCAAAATATTAAAACCAGAAATTGTGTTTTTGCGGTCTTATCATGGTCTTTCATTGCTTTATGTGAGGTTTGGTTGCCTATACCATACCATACTTACACTTTTACTTATATTTTCATATTATCTCAAAGTATGCCAAGTATTTAGTAATGTTGATTTCCATCTGACGTGTGACCTCGTGGCGGGTCTCACTGGAGTTTAACTCCCTCAGCTGTGAGTGCGAGGCTTTGACTAGAGATAACACTTTCCCTCCGCTCGCTCTATTATGAACTCCAAACGTTGCTTCTAATTAGCATTGCTGCCATTAATGTGCTATGACACATGGCCTTCAACCCACCAAACCCTTCAACCAGTCAGTTAGCCTCCAGTCCCCAGGCCCCATTTACTCTGCGGGGGAAGCGCTAGTGTGTGCAATCAAACAAGTCACATGTGCTTTCAAAGTCTTTTCAGCGCACATCACTCTCTTTTTGTTTGTTTCATCCTTTGTGTGTGTTTTTGTCTCCTCTGTCCCTGCTAGCTGCTGGTGCTTTTTGACATCAGCCATGACGGCACTGAGTGCACTTTGCTCCACTACAACACTGCCCGTCTCATTCAGTGCTACCCAGAAAGCATTCCACACATTACAGCTATTTTCTCAAGGATGGCTTCTGATAAAGTGGCTTGCTATTACGCTCCCTGGGGAGGATTATTGTTCTGCCTTCATTTCTGATGGAGCGATGATGACGGTGATGGTGATAGCAGCCTAGTGATGGTTGGCCTTGATTTCTTGTGTTTTAGCACTCTGCCCCAGTTTTCAAGCTGCTAGTCTCTTCAGAAGAGAGGAAGAAAAGGTCTCTCTCTTCAACTCAAAAAATAGAGAACTACCAAAATTGAATTTCTCAGATGAAAGCCAAAGTCAAGTCAAACTTTCAGAAGGATTTTTGTGTTACATACTTGCAGAGCTGGAATGCTTTCTACGAGTTTGCTTGTATACTGTGTACGTCTCAAATGAAACATTACTATTCTAATTCTACTACAGCAGCACACATAATACCATAATCATTTTCTGTGTCACTGTAACAAGGGATTTCAGAGTTTTTTACCCAGAACTCTCTAATTACTCTATAACAAAATGTTGGACAGCCTCACCCTTTGACTTTTAATTAGATTAGAAATCCTCTCAGACCAATTGTAACTGTTAATCTAAAATTGTAAAAGCCTAGTTTATCTGATTTGTTTAAATTGTGTGGTTCAAGGGGCAGGTTATTCTGCAAATGTTAGTACTGACCTCTGTTCTCTGATTGGTTGTCTGTCTATCCAATTGCATTCAGAGGCAACCCATTTTCCCTGGGAATACTTTAAAATATATATTCATTATAATACATGGTAATGGTAGTTTGTTGCATTAGATTTTCAAGTTTGAGGCATTTGAGCAGTAAGTGTGCAGCAAAAAAAGTGATCTTTTAAATACAATAATGTAATAAATTCTATTATAAACGTCTACAACAAACGCCCTACAACACATTAAGCAATAAACTCATTAATGGGGATGTAGCTAGTGTTAAAACAAAATGTGCCACAGATTGACAATAATTGTAACTCATTTGTATCATTAGTACATCGTTGCCCTTATATTTGACTCATTTTAAGGCACATACATTACCGTTTGTCACAGCATTCAGTCCACGCCCATTTACATATGATACAGACCGGCTGAGAAGGGAGAAGGAGGACTTGGAGAAGGGAGTGGTAGTTTTCCTCAAGCTGCAGGTGGACTGCGACCTCGCCTTCGATGTATTTTTAAACTCTCTGATGGATAAGACTAAAAGGACGGAACATGCTGGCCAGAGAGCTGCAATAATTAATGAAGGTTTTTATAGAAAGCACAAGGAGCCGGCTGACGGAGATGACTGCTTCCTCTTCTCTGAGCTTATTTGTTGGGCAGCCTGGTTTACTTCACTTTGTTTCTCTTTCTTGTTTGTCCAGGCTCAGGAAAACGTCTTTGTGGAGTTCAACCACCAGGAGCTACTTGACTTGTATAACAAGGTCTGTATGTCTGTTTGGTTGTGGCCACTTCATTTTGAACCCCATATATACCTTTGTGAATAGCCATCTTTGTTGTAGCGGTCCATATTTACTGGCTGAATGCCTCCATGTCTTTTTTAAACTTCTTTATTTTTCCTCACACAACAAACATTTTCTCTTTTCTCTTCCAGCTTGAAATTGTGCAAGGCCAGTTGGATTCTCTGACTTGATGCGGGGTCGTCTTTGTGCCGCCACACACACACACACACACACAGTGCTGTTAGCGTATTGCTGGCAGCTATACCAGCTGTTCCATCCGAACAATGCCACTCTTACTCTGATTTATTACAGAGGAATGGCCAAATTTGAATTCTGCTTGACTATTGTTTTTCCACTATCCTCATTAAGTGAATGGTGGGTAATGTAACATCTGCCTTTTGAATATAAATTGTACTTTTTTGTAATAACATTTTATATTTGAAGTAGTGAATTGTCTTTCTAACTGAAAAATGATTGTTAATCACCCACATGAAATGTATCTAGGTAATGTTGAAATAGGGTATCAAGAGACACACATGAATAGTCACAACTAGTAACTTCTACATATAACCCATACTTTAGTTTTACTTTAATATGATTCACCAACAGTAGCTTAAAGAAACAGCAGGGAGTCTATTTTCTCACCTGTCACAACGGTTTGAGCATATGACATGTACATATAGTGTCTTCAAAGTCTTCTAGCCAGCAGGTGCTAACATTGCTAAGCAACCATGTGACCGCTGTAGTTTTAGGTATAACTCACCAAAACTTTCAAGTGCTTGGCGTAAGTTTCAGCCCCAAAATATATATTCTCAAAATCATTTTCTTAGACATGAGATCGGTAGAATCAGACCTGTTTCACTGACACAGTACCCTCAGCTGGACAGAAACCTCCAATACAACTTTCCTGTCACCGGGACGAGGACACGCTTTATGACCCTAGCAGAGTTGTATTTGTACCAAATCCACTAAAATTAACTCGCTGTTTCAGAAGAGTTTTTTTTTTCTTCCAAAGTTGGCGCTTGGATAGTCTCCACTTGTAAACAGATGTTTGTGGATAGGCTGCTGCTGTCACAGTCCCTCTACCAGCTAAAGATTATGCAGTGCCTCTTTAACTGAATAAAGCTATTTGAGAAGAATCATGAATTAATTGTACTTTTATAAAAAGGGTCACATGAATTTAAAAATACAAAGGGAGTAAAAATATTGGTTGCTCATGAGAAAAGGCAAGGTTTAATGTCCCGTCCTCCACCCCAACCGACATGATATTTATATCTGCTGGAAACACTGTGATTACCAGAAATAATCACTAAGTTTCACTGCTTTGCTTTTGTGACACCTGTCATAATAAGCAGTACCATGTAAGGGGATTTGTACTTCAATTTAACCCTTCAATTGGACCCTGTCATGTTTAGTAAATGGGAGAATGTAGTAGTGTCCATTCTGTCACAGAAAAATAAAAAATAAAGTGGAGGTAAAATCGACCCAAGCTGTTGTTGTTTAGTGAAGGCTCATTATTTCTCATTATAACCAACCTGGACTGCTGGTTCAACAGATGGGATTTCTTGGAGGCACAACGGATCGTTATTGGCTCTGTGTCTGGATTTGGGCATTAATATGTCCTACTGCATCTGTCCTTACTTTTGAATATCCGTCACTCTTGAAAGCAGGGCATTTCCAGATGTTGTCTTCTCATTCAGTTTTTTATATTGTCAGTCAAAGTGAAGCAAAAGCATAAAAAAGTTGATTTGTAAATAGGTTTAATGCCAAGCAGATATGAAGTATTCTTGGTTTGTTTCACATCAAATATTACACCACATCATATTAGTAGCTTATAAATCAAAATGTCACATCTGCAGAGATTGCTATAGGAGTACTTTTAAGCTGAAAGAAGGAGACTATCAGGAGACTCATGCAGGACCAGCAGATATTATGGACAGTGTGTGGGAAAATGACAGACAAGAAAACCTGATTGACTTTTTTATTCTTAACGGTGGCTGTTTCTGGGGACACATCATTTAAATGAAACCTGTACATTAGAAAAGTTTGTTTCTGTAGCTTACCAATATAGCTTTAGGCGCTCTTAAATCTTATATTTTATTTATCATGATACCAACAGATAAAGTAATATACAACAGGTCTTCAAGTTGACGTAATCAAAAAGCATTCAGATTATACTAATTTCTACTTGCTTACTTACTACTAAAGTCTTTTTTTTTTTTAACTCTCCAAACCTGACAACCATTTAGTACTATGACCAAATAAAGACCATATGTGGACAGGGAATAAAAACTGTAGTCTTACAATAGAACGTACTGGGCTAACAATATAACGCTACATAAAATCTTGCCATTATAATTCTGGTCAATGTCTTATCTCTTATCTTCAGTCTTCCTAAACTCTGACCTTTTGTTCTTCTGGGCTTTCTGTTTGCTCAATCATTCACTACACACTAAATGTACCTCTTGAAAATGTATCCCTCTGCATCCTATTTTCCCCAGTTGCTATTTTGTGTCTAACCTTGGCAGGCGGCATGCTGTTCTAATTGGGTAATTGGCAGGTAGAAAGCATAAAATGTGCACAACCAAACACAGATAACACACCCACTTCCACCTTGTAAAATGGGCGATTTCACTGCTCACTTTACTATGGGAACCCTGCTTGTAGCTGGCACCACAAGGATCCCAAAGCTACTGAGTTGGACCCTTTTTCAACATAATGCTTACGGCATAACATTTCAATGCATGTGTGGCTCTGACTCAAATGGTTAGAAACCCTTAAAACAGTCAGAGTTAAATCACTTTAAACCTTTTTCACACCAATAGACAATTTTTGCCACTATGTGAAGCCGCCTGCAGCCACAGAGTGCCATGTTCCTCAGCGTGGAGAACAGATGGCTCGGCCAAAACAGAGATGGCTGCCTGGAAAAGAGTAGAAGTATGACACTCAGGGACGCACACTGAGATCCGGCACAACACGGGACACTCTGCCCCATTGAGAGAGATAGTCCTAGTCAGTGTCTGCTGAGTTGTGTCTCTGCATGCTCTTGTCAGGATTGTTTGCTTGCTCTGGAGTGTGTGATGAGGCTGGACACAACACAAACATGTATACCCTCCCAAAGTGGTTTTCGCAGAGCGGCTGGTTGCGGGTGCTGTGTCTCTCCAGCTTTAATAAGTGTCTGATGGAGTCAGCTCAGTGTGTGGCTGCAGTCCCACTGGGCTCACAGAGATGGCTGGAGACGACACACACTGATAACTACTGAGGACACTCAGAATAAACAGAGCGTTCGCTACCAACAAGGTTAGGGATATTGCAAACATAAGTTATTTCAGTATCAATACGGTGGCATAGAGGCATTAGATGGAAATCAATACAGATAACCTTCAAACTGTTTTATTTGCCCAACTCTGAGCTTAACTGTGCCTCTATTGGTGTTTGCTGTGTCATGTTAACTTGGCTTCTATACTCAGATACATAAACTTCAAATTGAGTTTAGTTGGTGGTGAACAGTAGACATCAATAAACTAAAAAAATGTGCTGTGGTGAACTGAACAGGCCACTTTACTAAGAAGAGTACTTCTACTAAGAAGTGCAGATGCATGTAAATCACTGCTTTAATCTGGAAGTCTTAAAAGCAGTGATGCGTTGTGCCAAGGCTTCCAAAATGCTTTACAATTAATAATTCATTAGTTTTAGGTAATGCCATTCATTTCTTAAGTACACTGTGGTGACATTACTCTTTGGTCTCAATATTAAAGCATCCCAGGCCCAAACCCAACACTAATCTCAAACAACAGCAAAAATACCATTCCTGCTTTTCTTTGAGCCTTGGCCTATTCACCACAGAATACTAAGACATTACAGCAAACCAAAGTTTAGAGCTTATAATCATCTCTGCCTCATTTAACATCTGGCCAATAAAATAACATTTATGTATATTTCACTTTGCATCGTTTCTTTCGCAATTATGACCAATTTTTTTTCTTTTTTGCACTTTTCCTCTGTATAAGCAGATAACAATAGAACAGACATTACTGTGTTAGCAGTGACCTTTCTTCCTTTTTGACATCAATGTAGACCAATGGTCTGAGTATGTGAGCATGTGATAGGCCAGAACTTCTGTATGTGCTGAACATGCTCATCTATTAAAATTTCCAACAATAAAGCCAAATAACGTTGGATTTTTTTTCTTTCCTATTACAAATGCCATGAGGTGATTTAACAATCGGGTAATGTCTGTTTCAGAAAGCTAACAACAGAACTATATTTTGGTTACATTTGGAAGTTGTCTATTAGCAAACTGTCTTTTAGGCCAAAGTACCTTTTGCAGTAAGTGAGCACTTGTGCAATTGGCACATTGGCATAACATATGCAGATACTTAATACATATTTGGTTGAGCCAGTTATTATTGACACAACACGGAATGGAAGTGAGTATTTGTAAGAAAAGAGGTATGAGGTCATTTGAGTATTTGTTGTTATTGATAAGTAGATGCATGTCTCAAAGGAGAGCAGCATTCTTGACCCAAAAGGAATAACTCTCAAAGCAAATGCAAGTTATTAAAAAGCAAGATCTGAAAATGTGAACAGGAGCCTGGAGGTTGTCATCACTGATCTACACTGTGTCAGTACCAGACTGGTTTGCATGTCATTGTGTCGGACAGGTCTCCACTTCTTCAAACATTCATTACTGTTCTCTTTTAGATACACCAAGTAAAAATATTTCTCATATTTTTACACCTGTCTCCATTTTAGCAGCTGAATTACACATTTTATTGTCAATGTCCAGATTAAAGAAACCTTTTACCAAAGCTTTTTCACAGTTCACTGGATTCAGGATTTCCAATTTCCCAGTATTCCCAGTGAGTACGACTTCGTGACAGTTTAGTTAAAGTCGGGAGTGATGTGAAGCTGAAGCTATTTAAAGGCTGCTAACCAGTTTATTCAGACTGTGGCTCTGAATTTACTACAGATGCTATGGCAAGAACGTACTGTGTGTATTAAGCCTGTGTCTACTTTGGTCATTTCCTTCCCTAATCTACCACTCTTGAAAATGCCATTATCTGTCTTACTTTTTTTAGCATCATTTTCCGACATTTCAATTCCTCAAAAAAAGCCTCTCCCATCAGCGCAGCCATTAGCCCCCAAAAAACGGTGCTCCGTCTAAGGTTTCCAACAGGCCACATTTATTTTGACATCACTTTTATGCATCATTAGTCGAGAAAAATGAACACGGCAATCGCTGACAGAGATTGCGATACTTTTTCTTTTAAATTAGTTCGATCAATTATTTAGCAACTTGCAGTGCTTTCGCAGTCCAACTTGTTTTGGCACAGCCCCAGTTCTTTCCGTTGAGGTTTGGAAATATTTTGGCACACAAGAAACTGGGATAAGAACCTTTTTATACATAATGTATTGTAACAGGGGACATGGTAGTTGAACCAATATTGGCTTTTCGTTATCGCTTTTCACTCACAGCAAGAACATTTGAGGAGGTTAGATTCTATTATTCAATGACAGACATTATTAGAAAGAGAAATAGAAAAATAATCAAATATACCTATATACTATCTTTTACTACTTTTGTCTTTCACTGCCAATAGTTCACTAGTATACCCCTGAATATTAACACATGCATCCTAAAACATATAAATAATGGCTTGTGATTTATTTGAGAGCAGCCATGGCATGTGGCACCAGTGAGCTCTGAATACACTGTGTTTAAAGGGACACTATGCAGGATTTCAATGTGAATTTTTGCAAACAAAACTGTCCCCAGGTCAACTGACAAAAAAAGGTCAACTTTTTGTGCTTTTGGACTGCACATTAGCCTACTTTTGTAAACATTTGCTGTATTTTCTTGTCTTATATGAGCTGTTATTGGCTGAGAGCTACACCCTCAAGAGCTTCACATGTAACACACGTTTGAAACACACAAGTTGAAATGCATGCAGCACAAGTACATTTCACATTCAGTGCCTTTACATGCAGGTAGGGAAATCTAAATTATTGACTTAGTCCGATTACAACCAGAGTTTTAAACTGTAGGTAAACACCTCAAAATTGGACTAACACACCTGGATAATGTGGTTCATTGTGGGATTACTGCTGCATGTTTATGGCTTACTCTGATTAAGGTCAGACACAGTCAGACAGAGACACAGAGTAACACATAAACAGAAAAACATTAGGAGCAGTGTTTAGATCAGTGGAGACACATATAAAGGGTCACGCTGCCACTGGATATTTTGTTTGTTATTTTGCTCATCATCTACTAAACATAACACATCAAACTTTTCAACTAAGTACATTTTAGTTTGTAGTAATCCTTTTTTTCACCCCAGTGATAAGTTCATGACTAGAACCTTGCCTTGGCTGAAACAGTTGAGTATGTAAGGACTCCCGACACATGCTGCAGTTCATTAAACAGCTATGGGTGATTTCACAGGGCTTCAATACAGTATAAATAGCATGTAATTAAGTTGCTCATTTTACTTCTCGTTCGTTGCGCGTGTGGCTTTTGGGTCATTTAAGAGCATGGTATTTGCACCTGTTCCTTTATATGTTTTCCTTCTCTCGGGGAAAAATAAACCAAATGCACACAAGCCATTCATTATTAATACCAACCAACACGCAAACATTTAGCACAAACTACCGGAATTACAACTTCATTTGGTGTGACCCAAATAAAATAAAACTTCCTGCAACCAACTTCTGGGTCCCTGGCATCAGATGATCCAAAATGAGCTTAAAAACTAAAGCCAATTATCAGCAAATAAAACATCTAGAGATCTTCTACTGACTCCAGTTGCAGTAATAGTCGCTGTTTACATTTTTTCCCATTTGATGTGAATTTTCTATATAACATAGTCTTATAATTAGAGCCGGATTTGACTTCAAACACTCTTACACACTTATTCTGTTCGGTGTGCAGGTTGATACAATATATATTCATATTTCCTTTGAACTTCCTGTCACCAGCTCAGTGCTTTGTTAGCTCTGCTGCTGTTAACACGGGCTTCTCTGTGACACTTCCTCTCTGCCTTTGACTCCCCGTAATGCACACTTCATGCAGAAACCATCTCCAGAGCTTTAGCTGTACAAATGGCACTGCATATATACGTTTTTTCTTCAGTTAGGAGAGCTTTTAATGTGTTAATATTCTCCTGGCTTTCACCTCACTCTCTATTTGACCACCCTGCATTCTGCTTGTGCAACCCACCAGCAAATAATCTACCTACCTTTTTTAAGCTGTACATTTCTGATTCGTTTTAGCCTGAAGAGGTACAAAATGCTGTAAGGCTCTGGCAGAAAGCCCCTGGTGTCTTCACTGCATGTTGGAATCAAGTTGATTTTCTTCAAATGATCATGTGTGGTCAATTGGGACGTCTTACTCCCGACACACTCTCCCTTCCAACTTTCCAACTTTCCTATCTGCACTAACCAGCCACAGGCACCACTTGATCCCGCTGCCTCCAGTTTCGGTGCAGATAAGCGCACTTTACCCCCAGCCCCTTAAAGCTTCTTTTCTCTTCTGTATCTTCTGGACTGAAGGCTAAGTGTTATAAGAACTCCTTTTGCCTATGACCGCTGCGGACAAGATGTTCTCATTTTATACGGCCCCTTAACTTTTGAAATTAGTTGAAGGTCCATCCTCCTTTCACTTTTAAACTTCATTTAAACATTGTCTGTTCGTCATCACTGGTTTCTAAATGGTCCACCATACAGTGTGGACGTCCAGTCAGCAACAGTTTAGCTCAGGAGCTAAAGTTAGTCGTCTAATAACTAGAAGGTTGGCAGTTTGATCTCTGCTTTACCTGTTTATAATGTCAAAGTGCCCCTGAGAAAACACCAAACTCCACCCTTCTACAGAGTGTCAATGTGAGCGTGCTTGTGCAGGTAGAAGAGCACTGTATAAATGCAGCCATTTTCCATTTAGTCTTTGGTGCAAAATGTACTGCACATGATGTTCAATGATATTCCAAAATATGGTGTGTTTTCTTGACTTAGTTGTTTGTCCAACAATAAATAATAATAATTTTAATAATTTTGTCTTCCAAAAACATACAAATCATGTACATCTTGCCATGTAACTGTGTCATGTGACTTTGCGGCAGTAAAAGGCAAAAGCCTTGATGTAATAATTGCTCCAGAATAAATGAGCCATCAGTGGTGTTTGGAAGAGTTTTCTCATTCTGCCCATGTATTCACTACATTTGTGTTTACTTTATAGTGTACAGGGAGTGATTATGTGAGCTACTGACAGCATTACAAAACCCTGCTTCAGTTTTTCATCCCACACACTCAGCTTCTGTAATAATAGTGTTTAAGTACAACATGAATTTAAACACTTGATGTTGTCCCTTTTCATGAGGCTCTTGGTTTTCTATCGCGGCTGCCGATCATTAAACACAAATACTGTGTTCTCTCTTTTTGTTGATTTGTTTTGTACCTCACAGCTCACCAATATATTCCATTCATGAAATATGAAAATGAACTCGAAACTGGCATGAGATCCGTCACACCCAACAATGAGTCACTTTTATTTTCTCGCCAAAAATGCATCACAGAGTATCAATCATGAACCACATTACCATACAGTTATAGCGTGACTTTGACAAATACACTTCACAAACTGAATATTTTAGCACTCTGCTGCTTGATTTGCACAACTGTACCAACACAAACTGGCACCAATTACTTTCTGTGTCCTCTGTAAGACCATTGCAAACTAAAACTACCTAAAGTTTTCTAACTAACTGCCACCACAAGCTGCGTTTCTTCAGGTCATGTACCGCTGCTGCTGTCTTCATTGTTCCAGGCACAAACCGTACATCATTATCTTCTTTTACCCAACTTTTCTCCACTTTTTTCCATCTGTCTAAACTCTTGCTCTTTAAAGCCCTTCCAGCCATCCCCATTGTCTTTTTCTGTCCCTCTCATTGTGCTCCTGTGCTCTGCAAAACTGGCCACACATATTGGACAGTCTCTGTGGGCTTTCAGCCTGGCCTGATCTGGCTGGGTCCGGTCTCGCTGTAGAGCCAATCAGGACTCGCCAGACCTTAGTCATGATTCATTTGCCATCCCCTCGATCCCCAAAATTATTTCTGTGAGTCATCTTTTCATCTCGTCGCCAGCAGAGATGCTTGGCCAGATGGGCAGATTTTCCAATAAACAAGAAGCGGTTTTGATCTTGAGTTATAACATTATAGAGCTGGCCTTGGAGGGTGCACCTGTCCTGAAACAGGGACATATGCTGCACAAAACATGTTTATTTTTCAGTGAGTTTTCCTGTATGCTACATTTCTCCGTTGTGGTTTACAGGTTTACCAAACGTTGTGGTGCAACGGCAAGATGTTTTCTCAAGATAAAAATGTCTCTTACTTGTTGTAAACTTTGCTGGAATGCTAAAAGTTGTACTTTTTTATTCCAAGAAGAAAATGTATTAGTGACCGCTGTTTACAATGTTAGATATAGTTGGTGTTGTAGGCCACTTAATGTAACTGTATTGTCTTAAACAAATGCATAACCTTTGACTTTGATTAAATATTGAGTCACTAAAATCCTCTCTGAATGTAAAGTTCAAAAAGCAGGGAATGCATCGGAGACCATTTCTTCTGCTTCTATACCTCCAGCCTTTTGCACCGCTGAACACAAGGATTTACTCTGACTTTATTTTACTCACTTTATTCTCATAAAAGGCAACATATTTAAAAGATTGCTTCAAACACATTATATTACCCATGTAGAGTGGCACTTGTATGATGTGGCTCACTCAGCAGCGGAACCATTAACCTCTTCACGAGCTTCCTGTACCACTGACCCAACTTGTTACTAACCCACTCAGTGGAAATGTACCTGAAGTGTTATCCCTGCAATTCACAACAGGACGACAATAGGAAACAAAAAACCCCTCATATTTTATAACTTCTTTCCCTCATCTAGATGTTTTGTTTCTCACTTTGCTCCCGTACAAAGAGGTCACTTTCTGTGTGTCCGTCCCGTGTCTGCTGAAGACGTCTCCTGAGTCTAACTGGCACCACCGAGACACAACAGCACTGTCTTGGAGCACCAGACTCTCTCTGTTTGTAGCATGGCTCTGTTCTCTCAGAGTTGTCTCACGTTGTCCTCGTGTATCTGTCTATAAACACTGACATCATCTGTTGTTTGTTCTTTTTATCTCGATCCCATTGTTCTTATTGAATAAATGTAAATGTGTCATAATTTTTTGAGCTCGGCCTGTGAATACATGTTTATATCCAGCCATGTCCTGCTGCATTCTTCTACATTGTGTCTCTGTTGATTATTTTCTCAACTGTTTGGTGTCGGTCGTGTGCGAGGCCCTTCCCTGACAGTTTGGTTGCCGTGCCGACTTGTTATGCAGTTGCTGTTGTGGTTGGTGCATGTATTGAAGCCTGTCGCTGTTGTGTCCTCAGTCAGGTGGTGGTGGGGTGTGTCCTGTGTTGCATAAACACTCTCCACACAGATGGAGCGGCGTTCCTCCACATGGCAGCCTCGCTGTCCGGGGAGCGCACTGTCCTCCTCCTCCTCCTCGTCTCAATCACTTCTTCTCTGTCTGATATGTCTGTCACTCTCTGTGTGGCTGTCTGTCGTCTGCACCTGCTGCCCTGTCTTCCTCAATTTGTCTGTTTTGTTACAAATTCTCCAACGGAAGAAAAAAGTTAACACACACTGTTACACTCTTAACCAACACAATCAATAAAATGGGTTATTATTGGAGATTGACAAATGCAAGACATAACTAAAACTGATTCTAATAATGAGAAATATGGCCTGACACTAACCACAGCTGAAAATAAAATATGCCTCAATCACTAGCCTTTTGGGAATGTATTTGTAGTTCCATCCATTAGACTCTCACATCCAGGTACTTTGGCTTAAAATAAATACTCTGGCCTTTGGGGGAATACAAGAGCTACTTCAATACAATTAACAAAACAAAACAAAGCCAAAAGTGAAGCTAGCAGCAAGAACCTGTGTATTTCTAACTATATTCAGTGGCATTTGTCTATTTTGTTTCTCTGTTTTGTTTGTTGTCTAAAGTGTGCAGACCAGATTGTTTGGTTGCAGTGCCGACTCATCTCGTTGCTGTTTTGGTGTATGAAAGGTATCCTTGCTGTTGTATCTGTTAGTATTGCCTTGCCAATCCTTTCTAGTTCTCGTCGTCTAGTCTGTGGGGATTTCAGTTGGATTTCCAGGGACAGTACCGCTAGAAGCCTAATAAAAGAAATACTAGGGTCCTGAATGATGAATTTTCATTGAAACTGTGATGAATGAAGAACTTGAGCAGTACTTTGTTCATATAGCAGACTGTTAAAGCAGCACCAGGTAACATTTAGCCAGTAGAGAGCGCAGATCCCTCTTTGTAAAACTGCACTGCGCTATACTGTTTAGAAGTAGAGACCATCCAAGTTGAAAAGTTTGGAAGAAAAACCTTTTAGTTTATTTTGTTCATATGCAACTCCGCTAGGGTCCAGTGTAGGGGCCTATTTCTGCTCCCTCTATTTGAGTGCCTCACCCATGTGTTGTCTTGCACCAAGTCCTCGTCCCAGGACTGAAAAGTTACATGGGAGGTTTCTGTCCAGCTGAGGGTACTGTGTCAGGGAGATAGTCATGATTTTACCGATCTCATGTCTAAGAAGTGCCATAATTATTTTGATTGATTTTTGGGCTAAAATGTAAGCGGTGCTACTTTAATCTGGTTGGCAATTCGTTTTTTACCTTCTAACAAACAGCATAGACCAATAGCTTGAAAGTACTGGTCTCTTTATTTACTATGGATGCATTGTGAAGTATTTCAAAGAGCTTCACAGAATAAAACTGGACCAATCAACACTATTTTTCTCATGGCTCAGGGTGCTATGAACAATGTCACCACAAAATGCCAAAAGCTAAATCATAATAAGTGCTGTATAAAAGCATTTTACAAAACAATATCCTCACAATAACACAATGGAAACTTCTTTGCAGTTGATATACAAAACTTTTGAGATTCAGCCGGGCGTTTATTTACTCGTAAACAGACGGATCTTCTCACAGAAAGTGAATTACAAGCATGAACAGTCTGAATTAAAGTGTGAAATATGTCCAGTCACCTTTTTATATAACTCACAGTCTGCTGCAAAACTCCCACTGCTTTTATTGGTTACTCGGCATTTCTTTCTGCTACGCCTGCTCGTCAACAGTAATAGAAGATCGGAAAAAAAAAAGAAGCTTTTACACCATGTTCGACCACAGATCTGTCCTTTTTTTCTGGTCGTGTTACAAATAGTTATTCCATCGTCTGCTCATGTTTGCCTTTCATTTCATATTGCATTTTTGGCTAGAGCTTGCATGAAATATAAACTTAGACGAGTTATTGAATTTCCTAATCTAGCCACAACATCTTTGAATCTTCCAGTGAATTTCTCAGATAAATCCAGAAAAGTGGTGGTTTTATTTTTTTATCGATGATACTTTAAAGCAATCAGCCCAATGGTGTTATTTTCTCCGTGCGATGGAGGAGAGAAACGGAGCGATGGAGTTAGCGAGTAGACTGATATGGGAGGAGGAGGAGGATGAAAAGAGGGAAAGTAGGCCAAGCAGATGAGTGACTGTTAGAGGCTTGTGGGTAGTTTATATCCAGCGCTGGTCTTCTGTTAAACCTGATGGGTAGCACCAACACGCTGCGTTAGAAACCAATTCTGCTCGTTCAGCGCAGGTGTCCGACTGCCGCCAGTTATTATGCACAGGGAATAAATCAAGCTTTGTGTCGAGTGAGGATTTCTCTCCCCGCTGCACTTGCAAAGTGTGACATCATGCTGTCAAAGTGAGCTCTTATTTTGGCGTAGGCGCTGTAATTGTTCCTGAGGGAAAGCTATATTAATTTTACTCACAGCATTTATAGCATTAACCAATCCATATTTTACAAAATGACAACATTGGCATTCTTTAGATCATTATTCCCTAAGTGAAAGCTTGAGATTTCCATCATATGTTCCCTGTTATGCAATGCTGACTGATGGATACTGTGAGTGTTGATGTTAGTAAAGCGTTTGTGCTTCTATTTAAACATTTATGCTGCATTTGCTTTAAGTTGAGTTGGATTTACTTTTATTTCATTATTGTATGGAAATAAATGATTTAATTGCTAAAACTGTACATGGCATGCATTTTTACATCACGTTTTTGTACCCTTCTTGGGCACCCAAAGCACTTTGCGTCATGCTTCCATTCAGCCATTCACACCCACATTCACACAGTTGTGGTGGGCTGCCTCTGAAGCTACAGTTGTCCTGGGACTGACACTCATTAACAATCACACTAACACATTCATACACCAGTGGCACAGATATCGGAGGAATCGAACCACCAAACTTCTCGTCCATCAAACTTCAGGACCTACCTCCTGGTCAGATGACTCCCTGCTCTACCTCCTGAGCCACTGCGCCTCAATAAACTGATGGACTCTATAAGCTTAAGTACAAAATAATCTATTCAATGTAGTTAAAGGGTGTCATTAAAGGCATTTCTTGACACACTAACAGGTGATGTAAACACACTTTTATCCCTACAATACCCTATCTTCTTAAAGTATGTCAATGTGGGCAGCCATATTGTCCCTTTGATAAAATTTAAAGACAGTAGACATCTTAGTCGTCCAAAAGCAGTAACTTGCCTGTTATTTAGTCATTTCTCATTTTACAAAATCCTCTGGCCTTTGCTTTCTTAACTAAAGCCTAGTCAAACCACTTATCATTAATGTGGAAATGTTATTGATGAATTATATTTGTCTACTAAAGTTATATTAAATTCCTGCTTTTGTATATAGTTTTTAAGCTTTTGGAGTGTTTCATGTGCATAATAGAAAAACCTTGGTTAAAATCAGAAATGCAAAAAGGAGGAGCTGGGGTGGAGGTGGTTTGAAGAAACATAGGAACAGTATGATTGGACAGAGTAAAGGAAAACTGTAAAAGCTGTTTCCAATGAGCAGAGACTGACTGAAGATCACTGGTGTCAGATCTAAAAGTAAGCAAACACTGACTTAATGACTCTCTTAAGTGCTACATTTGCTGTTCTGTATGCCTATGACAATGATCCATTGGGTTTGCTTAGTTATTCTAGCAGCAAACTCCTTATATTTTAAATAATGGCTTTTATCCCTCATTATGCAAGATGAAACTTTAATGAATATAGTGCAACGCAAATTGAATAAACATAGCCACACTGTGTAAGGTATTTTTAAAAGAGTATGGCCTAGAATTAGTTGAGGTGAATGCACAGTGTAAAGTGAGCCGTCTAGGGCAGGCATGGACTTGCTGTAGATGTGAGGTGACACATGAGGGGTCGGGTCAGTAAGTCTGCACTTCCTGAGCTGTCGCTGCAGATCTGTGTCGTTAAAATAAGACTCGGATCGAGATAAAGCTCAGGCGTGATCCAGGAACTACCGTGGTTATTTGTTCCTCCCCCATTTGTTTTTCTTGTGCATGTATTTGCATGGATAGTAAGGTGGAACTGACGTATTATCTGAATCCATCTAATTTTATTATACTATAATTATTCTATTGCGCTAAATGTTACTATGCTGTGACATCAGGACAGGTTATGAATTATAAGCCATGACGAAATGTAAAAAACAAGCCTGTCTCCGTCCTGATGAAAAGGTTGTTCAGAACATGACAATTATAAAGGTCAGTGGTAAAAGTAGTGGTAATGAGCGTGGCATCAGCAGGTTACATTTGCTTTTCAATTTAAAGTTTCATTTAAGTTTGAAAGATTTTGATCAGCATTTACTCTCACAGCATGCAAGATTTCCATTAAGAAGACCTGCTGCTGCTGCTGCTCATAAGATAATGATTTCGATAAAAAAAAGTGTGGTTAAGTTAAAAAAAAAAATTAAAAAAAGCTGCATGTTTTGGTTTGAATAAAATATTATGAAATCTTTAGTGGCAGCACAAGATGTAAGGGAATTGTAGAGCAGAGTCAGAAGAGGGATCAAAAGAGCTAAATCAGGGGTGTCCAAACTTTTTGCAAAGAGAGCAACATTTGATGAGAGGGATATTTCCCTGATTTTATTGTAAGTTTTAGTTGGATTTAAACATGTTTAAATTGGATTCGAACAGTTTATAGATGGATTTGAACAGGTTTTTGTTGGAATTGAACAGGTTTTATTTAGACTTGAACAGGTTTTATTGAGAAGTGTTAGTTGGACTTGAAGAGGTTTTAGATGGATTTGAACAAGTTGTATTGAATTCGTATTTTGAGTGTGTGGCAGAGCTGCTGCTCCTAAAATCACTTTTATCACAGAAGCTGAGGGCCACATAAAATCTCACCTTGTTCCACAATTGGCCCCTGGACCTGGCTTTGGTCATATCTAAACTAAAATAAAAATGAATAAGCCATATTATAAAAACATGGACTCTAGTGAAGGCCATAATTGCAGTGTCTTCATTTTGACCCAGTGGCAGTAAACAGTATTACTTCAGCCAATCTTATCCACAGTTTGAATTCTGTTATGTCCCATTAGAGTTGTCAATCACTTCATATCAAGTCTACTTTTCAGTGCCTCTGGCCCTGTACAGATTTTGTAGACAGGATCAGATTTTTACTTTATGCCAGCTCTTTATCAGTGTATTATTGCGACAATAGTATGTAAAACTTTTGAATTGACATCTTTCACTCAGGATGGCAGCTGAGCTGCAGTTTGGGGTATGTCATTAAAAACAACATTGTGAAGCAGCATCTCATTTGTGTTGTCGTGTCAAAGCCTGTCTAACGGCAAGGTAAAGCACAGAAAATCTGTCCCTTTCACAATATCAGGCAGAGATGCACTGTGAGACAGATGGTTAATTGTAAGAGCAACCTTGGTAAAATCCCACATCACAGAAAAACCTTTTCAGGTACTGGGACTGTACAGGTACTGGCTCATGGGGTGGAATATTTAGTGCAGAGTCACAGTGAAAACCTAGACAAAAATCCAGATGTGTTAGTGAGAGCTGGCTCCATTCACCAAACACAATGTCAGGTCTGATTGTCACTTACTTTTATGGAGGTTAGATTTATACCGTTGACTATTTAAAGATTCAAACATGGATCATGAAAACCTTTTTAAGAAGAATTAGACCATGAATTTCATCAATAATTTCCTGGCTGCTGGCATCACACTGGAGCTGTAGATAACAGGCACAGCTTAGTTGAGCTACCTTTATAGTTGTGTAGGCAGCTTAACACAATTACTGCCTTTCACCAGTAGATGTATGCCTGCTGCAAGACAGTTGAAGCTTGTCCATTTTAACATTTTCAGATAAGAGACCAAAGCAACTGACACATCTTCCAGTGGTGCTTTAGTTTTAAAATGCATTTTTGTATGTCCCAAAATACATCACTTTTGCTCTAAGCATTGTCCATCTTTGTCTTATTACTCATATTTGTATTACTTGTTGCCAACTTTCTGCAGGGAACTGCTCAGAGGTGGGTAGATGAGACTAAATCTGTATTCAAGAGTGGTTAGCTGCTACTGCCTCACAGCAAAAAAGGTCGAGGGTTTGGTCCCCGGGTCGGCTGACCATGGCCTCTCTGTGTCCTCCCCGTGTAGGTGCATTGGTGAATCTAAATTGCTCATATTGAATGAATTTGAGTGTAGATGGTGGTCTGTTGCCATGGGATTAATTGCCTAAAGCAGGTGTACCCCAGACCTAGTGAGGTATTAGATGTATTAATTAATGTACTCAATTAAAAGTACAGACATAATATTATATGATAATATACTGGTGGACCCTTACTCACCCAGTGACCCCTAATGGGAAAAAGCCAGAAATTAAATTAATGATATAAACCAATGTATAACTAAAGACTACAAGACATTTCATTGAAAGATTTATTAGATTAGTCCCATTCCAGTCCGACTAAGCCTTTACATGAAGCTACTGCAAAGTCTGAGTCTAAACACACTGATGGTGACAATAAATGTTTTCTGATCTTTGCCTTTTCTCCGATACAGCATCCCTTCTGTCTTCATAAACTCAGTCGGATGAGTTCTGTGGCTTTACATGCTTATTTCAAGTTTATGTGGGTGACATCACTATTTATTGGACCAATACTCTTCTACTTTTAATGAGACAGAAGGACAACTGAATCCAAAGCCTGTTACTTATTACTCATTTAGACACACAACCCATCTGGGACACACACACGAGCACATGCACAAACACACAGAAAGTACACACACACACCTCACAATTAATTATGAAGAGAGCCTTGCAGATTGAATGGAGAAGATCTGACATCATGTCCTCTCCTCTTTCTCAGAAACTATTGCAAGTTCCACAGAAAAGAATACAGTCTCATGAATTCTTAACTCTATCTTTATCAATAAACAAACAGAGCAATAAATAAACCACCACATTGGTTACAGCTAAACAAGGAGCTGGCAGGCAGGCGAGCAGTAAAATACTCAGAGTGTCCCTTTTGTCTGTATGTTTTTGTGTCTGACTGAGATATTCAGCACAACAATGCATGCAATAACAAACTTGAAACAGTGTTGATTATGGATGGAGCGCAGGGATTTCGAGGGTGATTTACAGGAGGAAGCATTGGAAAAGGCAGGCCAGAAAGAGACAAAGGCAGTCTGGAGGACAGTGGGTTCCACTGTGCTTAAGCGAATGGAGAAATGAGCAGCAGCAATAGGATTTTCTCTGTGGAGTCCAAGGTACTGGGATTTGGGAAACAGGATTAGCTGCTGTGTAATAATGTGGATGTGATGGGGGCAGTAGGCTCAGAAGGGTTTGTGAGCAGATGTGTGTGTGGTAGGCCTGGATAGGGTCGGGTGGAGGCTGAAGAGAGCAGGGAGTCAAATGGATTTGGAACGTCCCAAGAATGAAATGTTCTTTTACTCTTTCTCTTGGAGTTGAAAGATTTGCTCTCGTCTTGAATTTGGGGTTTGGTGCGTTCTGATAAAACATGTATAAGGCTGGTTCGGTTAGTTGTAGATGTGGGACTTCTGGCTCTCCACACAACACACAACTGTCAGGAAATTGGGAAATAAGATTTGTCTTTTCATAGAAATAGAAAAAAATGATTTCACAATGATAACATGCCACAAAATAATCGTTTCTTTAAGTAATCTGACAAAAGTACAGAGCATTACAGAATATTTAATTGTGTGTGTATTTGGTTTGTATTTTGGGGAAAATCCCAAAACACTGCAAACAATAAAACAACATGGGTCAATAGATAAGCCACCAATAGCACCATGTTACACAGAAGCAAGGAATTATGAGTCACATGGATTAATATTTGTTATTCGTTCTTTTTGTGTTCTTGTGTAAGTACAAGTATATAAGGGAATCCAAAAAGTACTGAAATTGCTTTTAAGTTCGTTAGAGGGTTATAGAGATGCCATTTGAAAAAGAAAAGTTTAAAAAATAATATTTAGTTGAGAAAGAATTGAATTGTATTTATTGTGCCTCTGTTGAAATGGTGATAAAACTGAACTGAATTGTAGTGTGCTCACTGAGAAATTTAAAAGTAATATGACTTTTTTGTTCTGGAAAGTCAGTCACACCTCCTAGAACAGAGCAGGGGACTCTTGAACTGTTTGTGACATGTTTGCATGTGACAGCCATAGCAGGCTGTGTTCTTCATGCCTACATCCATAGGAGACAAAAACGCCCCGATAACTCTTTCGCTGCATGGTGACTTATAGTTTCTCTCAGAAACAGATCAAAAAGCCCTCGTTTTCTCTGTAGATGAACATTATTCAAATGGTTCAGTTTCAAGAGGAAACACTTATCTACGCACACAAAACTCAGCATATAGCAACTTGTTGAAAACATTTCATCAACCCACACTAGATTAATTAATTAGGCATGTGGCAGCTGCTATGGATGTACAAAAGCACTGCTGATAACTGGCAGTAAAACGAAGGAGATAAATGACCGTTTGAACTGGATTAAAAAAGCAGAGTTTGCCTCTCCATCATGAGATCAAAGCAACACTCGGTGGTGTCAGCTATAATCAAGTCATCGTTCCATTTCATTTGCTTGTGCGCATATGGAGGAGGATGTGGCAGTTAGGGAAAGTGAAATATGAGAGGGAGGGATTTTCAGCTCTTCACCCCATTTATCAGTGCTACTGAGCTGTGGTCCCCCTCAAACACTTGTCACAATATTTACATGATCGTGAACCATGTGCAGGAGGCTAAAAGCTGCCGTGCACTGTTTTTGATGAGCCTGTCATGGAGCAGTAAACACTACAGAGTCTGGTGTGTAAAGATGTGTGGAGTTAAGTATGCGTGCCTTGATCCAGTGTTTCAGACAAAGCGTTTTGTTCTCCCAGGCTTGGCAGATGTGTGCCTTGTAAGTAGCACAGGCTTTATGATGATGAAAAACACTTACAACATGCATGATTACCACCCATTCAACCGGTGTGAACTACTGTAATCGTGTGATCCATTTGCTAATGTGGAGCATGTGCGCTAACTGTGAGTGAAGGCCAGAGGGAATAGGCTCATGCTACAAGAGGATAATAGCAGAGGACATTTTTTATTTTCAAATGTAACCAACGGCATTTATTTGTTTAGGAAATAAATCACTTCCTCTCAATGCCTCGAATGCCGGTGTAAGTTTAAGGCAGGTGTAGATATCAAAAGTAAAGTAAACTGTAAAGTCTGCTGATTTTTTTAGTTTACAAAATGCAAAGTGAAAGAACAGAAGACAATTTGGTGTGACTTTGCCTCAAAACAGCAACAGTTCAAGCAGTTTCTCTGTCTCAGTTTTTGAAGGAACTGGGCAGATTCTGTTCAAAGGTTTGGAGAATCCCAGACAAAACCAGGCCAAACTGGACTAAACCAGACCATGTAATCCCAGACATGAACAAGCCAGACTCCACGATGTTGGGATCAGGGTTACACCATCATGTTAAGAGGACTCCTTGTTCTGGGATCACTCTAAAAATGGTGGGTTTTCGTGTCTTTAATCACTTTTCCATTTTGTTAATTGATAAAAAACCTTTCAAATTGTATCATAAATTCTTGACAGTATTCTTACTTTACTGCATATCCTCACACCTGCCTAAAACGTTCCCACAGTACTGTAATTGTACTGGTGCATTTATCTATCCAAGATAATATATATATAAGACGTGCTACAATGAGCAATAAACAACTCTACAAGCTGCATGACTTATTGCATTTGAAGTATAGATTTATAGATTTTGTTGTTCCAGTGTCTTCCAGCACCAGATCATTATTGTAGTGGTGAGTGTTTTTTATTTACTTAGGCGAAAGCTGTGAAGATGTACTTATGAATTTGCATCAGTGACCTGCCTTTTGACTCTATCTTTCCATGCACAGTTTGTCATAGGCACTTTCAAAATGTCACAATCATGCACTCATTTTCCCATCGCTTAAAGGCTTCTAACTATAAAGACAAGCAATTGGAAAATAGAAGTGGATGGCTTATGAGAGCTTTAGTTCTGTGTCATTACTCATTCTAATTCTTCCAAACTGTTTTGTTTGTGTCAGGGGTGGGCACAATGATGGGGAGAGAGGAAGCTGAACACCATTTGCAGAACCAAATGAGTCATAAACGCAGCCAGAATAGATGCTGGAAATACTTAATAGAAAATCAGAGAGTGGCAAAACAATGTAGAATTTATGAATTAAACGGATTCAAATTGGCTTTACACCACTTCAGATTGCCCTGGCCTTAACCTTGCCAGATTCCTCACTGTAACACTTTGGCTTGAGATGTTTTTAACTTACTGATATTTCTCAATGTAGATATGTCTAAATATGTCTAAAGAGTTTAGACCACACTCTTTCACATCATTCAGGGAAAAATCACAACATTCTGAAATTGTCAGTCGAGTCATCAAGTTGATGAAATACACTGTTACTATAATAACAGTATAGTCCTTGCTTGTGGAAACAAATTTGTGGTATTATTTGTGATGTGTTTTTTTTTCTGGAAATATTTGGTATATTCACCAGGTAAATATAGACTAAATTTTATATATATATATATATAAATATATATATATAAATTACTTATATTAACCTGGTGAATATACCAAATATTTGCACCTTACTGTGGTGGAGGGGTTTGTGTACCAGAATGATCCTAGGAGCTATGTTGTCCAGCGCTATATGCCCCTGGTAGGGTCTCCCATGGCAAACAGGTCCTAGGTGACAGGTCAGACTAAGTGTTACGGGGCCACCCCCTGGAGCCAGGCACGAGGTTGGGGCTCGAATGCGAGTACTTGGTGGCCCGGCCGGGCTAGAGATAGTCGGGCTCACCTCTATGCACAGCTTGGGTTCTGGAGCCCAAAACCTTGAGAGGGGCTGGACTCTCCACTACTCTGGAGTTGCCCGCGGCGAGAGGCGACGAGCTGGTGTGGGCTTGCTTGTAGCCCCCCAGCTCAGCTGCTGTGTGTTGGAGTTTGCGGTGAACAAGAGGGTCGCCTCCCTGCGCCTTTGGGTCGGGGAGAGGTCTCTCACTGTCGTTTGTGCTTACGGGCCGAACGGCAGTGCAGAGTACCCGGCCTTCTTGGAGTCCCTGGGAGGGGTGCTGAAAGGCACTCCAACTGGGGACTCCATTGTTCTGCTGGGGGACTTCAATGCCCACGTGGGCAATGACAGTGACACCTGGGTGATTGGGAGGAACACCCCCCCTGATCTGAACCCGAGTGGTGTTCTGTTATTGGACTTCTGTGCTAGTCACAGTTTGTCCATGACGAACACCATGTTCAAGCATAAGGGTGTCCATCAGTACACGTGGCACCAGCCCTGAGTACCTCAAGTCTCTGGATGTTGTAGGGCTGTCTTGGCTGACACGCTGCTGCAACATCGTGTGGAGGTCGGGGACAGTGCCTCTGGACTGGCAGACGGATCAGTGCAACTCCTGCAGTCATGCGGTCGATGTACCGGTCTATCGTGGTGAAGAAAGAGCTCAGCTGCAAGGCAAAGCTCTCGATTTACCGGTCAATCTTCGTTCCTACTCTCACCTATGGTCATGAGCTTTGGGTCATGATCGAAAGTACAAGATCCCGGATACAAGCGGTCGAAATGAGTTTCCTCCGCAGTGTGGCTGGACCCTCCTTTAGAGATAGGGTGAGGAGTTCAGTCATGGGGCGGTGTTCCGGGCATGTCCCACTGGGAGGAGGCCCCGGGGAAGACCTAGGACACGCTGGAGGGACTATGTCTCTCAGCTGTCCTGGGAACGCCTCGGTATTCCCCCAGAGGAGCTGGAGGAAGTGTCTGGGGAGAGGGAAGTCTGGCGTCTCTGGAGGAAGTGTCTGGGGAGGGGGAAGTCTTGGCATCTCTGCTGCCCCCATGACAGGCTTTTTGTCTTTTTTTTTCTTGTTTTTTTTTTGTCTTTTTTTTCTTGTTTTTTTTTTCTTGTTGTCTTTTTTTCCACAGTCACCATCACAAGAACAGAAAAGCAGAAGGAAAATAATGAGAAAAGAAAAACAGAGAAAATATATATATGTTTTCTTTTTCAATATGTATATATACATACATACATACATACATACATAGAGGGATTTTTTTGTCTTTTTTTTGTCTTTTTTTTGTTTTTGTTTGGTTTTTTTTGTTTTTGTCTTTTTTTCTTGTTTTTTTTTCTTTTTGTCTTTTTTTCCACAGTCACACTCACAACAAAAGAAAAGCAGAAGAAAAATAATGAGAAAAGAAAAGCAGACAAAATATATATATGTTTTTTTTTTCAATATATATATGTATACATATATACAGAGATTTTTTCTCTTTTTTTTCTTTTTGTTTTAGTTTTTTTTGTTTTTTTTTCTCTTTTTTTTGTGTTTTTGTCTTTTTTTTTTCTTGTTTTTTTTTCTTTTTGTCTTTTTTTCATCAGTCACACTCACAAGAAAAGAAAAGCAGAAGAAAAATAATGAGAAAAGAAAAGCAGACAAAATATATGTTTTTTTTTTCAATATATATATGTATACATACATACAGAGATTTTTTCTCTTTTTTTTTCTTTTTGTTTTGTTTTTTTGTTTTTTTTTTTCTTGTTTTTTTTTGTGTTTTTGTCTTTTTTTTTTCTTTTTGTCTTTTTTTCCCCAGTCACACTCACAAGAAAAGAAAAGCAGAAGAAAAATAATGAGAAAAGAAAAGCAGACAAAATATATATATGTGTTTTTTTTTCAATATATATATGTATACATACATACTGATTTATTATATATAATCAATATATATAATCAGCAAGTAGTATGTACATGAAGAATTGTTCTGAAACATTTACATCAACCAAGACAAGTAAATAAAATGGCATATGTTTGCTGTTTCCATGGTGACTGGTGTTTGGCCTGCCTTTTCAAAAGCAACAGATTCTTTTTGATGTGTGACAATGAACCATTATCTACTGATATTGGCTGCTGTGGCTCAGTTTAATACCACATTCAAAAAGTAGTCTCTTCTGTCTTTGTTGGGACATCTCATTTCTCTACTACTACTACTACTACTACTACTGGGAGAGGGCATAGTTTGGCAGAAAGAAATATGTACTTGTCTACAGAAATTGTCTGCCAACTATGCCACAAGTCTAAAAAACTACCTTTTCCTTTCAAATGGAACACACTAATTCTGTAATATTTTTATGGGGTAGCTAGTTTTAAACCGGACTTATTCTGGGTAATGTATGTCAAATAACTTAAACTGAATTGAGGTCCATTACTATTTTAGTACAACTAACAATTTGGGTCAGAATTGATTTAGGCTCCAGTATGTATGAATGCTGTAAATGACCTTATAGGCCGATATACATTCACACACAACTTTTGAGTTACATTAAAATGATTATAAATAAATGAATTCATTTCAATACATTTTTTAACCAATAGTAGCTTTTTCTCATCTTATTTATTTATTTTACCCCTTGAGCCTCGTGCCTCACAGATGGTTCTGCCACAAGGGCTGATGCATGCTACAGCAAGTTTCACATCAACCTCTTCAAAAGAAGCCAAAGACAAAACTAAACTAAAAAAAGATGTAGGATAAAGATGTAAGAAGCAACAGCAAATTTCAGTAATTCATTAACACCATCGTTTTTTTGAAATACCTCAGTTAAGGCGAGCTGAGCTAACATGGCAGACTTCTCCCTCGAGGTGAAGAAAAGCTGTGTTAGTAATTGTCAGTCATTTTGAGGTAACATTGAGAACTGTAAAATGAAAATGCCCTGGACATTTAGAACCTAATGATCTTTTTTGCTCTTTTGATGGATTAAAGCCTGTTTTGTTTCATAAGCCTGTACTCATGGGGTTTGCAGTGTAGACAGTATGTATTGGATGTTGACTATCTTTTGCACACATAAAATGTTCCTGTTGTGATGGACCAAACCTGTTGTCTGCTGTGTCCCACGTAAAGACATATACTCCTGGGTAATGCAGGTTTGATACAAGCTTGCGGACTCTGTTTCATGTCTCCCCGACACTCCTCTCATGCTGTATCATATTCAAGTAAAGAAGCAGCAGTCCTCTCTCTTGCCACATGAAATCAATTCAGTATCCACGCTGCATGTTAATCCAGTCAGTATCTCCTCCTGTACTCTGTGATTTATGTCGGAGATCTTTTTCTGACAAAAAATATCAGCAAAGAGAAGTCAAATAGGAGTCAGAGCCCTATGTTTTATTCATGGCGACTCCTCTGTAGCCTGTTTTACTGCTATTGCTGTTGTTTTCAGAAAGCATGCCCATGCCAATCAGTGCGCGGCCCTTCACCATCTGCTGAGGTAGTGATTGGAGGACAGTCAGGTGGTCCCAGAGGAGCAGGGGTCCGCTGCGGGCTGCGGGCCTGCCTTCGAGGCACCCTCAGCAGACATGAGCACCAGACAGTCTCCTCAGGCAAAGTGTGACCCAACACCCACACTGTGGAGAAGCATGCTGCTGCAGCGACAGGATAACAGCAGACAAAGCTTTGGTTTTAGACAAGCTCATATTTCATTTGCTTAAAAACCCAACATGTGTAATTTAAATCACTTGTAACACTTGATTTTAGTATAAGGGGCGGGAATAACAAAACTGGATGTGATAGTTAGTGTGATAGAAATAGTGATAGAATAGATAGAAAGTGTGAGTGAGAAGACATGATAAAAAAAGCATTTAAATTGATAAACTGTAAGACTGAGCTGATTGGGTTCGGGTTTTTCACAGTCAGAAAGGTCATGTATCACCAATAGAACAAAAAATTCTCTCACCCTGAAATGAAAAATGTCCTTTTATCAATTATCCAAGCAATTTCACTCATCAGGCATCAAATCAAATGCAGTTTTATCAAGTTTAGTAGAAAATCCCATAAACCTTTCCCACATTTAGTTTTATTAGTTAAAAGGTTACTTTGATATTGAATTTAACTGTTCATTAATGTATGCAGGGATGGGAGTATGCAAAAAGGAGGATGAAATGAATGGGTAAAAGAGAAAACATACCCAGCATTATGTTATAAATGTCTAGGTGAGCCTGCATTTTGTGGTACATTGATAAAAATTAGATCTATTTTCTTATCATTTCAACGTCAACTTCTGTGCATACGGTAGGAAATAATGTATGACACAGGTACGCTTTTATACAGTAGGTCAGTTGCTGTTAATTTTATGAAGTCTACATTTTTCCCCCTTTGGCAATAAACCATGTTCCATTTGAGTAACCGCTGTAATAAATCCAGTGAAGACAAATTTAATGCAGCATAAAGTCACACTGTCTCCCAATTACATAAAATGAGTGCCATGTTAGAAAAATGACGATGCACTCTAAATTTATTACATCAGGTGAGATATACTGTCGGTGTTATAAATTACACAAATATATTATTAAAGGAGCAGAAGGGTCTCAGATGAAATGAAAAGAGATGTAAATGTGCAGAAATATGATGGCAGTGGACCGATAAACGCTGATATCACACTTATAAATTTAGACACAATTTGACCAACTGGGTTTATGAGGACAAGCCATCTCCATATTTGGAAAAAGGCCAAAGTTTGGGGAGTACAAGGCAGGATGGTGGCTACAAAGAATAGAATAACTTTATTGTTGTTGTACATTGTACAACGAAATTGAAAGTGCAAACCATCGGTGCAGATAAAAAGTAAATAAATAAATAAATAAATATAGCTGCTATATAAATAAGATAGCTGCAGCCTATATAACTGGTGATGCTAAAGACAAAACAGTTTGACTGAATGAGCTGTCAGTCTGTCATTGTGGTATGTTTACTTTTGTGTGACTGTGATTTGTCTGAAAAACGTATTAAAATTGGACACATCTCCATAAAACACAAAATCGTATTAACTCTCCCACAGTGGATACACCTCTTATTCCACAACTATTGGAAAGTCTATTTGTACACAGTCTGTTCTTTTCACGGTATAGCTTTAGCATTAGCCTGTTACAGAAAGTGCATCTAAACATAGGGGGACCATACGTCCCGGTCTGCATTTGCAGACTTTGTAAGTGTGAACATTCCTTCAAACACAGTAAAAAGTTGTATTTCTTTGAAATGAAAAAACAAACAAACACTTTTTAATGCTAATCAATGCAATCAGTTCACTTTTTAAATTTATTTACTGATGTATTGATTTTTGTTAATGTCTTGTGATTGGATTTACAGTCAAATAATTATCAAATAATTATCGTTGTGATAACCTGTCTGTTACTAAAAACAGTATAAGCCACATTGTTTTAATATAATCACTTTCTTCTCTTCTTTAGAAACAGAAAATTTATTTACTTATTTACCAGTAAACAATGTGGTATAGACCTTGTTTGTGGTTAGTATTAAAACTGTGCAGCAGGACGTATTCTGTACACGCAGAACACTTCCCTGAAAGGTTTATTTAAACATGAGCTTGTTTATTGATTCCACTGTCCCCCACTGTCTATGTGCAGTTCATTTTTTAAAGCCACAGAATGATGCCTCATGTCTCAACATGTGTATTGTCTTATCCATAAAGCTACTTAACATCTGGAGTGGGACTGAGGTGCAGTGTGACAAAAGCCTCGGAGGACATACTCTGAGGTATGTGTGTGGCTTTTACTCAGAAGGCTTTGTGTGCGCTTGTTTGCTTCTGCGCTTTGAACTGAAATATAGAAGATATAGATAAAACAAGGCACAGGAGGAGGGCAAATGGAGGAAAGGCTAAAAGGAAAGCTTGTTGCTATGAGTGGTTTGCTGGAACTGGAACTGGACTTGTAACCTCCACTGCTGTCAGCACATTAAATGGATGAGGGCCAGGAGCCATGTAAATGGATGGACAAGATGAAAGGCAGAGATGAAGGACTGAAATGAAAGAGGTGGAAGAAGGAGAGGAGAAGGTGAGTAGGAGACAGCCAAGAACAGCTGGGAAAAATAGGGGTCCTTAGGAGAGCGGACGTGACCCCTGGGGAGGCTCATCTCCCACATCAATTATGGAGGAGAGAGTGAGACAGAGAGAAGGAACAGGGCAAACCAAACAGTCACACAGCTGGAAAATGGCTCTTCTAATGCACTGGCCTTGTGTCTGCAACTCTTTCAAACATTCATTAGTTCAAAATCACAAAGATTAGATTAGCTTTGTAACATCTCACCTTTCACTATTGTGCCAAATGTCTCCAAATATCACATAAATGTACACAATTAAAATAAGATTAGCCATGAAACTTGGGTTGAAGAACTGCATGAAGACTATCTAGAACCAGGTGGCTGTTGGTTTGCCTTTGACTAAAAGATGTAAAGCAGAATGATCAACGTTAGCTTGTCTTGCCATATGCATTTCCTTTTTTCTCTCTTCAGAATTGCATCTGTCTGCAAAATGATACCCTATTGGTTTTACCCCTGTGGACTTCTAAGAATTATTTTGGGAAATTGCCTGATGTATTGTTAAGTTTCATTTGTAAAATCACTTATTATTCAGAGGAGAGCTTCAGACAGAGTTTGTACATTTTTAAAAGAAAAAATGGCATTACAAGAAGACAAAATGTCCAAGTGCTAATCAAAGATAAGGCTAAAGAATAAAAGTCTGAATAGGAAATAAAATTATATGTTGCTGGTCAAGCCTGATCACAGGAAAGCAATTATATGGCATGACGCCAAATGGAGGCTTTTACTTGCGTTGCAGCTTTTAGCATAATTTTGTAGCACTGATGTCATCACCCATGTGGCCCCACTTAGTCATTCTGACCTGTCATTGGGAATGGGGCAGTTAGCTCGGCAATGAACACGCATTAACGGCAGGCCCCATTCAGAAATAATGTTCAAAGCCTGCAATCACCGCTCAAAATAAAAAGCTTTTTAAGTGTGTAAACGTTTGGGACCGCAGGCTGAAATTGGAGTGTGTATGTGCATTAATGTGTGTCCACACAACAAGCTTTGCCTGTGTTTATGTGGTGCCTCCATTCATTGCAGCTCAGCTGATGAACTGTCAGCCGCTCGCCGGCTCCACTCCCCCTGACGCCCTTCCCCGCCCTCTCAGCTCCGCTCTGCACACTCCTCACACAGGTCACCGCCAAATGTCAAGTGTGACTGATGCTCCCTTCAAGAGATGCACGACCCTTGACCCTGAATGTAACAAGGCCAGGTCACCAAGGAGCCCAAATAACATTAAAAGTCCATCTAGTGTGGGTGTAAATGCCTCTCATTATAGAACAATTGGTTTCTTGGTCCAATAATCACAAATGGGGATCAGTACACAGATTTAGGCAATTCATCAAGTCTTTTCTCTCATGCATATTAAGGAAGCATCAAATGGAGGGTAACTCTCTATTCATATTCATGCAGTAAGATTGAGAAATACTGGGAGATGGTCATTTGAATTTCAATAACATGACAGCCGATTTAAAACAGAGAATTAAAATTCCACACAAAACCGTTCTCTATAACCTCATTTGACAGTTCATCCAGATCTCATAGAATAAATTTGCAGCCGTCCACCAGAACCATCAGTGACCTGTCACAAACGCAGCCTGATCCCTCACCTTTTAACCACGAACTCTGGATTCAGTCTTCAGTTTGAGCATGATTTGTGTGTGTGTGCGTTTGTGTGTGTGTGTGTGTGTAAGATAGAAAAGAGAAACAGGAGACATGCTCTAATCTGGCCTACAGTATGAATTTCCATGTAGAGTGACAGGAAATCAATGTGGAAGTGCAGCTGTATATGCTCCGAACCTGCAGCTAAAGCATAATCACCTCAGCACTGACCTTCATATTCCCATACATTCACTGCTGTACACACATTGCATTGCCATAAATATGCAGCTATACACACATGCCTCAGTGCTCTCACCAACAGACACACATTCACTATTGTTTAAATCTCCTTCAGGAGCATTGCATTGACTTATATGTTCGTTCTCTAGAGACTTAACCAACATGTGCCAAATCCTTGACGAGGGGAATAAATATGATGACATATCATTTATGGCCAGGCTCAACAGATTTACACCACTCCACACATTCTTCATTAAAAGTAACTTTTAACCATCATTTCTGGATTTATTGATAAAACATTGCATTAGCAGAAAACAAAATTGCTTGAATATATCACCCACAAATAGGACGTAAAGTGTGGAGCTGCACTTTTAGTTTTTGGTGGAATCACACATTATGACACAATATCATTTTTTACTTTATAACTCATATGAAAACAAATTAAAATAAATTTAAATACGTGACATATTAATGGCCCAATCTGTTTTTAATAGATTTGAGATGGACATTAGAATGGCAATGTGCACCAGCATTTAAGCACAAAAACTAACACACAAATGTGTGTTTTTGAGAAAAAGCCTGTGTATAAAATATTAAATAAGTGAAGCATCGTATCCAAACATTTGAATAAAAATATATATACTGTGCTTGAGGCCACATGGTGAGTGATAAAATCTTAATGTAATGTGTAGATTTAGGCTAGATATGACTATTTATCTCTAAGTCTAGGTTGAAGACAAGAAAGTTTCAAATTCTTCATCATCAGGACGATACAAAACTCACTGAAGGAGCCTGGTATGAGTGCTTTGATGTTAAAAGAGAACAGTGGTTTAATCACACATTTAAATACTGTCCTCTACTGATGATGAAGGTGCCATATTATTGTTTCCACCCAGTGTTGCATTAGATGTTTGTTTTTTTTTAAATAATTGGCACAAGGCAGGTTTTTTATTTGACAATAAAACTAAAGACTTTTTCAGACATTGAAGTTCATGTGAGACAATGTAGTGTAGACAATAAGGGTTTTTTTTTCGGTTAAGGTCAGAGGATGAAAATGTTTTGTTTCAACACAACAAACAACAACCACCACACAGAACTATAATTAATGCATGTTTTTGCATCAACATGTTATTTGTGTATCATTAGTGATGAGGCATAACAGGCTTTGGGAATGAAAATGCACCCAGAGGAGGACATTGGACATTTGCATAATGAATGTATGTACCTGTTTTAGCCTACATCTTCAACATAAATAATCTCTTCTGAGACTTAAAATACTTCTGCATTTACCAAACTTAAAAAGACAAATGCGGCTACAATGCAAACTAATTGAGAACAATGGCCTTGTCCTCATTAGAAAAGTCAGGCCCAATCAACTGGTTTCACTAAATGAAAATTCAAAAGCTCCCCTTCACACACACACACACACACACACAGCGGGCTCTCTGGAGGGCTGATTGATCTCTGAGCCCCTGGAGAAGTGATGGCCGTAGCAGCAGCTGAGACCCCACTGATTATAGTCCAGAGATACAGCAGGGGCCAATCACATGTGTGTCAATGCGTGTGTGCAGAGGTTACTGATAGCCGGCAGCTGCGTCCTAAAGCAGTGAGTTGTGAGTGACAGGTTCGGCATGATCGGCAGCAGGAGGAGGAGCGGAGCGATGGAGGGATGTGACAGAGGGGTGCGGCTGTGGAGGAAAGATGTAAGATGATGCAACGCCGGTGGGGGAGGTGTAGAAGAAACAATGGGCAGTGTGGAGCAAACAGGAAGGATGGACTCGTACTCGTGTGTAAATCTACAGCCTCGGCCTGTCGTGTTGACATGCTAATACATATTTATGCACATGCTCTTTATTTATGAGTGGGTATTCACCTACATGTCTCTATTATCTTTCACGTCTATGACACTTTGAAGCGTTTTGCTGACCAATGTGTTTTAAGCATAAACAACACCAAAGAAGAATTCACGTCACTTTTATTTATGTGGCCAATAAAAGATATTTTTAATATGACAATAAAAAGCAGAATAAAATGAGGCAATAAATTAAAATCAGCGTAGTATAAAATGGCAGATCCCCTGGTATATTAATATTTGAAAAGTAGCTTTATGGGTCATTTCCTGTTTTTCTCGATTGCTTGAGCACATTTGTTCATTCATAAGTGACATTTCACACAGTCACCTCCACAACAGCTCTCTCTGTGTCTGCAAAAGGATTTAAAACAAACAAAGCAGCAGCAATATCAACAACAACAGTTTGTCCATGCTTACAGTTATATTACTCCCCATGTTGTTCTTGTGGGCCGCTTGTGCTTGCAAATGCTGAATACAGTATACAAATCAGAAAGGTTAAAATCACAGCTTATGGGTCTTTAGTCTATGTTTGCAAAAAGTGACAGTATTATGCATGGAATAAATAACATAATGTTTTGAGCTCCTTTTATACAGTACATGCACGTCTTGGAAGTACTGTGGACAAGGTGTTGGTGACATTCACAGTCACTACAAAGGTGTACTCTGCTTTGTCTTTGAGTTTGGTGTTTTGCTCGCCATGGTAGCTATAGCGTATGTCACACCCTCCATGAGGTCTTCACCAGTGCAGCTGAGTAAAACCACTCAGGCGTGTATGAGTGCATGTTCTACAGACATGTTCCGTGTGTAAAAACTCAAAATTCAGAAGAAAGTCTGGTTGTACTTCTTCTGACGTCCTCTAGAGGCTATATTAATCAGCATCTGAATAGCTAAAGTTGCTGCTAAGTTACTGCTCAATATATCCTCAGAAGCCCTAAAAGTGTGAAGTTTTTTTCTGAAGTCCATTAAATTAAATTCAATATGTACAATTTATTGTGTTTATTTATCTGTGGTCTCTTGGATTGCAGCAGGTAACATAGGATATTGTAGTGTTTGCAGTGAAGTCCCCCTCATGAGGCCAGGACTCCCCTACAAAAGGGAATTTCCTGGATAAATAAAGGTTAAATAAAAAAATAAAAATATTAACTCTTACCATTTGAAAAAATAGAAATGTTATGAATATTAAATCATATACAAGAAAGTACGTGCTAAAACTAGATTTTCATTTTAATAAACATACAAAAGTTACTTAATCTAAACATACAGCGCTGATGAATAAACTCATTCTGTGACCTCCAGCTCTCATTACCAGGGCTGTGTAGGTATGTTACCCCTGTGTCTGCCTGCAGTACTGTATGTGTGACTGTGTGTCATGTATTGGACAGGTCACACTCATGCAGAGCAGCCGGCCCTTGGCTTTACCTTCACTTCGTCACACATCATGTGATTAGAGCCTTAGCTAATCCAGTTTTTATCAACAATGTGTTCCGGTCTGAATTAAATATAGAGATGCAGCAGCGTGTCAGAAACAGCAGGAGTGTTTGTGAGATAAGGACCACACAAACACACACAGACATCACACACAGACACACCATGGGCAGACATACAGGTGAGCTACATCATGGAAAATAGCAGTTCATATATTTTTGTCTCACTTTATGTATCACTTTATGTCATTCTCCAAGATGAAAGACATCACACAGAGCAAATGTTCACAAAAGTTAATGCAAGTTAAAGAAAAATAGGACTGTTTCCAACTACCATGTGTTTGTCTCTGAACTCTAAAGTATGAATTTATATTATACATTGTAAAATCCTAATGTCCTATTTTGTTGGTTTGTTGGTTGTTCCTTACATTCAGATATTTGTGTCTCCCGTTGCACATTTTCGGAGGATTGAGAGGTCTGCTGGCTCTGATTCAGCTCAGCCAGAAACAATTAGCCAAGCTTTCCTCCAAAGCCTCAGCTGTAAGAGGTAAATTAACGGGACAGACATTATGACAAGCAATCAATTTGTTCAGACTGGAACCATCTTGAAATCAAGCTTTGTCTTTTTTTTTTTTTTTTTTTTTTTGCGGGAAGAAAGGTAGAAGTGCTTGACTCACAATCAGGAATGATATTAAACAATTGGACTTGAGAACTCTTGAGCTGAAGTGGAGGATAAAGTGGCAGTTTTATGTAACATGACAAAATACAAGAGGACAAGGACAAGAGACAAGCCTCATTCTATTCTAACACAAAGACTACAGCATCAAGTGAATTTGATCTGAACCATACACGTTTTTATATTGTGTCTGTGTTCAGCTCAAATGTTCTACATGCCACTTATGTTTTATTATTATTATTTATTTATTTTTACCTTGGGATAAAATGAAAATGACATAGTTTTTACACAACAGGTGCATATATAATTACACTGAACGAAATGGTTACAACAAAGTTATTTGGGCATAAGACCATTCAGGCTTGTCTAATCAAAGAAGTTTCCCTCTGAGAATAGGCCATAATAACTATAATACTATTTATGCTAAAAATATAAATATTAAAATGTGCTTTAATAAGACTTCAAAAGACTTTTAAATTCAAATAAAGGCCATTTCAAGAGCTTACATTTGACGTCACCAAACACCTGTCAAAGACTTAAATGTCTGTTTTATGATGATTTAAAATGCCTGTGTGTATCTTTATCATATAGAGCACAGTATAGAATAAGAGGGAAGGCCTGTGTGTGTGACAGAGGTGACCTTGATAAACCAACAGGCAGTAAGTCACAGCTGTGAGCTGATGGAGTGCACACAGCTCCCCATCAGCTCATGTGAGACGAGAGGACACAGTGTGGATGTTAGCAGTGACAGGCATGACCATACACACATACACCATCTGATACTGAAAATAATGTGCACCACAGCTAATGATAAAACACAATGTACTGGTAATTAAGGCATCACATTGTGTCTGCTCAGGCACATGCTTATGGTAATTCATGAATATATCTTTGAGAATATTACTACAGTAACACTGTTTGGTGCTTTAACCTTGAACAGGATGCCATTTTTGAAACTTTTTTAGTTCCCCAGTCGTTGCTGATGCCATTCCCTTTTCTCTCACTCCCAGTGTCATTTTTATTTATACTGTCGCTATCAAAGACCAAAAATAAATCTGACAAAAACGTTAGAATTACTAATAAAAAGTAATCCAAAACTGTGATTTATATTTATTCACAACAGAAACTCTACGATAAGTCGTATCCATGTTTTGTGGTCATTGCTGTGAAGTGCTTCGACAGCATCTTTTTCTTATACTTTTGCAGATTTTTCTAAAGAGCGTTCCTTTGGGAGATAGAGAATCTGCTTTCTCTGGCCACATCTGCGGTTCAGTACACTATCTGTTTTTTCATATCAGAGCTGCAGTTAAGCTCAAAAGCCACCACGTCACTTTTAAGACACATACACATAGCACTGGGCTGCGATGTGTGAAGATACTGGAGGTGGCTTATGTGACAAGAAGAAGTGCTTACACAGGCCTGTACGCAAGTGAAAGAAACCAGATATACCATGATATGTGGGCAATGGGGTTTAAAAATCAGGTGCTGGGAAAAATAGACACTTTAGAGATGCCGTATACAGTTAATAAGATGACTACCATTGTGTCAGATCTAAATAGCATCATTATTGAGCCTATAAAGACATCGTATATCTGCTCGAGCACTGTAAATCCCAACAGTCCATTTTGTCTGGGAAAGTATTCACATCACATTGGCTGCACTTGCGTTCACCCTGTTTGCATCTGCTCACCTCAACTTTCTTGGAAAAAAATAACTTCCGATGACCTTTCCGTTCCTGTTCATACATTAAAGTGAGAGCACTCCTGTGGGCGTGTTTGAGCACATCCTCGGGCCGCAGTCCGAGACTGACTCGACTGTGTCAAAGCCAAGCGAGTTACACAAGCATCCCTTCTTCTTCTTCTTCTTCTTCTTCTTCTTCTTCTTCTTCTTCCCACGTACGCTAACATTTCCCTGCTCCAAATCGGTCCAACTTCTTTTCTCCTCAACTTGTGCTAATTCCACTAAAGAGAGATGAAAAACAAATGCAACAATAGAACACTTCTTTATGAAACCATGTCTGATAAGATGCATTCAACTCTGCACTATCAGTTCATCTCATGCCAAGGCTGTCTTTATCATTTCATACAGAAATATATCCTGGAGACAACAGTGATTTTCACACATATCTCTTCACTTTCTCCATCTGATACTAACTACTGCTGACATCTCAATCAGACAAACCCGACAATCTCGTCAGACTGCAGCAGGTGTCACCAGGTCAGAGCTTCAAAGCTTGTGTTTAAAGCACAATTTAAACCCCCAAACAAGGGGCATAATCAAAATGGTGTGTGCTCAACTGGTGGGAGCATTGTAGTATTTCTGTACTGTCCCACTTACACCCCTCTGTCTGTGCCTCATTTCAACAGAAGAAAATATAGAGCGAACAGAACCGGAGACTCGTGAGCAGTAAAACAGAGATATAAACAGAGATTAATTTCTATAGTCTATGTATAATATACACGGCACACAAGGTCTTTATACAGCGAAGAAAAATCGCTTGGTGCTTGGATCCAGCATCTGACTCATGTCACAAGATGTTCTCGGGAACACATCACAGAATGATGAGGCAACAAAACTAACTTTGCTGAATATGCAATGTTTATAATAACAGTATCTAACAGAAAACATAAACTTTTCCACACAGCAATGTGTGCACCCTGCTGTTGTGACGTGACCCTTGCTGCTTGATTTAAAAACTGTTGGGTAGTGTTAAAAATGGGCTGCAGTCACAAGCTCCAAGAAAGACCCAATATCCCACAGGTTCCCCACAAAACTCCTGAAAAACAATGATTGATTTCTGATGTAAAGTCTATATGCTTCTTCATTAATAGATGTTAATGGAACACATCTAGTTTCCCTTTTTGTTACATAATAGTATAGAAACACCTTGTATTTTATGGAAACACAACAAAAGTTGCAAACTCTAGTCTTTCCACTAAAAGGTCCTTGTTGAGGCTGCAGTTCCAGACAGAGAAGTGAGATGACACTCACCAGGAAACATGTCTCTCCTCACTTGTGTCTCAGACGTGCCCAGACGATCTCTTCTGATAGCTGCTATCAGCATCCATCAGGCGCCATGTCTTCACAGTCCAGTGCTGCTTCGGTGACCAACACAAAACACAAGCTCATATTCTTCTTTTAAGTTTTCTGTTTAAACTGCAGCTGTACATACATACTCTCACAGGCCAAAAATACCCTTGACACCTTTGAATGGTACAGTTGAAATACCTGATATATACACAGATATGCAGAGGAAGAATATCTCAGGTTCATCCATGATATAACTGATAAAACAGATTTTGCAGAAACGAAATCAAGCAAATATTTATCATTTTCTGAATCTTTCACTGCCATTTCCGTCTCATCCATTAGTGAACTGCTCCTCTTCTGAACGGTGGCACTTAGGGAAGGCAGTTAAGAGTAAACATTTATGAATCTCCATGAATCTCTCCTGCTGTGGCCACGCACATTCGTTTTTAATGGCTGTGTTAAACTGGAGACTCTTTTCAAACTCCTTGACGCGACAGCAGCGCTTGACAGGCACAATAAATATACCATGAACGATTATATAAAATAAAATAAAAAGATATGACTGTGCTAAAATAAACCCGGTCCTTAAGTGAAGTTAGATGTTGCAGTCCAGTTCAGAGAGTGGTTTAGCAGAAAACAACATGACACAGCCACATTTTAAAAACCGTCAGCTGGTGAAGTACATGATAGCTTTCACACTCACCTTACTCTGTCCAGTGATTCATTCACAGCGGCCTGACAGTGAATGGGCACTGCAACACTGAAGGTTGCACAACTATACTTCCATTAAAGGGAGAGTCCAGTAATCTGTGAAAAGGCAGTCAAGGCTTCTAAAACTTCAAAAACGTCAGTGCGAGAGTGTGTTTCATCGTAGGACTGCTTTTTTTTATTTAATGTTCATTTATACAACCCTAGAAACTGGCATCCTCCATAGAAGCACCTCAATCTGGCTTTCTGAAACTAAATTTGTGCCATTTCTCACCACTCAGATTTACATAGTTAAGTACCTGTTGAGTTGGGCCACTTCGTCCTGGCAGATAGGGTTGTCTTCTATTATTATCCCTTACTTCCACAAGAAAAAGTCATAATCACTACTGCACAAGTACTTCATATACATCCTTTATGCTGATTATTTTCCTTTCATTTTTCTGATCTAATCATAAGCTCTTCCCCCTGAGTCCAGTTTACTCTGATTGGTGAGACCCAATCCTTTTCTATTGGACAACTGGTTAGAGCAACAGTGGATTAATCACTAAAGCTAAGGTGGAAAAGTATCCATCACTGGCGGCTGTTGGAGCAAGTTAACAGGAGCAGAGGCCGCGACAAAGCATTACCCCAGGACCATCTCCAGGTCTGGAGTCAGTGCCTTGGTCATGTTTTTTCAAAAGAGGTGAAACCCACTCAGATGTTGTGATAATGTGCAGATAGCACACAGAAGACCCCACAAAATCTTATTCAGTCAATCTGCTGTGAGGCAAAAGTGCTTACTGTCAGTCCATTTCTACCTTTCTTTGAATGTTTCTTAACTCCTAAATAAAGGGCCAAAATGTTACTCAATTAAAACCAACAAGCAATTTAAAGCAACATACATAACTTTTCAGCTTAAAATATATAACTTTAAAGGTATTTAGATGGTTCCTTGACCTAACAGTACCAAAAGCTCCCCCTCTCTGAGTCAGTGCCGGGTTAGCTGCTAAGAAACAGCACTATGTCAATGAGAGTGACATGGAAACACAGTGTCTTCCTGTCTTTCTGTTCCTCACATTAGAATTATAAGATGGCGGATACTGGGAGAGACATATCTGAACCATTAATGTACTATGTCTCTTTGTCTCCACCATTTTAGTCTTGCAAACTAAAACACAGTGTTTGTGAGAGCTATAATGGCAGCAGCCCACTGTGTTTGAGACAGTGCAGTTATTATAACAGTCTTTAGATTATACTGTCTTTAATTTCTAAAAAGGTATGTCAATACAGAGTGTATGTGTAATGTGGCACTGATACTTGTACTTGAAATATACTGTATATGCATATTCAACCAAATATTATGTTCCAAAGCGTTTACAAATTTGCATATATTCATTTTACATTCTCATATCTACTGGACTATACATTTAGGGAACATGGTGTTTCCCTTGGGCTTTAAATATGGCCGTCTGTAGAGTCAGTGGAACATGTACAGGACTCTAAATTGTGTTTTAATTGGCTCCACTGAATTGGATTTTAATTGACTGCCCTGATATGATGTCTGCATTCATTTACATGTGGATTCATTCTGGTGATTTAATTGTGTATATGAGCCATCACTCAGGCACGCGTCACTGCGATATGGAGGGCCTCAAATATATTCCAGATTTGCACACAAGCGCAGACTTTGACCGCCAGTGTTTTACATGCCTTATTGACTTTACATCGACTCTTTCAAAGGAATCTGTCCATAGAGGGGGATCATTTGTCACCGCTGTGTTTTATAGCTTTTACAGAGTGTTGTTTATAAAAGATTAACAACATTTGCCAAATCATAAATCAAGTGGCATTTCACTGTTTTATCTCTGCCAGCCTTGTGACTCTTCTGCCTTTAAGACATCATTAACGGCTGCAAAACTCACATAAATTCAGTCACGTTGGTTCCCTTTAGATTATTACTGCATTCTCTCTCTGCTCAAAAAGGCCACTGTTGCAAACATTACATGGTTTTGCTCTCATTGTCACCCAGAAATATAAAAATACATGGCAATGACCCTATCTTGTTTTATACTGAGATGGACAGACTGGACATTTAGATCAAATTCCAGCCAAAACATGCCCTAGACTAGTGTAATCAACAAAGAAATACACTTGTATATGAAGTCTGATTATGATAATGTGGGATGACTGTGTCTATGAAAAAGCAAGACTGTTTACTGAAAATATTGCAAGGGAAAACATTGGTGTTGTTTATTATTTTTGCTCCAAAGAGGCTGACAGTTTGGAGAAACCAGGTCACAGATTACTGAAGTGTGAATTTGATTGGCATCTTCTCTCCACATTTGGAGGATGGTTTCTCCTGGCCACTGAAACTGAAAAGTGTGTCCACAAAAACACTTTCTAAGGATTATCTTTGCACTTGTGGCAGTATCAGCCACTTGGAGCCTCATGCCGCATGTGTGTGTGCGCTGTTGAGTTCAAGTAAGTTTAACTTTTGTTCCACTCTTGGTGGCGTCTTTTTTGGCCTATCTCCTCTTCTCTTACGGTCATTATGCTTCTAGACTTTTGGATTTGTGTGAGTGTGTGCAAATGACCAGCAGATGAGGCACAGACTTCTATCCCCAGTCCCTGAGCTTCCGTCCAACATCCCCCATGGGTTTTGTTTTGATCTCAGCGCCAGTCATTCTCCTCAGCCACCTCTTAAGCCTAGTGCATATTGTACAGTATGTGTGTGCACAGGCCGCGGAGATACATGCCCCCTTAAGCTTTTTGTGCTTCGAATTTACTCTGTCTTACCCTTATTCCCACTGCCAATTTCTGCCAGGCTCGTTCCTCAATGTATGCAGCACAGGGCTTATAATGGCAGAACAAGGTTTGGGCCTTTTCCCTGCGCACGCTGCCATCAGAAGTCTCAGAGGTATACTCCTCTTGCAGCTTCTTCAGGGCCCAGGGCTTTTTTTCTCGACAGTTGCTCTTGCTCTTATTCCAGTGAATACTTGCTGAGAATCTTCTGCTTAAGTCTTTGTGGTTTCCGAGAAGTTGGTGTTGAATGATGCATGTCTTAGTCCACTGAAAGTTGTTCAAGGATAAGCTGTTGTCAGAACAGTAGTGTTGAGTTATTCTCACACTGCATTTACAGGAAACCAGCCTTGTGCAAAGCTTTCCAAGGACATTTTCTGAACAATTGGGACACAATGGCGTTAGCCTTGTCAAACTAATAGCTTGTTCACATGTAGTTAGTCAATTTAAATTAATATTTCAAGCTATGAAAAAGTCTATCTACACAAACTATCAAGAGCTCTGTTTAAGCGTCTCAAATGGTGGCTGCTTTTTCACAAGAGCTAATAACACTACACCACAGCTCTGTGTTTTATAATGTGACATTGATGTCCATTTACACTAAGTCTGTTCCATTGTTGTGGCTTGAGAAAAAGGAAGTGAGGACCTTGATGTAAAACAAACTAATGGCTTCTTAATTAAGTTCCCAGGTCTATTAAACCACACTTTAAATACTTTTATGAATTTCTAAGTGGTCATAGCTGGATCCAAGCTGCTACCTCTGAACACCAAATGCTGCCTAAATGTTATGTCAAACATCTGCTTCCATGCATTAAACCATCTTTACTTTCTTAAAGCACCTCATGGTCATGACCTATACATTTAAGAGACGAATACAAAAACCTCATTTGTGGAAAACCTTGTGTGCTTAAAGCGCCTCTTTCACTGTATACATCCTGCAATGCTGTAGTACTCCAAAGGCCATCTGAATGCAGTTAAGTCCTCACAGCTCAAGTGTTTCTGTGAATATGTTTCCTGCTAGGGTATAATGTCTCCAGTGTGCTTTTATGTATATTCAACGTGGCAGTAATGCCTGCTCTGCTCTGCATTTGGCCCACTTCCAGATTACTGCAAGTGCTAATCAGCTTAATATGAAGTGGAGCAGTTATTGTTGTGAGCGCAAGACATAAGGTGGCACCGAAAAAACTGAGGTGGCAATTTACTCCTCAAGCTACAGTGTGATCCCCATAGCAACAGTTTATGACCACTAGACCTGATTTTATGCATTAAAATATTAAATGTTTTTGGGTCTACTTTGCGCCCTGTTGTTGAGGACATCATCTCAGTGTCTCTCAATGATAGCTGTGCCTCTGTGGACCTCAGTGACTGAAAATAGACACGTAGACTCCACTGTCAGACTACATGTACTTAAACCATGACACATTAACGACAAACCAACCAACATGGAGAATGGCCATTAAGGGGCCTATTGACCCCCATTAATGACTCACGGACAGCTCCAGTTAATCACGAGGGACACATAGCTGCATGTTAGTGTGGCTGCTCTGAGTAAATGTGCCTCTGTCTCCTTTTCTGTCTGTGTTTTGCTTTAATTATAATCTGTTCATTTTTAACAGCAGATAATTATAACCAGCCACCATATTTTGGTAGAAATCTGGCATTAAAAACATGGCGCTGATAGCTATGAAAAGAATCGGTGAATTGCAGACAGTATCGTTGCTGGGATAATGTTAGTGGGATGGGGAGGCGAGGATTAGGGCATGGCTAAGCTTGTTGTGACCACAGATTGCGGGGCACTCAAAAAGAGCAGTGCCAAGCCGCGGCCAGGGTGGATTAGGATTGTGTGGAGCTGGTGGGGGAGGAGGCGGATGGCTTCATGTATGACCGCATAGAGGCAGGCTTTTGGCTTTAATGGCCGGCTGGTTAGCTGCTCTGCTGGCTGATCACGGGGCTCATGGTGATGGGTCTGTTGCAGGGATTGCTGGAAATCTGGCCCGCTGCCCTCTGTAGCTGTCGCTGGCAGAGACTAGCCACTATTGGACGGACAGGTCATAATGTCATGTCAGCTAAAGCTAAAGCGGTCTGAACTGATTACAATGGGAAGATTTGCAGCTTATTGTGTTTTCATAGCAACCTCTAATTAAACTGATTAAGATAATTAAATATATGGCAAATTGTTAAGTTACAATGTATCTTTGGGATATCTAGGAAATACTATTTACCTACAAAATGTTAGTAATAATGTACGTGATGCTTGTAATGTTGCATGCAACATATGTCATAAAAGTATTAGTCTTTTTTTTTTCAGCCAGACAATATGATTTGAAAGCTCTGTTTTTAAACACAAACTTTTTGAGCTGTATCAGCACAGTGAATAAATGTGAGTATAAATGGTTGTACTCTACTGTAAATGTTGACTCTGTACCCATCTCATGGCAAATACTGTGGAAAAATATGTGGAAAAATATGAAGCCAACTGACCCAAGCTGGGAGTCAAACCCAGATCCCTACAATTATGTGATACAACTGGAGGAGCCACCCTCTCATTTTATATTCCCAATTTCACAAAATTAAATTATGGATGATTATGAAAAATGAGCATTCAGAATAATTCATTAAAAAAATGTAATCAAATCACGAGAACTTTAGTAGTTTTAAATTGTACTCTACAGTTTCAAACAACATGTTGGATTCTTCACCTGGACGACAATCTAAACATCAGAGATTCACCTGCTTTGACCTGCTCAGGACAGGCCTCTGAGGTCACTGTGACTCATCTCGGTGACAACAGTAGCCCGCACAAGTAGCCACTAATGTCATTATATTCTTGTCATGTTGAAAAGCCTGTGGTGGGGACTATCTGAATCTTGATCTCTGAGTCGTACAACAACACGCGTCTGCCCCAGCTGAGAGTGCACAATGCTGCATTGTGAAGGCAGTGACAGGCCTCATTAGCTGCACCACATCCTGGATATCTGATCTCTGTACTGAGTCTCTGACTCGTACCAACGCCTGTGCCTCATGACTCAACTCAGCATCAAAGGAAAAAGTGTCAAACTACCTGTCAAAGGTACATTTCCTGACAAAATGATACCAAGGCGGTGCTAACACGTGAAACTATAGAGGCCTCTGTGTAAAATGGGAGCTGTTTGTGCCAAGAGTCAGCCATCAGTGACACACTACTGCTCATGGGATTTGCTTTGAGGTTCTGTAAGATGGATGAGCAACATCTTTGAATTATCACAAACCTAACTTTTGTGCATTAGCTTCATCTACAAAGTGATAAAATGAGAGAGAAGGAAGATATTGGTAGATAAAGTACAATAAACAACATATCAGTAGGCAGTCCACTGTAATTGGACATTGAAGCAAACACAATGCAACATAGCGTCGAGGTTTCTGACAGCGTGGGTTTGGAAATGGATCATTCTGCCCTGATGCTGTGGTGTTGTCTGCTGGACTCAGGGGACAACACACTGTATATTCTGTAAACATCTTGTAGACATGACACTGGCCAAGATATTTAAGAATCTTGCCCTTAGCAGTGGTTCAGTAAAGATCACTTCAGTCAAAAATAAATATCTGGACAGTTCAGTTTGTATTTGGTGGTGCACCTCTTGGGACCCACAGTAACAGAAGCAAACATAAACAGAACAATTTTGACAATAGTAAATTCTCAGTTTTCAACATTCAAGACTTATTTCCTGACACACACTGACAATGGGCTGGCACACACATAAACAGCAAATTCTGTATCTGTATACCTTTTCAGACCGCACAAACAAACAAAAAATCCCAAACAGATGCACCTCAGGGGTGTGCAGTAAAAGGGTGGTAAGCACTGTTGTCTCACAGCAAGAAGGTCATGGATCCCTGATTTCTTGATAAATGTGAGTGTGAAGAGTTGGCTTTCAGACCAGATGGACAGCCAACTGGATTCAACTCAGCATTTGATTGTTGTTGATCAATTGCCATGTGAACTCTGCAAAGATAGTGCCAATCTGTCACTCTAATTACAAATCCAACAGGCTAAATATGTGAACCTGTTGCTGAGAACCAATGAGAGCGCAGGATGTGGGACATATTGATTTCTTTTTCCTTTTCACTATTTTTTGGAACATAATATCACACACACTTAATTTTGTTTTTCTTGGATGTCCATTTTGAAAACTCCTCTTTCTCTACATCTCATGATACTTCCCACGTCTCTTCTCAGGTGTTTTTGTATGATATTATATTTTAATGGAGACCCAGTTCGGTCGGGTTGAAAGATCTTGTAGTGAGTGATCCCCTGTCGCTGTTGCTCTGTCATGTTGCAAGATTAAATACAACATTCCCCAAAACAGAAAATGTCAGACAGTTGTGTGAACTGTAAAGTGAACTGAAGACTGTATGTTGTCTGAAGGTGGCTTTAGTGACATATAAAACAATATTATCAAGAATCTACATTATATTTTGCATTTCTTTATACAGTAATTGATAAAAGCACTTAACAGTGCAACATCCAAATGGTCATCTAGAGGTAAAGGACTTGCTGTGCCATTCCCTCGACTTTTTATATCATTACATTGTCACTGACAGATGCTGTAAACTAATTGTCATGATGTGTAGTGGAAAACTTTTAGGGCACAAGTTATGACTGCACTAGACAATCCAACAAAGCAACAATATGGCGTAGTCCTCACATCAAGAGGACTGAGGGGGTGATTCCAGACACAGACGCAGACACCGTGGACCAGACAGCCACTCAGAGCTTTGAAGGATATTACTGGAGAGGTCCCAAGGGCTGGTGTACATTAATAATCTTGTAATGGAATCACTTTATGCCTTATTTCTTCATAAAAATTGCCCAAGAACTCTGTGAAAACTATTTAGTGTATGCCAACTCTACAGTGTTTGTCCTTGAGAGTTGTTAATGCTTTGAGTTCATTTCATCAGTGCTAATCTCACATGCACCGCTCTGTTAAGGGCTGTTATGTAGCTTTTGCATTTGGTTCTTGGCAGACTATATTTTTAATCTGTCCTCTTGTTTGGCATTTGCCTTTAGGCTGCATCGATCTACCTCATAAGATCACTAGATTACTCAGAAACCAGAGACCCTAATGGCCCTTCAAACAATTATGTATTCTATAAGAATACAGATAGCGGTCTGTCACAAAGAAACTTATACAACCAATCACTGGCTAATTATCTGCTTGAGTTCAACTTCAGGATCAATGGAACATATTTGATTCCCATTGCTCCGCTCACGACTCACTCCTAAGCGATAACACGGAAAGTTAAAGAAATCACTTTCACTTCAGTATCAAGTGCTTTCATTCACTTAAGCATACAATGTTATTCTGAAGAAGGTTTTCTGATCTCTGGGGACTGTTGGATGGTTTTATGAGCAATGTAGAGCGGAGTACTTTTGAGGTCAGAGAAGTACAAAAGGTTTATGCAGTAACTCAGAGAAAAGAAAGTTTATTCTCCACGAAGTGTCATTCTAAATTCAAATCCTGTAATGTTTCCATCCCCTCAGGCAGAGAAACAAGAGAAAAAGCCAAGGACATATCACAGTCTTCATGACAAGAATTTTATTTTGTTTTTTTTAATTACATTTTTGCATTAAATTAAAGAGTTTTCTTCTTTACAACATACATTAAGCTGTGAATCAGATGTTAAGGAAGTGGAGAGAGTAGGGCAAAAAACTTTGTGACGTCACAATATTTTACAAGCTTACAAAGTTCAAAAGGTTGAAGTTGATTTGCATCTAATAGCAGTGTGTTATAACAAGGGTGAAAGACAAAAAGGCACACACCAAAGAACCTCACTGTCCACAGCAGCCTTCACAGTCAAACCTAATCGAGTCTGGGGCCATGTCCAGACCCCAGTCAAATGCTTGGTCTTACAGAACGCTAAATGCACCGCAGCTACGGTGACTTGCCTCGGCAGGATGTGGACATGAACTTTGTGATAAAAAAGACTACTGTTCACGCTGTGTTTGGACTTTCACCAAACAGCTCAACAACTTAATGCTTAAAGACGTGAAACATTGAGTTGTAGAGTGCACTGGAGCTGCAGACAAATATGTACTAATTTGTTCTAATTCTTGGTTGATCAATTAAAGTGTTTTTAATGGGGCTCTGCTCTTGTGACTCCCAATACAATCTCATCCCTCATCTTTTACATGCGACTTAGGGCTATGTCCACACTAAAATGCTTAATAAAAAGATTACCCTTTTTACTCTAATTACAATGTGTTGTATTATTAAAAATTATGAAATGTAAACATCGAGATCCTTTTAAAATGGAAATACGATCAGTGTGGACGTAGCCGTAGTCCTGCGCACTGGAGCCAGTTTTACTAAATCTGTTTAGACCTGTCTGTAGCATTAGACCAGTCTTAATTTAGCATCATATACAAAATAACTAATGCAACTGAATAAATCTGGTTTATTCAGACTGTTCTCCTTTGCTTATGTGGAAAATTGCCTCACGTTTACACTGAAATGGCCTTTGTGGCCTTTAGTGGCTTTCATTTATTTCTGATGTAAGATTACAATTAAAACTGGTCTAACACTAACGACCCATCAATAATACACTTTTGTGAAACTGGTCCGTGAACCCTGTACACGTCAATACACAGTCTGGTCACACATCCTTTTATTATTAGCTGTGAGTTGAGATTTAATTGGCTTTTCTCCATTGAGAAACTCAAAATTGCTTCATATCAAAACATTGACCTATCTACACATACAACACTAAGGGAGTGCTCTGTTGATTTTGGTGTTGGGGGTGATCAATAAAAAAGTAAAAAGTCCACTGAAGTAAAAGTCAGATTGGTATTAGTGGAACTCTCAGCCGATTTAAGGCTTTGATAATGAGAGTTAGCAAAATAAATCTGTCATAAAATGTGTTTTCTTTGCAAAAGGGGTTGAGTAGGTACTCGTGTTGTTATAATGCTTGAATTTGTCTTCACAGGAACCAGCCTGTTCATGTTACGATGCACATGTGTAGCCTACAGCTGTGTTTATGTGCATCTCTTTCGGACGTTTGCTTGTGTTGGTAATTATTGCAGTGCACCACATTGATGCACATACATTGGCCTTCTCAAGTAACAAATGTTCATAGTCAATTGACCACCACTCCAAACAAACAGACAGCAAAAAGTCTAAACAAAGAACATGACTTCAATTCCATCGTATAAAATAGAAAATGAAAAACACTCACGTCTTCATAGACACTGCCAGCACAACATAAAGGGCCGCTTTAAGCGCATTAATGGCACAATCAGAAAGAAACCACAAAGATGTGTGTGTGTTAGCATGTGACTGTGTGTATATGTGAAACAAAGAGAGACAAGTCTTCCCTCTGGATTGTAAGTGTGTTATGTCTAGGGGACCAGAATTACAACAATAACACCTACATTCTTTAATTGCATTTTATCAAACCAGGGAAACATCATGGTGTAAGAAAAATAAAAAAAATACTACAAGGAGACAGAGTTAACAGCTATTAAAGAAAACACTATTTAAGGGTGTAAGGCACAAATTTACATGTGGAAAAGAAGCAGGCAATACACCTTTGTAGAGTTTTTCTTTTTCACCTGCTCGTGTGTGGCGCTGCCAGAAGAGACGACACGATCCAAGGTGGAGGCGTCGGCCGTTCACTTGCAGCGTCACGTCCAGCTTCTTCACGTAAGAGTGTTTTTATGTGTGCGCGTGTTTGCTGATTTCCATACTGTTGCTGCAGCTGCTTTTTTATTTCTTTGCAACATGCAACAGTGAGCTTTGATGGCACCGGTAAGCCAGCGACCAATCAGGACGAATGTTACGACTCACACAAAACCACAGTGCTGATTGGGGGATGCTCACTGGAGACGTGAAAGGGTGAGAATCAGGAAGTCTTTAATGATTGGTCAAAGACGATGCTTGCTCTGGTCCGTAAAGGTTTAAGTCCCTGTCTGGCACACTTTAAAATAAATATCTGTTCCTCTGTCAAGCTGCAGGTCCCACTGAGCTCACAGTAAGACCTAATGGACCCTCAGTCCAAGTTCTACTGGCTCCAGTTTAATGACTTTAAATATTTTTTTCTCACACTTGATTAATTGTTATTAAAAGATCTCTTTTCTGTCCCCTCTCTCACTGAGCCTACAAAGTCAGTCTGTTTTTCAAAAGCACTTATTAAAAATAAATACAAGATGCTATTAGTGTTAACAGTCATGAGTTAATCAGTCCCAGTTCAGTAGAAGATTCCTCTGGCCCTGGCTCCAATCAGAACCAAAGCGAGACTTGATTGCTGTAACACTGAGATGCTTTTCACAGTTTCCGACAGGCCGCTCTCAGTCCTTTCAGTGCCTGTGTGCTCCCCAGTCCTCTACATGGTACTGTACAACGATTACTCTCCTATGAGCCCACTCGCTCATGTGCTTCACCAGCAGCAAGACAAAGTCCATGTCCCGGCGGCCGAGAAACAGGAGAGACACTTTCTGAATGCTACAGGACGCGGTAAGATAAAATATTCAGGACGAGCCTCTTCTTCTTCCATTTCAGTAGCACATGTTCCCAGCCAGAGCATGAGCTCAATGACGGCAACAAATGACAACAACCATTTGCATCATATTTACATATTTATATAAAAAAAGAAAGAGTGTTCTTAAAAAACGGTTTTCACTGTACTGTACACCAAAACAAACAACAAAAACACTAAAAGGAGATGCAAGTTGTACAGTATTCCCTGTTTTTCTCTCTTTCAGAAAGAAGCTTTTCCTACTGTCCCTTGGACTGAGCGCTCACGAGGCTGACTATGTGCAGTCACTGGACTTCACTTTTGTGGAGAGCGACACCACTGATGGTTTGGGAGGGACATCGGGTTTGAGGTGTTTGGTGCCCGCTCTGGGCAGTGACCCATAGGAACTCATACCAGGTTGCCGTGACGACAGAGACATGCCCTGTGCTGTCATTTGTATGGAGTCCACCCTCTGGGGGGCGGGGGGTGGGGTCTCCACACGATTGAAGCTGTGATGCCTCGCCAGATGGGACGAGTTGGACGAGTTGGTGTTGTGCTTCTTTAGAGCGGACGACCCAGAGGCGGACGAGGCCGACCCTTTCCTCAGACCGTACACAGACGAGTGGACCTCCAGGCGCTTGCCCATCTGTGGGACGGCAGGGGGGATGCTGAGGGACGCCTCTCGCTGTGGAACACGGGGAGGCAGTATCCCGTCAGGGTCCACCATGTTGTGGCTGTGGTTCTTGATGGTCTTGTACTCCAGAGTGGCTGCCTGGTCATCCATGTGGCCCAGACCCAGCTCGCTGTGGTGTGGCTGCTCCACGTACTCATGCTGGTAGGCCTGAAGGTGAGACTGCAACTGGTGCTGGTGTTGGGGCAGCGGCAGGACCACTACGCTGGGGATGTGGCCCGGAGAGGCTCTGAGGGGTAGGTCTGAGATGACAGGGGAGCCCATGGGTGCCATGTCCTTGGTGCAGGCATTGATAAGATTCTGGTTGCGCTCCCACTCGCGGCTGCCCCGGCTGGGCTTGCGCCGTGGCTGCATTGGGGTGGACTCTGGTGTGGGCAGAGCGGTCAGGTCCAGGTGGTGCTGGTCAGCTTTGATCAGCATCTTGGCGTTGGGTGTGAGCCTGCCGTTGTGCATGAGAGGAGTGAGGATAGCCTCGGGTCGACCGTCCTTGGCCTGGGTCTCAAAGAGCCCGCTGAGTTTGGTCACACTGTTCATGGAGCCGCGGCGTGAGTGCGCGTGGTGGCCCTCCTTCTCTTTGCGGCCGGTCATGTCCACGTCCCGCCGCCGGTGGTCGCACACACAGTACACAATGAGACCCGAGAAGATGGCCCCCATGGCGAAGGCCAGGATGACAGCGATGGCCAACAGGGTGACGGGCACCAGCTGGTCCCGGCTCTTCTGGTAGCTCTCCCGGATCACACCTGTGAACACAAGACCACGTCAGACTGAGCACAAAGATCCTGCTACTGCCGTGAAAAGACACATAATTTAGACTGAGCAAAACAGCAAAATGATATTGGATTACAATAATTAAATGTGTTCCTGGCTAAAAAGATTAGCAGTTTCAATACTGTCACGAAAGCATGCAACTGCAAATGGGTTTTTTCCATCAGAAGAAAACAGACATTTAAAATGCTAGCTTCAAGTTGCAACATTCAATATTTCCCCAAAATCCAATCTTAGACACAAAATGTGTTAGGAAGGAGTGATTATGATTCACATTTTAAATCCCACATAAAACCTTGTTTTGAAATGAAAAAGATGAGCTCAGATAAAGCGGCCTGAAATACCCCGACCCTTTCTCTTTCTTCTTGGGGATGCAAATAGGCGACATTTTTCATAAAGCTCGGATTCACTCTCATGAATATCAGAGAATACATTATGAAGCCTCTGATTAGGCACTAAATCCAATGAGCTGTGTCACCAGTGTCTTATGAACACAACACTTTCAAAGACTGGCAAATATGGGCTGTGATACGGCAAATAAAAGATAATTCAATAAAAACAGGCATGACGTGGTGGAGCGCCTGCAGAGTGGGAACAGCAGGTTGAGCGTGAAAAATGGGGTCAGCATGAATCTGCATGCACACACTCAGTACACTGTGACCAAAGGGTTTCTCTACAGGAGTCCCGCTATAGAAACACCAGCAGGTAAAGTGTATATGGGTTCACACCAGTAATAGCTCTATAAACTCTATCTATTCAAGTCTATTATTGACAGATCTGACATGTGACTGCTGTACATGTCACTGAGACAAGCTCTTCATCAGTTACATGTTCTTTAAACAATTTTACTGAATGGTAGTGGGCATGAACACTGTGACTCCTTCACAGCAGCCTGTTGATGGATGCACTCTTCTAATGCAGCATTCTGCCCCTCGGGTTAAATGCACCAGTCCACTGCTCTTTATTTATTCTGTGTTCAGATCTGACCTGTGACCAGAGCACATCAGTTAACACAGACAGAAAAGGCAGGTGGGCTCAATCCCATCTTCTTTCAGACCACATCGTCACTATCTTACATCAGAGATTTTTTTTTTCAGTGAATCCATGTTCTTTAATGAGCGTGATGTAGGTGATAGGATATGTATGACAGCTTTTTTGAATCACATTTTCGCTTGGTTGTCAGAAACCAAATATAGAAGCTGAAAATGACTGAAAATAGGCTGCACAACCTCACCTTGCATTGTGCCATTTTCTCACACAAATTCAACACAAAAAAGTACACCACTGCAGAGGACTACAGGGAAGAGTCATTGTAGCTTTGTTTATTCCACAATCCTGTTTCCATGGTTGATTTTACTTCTGCAAGTCATGATTATTTACAAGAAAAACAAATCTTAAGTCAATTTGTGCTTTGTGACTTGCTTTATCAAAGACAAAGCTCCAAAATAAAGGCTTAGTCACAAAAGGATCCAGAAGGGAGCTGCGTAATCGTGTTTAGGCTTTTGATGCAGCCGTGTCGCCGAGGACGCACTCGAGAGAATATCTTCAGTGTCTATTCAGTGAGACACAACGCAGACTCAGACGCGGAGCGCTAATCTGTTCTCATGCAACTCAACTCCAGACACTCCTAAACTAACATCCTTAATCCTCCACTCACTGTGCTCATACTTCATCAGTCCAAAACACCACTTTAACCAGTTTGTCTGAGCCCGGACTGAAGTTTTATTGTTCATTTCAAAGCACGACCTGGCTGAAAAAAAGGTGCACTTAGATCGTTTCTCACTTGAGCTAAAAACAAACTGTCACCTTTTTCATTGACACAGTGCAGCCTACAGCAGAGTTATAGCTCATTTATTCTTCTTCAGAACAGAATTACTTGTTATCAATTATGTAGCCTGCAGTTTTAGAGAGTGAGGAGGGATGAGTGCTGTCGTCAGCCAAACATTGAAGTCTGGGGAATCATGTGACCTAACTTTTGCTACTTGAGACTGGTCTTAAGACTATTTTGTAAAAGTTTTGGTCTTGTTATGGTCTGGTCATTTTTACCTGTTCTTGTCTCAGTCTCGGACGTCAAGACCCTCCATTTCTGCTTCAGTACAACAGTGGTAGCTTTGTACCATTGTAATAATAACCGTGAGTGACAGTTTATGTGATGACAAAGCCTGAGCAAAGAGGGATTTTAAAAACAGAAATCTACTTAACATGAGCTCTGAAAATCCCCAAATACCACTTATGTAAGAAAATGAAAAGGTAAACAGTTTGACTTATTTCTCATTTTGAATAAAGACATTCATCTGTCTGAAAGAGCAAGTCAAACTGTTATGAATTTTCATGGCATTTTATTGCCACTAAAGGTTAGATTCTTAAATCGATGGAATTGAATTTCTCATTGAATAGCAAAGCTGCAGGGCAACAGAGCCAAACAGGTCGTCCATTCTGGTCAAGGAGGCGAACTGTGGAGCGCTGCTTTGTCTTCAACCGGGAGTGTGCGGGCAGGGGTTAAAGCCTATTTAACCTGCGCTGCGTGGCTTCTTCCTGTCCAAGCCTCGAAAAAAGAATCCCTTCATTCTGTTCTCCCTTTTTTAGCCTTTCTTGCTTTCACAGGGCACTTAGTGCCAGGCCTTGGGTACATCACAAATGAGTGAAAAAAGACGAAACTTTGAAGACCTCTTTTATGTAAGGAATGGTTTCTTGGCCTGACATCAAAGAGAATGAAATTGAGCTCAGAGGACAGTGTCGAATCACAGCACTTTTCTGTGGCATATCACTCACCTTTACATTTTTAGATCACTCTTTGAGATTAAGTCAAACTTTCCAAACCTTTTCAGATTCTACAACCTCCACAAGCAAGTTCCCACTGAGCTGTGCCTTTCTGGTTGGGTCAGTATGACACAAACCCTGAAGAGAGGGGCTTCTGTTTAGTACAGCATTCTGCCTTTTTGACAAATGACTTCATCACTACAACACAGTTACTTCATTTGAAAAAAACAAAAGACTTTTGACCCTCATTGAGCCTAAAAACCCCAGATCGATAGCTTCAGGCTTGTGACGATTCTAGTTTAAACACTGACTTCAAATCTGACTTGTCCTTTGAATGTATTCAATACTTAAGAGACTTTAAATCTTTATTGAATGATTTGAATATCACACTGCCTCGGGCCTCAAGATAGTCCGAGAACCCTCACTGCCAAAACAGAGCAAAGTAAAAGTAAATCAGAGACATTGTTATCTGCTGTGACCGGAACTTATGAATGCAGTCTGTCTGTCCATCAGTCAGTCCATCCATCTGTCTGTCCCACGCACAAAATCCCTGCCTTTTTAATCTAACTCACTTAAGGCCACAGAACTCGTCTTTGTGCAGCGTTGGGAAAACTTCAAAGGCACTTAAACATCACACAGGGGTTACACCGAGGGCCATAACCTCTGACTGCAGGCTGCTACATACATTCACTGTCTACAAAGTGCTTACATCCTCAGTGTGTTACCGAACCATTAGAATGACGGACTTTGAAGAAGAAAGTCGAAGCTGAAAGAGCCCTGCGTCTTTTGTCCCATTCACTTTCAGAGACTTGTGCCTTGCCAACTCCTTAAAAGGACATTTCTGTTCAGCGGATGACAACATTTCATTAAGATCCATTTAGTCAGCAGTTAGGACAATACCCCATTAAGTCTCGTATATATTTATCTTTGAGAGGCTCTCACTTTAATGCCCAAATAAAAGCATTGGCTGACAGTCCAGACTTACTACGCTGCATGCAGATGAGCCAGTTAAGATGTAATCAAACTCCTAATTACATCGCACTGCACCTCAGGTAATAACACTGACTTACAGTACCAACCTAAACAGCTCAGGGCATACAGAGCTGAGGAGTTTTTGTTAATCAGAGACAGTTGGTGCAAATTAAATGTCCCTGAGAAAATCTTTCATTACAAAGCCTCAAACTGACACTAGCACTATCGGTATCATTGACTTATTTAAGAGCCCAGCACAAACAATTAGCCGCAACCATCCAATTACATCGCTCCCGTTATTTGTAGACACTATGAGCCTTAGATGAAGTGCAGCTCTAGAGGCAGACTGTGTGGGACTTGTCTGGCTCAGTTTACATTAAGCCAAGTTTTTGCCGACGGAGCTCAAAATGCAGAGCTTACAATGGAGGTTAAGTTTATCAGGTTTTTAGTTTAGAAGAAGTTTGTTAAAGTGGATACAGTTATAAACACAAAGCTACTCATTAAATCTGGAAAATCAAAGTGCAGTTTTAGGTGAAGTAAGTGATATATATTGATAAAATAAGTGGAAATATACCTCAGCGATAATAGACAGTAACATGAGTGCCTCAGTATCTCTGCTTTTTTTTTTTTTTTTTTTTGAAGATTATTGTTTTGGCGTTTTGCCTTTATTTGATAGGATAGTACATAGTGAACTGGCTGAGAAAGAGAGAAATTACTTTGGACAAATGACCCGAGCCGGAATCAAACCCAGGTCTCCCAAGTATATGGTCTGCACTCCACCAGGTGAGCCACCGAGGATCAGTTTTTATGCTTTTTTTCCACATAAAGGCAGGTATATTTTAACACACACATTTTAGTCTATAACCTAATTGTTTTTAGGATTTAGTATAGCATTTTCACATTTAATGTATCACTGTTTTGGAAAGGCCTGGTGAAAGTCCAGACTTAACCCCAAATTAAATGCTGTCAGGACCTTAAGAGAGCTGTGCATCAGCAAACGCCAAAACCTTGAATTATAGGAGTTAAATAGGTGGAATATTTTGTGTTTGTTCTATACTGAAAGCTGTTAAAATCATATAATCATATAAACGGCCATAACTTTTTATTGATTCAAGACAGGGTTATACACATTTCAACAAGTACAACCAGCCTCAGTTAGTGAGTAGTGTTTGGTGTTAAGTTAGCTGCAGTGAGTCACTTCCATGCAGATGGTGGTCCACTAGAGCAACTATATCACCGTGCAACTGTTGAAAATGTGTGTCAGGGCTTTGACGTTTGTGGATGACTGTAGTGCGATGTAGCCTCTGATGTTTTGTAATTCGTGCATTGATAATTCACTACCGGCTCCACACCAGGGACAGAGTGTTGTATCTAACTGATGAGTTGCTAAGTCATGGACACTGGGATCATTTATGCGCAGTTCAAAGAAGAATAATGGCAGCCGAATGTGGGTTAGACGCGCTTTAAAAGCACAAAGTGTAATGCTGCTGTGATCTGAGATTCTGGCTCATGCGGCCAAAAGATATATCAAAGCTCTTCTGCTGAGCGTTTCTACAAACTGGCGACAGCCAGGGATATGACAAAGGAGCATAAGCTAAGCATAAAAATGGCAAAAGTAAGCTGCAAATTTATTTAGAAAACAAAAGCCGCCTGTGTGAACAATAAGCTAATCAGGGAGGAAATTATGGCTTATAGCTTGACGTCAACCAGGGAAGTGGTAACACCGGGAAAACATCCACTCTGCTGTTTCTATTGTGATTCAAAATGAGCTGCCAATAACTCAGAAATCTGGGGCTGCTAAGAAAAAAATGACATTTGGTATTTCAAAAGAGTAAAGGTGGAATAATTGGAATGAGTTTTATCATTTTAATAGAATACAACTTATTTATGTGCTTTAATGTGGGCGTCTAACTCAACCTGCCACATCACTGAATGTAAAAAAACTAAGGTGTTTGAAAAGTTTGGCTGTAAACAAGAAGTGCAGTCGTCCCTGACACTGTTGGACACCTTTAGTTTCTCCATAATTCCAGGTCACATTGATGATTGACAGGACGCCCCCCGTAATGATGGTGGAAAACTGTACGTCAGCCGTCTCTCAGGTGGCGAAATGCAGCAGCTATCAGGTCGTTGCTGTGACTAAACTGCACTGTACCAGTGTGCGAGTGGGGTCATGCTCTTCCCTCTATCACTCCAGCTTCACCTTGCACTCAGGTGTCACACAGCCTTCGTGCTGCTCAAAATAACTTCTGCTAAGCAGCTGTCAGAAAGTTTGCAGTCAAATGCTACCAGCAGGGTAATAATGTTTGCTGCTAATCACTGCCAGTAAAATATGGTAGCACAGAAAATCCAATACAAATTGTATTCTAATTTCCTCTTTCTCATGAATGCCTTACAATACATACAATTGGTATTTAAGTATGTTTAATACACTAACTAGACATATAGAGAGAGAGAGATGAAGAAAAATGGTTTGCTGAAAGATCTGAAAAGTTTGGTATATGATGATGGTATATAAAGTTAAAGCTGTGCACTTCTTTTTTACAGCCTGTGAACACCTACGGTAGCCCTGCAGGGACATGTGTCGTACATGAGTGAACCCAGTGAATAACAGGTCTGATGATGAGCTCACTTAAAAGTTTAGTTTCATCCGAGAGTCTGTTCAAAATAAACCCAAATGCACTTTTCCAAAAGCAAAGCAAAAGCAGTCTGTCCCACTTTAGAAGCAGGAAAGTAATAGGAGTAATGGCTTCTGTGGCGATCTTTTATGTTTTTCCAGGACAGACACATGCAAAGAATGTTATTTTGAGATAAATATACACCATTGAAAACACATTTGTGAGTGATGTGTTTCATTTTCTTCACCTTAATGCTACAATATATATAATGCACCACAAGTATTATTTGAGACATGCCTTTTTATGAAGCCTGGTATTTACTGGAGCAAAGTTCAAAGATATGATGAACTACTGGGTTGAACTGTTGCTGTTGAACTACACAAATTCTTGTCACCGTTTTGATAATACTGTTGGACAATATTAATGCAAACTGAAAATACACTGAATACTTTTGAACAATGTGAAACAGTTTCTTTTTGCAGATAGCAATGATATTATTACAGATAACTTGGCTGATTTGAAGAGTTACGATGGCTGACATTTTCAAATATCTATTAATATTATTCAGTGTCTGTTTCACTCCTTTCATATTCGTCCATTTCTGTTTTCCAGTCAGTTTATCTTCACTGCTCCCTCGCTGCTATTTGATAGTCCTCTGCTTCATAAATCTTTATTGTGTGTGTTTCACAGTGCCTTTCTTGGTCTCCTCTCCCTCATTTCCCATGTCTCGCCTCTATCCCTCTCGTCTTGCACCTCATCCCCTCGTTTTTTTCCCCCCTCTCTCCTGGATCGCTGCTGTAATGAACCCATAAATTGAAGCAACACAGCGGTGGCTACAGGTCGGGGCAGAAGGAGCGGGAGGAGGGGAGATGTTGGATGTGAGAAGGGGGAAGGGGGATTGAGTCCGACAGAGTGAGGGAGCCAGAGAGAGGGCAGGACAGAGGTAGAAAAAGGGGCGAGGATTCATTCCCACAGACAGGGGGAAGAGATATGAGTCCAGTTGGAGAAGAGACAGACTAAAATGGAGGAGAGACAGAGGGGGCGCAAGAAGATAGAAAGACAAGATGTGAGAGGCGACAGGGTTGGAGGAGGGGTGATGGGAGACGGGGGCCTCCATAAATTGGATTCCAGGAATTAATTTGCACTCGGTAAGGTACAGCCTTGGAACATGCCATCTCGGTCCTGTGGAAGGGAGTCTGACCACAATGGCAGCAGACGGTGGGAACACTGGGGCTTTTTGGGGGGCAAAAGGTGGGCCAATGGGAGCAGTGTGTAATGATGGGGGGATATGAGAGGAAGGAAAAATAACAGACAGATGAAAGCAAACCTGTTCTCTTCCCAAGGAGCGCAATGCAGCATCTTGTACTGACACTGAAGGCACTCTTTAGCACCATATGTTCAACACTGTATCTTTTAGTGGTTTAATTTATGAAAAAGTATACATAGCAGTAAAAATGTCTACAGCAACTCTATTGTACTCATACCCAACTACTTCCTTCCCCCATTTTGGCTAAAAACCACTGTGTGAACCACTAGAGTCAAATACAGCTCTATGTCCTGGTAGGTAGATTAATAGACACTGTGTCAGGTTTGAGGTATATTCATGTCAGTTGCCCCTGCCCCTGTACAGTGGTAACACACATGACAAGTGCTGCTGACTCTTCATCAAATCAAATGCAGTTATTTAGTGTTCTCAGATATGGTTAATGTCTTTGTTGATTTATTTCATGTTACTGTTATGTGACCAAATTGCAGTGTGTGAAAATTCAATTCGAGTGAGAATAAACTAAAAATTGACTTATTTGACCAATAGCGTTGAACCATTGGTCTGCAACTTGTCTTATCCATGTTTAATCGAAGTTATTACATGTTGGTCAAATTATAGTCATGGTCTGACCCACCCAACACACTAACCTGTCCATCAGGGAAAGGCTCTGACACATTCAATAGCAATGCTTGCACAATGATACTAAGATCTATGGTAAACCATTATCTAAGGAGCTAAAAGTGAGAACCAGACAGGTCTTGACCAAATGCTGATATATCACGCCTTGGGAATGAGAACGAGATGCACAGACACAAACAGCGAGCTCAAATGTACTGTGAAACACAAGAGGCCACCTGGCAACTGCCACAGCCCCACTGGAATGCCCATAATGATGCTGGTGGGTGCTAAATATCACCAGCGTGTGAATACTCATCACTTAGCAGCATTAGTAATTACACTGTTGGTGTCGGACTGATACATATTTGCAACGCAGTGATAGTCATTAGCTAGAGAAGAATCCCACTGCAAATGAAAAAAAAGTTGGAGAGTAATTGTATTTTCTTGCAAAACACTTATTGGATATGAGCTAATGCATTTTCAATAAACTTTTTTTGCTTAGTTTGGAAGATTGATGTCATGGTAAAATGGGATGCATGGATTTATCAGCAGCATTAAACGCAGCTTACTTTTGACTTAGCTTGAAACTTCATAATCATTACTGCTGGATTGATATCATGCACTTGGCAAAGTTTTCACAGTACAGTTGACACCTCAAGCCAATAACACTCAGGGCGACAGGAAGACAGAGAGGGAAGGATGGGTGGAGCGGGAAATGAAAACTGTTGAGTGGGGTGCTCAATTTGCCATGCCGAAAAGCATTAAGCTGCAAGGAGGCAAAACGGTGCTTAATACCATCAAAGCAATCAAGGCAAGAAAATTATATAAATAGCAAATAAGACTTCTCAGACCAAGCCATGCAGAATTTTCAAAAAAACAGCTCACAAGAACTCAACACAAGATACCAAATAAATATAATCAGCGCTGAAAAGGAAAAAGACTTTAAAGCTGAACCGAACTCAAAAATAGCTGCAGAAAGTGTCGTATAAAATTAAAATAAACAGTGATAATACAGAAAAGAGCAAAGCATTGTTTTGAAATGTAGATCATGTTGCAATTACCTGAGCATTCGGCCAAAAAGAATGACATTTTCAAGGAATTTCTTTAGAAAATCCACCTTTTTTTTTGTTACAGGGCTTTGGTTGTTGCACTTGCTCAAGTAATGGCAACAAAGGAAGCGACAGCATGTTGTGATGCTGGCTATAGGCATGCTGTCTGAAGTCTCTGCCACCATTGTGCTTAAATCCATCTACTGCTGCCTTACTGCTTCCAGCTGACAACCTCCATTCACGGCTCGCATTTAGCTTTTCATCCTCCAATCGACAACAGATCGACGGAAGATGGTCTAGAACCTCGTCTTCGTTCAATGTTGGTAATCATAGGAGACTGTAATTTAGTTCAATAACCGGAGTCTCACCTAAGCTCATTAGCTGCCCCCATTCTGTCTGTCTGCTTTTTATTTACATCCATGCAGTCTGTTCTAACCCTGCTTATGATGAATCACTCTTATTAATAATCAATATCTCCTCAAGGCCACAGTGACAGCGCCTCTTAAAACTCCATATTGTAGCATTGGCATGTTGTTTTAATAGGATTTGTTATAGGCCTATTACTTTTATTGCGGGACACAACATGGAGGAGCAGCCCCCCACTGACCTTCTTTTAGCTCCTTTAGTCAACACGGCTATCTGCTCTACCCTACTCGCTGCTCATCTCGGTTTCATTTGTCCAGAGAGCCGTCCTTGAGGCGCTACAGCATTAGGTAGGTTGTTAACACAGGAGGAGAAAGGGCGTTCAATGTCATGTCACTGTGTCGCGAAGCATGATAGAGCCGCTGCCTTCTTCAGGAAATAAATACACGGCCATCCTCCTTTTCAGAGCGTAATGGTCTGGATATTACATCTCCTGTGGGACATTATGGCCCTCGGATAATAAATCCATCCTCAGTGGGTGTGTGCGTGTGTGTACATGCATGTGTTAAAGTCTATTTATGCTCTGGGTTGGAGCCACACACAGATGGAGCCTGATGTCCAATGCCTGTGTTATACTGTCTGCTTGTGTTCAGCATAGTGTTTAGCAGCAGCTGATAGTTTAAAGAAGACACAGGACAGTGGAGAGGAAGGCTGTGTGAGGCTGTGTGATGTGACGACAGAGCAGACAAGAGCTGAGTGGGTCTAGACAGACTGTCATTAGGTTATTAGGTAAGTCTCTTTAATAATGCTATAAAAATGTGCTCAGTATGAGGTTGATGGAGCGAATTTCTTCTTCCACTAGATTCTATGGAAATTTGATTAGATACATTTTTCCAAGATAGACAAATGCAAAGATGCCATTATACACTGAATATATAGTTTTGACTGCTCCATTTTTAGCTCTAACACATTTTACACAATGCACCTACCTATTGTGACTATTTTTGCTGATACATTTTTGCCACAGGTGTTTATGTGTGTATGTTTGTGTAATGACACATGAGAGATCGTGGGCTATGACGATTATAAGAGACGGATCTATTTCCATACATAAAGGAAGCATAAATGGGTGTCAGTAATGAGCATGTGTCTGCATATGTACACACTGTGGAGGTGTATTTGCGCGCTCTTCTGTCGGGGGTTTACATGCACAGCGTGAGACGTTTGTCCCCTGGAGAGAAAGCGATCAAGCATGTGCACACCTCATCAGCTGGAAGCAGCCAGGCAGCCGTAAATCTCAATTACCCCTCCTCCCTCCCCTCTCCCTTGCCACAGGTGACAACAACGGAGTGAACCGAGCATGTTGCGTTCCAAGGCTTACCATTGGCTTCGGGCTGAGTCTGAGAGGGCACGGCCAAGTACGGGTCCTCCCCTTTGTCTGAGCTCATGATGGGGGGGTCCTTCTGCTCCACCATGCGGCCCCGCCCCAGAGGGCCCTCGGCGGCCTCGGGAAGGGCCGAGGTGGGCATTGACATGGAGAAGTGATGGTGGTGCTGGTGGTGGTGGCCTGAAGGACACAACACAGGTTAAAGAAGGCTCGAGGCAGAGAAGAGGGACAGGCTTGAGGGGTCAGCCGGGACAAACACAAGCAATGTCCACACTGGCCGTAATCAGATCTAAGTTGTTCATCAGTTCAATAAGTTAAACCACAACCAGAATATGGTAATGTCATATTAGATTAACTCCAGTACATATCTCCAAATGAGATTCAGATACTACAAACAAAAAGAAAGCATTCTCAGTTAGTGCCCAAAGTACTGGTTGAATTTTGACATAGTCCTAAACCAGGGCACTAAGTTAAATAAACAATCAGGAGCTCTTTGTTTGGGGTTTATAGACGATTTGGTTATTTATGAGTTATTAAAAGATGTTTGAAGTCATTAATAAGCTCTTATAACCGCCTGCAAATGCCAAGCTGATGAAAACTGACCACACCTCAGGACAAAGATCAGCTCACCTTGAAATCTGATTTGGTACACGTCATATAAAGAGTCAATACAACACTCAGATGTCAACAAATCAGATCTGGGTCACTTTTTCCTGAAGTGTGAACAAAGCCACAGTGAGACACACCAGACCAGCTGCTGGACTCTGTGATGAAAATATCTCTGAACTGACCCGAGGCAACTCATTAGCAAATGAGTCTGTCTTTACATATTTCTAAAGACGGATGTGTCCTTTCCTTTTCCTCTGTGTCATCCCCACCTCCCTCTGTCTTCCTCACTGCTCCCTCTTGTTCTGACTGACATGTCAAAGCTCCTCCGGGCCCGTCACTGCAGAGCACACCACAGTCGTGTTTCTTCAGAGTCACACCAGGGAGTCTACCTTTGATATGAAGGACAAGAGGCTCAACTTTTTCCCCATGTCTCCTGTTGAGCTGCCACTAACTTTTCTACAGCAGTAATGTTCTTCTTTCTATCAGCTTCAAGGTTCAATTTTCCTTCAAGGTGTAATACATGCTATGTATAGTCACTGACCCATGTCGTCCTGCCATGTACGGTGTCTTATTCTTCGGCAGGGACAGAATGAGATTCTTCTGTATGATCACTTGATGGACTGAGGTATCCCTGTGTTCCAGTTATAAGTGAAGACTCTGGTCTCATAAGCTCATACAGCAGGATTCAGGTAATGGAAAATTTTTGTTTCGTGCTGCGATGTTGTCAATCTGTGGTCTGCCAAGAAATGACTTGAATTGCCGACTTAAAGTGATATGATTGTGCATGTTAAGCCTCTGTGTTGTGGCTGTGTTACTCCTTCTGATGAGAAAGTATGTGAAGTACAAAGACACAACTTTTCTTCTCTTTGTGCTTTGATCAATGTAACTAGTCATTCAAGCTGTCTCTCTCGTCGATGAAGCACTTCGCTCCCTCCTTCTTATCAACTCTATCCAAGTTACTCCATTTCTCACCTCTGCATTCATATCAGACTCCTTCATCAACCATCAGTTCCCCAAAGTTCCACGTTGGCCCTTAGCAACGCAGCGAGATCAATCATGTGTAAGATGCCATTAAGAGTTAATGAATTTTCTGCCTTCACACTGTAATTAAATTCCTTAATGGCTAAATGAACTGGTGGCCAACGTTTGAGGTGGGGACCATATCGCAGCTGGAGAGTTACACAGGTGATGAAACTAGATGAAGGGAAGCTCTCGCCGAATGCCTCTCTTTGGTTGAAATTTGACATAATCTGACAATTGCAACAAAGAAGTCTTTCATGTGTGGCTGATGAATCGTACCTTTCTCCCACATCTACCACTGACTGCTGCTCAAACATCCGCTGTATCTTCCTGCATCTGTCTCACTTTTCCTTTTTCCTTTTCTAAGCTGAATGTTTTGCAGAGCTTTGTGTGACTGTTTATTTTTGAACCATGCTAATCACATTAACATCCCACATTAACCACCCTCCATACTCTTTGCACAAGCCATATAGTGCATTCAGTAGTAATGTATTTAAGCTTCATATTTAAGAAGCGAAGTGTTTGCTCGATGAAGACTGGCAAGGCTTTTATCAACAGCCTCTGTGGATTCACATTTAAGCGCACTTTCTCTCGACGGAGGAAGTGACAGCAGCCAGCGTGTTTGCAGATGTGTTTGAAGGAAGGGGGTGGTATTTGAAGGGGCTAACGCCAAAGCTGCTGGTAGACTTTGCACAACAGACACCCACACACAACACCACCCAGCGCCTCCTGCTCCTCCCTCTCCTCCGTGTGGCGTGGCAATCATTAAAATGATTTATTTAACTATTGGCCCAAGGCTGAGAGATTAGTGTGACAGGCCTATTTTATAATTCATTCCCCCACCGCCAGGGGAAGTGCAATTCAGGCAGATGACACACATAGAGAGAGCCTCAGAGCCTCTCCGCAGATCAGGAGGGGGAAAAAAGGCCCTAAACTGCCGACGGATGCACATCCTTCTCTTTCTACAGATTAAAAGAGAGGCGAGGATGTCTAGTCTGAGTAGGGGAGAGGAGAATAGAGAGGGGGGCATTTACTTATCTTCAAACTCATATCAACCACCAGCAGATAGACTGAGGGGCTGGGGCACTGGCTCACACAGTGGGTGTTGTCTGTCTGTGCGTGTTTGTGTGAGAGCATATTCAGCGCTATAGGGGAGCACACCAACACAGATGCTGTTTCTGTGACCCTGGATCTCCACAAGGGAAGGGGGCATCACAGTAGGGGTACAGCCACAGGGGGGAGAGACACAGAGATGCACGGGCTTTCTGGAAACACTTCAAAATATCTAGTCTTGAGGTTTCATATGGATCCGACTGGTTTGATCTGGCAGCTGAGAGGCACTATGCGAGCGCACGAAGGCGATGCTCAAGAAATTCAGACGCTAATTAGGTAAAAGAGAGTGGAAGGAGAGGTGTGATGTTGCAGGAGGCAAATCACAGCTGATTATCATTCTTTAAAAAAGTCTTGAGTGAGAAAAATGGACTCACAATCAGCCAGTGCGACGTGATTGTGGCATTGTGTGGCGTGATTAGGGCAGTACAAGCATTTGCAATTTTTTTTACTGTTCCATGGGAGAGGGCAACCTGTTCTTGTTCCAAAGACTTAATAACCTCACATTTGGTCGGTGCCTTTATCATGTGCTGACACTGAAGGCACCCTTGAGCGTATGTTGATGCACCAGGTTTGTATTAGCATGTAAAACCACTGGGAGTTTAGTCTATAGTAATACAAAAAAGCTTTACACACTAGATTAACATATCCTCTCCATTGTCCATTAACTGTATTTCTAAATGGCTTTTTCTCATCAAAACCACAGCCTAAAACCAAACCAACTAATACTGTGTTCATATGCTCCTCAGATTGGCCTAGTGAAGTAAAACCTCCAAACTTTGGTGTGTTTATGTGCTTTCAACTTCTTTTAATTTGGAATGTTAACATTGCAGCCACAGACTTGATGATTATTTGGTAAAGCTATCGTTGTCTATTGCTGCAAACAACTCAGCCTTACTGAGAGCCATTATGTAAATCAAGATGCAATACTAATGAATATATATGAATAAGTTGACTGAAGCTACCATGTCATACGAAGGTACCATATTAATGTTAATGGACAGCTTTTCTAACTTGTCTATGTCACTCTTTTGTGGGTGAACACAATATAAACCGTATTTTACAATGAATTTATGTCCAATGAGGAAACAAATACTTGACAGGCAACCCACATTTCTGTGCATTTTTCATGCTTTTCACAACCTGAAGCATCAACATCTAATGCCAAAGAGGATCGGCATCATTAGACGAAAAGCCGGGTCAAAAGTTGGATTAACCGGAGGCAAAAGATTTCGTAAGCATCCGTGGTCTTTCCTGCTTCTAAACAGATCAGCTGAATCCTTCGTTCCCTCTCTCACTCAACACCGACACATGTTTTGTTTAATGTGGACGCTGCTGAGGCATTTCTTCACCACGGAGCCTTTAAACCACCAGCTACCAGATCCATCCAATTAGCAAACCAAAGGTCAGGGCTAATCGATGCTATCACACAGGGAATACAGGGGAAGGACAGGCGCCACATCGGGAGAGGAGCGCTAATGGATGAAACAGAATGTGAATTAGATTTAACACTACTTTTCTAGTTTCTACTTCTGTGTCCTTTAGGGGAAATTAAACAACCAGGCTCTTGAGTTTGATTACCTTCATAACTGGAGGGAACGTCTACCAAGAAGAAAAAAAGAAAGAAGGAATGAAAGAAATTTAGTTGAAACCCCATGTCATTAATAAAGACTCTTTACACATGTGGGAGGAGTTCTCATTTCCCAGAGAGCGACTGATTGATAGCAGAGATGAGAAGGTGTGGCTGGAGTTAAAGAGTCAGGGAAATGAAATAGAGCCCTGCTGTCTTTTATTTGATTGCCACTACAGTGCATGCAGTGTACTCACCGTTCAGGGCCACGAAGGTATCTGAAAGAGAGGAGAAAGGAAATAAAGGGAAACATGTTATTGCAGGCGGTAAAGAGAGTTTATTCTTCACAGCCATCAAAAACCATGACTTTTAAAGTAATTCAGCATCGACTCGCTGCTCGATATTCTCTTTACGTCTGTACAAAGGTGATCCATATAGCTCTACTGCTAATGAAGGCTCAATGGTATGGTTTCCCTTCACTACACATCCTGATGGAGCTGAGGAGAGAACGCGGCACTTTCATTTACTCTGAGTAAACAGACAAAAAATAAAAATGCACCAAAGTAAGCAATGTCAGATTGTTTTCTCTTTGCAAACGGAGCCACTCGGTGAAGTATAAAGAGAGGATCACACTGGATGAATGCAAACAAAGTGGTCACTAGGGAAGAATATAACACTTTTAGGAAGGCAAACATGAACTAAGGAGGTGTTTGTGGAATATGAGAATCACCAGTGAGATTGTAGTTGTGTTGTTTTGGTCGTGTGATCAAGTATGACACGAGAGTACACTCACAATTAAACAGGTGAATGAGTATGTGTCAAAATATGGTGCATTCGTGTGAACTAACTGTATATCTCTGCCCTTGGAGTTTACAGATGTTTTTTTTCCCTCTCTGTCTGCATTCAGGTTTCTCTCCACACTCACTTAATTCAGGTATGTCATTGTTCCTTTGCATGAAAAGAACAACTATCCATGGCAACGCAGGGTTTGTGGACTAATGATGAAGAACATTGTGTACTTAATAAGCTCAACGTTTTCATCACTTTTCATTGTAATATAATTGTAAACAACAGTTCATCCTGGTCACCTGTTTTTTCTAATAAATCAGTCAAATGCTCTCAGGTCAGAATATTTTAAGGAGGAAGATATTTTTATGCTTAAAAAAATCTTTGCATGCTCAGCCAGGGCCTTAAACAACTTGGCTGAGTTCATGCACTTTAACTGACTGGCTTTTGTGAAGTGCAGATGTGTTGGAAACCTTATCTTCCCTGTCTGCTCTGAAGTCCCATCTGCACCATTCACTTCAACTAAACCATACAAAGAATTTGAAGCAGTGTGACGACATAGAAAAGTATCTTTGAGCCTTACAATCCTGTGTGGCCTTTTTAAGTGTTTCTAAATGCTCATTCTGATGGCTCAAAAGTCAAGCTCTCTCTCACACCCGTCTGAATGTTTGTGTTGTTGTAACGGTTTGCAAGAAGGCGCCCAGTCTTTGCCCAACAGGACACAGCGCTCTATTGACCGAGGGACCAGACTAACAGCAGGGGACAGACAGAGGAGTACGAGAGTCGAAAGGGACAGATGGATGGACCAAGCTGAAAGAGAGGATTGTGAGGGCGGAACAGGCGGGGGGTACGCAGAGAGGTGACAGCAGTGTAGAAGGAAACCGAAGTCTAGAGAAGAAGGACACCAAGTGAAGAGAGAACAGTTGTGGGGGGGGAAGATACAAGTGAAGGGCTTGCTTACTTTGGCAGTCTCCCAGGCCATCTGTGTTACCATGCTCCACGTCCTGCTCAAAGGCCGATCTGCGGGGGAACAGAGACATCACGGTCAGAAGAGAAAAACAGGCCAGGCCGAGCAGCTTCGCCACACCTTACAAAGCCACGGAGCTGTAGGAGAGCTGCAAATAAACAGCCCTAACACTGTGCACACTACACCGGCACACAGTGTAGGCTGCAGAAAGCCCTATACTGGGAACTAAATCAAAAGGCACCCACAGTAGTAGCAGGTACCCCGGAGGCCTGAAATCACTGCTCATGGAGAAGGCTGTCAGAGTGGTACAACTGGAGTAGGAGTGAGACTTAGAGAAGATATAAATAGACTTGTGTTTGTGGTACAGCAGTCTTCTTATGTACATTATTTCTTGAGCTGTATTAAAGTAAAATAACCTGTCTAACCTCCGTTGTGTTTTTTGTTTCATGATTGATCGTGGAGTCCTAAAATGTTATAAATTTACAGCTATGCTTCCGCAGACAAACTGACATCAGGGTCTTATAATAATAAATAGAGAATGAAATAGAACTTGTCAATAGAGGTGTAGGAAAAAACATTTTGTTTAGCATATACTGCTTCTCAATCAATCATTTAATGCAATCATTTAAATGGAATTGAGAAAAACTGTCTCTTTAACATTGCTTTTTTCTTTTTTTTTTCCCGAATGAATGACTGCAACTGCATTGATCCAAAGAATGCAATGTGTCAATATGTATCCTGTATAGGCTATATGCTTATCATTATTACTCAGTGTCATGTATTGGAGGATATACTGTCATGCTGATATGCTATTTCTGAGGTCAGGTCACAGTTGGGTTGTTTTTTTACATTTCTGACCAGAGCGTGGATGGGAAATGGAAATAACATCAATATATGTGTAAAAAAAAATCATATTGTGTCTGCATACATTTCCTCTTATATCAGTGTCTGGCTGTTTTCTAAAATTATAGTTCTTGTTTGTTTCTAGTAACTTGCTTTGATTACAAGTAGTGATTGTTTTATATTTACTGCATGAAAACATGACCTGGTAATGGTGCAATGAGGTACTTTCCCCTGATGCGCTAAAATGTAAAAAGTTTCTTCATCCAGCAGAATCACATGGGCCCAGAGCCAGTTCACTGAGGGGTAACCATGCTCAGGGGCCATCATATGACACAGAGGGATGAGCCGGCGCAGGGGAGAGACTTGTGAGAGATGCTATTTTCTAACACGATCTGCAACGAGACCTGCTTTATTCCAGAAAGACCACCAAGCAGACAGTAAGAAGATCTGTGAAACAGAGCGGACCAACTGTCAACCGGGATCAAAGTCACGCATAGCAGCTCTGCGCAGTCCTCCCTTGTCCGACGGTACTCCTCCCCCATCTCTCATCGACCTCACCCTTCACTGCTTGCAATTATAGCATGAAGAAGAATGATTTTCCAAAACGGCATCACAATCCTTATCCCCTGATCGGAGGTGAAAGCGTGAACCAAACAACAAGGACAAGTACAGGAGAAGGAAAAATACAACTGGGATTTGGCTGGATATTTTTAAGAAACAGTGTCACGTTTATTAATCTTTTGGAAACGATTGAAATGTACGCATTCTTTTCTCTCCAATCCATTCTCCACTTGACAGAACCTTAATTGGAAGGGGGTGGAACATTTTACCCTTGTACAAACGGTATTTCTTCAAACCACAAACAACAGTTCCCTCTTTTCATATTCAGAGGTGAATTTAATCTGCTTATGTGATTTGCTTAATATAGACAGATGTAATTACAGAGCAGATGCCTAGTTCTGCAATTAAACCTGTCTTACCAGAAATGCCTTATAAGCAAGCAATTGGATTTCCTCACAGATAGCATTGTCTGAATGGGTTGATGGGATTATTGTAGTTTTGACATTCAATATTAAATACGATCACCAACTGGGGAAGTATACAGAAAACACCAAGAGCTGAAAAATGTGACGCAATTTCATTCATAAATTTCAACACCATTTCAAAAACCATTCACACTCACATGGTCTATGGGGCCATTTAGAGTATCTAGTTCACCAAATTTGCTCAACACAGCATTTTTTGTCAGTTTTTATAACGGTCTGGACACATCTGTTGAACGTCCTGTCCGTTCTGTGAGTGGATCCTACTTCTTTCTTTTTCTTTTTCCTTGCCCTGGGGGTGTTGTTTTCTGTTTGTGTAATTTAATTGATTTAATTTCTGGTTTATTTGTATCTGCTGTTGTGATATTGGGCTATTTAAATAAAATTGAATTGAACTGATTTAGATGATCATTTGAGTTCATTGCCAGACTGAACCCAAAAGCAGTTCAGCTCTCTGTTGTACCATTCAGCCTTTCGATGACCTGGTAATGAAATCTTTAACATGATATTTCCACACTAATATAACAGCATCTCTCATTCATTTTCTGCATTTTTTTCTGTTAAGGGTTACAAGCTGCTGTGGGCGTGAGGCAGGTTACGGCCTGGATAATCGTCCGTTAATTGTAGGGCTATTAGCATCATGTTTACTAATATTTTACACTAAACATATTACGTAGTCCTTGAAACATCAGGTCAGGAAAGGTACTTAATATAGGCTGGTATACACATTATAGAGAGTGTGGTTGTGATGGGTAACATAAGGATAACGCTTTAACTCTATTGGTCTCTAAATGAATTAGTAATGAGTAGTCACACCGCAGATGTAGTGTCTGGGCACTGTTTTGCGATTGAATAAACCCTATTGTGACCCTCCATTGAAGAGTTCAGGTCCCACAGAGGCTGCAGTACAGCAACAGAAGTTCAGTGTGTTAGAGAATGACACTACAGACAGTTCAACTGTGGGTTAAGATCCACTGTAGCGGCATTATGCATTTTTAAATCTGTCTCAAAATGCACTGTACACAACTGCAGGCATCCGGCAGATACATTTTATATAATCTTGCATCAGAAGTGGTTATTATGAGATGGGTGGGTGCACAGAGAGGGCTTGTGATTGCTCAAATACAGGTCAGGCATAATGGCATTAATTATTCACACCGTAAGTGAATGAGTGACTTAATGTACTGTACAAGGAGTGTAAGCAAGTCTGGAAAATGATTCCTCTAAGCTGCTCATTCATTTTAATTTGTGGCTTTGACAAGAAGTATGTGCACACTATAATAATCAGGAGCTCCGTGTTTATGTTTACAAATGTATTCACGGCCAGACTCTACCTTTGATCTAGAAATAAACCAAGGTCTGTGGCTGCGGCAGTGGTTTCAAATGCCTCTAAATGATCTTTAATGTAGTGATTTGTAAAATGATGATGTTGTCAGGTGACTGGTTTATATAATCACACCAGCTCATGATTATATTCAATCATATGCATGAACAGGGAGTGACTCGAGACCATATTGTCCAAGACCAGAGTCCAAGCTGTTTATAGGCAGTAGGTATAAGAGGCATTACTCCACATGGGAGAGCTGGCACGCGGGCATCGAGGCCAGATGGAAGAAGAAAGCAAGAGGGGAGTGTGCAAGAGAGAAAGAGTTTGTCAGAGGCAAGATGGCAGGATAGGAAAAGAAAGATGGGTAAAAATAGGCACACTGACAGACTGACTGGTTTAACTATTAAGGACAGATAAACACAGATGGACAGAAAACATGGACTTTGAAATGGGATTGAAGGAAGTATGGTGCAAAAGACCAGCCTTCTCGAACACTTCAGGCTCAGGCACAGCTTTAGGCTACACTCATAGCTCGAGTAAATAACTGGACTTGTGTCTTAGTCGGAGTTTACATGCACAGGAGAGAATTGAACTGTTCAGTCTCCGGCGCTCCACTCAGGTTAATGCTGTATTCATCTGGTTGAGGCATTTCACTTTTTTGAGCTTTTGTAAAAGGGGAAACAGAGAGCTAACATGAAACCTGACTTGCTTGTAGCACTGTGTAAACACTGAGGAACTTGTGATTAGCAACATTAACACTGATTTTTCAAGTTTTCAAGCACATAAATACAACAAAGTCAACGAGATGAGATATGAAATTGGAAATTGGGCCTTTTAAAGAGCACACAAATGCAACATAAGCTACAATAGACAAAGCTTTTATGTCATAAGAGACAAAAACAACCAACAACAAAGAAGTGAGGCAGTGAAAGAGTGGCATATGTTATGTATCTGTGTTGATCTAAAAATTGTTTTACGCTGTGCCAGTGTTTCTCTGCCCTGTGTTGGTTCTGTGGAGCATTTGTAGAGCACTTAGGCCCATTCCCAGTTCTACCCCTTATCCCTTGGTTGGAAAATTAGGACATAGACTTAGCTCGGTTAAACCCTATACATATAACAAAGCCTGGCTATAAATTTAGTATTTTAGCTCAGGTAACAGAAATTTCAACTATTGCTATTCTAGACAGCCTCACATGCATTTTAAAAGTTCAGTTATAGATGGAGTAATGCCATTATTCCTCTAGTGGCATATAAACGTTGTTACTAAAATATAAGAATTGTGCCTTCAGTCCTGCAAACCAACAGCTTCGAATGGCCACAGAGCACATTGGGCCTAATCCTCCCTCTCTCATTTAGGAATATTGCACAGAAAAGGAGCGAGGTCATCTGCCCCCTTAATACCTCTGTGGCTGTTTCTGCTCCAAAGTAGAACCTCAATCAGAGCCCTCCACAGCCTGGGCTTTGCACAATAATAATAGGATAGGTTGCATGTGTGTGTTTTTGCTTCATAAATTTAGTGTGCACATTTGGGTAAGTTCGTGCCTGTGCCTTTTGGCTTAGCAGCCTTCCAGACCCATCATTTTGAAACAGAGGGATCAAATTCGTTCAACATCAAATAGCCACCAGTGCACTGGTCGTTTTGTTATGACTTCATCAGTAAAATGTTTTTCCCACCACAAAACTTCACATAGTGTTTGTTCAGAGAGAATAATCTGCTTCTTTATTATAACTATGGCCGCAAATTATAGTTACCAAGACCATGCTTTCCCCAGCCTACATACCTCACCCCGGCCCGTATGGAGCAAACAACACTTTCCTTCCATTCATCCTTCCAATAGGCCTTTCAGCTGGAGGAAATTGTACTTACACGCCATTAAATTAGAAAAATCAAAGGCGACAAATTGTAAAAACAAAAGCCATCAAGCTTGACAAACAATGTAAGATACGGTCTGATAAATGTTGGAAAGCACAAGCACCCAATGTTACTAGACATTTTCGCTGTAATAAAGTATCACTGACTGAGAGAAAGTTGATATGTTATTGGCCAAACAAATACCTCTTCATTGGCGGTCCAAAATCTGAGTTTTTATAACACAAATACTGAATGGACAGATGTTAAATGAGTCCAAAGGTCATGAAAAAAAAGGTAATCAAAGCCTTAAGTTGCACAACAGGGCTAAATGATATGAGAATGCTATGTGCTTTTTAAAACAGCAGCATGACATTTAGAATCAAAACAGACCAGTCAATTTATCAGAAACATGTGTTTATAACATGTGTCACCACTTTGTGTAGTTTTAAATTTGTTGAAGGAAACAAGAGTTTTATAAAATGGTCCTTTTTATTCACAGCATTCACCAGAATTAACCTTTTTGTTCCAAATTGGTACATGTTACTCACTTGGTGTTGCCAACCACCTGTCGGCAGGCCCCTTCTGAAACCCATCCACAGTAGGGGTCCCTGGAGGCTATACAGGACCTGGAATACAAACACATCCATGTTCACATTTACAGTAGAACTTATTATGTCGTATGCAGTTGCTCTCTGAGTAAAGGGCAAAAGTGTTACACCCACTTTTTGCAGTGGCCATGCTTTTCACAGCGAGACAGAGGCACCTTTACCACGCAGGAGGTAAAAGCAACCCATAAAGCGTGGCTCTTGCTGTCTATCTGCATGCCGATGATGCGCTTGTCCTCAACACCATCTATACTGCACCTAAAGAGACGAGACGAGAGAAAGAAGAGCTCAATCTTTGATCCGGCTGTCTTTGTCAGGGAAAATAAGTTGAATAAAAAGTTTGAAAGACTTGGAAAAGGTAAGACTGTGAGTTCTCCTAAAGAGAAAAGAGATTAAGATGTGGTAGGGAGGAAAATGGTGAGGTCAGAAGCAGTGGAGATAAAGTTGGGGTCAGGAACTGAGTGGGAGATAAAGAAGGCACAACAGTAAAACAGACAGATGGGCTGTGTGAGCAGTCAGCGCTAACACTGCACTTAAGTGTAAAACCTACTAACACAAGCCCCTCCTCATGCGACTCCCGCCATGCCTGCTATAGTCTTTGTCTACTCTGCCCCGCAGGATCCCACTCTAATCCCTTTGGGTGTGTCAGCCTTTTTTCCTATCCCCTGTCTCCATCCTTTACTCTCTACATCGTGCCATCCCGCTCCTGGGATTTAATCTCCCCGTTGCAGGGCTCTTGTCCCGCATTAACGCTCTCAATTAAGGCTTAGAGTCCATCTACACTAGGTAATGCACCACAGTCAGGCCTGCCACAATCCAATGAGAAAGGCAGGCAAAGTCACTTACTGTACTGTACACTGCTGAAGCCAGATGGCCAGCAGACGACCGGTGCTCAGGCCATGGCACAAGAAGGCAAGATGAACTAAAGCCCTTTTATGCAGTGTTTTATTTTTATATTTTCAGTTTTTTATCCCTACCTTGCACCTTTACCCAAAAATACTCTGAAATACCTTGCCTATGCCTTAAATACGTCATATATTTGCTCTCTTACACTTCATTTTTGTACAGCACTTTGCTCATCTCAGGTTATTATTAAACGTGCTTTAGAAATAAGGTTTGACTGGACTTGACTTTGACGTGTGAGATGTCTCATACTTGTGTTGATACCAGTCTTGTTGTTGCTCTGCCTCACATGTATTACATGTAACATGCTTTGTTTCACCAATTGGTTTAATGTCTATCCAATTACATACATTGGTCTGACCTTTTATGTCTTTTATGTCCGATTGTGTCCAGAGGCAGTTTATTGTGCATCTAAAATCTACAGATAACAATTCTTTGTGTAGAGAAGAAAGAGAACTAAGTTGGCTGGGTTGGCTTCTTTTTAAATCTAACATTGCTATCTAATTCATAAATGGACAGATGAGTATCCAAGAACATTGAGGGCAAAAGGCTAGTGGCAAGTAGCTGGTGCAGTGGGTCCCCTCATCCCCTTCATATGCCTCATCACATGGTAGCAGCATGTTGGATAACACACAGCGCTAACCCTGAAAGCCCTCTTGTCCACTGCCTGCTTCCTCTTCCATCTTCTTTCTTGCTTTTCCAACACAACACTGCATTGTGTTCCCGTCTTATTTCCACATCTTCACTCTTACGTCCACCTCTTTTCTTTCTTCCTTTATTTGTACGACCATTCGTTCCACCTCATCCATTACCCCTCATCTAAATATTTGCTTTGGCCCGACTTGACTGTGGTGGATTTTGCCTTGTTCACTTCTGCTCTGAATACACAACCGTGCTTAACCCCACCAACCTGAGCTCACCAGCGTCCATGCACAAACAGACCAGTAATGTATTAGGAAGACATCACAGGCTGAATCTGGAGACACACACAGCACAGTATGAATGTGTGTTTCCTTTAATCAGCTAAAGTTCTGGAGGAGCTGGGCCGCGCTGTGGCCGGGAACCACAGCACTACGTTATCCGAAGCCTGAGGGTCTATGTCTTTAATTTAGTGGCTGCGGTTGGGCACAGTGTAACCTGATAAAACTCTTTGAGATGATAGAGTAGCCATCTGGATGGATTTACACTGCCTGGGTTGGGGGAGCTGACTGCTGGTGCTGGTGCTGGTGGCTTTGGATGAGTGCTTGGAAACATGCACCAGCCCATGCACTTTTACACAAAAACATATCTGACTGGCCCAATGGTTTAGCAACAGTATCCATATGTTATCAAAGTGAATATTTTCAACTTTTAGCCCGTTTAGTCTTAGAAAGCCAGCTCTATTGGTATGACCTTTGACTCTACAGAAGCTAAAGACGACGAGTAATCACCAGAGAAAGAAAGTCCTATTATTTCTATAATGCCTTGGTTTAACAATACAGTAGGAAAATCACAAATAGAACAGTGTAGCGTCTGTCTGACACAATGTCTCGCTACTTGTTGATTTCTGCAAATTAACGCTGTGCTTCAATTTAACTGAATGCATTTAGAGTCTGTTTTTACAGAGTCTGACGTGACCTTATCTATGGAGTCAGACAGGGCTAAAATTAAAAGACATTCAAGGCATCCAACCTACACAGCTTATCACTAAGAGGGTAACGCTCATTGCTGCAGCTTTGTGTTGAGACTGAGCACAGAAAGAAAGAGAATAGTTCAATTAAACAAACAAAACTCAATTTGAATTGACAAACATAACAAAAAAATCAAATGATCTAATTCAAGTGAAAAATGATAATAATTAAAAAGGTTTTATTTTATTGTCATATTGCTCAGCCCTAGTTTGTCTTTGTAAATTTCTTTTTCTTTAAATTGGAATGATATTACAAAGTCCAAGTCCAGTCTTAATTCAGTTGAAATCAATGAGAAAAGCAGGCTTCATTGGATTTGTTTCTAACACAAACCATTTGACTTTGACATGAAACTTTTCTCCCAAACACACACACAGTATACGCCACATACTTGTCAGGGTTGTAGACGTTGAGTTCTTCCAGAAAGAGGCTATCGTTGAGGAAGCCGTTGTTCATTTTGGCCAAGAACTTGAGGATAATGCCTTTCTCTGATCCCAGAAAGACGACCGTGTGGTTCTTATAGGGTCCCGCCTCGTTGTCCACCACGATCCGCGTCAGTCGGTATCTGGAATGACACCAGGACCACATCATTAATCAGCCGCTGTCAGAGCAGTCTGACTATAACTACAGAGAATAGGTTTTATTTAACTGGATGCCAAAGTCAATGTCAGGCAATTGTTAGGTGCACTATGAAAAAAGTGTAGTGTGAAGTTGAACCAATTTAAGTCTCCGAATATTTTAGCACTAAATAGAATTTTTTAAAGCAAACTCATTATCCCATCTATTTTCTTTTTTTTAATTTATTTTTTTACCAGATTTGTTCATAATTCACAAAATGTCTGAGGTTATATAAAGGCCAGATGCCACAAAAACTAGACACTCCACTTGCAGCTTGTTAAAATGTAAAGCACTGAATAAAAAACACCTTCATTACTCTACAGCTCATGCTCAAGACTAGCATTAGAATATTTGTTTATATACAGCTGATGTAAAAGCACTTATTCTGCTGTATTCAAGCTGGCATACATGTCAGCAGATGAAATAATTGGAAACAGCTTTGACGTGTCTAATTATAAAGTTCGCTTGCCTCTTCATAAGTACTAGAAGACCATAAGGAATGGCAGGGGAGAAAACAAAATCCACATCTTATTTATCTCCTTAATTGTCCATTAAGTGAAGAATTTAAATTGTTGCCATGGAGCATGTTGGGTTGTTAATAAATACTGGCATAAGCATCATTTTTACTCAGTGAGAGAGGCAAACAAGTGCAAAACTTAATTTCTATTTGGTTATTTATTATGAAGTGCTACTGACAGTGGATTAGACCCAATGGTGCATGTGGGTTTATAATGAAAATTTATCTGAGAAAGAGATTGAAGTGTATTTCAGGATCACAGATGCAGGTAAATCACTAAAAACCTGAAAAACTCTCAAACAATCAAATGGAGGGTGTTTCCTGATGTTTTCACTGAAAAGGATTAAACTGGAGATAAGAGAGAAGATTTTATCAGGAAATGTGTAAAGTTTAATTTGCCAAGGAGCATCTTAAAAAAATATGTGAAAAGGAGCAGTAAAAATAATCAATGTGAAGCTATCTGAGTGAGTGTCAGTTTACAAAATCAAATGAAGACACAAGTGATTCATCTCAAAGCACAGTTTCACTTGTGGCTTCTTTTGTTTTGGGATTTTCCGGTGGATCCAAACCAGTTACGACCTTTGACCCTGGACTACCTGGGGCAACATAAAGAAGTGGTCTCTGCCTGTAGCAAACTCAGCTGAGGTCTGTTTTGAAACATTAAAGTTGTGAATGTTGGAACCAAATAGAAGATAAATCACAGAAAGTCACTCAGTGCAGTTTGAAACAGTGCATGTGGACCATCACATACGAAATATATAATGTTTCAGATGTTACAGATCCTATCCTCTTCATTGTCAGTCTCACAAGCCGAGCCACAACCCCGAAGAACAGAGGACATTTATGTTGAAAGCTGAGCTAAAGTATTATTTTTTTAATTATGTAAAAAGTATTGCTCACATTTAGTAGCATAAACGTACTTTCTCACTTTATTAATTGGCCTGATGCTCTTGGGGCGGATGGTGCAGAGTGGTTAGCATTCTGTCTTCCCAGCAAGAAGGTCATGGTCTTTCTATGTGGCAACTGCATATCCTCTTCATGCTACTCTCTCTGGGCACACTGGCTTACTCTTACCACCCAGATATGTATGTATGTGTGAATTAGTGATAAATGAATGTGCGTTTGAATGGTGTTTGTCAGTGTATTTCTTTGTTAACCCTCCAATTAACTAGCAATTGTCAAAGATATCCAGCTCACAGCCAAAGCAGATGGTCGGTAAAAGTGGTAGAAAATGACTGAATCAATGTAGAGCACTTTGGTCACCTCTGGTTGTTGTAAGGTGCCATAAAGCTTGATTGAGGATAAGTGAGGATTGAGGTGTAGATATCTACCTTATCTCCATTTATCCCATTAGCAGTAACCAAGTCTCAGGTGCTTTTGCTCTATTCAAGCATTCAGCTGAAAAGAGTCTGACAGTAAAAAGTCAAGAGTTTTTGGGTCACTTTGAGAGAAAAAATCTTAAGGCTCAGGACGTGCTCTGTCTTTCTCATTGAGGATAGTCCAAACCTCTGGAGTGCTCTTCCCTCAGACTCTGTTTGATTACAGTAGTCAGCCAGCTGAGCTCCCTGCCATAGAACAATTGTCAGGACTTTTTTTCACAGTTGCAGCCAAAGCCCCCGCTGGATACTGGGTCTCCCCTCTGGACTATAACAAGGATCAAACCTTATTACTGCTTTGACTTCCTCACTGAAGAAGAGTATTCCTAATAGAGACTGTGAACAATCTCACAAAAGGCCTCATTTTTCTTTCCCCCCATATGCCCCCATAATGCTTTTGGAGCTTACATAATGCTTTTAACTCCTGCCTCCGACTTGCATGCGCTCCACTCACAGCAGTGTCATTTCAAATAAGTAGCAGCAGTCTGATCCCTTATTATGTAAAGACAGAAATGCTCATAATGTGGCAGTGTGATATGGTGCACTAATGAAGAGAGGGAGTTGTGGGGATAACCTTGATGAAAGCCGCTCATATTCTGACTAAGGTAGCTCACTAAGTAGGTCACAGCTCCGAGATGTGATACGCTGCAAATAATTTGTAAAAGCTGAACAATTCCTTATGTAGCTCATCTTTAAAGTGATGTTAGCACCACTGAGGCTTGTCAAGAGCTGTGCACTGGCAGCTGTTTCTAACCTTAAATCCCAGGCAGCCGCTTCAGAACCAGATCCAAATTTTTAAAAACTAGACTAAGACTTTTAACTTTTTAACAAATGCCCTGTCAGCTAGTTTTTCCAATGGGACAGCAGTGCTTTGTCGCCGTATTCCCCCAGAGTCGGGGCTAAAATGTCTGCGTGCAGTGCAGCTAAAGGCCAGACAGACCTTTATGATCAAACAGCATCAGCCACACTGCACTGGCTTCTGGGAGCAACTCCAGAAACTCTGGAGGGGAGCCAACCGCAGAGCGAAAAACTTTTTCTACTGAAGAGTCTTGTCACAGTGAATCATATCTTTAGAGAAACAATTTTCCACACGGACCAAATATTGTTACAGAAGCCCATTTAAAAGGCTCCATATGTGCAACGTTTTTGGTGTAAATAAAAACAAATCACAATAATGTCATCTACTTTGACCCTCGGCATACTCCCCTTGTCCTAAAAGCCGAAGCAGCACACTTGATCTGCTATAATTGCTTTCTATTTTTAAAAAAATGAGTTTTTCTCTCTTTTTAGCTTAAAAAGTTATTTTTTAAAACTAAATTTTGGTGTTGATCTGTTCATTTTTTGTCTTGATCAGACCAGATAACTTTCATTGAGTTTGAGTGAGTGCAACTGCATATACCACATGTGAATTTATAGTTTTATTTTTGACCTTAAAACGAGTGTTGAAATGAAGGAAAAGCTCGCCCTCCGTCCTCACATCACCGCACAGCGACTCAGGGAGAATGAATTATACTGTTGATCTGGGAGGATGAGCTGTAACTAGGTCAGCGGCTGAGCACTAATGAGGCTGACTCTTGGTGTAATGTCCTGAGCCGAGGAGGCTGGTGGACCTCCTCTGGGTGTCAAGTGCGAGTTACTCACCGCACCATGGTCTTGAGGAACCAGGGCCTGTTAGCGATGGAGGGCACGGCCTCGTCCATCAGAGGGTGCATCTTAATGAAGTTGAGAGTGTCGTCAGGGAACTCGTTGGAAACCTTGTACCTTTCCATGGACGCAGAGCCGGCACATGTGCCCGGTCTGTGGAAAAGAGGACAGAGAAAATTGGTGGGTGACAGAAGTGGAGAGTACAAAAGACAAAATGGGGCATTGATTGTAAAGAGAGAGAGCAGTTGTTTATGGTTTCAAGGGCAGTAAAGGATGGGAATTCTAGTTGTTTCTAAGCAATGACTAAAGTTTGCTGAAAGATGGAAGCTTTGGTCTGAGATGTTCTCTTTTCTTTGGACCAGGAGTGGAGTTCAGAGACACACTATCTATGTGATCCTTTTACAAGGAGTTGGTGAGCTGCTTGTAAAAGAGAAGCTGTTTTTGATAGCAGATCCCCTTTGCAGGCATCTCACCTCCGAGAGCTAGTAAAAGCCTTTACTGCGTGGTCTTTGATACCCTGCCACACCACATAATCCACACCAGGTCCGAGAAATATTAGACCAGTGGCCAGAGCATGTCTCATAGTGTCAGCATGCAAAACCATAGGAACATATTTCTGTGAGCTGCCATGAATGTCTCTTTTTAGAAGCAGTGGTTCGTAGCAAAGGTTGAGGTTTGATGTGGAAATTTGTATGCAGCTGGAATAGAGCACACAGAGGTTCATGGATGTCCACATGCATTTGAAACAGTATTCAATTTAATAAAATAAACGCATCAGTCAGTTTTCATATTTGTATTATCACATAAAAATGTTGAATTTGCCTTGTCTTTGAAAAACAGATTGAAAAGCTCCATCAAACCTAGTTTAAGGAGTCATTAGTTACATTTTTAGCACACATTATCTTGAATAAAGGCTTAAAGTAAATTTAAACAGTGAACTCATAATTAACCTATTATCCTCTTAAAGGTTAAAGTGGGTGAGGTGAGGAACTGCACTCTACAATAACTGGACTGGTAAAAAACAGTGCTCTTAGGTCAGGCCAGTGGAGAGTTTCGGTCGTATTTTTGTGAGCTATGTCAGATGTAATTCTCCAGTCCCAGTATTTGTCTCTTAACATGTCGTTTAAGACACCTTTGTAAGATGTCCTGCATTTTCCCGCTTTGTCTCTCATAAACACAGTTGTTGTCCCACATTTGGCTTGTAATGATCTGGTCACCCGAGCATACACTGCCCCAAAAAACCTGTCATTTACAAACTAGGTATGCAGTTACAATGCAGCACCTATACTGTTTTTTATTTTCTGATTATAATTATGAAACTGCAGATGCATCTGAAACAGGTGATATCTAACATCCAACTGCTTCTCAAAAAGCATCGTGGATTCTCACTTATAAAGTATCTTTATTACCTGCCTGGCCAGCTTCCCATTCAAATTGCAAAACTAATTCTAACCTATTTACACCAAAATCCATCCCACCTGACCAATCATAACTTATACGCTTTAGGTAGTTTTTTCTGCATTTGTTGGTACTACCCTCTGAATTCTGATTGGTTGTATGTCCGTAAATAAATGTCAGCAGAATTCAGAGGCAGTTTAATCTTGATTCATTTGTTTTACCCTCTTGAAATTCAAACAAACTCAAATGGACAGAGACACAAATGGACCAGACAAATTTTTTGTATTGAACTGAAAAATAAGAAGAAATTTTCAAATTTTCAAACACTTGATCTGACTGAATGAACCAAATATATAATAATAGTTTTAACCAGATATTTAAAATGGCTCATTACACTGTAAGAGACAATCCTAACTGGATTAGCTAGATTTATCAAAATATTTGTTTTGAGTCATTCACTACACATCAGGAGGTACATATCCCATCTGACTTTTCACTATTCATGCACCCGGTTTGAAGAGAATACATTTTGAAATATTATGAAGTACTCTGCAAAGGTCTGAAATACCTCAAGGTACACCAACCTGAAATAAAGAATCTCCTTGACAGATTTTACTTCACCAAGCCCAATAAAAGCTCTAAATGGAAACAGTTCAATTCAGAATTCACAGAGAGCATTTGTGTCGAATCAAAGCCAGAGCTGTAACAGGTTTTTCCCGCTGTGGCTGCATTGATGTGTGTGTGGACATACGGAGCGCAGAACAGAAGCAGATATCTCCTAAATACTGAAATGTGTAAATGATTGGGAATGGGAGTCTGACACATGGAGGAGCAGTCTGCTGCAGGGCGCACCTCGCCGGCTTTGTTACCACTCTCCGTCTGTCTGTGAGCACATTAAGGCTTCGAACGCCTCACAGGATGGAAATCAAATCAATCACATCAATCTGTGCAAAAAAACAACAGAGCATAGATCCAGTCTCTGACCTTGTCTAACATGGAACTACTAATTATATGCAAATGAATACACTCGTCCAAACAATGCAAGGGCCGCACTGCGAGAGAATCCAATAGAGACTGTGTTTTAGCGCGGAGACATATTGGAACACTTATCAAGTCCTAGATCTTTGTCGTAATCTGCTTTTTTTTTCCTCCACTAGAAGAGAGCGGCTCTTAGCGCACTAATTAGTGTGCAATAGATGGGAGATTGATCAGGCGGGTGCATTTGTGGAATTAGCCAGCCGTCTGTAAAATGATCTCATGCTTCATTTGTTGATAGCGATCCCTTCGTTGATGCAGCTGTGTGTGGGGTGTGAGGTGAGGTAATGGGTCACGAGGGGCAACTGTAAAACCCCCCCAATAGGGCTGTTTCCATAAAATACAGACGGCAATTTGAAAGAAAGTTTAAAATTGTACCAAAAAAGGTGAAAAGGAAAGCCATCATCTGATTGATAGTGGCTGAGCAGCATCTTTAGAGTGACATATGGAGATTGCTGTAATAATTTCAATAGAAGAAGAGGAGCACTGGGATAGATAATAAAAGAAATATGATAATCTAGTCAATGATGTTTCCTATTTGATTTAATGGAATTGTATTCTAAGCACACTCTAAAATGTAAAAATCAAGTGTTTCTGCAAATGAACTCTCCAGTCTCATCTCATTATGGCTCTGTATGATCCGTGTGGACTTAGAGACATTAACAGATGTGTCGGACGTGCTGTGTCCCATCTGTGTGTGTGCATTTGAGCGTATGTGTGTGGCAGTGGCTAATTAACTGCTGTCGTACCTTGGCTTGGGAACCTTCTCTTCAGGAAAAGGCGTCCAGGTGGAGTCTGGGGATTTCTGCTCTTTGAAACGCCCCGTGAACGTGTTGGCCACCTCCGCCATGTCATAGGCGCACACAGCCGAGCCTGGAATACTGCCAAACAAACACAGATACGCAGCCTTTCAAGTCGGGTATCAAAGAAACACCTTTCCAAATGTGGACCACAGCCAGTGAACGCAAAACACATTTCGAACTGATTAACCTCCCAAAACATTTGACTGTTTGTTTAAAGTGGGTGAGAATTGTCCAAATGAAACATAATGAACTTTACGTGCTTCACTCGATGAAACTGAATTAGTAACAACAGCTTTTTGGTTATATTTTGTATCTTGTATGAAAGTTTGTTGGCTGAGTCTTATGAGGACACACGTTCCCTTCATTTTTTTTTTTTTAAACCGGGTTTTCCCAAAAGCCTCGAGGCGTCACATTTCATCACAAGTCTTCTGTTTGGAAAGAAATACGGACCACAGATAACAGATTATCTTATTATGGTGCTATTCATCTTGTGATATCGACCGAGCCACTGGCTAGTTTCCATCTGCTGAGTGACTTTTCTATTTTTCACCAGCCAATAAAAGTAAGAGTTGTTTATTAGTCAGACAGTGTACTAAAGGGCATCTAGTTGGATTTTTTGCCTGTTGCATCATGGGTTAAAGTCACTGGCCAGTGGATGAGAAGCATTCATAAGGGCAGCCTTATAGACAGCAGAGTCACAGAGCTGTTAATTCTTGGCTTTAGAGCAAAATTACAGCAATTAGCCTTTGCACTTGTGGTGTACTGAAAGTGAGACAGTCACATGTCTGTTTATAGCCTTCTAACTAACACATGTGAGCTAGACACAATTAACTACACTCTAAATATGTTCCTTCTATCGTCTCTCTGTGAAATGGAGAATTAAAGCCAGGATCAAAACTGGCGCTTATAGAATATTTCACTTGCTTTGGTTCATTGAGTTTTAATGTCCATTAACCATGCTCAATTGCATTGTCACAAGCAATTGTCTTATCTGCTAAAAGCGTCCGTAAAATGGAAAATTACAATATGTGCAAGCTACGGCCAAGCTCTATGGCTCTGTGGTAATTTTCAATTTAGATAACAACTCCTCCAGTCTGCATATGAAAGCAGCTCTGAATATGAATGAAAAAGAGGGAACTGTGATTAAGCACCTGCGTGTCAAAAGGCCAGCTAAACAGTTTTGACAGAAGATGTAAATGTTGACCCGTACTCTCAGAAATAGCATGTTGCCAAGAGGCACAGCAGGACCACACACAACTAACATTAATAAAGGTCAGGCTGACATCATGTTGACGAATCAAAGGCTTTGAAACACTATTTCAAACAGCGGCAGATAATTACTTTAATTAATGTAAAGTGCAAAACAGCTGCTGTGGCACGTCTTGTCATTTGAGATGAGACGCCTGACCTGAACAAATCTCTTCAGAGCTGCTGCTGTGTCTGCACCAAATGCAAATGGATCTGTGTGTGCAAACAGTTCCTTCTGATACCTGTTGTACGGAGTGGAAAAAGTAGCCATGACCACGTCAACCCCGTTGATGTGGATGACGTCCGTCACAGCCTGCAGGATGTTGAAGTAAAAATGTGAGTCCCCCGGGATGGAGCAGTTTAAGCGAGCCTTAAGGAAGGAGGTCCACTGTTTCTCCAGGACACGAGGAGAACCACCACGATCGTTTTTACAAACTCTGGCCACTCGGGGAAACACCACCTGAACACAAAACATTAAACAATAAAAGGTCACACTTTAATAGCCCTCGCTTTCACACTTTCAGATTTAATGTTGTTTTTTTTTTGCAGAGAAAGTGGGTCTTATACAGCACCTGGCCAAAAATGTCATACACTGCCTACTTCTCTGAATATACTTTTGCTCTGCTATTGTTTCAATAAGTGCGTGCTATATCACAACCTTTAATGTGCAGAGAGAAAAGAAAATTGTATTGATGGACTACTGTGCAGCTTTCACAGTCTGAGTCTGGCCTTGTCATCTAGAAATAGATGGCTTTATATTCAAGCATTGTAATTCTGGGCACATAATGGTGTTAAACCCACCCCTGACTAAACACAAGCAGATCATATAACAAGCCTTTATTGAACTACTTTCTTCTTCAAACTGGATGGTTTAAGACAGTTACATAAGAAATTACACAAGCATTTTTCCTATTCTTCTTTGCTTGATAATTACTTAAGTACATTGAAATGGCTTTGTTTTTGTAAACTGGGACAATACATGTAAAGTATTCAATTCAAATGAGCATACTTGATGGGTGGTCATGTGAAGTGTCTTTACAGATGTGGTTGGAAATAAAAAGCTGTTCACTTGTTAGGAGCTCGAACTAAATCTCTGCAGTATTTCATTCAATATAAAGCTGTTACCCATTTGGTTAAATCTAGTAGTCGCTCATTTTAAGTTGGCACGGTGCTATATACATAGAGACAAGAAAAAGGAAAAAAGACACCACAAAAACATAAGAGGCCACACCAGGAGCCCCAAAAACACTATCTGTGAGAGAGATCATAGTATCTTAATCCAACGTTTCATCACTTTATGGCAAATTAAAGGCACACGCTGTAATCTGGTGTGTTTGATATGGTGTTAAAGAGCCAGCACCTAGCAACAGAAAATTTACAGTGCACAGATTCAATAGGAGCCGGCGCTGTAATTACAACTGTGCTGTAAGATGGTGTAGTCAGTGGTGTAATTAGCTGTTGTCACACTATACTTAACGGCAATAAATCTAACTCTGACCTGAAATTGTAACCTGGAGTAAACAGCGTGAATGGGAGCGAACAGACATTTAAATCAGATCCCTACACACACAGCCACACCCCCTCCTCCCAGATTCACGAGCGCACACTAAACATACAGTTCCAGTGGAGAGATCACACACTCAGATCTGCTCAGCGTGACATTAAACAGGACTAAGATGTTCACCGAAAAACTGCGTCTATTTTTTCCCCCAGTACATTTATTGCTAAAGACGTGTCACATAATTGATAAAAGGAAATTTGATACACTTCACAAAAGAAAATTAACAACAGTCCAGTATTCCTGTCTTTTTTGGGTCTTACAAATAGACAAATTGAAAACAAACGGAACAGCTAAGCATCAAAAAACTGATGACTTACGTATGTGTACGAAGCAGATTAGTTTCTTGTAGTTTCAGATTATTTTCTGTGTTATATTATCTACTTATCTACGACTTGTTGAGAAAATATTGCCCACTACATAAAACGTCAAACTAAACTCTGCACAGCTTTTTTCCGGAAAGATAGGGGACATCATAAATGGGACCCAAACTGACTGAGATATCCCTACAATATCAAAGAGAGAAGCACAAAAGGGGCCATAGTGATGTGTGTTTTTGTGACTGTGGTGACAGTGTGCAGAGGAAATTCTTATTTTAGGCATAAATCATTCCTGTATTGAAGAAATCTTAGGCCAAAATCCTGAACTTGTGTTTCATTTCATTAAGTTGTATGTCTCCTTTCCTGCATATCATTTACTAAATATTAAACTGCTCTGTGCACTATCCGTTCTAACAGTGCATGCATAATCACACCGACAGTTCTTTGGAAAAACGCAGCAGATTGTGCGGCCTGCTCTGCGTCTGTGCTCTGTATAACACATGCCTGTCACTTCTGGCAGCGAATCCATTATTCCTGCGTGTCTTGTTACCTCTCTTCGCTCTTTTCTCATCTGCCCCTCTTGTGTGATTCCTTTTATTAATTCAGAAAAAATACATATTGAGTGGATGATTTCCATAATGCATTTTCCTCTACCTGGTGTCCAATTAAGTTTTCTCATGCCTGGGTCCACATTTGAACAATGCTGGTAGAAAAACCTGTTGTCATTTTTTTGCAAAAGCTCATGGGATTCTGTCTTGGTTTTAATTTTTTAGCGACTGGAATTCCTTGTGGGAAATACACTGAGATGGCAGGTCAAGTGGGTGCACTTTGGGCGGAAGGGACGTGCCGTTCAAGTCGTATATTTAGACTTCAGAAATGGGATCACCAAACATCCACACCTTGTCTTTTTGAATCTATTTTCAGGCCCTGCATCCTGCCTAATGTTTATCTTAAAAATGTTTGGCCGCTTTAAAACTCCTGAAAGCCTTCTTCCCGTTATGTGATACACCCATATCCTGTTAGTTTCCTCGGACACTTCCCGAATCAGACGGTAAATAGGAAGCCACATCTGATTAGCCTTTAAACAATAGCAGAATTGAGTTTGTGCTTACCTTTCCCATTGTATTGTACTCCATGGCAATTTCCCGAAAGAAGAAGTAGATGAAGTCTCCGTAATTGACTGCCTGGACAAAGTAGGGTTCTGAAGAAGAAGAAGAAGAAAGACGCCAAAGTGATGTTTTGCCATGACAAAACAGTTCTGACATCATATTTCACAGTAAACAGACAAGATAGCTGTCATATTATGCAAAAAAGCACCGACTGTGAGCCTCAAGTGCCTAAATCTATCATCCATCATATCAGTGAGACAATTTGCATGTGAAAAAAACAAGAATCTCTCTATTGGGTTTTGACAGGCTGGACTTGTGCTCGTTTCTCCCTGGGGCAGAGCAATTTCCGATGCTCTCCCAGGGCAAGTTAGAAAATGGCTTTGTCAAATCGAGCATGTAACATTAGCATAACCACTGTTGCTCCTCGAACGAGTGCAAAGACACATATACAAACAACTTATGAGTCATAAATCACGGAAATCCAAACACATGGTCGGAGCATGAACCGTTTGTTTTCCAACTTGTCAGGCATGGCGAGGCCCCCCGACCACAGGGCCTTTCTGTTTGTGTGCCCCGCGCTCACCTTTCAGCCATTTGGAGTCGTGTTTGACGGTGCGCAGAGTCGGGCTGTCTCCTAGGCTACGATAGATGACCGCATCGATCGCTAGGAAGTCTGTTACCGTGGCAGAGTACAGCTTGCCATCTGGAAGAGAAAGATGGAGAAGCAAACGAGTGAGTGAAGCTTGTGGAAAAGAAGTAGAGTCAGGGATGGAAAGGGTAAAGCTAGCTAGAGATTTCTTTTTTTTTTTTTGCAGTGACTGTACATGGGGAAATAAAATGTTGCAGTTGCTTAATTGCGTTACTCTTTAAAGGAGAGATGGGTGGTTACTATTTACATCAACATGTTGCATGGTGCCATGTTCTTATAAAGTATGAATTAGAGCAAGTAAACCAACTCCATTAAGCCCTAAGGTTGCTGTTTGATGGCTGCTATTACCTCTCCTTAAATCATTTTTATTTAAAGTAAAATGAGCACACCGTTTAAGTTGCTACATAAAATTTACTTTATTAGGTTGGATTTGCTGACACTTGGTTGACTTTGCTTGACATGGTTAAGTTAAATTCATTGTATGGAAAAAGTACTATTAATACTCTATACTGTGGTGATTGTAAATCATAGCTGCCAAGTTTCATATGGCACAGATAAATGGAAGAGTGAATCACATAAAACCAGAGCGACTGTACAAACACTTGCTCAAACTGAGTGTAATTGCTCACTCTCTCGAAAAACACACTTCAAAACAAACTCTGAAGGCCCATGGTCTCGATGCTTGTGCATAAACACACACTGGCCTTACGCACTGAGCATGAGCAGAATCCACCAGCAGCATGACCTCAGCGTGCTTTGGCTACAACCACAGTGGAAACTCAAACTACATAATTGAAAGGATGGCAGTGAGAGGAACCGTCTCGATTACTCAGTGCTTCCAGTTGTGTCCGAGCAGCTCCGCGGTGCACTAAGCGGTTACTCTCCTCCCGGGCTGTAAAACTGGCAGGGACAGCTCATCAATAGTGCCATAAATCGCTTCTCAGCCAATACCAATGGGGGACTGAATGTCTTTAGCAGCCTTGTGGCCACTTGCATCAGAACAATCTCACTCCACCAACGGAAAGCTGAGTCATTTAATCTGTTTATTTTTAATCTTTTGCGGAAAAAAACAGCATGAGGCAAAGAGGACACATTTATAATTTTCTATTGATGTGTTTCCAAAAGGCTCTAACGGGCAAACAAGCAACAAAACGATGACATGGGCCAAATGTGGATTCAATGACTTGCTCTAATGCACAAAACATAGACTGGTTTTCACTTCTGACATGTTTTCGGAGTGCTGCCATTAGAATAAACCGCGGGGTATTAAGAACAATATTAAATATAAGCGCAGCTAATCCCTCCATTCAGGGACACTTAACTTCCTCATCAGGCTAAAACATATTCAAGTGTCTAATAAGTGCAGATAGGAAAAATGAGTGGTAATATTTTTGCCTCATGGCAGTCAATGAGCTGTATTAGTCTAATGAACACTTCATCTAACATCACATCTTAATAAATCTCACAAACAATAGTGCAGTGAAACACTAAAGAGGAATACAGTGCATTTAAAGCAGGCTGTTCATTTAAAATTGAACTGAACTTACCGGCAAAGAGTGCAACGTTGGCATGCTTGGCATCATAAGGACATCGTGCCATGCCACTAATTTCCTCCCCCAGCGCCTCAAGGCTGTCCATCTAGGGTCACAAAAGAGGTCAAAGGTCAGCAAACAGTCACAATGGAGTGCTCTTAAACATATAAACATCCAATTCAGGAAAGGCTGCTTCTTGTCAGGAAACAATATGGTGAAAAAACAAACTCAAATTAGAAATATGGTGTCAGGGTCAAAGCATGGAAACACTTACAGCGAGTGGAAAATGTGGTTTTATTCAGAGTGAAAGGCTGGAGTACACAGTCTAATAGTGTGTGTATGTGGCTGTGGCCTACACTAATATCCTGTGGATGCCACTCTGCTGTCCTACTGAGAGCTGTCAAAACAGCCCATCTGGGAGTAGCTGGGAAAGTGTCATGGAAGGAGATTTAACAAAAAAAATAAAAATAAAACATTTTCCACAGCAAAATGCTTCACAGTATGTGTGAATGTGGTTCGCTTCACCCACGCGTTTATTATCCTTCAACTCAACTGGTAATAAGTCAAGAGCTACCAGCGCTCCAGTATACAGCCAGAGGGTAATTCTAACCCCCTGCCAAAAACGAGTCAGCAGTGCAGCGTCTTAAGTAGGAAAACCACATGAATTATTATTACCACATGAATACTAACTACTTTTGAATGAAAAAGACACGCTATTGTGTAAAAGGCTATCTGTGCTGTCAGTTCCTGTTACAATATCTTATGCATTAGTGGTATGTTTTATAAAAAGCGTTTTTTGTCAATGATCATAATATCCCTTTTTAGGCCTTTAAAAAAGTGTTCTTTTTGTGGTATTTTAGGAGAAAGCTAATTTATAGACAAGGCTTCTACTTAGTTAGAGTTAGAGTTTAAAAAAGTTGACCAAAGTACCAAACTAGCCCAAAGTTTGGTACTGGTCTTGTTTAGTGGGATGGAGGTTACAAATACAGACAAGACGTAGTTGTTGGTGGCAGGCTTGTTGTGTAAAACTGGCAATGCAAGTAGGAGATGTGGGTCAAAGTTCACTATCATCTCTCTATGGGTCGATTTGTTCACCCAGCATGCCTCAGGACACTGTCTAACCCCGGCTACAAACCACTACAGTGCACTAGGCCTGGGTCGAGGTCAGTGAAGATTACTGAAAACAGTTTGCCGACTTCACAAAACATACACTCATTTTTCTTTCTCTATCTCCATCTCTATCTCTTTTGACTTCTCTGGACAAAGAGAAACCTCACTTGCCCGGGCCACGAAGTGCTTACGCCACCCTTTCTGCTCTCTAAACAGGTCATTTTGTTTTCTATTCCTGTCTCATGCGCAAACGGTTATCATCTGCCCACTAAAAAGGTCACACACACTCCGGCGCAACGCTGGAAAACCCTGCCAGAGAAATTGTTGAGGCTGATTTGGCAGTGAAAATTACAAGTGACCTTTTACAACAAACACAGAAGCACCAGCAGAAGCAGCAGCAGTGGTGCGTTTCTCCATTTTGCATTCCTCGTATTTCTGTAGGAATTATAGGAGGATAGCATTCAGCCGCCTACTGTTTTCAAACATATATATTGTCTTTAGGCAGAGAAAAGTGTAATTATACATTAGGCTGAGGTAATCATAAGGGACTTGAATAGCAGAGGGGTCAAGTGAGTCCACTAACACAGAAACATAGACTTCTATACATTATTTTCAATTATACAAGATTGAAGCACATAGAAGGCCAGTAGAAGGCCACTCACTCAATCATTACGCTACTAATTAAGCTGAAGTTCACATGTGTCTGTTTAATAGTTGGACAGATCACTGAGAGAGCAAAAGCTACTCCTACAATGCTGCGTTCATGTGTGCTTTGTAAAACTCAGCGCTATGGGTTTAGGTAAACATTTATGTACTGATTACACATTTAATTTAAGTTGCACATTTACAACAATTTTAAAAACTTTGATTTATTTGTACTCGTACAGCCAATTTAAAAATGTAGTGGAGTAGAAAGAACAGATATTTGCTCTAAAATATAGTGGAGTCAAAGTATTCTCTTTCAAATCTACTTAAAGTAAGGTAGTAAAGTAGTAGTTTTTTTTACTTTTTTAAAGACTTTGATCCATAAATTTACACTGTGGGGCATAAATATATAGTTCCATAAGACTATTTCAGGTACAGAGCCAGTCTCAGCCAAGAAACACCTACAGATTTTATTTAGTCTTTATTTTTTGCTCTGATTGGCAATTATCTGTACTTCTGACATTTTAATACTGGCCTAGTTATTGCTCTACTTGCAATCAGTCAAAGCACTTGTCTTTCCTTCTTTCCTACTTTGTTACTCAATTCAGATCACTACCTTTATTTCTACTACACACCTCCCACCTCTGATTTTAAGAGTCTTCCCAAACCTTATTTCAGTCTGCTGACCATCGTGAGTTTATATGAGTGTTGTCACAGTTTCTTTGTCCAGTAATTCTGCGGACTCAACTCCGTCAGCAGCTTCTGTGTGAGCTCCTAACAAGCGGCGCACACGCAGCCACATAAACAGCCCCTCCTCCTCTGGCACATCACTAACAACGCTCGTATCTCTCACGGCCTCAGTAGACTTCAGCGAGCCGGTGACCTCTGTCTGCTGGGCCGGCTCGCCTGTCACTGATCTATTCCTGCCGTTTGAACACAGGAAGACACTCCCAGCCTCAGCCATAGATATACATACACTCACACTGTCTCCTGTCAAGCTGGCAAGTGTGGAAAAACAACAGCCGAGCGCTCACTTTCAAGCTGTTAGCCTTGTCCAAAGCAATATTCAATATTTTTAAAAGGGGCAATAGCAATCCATAAACCTGCCACATTGAGCCAACATTTCCAGACATTACCATAAAGAAATGCGATGCTTAAACAGCCAGGCGGGATATTTTTTACCTTGTTTACCAGGCAAACCTTATTATGCTGTCAACTCCACTCGACGCAAAAAGAAAGGAGCGCTTCAGCTTTGTAGAAACACAATTTAAAGTAATGTGAGAGACAGTGGATCCGTCACATCAGTTAACAACACGCACTTCTCGAGGGGTTTAATCTAGCGCAGCAGACAAATGTACAGTAACCTTGGCTCTGGAGAATCGAGATGAATTAATTACTACAACAGCTCATTGGTGTTTTCCATAGGCTATATGCTAATTAATTAGACAAACATGATGTAGATCCCAAACATGCCCATCAGGAGTGGGTTCTAATTGGCTCAGTGTTGGCGTCAGTACACAGGGTTAGGGACACGCTCCACTTCTCGCTCTCTGCTGCTTTCATGACGACTCTTTTATGGGATTTATTTGTCATTGCTGAAGGATTTGTGAAATCTTTGTGGTGACAAACTTTAACTGAGGCGGCGTTTCACTGTTTGATCTTAGCTTCAGAGAGTTGCTTTAAATAATGCTGACTTGGAGAGCTTTGTGTCTCACCTGTTTATGCAAGTATCGCATAGTCAGTCCTAAATACAGCAGGTCTGAGTTTCAGTGACTTGGCTGATGACCTTTGCTCTATGTCATTTGGCTTTACTGAGATACTCTCTCTCTATTACCTCTTTTTATTTAAGACAAAAAAGTGAAGTTATAAAACAGTCCAAATACAGGCACCAGACACATTTTGTTCTTTTGTGCACAGACAGCAGAATATTGACAATATAAATGTCAAAGCATATGAAAGTGCAAAAGCCACACAATACTACAACATATCATGATGATTGTTCGCCATGACCTACTTAACAAACTACTAGGGATATTCTCATATCACATTCTCCAGTATGAATGTCTAAAATTGATCATTTGAGTACAAATACCAAATTTATGATATTTATGAACCATACACAGATATAAGGCATTATTTCAGATGTTTTATCAGTGACTTGACCTGTTTTCTGCCTCTTGACATTTAAACAGAGCATTTTTACCAGTTTTTGCTACTTTCATCATCTTTATTTACAATAAAAATTTGTATCTGAGAAGGTCAAACACGTAAGAGTATTTGGGGCTCTGAGTATCATCTAGTATCATTATCTGTACAACCCTAAAAATACTTAACAATAAATACTATGTCTTGCTTTCTATGACCCCTTTTAAATAGGAGACAGGCATGTTGAAGTTGACCACTGACAAGACTGATCCCAAGGCCCACTATTTACATTTAACTACTTTTAACAGAATCAAGTCAAAATGGTGGTCACTTACCCTTTAAGCTCTCTGTTTTTGCAAAACTAGCCACTGTTAGCTTAACACCAAACCCCATCTTCCCCCTGTGACTGTGACCAACTGCTGCCATCTGTACTGTTAATAATAAGAGTATTTTGTGACCTACACTTTGTTAACACATTTCTTTTTCAGCTTTGCCTGGCTCCACCTGTGCAGAGCTCTGCCTCTATGAAGGTCAAGTGCACAAGTTCACACCTGGGCCACGAGAAGGCTGCGGAAACCAAACAAGGACAAATCTCCCTGGGAGATTAATAGTCATGGCCCATTTCTGTGCAACCTGTTTCTGAGCCCTTCGGAGGATGAACCCTTCCTGGCCATCTTTTACCCTGGAGCAAAAAAACACTGGAGTCGTAGCAGCTGGTGAAACAAATTTGTTATTTTAACCCACAGAAGAAAAGCTTCATTGTTTAAGCTTTTACTGGTGTGTTGTAAAAATGAATAGTGAAACGTCTGCACAAATATGAATAATTGAATGAATATTTTTTTTTTTTTTTCTTTCACTAATGAATAGTCAGGTTAATAACAGCCTTTTTGACAATGTATGCTGTTGTCTTCTTTTCCAGAGAAAACTGTGTCAATCAAATATGATGGTGGAAAAGTGCTGGTATAAAAAGTGCCTCAGTGTGTTTTAATTCCAATAACCAAATGCCATCCCAAAATCACTCAAGTCTAATCCAATCTAGAGTTGGTTTGGAGCAACGTCAACCTGAAAACTCACTCTCCTATGGTGACCCGAGTTTGTGTTCCAGGAAAAGGTTTTGCATTTGACTTTACCTATAAAGGAAGTGTTTTTATTTAGAGATCTATGCACTTTACTAGATGCGATACCAGCGTACAATCCAATCATTTCATCTCAGCACCACTTTGATGAAACTTCACCCCAGGCCACAGTGGAGTATGAGACTTTAATGTTCAAACGCTGTCCCCAGACTCCCCTGCTTCTCCAGGCAACAGGCGATGGAAGCCACTCCGGTCATACGGGCCCAGCTGGATGGGCTGTTTATTATCACAACACAGCTAGGGTTGGACAGAGGGAGGGAGCAGCGGTGGGAAAGATGGAGGGAAATGTGGAGGGGGACTGGCGGGGATGCTGGGGAAAGTGAAGAATGAATAGAAGGAACTGGGTGCTATGTCACGCTCGGGGAGAGAATTGTGCCACGGCGGCCAAAGTGTCTGTAGTGGGCTTCACTGTTGGCATCAGTGTGTTTCTGTTGCATTGCCTGGGTGTAGTTCAGTGCAGTCGGGCATGTGAGGGTCAGAATAATTGGTCTGTTACTTGCTTTGTCACTTTTTAGTAGTCTTCCAAAATTGTGGTGCACCAAGTTAAGAGTGGAGCTAGTGAGACTACAGTACGTAGACCTGTCGTTTTTCATGATAAGAATGGAGTGGAGAAATACCTTAAATCAACACTAAAAATGTTTTTGCCAGAAAATACACTGCTTCAAAATCATTACAATAATTGCCTAAAAGTTATTTTTAGACTAAGAATACCATCTCTTTCACCAAATCTTACTGTAACATTTATGAACTAAATTTCTTTTTTCCCTATATTTTAACATAAAGTCATCTGACCCATTTTCACTTTTTTTTCATAAACAATAACATGTCCCAACAGGGCTACCATAGGTGCTCAGAGCCTTGAGAAATTGACCTTATGAGCTGTGAAATTGCAAACTGCAGTGTTGAAGCTAAATGACGCCCCAAACTACACACTTAACAATAACAAGAAAGATAAATGAAATGATGTACTTCATAATTGCCCTTTATTAAATTCATGTTTACTCTCTTGACTCTACACACTTACTGCTACGTAGCCAATAAATCCTGTGGTGAAAACACAAACCAGGTTTGCTTTTGCCTTCCAAACCTTTATGTAGTGAACTAAACCGCACTGTACCACCTGGTGGAAAGGATTATGGTTAGACAAACTACTGAAGCTAATAAAGAGAGAAACAAGGTGTGAGGGGAGAAAGAACAGTGGGTAGGGTGTTCCTGGTTTGGGACAGTCTCCTGTGCCACCTCTATCCCTCCCCGCTCGGCCTCGCAGTGCAGTTGATTAATGTGGGATGAGGCTGGCCCCGAAACAGAAGCTCTTTTCAGCGCTGTCACACTGGGGAGATGGAGAGGCGAACTGTGGCCAAGGTGGATTTAACCACAAACACTCTCTCACACACACACACACACACAGGCACACACTTTGACCAGGCCTAGTGGATGAGCACAGCATGCCATCACAGTCTTGGTACGAGCCCAGAGAGAGCGCCGTCCTGCCAGCTCTACAGTGTGTGTGATGCCTGTGAATAAAACTCTGTATTTGCACAGTTGTCAGTGTTTGTATTTCTGAATACACACTTGGCTTATTTGCATGGTTTTGTCCAAGTTATATACCACATTTTCAAACTTCATAAACGCCTTTGACCACAATGTCAGGGGAATTCAGGACACAAAAAAGTGTGCGTGCTCAGTAGTCATATGCTGTGTATTTTCCATGCAAATTGTGATTTTTTCTTTTAGAGAACCATGGCAACATGTGGAACAAGACCTTAGTGTTAAGTGTAGACAATAATTGCTTTCTTAACCCAAATCACAGGAGGACTTCTTTGACCCTGCTGCCTGTCGTAGACATTTTTGGCCACTTGAACCCGCTGTTAAGTGTTTCTATCATGAGTTGATACACGTATTAGCTGGTTGCACTCTAAGAAAGCAAGGTGAAGCCAGGGTGAGGATCTTTTCACAACAATGTTTCTAGTTTTTGACAAAAAGCACCTCAGCCAAAAGGAAGATTATTCAAAGTGCATCTTTTCCATTTACAAATAACATAAAAAGCGAAAAATGTGTGTTTATGGAAACCTGTGTTATGATGATGCTGAAGTGATCTTTATAGAAAGCCAATATAAACCATTGAATGTGTAAATTAGCTGTTTACTGGCCATATCTCCTTGTCTGGACAAATCTTCCCAGACTCGCAGCATTATCAGTGCAGCTGTAAAAGCTAAGTACGCCTGATAAATGCAGAGACATAAATTCCACTTTCCCTGCAGGAGGACCCAGTGAATTGAAAGGCGTCCACTTTGTGTGCTTAGCATGCTGAACCATAAAGGCAGCCGAGCGGAGATGTCTTGTTTTTCTGGTAAACAGATCTAGTGAACCAAAGCAGAAGAGTTTTCCCCAAAGGCCACCTAGATAACATCTCCGTGTGCTGTGACCATCGCATCGCTGTCTAACAAACCAAACAATAACATCCTCCAGGACAGAAACCCACTGAGTCGCTCTGTCCAGGCTGATAATTGTCACTCTGTGTGTCATTCTTCCAACATTGGGCATGTCTATAATAATTACTCTGGATAGCATCTCAAAAGTAGTCTCCAGTAAATCCCACAAGTCAACAAGACAAATATTTTTACAGTTTGGAGTTATGTCCAAATAAATATAGTCTCACTAAAGAATCTCAGTCATCTATGTCAAGTCCTGGACAAGTTCTGACCTCGAATCTGGCCTAAAAAGAACTTTAGTATTTGTAGCTGCTTTATATTACTTGAAAATGAATAAAAGGGCTTATGTTTCATGATTAAATAAAAGCTTGTGAATATTCAATATCATTAGACCTTGATTTTCATTCAACAATGTGGCCTTGAGTGAAAACGCATATGACATTACTAGCCTTAAAATACGTTTGAAGAAGGGAATAATGGAGACATGTTCAACAGTTTATGAGACAGCCAGTCTTCTGTTGGCCTGTATGCTTTCAATCTGTGGGCCTCCTGTATTTCTCATCCATCTGCTTCGCGTTTTCCTGTCGTTTTTCTGTCTTTCTTTTATTGACATCTCTATTTTGCCCCTCCCTTCAGATTGAATGTTCATATTGTCCTTCCTGACCTCAGGACATCAAAATGCACCTTGAACGATGGCTTTGCTTTTCCTCAAAGAATCTTTCAACTACTCCAGACATGCCTTCACGGATACGGTTAGACAGGCTTCTGTTTACAGGGGAATGGCTGAATCATATTTCAGGTCTGCACCGGTGTGAGTGTGTGTGACTGAAGAAGCCAGGTTGTTGGGTTTTCTGCTTCTAAATCGAGCGTGTCAGGGTACACCTGGAGATAAAGACACAGGAGGAGCGCCTGCTGAGTTGTGAAAGTCATCCATCTCTGTCCAATGCTCCAGAGCTCACCCCTCTAACTCCCATATGGACGGTGCTGCATGTGAGAAATACTGTGACAATGTGTGCCGTGGCCAAAGAAAAAAAAGCAAGGAAACAGAGTGTTAAGGGACTGTAAATGCACTCTGTATGTGACACCTTCGCTGCAGAGGTCAGAGGAAAGGCAAAGAGCACTAAGTGAATCACCATCTCTCTTTGTAGGTGTCTGTACCTTGTACGTTCGGCACGACGGGTTGAAAGCATTTGTCCCACACACAAACAAGGTGTCGTCATTCTGCTGCAGGAGGACTTTGATAAAGTTGTGGCACTCATCCTTCGGGAAACAAAGAAGAAACATGGTCCACTGTGACATTCAAGTCTTTTATACCACACATAAAAAAGCACATTTTGAAGGAAGACTTTTGCCATTCTTCTGAGGCACAATGTGTAGACAAGAGATGTGTGTCACAAACATTGAGCATATGATCTTAACCCTCTCATGTCTACTTTTTTTGGGAGTCTCTCAACTTATTCCCAAATGTGGTGTGATACTCTTTTTCATTTGAAAGAGTATCATGCTGTTCAACATCTCAAGGCTCCTATATGTGTTTGCAAAGCCTGGTAAAAATTTAAGATGAATACCTGGAAATGATCAACAATTTGCAAAATCCTGCAGATTCTGACACTGTTGACTTTTCAGCAGTTTTATCAAGTTACTTGTATTGCCTACGGATACTTATAGAACATTGTTTACAGTTGGCTTTACATTTATTCTATTCTTTTTAAGTAAATATGTAAGTGAGTAAAAGAAAAACATAGACTAACGCTGCAGAGACTAAACAAGCTCTGATAATTAAATAAATGTGGGGAATAAACTATGCCTCCTATTGCATACAAACTGAAACTGATGTGTCTGTTTGAGTGAGACAGCAACTCATTATTACATGTGTTAGGACTTGTCTACATTGTTTAATATCTCATCTGCCTTGAGTGAAGAAAAGGCCTTTTTGTGTAAATACGTTTGAGTGTCAGCACACTGCCTCTCTCCTCTGGTGTTTACTTGTGTCTGTGATTGTTTTCCGTACCTTATGCTTCCCCTTCATTCTGCAAGTGTCCACATCTGCCTGCCTGGACTTCCATGTCAGCTTCTGCAGAGAGGAGATAAGTATGGCAGAAAATGAGAGACTGGGAGAGAGAGTTTGAAGTCAGAAAAAAGCCAATGAGAAAACTCTAAGACTGGAGAAAGGACTCTGGCAGGAGGAGAGGTCAATAAACGATCTATAAAGTAATCGATAATAATCATTTGAGAGCGTCCACCGCTGATTCGCCTCATGAGGCACCTGCTCGGAGGTGAACTTTGGTCTAAACGCTTATAGCAGATCAGTTTACCTCCTTGGACTTCCATTTTTGGAGGGAATCTGATACTGACCCTGGATCAAATCTAGACAAGGACAGATTCTGCCTTAAAGCCTGGAGCTTGTTTTCTGAAGATTGATGTGTCGGCCATCTTTACACACACACATGAGGCACCTTTCCACTGGAGCGGTACAGAACATGTTGGGTCAGTGTGGCATAGAGGGATTTCCATTATCAAAAGTGGTACAAAGCATTCTAAATAAGCACGCAGTACCACTCTGGTAAATCCTTATATGTAGTTTCAAACACAGAGGCTATTATAAGGTGAAGCACTTACACCCTACACTCTACAAAATGAGTATCATCAGCTGTTTTCAGTTCTAGACGTCTGAAGTCGACGTCTTTCCCTTTAAAAATTGAAAACATTGCCATTACTGTTGGTTTTGCATTAGTAATGTATAACTAAATTCATTACATAACATAATGAGTTCCTTCAAAGTTGAAAACTTGAGCCACACCTACATTTTCAGTTTGCTTCAGATTAGACAAACGTCCCATGTAGAAACCCAGCTTGTGCAGTACTTGGATGGATGACACACCACAGTGAAAATGCAAGCCTCTTCAGTGGGACCGGTGCCAAATTGTGTTACAGTGACACAAACAGTGCCATGGCCATATAGTGTCATGGCCTAGAGGTCAGAGCTAAGCCATTTCTGTCAGTCTGCTGCAAACACACACTCCCACACTGTCACACACACTTATATGTCAGCGCTAAGTTATATCCACACACATCCGTCTTGGTTGGTGCCCTGCGTGGCCCGAAGGTCAGCGCCGAGCCGCCGGTTGTACTCTGCACTGTTGTACAACATGTTTGGAGCTGAGCCACTGATTAAAGACTCCCAGTCATCAATCAATCTGCACGTCTCCCACCAGCCTTTCATCTGCGGCGTGCTCTCATTAAGATCCACTCGGCGGGCTTTGACAATGAAGTGAAGGAGGTGGAGAGATGCTGGTCAGTGTATAAACAGCACGGCCTAGTTTCAATTGGGTTTGCATGCATTACGCTGAGGCCAAGTGATGCCGGCGAGAAGTGGTTTTGGAGTGGTTTTACCGACTGAGGGCTCATGTAAATATGGAGGTTCATATAGCTCTTCTCTTACAACATCCGTGTGAGTGCAAGTTTCCTCTTACTTTCTGACTTGTACTCCTCCTCTTCTTTATGATAAACTTCATCTTAAGCATTCTGTGAGATTGTAGAAGCTGCATCATTTTGGTTGGTACTTATGCCCCACTTTAACGCCTCATTTGAAAGGAAACAAGAATTATCTAGAAACTAGTGGTTCATTGTTGAGCAAATGGTATTTAGCAATTCCCCAGGAGCAAAGGAGGAGGCAACTGTTTTGCATTGTGTTTTACGCTAAGCTAGGGGCCACAACACAAATGTTAGATGCTAGAGTTTCCATCTAACGGGACAAAGGGAAGAAAAGTATTATAAAAGTAAATGTTGTTCTCTGTTCATCAGACAGTGTACAGTGATATAATGTGATTTTGTGTGTATAATGCTTCTTTGTGCATTATTGGTACTTCTTTAATTCTGCTAATATATAAAGGATTCATAAATGATTCATAACATGCTATTATTATATTACAACAATGTTAAAACCCTTTAAAAACTTTAATTAAGGTACTTTCTTAATTGTCCTTTTGATTGATAAAAAAGTAAATGGTTGTATGCATCTGTTAATGGTTGTTAAGCACATGACTTTCTGGTTACTGTTTGGCCTTGCTTACTTCTACATGACTTTCCAGTGGTAGGAAACTGCATCAAAATGATAGCAGATAGCAAAAAAAAGCATTAGTAGGCTTGTTATTTTTGTCATTACATTATTGTTGCCTTCTCTTTAGTGATCTTTCCTGCTGTAACCGTAATTTTCCTCTTTTCCTTCTCTTGCTTGCTCATCACTACTTTTCCTCTCCCACTTCCTCCCCTGTCCTCTCTTCCTTCCGTTCCACTCCTATCAGTCCTTCCTCTGTCCTACTGATGGGCCAAGATGACGCAAGCGCTCGCTGATTGATTGGATAATCTTCTTACGGGGTCAGAGCGGAGAGCCTGCGAGTGCCAGCGGGTGTGTTAGACTGCTGACCGCCACACGTACTCTACCTACACCCACGTGCGCATGTAACTACACCGCCGTGCGCACAGCCAGAGTTAGTAGGGTTACAATCACAGCGCGTCCTCTAGGAGACGTCTCACTCACCTTACTGAAAAAGATCTCCTCACTGTGGGAAGTGTCCGTGTCCACTGCGTATATGTGATCCCTGAAAGACAAACACAAAGAGAAGATACGGGGTCAGACAGTTCGAAATTCTACAAACAATAACACTATTTCTTTCTTTTCCTATGTTTAGCCCCTGGAGGCAACAAACAAGTCAGAAAATGGGGCTTTGTGTAAACTTTGTTCGAACTTCAAAAAATGACAATAAACAAAAGGAGGCCAAAGCTATTTGCTCTGTCAGACAGAAAGCGTCAACAAAGGTTTAGAGCGCTGTGGCACAGGCCCCGGGACAAAGAGGCTTTTGTCCCAGAGAATGGTCTCCAGGCGGGGTGAAGGGGAGGAGGGGAAGGTTGAGACGGGAGGTGCCAAGTCACTCCGAGCTGTTCAGGTCAATTAAGCCTAGTGTTTGAGCCACAGGAAATCTATACTAACACTCATTACAGCTCAGACAAGAAGACTTATGTGTGCTGGCCTGGAAATATACAGGCTTCTGCTGTATTACACCGTCCAGCCATAAAGGCCCCAGCTGGGCATATGGAAGACATAAAAACACAAGGGTTAACACATATCAGACAGACGGAGGGCCGGGTCACCGTGTAGTTGCACCTACTTACCATGGAGAATTAGGGTGCAGACAGGGCGAGGGGGGCAGCGGGGGTAGGAGAAGGTGCAGAGAGCGGCACAGACCAAAAGGATGGGGATTTACCTCGTTTAAGACAGGACGAAAGGTGACCGTGCCAAACGATGTAACCGCTTTAATTTGTTGGAGATTAGTCGCTGAACGTGTTTTTAATCAAAGTGTGGAACAGTGGCATCGTCGAGACTCACGGCTTAATTACGTTCCAGCTCCCCGACCTGCGCCGAGCCAGGCAGCCCGCCTCGCTCTCTCATTAACTAAATCTAATAAAGTCTTAGGAGGAACAGGCATTTTGAAATGAATCCACTTATATCGCTTTCCTGGGGGCTACCATCATTTCCTCAAGGATGAAACCCAGTCTGCTGTACATTAACAGCCATGACGCTTAAATTGAATAATTAATCTTTGCAAACACTTGGAATTACCAAAACAAAAACTCTTTCTCAGTGGGAGAGGACATATTTCCAGAGAGCAGTTCCAAAACTGTCGGTCAATATTCAGCTTTGTTTTCTGTCAGTATTTCACAGCCTTTCAACCAAATCAGAAGAAAAGGCAAGTCCACTGAAGGTTACTGAGATGTAGCACATGGCCTTTGAAGATTCAAGTTCACTTGCTTTGGCAAATGCCAAGCGCTAACTGCTATTGCGCAGTCTTCCATGAGGAAAAATAGAGCATTAAAGTACAAAGACTACTGGCCTGCACTGGTCTGGTCAATTGATTTAAAATCTCATGTCCATACTTAAAGTAACACTAAGTAACTTTTACAACAAAATACATAGCCTTAAATTAAAAACATATCATTTTCATGGTTCCCAACATAAAAATAAATAAAATAAATTCCTCTTTCATAGATAAAGTGCACCAAACTCACCGGATACTCTGTAATGTAACACATGTAAGGGCCATCATGAGAACACATCTTACCAGAAAACTTTCCACAAACCATCATATGTAAATCACATATTAAGATGTCAGCCTCATGTCAGTTTGTAGCTGTGCAGGTGTCTTTAAGTCGGTGCAAATCCTTAAAATCATGTATTTCATTCATTATGTGCCCTGATTCCATGGTAACAGTAAAGTGTATCAATGTGCTTTAATAGATTTGATAATGAGTATAAAGGTTAGCCATTTTCCTTGAACGCTAAGATGGAGCATTCTAATACAACAGCTTTTAAAAGTTCAGTGCACGGTTCATTTAACTTCTATCATCATATTCAAACTTTGTAAGACAAAACTAAATCAGAAGCTGTTAAAAGTAAGGATTACTTAGCGGATTTAAAATAATCCCTTGGGTTATTTTACTGCTGCAATTTTCAAACCGCTCATGAGTAATCTATAATTGAGTGGTGTATCCTTTTTGACAGTAACCTTGGCAGCTATACGCTCCTTGTCTTGTGCCCTGCTGTAGTGGTGACAGCGTCCCCCAGGGCCCGGGGCCGTCCAGCTACAGGGATTCACTTCCAACTGAGATTAGAAGGAGCCAAGCATTGAGGCGTCCCTCAAACATCCTGACGAGCACTGCACCAGGACAATGGACGGCTGTGTCTGTGTCAACACCAGCTTTCCAAATACACAAGAAAAGCCCCCCATCCGTCCGCTTTTTTACCCCAACATGCTCCGACAAACATGCACCCACATGCACCCTCTTCACCTCCACACCTGAACTCACACGAATCCACTTCTTAGTGAGTCACGTCTCCAGAAGCTGAGTGAATACAGAAGAATGTAGAGGTAGGGGCTGTAAAGACCACACTGGTGGGTTTGTGCTGTAGACCATTAAAGACTAATTGTGTATATTTAAAGTTATGGCAGAGCGTTTTCCAAAGCTAACTTGACTGATTCTTTCGGGCAGCCAGTGGTTTCCTGAGAGAGTCAACTAGCACAGACTTGAAACAGGCTTCAAATACATAATCCATCAAAGTCAACCTTTATTTCCTGGCAGAGGTATAAAGTTATCTGATGCTGTGGTCTGAAATCAAACACCGAGTGCCAAACAGAAAACACTGAACTCTCTACTTCAGTTCACTCAGAGGCCAATTAGGTTCGAGTAAAGATTGAGGTGAGCCGATAGCTGCGCAGTGAACATTAATCTTAGCACTGCAGCATGCTTAGGAAAATGGCTGCCAGGTGGAATATAGTTATTTAGTGGTAAAATAAAATATGACTTCCTACTGACACAGCAGCCTGAAGCTACAGGTCAAAGGTCAAGACTAAACAACTGGTTTGAATAAAAACTGCGGTCTTTGGAGGGAAAACGTGACAGAGAGTATTTCATATGAGCTAATTTCATTGTACAACAGCCTGTTTTCACTTACACCTCGAGGTTCACAGTGAATACGAATCAGGTGCATATTGCGTATTTTTTCTCAGAATGGAATCCATTCATACAGACACTCACTTTTACGTTTACTTTGTAGTTATTCATTAGACTGAAAAAGTTAATTCACACCTGAGTATCCTGCTAAGCTAATCCACTTAATGAAGCAGAGTTTTTAAGGATTTTGAATTAAACAGAAGTCTCCTGAGGGATCAAACATAATCATATATTATATATTATATACACACAGAACAGGCTGGTCTTAATTGTTACTAAATGAACAGGTTGTAAAGCTTTCTAACTTGACAGATAAGGCAAGAAAAATGGCATTCAACTTGACTAGAATGATGACATGCAACACCTGCTTCACTGCTTCTGTGAGCTTTGAGCTAATGCAGCGAAAGTAGTAAAAGTAAGTAAAAATGAGTTCATTTCCTAAAGAACACATGCTTTGTTGTTGTTATCCTTCATGTCATTTACTCAGTGCAGTCAACTTTTGTGCACAGAAAAAAGCTTGCCAAATTTAGTTCACTGTAACAACTTGAGCTTATTTATGCAGACAATTTCATGTAAAAAAATCCAGAAGTGAGCGAGTGCATTGATGTTTAATGCTAGAATTCATATAAATAGTGACCTGTGTGTTATTCTTATGTTGAACTTGATACATTTAAGTACTGTATGTATTTGAATTACCATTTAAGACACACTTTTCATATCCAAAGACACACCAAGAGCATGTTTTTTGGAAGAATGCGAGTAATTCATAGTCCAAAGAAGGCAAGAAGTCATTACTGAGAACATGAGGTCCTGTAGAGGCTCTGCTGAAATCCCCCAAATCACACTGATATTCTGAGGAAAAAGGATGTTGCAGTCAAAGGCAATTGACAAGCGACTATTGCAGAACATTGGCTGTCAATGTGAATCATTTGGCGTGGGTCTCACATTTCCCAAAATTCAGTGACAAAAATGCATGAGTAGGATGGAAGCTATGCAAATATCCTCTCAGTGCAAGAGGACGGGTACAGAACTGAGAGATGTGAGGCGACACAGTGGACCAACTGAGCCGGGGCCAGAGAGCGGGACTGAGCGTAATAGAGTGACACAGAGGGTCTCGGTTGGACATGTAGCCATGCGCGGCCCCCAGAACACAGGCTCTTTGTGTGAAGGAATGTCGTTTTCATAACAGTCCGTTCTTCTGGGGTGACCGCGCGCCAGCTTGGTCCATCTGCCCGTCCTTTGTCAACCATCTCCAGAAGCAGAGAAAAAGGGAGCGTGATCAGCATGCACCAAGCACCTTCGGCCTGTCCTCCCTCCAACTAAATGCCTACACGTCCACCCCCTGCACCTCCTACCCTTCCTCTTTCATCACCCTCTTCACCCATATCCCTCCTGTGCATAACCAGATCATGGGTGGCAGACCGGACCCCATTGTACATTGTTTTGGTTGAAATCCTGCTCACAAAGTGGCTGGGAGGGAACAGAGAAAGCCAGCGGCCACCTTTGGGCTGTGAAGGGTGTTGTTGAGCTCGTGAATGGACCCGGGGCATTAAGAGGGCCTCGCTGATGGGGTGGCATGAAATGCAACAAGCCAGGGTTCACTCACCCCGACGCTGGAGCAGGTTGTTCTTTTCCAAGCTTGAGGTTTTCATTTGGAATTCACTTCACATGTGCATTAGCGTGTGTGAGAAAGAGTGTATGTTTTTGTAGGGGGTGGGGTCCGGAGAAGTGAGGGGCTTGTTTTAAAGACTTGAACAGGCAATTAGGATTCAGCCTTTCTACCTGTGTGAATTTCTTCACTTCTAATGACAAAAAGCAGTCTTAAAACGAGGTAAGACATGCTGTAATTAGAGCTAATCGAACTTTAACGAGTAGTGCAGAAACAAATCAGCCCAAATAAAGCAGCCATAGATCTTATTAAGACCTAAATGGATATTCAATAAAGTAGTGCAGTAGACATCAGTAATGACTAGTCTTAAGACCACTTGTAAAGGTCTCAGTGTCTTTTCCCGCTTTATAAAATTCAAGCCTGGTCAAAACATGGAATTATTAGTCCACTTCACTGTTGTGATTGGACAGAAAACATCTACAGTTACATGCTTCCAATTACTTTTTTTGTCCTGGAAGCTAAATACCACAACAAATTCACACAATTTTATAACTTGGCACTAATGGCCTTCTCAGCACCATTTGAGAGGAACAGTTGAGGGCCCAAGTAATGAGACTCCATCGAGGATATTTAGAGTACAGACAGTTTCATGAATGCAATCAGACTATATTTTATAGTATAGTATTTTTTCACTCTGGTTCTTCATAATGTGGTATTAGTTACAGTGGTCTCTGCTGCATATTTGTTCAAAATTTCTGTTGCACTAAATTAGATGTTTCTATGTAATTAATTAAATGATTTATAGAGCTACAAATGAACTATGCTGTTCAAATTTAAACATTTACTATATTTATAGACAACAAGACAAGGCAGGAGTAGAGGTTTGTGGATGATTTTGTGGAACTTTGAACTCAGGTGATTGTAATCATTATTGCTCGGGGCTTTGTTTTCGACTGTGGACGTGGTTGGACGTTGTTGGTGCTAACAGGAGAGGGAATGGAGGGAACCATGTAATCCCAGTCATTAGTGGGTTTTAAAAGGATTTGGTGCAGCCTCAATAATGGAGACTCTAGTGGCCTCCACTGCGAAACCCAAAGATACCCGACAGGGAAGAACTGTGGCCACAGTGGCACAACTGTTCCAGGGGACTTAGTCGAGGGAGGCTAATCTGTATTTCAGAGTGTGTGAGCGCTAAGGGCAACTGCAAATTTTTGGTCGCTCCACTTACTTTCTTTCATACTTACTCTTTTTCTCTCACACACATTTACTCTCTGGTTCCCATGCTTCCCAGCCTCATAGAGGGCCGTAAACAGTGTGTGGTAGGCGTTACCATGGTGAGGGCCAGTTGACGGCCGGGAATGGCGACTATGCGTTGCATGTGGAGGGACCTGGGGCATGCCTGCTAGGCAGGCTATACAGTAACACATTCACACAAACACTAGCACAATTATATATAGACTGTCTGTCTTATTCTCTGCATGTCTCCTCATGCCTTGTCCTTAAGCTTCACCCTGTCATTAAAGGGACATTGGACTGAACCAATAGCCTTTTCCCTACATTTTCTTCAAGGGCATCTCCTGAATATTTTCATGAATTCTCTCATACCAGAACTTTCCCTTTGGTTTTTCTTTGTACCAGTGATTGACAGGCGTTAGCATGCCTTTGGCTTTGTAGCTTGCCACACATTCATTAGGCTCGCCTGGCGCTTCACTTACTCATTATTCTTTGTCACCAATTATTCTAACAATTCAGTCATGCTCCGTGTAACATGTTGTAGGAATTCACATGAATTGAGATCACAAATTACACTATAGCTGTAGAATGTAAAACTAGGTAGCATCAGTTTGAACTGCTAAAAAAAACACAAGAAAAACACTCCCAGTATACACTGGAAAAAAGTGTTAAAGCTGATAATTAATAAACTCCTCAAGGATGTGACACTTACACAAATTCAGAAGTCAAAGATATAATGTCATTTCTGTTCATCGAAAACAGAAGTCCAAGGTCATATATACCATAAACTATATTAAAGAGCAAGACAGGGACACTGCACTGTGGCAGAGGCATGACAAATGTCTGTAATGTGAACTTATTTCCAATCATAAACACACACTGGAGCAGTCCCTGTGCTCTACATGCACACACTGATACTTTCCAGAGATCAGAGTGATAAATCTCTCATTGCACTCTGATGAATACCCTCTCATTGGTGAACATAGTGTACCCTGACCATGAAATATGGACCCATGAGATAGGAGTCCTCCTGTGTCCATCTCTCACCAAAATCAAGAACACTTTATTGCTTTTACTAAACGTGACTCTGCTATTAAACATTTCAGCTGACAATATATAATCCACTACATACTGATTCCTTTATGTTTACAACCTATGCTTTCATATGCATTGTACATCATGGTATTATAGACAATGTTTGACTCATTACTGCCATAAAAATCCATCAACACAAGTATCGGGCTCTTGTTTATCAACTTATAAACACTTGTTCCAATGACTCATCACTCACAACTATTATTAAAACAGTTGTCTGTGGCTGTGTGTGCCTGCAAACAGCAGCTTTTGAAATTGCTGTGATATTTGAAGGAAAGTGAAATATATCAAGACAACACCGTGTGCCTGTCTTGTTCAAATGAGTAAAAAAGATGATAGGATTCATTTGAAAAGACAGCTGTCCAATATCTTATCAGGCTGGACTCATTCTTGGATAATAGTATTAGTACACCTAATGGAAAATGGCCAAGGAATAAGAAGTGGAATATTACAGGACTTATGAATGCATGAGCTGAATTCATAAGCTGCCCTCAGTTTACTGTGAATCTAATGATATTTTACACATGATAGATCGGACTTATGACCTTACCAACAGAGGCCAGTTTCATCTGTGCTTGGACAAATTGAAGTGTCTAACCAGAACAGAAAAAAACATATTATTCTAAGACGTTGATATATTTTATTCAAAATCTTAAACCACAGATGAATCCTCAATCGCTGCATCTGTTGCTCTTTTCTCTGTTGCCAGTGACTCTTTGCCTCTATGGATTAAGCCACTTTTGTCTATTTACAATTTCATCAGTTGCTATGTTTGTATGCAACTTGCAGCTTAAAAATCTTGTGATTTTATTGCCAGCACTAAATCAGGAGCCAAGAGGGATTTAATACACTGAGCAGCCATTGAAAAAAACAGCCTGAAACAGTGTTGGGTTTTGGACTGCATTCACAGTGGCCATCTGCAAGCTGCTGCGCACCCAGAACTGAGGCCGACTGGTCTCGAGGCGTGATGGCAGAGCTGTGTGGTGCTGGCCTCACAATAAACAACTCATCTGAATCGACACAGTCATAAAAGCCACTATTCATGTTATTTCTGCAGCAGTGTTACTTGTTTTAGGGCTTAAACTGACTCGAGGACCTGACCGTTGGCTCACTTTCACATTGATTTCTTTAATAGTGATTGTTTCCGATGTTTTTAAGTTAGCTTTACATGCCGATATGGATATCCTTTTAGCACTGATTGATCTGTGTGTCTATGTTATCGACTTCAACATTCTTTTCTGTGTCAGGATCAATGTTGGTCATCCGGCTCGGTCTAATCTGAGGCAGCCATTCCAGTTATTCAGGGGTCACATACCCTTGTAAAGAAGTGTCAGAATTCCCGTCGGCTTTGGGAAAGTATGCGAGTGTGTGACCAACACACCGGGTGAGCACACATGCAAAGAAACATGCACAACTGCTGGAGAAAGCAGACAAGATCATATGCTGCGACGGCCGCGCCCAAATGCACAGCAACACATGTTACTGGTTTTAAAAGTATATCCATATGCACACACATGTCACACGCCAGAAATGACTTCTAAAGCCATTCAACAGCTGGCGCCAAGGATGGAGGAGTGTGTGTGAATGGTAAGAACATGTAGAAGCTAATTGTCTCTACTACCAAAGTAAATCGTCCATATCTATTCTGCAATTACTGCATTTGTGTTATGGGTTTGTCCTTATGTTCTATTGACATTATATTGAATACTGCATATGTTTTATAGTGGGCCAGATACTATTCCAGCAGCTTTGAGCATTTAACTTTTTCATTTAACAATTCAGACTCTAGTGACAGTGGTAGAAGGCCAACTTTCTCACTGGCCATGCACCTGATAATGATATTTGATATCTGACATTAATGAATTTTCTTTCAAAAATGTGTGAAATTGGCCTCAGTGGTTCACCTGGTGGAGTGCATACCAGATACCTGAGAGACCCAGGTCATTCTCTTCTTTCTCACCCTGTTTCCTGTCGATCTACTGTCTCTATCAAATACAGTAAAGGCAAAAAGGGCAAAAAGCAAATCTTAAAGGAGGAATGAGACGCATGGACGCCTCAGCCTATTTGCCAATTTGTGAAGTCGAAAGATTTCCCTGGATTTAACAGAGCAGCCACGTGTGGTGACCGCAAGGTTTCATTCAACACCTTTTTGCTCAGCACTGCCTTTTCTGTGAAAGAACTCTGAAACTCACTCTCTGCCTATTTTAAATCTGTCAGAAAATTATTCTTTTTCATTCTTCAATTTTAACTTTTCACCTGCAGTGTGTAGTTTTTGGCGGCTACATCACAGATTGCAATTCCACACCTCACTCTTTTTACTTCGAACACCTATTGTAGCCCTGCAGGGACATGTTAACTATGAAAAAATCCCATAAAATACGTCAGATAATGAGTTTACTTCATAGATTTAGAAACAAAATCAATTTAGATCAGTAATGAGCAGGAAGTAGTTAAAGTCTCCTTCCACTGCATTATAGAGAGCTTTAAATGCCTCATGTTGACAACGCAATTTTGACTGATGTGTTTAACTCCACACTAAAATTTGCACATAAACTAACAAATCAATGAAAAATACACAAAGACGTCCTTGTGGGTCATTTTTTATGCCCAGTGTTAAAAGCTAACCTTCCGCTGACTGAATTGCGACACACCCTGCTAATAAGCCCAGTGTGTCTCATTTCCCGTCCCAGCAGACCCCTGCCACCCCTCGTGCAGCAGGTGGGCGACACCAAAGCGTCTGGCCCCACACGCACACAGGCACTTTCTGTTTCCTGTCTCACTCACGTCCTCTTAATGACCGCCGATATGTTAAAGAGCTCACTTAAAGCCTCCCTCGGCCACTAATTTGACATGCCTGGGAGGAAAACAAAGAAAGACCCCTATTGTGTTGTCTACAGTATCCAATCAAGCCCGCCACTCAATTAGCTATGGATGACATGAAACAAGCAAATAAGGATTCATTTCACTGAGGGCCTTTAGTGGCTGAGTTATGTGGAAGCAGGGCTTGACTGATTCACGGCGCTCATTTGCTCTAACAAGGCCTATAATACTGACAAAAACAGAGACAACAAGCGCTGTATTGATTTTCCTCCTGTCTCCACATGATGTACTTGAGCTATATTTGAGTCATATTCAATAAAATACATTCTGCAAAGAGGAGACAGGAAGAATTATTAAAAGATGAAGCTGTATAGATGAAAAGAGTACACATAAACAATTACTCAAGATTTGTCTGATTTTGATCTATTATACTGTCTAATGTAAAAGTTATCTGCAGATGGTCTCTTCATGATTTAAACCCAGATACATGAACAATTTAGAAATAAATATTATGAAATAATGATTTTTCTTTGTGTATCTGGCTGTTTCTGCAAAGGCTGGGGCACTAGATGTAACAAATAAGAGTTACATTGTCCAAAGAAAATGTTTTACCACTTGATTCGTTTTGGAAAAGCCAGTTTTTGGGCCTTTTGCCAATTTAGCAGGACATTAGCTTCAATTCGTTTTGTTCTTATCTTCACCTAAAAAAAGTGAACAGAAACAGAAATGCCAAGTCAGTAAAATGTTGTGGCAGGAGATGTTAAGTTTAGCACAAGTGGGTCCATCAGGTACTGAATAATCCTTTATTTCTGGACAAGCCTTCCTTTATCTTAGATAAAAGTCAAGTACGTGTCATGTGATGTGGACTTTTTTAACGCTACACAATCCTTTGCTCTCTTCCTCTAATCTTAAAGTCATATTTCATTTTGATGTACAGCCGTATGAAATGTGTGTGTGCATAAAACCGCTTGAGAATTAGCCACGCTGAGGGAGGCAGTGTACAGCCGTATATGAGCACTCTTCATATCAGGAGGAAAGCCCATTGTGGGTCTTTTTTGAGCAAATAAAAGTCTCTCTGAAGTATGCTACATGTAGTTTTTCGAAGTACCTTATTTTGGGTACTATAGAGTATTCCACTACGGTATATACAAGCACCAATGACACTATTAACTCTTTTAAAGTGAATCTTGTGCTAAAAAGTGTGCCACATTTTTCCCTCTTGATAGTATCAGTGCATTACATAGATACATTTGATCACATAAACGCAGGCCTATTTCAATCTGTGCGACTGGGTTGTATATCACTGGGTTACCAACAGAACTCTTCAGGGACAATGTTCAAGTTAAAAGTGCTTTGGCAGATGGTGAGCTCAAAATAGAAAACAACAAAGGGGTAATGAAAGAAAATGTCCAGACTGCAAAGTGCTGCAAAGTCTCTCCATTTTGCTGTGAATTAGTCCCTCCTGATTCACCAAACTTTGAAAGAAAACAGCACAGCGGGGCTCTAAAGTTCAGCTCGAAATCTCCTCTGCTGCGGATCTGAAAGCCCTCAGCCATTTGATTTTAAAAGGATCCCGTGCTTTCGGTGTGATATGAATTCTCAGCTGGCAACCGTGGAGGAGAATCCTTCATAAAGGAGAGTCAACTTCAATCAGCCACAGTAATATGAACCGCCATGATGAAGTTTCTATAATCTTGTTGAAGCACACTCGCTCAATTAATTCATCCAAACCTACTGAGGTGGGGACTTTAATTTCACAAAGAAACTTGAAGGAATTGTGGGATGAAGTGTCTTGATTGGGTTTTGTTTGAAGTTTGCTTTTTATTTGTGTTTTTTGCTCCTTTTTCTGTACATTCTGCTACATTTACTGGTTTGGAGCCTTTAACAACAGCACCAAACTTACTGGTAATTCCCACCATTCTTTCTTTTTATATCTCTTCTTGTTTTTGTTGTTATTTTTGTATGATAGGCTAGCATCACTGGGGTTCAGCTGCTCGTTTTTAGTAGCACGCCAAACATTTCCAAGGAGCTAAGGTGGTAGAGGAGACAGTGATGCCATGACTGTATAACTTTAGCAGTTTTCATGTAGCGTTTTCACTACTCCAGTGTCTAGATTAAAACTATTGGCATTCTGTGGCAGTCTGGTTGTTATCAGAAAAAATGTGGATAAAGACTGATTTAATCCACTTTACACAACACACTTTTGGTCAAACTATAAAAAAGCTAGTTTAAGTAGACTTCATTTGTCATAAAACGACAGTGTGAGGATTTTACTGTGACATTGTGGATAGCTGTTGTGCAGTGGACTCCAGAACTGGTCCAGAAAAGTGAAAATCTGATTTATTAGCGTGTTACTAAAAATAACATATAAAAATGAAAGAAAAAGCAGTGATTGGATCCTACTATAACTCCTCTGTATAATCACATAATTTCAGTTAATGTTACAAAATACATTTCCTTTTGTTTTCATGTCATTGATTTACATTTATAGACCTACAGCCTTATGTCTTGCTGCTTCAGTGACTCTGGAGAGTAGCAGCTACAGGTAAAAACCAGGACAGAGCTCTGAAGTCTGTGAGCTGTAGTTTTATGTGATGGGACTAGACTCATGTCTGGAGCAGGATAAGGCTCAGGGAAATTAATTTAATGAAGTCTCGCTCAATGACTGTGCTTTATGAAGTCCGTTTGTTTGAGATCTACACTGGCGCTGCTCATGTCTTACTCACTTTTTCCTGCCGTTATGGCCGAAGTCGTTCTCAGCTCTATTAAACATAACTGGATATAGCCTTAATTTAAAATACTGCAATGATTTTGAGGTATTTTTTGTCAAGGACAGGATCTTAAAGTTATGAAATCCCAGAGGCCTACCTGGCAGCGATGTATAAAGTCCGGTTCATGATCATGATGAGCTGGATGTCCAGTTTGTGCCGCTGCGTGTTGTTCCTGCCAGGTTTATGGCCCACGAAGGCTGGATACTGCTTTGTGTCTGAAAGTGAAAGAAAGAGACACCGACAAGTCAGATCCAGCAGGTAATAAGCACTGTTGTAACTGAAATAGCTGCTTGAATTATAACTTTTTGAATTTTCCTTGTAGGTTTTGTGTCTTCTGTCTCAGATGGGTGAAAAAACGTCGCCACCATTGTTGCTTGAACCCTACTTTACCCATAAATTGTAGACTAAAATGGGCTGAAGTGTACCGTGCAATTGTTCTATTGTTGGTGGCTTAGGATGAAAGTACTTGGGTTGAATAAACTGTGTAGGAGCAGGTCTTTGTGAGGCGGGTTGGCTGCAGGTTCAGCTCATCCAGCCCAGAAATACAGCATTAAACCCAAAAAGATTAGGACGAGGCAGAGAAGAGAGGAAAAACAAGGGGAAAAACAGCCGAAACAATAAGCATATCTTTATAGTTGGCCAAAGCTTTAACACTATCACACACAGCATTAAAAGCCCAACAGAGAAATAAGAGATTATCCTTTGATGTGAGGTGGGCTCCGTTCCCAATGCTGCCGTAAGTCATTCATTTTAGTGGCTCTGTCCTTCAGTGCCAAATTACACTCCACGCCTTCAGATGCAATTTGGGCTGGGGGCTGGAGAGGGAGGGGTGGGTGGGTGGTAAAAGGGGTGAGAGGGATGTTGTAGGAAGAGATAGAGCAGGAGGGGGATTTGTGAAGGAGAGACGAGCGGGAGACAAAAGACGAGGTTGAGGGGAGTTCACGGAGGGAGCAGGAATAGGATCGTAATGAGAAAGTGAAGGAAGGAAATTTGGAAAGAACGAAGGAGGAATGGAAGGAACTGAGGACAGAATTCATGCTGCATTCGTGTCCTCCTCATAATGTCCCTGTTTGTTGCGTTCATATACTTTTCGAATTGCAAAGTGTACTTGACAGTCATGACTCAAAAACTAACTCACTCTAATGTGTTATGGTGACTAACCAATGGCGATAACTAACTAATAGTAAATTATTTTGTAAGAAGTTGTTGTGTATTGCTCAAATGAATAAACCCTCTTCTTTGATGCCATGTTTGTGATACGTTGAAAACAAGTTGGAATGTCCTAATTTTCTATGTTTCTTATCTGTCTTAAACAGGCAATGTTTATTTTCTATTGTTATTTTCCTCGCGCACGTTGGACTGAAAACATCATCGACAATCGCCAGCAGCTGTCAAAATAAACTCTGGAGACCATTTTCATATGTCTGTATTTGTGAACTAAGAAAACTGAGAAGAAATGTAAGCAATGGGAAAAAAAGAACTAAGAAAATAACTATTACAAGGGAAAAGGAGAGTAAAAAGAAAAGAGTGAAATAAAATGGAGTAAAGTTGAGTTGAGCTTACAGTTGCCGTGGGAGATGCTGATGGGCTCGGAGTCCTCAGGGAAGCCTGCCCCTGCGAGCTGCAGTAGCGTCAGGAGTAACAGGGCCTCTGGCCTCATGGTCGCACCCACACTGCTGCTGGTCCTCTGCTGCAGATCCCTCAGTCTGCACAAAGAGAGGGGGAGGGGAGAAGTTTGTCAAACAAATCAGTTTTCACCTGAGCGCATTCTCAATTACTTTTGCTTTCTCAGTTCCCACTTTCATGAAAAGCAGAAAAACAAAAGGCGCTAAACAAACAAACTCCTGTCCACCTGAAGGAGCTGTTTGGGCATTTTTACACGGCCCATTGGGATCTGTCAAAGATCTATTTATAAATGCATTTTGGATGACTCAAGTGAGCCACGCTGCAAGCAAAACAGAATTAATTGGATTAGAGAGGTAATATGCGTCATAGATCGATGTCAGGCCCAGTGGCTCTCTCTGCGTCTGCTTCACTCACTCTGTCTGTGACAGCTCTTAGTGGGATTTAGCCTGTAAACTTATCCTCAGGACCTGGAGACAGCAGGATGGCTGGGCCAGTGCCTCATTTCCCACTTGTCAGTCTGCTTTTGGGGAGCAATCCTAAATCCTACAGCCCTCACAGTACTCTTAAATGTGTTGAAAGAAGCAAGACAGTTTGGTTTTCTGTTTTTAAGCAGTTCATATAAAATGTTTTAATTTAAAACACATACTTCTCTGAGGTTTTATGATCAAAAGCTAAAATAAGAATGTTTGCATTTGGAAAGTCTAGGCTTGTATTGTCTGGATGCATGCAAAAATGTATGGTTGTTGTTGCAGACACATGTTTTTCTTCCTTGTCATCCTCTGTATTACATTGGTTTTACAAGGGAAACAATATACCTCATCAACCTAGTCCGACTGATTAGAAAGTTTCACTACAGAATAGTTTGTTGAGCATTTAAGGTGACCTTTTATTCAAACAGATAATCTTCCAGCCCTCTGTGCGTACATTTGTCTGTGTTTCTGTGGCAGATCAACCTTTGTGTGGCGTCACTTCCACTTGTTGCGTTCCCCACTTCCTGCCTGTGAGATCTGAGGGTATTTTTAGCTTGGGTTAATAGTTTTCATTAAAATATGCAAACAGACTGTCCTCTTAACAAGACAATCTTCTAATGTAACGTATACGAGGACAGTGGAGCACGATTTATTGCAGATGCTCGGAACTGTGTTAATGTAAGGTCTTCATCGCACACTCCATGGCAACTGAGCTTTCCTCGCTGCAGTTTTGCGGCAACAAATTACAGCCATAAATCATTCCCGACAATTATTGCGTCTGTAATCTAATCAAGAATAAAGCATTTAATTTGCATAAGGCACCTTCTATTTTTTTGCCTGGAAGTATGCCGGGGTGTGATGCTGCCTGCAGATAGGCTCACGGATGTTGTGGGTTTGAAGAATTGAATGAAATTGTCGACTGCATTTGCTGTAGTCAGATAGAACTTGTTTATCCCACGCTGTATTTTCATTCGCTATTGTACGTCCGAGAGGGGCACCGACAGGGGGAGGACGGTGAAAGTCCTTCTTCTTTTTCCTTTCTTTGTCATTTCCCTCTCTCTCTCTTTCTCCATGCTCCTGTGAATCTCATTCAGGGAAGGAATGAAAACACTATTCAGTGGGAGAATCACTTTAACACTGAGGAGAATACCAACACTAAAGCCTGGATACGACCTTGATCTCACGAGCCGCGGTGCACCCCCTCCCAGCTCACTCTTTGGCCCACTCCTCTTATCCTTACTCTGTTTTGTTGTACACTGCACTCCATACTGTATAAAAAGAGAAAAATGCTTGAATGGATTTTCCTCAACCCTCACCTCTTGCAAACGGCGAAGGGCAACGTGCAGAATGCAGTCTAACTTAGTCCCAATCGAGAGTAAAACCACTATTTCTTCTCTCCATACAGTAAGTGAATCTTGACAGGGAGGGATTATTTTTTCATCTGAACCTTGACCACAAGTCTCTGCGTAATTGACTGATTGAGGAGCAGGAAGTAGCATGTAGCAGAGGCTTGCCCCCGGGGAACACAGCGGCTAATGACAAATGGAGGTTCTGTGCTGAAGGCGCAACTCTCAAAGTAAAATGGATATATAATTGTATTTTCTGATTGAACCTGATTATGTCACAATCAAATGTTCCCAGGAAAAAAGAGCTGGACACGCTCTACACATTCTTTTCTGCCATTGTGTGTAAAAAATAAAGCTCTTCTCATTCAGCTCCTGACTTTTTCAATCTTTGTCATTAAGATGTTAAACTGCTTTGCACATCTCTCACATTAAGCACAAAATAACTTCAGAAAAGCATGGAACTCGGTAAATTTGCATGGATATTTAATCCAAACATGCCCTGCTGCTTACAGATTGTTCCTGTTTACATGTTAACTACATAAATAAAGTGACATTCACCACTTCATTGCATTGGTGTATTATTTTTTGTTCTTTAAGCTCTATAATGGCTGCTCTTAAACCTTTTTCATTGCCTTTACGAACGTGTTCTACTTGCACTAAAACAAAAAGAAAACAAGTGGCTGTTATTTATTGGTTATTATGCTATTATTTTACTGTTGCAGCCCACTTGAGATCAAATTGGTTCTTAATGTGGCCCCTGAATAAAATGAGTTTGACATCCCTGGGTTAAGGTAACAAACCAGATTTCAATATAATATAGAAAAATACTGAAAAGTATGAAAAATAGCCTGGGTAAATATAATATCTTAAGATTTAATAATGTGTTATTATATGATTTGTACATAGACTATGTTGCAAATCCTACTATGCCAAATGCAGCCATATACAGAAGCCTGGAATCAAGAATAAATATACAGACCTACTCTGCGTTCCAACAGCACACAGGTGGAATCATGTGGATTTCCTCTTATAAAGCCTGAGACACAAAGAGGAGCAGTGGTGGAGCCTGTGCCTCCTCCTCAGGCTTTTAATAGATAATAACATTTTGAGAACCTTTGCTGCCTCTCCCTTACATCTCCCTGTGTGTGATAGAGTAGCTGCATATCTCTGTGTGAGTGTGTGTGCGAGAAAACAAGGGAAGAGGGTAGAGTTAATCAAGCTGGATCCTGGCGGGAAGCCACCAGCAGGTAATAAAAACACAAAGACCCCCCAGAATCCCTACATAGTCCCCCATCTTTTGATTAACTATACACACACATGCACACGCGTACACACCCCGTCAATCACTCACTCGTGCACGCTCAACTTGTGAGAAATGCCCGCAGCAAGACAAGAAACAGAAGCGTCCCTACGAGCAGTAAACATTCATACAAGTTACACTCATAGGCTTTTCCGATTTGTAATGATCAGCCTCATGGGGTCGACCCGGCCAAACAGCATTAGCTTCAACAATAAACACTTTATCAGGCCTAATGATGTTTTGGCTCCTGTTAGACTAACATTTTAGCAGCAGTTACTTGGAGGTAAAATATACAGGTGGTATTACGGTGCACAAGGTCAGTGGAGCTCACTTGGGGAAAAGAAACAGAGGAAGGCGTTCTCCCAAAGGCATGTATTGATTTTTAATGGCAAAACAGGAAGGACTACATGAGAAACTCTACATCAGAGTCTCAAAGGGGCCCATTGGGTGAGCCATTTCTGTGTTCTCCCAAATTAAATCCATCAGTGTAATGTTTCTGAATATGTGTGGATTTATTGAATAATCCATGTGTTATGTGTGAATATTTCATGATTAATCTGCAGCTCTCTGTGTACATATGGCCTTCTGGTGACAATTTTATTTTATTTTTTTTATTGATTGATTTTATATTCATACAAAATGATTTTACATTATTATTTCATGCTTTAAAACCCCATCCTAAAATAATTCAAACTGGACATCTAAAATAGTATAGGCTACTGTCGTAAATATAGTAGTAACATAATACATTGTCAAAATTAATGTCATGTCAATGAAGGAAGGGCATAAAATAGTACTAAAAAGTGAAAAATATATTTTACATAAAACAAACAAATTGCCACTGCAAGGAAGGTTAATTTCTTTACAAATTTAATCCATTTTTAGACAGAGTTTCTGCGCAAAACTTTGGTTGTTTGAAATTTGTTTTTTAAATAATTTACCAAGTTGTAGTAATACTTGGGTAAATCGTTTTTTACTACATTTCCAGAACATGCGAAAGATGTCTGACAATTTGAAGGTTTAAATAAGAACCATACCTGTTAAAAAGCTATATTCCAAGGAGCTGCCTCGAGCCAACTTTAAATGGAAAACATCCAAAACATTCCCACCTTTCTCTGAACTTCCATTAATGCTTCCATGGTCTCAACATAACCATCTTAGAAGTCTGTTAAATGTAATCTCTGATCTTTACTGGCACATCCAGTGACCAAGGCATGTAACAAACCACTGCACCAGATTCAACTAAATGAGAGTTGACCATTTGATTACATCAGAGCACTCCAGTCCTCATGTTTTAGCTTGTGCCTGTCTTGGTCTTAGTTTATTGTGTGTGTGTTCCTTCTCCGCGATCATCCATCTAACTCCATGACACATGCCTGCTATGAATATAAGTGCCTCCACATAGCACAGACGTATAGAATGGCTGACCTGTTCACTGAGGACACAAGGTTGTCCGCTGTGTCGTTCCTTATGTCATCAAACTGTGCAGTCACCTCTCAGTTTGGATCAAGGGGAAAGTATCCTGTGTTAAGGTTTTAAAGGAGCAGCATCCTATAAATGTCGTGTGACAGCTTTGATACGAGTGGGGCCTGCTGGTGTTTATATTTGGCCGTCTGGGTAATGTCTGCAGATTGGTGCTGATGGCTTTACAGATGACAGGAATGCCAAAGCGAAGGGGCTGCTTACTGGCAATGTGATGCTGCACGTCTGTAATTATGGGCAGGCGCCTCTTTTCGAGGAGTTGCTGCTATTTGCATCTTTAAACAGGACTTTTATAGATAAACACAAGCTTAGTCCTGTGTCAGTTGAGGACTTTATAATGAAATTGGTTTAGAGAAATTTAAAACAAAACATATATTTAGCTTGACAACAAAGTTTGCTGCCATGAGCTGAAAGAGGGAAACTATTGAACTTTTAGTCACTGTCCCCTCAGGTCCTCTCCAGAGGCGGAACATTTTTTACTGTCTAATAAATAAGTCAGTCTATCAACAACAGCATTATTCCAACTTTCCAAAGACTGTGTGAACGCAGCAGTGCCCCATTTAAAGCTTTGATTTTTTACTGGACAGACAATGGGTAAGTTAGGGAGGTAGATGGGACATTAAACGTAGGACCTGGGAACTCCAACATCAAAGTTATATTTGACTGCAAAATGTTTAAGTAGTGTTTTCTGCTTTATTTAGTGCAGTAGTGATGATATAAAGAAACCAGAATTGCCTCGTTATCAGATATATGACATGAACTCTTGCTTTTGCCTCATACCCATAATTGTTCTATATATTTTGTTTAAACTAAGCTGTGCTTTAAACATTTAGCATTAGACAAAATCATTAAAAGCCAATGGATCCTACAAGGTTGGTTTAATAACGTAGGGGTTTAACAAGTTGTCCGTAGAGGAAGAATTTGAATTATTTTCCTTTTGGAATAAAATGTGCTTGAATCACAAGTTGTTTGTAGTCTGCCACTGATTTTTAATGCCACTTTTCTTTGCTGTTATAGGGCAGACTCAGACTTCTAAGCACTGGTTTGGATTTGAATATCAAAGGCTAATATTTCGGAGCAGTAAGAACTAAACGGGTGCCTCAATGCTACTACACTTAAAAACAAAAAACTCTTTTCGTAGCATATTTAGTAGTACCAAGTAGACATTTGAATAACAGCAAGGTATAACTCCAGCCACTTTTGAAGCGTCTGCTGGGTGGTAATCTCACAGAGCACAAACAGACCTTGCACAGGGGTGTGAATAACCCCAATGCCAAAAACCATACTCCAGTAAAACTTGCTTTCACTTTTACTACAAAGCTAAACAGAGTTATAAAGACCAGTGTCCAGGGTTGCACATCACTGGGTAAGACGGAAACGAAGAAAAGAGCCTTGAGGAAATAGAGTTTGTGGATGAAGTAAGGAAAGAGGATACAGAGAAGGCACATGAAGACAGCAAGGTGCGAATAAGGCATTGATCCGCCATATGGGGATACAAAATGGAACACTTCCAAGCACGCAGTGCTCCCAAACGGGGTGGATACCCTGGCAGGTGTTTACACTTGTCAGCCCAGGTCTGATAAATCGCAGAGAAAAGGCAGGAGGAGCTGTCTGCCTGAACCCAGGAGGCCTCGATAAGAGGAGGCAACACAGGGAGGAACCTGAGTGTCTACACTGGAAGGCTAGCATCCAGCAAAAAGCACAAGAACAAAGACGAAGACTCCCACAAATACTCCCTGTGCTATCAGAGAGTCAAGCCAGGCTCCAAGATTTTTTTTAATAAAATGCTATAATTCTGGTATTCACCCAAACATAGAATGCATAGAATATGTATTTGATCTATCCATTTATTTAAAACCTCAATCTGTTGGGTTAAATAATATAAAGACATTGCCAGCTATTCTTGGGGGTCTGACTCTAAATACTTTTGACATCTGAAAATCTTGAAATATTGGCATTAGGCTCATTTTAGGTCATAGTCTAAGTAAATGCACAGCAGCATATTTAAAAATGCACTGCTCTCTTTGCAAATTCATCATTTCTCATCACATTATTTCTTCCAGTCTTCAATACAGTTGTAAATGCCACGAGTGACAAAAACAGTTGCACAGTGGCAGAAAGGTTAGTAGTGCTGCCTCACAGAAAGAGGGATCTGGGATTGGTTCCTTTCACTGTCCACAGACATGGATGCTTAGGTGGACTTTTTTTGCCCAGAGGGGATTAATATAGAAATAGGGTGCATACTGTCCTAAGAAGGTGGCATAGGCTCTTGCCCCCACAACCTGTACAGGATAAGAAGTAGAGAATGAATGAAAATCTGCAGCATATAAATATTCTTTGGGTCCCTGTTTCTTGAAATGTTACTGTACATGAGAATTTGAAGACTGAATAAAGAATCAGACACTCCTACAAACTGTCCTTGAGCTCTCAAAATCACAAAGCCCTTTCCGTACCCCATTTTCTTTTAGATGTTGCTTTCAAACGAATACATGTAAAGGGGGTAATCCATCATGGTTTGATTATTAAAGGACAATGCTGTGGACGTGAATGAGGCGCCCCGTCGCTGAAGGCCTTTTATTGAGGCGGGAGCCCGAACGTAAAGAACGTCTCAACGAGGTGACGGATTGATTCTGGAAAAGAGCCAACGACGAGTCAAAAAAGACAAGAGGGACAAGGAAGACGGGAGAACAGTGAGACTACAGAGGCACTGCGCCAAGTGGGAAAAAACACGAGCCAACAAAGACACCGAGCAACTGGAGATAAGCTGCTATCTTTATAACTCTGATGTAAAAGCTATTAGGCCTGGACATGCTTCTGTGCCTCTTAATCATTACAAACAATTATCTGTCGCACAGCATTGGGTATCGAGGACAGCCTGTGCTGCAAATGACTATAGATTTAGAAATAGGACAAATGAAAACTAAAATTGTACAAGAGGAAGACAGATAAAGGCGAAAGAGGAAGTGAGGGAAGGGAGTTAATGGGAGTTCGCTGTCTGAGAATGATCCAAAGTAAACTGACATCACACCAACACTGCCACCAGCAAATCAACCGCCGAGAGAGATGAGAGCAGATAACTACCTACAACTCACGACATTGTTTTTAAAAGTAGGTCAAGAACTTCAGAGGCTTTGGGGGCTGTGATGAGTTCCCCAAATGACTCTGGGAAATCTGTGCAGCTTAACTTTAAGACAAGAAGATTTTTCTGTGAAACAATCCTTTTCAGACATCCTTCCTCTGACACAAATCCAATTTATTGAGAACTGATTTGATTTCAGGTATGGTGTGACATGATATGCCTCTAAAGGTTCTATTCAACTAGTTTATATAGAGTCCATAGTAAAAGTATCAATTACACAATACTAGCTGAATGCTGGAGAAATCAGGACAGCCAGTGTGCTCTTACTTTTGTTTTTCTATCAGCTTGAAGTAGCCAGGCCAGTCACCACTGACCTTTGGCACCAAGACATTTTTACCAATTTATTTGCAAGTCATTTGACCATTTGACCATTTAAGGCTATGCATGAAAAATTCTGATACACATTTAACACACATGGGATTAAACATTACCTGAGAATGTGTTGTTTTTTATTTTCTTATCTCATGCCAGACTAACCTTTATTATAAAGCTCACCACCATTCCTTCATTCTTTTGCCCTTATCTTTTTAATTCTCCTCCCACTCTTTTCATCTTGTGGCGCTGACTCTTCTTTTGCTTTGTCTAGAAAAAGCATTTATGATTCAAAACAAGCCCCACCTGGAGACGGGCCCGCACAAACACACAGACGACTGATGCTGCTGATAGTGACCCAGCAAAAAAGAATAGACCGACACATTTAAATATCAGAACCTTTCGCGAGGCTGTCAATCAAAGGCGACGACGATACGAGCGGGCGCCCTGATCAAGGTGGAGGCGGCTGATAGAGAGTAAAACTGCCAATGATAAAGACATGGCCTTCTCTCATTCGATGTGATATCTTTTCCTTTGATAATTAATCCTCGAAAATATCATGAGCAGCTTGATTTCCAACAAGGTACAGGTTTTTTTTCAGCGTGTAAAACTTTATCTGACTTGTAATGGCTTGGCGTGGAAGGCCAGGTGGCAAACTTAGCATTTGGTGCTTAAATAGTGAAGGAGAACTGAGGAGTAAACACGTCAGTACTTTCTTATTTTGGCATCTAGATGTTCATCAAGGCAAGATCTATTTATTGTATTACTGTTGCCACGTTGAAATACTATAGTGTGTCTAAGTGCAATGTGTAGATTTTGCTAGCATCTGGCACACTTTTGACCCCTCTTTTCTACAGCCTATGAGCACATATGGTAGCCCTGCAGGGACATGCAGTGACTAGAATAGAAAAGTATTTAGTTACCATTAACTGATTTTGCCTACATTTCATTCTTTTAATATAAAACTCCAAATTGGTATTATTATCTAACCATACCCAGGCTTTATTTTTGTTGAACTATATTATAAAAAGTTGTATAAAGGTGCACTGTGTAGTACCATTTCTACGGCCTGTAAGCATGTATGGTAGCCCTGCAGGGACATGCTGTCGTCTGGGAATAAACCCACCTTAAAGTTTTAGAACAAAGTTTTGGCCAATGTCTTCCACTTTGTTCACTGCAAAATTTAACACAAAGCACCTTAATAGATTGGTATTTTGGTACATTTTACAACTTTTGAATAACTCACAGAACTGAACTTGCTGTAGGTTTTTGGAAACACAGTTCAAGTTGAGCATTTGTCCCTGGTCAAAAGAGCAAAAGGAGCAGAGCGATACAGACTGAGTATTTTTAGTGTTGCAGTTAAAGATGTCACTGAGCTAAATGCCACATTAACTCTGCCGGGAGCAAAAGCAGAGAGATCCCGGATTGACTGAAGCCCTGTGGAGCAGCGATCGAGGAGTTCAGACTGTCACACGGAATAATGCACATTTTACTTGGAGAGCGACTTTGCGAAGGCCGACTGTGGGGTGCCTTCGGGCGACGCCGCTCCACACCACGCTGTGCTTAGTCATGATACAGACCTGAGACTTGCAGCCTGCCTTCGAGGTGAGCAAGTCAAGTGACACTTCAAATCGGGTCGCCCAGGTTTTCAAACACATGGAAATGTGTTTTAAAAGTGTGTCGGATACAGAAGTGCAGCTGCTCCTTCATACAAAGAAGTCTTGGAAGCTAAGGTTTGTGTCCTTAGTAAACCCCATAGAGTTCATGACAGAGAAGGCACTTTTACGGGTCTGTGGTTAAGTATTTTCAAATCCAAAATGCATGAGGCCTAAAAAGATTTTTGTGTAATTTTGAAAAGGCTAAAAGAAATGTTCGACAACAGAGGAAAGTGTGGTTTGATAGACTTTTAGACAATTCATGCATAAATTCTTAGAGAGATTAGTTTGGGCTATTTGGAAAACAAAGGAGATGCGGCTAAGGGATGCTGTGTTCCTGGGGTAGCTTTTTGACAAATAAAAATGGATGAGCAATCAATAAAACAATAGGTGTAATTCTGGCCCAGGGAGTGCGATGGTAACCAAGCCTTTTCCTCAGCAGGCCTTTGGTGTAAATGAGAAAAGGCTCAGTCGATACTGTACGGCGGCTCACTAAATGGTTTTTACATGGATATAAAAGGCTCAAGGAGATTTTGAGGAAGAAATTGACTTTTTTTTTTAGTGCTGGACCTTGACTAAAATGTTGCGAATTTTAATCAATATAAAAAAGTATCCCTTTAGATATTAAAATCATGCATTTGATTTCCACGAGAGCGATATAATACAGACTGGGCAGGCTTTTAGAGGCAATTCCTTTGTGAAAATATAAATGAAGCATCACAAATAAGCCGTTTCGCTCTGTAACCCCTCAGTCTTCATTGTCTACATTACCCTGAACGAGACATGAAATAGTAAGTCCATAGAAAAAACAATATTCTTCTACTTCTACTGCTTTTTATACGCATGTTTACGCTACATTTTACATACGCTACATTTTAAAGGCTCACTTTAAATAGGATTTATTTCTCACATCGAAACTATTCTCTTTGTATGGCGCCATTGTTCAAGTAACTAATGCTGCTATACTGCACACAGCACAGTGGAAATGCAAACCATACCAGTCTGTGCCATACTGACCCGACCAGTACCATAACACTCTGCAGAAATCCGGCTTTAGGCCCTTTCATCACCATGACCTTCAACCTGATATGACAGCTGTTTTTAACCTTGCATCCTAAAAACATCTGCGGTAAATGTTCCAAAATTCCCACAGCATTCACCAGCTCTGCATGTGCTGTATCACTTATCCAGCTGTTTTTGTTGTGTTCCCTGCTTCGGTCGGGTCTAAAATGAAGAAGCAGATTCCGGATGTTAGCGGGCGGCCTGCGGGGTTTGACTAAGAGGTGTGAGGGTTGTTTTTTTGTTGTTCCATCTGGTGCAGTTTTCACATCTCACAGCTTCCTGCTTCTACATAATAGGTGTGTTTTACAAGGTGTGATGCCATCTCCATTGTGCTCCACGTTGAAGTGAACAGGTGATATTTTTAGCTGCTCTGAAAACTATCCATTTCCAATGTGTTCCTTGTAAATTGTGTTCCGTTAAATCGCCCGCTGTACGTTTAGTCTGCAAATGTGATTCAATTTTCTGTTTTGCCATCACTGACAATCATTTCAGCTCTGTTAATAGCTTTTTTTCATGTCGAGCCTCCTGTTCATTTGATGCGGTTTCCATTATGTTAAGTGATTGAGCGTGTGTGTCCTCGCTGATAACTGGCTAGCTGGCCTTCCGCTCCACAGCGGCGGCCTATCGGATCTGACGGAGCACGACGCTAATCTCTATTAAGGTAATGTGCTCCTCATGGGTCGCTCGCAGAAAGACACTGAGTCACTTTTAACAATACAGTGCTTCAATATAGTTTTTTCATACAGCATCTGATAGGTGTGCCTGGTTAATGGTGAATTGGTTTGACTTTAGAAATGTAATAGGTTATTAACAATCTCATAGGTGTAAATCCAATGGGGCACAGATATAAAAATAGAATCATTTCCAAAGATCCACCTCTTGAATAGAGTTAGCATTACATATAGTTTAGCATGCTAAGGTAAACAAACCTGAAAGTTCTGCCTAAATGCATATCACAAGGTCATTTTAACTAATTAGAGCAACACCATGTTGTTTACAATAGTTATGGCAGTGGTTGTATTATTGTCAAATCTAAAACATGATTAAAAGTGCCAGTACTGTCACACCATTGGTCTGAACCAGCCACAGTTGGTTTGAAACAGCTTTAGAAGGATCGAGATGGATTTCTGTGATTTGATGAATCTCACATGAATCCAGCCACTGTGTGTAAAACTCTCTGTGCTTGAGCGACTTGGACTCCCACCTTCCTTGGACTAGTCCCGACTAGTTTTGCACAGTTTATCAATTGAATGGCTGACTGGTGTGGTGTTGTCGTGCACATGTGTGTGTTTGAGTGCATATAAGATGTCTTCGTTGGGGTTTGGTGCAAACATCTTTTGTGCTTTACAAGTTGAATGTTATTAATGTGACGGCTTATTCTACATTTTATTGTATTCTGTTAAAAGCTAGTGCTATGTGGCAACTCATTACAAAGTGTTTTGTATAGAGACATCATGCTTTTTATTCGTCCTATTTCAGGTGTAACAAACGTACAAGTATTTATAATGGCTTTTCTGTTTTCTTGCCATGTTTTGCTTGCAGTTTGAGTTTCTGTTCTTGTTCTGTGCAAAGTCTATATTCCATTGATAAAGCAGTGAATGCTTGAATAACAACAGGTTAAGGTACTACACTAAAAGACTCTTGCACATTGTGGACACATGAATAAGTGCCTTAAAGTGTGTTCATAATCTATTTCATACAGAGCTTCCCTTTGTTCATGGGATTGTAGTGGAAAATGTAGCTGTTAATGCATTTTGCTAGCTTTGACTTTATTTTTTGGCCTAGTCCACCCATTCCCTACAATTTTTCAGCCCAGTGCAATTGCCGATACATCTTCAAAATATTATAAAGCCCAATCCCCCTCTGTTTCTCTTCATGCTCCTTTATGACAGGAAACACATATTTATAATGAAAAACAGAATAAGCTAAACTTAATTACGCTGTGTGTTAGCCCGTCATATTGTGATACTGATAACAGAGGAGCTTGTTTTCTGCTGGTGCATTGTATCCAATAGCTTCATGAATCATCTCCGATAAAACAGGACATTCAATCCTGCAGAGCGAGAGACCGCTGCCGCTGACTGACAACACGTTTTAGCAGTCCCGCAGTTGTATTGCCAATGTACAGAATGAATGCGTCTGAATGCTGTTATCTCCACATACCATATTGTTACAATGATGCAGCAAGCCCCAAACTAATGAAGAAGATGACAATGCTCAGGCAGCCACATCACCGAGACGCCCACAGTGTGCAAAACAAAATGTCTAGAAAAAGGAAAAGGAGTACGACAGACCACTGTAAACAACTGTTGAGAGAGGTGCAGCTGCCATTATCGTTACCATTACATAACAAGACTAAATGGAAATGAATGGAAAGGATAAATCTGCTTTGGTAAACTGCTACTTAATAAAAAATAGACAGACAGAAACATGAGCGGTGCAGAAAAGAAAAGAGCACGTAATCCTACAGGAACCCAGCGTCTACGTCTCTAAACCTGATTAGAGCCAGGCCAATCAATGAGTGGGTTTGCGTAGCCACATGGCTGGGACTAACGTTGTCGTGTTGTCATGTGACGTATCATGTGGCAGGGCACAGAGTAGGTACAGCATCAGCTTACTGTCAGGTTACTCCAGAGTCTTAAACACTAGCTTTAAAGTAAAATTATGTAACTTTATCAGAAAAAGTATATAATGGAAACCCCGATACAATGGAAATGCCTGTTTAGGGACAAGACTTTTACATTACTTTTTACATTACTTTTGCTTTACCTTTGTGTTCAGCAGAGATTATTGACATTGTGAGAGCGTCATCAAAATGAAATAAAGCACAGTGAGTGTTTGGTCTCCCTGTTTAAGTATGTGTGCATTTATCTTTCAGCCCACCGTCTGAACTGGCTTGAGAAAGTAAGAAGTCACTTGTCTTTTTGGGGAAATGAATATAAGTGAACAGATTTAAACTGAAATGCAAAACATGGTAAAAACATAAACAGTTTATCGGTTTACAAGGGTTTGCCCTATTTTTAAATTAAATAATGATGCTTATGTTGCTCTGCAAAGTCTCTACGTAAGACGCTGAACCCATTAAAACAAATAGTACTTAGCATTGCATTCTCATTATCCACGTTAACAATTAGCTAAAAACCCAATCCCTGGATGCTGCTGGATTATAAATTAAGCTCGGTTAACGTGAGTGCAGTCGTCCGGCGTCCTGATCTCCACTGACCAGAGTCATCTTACGTGCCAAGCAAGTTCTAAAATTGCACAAGTTTAACACGAAAGTAGAGACTAATAAACACTAAATGTCAGGTCCATGTAATGAGCTGTGTGAATATCAGTGCCACAGGAGAGGGGCATTCTTTATAATGAGACCACAAAATCAATACAGAGAAGCCGCTCTGCAGATCTCCGAGTTCATTTATGCAGCGGGCTAAAAGACAGCCCCGGGATGAAAGTGAATCAAGTTTAAAATGTTATGTGATCAGCAGAGAGACAGATAAAAATACAGTTCAGTTCATGCTCTCTGTATGTAGCCTGCTGGGATGACATTTTAAGGATAGTGTTAAAAGTACTTGAAATGGATTGCTGAGTGGAAAGTAGTCTCGCTAATTGTGATTGTGATGAAGCCAAAAAAGTGATACATACTGTTTTCCGGAGAGAGTCATTACGAGAGTTTCTGTGAATGCTTATTATTCAAACTTTGAAATACCAAGCATGTCTCTGGAAAAACTTCAATAGGCACAAGGAAGAAGAGAGGCACTATCATTCAAATTACCACAACACATCAAGCATCAGACTTAACTAAACAGCTGGTTCAATTAAAGATAAAGAAGAAGAAACCATAAGGCCTCCAAGTTATAAATTCAAACCACTGCATTCGTTTTGTACATACAGCCTATAGTTCTTTTTATTTTCTTGCAGCATTTCAATATTCTGATTCAAACTGACTATATTTCACTTTCTGGAAGACAAATTTAAATACGGTATGAGAAAGCACATACAGCGGAGACAAAGGGGCCTTATTGCTTGTGTCATTATGCTGTAATTACAGTGTACAGTTACGATAGATGTTCTTCACACACTGCAGCATCATGTACCGACCTGCTGAAAGCAACAAAAAATGCATCTAAATTGCCTCTTCTGATTTTTATAAGTGCTATAATATGCACAACGCAATTGAAATGTTTTGCAGTTTTGTTTGGAGTGTAAAACGAAGCCTTTATTCCTCGTTGTAAGCATCCTACTCCCTTGTTGCATAAAGGTGTGCACTGCTGCCTCTGTCGCTGCCTCGTGTCACAAATTTGAGCAAAGCGCAGATGACGGTTCTCCGATAAGTAATTTTCCTTGCTGTGTCATAGCATCGTCGTGATCGCTAACTTATTCTATGAGCTGTGTCGTGCAATTTTTCTAATGGAAATGTTGCATTAATTCAGCGGCTGGAGCTATACATCATGGCTGTAAATCTCCCCTGTGGGGGTCTCACCGCAGCTGAGCCAGGCCTGGGCCGACCTGAGCACCGCTTGTGCCACTTTACAATAACAACTGGGAACAGAGCTGGGTCTGCATTATTCACAGCTTCTTCTGCTTAACCTAAAATTTTACAAATAGATCTGAACAAAACTAACCCATTTTGCATGACACCAGACTCTTTATCTATTGGCTTTTTCCCACTTCATATGTAACTTTACATAGAAGTACACAAACAAATCTGACATACTGTATCTAACACCAGAAAAGACAAAGGCCAGCCAAAAACTGTTTTATATTATGTTAACTAATGACCTATATAAAGTTCCAGCTAGTTTTCTTACTTGGCCTCACTTTGTTGTGGTTCTTAAAGGCATTCTCTGCATGATTTCCAGACACATGTATGTAAACAAACCTGGCCTTGTTCCCCACATACTCTTTTTGTGTGTTCAATAATGAATGAAAGTCACTGTCTTTTAATAATCACTGGCCTCTTCATCATTTAGTTTTAGTGAATATTCCTTTTCCTCTGAAAGCTACACACTAAAGCATCCCACCATGTAAACAAAGGAGACAAAAGTGACATCAATTTTGATCAATTTCCATTGTCTGAGGATGAATTCACCCTTTTTTGTGAACCTTTTATGCATTGAGTGGTGTTTGCTTTTTTATACCTCCGACTACTGTTAAGACTGAAATAATGTTCAAGTGGACAATCTTAACAGAAAGTAGAAAAGGTTTTTCTCTCTGGAATGGTCTAAATTTTGCAGATACTCACAAAGATTGAAAAGCTATAGTCATTTGAGTTTGGCGATAAATGGAGGAAAGACAGTATTTACCAGCACTTATTCAATAAACCTGTGAAAAACATCATACAGTTTTAAAAGTAAACAATAGAGCGACATCTCTTTTCTAGCACAATGGGAAAACAAATGAGCAAAAAACTGGAGCAAATGAAATGTTTACAGTTTTTGAAAGAAGTGCTTAGCCGTCAACAAAAGTGCAGCCTTCATTGTGTAACACATTATCCTTTTTCAATTCTATTTTCTCTCTTTCACAGTAGCCTACGAAGTGTTGCATCTCTCGAGTGAGGCTTTAACAGCCGTTTCGCGCGAACAAATCGTGATCTCTTTGTGTTTGCTCGCGGTCTGCTGTCTCAAGCAGTTCCTCCGGCTTTCATCTTAACCTTGTAACCTTTTACCGTGACCCCTCAACAGCGAAAGATCTACATTTACGACTTCTCACCAGCAAAAGGAGGAGACAAAGAGAAGAGTAGATTGTTGTTTGTGGGCTTTTGTGCGTGTTGTGTTACGACGGGTCAGACAGTGGGCGTGCACAAACCTGAAACGGGAAACAAGAGCCCACTCAAAGCAGTTTAAAAGCCAAGATTAGTGCTTCCTCTCAATCAAAACCATGCCAAATCTACAGCACATGAGCGATAATGAATTGCATCAGTGCTGTGTATGAAGAGATCTAAAGAGAGTTTAGAGCCAAATTAGGCCGTGATTTTTCAGAAGTGGAAGAGTGGTTTGAATAGCTGTCGAGTTCGCCCACTTCTTGTTTTGACTGCTTCTGGATTTGAAAAGACAAAGAAACTGTTGGCCTTTGTCAAACTTAAAATGTTTCACAGTTTTTTCACACCACCTTTGATTTTTTTTTGTAATGTCTACATCTGTCTGTCCTATGCTGAGGAAACAGTAACGGTGCCATCATATTTACTATTCATGTGTGAGTATATAACTCATGCTGGATATAACCTGCTACACTGGCCACAATGTTTTGTTTCAGTTCCAGCCAAATATAATCATTAATACAACTTCTATCTTCCATCTCTCCATGAAGTGGCAGCCATCACTGTCAAACTGCTGGTGCTGTAAAGTGAAGATAAAAAATTGCCTTTGGAACCTGACTGTTTTATGAAATTTTGTTGACATAGGAGCCCATCAGGTTTTATATTGCAATATTTCTTCCTCTGATAATGAAAACCATGGCCTTGTTTTTTAAAAGAGACTTAACAAACGCATGCTGTCATTATTATTGGTTACATCTATCAGATATAATAATATTATAATTGTTCTTTAGTCTTCAGTCAGTAACATGGATGTTCCAGTAATCAACAAATGGAGATTTATTTTTTTTTTGGTATCCCGCCCCATTTGATCCAATCAGAAGAGAGAACTAAGCAAATGTACTGTATACTATACCATATTCCATATATTATACTCCTATAATAGCTATGTTGTACTTTACAGAAGCATTATAAATGTTTCTTAGCTCAGTCTTCTACTTTACAACATGTGTCTCATTGTTTTAATGGGTTATTGTTGGCTGGTAAACAGTTAGCTGTGGGCCCCAGGAAGATTAGTCTTTACTGTGGTAAACCTCACATAAATTCATCAATAAGCTCTTGTCATAAAAGAAAAGAAAACTGTTACCAGTTGATTGCTGAACTGTAATTGCACACTTACTTTCTTACTTGTACTTTCTTAAAGGTTCATAAGATTCTATTGTTCACTGTTTACTTTTTCTAATGTGTAACAAGAGCTATTTAATGTCTTGAAAAACTACATATTGAAAATTGTATTTACGAGGGGGCTTCCTCAGCAGCTCAGGAAGAGCATCTGCCTGGCACACAGGAGACCCAGGTTCAAGTCTCAGTCGGGTCATTTGCTCAATGTCGTCCCAACTCTCCTTCACCCAATTTCCTGTCCAGCTACTGTCAATCTATCAATAAAGCTCAAAAAGTCCCAAAAAATTATCTTAAAAAAAAGAAAACCCACGTGCATAACCTTTACATGGTTAAAGGGACACCGGTTTTTCTTTGAGGTATAAATGAGCTACTGCTGCTGCAGTGAATGTGCAATGATAACTTTAAAATCTGAAAAAAACTATGACTAAGTGACTTCTAATATTTTTTAGTTTGTGAACTAGGTTTATATTTTGATATGAAGGACATAACCTTTCCCTAAACCTAACTACATTTTTATTTTGTAAACAGCACTATCCTTGCGTGACTTTGGAGCAGCCTCCTCAAGGACACACACTCTGTCTCATGCACAAAGGTCAAGAGAGCAGTGTTTTTTTTCTACATGTCATCCCTCACTGCAGAGATACACATCAACAAACAGAGTAACCTCCATTTCCTCAGTAATCTGTGGCCTGTGGGGTGTGTGTGTGTGTGTGTGTGTGTGCTGTAACTAACCATCTCATTTCCCCATAGGAGCCTGAGTCTGACTGTTACTGCATCCTTTGGCACACTCACATTAACATTTCATCCTGATTGTCTCTGTCAAAGCCATTCATCATCATCGACTACAGGAGCCTCCCCTGACTCCACATCTCCCTCTTTCACTGCGTCTCTTTTAGTTTCTAGTTACGGCTTGTTGTCCCATCCTCGCTTCTGTCTCCTGGCTTTCATCTGTCGAGAGGAAAGTACTCAAGAACAAAACAAAGTAGAAGTATCATTGGAGTCGAGACCACACTAAAAATCAAGACATCAGAAACCAAGTCCCAACCAAAATCCAGTGTTTGATACCTAGTTCTTACAGTGGAGTTCTTATGCAAATATAAAACCCAATCTAACCACCAATGACACATTCATGGCCATTTTTCACAGATTTGCATCAAGGTTTCCATCCAATCACAAACACAAGGACAATTTTCATCAAATAAAGCATGGTCTAGGCCGGTCTCATTTGAAATCCTTGTGGATGGCCAAGTTGGACAAGACTTGACTAATTGGCTTTAAAAAGTAGGATATATAACACATTTATTCAGTAAAACAAGATCTTTTCAAACCACAATACAATAACGCAGCAGTCTTTAACATCTTTAGCAGTGCTGAGGTAAAATGCTCCATTAAATACTCAGATGGTCAAATCTAGGCCTAATTATTATGCTAATCATTTCACTGGAGCCTAGTCAAGTCTGTTTCAGTTTTTACGCCCTCAGTCAGTGACAAATGGCTGAGCAAACTCTTTAACTTTACTGAAGCAACACTTATAGGTTAAATAACTGACTGTGAATCATACTGTAGAAGAAAAGCTTTGTAATTACTGCTTCTTCCGCTGCCATCTTGCACCGAAGATAAAAACCATTAGGTCTGTCTCTACAGGACACATATCTGCTGTATATATATAGAGTCTAACCTTGGTGAGCACTGCACAGTTTGGCCCAGGTCTATCAGAACATAATCCAGCTGTCTGCCTCGTACTTCTTTACCTCAGCCGTCACTCCCCTCCTCCTCCTTCTCCTCCTCCTCCTGCTGCTGCTCGCCAGAGTTTAGATTGACACACAGATTACATCCAGAGGGAAATGTGATTAATGAGTTTGTCTGTGTAATGTAAATCAATTTAATGGAAGTGAAGACACAGAATGAAGCAGGCAAAAGGGGGAGCGGTGGAGTCAGAGAGTTGAGCAGGGTTCAGATCCATCCACAAACCGACCGTGAGCCACAGCCTTGGAGAGAGAAGGAGGATGTGCGCTGTCCTCCTTTGTGGCTTTCTTCCTTCTTGTTTCCCTCATTCTGTCTCTTTTTGATGAGTCCCTTGTGTAACCTGCTCCTCCCTCACATCCATCCCAAACCTGATTTTATCCATCCACATATAAATCCATCCCCAACATTAGCAAATCCAAAAACATGGGCACATGCACAAAGCAATCACACAGAGAGCCTGGGAGACGGCTCAGCTAACTCCAACAATGAAACTGACAGAGTACGGGCCCTAAAGACATAAGAGGATCAAGTTGCTCATCCGGTAACTTAAACCATTTAACTGTTTGTGCATTTAATTCCACCTACATGCGATTTTTAAGCAGAAAACAATGCAACGGAGCGATCTGGAAAGACAATGCTTAAGGATTAATTCCCTGATCGAATAATACCCTGGATTAAACAAAATACTCCTGTGGAATTTAGGAAATGACTTGGGGACTTAGTCAAACTTAGTATTCTTAGAAAACTACCCTTTTCAGTAGCACTTTATATTCCAGCTTGATAATACATTAGTAATTGAATGGTATTAAGATGATAATAAAGAAACTAGCTTGTCATATAATACTATAATAAAGGGACTATGCTGTAGTCATTATGGTTTTGGGGATTTTCTTCACAGCTTGGCCATTTTCTCCTCTGCAAAATATTGAAAAACACATAACACCAACCTGACGTTTAGAGCTGACCTTAAACTTTTAGCTCCGACTTTAGCATCAGCACAGCAACGCCTCGTTAAACACTGTGTGACTGAATTGCCAATATTTATCCATATTTTACGTTGTATCCCTTTTTTTTTGTTTTTTGCGTAAAAAAAAATATATATTCAGCACTGAAGATACACTTGTTTTTATCAGTGGCAAGCTGTGTCAACCAATGGGAGCGCTCCTTTTTCTGGAAGCAAGCTGTGATTGGCCAATGCTCTCATTCAAAGTTCTGTGTCTGTCTGTGGTTTACACCAGTCCTGGAAGAGTTTCTACTCTTAATACAGACTATTCAATAGTCACCTTTTCTTTGACATGAAGCTAAGGCAGAACAGGCAGCTGAGAGCAAACCTCTGTAATTGTCTTACGAGCTCAAGCGCAGCAGTACGAATCCGCCGCAGCATCTAGTCTCATTGTTAGGAGAGGATTACAAATGTTACCTTAAAACTCGATGGTAACTAAAGCTCTCAAAGCAGGATAATACTGCTGTAGGGTCATTAGCAGACGCTCTCAGACGGGGCAATGCAATGCTGTATAGCTTTTATCCCAGACTGTGTAACGACAACTATGAATGAACAAAGACACACTGCCACATTTTCTTTTTGCTTGTTCAACTTTACCATTCACCAAAACAGAAAGATAAAAGAAAAGCTCACCCCATTAACATTAGCAAAACAATATGTACTTCTATGTAATGTCTATTGATCACTCTATGTCTCTTTCTGGACCTAAGTTTGCTAATTAGGAGTTACGTTACTCTCTCAAGGCACAGATCCAGCTCTTCACCGTCCACCAGAATTCATTTCCCATTTGTATTTTTCTTCAGTAAAGATAAGCCATCTGTGAAATGATGCCACAGAGATTCATCCTCTAGTGGCGTATTAACTCCCTGAATTAAATCGGCTCGCTGACAAGTTTGGAGACAATTATTTCTGGAGTTAAGTTAACAAAAGACGTGACAGCAGCATCCTCATGGAAAACCGGTAATGATTTTAATGGACCCCATGTTGTGACGGGTTAGAAGATAGAAGAGCTGCTTATGTGTCAAAACATATTTACGGCGGAGATAGTAAAAACTGCTGTGGAGTCTCTGGAGTTGAAACATTGCTTCAGGGTAGAGCAGCATGTATAAAGGAGCTGTGTATCTTTGTCCATTTAAATGTAGTTTTATTTAAAATGCTGTGTTTTCATATTGCATTCACACTTCTCAGAGATTTTAAAAATGCTAAAAAAACTATAGGGTCATATAGTGTGTCTTCAGTCTTGTTTGAACATACTCTTAACAAACTCATGAAAAATCAAGGTGCTTTAATGTCATTTTCAGCCTAGGGGCCCATTTTATGAAGAAAATGCATTAGTCTGGACATCGTCTTTGTCGTGTTAAATTTATGGCGACTTCTGCGTTGCCCTTTGACACCGTGTCAAAAAGCGAAGCTGTCAACTTAAGTGCTGTCAAAAGTGCTGTCTGTTCGGGGCAAAATGGCAGTGTTAGACAAGTTGGTGTGTGTTGATGATGAGATGAGGCTAGTGGACAAGTGACAGGCAGCAGTTAATCCCCTCGAACTGAAATGCCACCAAGACAGGCTACTTTAATAAGAAGAGAGGTAAAAGGTTTCAAATATATATACTTTTCCATTAAATTTATACAATTTATTATTCAACTCCATCATTGCATACTTCTACGAATCCATGTTAACTAAGGACAGGAATTAATGGTCCCATTGTTGTACATGTGTCACTTTAATCCAAATGGACAGGATAATCTAACTCTAGAGCAGCAAATAATCTCAAAAAGGTTGAGTTCAGTCCATATCTCTAGTGATATTACGTGTTCTGTAAAAAACAATTAAGCAGGGTGTAGTATTCTGTGCCAAATGTCCGACTGTGTTTAGACAGGTCAGAGGAAAATGATCCGTCCAAAGTCTGAGCGCTCAAGGGAATGACTTAGGAATCGCTGCCAGGGAGCATCACTCTGTAAGTACCCTAAGACGACACTTTAAAATAGAGCACTAATGGCTGCTGTCACACACACACACACACACATACGCACACACACAATACCCATGAGTCATATCCCATGAATAAAATAAAGTCCTGAAAATGTGCTTTTTTGTTCCACTGCTAACTAGATAGTGGGTGTAAATAGTAGGTCTGGAGCAAGTCGACACTGCTTTATCACAGGCATTATGTGAAATTTGACAATTACTGTGAAGGATGTACAATATTAGGAACATCCAAGACTGTGGTTAAATACTGCAACTGTGCCTGACCTGTCATTTTTTAATTTTGCTCCAGGGATACAAAGATCCAACATAATGGGGACAAGTCTCTCTGCTTGGGCTGGCTCCAGTGTGAATGCCAGGCACAAGGATTATTATCTCATTTAAAAATAGGTCTTTGTGATATGTTTATGCTATTTGATATCATAATTACACTTTTGATATCAGAGGTAATAGTGACGACTGGTGCCTTGCCGTCAGACTGGCATGCTCAGAAGTGGTTGGTTTCTTTCACCTATTAACACTAGTCACTACACTCATTATAGTAAGAAATACTCTCACGTCCATTGCACACTCATGGACAGCTGCCTCCAAGACAGATGTATTTTTAGCTCCATAGTAAAAAGTATTGTGTTCTCATAAAAACAGAAGACGTTTTGTCCCTCATCCAAGGGACTTTGTTGATTCTAAAAAAAATACTAAATTATGTCCAATTGCCTTCTTCTCAATCTTTTCTACATTATGAGTACCTGGATGACTGGAAACCTACAAATAAGTCTCATTATAACAACAATCTTAAAAATTCTGCAAGCTCCATTAATCCAGGGATCTGACACCCTCATCAACTTACTACTAGTTCATTTGCATGTCGAGTTGGATCTGAGATGCAACAACAACACTGCTAATCTGAGCCACGTACCTTAGAGGATTTTATCTCAGGGGAGGGACTCAGGAGAGGCACAGCGAGGGATTTAGAGCAGTCATTGTCCCTTTAGTAGCAGATTAAGTATTTTAAAAGCAAACGTGACGTCTGTTACTGCCTCAGAGTGAGATCGTGCCAACGCTCTCCGACAGACTCTGGCACACGCACAAGACGCTCTGATTGTTTATCTCTATGGTGTGTGCCTCTTGTCGAATACTATATGTTTTCTTTTTTTTTTTTTCTTATTCACAGAGATGGCAGTCACTCCGGTAACAATCCGAATGGTGTGTGCCAAGCTCATAATGAAACACATAGTGCAATGGGAGCTCGGCTGATTTCGAGTTATTAGGTGTGTGCCACTGAGTGAATGGGAGATGTGGGGCCATGTGGGGTTGGGGGACTTTCTCATTGGGACCGGGTGACGAAAGACCAAACACACTCGGGAAATAGATGGCACCGCTTCAGAGAAAACCTTGGAAAGTGGGGCATGAGGTTACAGGGATTGGGGTGTTAATATGAGGCCCCCATGGGAACGTATGGGGGGTTGGTTTGGGATCATAAACGGGGGTGACGAAAAGTAGGGAGGGGTGACCACAAATGATCTACAGAAGAGAGCTGTGAGATAAGAATGAGGCAGAGAAGGGGGATGGGAGTTTGGGAAAGATATAGGGCAAGACACATAGACTTAGGGAAACCAAATAATGAAAAGCACTGCAAAGAATCCCTCTGTTGGCCATTAAAGCATTTTCATCATTCTAAAAAAGCAGTGTAAAAGAAAGATGGAGACAAGGGAGACATTTTTCAAATAATTTCTAAGCTTTTCTTTGTGGATTTCTGAGGCTGTGTAAACAACATTGTGCCGTGTGTGTTCTTATAATCCACTATGGACTCATACTTCTCTGTGCTCGCAAATAGCAATCCCATTCTCTTGTGTGATGTGCATTATGCATGAATTCTCTGCATAGTGTGTCAAGGGAAAATTGGGTAGAGCGGTAACAATAGAAAGCGAGGAGATGCTAGGTATATACGTACAATATGTATTTCTAATGAAGGATTACATAATGTTTTCCAGGAGACGGTGGGAGTTCTTTTTAGTTTCTCTGTATGAAGATGTTCCACCTTAAGTGTTCCTTGAAAGGGGGACATCCTGTTGATACACTTCACTTCTCTGACACATTGGAAGGCCTCGGGAGCTCCCACACGCAGCCTGTGAATGTTGCACATGACCGCACAAGCCGTGTTCTTTCTACACGTCCCGCTATTCCTATTGTGATCTTACTCAAACTCTCGATTCAGCTCCGTTATAATGAGGCCATCACCGTGAAGCCGAGTTAACAGACAACCATTCATACGGCAGAGCCACAGAGTCTCCTCGAGTCTCCCTCTGGCACTAACCCCAGAGCGGCTGCCAGGCAGGGTTGGCCCCGGCGGAGAGGCCTACATGGCATGACCTCAGTGAGAGTTCCCTCCTTTTTAGCCCCCGGCACACTCACAAACGCACACAGATTCCCAGCGTTCCAGGCAGCGCCGGTCAAAGAGAGCTGCTCAGCCGTGTCTTTTCCACTGTTCACTGTTTCTGCTGGTACACCCCCTGGGTCATGTGTTGCACTGGCAGCCATTTAATCATATGTTTCCATGGGCAAACTGGAGTATAAATGCACACTGTCTAGTTATATCTCAGTGATGTAATGTTTTGGATGGTTGGGGATTTTCCTGAGGGGGTTGGTTAACATGTCAGTGGCAAAGTGTCGCGTGGGTTTTTGGTGCTACACTGTAAAAAAAATAGTCAGAAAGCAATATGCTGTGGATTTAGTGAATGAATATTGGATAAAACATGCAAACTGTCTAAACTTAAGTGCACTTTGATAAACTACTTTCTCTAAACTTAATCAAATGTGTTCATATTTAATCTCCTCATGAGTCAATTCTTGATAGCTATACAGGAAAGTTAACATAGGGGTCAAAATAGGACGCCAAAAGCCTCCTACATTGTTCTAAAGATGGGCTTTTGACTAAACACTATTTCATTTTGCCTTGGGATAATAAACACGTTGGCGTTTATCTCCAATATGACAAAATAGTCCTAGTTGCATTTTTATCTCCAGCTTAACGGTGGTATCACACATGCATAAAGCTCATATGAATTCAATGTTTAAGAGTTCTAATATTTGTCTTCCCTGGACAATATTTTGTAATGCCCATGAATTATGCAACGGCACTATACAGGATTACATAGTTTTGCATATCTGTGATTTGGCCTAGAGCACAGCTTAGAGGATTCACAGCAGACAGAAGGAAAGATGGAGCTGATCGAACGCACATAATACGTTTACTCAGGACTATTGTGAAAACCACAAAGAGGGGAATATCTGTATTTGGACACAGAAGATAATGAAAACTAAACTGGATCGTTCCACTCTGTATTATTTTTCAAAGACAAATGCAAAGAGTGTTATTTTAAAGTTATTTTTGACAGGGTCATGTACTACATTTTACAAAATACACATGAATTTAATGTAGGACCAACTTTGGCCCCTGAGCCTTGTCATGGACCTACACTTATGTTCATAATAATAGCAGTGTGTTTCAAAAAGTGACTAAAGCTCAAAATCCTTCTAATAGCATTTATTTTCTTACACTTAAAAGCTTTGGGAACACTGCACATTCTCTTCCAAATCAAAACATGAACAAAAAAATGATTAAATTTGTTTTTCCTTTACATAAATTGAAGAAAAGGGAATATTAGGCTTGGGAATAAAATAGCAGTGTCTGAATATTTCTTTATAAACTCAAACATTTACTGTATAAACTAAAAAATGCTTTAGATTTAGCAGATGCAGACACTATTTTTTTACCTTTAGCTTTAGAGCTTTGAGCTTGAGTCACTTTCTTAAACACACTGCTATTATTATGAACATAACTGTATTGCAAAGTGCCACTTACAGCATACACTCGTGTATTTTCACACATTAGACTCAGGCAGGTTGCTTTAAAAACACCAAAACCAAACTGAAATGAGAATGAATAGTGCATGTTTAGTTTGGAGTAGAAGTACAGTGGGTAGAATGTGACTGAAGTGACTGTCAGTGCTCAGGTGTTCTTAACAAGGGCCTGATACCTGTCCTCGTTAGGGCTCGTTAAAGGAATCACAGCTGGCTTCCTTCCCTCAGGGCTGACTGCATGTGTTGGTCTGGGATCTGTCACGTTGTGTAGTGAACAGTCATTGTAATATGAAGGTAGCATGTATCAGCTCCATAAAACATAAAGTGGATTTTAAGAAAAAAATGGAAACGCTGCAAAATGAAAAATGCAATTAACGTACTTAAAAAATTGTGTGTACGCCCATTTCTATGTGATCTTCAGCATTTCTCAGGCTGAACGTTGGCCCCCGTCAGCTCAGGAGTTGGTGTCAATACATGCATGTTTCAAGTCAGCACCAAGCTACGCAGTAAAATAATTATTTAGAAAATACAGTTACATTGTATATTAAAGTCCTCCTGTAATAACCGTAAGGGATATGTTTAAAATAGGGTCAAATGTCAAGTAGCGTGAGCTTTCAGATGATTTGAGAGTGTGAAAACTGTATAATAAGCAATGTTAATTTTGTCTTTTATTAGAAGCTGTTTTGACCAGAAAACACCCTCGAGCCAAAACCATGTCACTGAAGTAAACATTAGTTCGTAATGACGTGCTGTAATGAGACAAGGCAGTGAAAAGTGGATCTATGAAAACGGAGACTAGTTTTGGATTTTGTCATCTTACATAAGCACAGCAGTCTCTGAGATCAGAAACATCAGTCTAACATTCAGTAGTTAAATGCAATGCAAATTAAAATGGATTATGAAAACACAACTTTAGTTTCCAGTTGCAAAAGAATTGAAACACAGTCAATCAGTACAGTGACTACTAGTCTTTGTGAGCAACAAATAGATAAATTATAGATGCCCACCTCACTTTACCTAACCCCCAGCTCTCTCCGGCTCTTCCTCTTCATCTGTCAAAATGTGATGAGCGAAGAAACTCAAGAAGCAGCTTTGGGTGTGAAACTGTATCCATCTCTGGGGCTTTCAGCCATTTTGTCGAATTTGCATCTTAACAACCTTTCGCAGTAATTGAAAAAGTGGTGTCAGAGCCCAGCATCTTGATCTCTGATATGGTAATTACCTTCCGTTTATGCCCCAGACTTTGAGGGAGTCCTAAGATCCTGATCCGGCAGCAGCTGTCTTTGGAAGGAAAAGCGTAATGACCTGCATATGTCTCCTTCTTCTCAGGCGCTATCAAAATACATTTGGTTGGGCATTTTCATCTGTGGTTGACATGTCTGATTATAAAATCCAGTAAAGTTGTCTAATCTTCTAACTGTGGCAGAGGGAGAGGGGGAGATGAAAACAGAGGAGGGGGGTAAAAGGGCGGAAGGACAGGGGCAGAGCTTTTATGTGGTCTGTGCTCAGCTCTAAAATAAGTTCCAGACGTAAGTTCAATGCCTACACACTGAGCTTAATTCTAAGCTTTTGATGACATGCTACTGGTTTGGTGTGGTTTTGGTGGAAGATGTTTATAGGATAAGGACAGCCTCCTCCAAATACAGTCAGAGGCATGTAATCTGTTGTTAGGAGGTAAGTCGAGTCAAAATGGGAAAGGGGTCCAAGAAACAACATAGCTTTTTTTTTTTTTTTTTTTCAAGCAACATCATCAAAAATCCATGAGCTCACAGCAGCAGCAAAAGCAGCCTTTTTTCCCATTCTTTTATATAAGCACACAAGTTAAAAGCACAGAATTAGATATTTGGTGGCAAATAAACCTGTCACGTGCAAAGTCCAGATGCAGCTGATGTATTTTTGCGTAGCTCTTATGCAATATGTTAATATTACTTTACCTTTTAGCATTTATTAAGCTTAATGTATTTTTTGCTACTTTATGTTGCAGCAGATTTCAGTTAGAGAAAGCAGTCAGTGCAACACAATATACCTTAAGTGACTTTTAGCTTGTAGCCTTAATGCTTGCGTATACGGAGCAGCTGAATGTCAATCCGCTGCCTAATGTTCTCTACCCACTCACTAACAGCCCACGCGGTCAGTTGTCATTTAACAAAGTCATCATGTTTACACAGATCGGTAGCTAATGCCCTTTCGTCCATTGGAAATGTACTCTAGTTTTCTTCTGTTGCTCATGTTGTTGCAAAACTTAACCTGAACTTCTTGTATCAGTGTATTGCTTCACAGTTTTAATGCTACAAGTAATTAACAGCAACAAAGCCACAAAGACAGACATTATCTAAAGGAGTCTTCAAACGCCAGCACTGCTCTAGTGTCCAACACAAATCAGTGTTTGATCTCAGCAAATATAACTAAAAACATGACGGCCGACATACATCAGATGCCCGTGTGACTGTTGTCAGAATCACAAGGCTTTTATCATTTGATTTATTGCAATCTTTGATCTGTACCTATGGACGTCTATGCTGTAAAACCTCAAAACAAATCGCTTAAAAGGACGGCTTTGGGAAACAGATCAGACAGATGAGTTTGCTAATGTAAACATCTTAGTTGTGTGGGTGAAAATTAGTTTTATTGGCAAATGGGTTATGCATTAGGCAACTCTTTACTTCATCCCCAGGAGTTAGAATAATAACATTTCCAGCATAAATGTGTCTACCTCTGCATCTGAAATAAAATTTACCACTCCACATTTCTACTCCAACACTTTGTAAAGACTGACAAAAAAAATACACCATGTCGCACAGGAGCCTACACTTTTTCCTCCTCATCATCATCATCACAATTACTTGATAAGCTAATGTCATTTGTCAATTAGTCTACCACTCACTCACAACCGGGCCAGCTACTAATCATGGTCAAATAGAGAAGCAGGAAAGTGAGAAAATAATGAGAACCTGTTAAATGAGCCATGACATAATTGTAGCTCCTTTTCTTTGATTTATCCCACTTATGCCTTTAAGATAAACTATCACTATTAGCTTCATCAGCCACTTTGAATGACCTAAATGCTTATGTCTAGGATAAATTGATGAGGTGAGTAGGCTAAAAGGCTCATAAAAATAGAATTATTAAATCACATAAGACTTGAAAAGACGCTTTTTTTTTCCTTAAAGTGATGGTGTCCCAATTCTCCTGTGCCTTGTGCTTAATGCAATGTCACTGAATGCACAATCAGAGCTATGGTGCTAATTATACACTGGACATTATCCCTTGGTATACATGTAAGTCTTCTTAAGTCTAAATCAATACAGAGTTTGTTAAAGAGCCACTAATGTCCGTGGCTCCATGCTTCGCAGACACTAACGACCTCTCTCTGGATCCAGCTACGACAAAGTGAAGACAACCAGCGCACGATGCAATCGATACGTTCTGTTACTGACTCGTTCTGACTCCCAATGTCCGTCTCACCATCTGTCCATCTTCTCTTTAAAGGTTTACATCCCGTTCTTATCGCCGGCCTTTCTGTTAACGAAGATCCTGTCACGCTCAGTCTACTTAAGCCCAAACACTTATCTGAGTCCTTTAAGTTCTAAACACATCAAAACTTGGAAAAAACAGACCACTTCACTCCATTTAAACAGAAAACCTTTCATTACTACCTGTTTTAGTTCCTACTCCTGTCCAAAAAGGACAAACTGAGCACTGTTTGAGGGAAAACGCACTCAATTGATTTAAATTCTGATTGCAAGTCACCACAAACACGTGTTTCTACTGCATTTATTCATACATAACATCCAGTACCTGCAAGGTTACCATAGGGAAGTGTGAGGTAAAGCCACCGTACCAGACGCCACCGTACAAGGCCAAAAATGACACATCCAACTTTTATCATAAAAAATGACTAATGCAACAGTGAACACATTGCACTACACATCACAGCAACTGTTTTAATTAAAAAGAAGTCCCTTTCATTTGTCCTTTTTATGTTTTGTGACAGTTGGAGAACAGCCAGTAATAGTGTTCTTCTTCTTTTCATAAATAATGCAGCATATTGTATACATCCAGCCTCTGATGTCAAACACAGCAGAGATGTTTCACTCTTTGTCACTTCATGGAAACACACATTTTTCTTCTGAAACTTCAAAGTTCACTTCACTTCATATTAAAAGGAAACACAACTATTAATTCACTCTTGTCTAATCTCCTTCTCTTCCTGTGAGCCAACAGCTTCATTGTCCTTGGGATGGGTTGAACAATGTGATCCCACAAGGGGCCCCAGCAGAGCAGTCCCAGCCGAGAAGGCAAGCAGCACCGGAGAACACCCATAACTCACTGTTTCAACTGGGCTGTGGGATAAAGGGAAGCCTCACACATGGCTGCCTATGTGGGTCAGCCTTGGATCATTTGTAGTAGAGGGGGCTCGCAACTGGCACCAGAATCCCCCACTGAGACTCTGTGTGTGTGAGTGAGTGAATGATTGCTTCATGTCCCACTGCAGACCGCTGTTGAGCCCCCCCAGCCTGCTCTTCTATGGGAAACCTGCTCCTCTCTCCGTCCCCTCCATCGCTCCCCTTCACCCCCCTCTCGCCGTGTGACCGCACCCCGATGTCTTTGTGAGCACCGGGGACAAAACGGGGGGCTCTCTGGGGCCACCAATTAGTCCTCCCCCATGGGGCGACAAGACCGATGAATAGAGACACCCCCAAACCGTCCACGCATATAATCTCAGCCTTTCCTTTTAGAGGCTGCACTGTCGTAGCCACTCAGATTCAACTTTGTTTTTAGAAAGCGCTGTCCCTTGATTTAAAGCTATGGCCTGTTGGTCTAAATAAAAGAGAAAGGAGCATCCGGATGCCAGTGAGTCACTTTGTCACGAGAATGGGACTTGCTCCTCTCACTGCGCCCCTCTACAAAGATGTAACAGGGGGTAAGAGAAGGTGAAGTTTTTTCCATCAATCACCAAGTGACATAAGCAACAATAGCAACTTGGAATCTATTACCAAAACAAACAAAGACATAGCAGGAGAGTCTGCAGCGGGACCCTCAGACTGGGGGACCGCTGCAGTAAACTAAAGTGGTGATTGAGTGGAGTCAGGTTTGAAATAGGAACCCTGGTACCCGCTAAACTAAACACATGTCAGACTGACAAGATGTCTCAATAGTTGCATTGTCACATGCACAAGCCCCTCCCTCGTGGCTTCTTGGGTGTTTTGTGAGAAAAAAAAAAAGTTTTTATCACAACTTTTATTTGAGTACACATTGAGATTTTTCTCTACTTTGAGTGAAAGCCTTTTCATTATAACATCTCTACTCTGACTCAACTGACTCACTGAATTACTTGGGCCCACGCATTTCAAAGGCAAACGTCTCTAAAGTCTTCTTGTATCTTGTGAAAAGCATTTTCTATTGACTTTTTCTGTGAAAGATTGGATGTGTAAACTCTATGCAGACACTCTCTGAACATATATTTTTACTTCTTACCACATCTCCACTGACAATCAGCCAACAGCTTAGAGAACAAAATGGAAGATAAATATTGAAGACTTTTTAACTGTACCTCCTTTATGCTAAATGATGTAGCCATAAAAGGTTAAGCTTTTTTAGTTTAACCTCTAAGTCTGTTCAAAAACCATTCCACTTTGGATAAAATAACCTTTTGTAGCGGAAAGATGTTTTCTACCACTCCCTGACAGCAGCACATATTAAGTTTTTTTGCAATCTGTGCAGACAATAAAGAAGTTCCAACAGTAAAAAAGGTCTGTATAACTTTATTTTATTTTGCTTGATCTTAAATCAGCAGCTCCTTCTATCGCCAGACATAGTCCATCCATGTCCGTGTTACACTGGAGTTAAATGAGCCACCACAAAAATTCCTCATATTAAATGAAAAAGAACAGACAAAAGCCTCTTGACGGCAAAAAAAGAGTCAGAGAATATCTCCTCTCTTTGTTCAACACCCTTCTGATCTGGCAAGGACATTCAGGAAGCATTTCATATAAATTCAGTTTATACCTACACCTGATAAAAAAACTTTTCACAGAGGCAGATTTTTTGGCGTACCTTAAAGCAACACCATTTGATATTTTATTTCCTAGCGGGTATGTGGAGCAAAGCCGCTAGATACATGTTGTGGGTTGAGCCTGAGGGTTGAACTAGAGCTGCCAGGCAATTGATCAATGACTGCGAGCTCCCAGTGTGAGATATAGGAAGGCACAGGGCAAGCACCATCCAGCAATTTAAAAAAGCGTCTGTGACTGTGGCTCTGCTTTAACCCAAATAATAGGAAGGCTGACCAGGGTCTGTGGAGGTGCCTACATTTTTGATTAGCTTCTGACCTGCGGGTACAGTGGAGATAGAAGAGAGATTTTACACCGAGGAAGCACCAGAATGGGACAGGACTGACTCGCTGTTTTTTCTCTCTCTGTGGCCCGTCGCTGCTTTTTTAGCTGGTGTTTTGGCTGGGTAAAAGATCAGGGCGTAAAAAAAGGAGGATTCTGGCTGCATACTAAACAAGGTGTTCCTTTGTCATCATCCATCATATCTGTCAGATTAGACCCACCTAGTGACGGCTTCAGAGGAACAGCACAATGCCACCTATCCTGGCTCACACACACAAAATGTCATCCACTTAACACTAAATGCTCTTTAGAAAATTAAAAGACCTGACATTGAATATGAAAGCTTGACAAATAAGGTATAATCAAAGTGTCCTCTTCGGAGGCGACATTGTGTACAGCCGGGCTTGAGTGCATATGACATAAAACGTCAATGATATCACCAGATATTGAATACAAGCGCGAGGGGCGGAGGACACCCGCCTTTAAATTTTTGGAAATTAAAAAACCCCCGCCCCCCCCTTTTCTTTTTCCCTTTTTTTTCCCCTTTTTTTTTGGGTTCCCCTTTTTAAAACATGCCAAAAATTTATCATTAGTGTACAATAAGCTGACTGAATGTCACTACAGAACAAGCTCAGCTCTCTTTAAGCTGTTTTTGCTCAAATAAATGTTCCCACAAGACCAGGCTCCAAAAATTATGGCAACACTCACTCGATATATGAAACCACCACACAATTTAATTTAAGTCTATGATCCTATGTAGCTACAGAAATGTATACAGTGCCCAAACATTTCGCATCATCCCCCACAGAGACGCTGTATTTTTACGACTGTTATCTGAATGTAGCTTAATGAGAAAAGACAAGACTCAGCTTTTCCCTGACCCAGAAAATAAAGAAGCAAATCAGCATGCAGTGCAAAAATAGACACACCATAAATGGAAGCGCAAATAAAAATGAAGTAAATAATTATAATGATAATGACTCCGGACAAGTTGCTCATTAGTGGAAGAGACTTCAGAGGAATCCATCTCATCGTGTGCAGTGAGTTCAGCAAAGAGCCTTTCCCTGACGACTGTAAGAGAGCCGCTGTGTCCACACGAATGCATTTTCATTTTAAAAGAGTAATGTAGAAGGATTGGGCTTGGGGTTCGCCATTTTAAATACCTCATACTTTGCTATTAGTGCCTCTGTTACTATTTATGGTCATCGTTAGTCTAAGTCTAGTTCTAATTTGACGTACTCTATTACTGTCACAGACTATTTGTAGCATGTATTTTAAATGTCACATGGTGGTCCAATCTAGACAATGTAAAATTAGCCTGTCTTTTAACTGTCTCGTTCCCTTCTGTAGAAATAGGACATGGCTGACTTAGACAGGTCAGTTGTAGGATAAAGTCTGACCAAATCTCTGAAACGTACTATAAAGAGACTTTTGTGAAAACAGTGATAAATATGAATAACTATTTGCTTGCCTTAAACCACCCTTTCCCTCTTTCTCCCTCAATTCCTTGTCTGTTTTTTGCCCCCTACTGTTCTTCCTCCCACTTCCTCTCTTTCTGTCAGCACCAACCTCCTGCTATCCCACTCCTCCTCCCTTCCCCTTTCGTTTCTCAGGGTCAATTAAGCTACAGTAACTAAACAGCAGTGTAGCCTGTCACATTCCATCCAGTCCCTTACAATGAGCGACTACAACTTTCACTAAAACAAACGGGCTCTGAAGGAACCCACTCCAGCGGCCATTAACATATGAACAACTCACTTCCTAGAGCACAATGAAGTACCTTGACAGACCTTCGCCGGCCTCAGGCTGTCCTCCGTGGTACTGTGTTATTAATGGAGTATAAAGAAGGCTCTGTGTGCAGGTTGCTTCCCTGCATCCCCTCTCCTCTGGCCCGCTCTGCTCGCCTCTGCTTTCCCAGCGCTGCAATATTTACTTCATAGGGGGTCGACTGAGTAGCAAAGCTTACACATACACATAAATACACGGCAGCTCGCAGCGGGGTGGGCATAAGCAGAGAGAAAATACATGAAACAAAAACTTTGATGTACACACAGCCGCACACATGTTCACAAAAACACGCTTTCAACTACAAGAGCGCCATACTGTGAACTTGAGAGGCCAACCTTGACTAAAAGAAGATTTCTTCTCTCATCCGACTCCTCCACCTCCTCGGAGAAACATTTGAAAACTGCTGTATGTCAATAACTCCGATCTTTCAGGAAGAAGCACATGGGTTTTTCTAGTTTCCCTAAAAAGCTCAGATATTTCGTAGAAAGAGAAGAATTCCTGAATAGATCTGCAGCGTGGATGGCAGCTAAACCATAGTAAGTCAAAGAAACACTTGTTACTCTTAAGCTTAAGGGGAAAACTCATGCAGAAAACTCACACTGGCTCTCATCTATTAAAACAATATCAAAAACAAAGCCAGTATTGGCAGCGTAGATGTTTTTTTCTGGTCTGTTTTCACACGTTTTTAGAGTCCATCTGATGAACTGTAATCAAATAACAAATCTTGAAGTCCTCCACAATGTCTTTAGCCTCTGCTTGTGTTTCACTCATGTCCACTGTTAGCATCACTTACTATATTGTCGCATCTCTCGTCACTTTGACCTTTTCAATTGTAAGCTCCATGTGTGAGGTTTAGTTTTACTCACCAGAACAACTTCAGAAGTCAAACAAACTCCTATTTTAGATTCTCGGATGGACCTAAAATATAAATCCTCAGATAAAAGTGATAATTATAAAGTATATCTGCAATGGAAGTTCTGGTGTAAACATCGTTCCCTAAAAGGTCATTAATTGCCTCTAACCAAACTGAGGAGTTATATGAAGGTTAACTATGGGACATGTTTGTTACTCATACTCTTATGTAAGTGGGTATCATCTTTTTCTCTTTGCATCCTCAAGTCAAGCATACAGCCCACTGAAAAGCACAGGACTGAAACCGATACGGAGCCAATATCATATAATTTGTACCCAGGTATCCGACCACGAGTTTGTTTGTCTTATCTACACATTTGATCTGCTCAATGGAGGAAGTTGAGTTCAATGGCTCTTTGTGATCCAATACTATAGCTGACATCCCTGGCCCGCGGGTTGGGTGGGCCGAAACACAATCAGATAGCTTCAATTGAACGCTCATGTTCTTCTCTGTTCCCGACATGACAGCACCATATTGCAGTAAGACAGGAAACGTACCCTGCAGTCACTCTCTTGTCTTTTTCACGTAACATCACAAACAATAAAAGTTTGTCACGCAGCAAAAATCCATAACTGAGCAAAAGCTGTTAGAGAGCATGACTTGTTTGTAGTTGGCGACGCACTTTGATGTGTAAATCCAGCAACATATTGTAATTGAAACAAATTGGGAACAACAGATGGCGTGACAATGTGTTATTTTACGCTGCAATCTTGTATTATACCTTTTTTAGAACTCCCAGTGGAGTTATAGGGAAAAGGTGCCAAGAAGCATCATGCCAAAGCACAGCCTGTGTTAAGTCTATGAGTCTGTGCATTATAATGATTACATTTGAGATCACCATGACTACTCTCCCTCATTGCTAAAATGTGTTTCCCAGAATTCATTTCGAGGCCTACAAAGGATAAAAACCTGTCACAGAATACATCTTCTCATCATCACATCAGAAGTTATCTGACTCCTGATGACACCGGATACAAACAGACCCAGCCCAAATGTTAACAGTAGCCATCCTGCCCATAGCAACCCATGCAAATATTGTATCTACTTACATAACAATAGTTGTCAAAGGATCACAAAGGTAAATAATATTATTGGTCAAATATATAGGTGATTGACAAACTTTAAGTTGGAATATAAAGCATACTAGAGATGCCAGCATTTGTATTTCCAGCCACAACAGTGTTGTCATCAGCATTTGTCAGCTTGGTGTTTTTAAATCAATTCCAAGTTCTCATTTTACATAAATAGATATTGTACATATTTGACTTCATTTTAATATATAAGAGAGTTTCCACATTCAACTGTGTTTTTTGTCTCTGTCTGGGGTAAAATAAAAAAAGATCCCCAGTGGTTTTAGGAATAAATGAGCCTACTTTTCTCATCCATGATCTGACAAGGTTAAGAACAGACTCAAGGATCTGAATCCATCTTGGAAAAAGTCATGAAGTGGGACAAGAAGCAGGTTAAAGTGGCCCATGTTGTTTCATTTTAGTGAGGTTACACTTCTTTATATTGATGTTTTTGTGCCATGTTAGTGTTGTTTTTATCAGTTTTATTTGACTTTATACTTTAATAGGATGATTGCATGCCTCTGTGTCTGTCTGTGCCCATACACCTGTCAGATGCGCGTGCACTGACTCAATACTCATCATCTAGAATGTCAGCGCGCCATAAAGGCTTATCTAAAGTTTGTTATCATGACACATTTTACTTCATCAAACCTCCACAGAAACCCTTCAGAGATGTATAAAGTTCCACCATTCGGCAGGTAATCAAATCCACTATTTGTCCTCTTTCACAATCGGCTCCGATACAGGTGTGCTCCTCTCGCCCATTTGAGAGATAGCTATCAGTTAAGACGGTAACCAAAGCCCCTTTCGGTTTGCAGATCCCCTTTTTCTCCACTTCTCACTGCATCCCTTTGCGAATAACATTTTCTTTTCGCTTTGTTTACTCCAGGCATATGGCAGGCCTACTGTTAGTCCACAAGCTGTTCCTCCCTGCCAAGGCCCTCTGACTTATTCCCCATGATCACGCATCATATGATAACAGTAGTCTTGCTCATTTAAAGCATGAGTTAATTCATGATGACCGTTTTGAGGATGAATAAAAGAACATAGCGGTCATTGGTGAGAAGAGGGCAGAGCCTGTATTAATGCTTCTATTGATTACAATCTCGCCATCCGCTTCTAGATGTAACACGATGCATCCCAGGGAATGAATAACCATTGCTAATGGCTATAAAAAGCTCCAGAGAATCAGCTAACGTTCTAGCCACTAAAATCGATAACTTACCCAACCACAATCTTTATTTAATCTCAATATGGTGGCATAAGGAATTAAGGCTGAAGAACAGATGAAAAATTGCTTTGCGGAAAGAGAATGGGAGATTTCAAGTCCATTTTAGAGAATTTATAATTGAATGAAACCCTGGTGTACCATTGTTAAGTTTCCACAATGGTCTGAACTGATATATCCATGATTAAAATCCTCCTATTGCTAGTGTATAAGTTACCACACATAAAAATAGCCCAACTCCTCACAGTGCAAATCATTTCCAAAGTAGCTTGAATAATGAAATCCATCGTCCCGAGTTCATGCAACTACTTAGTGCACGCGGTAGTCTCAACCCAGGCGGCAGTTCCTATTGTAATTAGCGTTGCGTTACAAGCGTGGAAATCACCGTGATGAAGGCATAACTGTGTGACTGCCTCAGGGACGGAACCGGCAATGAGAGCACTCCAACACAAAGTCACGCCTTGTTATGCAAGTGGTGGAGGTGAGAAAAGCTGCCTCCCCAGGTAATTGAGGTCATGTGTGCTGCTTCTTACAGACAGTCCCCTTCAACAGAGTCAGGCGCTAAGATAAAGTCGCAATTAAAACAGGGGAAACCTTGTGGCCTGGCCTTTATAATCACATTCTGTTTGGCTAAGAGGAAACAGTCACTATTCAAATATTGGGAAAAGCAGGAGACAAGAGGTTGGTCACTCAAAATGTCCCCTTTTTTCACATCACTGTTTCCTCAAACTAGTTCCTAAGTTTTGTCAATGATCTACTTTGTCCAGGATTTGTAATGTAAATCCCAGTATTAACCCACTGAATTTGTGTTTGAATGTGTCAGACCTTTGACTCAAGTTAAGTTCATGCATCATTAGTTTTTAGGAACTTCAGTGGAAGGAAGTGCTTCTGTTTACAAAGTCATGTCATTTGGATGCATTCAAATACAAAAAAAATGTTTCAGCAAATATTTGCTGACATTTACGACAACAAGTGAATCCTGACTGTGTTAAATAGTCATTCATACATTTAAAATATATTGTATTTGGTTACAATGTCATACAAGTATTATTTCACTGAATATAGTATTGCTTAAGTATTGATTTAGTGATTTTGTCAATAACTTAACTCTTTATAGAAAAAAGACAAGTTCCACCAATTCAACAAATATAAAGTTACAACACTATGTAAATGTTCAATGTTCAGTGTTCTTCAATACAAATACAACTTCATAAAATATGTAGCTAATTGCATGTATCTTGCCAGAACACTACATTATAAAGCCCCATTGTGTTGATTTAAAGCAGCACAGTGTAACCTTTAGCCAGTCAATCACATAATCTCTTAAGGCAAGTTCTCGTGCCTCGACAGGAAAGTTACATTGAAGGTTTCTGTCCTGCTGAGTGTACTGTGTAAGTGAAACAGATATGATTCTAAGAACCATTAAATAATTATGAGAATGTTATTGTTTTGGGGCTAAAAGTTACACAGTGCCCCTTTAACTTTGTTTTTTATAATTGGCAGTGCTTAAACTTTACAACAGATTTGTATAAATGTCAACAAAGGACAGTGAAGGACACCAGAGAACAAGATTAAGACACTGACCAAACTTCACTAATGTACTTTTGGAAGGAGAACTCACTCTGCCCGCAGGCTCAACTTTAAGTGTACAACACAAAGCCACATCAATATTGATTCATAGTTATGACCTAAATACTACCCAAGGTCAACCTGTCATTTCATTGTTCAGCCACTCACACTTTATCAGATGTAGGTCTTGCTCAAGTGTTTGTTTTCAGACGTGTGTAAAGGCCTGCAGGTGTTCACAAGTGTATGGCCCAGTGACCGTGACTGTGCCTCACTGCTAATGTAAACAAGTGATCCTCTGAATTATCAGCACATCCTCATTCTCCACTGTGGCGTAATGACCTGTGTCTTTGCCTGACTTTGTGTGACTGTTCATTTACCAAAGTCAGGACTCCCCGAGACAGCCTGACTAACCCCGCAGAGCACACACATTAAGTCCTTCACCTGTTAGTGCGCTGAAACGAACGACGGCTGCAGTGGCGCCAGGGAGAACACACCAGCATGTCTCGTCTTATCAGCTGACTGCCAAAAAACTTGTTTGTTCTAGATAGAGTCCACAACAATCACACATCTAACTAGAGGGAATTTAGCCAGCCCTGGAAGATGGCACCTCACAAGGCTGAACACAGACACAAATCCAGCACAACACGAGGAAAGCTGAGGATCAAAGCCAGATACTGATGACAACAATAGGCCTACAACACAGTATTAACTCCAAACCAAAACTCCCAGTCTTATCTAGGTCAAAAACGCTCCCAGAGACTCATCCCATTCTCCTTTTTTACTGCTGTATGATCTCTTTGTTGTCATGTCTAATGATGTAACATATTGCAACTCAAGATGGAGACCAGGTAGTGAGCTCCAAAATAGCTACTGTAATCTCTTAACTAAAAATACTTGGACGGCATGACAACTCTCAGCGTAATCAACCCTTTCATAAGCCACATTTTAAGCTGGAAAGTAACCAGACGTATTGAGCAGACCACGCAGGTATCCTTTTTAGATTCAGTGCAAACACTGGTCACTGTGCTCTTTCTGTGTGCATTGCATGGCCTTGTTCTGCTGAATGCACCAGGCCTCGATAAAATCTAAGTGAATAAAACAAATGAAGTCATCAAAGAAGTGGCCAGCTCTCATTCCTCAATAATGAGTGTCGTGTGAATCATTAACGTGGAGTGACTCTAGGTGGCCTCACCTGCTGTCCACGGTTGCTATCCAGTTACCGGGCTAGCATTACTGCATTAGGTAGCATTACTAGATCTCATCCACTCAGTGTTAGCTCACATGTTCCCTGACACAAACATGCAAAAGTCCAAAGGAATAAGGAAGTAGGGGAGAAACTAAAGATGGGGTGACTCATGAATTGGCCTGATTTGTTTTTTCCTATCTGTTGAGCAGCTGAGTATATGGCAGTAAAGATCCTTCATACAAATAGGACACATCATGAAAAGGTAATCAATGTATAAATCTATTGCAGAAAGAAGGCTGACCCATTTTTGACTCATGAAACCAAAGATCTGTAATTGAATTCAGTTGGCTGGAATTAACATACTCTGTAAACATAAAAACAGAAACCTGAAGAGGAACTGGGAGTTACAGACACGTCTTGGATCATAAACCCAATTAAATAATCAGTTTTAATTGCTGTATAATACCATAATCAATAAACAGTGGATTTGTGGATGAAAGTAATCTGATCCCAAAAGTCAAACAGATGAGACCGTCCTCGAGTAGTTGAGTGTGTGAAAAGATCAAAAGGCCTATCTTTTTAGTATGCCACTGCCACACTGGCCAATCAAACCAAACTAGTCTGAGACCAAAATAGGCCTCATTGCAGAATTCTCAGTCTCCACACATACCAATTTATTCAAGAGCATACACTGAAAAACAAAACACTAGCTCCAATACATGTGCGTATCCAAACACACCTTCACAAAGCCAGAAGCAATCCAGTCAACGCACAAATCAGAACCTTAACAGGTTTGGAAAAGCAAAGAGGCTTTTTAACAAATAACGTAAAAAGGCCCCCAGTAGACTGTGATGAATGAATTAAGCCAAGCATGCTGTGAGCATTATCAGAGTGGGGGATGAATGAATACATTATAATGCAAGGCACAACTCCTGGTTTCCTGCCTCACAGCTTGTCTCTCTTCCTGTCTATCAACCTGCTGCCTGATTACCTGACCGCACACTGCACCTTTTGTTCACATTAAAGAGGTTGGATTGGGGCATGGTGAAATATTATTCTTTTCACAAAAATCTTATTCTCAGGGTCTTGTATTTCTTTTTTCTGATCCACTGAGCCTCGTTGACCTGCTCCGAGCTGCCCAGGCTCTTTTTACATTACATTCTGACACGCTGCCTCATCTCAGCTGTGTTGGCCAAGTTACTTCAGTGAGTTGAGCATGCCGCCAGCGCCTTAACACCAGGCTCTAGCTTCATGGTTCCATCACTGCTGTCTATAAGACACATTCAGTCAGAATCTCTTAATAATTCTGTTCTCGTCTCATGAAATATTTATTGTATATTTTGGATTGCTCAAAATACTTCAACACATGGCAAAAAACACATTGAACTATTTTTATACTTTAAACGGCAAATTGTTGTACAGACTTTTGGAAACTAAACCAAACAATCATCAAAGACCTAACCTGCAAAATGACAGAGCATTACTTGATAAGAAACGTTGTGAACATACTGTAAGCCAATTGAAATATCTTTTCCCGAACACTCTGGCAAACCACATGCATAGCTTCTGTGTGAGCAGAAGATAGGGTGTGCATTTTCCTATCTGGACCTTCCTGTCCAGTGTCAACTGGCTGCTCTTATACCATCCATTTAATCAGGCCAGCAGCCCTGGTTACTGAGCAGCCTCTTGGTGCTGACTGAAGAGTGTGCACGTATGTGTGCGACAGTGTGAGTGGGCCTTTGTGAGGCCTCCACTCAGCAGAGTGATGATAAGTACTCCCAGCCCAGCGCGCCGCATGAGCTGATGGACGGACAGGCCACGAACACTGGGGGCCTTGTGGTGGCCGTGTGTGTTTATTGTGGTAAAAATGGCAGAGGGGAGGGGTGCACAGTGGTGGCAGGGGACTGCAGAGAGTGTGGTGTGTTTAAGCCTGTGACTATTTCTCTTTTCACCAGCCAAGCTACCAAGCCATGCCACATGGCTGCAATTTGTTCATTAGCTATGTAATAAATGTACACACACACAGAGGTAATATTGTTCTGAGTTCTGCCTGATTGGATTCTGAAATAGAGGACCCTCAGGGGAATGACTTGTGGTCTGCCAGCCACTGTGACCAGGAGAGACTGATTTCTCAACAAGCCAACCACTTAAGAACATATGTAGTCTATAGTTTCTGTTCACTGTAAGGCACATAAATATCAAGTTGATCATGTAAAGTATCACATGTTGCTGTTTCAGATGAGATCCACTGATCTGTGTTTGTGAAAATGTTTCCAGTGCTGACCTGTGACTGGATGTACGTCTCATGTTTATGTGTCAGAATAATGACAGGTCATTGTAACGATTTACCAGTCACCTGGAAATAATTAATATCCACCCGGGGCCAATTACAAGCAATCTATCATCATCAGTGCCGTAGATGAGCCGGGGATAGTTGGAACAAATGACACGCTGTCTCTGGTTTATCGATGGATAATGCAGGTTTAGGTCCAACTCATGAGCATCTGAGGATAGAGGGAAGTATTAGATTATGTGAAACCACATCCCTGCTGACAGAGAATCCAAACTGCAACGTTGCAAGGGAGAGAATCCAGAAACATGGATAATAAAAGTAATCTGTCTAGCCTTGTTTGGCCCATGTGTGTAAACCAGCAACAGCGTGGTGGAAGAAGAAGCTGCTTGTTCCACATTCAGCGGGTTTCTGCCTCTAGGAGAGTATGACTGCTGCTCTGCCGTGAGCATACAGATCACCTTACACACTGGCTTTCCTCTCCTTTGATGACGGACACACACATCCATGTGCACATCCACACACACAACTGCTGTATCTATCCTGGCTTCCACAAATACTCCAGAGGGCATTAAAACCCTGGATTTGCACACACACATCTTCAACCCTCCCCCACCTGGATTAATTCACCTGCTGCACCTGAGAATGTGGCCGCTGTGATGTCACATCCAATCCCAGCACTTCAAAGGCACAAATGCACCCCAGTCCCACAGCACAAAGAGCAAATACACCCTCGCACTTACTCTTTTGTGTTTGTGTCCCCCTATAGTAATCTTCTGCACAAGGTCTATACACAGTGAATTACACTGTGTAGTCTACAAGCAGGTATTCTTGGCTGTCTGCCCATTGCTCTTACACTGAAACACTCAAACAAGAGGCACTTTTAAACTGAGATTCCAGCTTATTTGGAACAAGCTGGGCCACCAATAAGCTCTTTGTGTATGCTTGCAGCCTGTTTTATTTCCACAGGCTACAGCTATGCAATTATGTTTTCATTTTAAAATGGCGTTTTAAATGGTAGAATAATAATAACCTTAGCGTGCTTTCTTTTCAGATTTGCAGTCTACTATTCTGCCGCAATGTACAATTTTACTGTGGATTTGACCGTGGATTAATAAGTTGTGGCAAAATCACATGCAGCGGCTGTAAATCTCACATCACTCACAGTGTCATGAGAAAAGATGACCAGTCTCACAATCGTACAACCAAAGCTATCTGACAGTATCTGTTTTCATATTTCTTCCAAAACTTGTCCACATTCTGTGCCTCTTCGTTTCCCTTTTTCCTAAGCACACAATGCCTATTAAGTTGGTGCTTATGATGCCTGTTGTTAATCATAACTGAATAATGGCCTTCGACACATTCTGCTCCTCTGATCACACACTGACTGCCATTTCCAGTCTCACATTGTGATATGTAATAGTTTTATAAGATAGCATAAATTACACTTTGGCTGTAGAAATAATGACATTATGTTGCCAAAAGTCTTGTTACTTGTTGTTAATGATGTGTTGGCAAAGAATAGAGGTCTTTAACCATATTTAATACACCCAGACCTGAAGGTTACTGTTTGGCAGTCGTAAAGTGGTGATGGTTTGATCTGAAAATGCAGGAACTGTTATGCATTAAAATGAAGCACAATATGAAACATAAAACATAAAGACCAAAAGGGCACACTGGGAAATCACATTAACTTTACATTGATAATATGCTGTAATCTTCCTCAAGCACATCCATTTAGACACTCACCATCACAACTCTGTAATGCCGATGTTTCTACATCCCCATTGTGAGAAATAGATGGAACACAATCATTCTTTCCTTCTTGGAACTCTACCTTTTACACTAAAGGTAAAATCCAAAGAAGTACAAATATCCTGAGAAAGGCTCATTTAACAGGGGTAACATGAAAGAGACTGTCCTGGTATGTAAAGTGCCCCTGTGTGTAATTGTGTGCACGCATTTAGCTTAAAGATGGTTGCGAATGCTGACAATCCCATGATTACAGTGCTGCCAGTTGTCTGCTTTTTGAAAACTCCCATTGGAAACACTCATGAGCAACGCTAAGATGTGATGAAACAAGGCGATAATACAACCACCACATTAGTGCATGGTTAGCCATTAAAAGACCCCAATGAGATGATGAGGTCATTTGGGAGGTACAAAGCCTAAAGCCAAAACGAGAAGAGCCTCTCGGAGTGGTGCATATTCATTAGTCTTTCTGCACAAAAATAAGAAAATGTGGAAGGCAAAAGACAGACAGACAAAGAGAAGGGTTTATATCTTGAACAGCAGGCTTCCATGGAAAATTCCATAGTGGTCGATTTCCATTGAATAACATGAATTCAGCATGATTTACCATCAAAACATCCAACTGAGCATGAAACAAGGGAGCATGCCCCATCCTCTATCTGTGCACAGTGGAAGGCTTTTCCATTGTAAAGCGAGGTAAAATATGAGCCATTCAATGTATTTTAACACAGGGCAGAAGCAGCGGCCCCATGAGCGCGCTACTCACAAGATGATGCCTACTGCGAAAATATTCTTCTGCCCGAGAGAGTAGCTGTATGTGTGTGAGAGAGAGCCCCAAATGATGCAAGAACACAAGGAGATACAGGCTTCACCGCTGAGATAAAAATGGAATCCATTTTGGTTCTTGAAGCACACTCATCCACATTGTGAAGATCAGTGCTGGTTGTTAGCTTCTATGAGGTTTTCAATCACCTACCATCTTTTCCACTCTCTGTTTCAATTGTTCTGCTTTTCACCATGCACAAGTGTTCATATCTTTGGAGCTATTTATAGTTTTGTTCTGTTTAATATCTGACTGTTGGTATGACATTGGTATGAATTCAATAATAATGCAGTTATGTTTGCTGACAGGTCAGACATGCACCGGGGTTTTTTAGTTTTTATGAGGGAATTGGAGCAGCAAAAGCTATGGTTCTTTGTGTGTTGAACACCCACAGACTTGTTTTTGCTTGTTTGGTCTATCTGTGCTGATTCAGATTGTAGTTCGTAAACACTGCAACCAGATTGAGGTCATGGCTTTACCTTTGACTTGCTGAAAACAAGTCTTTCTGGTGAGCTACATATTTGATGGCAACCCTCTCAACTCCTACATTTCTTCAGCAAAAGGTAACGGTGAAGGAAGCATACGTCCATTGAAAAAAATACACCCACATGTTTAATTTTATTTCTAATTCTCACTAATCTCATAACTGCATTGACAAATGTGAACAGTTAGAGAGACACATGCAGCCCATGGGTCACACTGTGCCCTTGTCTTACATTTCTCTTTTTTTCTGTTTTTCATAAGCTGCTCTGAATCCTCTCTCTTTCCCCTTCCTTCCTTTCCTTTGGCCCTCTATCCTTTTCCTGGCACTTCTCCTCTCTCCAGGCAGCCAGGCACCCCAACACTGTCTCAGGTCCTGAAACTATGGCAACGGAATGAGAGAGCAAGCGCTCTATGATTAATAGATGAGAGATGCAGTGCCAATCGCTGGGGCCTGGGGAGGAGGGACAGATGCACTCCAACAATGCTGCGCAAACCAGCACGCACAAGCACCAAGAGTACACACGGTAAGTGCACACTCGAACCCACCACCATTAGCCACCCTCAGTGTATGGTGCTACACACAAAATAGGAAAGAGTCTTACGTACATGAGTGCATTAGGCTAACAGAGCAAATGCTTAACAATCACATGATGCTAACTAGAGCAAGGGACAACCTTTGGAAATAGAATAAAACAATCAAACTACAACGATTCATTAGAAACAAATCTTAGGAAAATTTTTTATTTAATCTGTGCTTTTATATTCAATAAATACTGTGCAAAAAAGGGTGATTGCTTTTCTTGAAATAACATACAGCCCTCAAATACAAAACTTCAGCATTAACTTATTTGGTGCTTGTAACTTTCACCTTTCATTGCCTCAAATACAACTCCTTGCAAGTTTTCCGCTGAACAAGAAAATCATTAAGACCCAATCTGACAGGCTTCGCTAGTAGATCATTCATTCATTCATCTTCTACCGATTAGTCCGTTAGTTAAAGATCGCGGGTGACTGGAGCCTATCCCAGCAGCTTTGGGCCTGAGGCGGGGTACACCCTGGTCAGTGGTCAGTTAGTCACAGGGCTGACACCTAAATGCAGACTGTAACAAACAACCATTCACGTTTATATTCATATTCAATTCACCTAAACATGCACCATCTCTAGCCAGAGGGTAGAGATACGGGAAGGGGAATGCAGACTTCTAATAGTAGATCATGTAATAAATAAAAATATTGATGTAATGTATCAGTTGTCAGTTTAGCTAGCTTAAATACTCACCTAAACAAAGCATTACCACAGAGCAAGAACCACAACATTATATAAAGACCTAATACATCTTAACTTATCAAATACTGGAGCTGTCACTATGACTCACAGCTGAAAAAAAAGCACAACAACACAACTGTATCTAGGACATCATCATTTTATGCCGTGCACGACCATTTACATCATCTGATCCGTTGTACAAGGTTTGGCACTCTTCAAGGCCAGTCATTCATCCATCTCCCAGGCAATCACACAAAGCCCTACTTCTGCTCTTGGATTATCCCAGCAAATACATTTCTATTCTTCCATACAGAAAATGACAATGGCAACTCCCGTGGGACAATGGTATTACCGCATCTTAATGTTGCTCATGCTAAATACTTCAAATACAGAGTTCCCACAATGAAACATGAGGTCATAACCTGATTTTGGCGTGTGTTACAATAAACTTTGGCCAGAGTTTTCTTATAAGGACTGATGATCACTTTCTAATTCACTTGATTTCTAACAACAAAGCCTTGCCAGGAACCAACAGCCAAGAGCACCAACAGACACTCTTCCAAATCTGCCAGTGACTTGTGGCACCGAGCCCAAAATACGCCTTTTACTGGTCCTTCATGCCTCTGGCTTCCTTGGCATAGATAACATGAGCAATCAATTATGCTAATGGTACGAGTATGAAAAGTGGTTAACACATGGTCGGCTTGCTGAATAGATGCACAGTAGAGAATTTACTGAGCCACAGAAGGGTTAACACATAATGAGAGTCAGTGAGGACATGTATGTAGGTGGGGACACACAATGAAGCAAGTGATTACCAAATGATTACGTTTTCAATGAGCCGTGCTGTAAATGGAGTGCACTAGACCATACATTAGATATCATTTATCATCTCCTAATGTGTTCTACTTAACGTGCTAAAGCAAATGCTGTTGAGCAAAACACTTATTTAGAAGAACTCAATTTATTGAGTTACTGCGACTTTTAAATACCTCTTGGTTCGACAAAAGTTGGATAGACTAAAATTCTCAGAGTCGGACTGACACCCCACGGATGCACAGTTGGAAGCTACTCAAAACATTTAAATACCTCAGTTGAAGCTACGCTGACCTAGCCACTTATAGGTTGCAGGTAAGTTCAGAGTATTCTTCAACAGTCTTTTGGTCAGTGATGTACTAAGTCAATAGATAAAACGGGGTGCCACCTACTGAACCGGAGTGGACATACATCAGTCACAAAAACTGATTCCCTACATTGTTTGTATAGTGTGACAAGAGAAGTAGTCCAATAAATAATAAATAAATCTTAATCTTTAAATTGACATTTAAAGATGAAGATTTTGTTCATTAGATCTATGTGTCACACATGTGAGTTGTAATATTTGGAAGTGCCTAGTTCTTTTTCTCCTACTCCCAATGAATGTACAAACTGAGCTGAGATCAGCAAATGTGCCACACAACATCTGTGATGGGCACTTCTGTTACAAGGCGAGCCTCTTTGATAACGCTGACCTGTATTTCTGGAGCAGGGGATCTACTAAAACTGTGCAGAGTACAAAAACAAACTTCTGATTTTGCATTCAGTGCCAGAGCAGCAGCCATTTGGATTAAGAGTAGCATCTGAAAATAGGTTAAGCATCAATAAATCGAATGGAGACGAGCAAGGGGTTTGATGCTTCCTCTAATTGTTTGAAAAAGCAGCGGCCCACACACCAAGCACACATCAATAAAACATGACTTTTATAAAATATGCATAAATACACAAACTATTCATTGTTTTATTGACAATGGCTGAATGAGACATGGTGGTTAAGAGCAGCTGGTTAGTCTTGTTTATGGAAAGGACATTCATTTGAACAAGAGCAAAGCCATGTATCAATTATTTAGAGCGTCTGTATTCAGCTGCCCTTCACTGACAAAGGTAAATACAAACTCACCTACTATTTTTTCCTTCCCTCTGTCCCTCTTTCAGTCAGACAAACATATACAGTGTGACAAATTCACATCAGTCGCACACAATGCCATCCCATTGCTATTGTTAGGGGATCGGCAGATCAAACGCTCCACAGAGCATTGCTCCAAATACAAGCACCAACTCCACTGGCCCGGTGCTATTGTGCTGCTCCAGAAGAGAACAAGCGGGCTGCTGTCACAAAGGTAATCACGGCGTAATTCACCGCCAAAACATGTCAGTGTATGAAGTGTTAACAGCAGGATTAGCGCTGTGTGTGTGGATCATGTTGTTGTTGATGCCTTTGTAAAAACACTATGGTGGGAATTAACAGCATGGGCAACATCTCCAAAAATGCCTCCAGGACATCTGAATGCCTTCGGGCTGATGTTGTAGGAGGAGTGCTGGTTAAATGTTAAAACATTCTGCTATTTCACATTCAAGATCCATGTATAATGGCCAGCACACTATGACTGCAAATATACAGAAGGTCACACATGAGAAAGCCCACTGCACACAGCAATGAATATTTCCAATTGTATGTGGAAAAAATGACACTCTTTCTGCTCTGAAAATATTTGCCTTTTAAAATAAAACCCTGATAGATTCATGTTTCCAGATCATAATCCAGCTGACAGGAACCCTATCTCCATCCAATTCTCCTCAGACCTCCTTATTTCTATCTTCTCCCTCACACACTGGACAGTTCATAACCTACATTTGGAATTGCTGAATCCCTTTTCCAGGTTTTCCAAGTGCCTCTGGGAATATTTCACAGAGGAGGAGAGGAGAGCAGAGGGAAACCATTGGGAGTGACTGGGTGTTGGCAGTCGGGCTGCTGGATGTGGTTTGCATGGCCTCTATCTCCTCTCCCAGCTTGTTAAAGGAATAATGGGCAGCAGCACGAACTTTAATGACAAATCCACTTCTGAGACCTGTGCAATTTCTGGTTCCTACTCTTAATTGCAAACATTTGACTGATCTTTTGGCATGAGGCAATGCTGACCACTTTCTCGCCTCCCTAACCCTGATAAAAGCTACTGTATGTGTGTAAAGAGAGGAATATAGAAAAGTAACAAGCTGTAAACAGAAAACCACCAAAGGCACGTTGGCACCATCCGCGTGAATGAGAATTTTATAGAAACAAAAAGACGAGCACGAGGGGCTTGTAATTAGTCCACGTCTAATTTACTTCCCTCTAACGCAGAATTTTAAAAAACACATTCACAATCAAACTAACCTCATGCACTGTTCAAGTAGAGTGTTTTGACCAGATCAGCCTAAAAGATGAGGCATAGACCACAAACAGTTTTGCGAACGACTTATATCAGCCTGTGTTTTAAATGCACATTTTATAAGTCAAGTAAGTTCACGTTTGTCATTTTCTTACAGTTTTCCCATTATTTTAAACGTTTCTCTTTATGTTTTTCCTGTGTTTTATCTTTAAAATGGTCCACGAAGAGGCTGGCACTTCTTTATTCCGGGAGCACCACGAGAGGGATTACGCACGAAACCATGTCTGTTTATATCGCCACAATACCATGTCACCTCACTTTGGTAGAAAAGCACACGAGCTCAAACACATAATTAAATATTTTTTAGTCATAAAAAGCCGAAAGAATAGGTGGAATAAACAGAAGTTGGCGATGGGGTAAGCCCCGTGAAGCGTGTGCACTTGTCCCCCGGCAGCCTCGCAGAAAACAAGCCCCAAGGCTGAAGAGAGGGGCAGCGAAAGTTTGAAATAAACAAAGAAATCTTACCTTCAGCTCATGAATGGATGTGCCGCGGAGTAATGCACAGCTCTGTCCTTTAGTAATCCATGAGATACCGCTCTCAAAGCAGTTCAACACTGGTCTCGGAATAACAACACGAGCGCTACTTTTCTCTCTTGCGCTTCTTCTTCTTTTTGTTACATGCCGCGCTCAAATCACACCTCCTCAGATCGTAATATCCATGAGAAATCCACACTTAAGAGAGTAAAAATGCTTTGAAAGTCCTCTCGAGTGAAGTAAACAGAGCGGAGTCCCAGAACTAGCTTCGCGGAGCTGAACGGTGCCTTCCACAAAAGCCGACGGTCATCATCCTATTTGGAGATGAAGCTTCTTAGCAGCAGACTGGAGCGCAGCGCCGCGAGCCCAGCTGTCACCCACCCGCTACACACACATACACACGCTGATGGGGAGGAGCTACGGCACAGGAACGGGAGCTATTGTGTCAATGAGTGCCAGTTATGGACAACTGTATGTCTATTTTTACGCAGCGGCATTTCATAAGAATGCGTATACTGTAGACGGGGAAAGTGTGGGCTAATAATAACCCAGACAAAGAATTAAACACAAGCAAGTTTGTGACATTTGCCTTAATGCTAAGTGATTGTGGCTCCCCCTCAGACAAAGTGGCCCTTGTTATTCTAAGATAAAGACACATGGCACCTGCACCTCTCTCTTGTTTTACGCGCACATGATGCACATCGGAATGTGCTCTGCAAAGTTTCTCATGTCCATTATCTTCCTTGACCCCCAGCACCCCTCTGCCCCTCCCTCCTTCTCTGGTGGTCCCAGGGTGGCAGGCGCGCACGCGCACAGTCTGCAATCACTGAAGCCTTTACAAATGACCCCTCATTTTCTGAATGGGCCCTGATATCATCAGAACAGAGATAACAACACTGAAACTTCAGAGTTCAAAAGTTTAAAGTGACACTACAGTTTTTGCACTGTAAGTTTGGAAAGACAGCAACTGTAAATGAACAGCAAATGTAACCAGGGAACATTTATTTAATGCCTAAAACACTGAAACAAACCATTATCCATTCATACTGATACATCCTGCTGACTTTTGACACAAACCTGGTGGCACCGCATTGGCATGTTCAAATATGTTCAAGTAAAATATAGTACATGACATAACTGCTAAATGAAAGTAGCCAGAACCACAATTTGGTCAGTCTTTTCAAATCGTACACTGCATCTACACACTGTATAGGTAACTTTAGAAACTGGACTGGACTCCATTTAGATTAAAATCTTAGTCTTATAATTATAGAGATATAAACATAAGACTCTAAAAGTTCCACCTTGAATGACCTGTTGTATGAATTTGTACCACTAGAGGGAGTCATGAGGTACTTTTGGAGTTCCCCAGTTTTCCTTAGTTGAGTTTCAATTGGAGTTTTCTTTGAGTTAGCAGTGACTTTCTCGTGCAGTACTGCCATCCAGTGTTGATGTCAAATTTAAAATCTGTTTCTCTCAGGGATTTGTCTGAAATATACTGTTTCTACACTGTTTCAAACATCTGATCTCTCTGCAAAAAACACCACAGTCTAGTAGGATTTCATTAAAACTGTGATTACAGCTTCCCTGTGTCATTTTCACACAGATGATTCACATTGTTAGGAAAACGTTTGATTGGAGGAAGCAGCAGATGCAGTATTCACTCTTTTTCAAACCCAAATTGAAGTGTCGTAGTGGGAGGCAGGGGATAATTGGAGCTAATAACATCAAGACACACACCTCTGCTCATGTCAGATTCGATCTCACTTATGTTGTTAAAGTTGTCCCAGTGCAGCATCCCATCCTAGACTCTGACAAACAGACACATGCATCTTTTTTAGAAACTTTTCTTGACAAGGACAGCAGTTATTACACCCATCTGTCCTCTGTAATGGCTGAAACTCTATCCCAAACATTGTGTTCCTGATGTCCCATACATCTTGTCCTCACTTTACAATTATGTTTAGCAATTGGAGGAGTCCTTTCCTATTGATCTGCACCGCAGCATCTACCTTCAGACAAAAGTGTAGTGTTTAAATGCCCCCAAAAAACTGACGACCTAACGTTTTATCATATGCTATTGTCCTCATATTTGCTTCAAACCATAATGAGGAATGCAAATTTATCACATTTAATTATAGATATGAAGCACCTGCCATACATCAGCAGCCAGTAAACACCCAAACCTGAAACAACGTACCAACCTGCCTGCTTTTATTTGATTAAAAATATAGTATTATAAAGGGGCCTTTCACTCCTGCACGGTTTGGTCCGGACTTGCAGACCTTCCCTTTTGGTTCAAACCAAATCTTCATGGTTAAGGTTCCTAGCAGACTCTAGTTCAAACCAAACAACTGTTCATTGGTTCGGCAAAAAGAGGCAGTGTCAGTCTGGACCAAACTGATCCAAGGCCAATAGTTCAGACATTCAGACAGGCAGGAAGCCCCGTCCAATCAAACACACCAAGAAGCATCAGAATACTGCGTAACAATTTGTGAGTTTTTGGCGCAGACCTTGGGACGGACTTTCAAGTGTGAAAATACCTATAGTAAAACTGAGTGAAACTGAACCAATTCACCACCACAAAAAACATCAAACCTAGATCTTACCTGAAACTTATCTCTGAGTTCAGGAGTAGACCCATGTAATCCAGCAGTTACCTCTGTCTCATGAAGCATTTGCCAATATTAACATCAGTATCTATTTATTGTGTACTTTTTGTGCTGTTTTGCTTTGTAAGTAGATGTAGCCAGTGCTGAAATAGACAGTTTCCCTGTAGGTACTCAAAACTCTGGTACAAAATTACACAACAGGCCATGAAAATATTCAAGTCTGTTCATACTAATGTACATAATTCATCATACGATACTTGATTCTTTTGCTTCATCTACAAAGACAGCCTTTGAATTGGGCATTGCATCAGAGCTGGGCACATGCTCACACTTATAATGAGACAATATCAAACATACAGCTCACATAGACAGCATCAAAGCACAAATCAATTTAAATCTATCATATAGTGTCAGACTTTTGTGTTCTCAAGGGTTGTATGTTGTGTATTATAGTCCAGTGTAATCATCAGTAGTCCTGTTCGACATGCTGAGCGGTGCAGTTTGAAGCTGGACCATCATTTGTTAAAAAGTGTCAGTGTTGCTGTTGCCCAGGCCTTAATAGGAACCGCTCACCTGTGGATCATTCAGACAGCAGAGAAATGAACCGAGCCCATATACAGTAGCAGGTAACAGCACTCTGTGGCAGGCCTATCACTGAAACAGCTACCTCTTAGTACTTTAGTAGGCAGCAGTCTGTTTATTCTTCCCAAAGGGTGCAAAGTGGAAGAGGGTAAACATATAGTTACAGCTTAGATTTGTGGCTAACAAACCGCTGATTGTTAAAGCTTTCCATATGCGACTTCTGGACGCACAGCAGCTGGGTCTGCTGTCATAACACAGCCACTGCATTGCTGTTTCTGTCAACTTCTAATTGATACTCGGCCGTTGGGAAGAGACAGGAAAGAAGGGATTATAATGATCTGGACTAACTCGGGTAAACAGCTTCAGGGTTGGAAGTGGTACTTACTGCGGGTTTGAGGAAATGTTTGTCCAGGTTCACTGCACTGCATTAGGAGTCTGCCTGTGGACTGGAGAGGGACCAGAATACTCCATTAAAATATAGGCACCAGTTAGCTTTAGGCGCAATAAACAGTAATCCAAGACACCAATTAAAAGTGCATTATAAACAATACACAAAGTGGGCCAAGGAGAGTACATCCATTTAACTAGAAACATCAAATACACTGATTAGGAATGGTCCTGTGTTATATGAAAATACTATGAATTGATGATTGCATATTTATTAAGTAACCCACTAAGCTAATAATAAAAACAGGTTAATCAAGACAGAATGACATAAAGTAAATAAACCAGAGTTGGATTGGAAGATTTTTTATGCATCTCATTCAACAAGATGCATAAAAATAAACAATGTAATATTCCAAATTAGATTTAGCATTAAACTAAACAGGAAGGATTTTCAAAACAAAAGAACAATGTATGGTTTTGTAACATTAGCTCAAGGACACAGACTACTGCGTTTGTGGAACAGTATTACAACTTTTTGTGTATTTTTTATAGGTCACCATGCTCCAGAAACAAATAATTATAGAAGCATTATGGACGACTGCAAACTGAGACAAGTATAGTCAATTTCCACAGAGCATTTTGGTACTACATGTGCTCAGCTGTATTTAGGCACTTAGCCTTGATGGAAGAACATAATTTAGCTTGTTGTCATGATGCATTTTTCACTACAAAACCCTTGAGTCAAGAGCATGCTGCTTGTTCACAAAAGAACAGAAACTCAAGGATAAAGAAAACTTTTTATACAGCATATAGCAACATCCAAAGGTTTTATTAGGATAAAAAGGAGGGGTTAAATCATGAAGATACGGATCACACAGTGTCAGGTAGAGTTGATCCTGCCGTTGAATAATAATCAGGTGATGCTTGAAGGGTTATAAAGCTAGCTATGTAAGTGTGTACATTAACACTGCTACACTGAGCCATATACACTTCTGACACACACAGAAGCCCGTCAAGATGAGAGCATTGAGGTTTTCAGCACCAAAACCCAGCTACTTTCACACTATTTTAATTGTTATCTGTTAAAAAAGTAAACTGTTTTTACAGCTGAGGTGGCACTGTTGTCAGCAGAGGCTTGTTTGCTAATTGATTTAACTGCTTTTGTACAATGGTTGCTTTTTAAAACAACCCTTGTAATCATCCATTGCTGAAATATTCAAAATAATATGTTTTAGATGTTAGTCTTGAAGATAGTGCATGTTTCACTCACATATTATCTACAGGAGACTCAGAAAGTGCCATCAACCAATTTTACTTTTCCTTAAAGGTCTATTTGAACATTTGAACATCTTTTCCTTGTTGTGTCAGAATCAGTTATTCGATGGTGAATTGTAAATATTTTAATCTTTATGTACTTATACTATGCTTTCTTTTGCTGATTAATAGAGCACTTTTTTGGCTACATATGTTTTTAGCAGATAAGTCGACATGGTGATATTCAGTGATCTAAATATGAATGTGTTATGTCAAAGCTATATGCTGTGACGTTTGTCTGTGACGTTTGGAGAAAATGATGTTAAAGTACGACAGGCTGTAATGCATCAGTGTGAGTGTGTGTGCAAATGTGTGTGTGACCTGTAATAGCAAAATGATGTAAAGCATGGCAGAGTAAGATACAGTAAAGTGAGTCACATACACAGATACACACACGCAGAGACCTGTTGTGCCCGGCCCCAGTCAGCTTCAGTTTCCTCTGTGCAGCCAGGTTTGCATGAAAGTCATAAATAAGTCAGCATTTCTGCATGATAGGTCTGTAACTAGGAGTGACAGTTAGAGAGCATAGTCCTACCAATCTCAGATGGGACTCGGTGTGTGTGGACGGGGGTGGGGTTTGGGAGGTTGAGTGCTTGTGCATCCTTCGCCCACTTGCCTCATCTTCCTCACAGATGGACGTCATGCTGCTGATGAGGATTCAGAGGAAAAAGGTTGTTGACGTCACTGGGAAATGGACCTGAAGGTAGAAGAGGGGAAAAACCTGTGTGAAAAGTCAAACAAACTGGTCAAAGTCAATGGCAGTATTATAAAACGACTTAGTTTTTTTTTTTTAAAGTGCACCTCATGCGAAGAACCCTGCATATTAATCACTCTGTGCAAATATAACCTTCAGTGAATTGCTCTGCAGCTTAAAGAAATACCATTAAACCAAAGCATGAACAAGTGTAGCCTTTGGCATAAATGGACAATTCCAAAATTTAGCAAACATTTTAGAAAACATTTTAATTTGGGGCCACTGTCTCTTGTGTGGTTATTAATTTCATCCCAGAATAATACATTAAAACAGGCTCCGTCTGTGTAAAAATGCATGCATGAATGAGTATCAATTCATGTGGGCCCTGTGAGAAATGTTGGCATTCATATTGGTTTGATGATTTCAAATTGCAAGCAATCAAAAAGTGTGCTGTCACTTTGTTTGCTGATAATCCATGTGTTAAATTATTTTTAACTGTTTGACACTGATTTCTTGGCTGTGCTCCTACTTTAATGCACAAACAATCAGCATCCAGCCATAACCTCAAGACACTCACGTGGAGCAGAGCTTTTTAAGATGTCGGGCTCAGCTTAGTTGCTCCTTGTCTGTTTTGTGCAATTTTGTCACCATTGATATTGATTACAATTTGTGGTATGGTCTCTGTAGGTATATGTATCACCCAAGTTGTCCTTATAGTTGGATTTTTGTGTGAAGACTGCACCCACATTGCCAGAAGCAGACCCAGGCCTCCTGTAGCTGACTCAGTTTTATGTCACTGTAAAGGTTTTTTATTTATTTTTTATTTTGGGAACAATACGGACCTGTCATCGAGGCCTATTTTACAGTGAATATTAGTTTCTACCCAACTTTTAGGACTGAATGCTAACAGTGTGATTGATTAATTAATCAGTTTGATTCATTATACATTAAATTAATCCCACATGTTGCGCCACACAAGAGCATGATTAAGAGCACTTTTGAACTAATAGTGTTGTAATCAAGAACCAGTCTTGGTCTTCAAACAAACAAGCTTATATTTCTGCTCTCCTTCCTGCTTTCCTTTACCAAAAACAAACAAACACTCAAGGGTTTGTTTGAATTTTGAATTTTACATAATCATGTACCCTACAATGTATCTTGTACTGGTCATGCCTTTGCCCTGTTGTGGTTTTGTTCTTGACTTGCTCTTTAAAAGTCTTGTGTGCTCGTAACAGGCGCCACAATGGGACAGGATGATGGATAAGATAATGCAGTGGGAATTAAAAAAAGAGTTACTTGCCTTGGTCTTGTCAGCCTCTGGTTTTGGTCAATGCTGCATACATTAAAAGGCAGATAGTCTTTTCCTTCCAGTAAAAATGAATCTGTATTATGGTCCAGTCCACCTTTTATTTACAATCATTCAAATTTTACTCCTCTGGTGATTTGAGGAGGGTGTGTACAGTGCCATAATTCACTCACAGTATCAATGGTGACAGCAATCATTGTAAATATTTGATCAGATGATGCACAGTAGAGTAACATTTGTAATGCACAGCCACACATCTGACCTTTATCTCCTTTGTCTTCCACACTGTAAACAAGCGGCATACTTGTGTATTCCCATGGAAGCGCGCTGCACCTGCCCCTACCCCTACCTTGTTGCATCGATGAATGAATATGAGGTTCTGGGAATAATTGGTTTGATAAGGCAGTGGAGCACAGTATCTCTACAGTGACAAACAAAGTGGAAGCAGATGTTCCCCTGATGTTGCATATTACCCCCTCATCTTCATCACAGCCATTTAAGCAGAGCTACATTCAACCCCACTCCGCCCTCCAATTGGCTCCCTGTTGGTGGAGCAGCTGATTTAATGACACGTACACACAGGCCCCTTCTGAATAAGTCATCCAGCCTCTACTTACTTGCCCATAGTGCTCATGTATATTTCAGACAGGGGCATTTCACTGTCTGTTAGTCTCTGTCTGTCCTAGACTCTGTGTTCAACCCTGTGCTGTGAGTGAATACTGGTGTTTGCTGTTCACATGTGAGTCATTTCAACTTTTAATCTGCATTCAGACGAGCTACAGTGATCACATAACAATAAACATCTCTTCTCCCAGACAATCAGTAATACATTATGATTGCTGTCACCTGTTAATACTGGAAATGACATTATTACCTACACAGAACCACACTTATTTCACATGTATGACCCTCCAAACACTTTCACCCTTTGTTTACATGAGAGTTGCCTATTGTATCTTTAACTCCCATTGACTTTACATTTGACCCTAACTTCATAAAGATCCAATTCATACTTGGCGGGCCTCACTGTACAAAATAAATCCAACTATTCATTTGGCGAGATTAAATAGAGCAGTGATTTTGTTTTTACTGGGAGCAATGCCACAAAGACTAGACCAGGGACTGCTGGATAAGGGGCCAGTGGAAAAACATGTAATGCTTACCATTTACAGTAGCACTGAACTGCATCAAGGTCCATTTAAATATGTGGTCCAGAGAGAATATTTCCACAATATATTGCTGAGAGATGGCACACGTTTTTGTTCAGACGACTACAATAAAATGCTGCTCGAACAAATAAATAGCAAGTTCTGGGGTTGTATAAATGAAAAACAAACTTAAAGGCAGTGATATTTCAAAATAAATACTTTCTATGTAATGCAGTCAGTTTAGAAGCCTTGTTGAGCCTGTGTCCTTGCTCCTATCTACTTCTCCAAACTGGGGGTGTGTATTGTGGGGAATAAACCAATGTTTTACAAAATCACTTTAAATCCCATATTGTCATTTTGCACATAATACATGACTTCAATTCAATAAAAAAAAAAAAATATATATATATATATAAAGATTACAGCATTTGATGAGAGCATTTAAATAGAATATATAGGCTAATCATTCCTGTAGATTTTCTTGCCTGGCTGCTTAAAGAAAAAAAACATGTTGAAATTCAACAGTGCCCTTGGAAAACGGCAGTATTTACATAAACTGGAGGCACCAAACACCAAAGTCATTGAAGATGCCCTTCAAAATGACCGTTTCCCTTCATGTAATGCAATTTATATTCAGCATATCCACAATGACACAGTGAAAGTATGTTACAATACACAGCATCGACCACTTTTCGGGGTGCCAACTGAGAATTAATGGCATTATGATCAAGCCCTGTGCCTTCTCTCTGTCTTCCGCAGACAGAGCCTGGCTTTGAACTGTTAAATGATTGATGGGTGAGCTGAAAGTGAATGTAGGTCACTGTGGGCGAGGGTCGACAGGAGCTGCATAAATCTGAGCGGGATAATAACCGGGTATCATGGAGGATAATGGTCCGACGACGGCCATTTCAGGTGGATTCAACAGCAGTAACTCAACTATCTGACACAGGTACTAAACGCTGGATTGCACATTTTACTGCGAACATACCGTCACGAGCATTTAATGGTGAGAACAAAATACGGTGGCAAATAGCTTCATAATAATCATCAAAAGTTCATCATTTTGTTGTCGCTGTGGTAAGAGATAGCACGTGGCACACATTCCCAGTCCACTTCGTTTTTTTGCTCCGTCATTTCTGTTAAATGTATGAAAAAATACTCTTGTCTCCTCATTAACCAAGTTTACTCAGTCAGGAAAGGGGCAGACAAATAGAGAATGGAGCCAAAACAATCAACAGAGGTCATGTCACTCAAAACACAATGGACAAATAATGCTAATGGAGGAAAAAATGTACTGGGTATTTTCTCACAATAGAATAAATGCAAAGTTCTTATTAATGTTCTAGAGCTTGGGTACATTGCCGTTTTTTCTTTCTCCATTCATAAAAAATCTATAATAGCATTAAGTAAAATATCTCCATTCACATTGAATTAGTTCTGTTATTACCAGGTAAACATTCATAACCCAGTTCACATGATGCCATTGTTGTCGTCATTACCACGAATACACATATGCTCAACCGTGACATCAGTGTGGATAATAATAGCTCTGTTTTGCTTGTCTGTGTCTAGACTGTTTAGAATGAACTGTCGTGATTCAATAGTGTATCATTTTGCGCCACTAGATGGAGTCATGAGTCACTGCAGCACTTCTCACTAACCCAAACTGAAAGAGATCCCTATAATTTGAAATGGGGTTGATTTAGAGTTTTATAATGCTTAATGGTCTCATTGTATATCTCATGGATGACTGATTTGTCTAACAGTTGTAATGAGTTGTGTCTTTACTGCCTTTCTCTGGGCCAATAAAGGCTGTTGGAGAATGGGACAAAAGCTAATGGCAGCAGTGGCTAATGTCAAGGAAAAGGTGGATCAAAGAGAGTGACTTCAGCAAACTGCAACTGGTACTGAGTGTGGCTCACAGGGGACTAGGCTAACAGCAATAAAACTCAGTAAAAAGAAATCTGAGCGTGGCTCCATAACACAAATGAGATTGTGTTGTCTCCACACGTCTTTCCCTGCTGGTGATTACTTGTAGTTCATTTTTGCCACACATTGTCAAAAGTGGGACCGGTACAGTTAGTTAGATGAATTAAACTATGTGGTCTGTTTACTGGACAACTCGAGCAAAAAATGAGAATTAAAAGGGAAATATAAAAGAACAATTAAGCTTTTTTTTAATTTTGTCATTTTCCAGCAATAAAGAATGTTAAATGTTGTAAAACAAAGAATATATAGCTAGTGTTTGTCTAGCTGTTGCTTACTGAAAAATGTAATTTGCTGTCAATACAATAAAACACAACAATAAAACACAAGCAGATATTAAAGACACGTGATAGTTCCCCAAACGTACAAAAATGATGCATTCAATTTTCAGAAAATACGCTAAAATTGCCCTACCATTTTAGAAGACATATTACTAAAAGTTCAGCAGTTCCGCTTTCATCTTGTAAACAATCACTTCAAATACAATTTATTCCTCACAAAGAAGCGTAACTTGGGTGGCACCTGTAAGACACAGGCTTCTTCAGGGTTTACTCGGACCAACCCAACCTGTGCCACAACACTCAGTGGAAATATATCTCTAGATGCTGCCAATTGTGCACAAATTGCATGCACAGAAAGGCAAGAAATGACTGAGTAGAAAACAAAGGTAACATGAGGCAGTACTTGCTAATTTTATCTTTTCCTTAAATAGAAGTACATCCCACAACTGAATAGTAAGTAGACAAGACAGCAGAAGTAAATAATTCTATATCTTTTTATTTGCCTTCCAAACTTTTGAGATGACATCACCTGTGTTGCTCGGTTTAGTCAATCCACATGCATTATTCTATTACAGTACATTGTTTTGTATCATGAAATATTCACTCTGTTACATCTATATTGCATTACCACTTGCCCCAGTTTTGGCTGTATTTTTGACACACATTAGGTTGCGCTCTCTGATTCAGAAAACACAACCGAAGCATGCCACCCTCTCTTGCTAAAAAAACCACCAGAGATTCTCCCCTCAAACAACTTGCTTGAATCTCCAGTGAAAAGAGCACTTGGTGTATCTTCGTGACAATCTGGAGATCAGCTGCAGCCTCAACAAAAGGTCCCAGCAAGAGTGGACCCTTGAGGTCTCCGCATCCGCCAAAGAAAATGACAGGGGGAAATTGAGAGCAAGGCCGGACTTTTAAAAAGAGCAAAAAAAAGACACATAAAAGCTCAAGAAGCAGGGAACAGATGGGCAGAAGAGGGATGTGAAAATCATAATGGCAGAGTCAGACAAGGAGAGAAAGAATAGGACAGAGGGCCATAAAAAGTGAAAGCTGGTGTCAGGAGCAAGAGAAAGGGAAAGTTCTGGTGTCAGCACGCAGCGGGCGGCAGGTGACGAGGGGATAATGACAGAGGGACGGGCCTAGTGACCCCCGCTGACCTCCTCCAGGACAGGGCCACTGCTGCTGGGAAGAGCTGCAGGAAGTGTGTGCAGCAGCCGCCCCTAATATGATGGGATATCCTGCTGCCTGCCTGCTCACCCCTCTTCCTCTGGCAGTAAAGTATGTTCCTATATCCCTCTACAGTCACCTCCACATGACCAAAAACTTACTTCTTACTCAATACTTGTTGTATTGATGTTTGACCAATATGTTGCCTTGCTAGTTTTCAGAATAACACTAGAGATTCAATAATAGTTTCTGGTTTATTCTCATCTTTCAAAATACCTATAGAAACATGCAGCAATTCCCTTAATTTAAGAGTGACCAAAGTATTATCTGGGGCCCTCATACCTGTTTTAAAAAAAATGGAAACACTTCTGAAAGAGTGCTGTGCCTATCTGTAACTGAACTGTTATTTTTCTGATCACAGTGTTCCCTGCTAAAAAAGCTACAAAGCAACTGATCAGAGGAGTCATGATGGGCTAAGACTTTGCTATGTTAGCTGTGTCATAAATGACTCTAAACTGAAAACCAGCACTCTAATTCAGAAAAATTTTGTCGACTAAATTGACAAAAACAAACTTGTGGAGCAGTGCAGTAATAAGTAACTGCTATGACAATAGTCCAAGTGTTCCTCCAACAAGGAACACCACTGAAACTCACACTAAACATTAACAAAGTGTCTTTGCATTTCATTTTGTTCCATCTAATGACTGAACAAACAACTAGTACTACTTGATTATGTACAACATTAATTTAAAAATGTCATTTCCTGTTAAATATTTTGTATGTTGTATGTTTTGGTTTAAATGTCTTTTGTAACAGAACATGTGTATATTGTTCTGTGGTAGAGTTATTCATATACTGCATAATGCCAGTACTCAGCGGTATTGGAGGCTTTCTATTTAACCTCCTCAAACACACTTCACTCTCTGCAGTGTGAGTTTCTGTTCCCCTTTTTTGTATGGCACTGTATGGAATATGCCACAAAAAATGTGTTAAGCAAAATGCACATTAGGATGTACCACTATTCCTAGAATCAGTACAACTTAAAATAAAGAGCTCAATCTGAGTACAGAGAAGTGTACTTAACACTTATGAACCATACACCAATTTCAGTGCCATGTTGGTTTTTCAGATGTTTTATCAGTGACTTGTTTTGTACCTCTTGTCACTGAACGAGAACATTATTTACAGATTTACACTTGTAGTAAAAGGGGAATAAAAAACTGCAATAAGTACTTGTTTGGCAGTATCAGAAGAAGTCATAAGATTCAAAGTACAAGAGGCTAAGATTATGGCGAGTACCAAGTACTGCCGTTACTATCAGATCAACCCTAGTGAGTACTGATACTTACAATGTACCACGTGTATATTTATGTGCGGTGTTGATTTTTATAAATTTTACCACCGTTTTCTTTTGAAGGAGGCAGACCTCTTTGACTCTCCTTGACACTTAAGAGCATACTATTATTTGCTGTAAGGTCCCAGTAACAGTGTTCGGTACTCAATGGTATCAGAACCTCTTGTACTGGTCTGACCTCTTTAAAATACAACCATATACAGGTACTTTACCCACACCATTAGACCTTTCTGTATGTTGCATTGTATTGATATATTTTACTGTAAATAAAAATGATAAACATAAATTCAATCATCAATCTAATTTTATTATAGCCACAGCTAAATCAAAGTGCTTTCAAATTGCTTTCCAAAAATGAAATAATAAAAAATTACAAGCTAAATTAGATTAAATGTTGTAGTGTGTCTATGTGTCAAAAAAGAACAAACAGAGGTAAGCCTAGCAGTAACATGGATAAAGAAAACATAACTGGACCAGAAATGAACCCAGGTGGCACACCAGAGGTCAGAGGGGTAGGGTAGTACTTGGTATTACTGAGTATTCAATTTTAAGTACCCTTTTTCCTTTTGAACAAAAAGTTGCATTAAAGGTGGAATAGAAGATGTTTGCGAACATTCAGACAGCAGCGACTGTTAGCCAGTTTTTGAAAAAAATGCGCATGCGCAAGACCAGCCGACTTCTTTCACAGTTCTTTCCGAGATCCGCCTCCAAAACAACACGCACGCGCCAGAGACTAACAGACGGCGCTTCACAGCTGACTGGCCACGATTCTCTCCATACAATGTCACAAACGCAGGTTTCTGTCCATTGATTGTTAGAAAATTGAAATAGAGTAGCCCTGCCTGTAACGTTTTACAATAATAAGAAATAACTTCTAACTTCTGCCCACCAAAAAGAATAGCGATCAAACATTACATGTGTCTAACAATATACAGTGACAAAACACCAGATAATACTCCCAACTAGCAGTTTTTAATATGACAACCAAACATTGAGCCTAAAACTTACCTGTCGAGCAGCGTATTCCTCACTGTGGAAAACGAACGATGCACCAAGAACAACTCTGGTTTTGTTTCTTTCATCTGCCATCTTTTTCCTTTTCGCAGCCACCTCAAACATAGTCTTTCTTTTACAGTTACCTTCATCAGTGTTCTTTGCAGCCATTGTGTAAAACCTTGCTAACAACAAAAACTATTAACTAGATATAAATGTAGCCTGAAGCTAACGAGGAGTAGCTAGATGAACAAACTAAAGCTAACGGATGGAGCTAACGTTAGTTAAACAGACTGCCCCCCCCCCCCATCTACACAAATAAATAAGGAGAAAAAGAAAAAAGGGAAATAAATGACTATGTGGTCCTGACAATGGAGCTGCACGAAGGAGCAGTCTGTCCCTGACAGTGAAGCTGCACAGTGAGGCTGTTCAACGGTAGCAACGCAAAAGCAGCTGTAAACAGAAAACGGGAACGCGCACGCTTCCGGCCTCACGTAGCAGGAGTGATTGACAGGCTGATTGACCAATAGAACACGCGATGAGAGCGTTTTTGATTGGTTAATGTTTTTAAGGCACCACCACTTCCACAATTGACATATAATAAATTTTATTTTTCAAGACCTCTTATTTTCCGATGTCTTATATGCAAGTAAAAACAAATTTATAAAATATAACAAAAAATGTTTACATAAACATCTTCTATGAGCCATTCATAGTTTTTTACTAAGAAAGCCATCCTGAAATATAGCATTTTTCTATAATTAGCAATGTAATAATCACATTACTTGGTTAGGGAAATGTAAAGGACCCACTACACCGGACACACTGTATAAACACTGAAGCACAGATGGCTGTGCAAGTTCTGACGGTCACAGCCACACCTCCGGTTGACTCAACACCATTCAAAGCCAAGGACGCTTTCATCAGGTCACAATGTTATGCACTACTGAAGGACAGTGTTGGAATCATGCTACAAAGAAAAGAGACAGTGGCTACTAAACAGTATAAAGATGGCACTTCCAAAAGCAGTTTTATCATGCACTGCAGCTGGTTTGGTTTTCTGACAGTAAACAAAGCCTATTGTCCCTCTCTTTGCATTTTATACATACCTACCATGTTGAAAGCTTATCGTTTGGAGTGATTGAACTGGACACTGTACATATAATTACCCTGAGATTAGACTATTTATCTTTTGGTAATTTCTAAAGCCAAATGGTAAATGGCCAGTCTCTTCAAAAGACTAGATGTTTTATTTGCTATTATGCTTCATTATGGTTTGTTACCCATGCCCCATCTGTAAGACAAACTCAGTAAGTACAGTCTCTGGTGGAAAAGCTGCGTTACTTGGCCACACTCCCCCTTCCTCCCTAGCAACTTCAAAGCAAGGCCACACCGAAACTTCAAGCCCATTTTGGCGGTGCCCTCCTACCTCCAGATCCAGTAATTACAGCTCATACAAGACATCAACATTATTACTCGTCAAACCACAGTACAATAATACCACAAAGCACTTCAAAGGGACAACTCACATTTCAAGGGAAAAATAAAAACTCATGGATTATGAATTAGGAAGGACTGATTCAACTTTGTAAAGCAGCTGGAGCTTGGTTTAATCAGTTTCAAAGCAAGACCAAACCAAAATAATAAACTTTTTGTTTGGTGTATAAGGAGGAAAATTATTTATAAACTTATGGCAGAACATTGAAATGGATTAATTTGCACATGCCACAATTTTGTGTTTTTGAAAGATTGTTGGGGTTTTTTTGCCAGTTAAGGTGTGTCTTATGTGAATGAAGTGCACAAGATTTTGGAGGACATTGTTGCATTTGTTTGTGATACAATACTGCCCTCTTGTGCCGTTTCTGTTGCTGTTTTAGTGCCCAGTCAATTCATTAATTATTTATATTTAAATTCCTGTCTATTTGTATTTAATCTGAAACAATCAATTTATGTATACAAGAATGTGATTTGTAAATAATGATGTGTAGGACTAAACTGAATGAGAAGTAAATCAGAATGTATAATCTTTGACACTGTATAGGAGCCTCTTTTCCTTTTTTATGAAAGACTGGTCCCTCATATTTGAAACTACTAACTCATTTTAGGTCAAATGCAACAGTACAAACTGGCTCATGTGTTTCTCATTGGTGGTGAGATTGGACTTGAGTTTGAATTTTAGTGTTTCCTGTTCTTTTAACCATGTATTATTAGTGGTATGATTTGGTCACACTATCGTTCCAGACAAGGATAAATGTAGTTGTAGAGGGACTGATTTGTCATTTTCTTTTGTATGGGTGCATGCTTACAATTTGACAATGTGAAACACAATACTAAAAATTGTAATACAATCAAATTCAGCAATCAAGTGATGGAGCAGGTCACTTGTGCACAGGTGTAATAATAATGGTAACAATTGTGATAAAATAAACACTGCAAACCGATCATAGTTAAATGTACTTTAGGCCAATACCTAGAGTCAAACCTTTTTTTTTTGGGCTTTTTAGTGTACTACACCAAGTGACCAAAGGTGGGGCTACTTGATTTCATTATGTTACTGACAATAAAACAACAACAACAACAAAAATACTATGTAGCCTTGACAACATTTAATTACAGTAATGCGGCGTAACTTTTCAATGCTAAGACTGAACTCTGTTTTTAAAAAACACAACTACAAACCCAGGAAACTATGATTTAGTAAGTGTTTATATGCAGGCCCATTGCAGTGCATTGCAATCGCCAATGAAAAAATACTATATCTAGTAATTACGAGATTTAGTATTGATGGTGTATAATTGTGGAACAACAAATAATTTTCAATATGTAGGCCTGTGTCTTTTTAATTAGAAATCACAACCGGTATTTAACTGTTAGTGCCACTTACGGATGCATCATGATGCCACCACAACAGCACTCTTTTGACGTTGGTGAACACGTGACTAATCCCCTTGGTCACGTGACTTTACTTTTAGTCATGGCCGACGACTACAGGCGACAAGGATTTGAGTTGGAGAGAAGGATATTCGAGTTAGACATCAAGTGTTCCAGTCTCAAAGCTGAAAAACCAGGTATGGATCTATATATAGTACGTGTTTGTAGTTTCGTGGCATTTTCAGCTCTACGTTTGCATCAACAACGGTCTTTTCAGTTTATTAGCCACTAGCAACCTAGCATGCTAATGTTATCTTAGTTAGCTTGCAACTATAGCAACAGCCATGTCTCGTGGAAATGTTGATTAATGATCCATTGATGAAGTTTAAGTTAATTTTTGCACAACACTAGTTCAGCAGTATTTGATTTTAGCGGAAGTTGCATTAGCAAATTTGCTATTTACATTTATTATCTGAGAAATCGTTTTGATAACGGCTAGAAATGCTTTGCTAACGGTAACATGTTTGATAGAAGCTGTTTAGAAGACATTACTTTAAACAAATAGAGACAGTGCAATTGGGTAAATATTTAGGGTAATATTAGGTTTGGCGTTGTTGTTGTTTTGTCTGTTTTGTACATTGTATTTTTAAGTTGATGCGCAGTTTGGAATACAAATAGTTTCACGTTGTTATGGTTATCAATTTTTTTTTGACATGGCTCTTGAACTATAAGTTTGAGATCTCTTTCTTGAGTTTATTTTGAGCTAAGGATTTTAACTTTCATCCATGTCATTCTTCCATAGATGATGATTATTTGCAGAATGCAGCTGCCATACTAGAGAAGTTGAAAAGCTATTACAGACAAGGAGGAGAGACAAGCACTCTCTCTAAGCTGCTTCAGGATTACACACAGGTAAAACACACTTCATAAAAAGTAGTTTGGTGCATTCAACTGGTTTGAAAAACTGCTTTCACATGACCAAATGACAGACCATATTGTCAGTTGGTGAAAAAGAGACAATTGTGTCAGATGTAATATACTCAATAAACCCTACACAATTTGTGTGCAACATTCTGGTGTATAATTTCTACATATTTGTGATTCTAAAGGTAATTCTTGACGTCACATTTTATGAAGAAAATAAACTTGTGGACCAGGAGTTTCCTGAGGACTGTTCACCATTTAAAATCCAGCAGCTTCTTCAAGATTTGACTGAACCAGAGGTTTTGTCTGGAAGACTAGCGCCAGGGCAAGAGGTGCGTACATGTATTCATGCAGCTGTGTTGCTGCAGCAGGTGGCAGAAACCACACCCCAATGACATTGATGTAAACAATACACATGAAATAATATTACTTTCATTGTATTTGAGGTCACAAATCTACTGATGGCTTAGCTTCCACAGCTAACATTGTTTTCTGTGCTCCTTTGATAACGATTTAAAGCCTGTTTCTCATTGTTTGTAGAACTGCTGAATAACCATCTTTGGATTCAGAATCTTGTCTCTCAATGCTTATTATTTGATTTTATTGTTATGGTTGTTGAGGAATGAGAATGCTTTTATTTTTTACTTTTCCTAGACCACTGCAATTCATGTTATTCCTGTCTTTCGGTTTTTTACCTGGCAGTCAGTCACTGACTTAAACAAACTAAATAAACTTTAAATAATGCCTACTGCTTGGTCTCTGCTCTGTTAAAGGTGCAGTCTGTGCTGGGTCTGGAGTTATTGGAATGCCTTTACTGGAGACGTGGGGCTTTGCTTTACATGTATTGCCATACTCTTCATCAGCGAAAACAATGGATTAAGAAAAACAAGGAAACATTCCTTAAGGTTTGTGTAACTTTTGGTTCTGTCACATACTATTTATATATTGGTTTAAGAACTTGTTATAACACAGACATTTCTATGATTCCTGTTCATCTATGTAGTTGTTAAACCAAAGGCTTTTCTTCCAGTGTATTCAAGAGGGGGTGCGCTACCTGATGCGGATGTTACAAGTGCGAAACTCAGTCAAACTCAGTGATGGGGTAGTCTTTCACGACACTACCACAGCAGACTTCCTCTCCGAAGGTAAGTGGAGTAGACCATTTCTCTCCTAGTAATTACTGGGATTGACTTAATTTCAAATCAAAAACAATATAAAATAGGACATTGTGTATATTATGATCATAATCTCCAACTGCTATTGTTTTGAAACAGGTATCTTCTCAGACACACATCTTCTGACAATGATGTACATAGGGGAAATGTGTTTCTGGGCTGTCAAGTATGAAGACTGCAGCGCTGATTCGATGGAACGTAAAGAGGACCGCCTCCACTTTCGGGACATTGGCACACAGATTCTCAATAAATATGTTACTGCATGTGAGGGCCCTCTACAGGGGCAAGGCTGGAACACAGAAAATGCTAAGGAAATCCTGAGTATTTTACAGTGAAGCAGACTGGTTCTGTTGGGCCTTGGCCATAGGCCCAAGTTCAGTATTGCAATGGTGCCAAACCCCAAATAAAAATGGAATCCATCAAGGTGGGGTCCAATTCTGTGAAAGGGGAGGGGAGGCACAGGGAGAAAAAGATTTTGATCAATATTTAAAGGCAACATCACCCCTTGCCAATGGCCCCAGCAAAAGCAGGAGAAATAAGAGATGAAAAATGTAGAGATTGCAAGGAAGGCACTGTGGAAGAGAATTTTATTTTACCTGCCCTGCTGAAAAGGCAATTTCCCCAATTCCAGACTGTTGAGCGGGGCATTTGTTTTGCTCTAGGAATGTGTTTTAATAACATAAATATTAATATAAATTGTTAATATAATATTGATCTTCATTTTTTTAAAGATTGTTACAAGTTTAAAGATAATCCAGCTTGAAATGACACATTGCACAGTAACGTTTTTTTTTTATTTATTGTTTCATTGCAATTTTGCTATGCTTTTAATATATTATAATTGCATACATATACTTGTATGTGTGTCTATGAAAGACAATGAAAACTTGTTCGAAAAGATTTGACCTATAATGTATCACCCTTTCAAACATGTCCATATTTGTTCAGCTTTGTACAGTACCATCTGTATTTCATCTACTGCAATTTTATTTTCCTGTCACTTGAATGATTTTTTTAGTTTAACAATTAAGAGAAGAATTGTGTTTTGGCCATTTTTTATGTCTTCGTTGACAATAAACACGAGACACGTTGCAACTTGAGCTGCGTTGTGAAAACTCTATTAAACCACAATTCCCACAATTCCTCGCTGGCGTCAGCTACAAGGAAGTAATCTGAAAATACACGTAAACATATCTGCGTAGGGATTTATAGAACTAGTCATGTTGTAGTGGAAGTCCTAAGGTATATCCAGAGTTCGGCGTGAAATTATGGCTGAAAATGCCCCTCGTCTGAGTGAATCTGTGGTGGTCCGCAGCCTCAGGCGCCTCAGGGACAGATACTTCCCGAACAGCAGCGTTATAACTCCGGCTGTAGAGTCGGCCGATGAAGAGGCGCAGCCAGGGGTTTTAGAAAGTTTGCCGGTAAGAATAACGTTTTGCGCATTTATTGTTTACCTCTAACGGTCTGATAGAAGTGTCTGTTCTCAATGTTGTGTGTTTTTATTGTTTAATCTACTTTGATGAAATCGAAAGTCACGGGTGTATGGTACTTTACTTTATGATGTATCAGTGGCGCACTGAAGTTTCGGGAATAAGATTTGACAAAATATAGCCTGCAACAGTAAGGCTACAAGGCTACAGTAAAATGCACTACAGAACACTACAGAGGAAAAAAAAAAAATAAGTACCAAACTGTTAAGAAGGACAGTATTTTGACAGTATATTTTACTTTGCACTTTCCCTAAAGGTAGATGTGCAGTTCCTGGTGATGACCTATCTGTCTCCTGCTGACCTCTGCCGCCTGGGAGCCACAAGTCACTACTGGAGGGGCATTGTTAGAGACCCACTGCTCTGGAAATTCCTCTTACTCAGAGATATACCCCACTGGGACTCCATCGATCATTTAAGCATGCCTCAACTGCAGCTGTTGGACACACCACTTATCAATGAACATGAAAGTCTGGATGAGAGAGAAGAGGGGGCAGACAAAGAAAATGAATTTAAAGTTGACTACATGGCAGAGTGGGTGGCTTTTGACACTTATCCACTTTTTTCAAACATAAGAGTCAACATTTCTAAGTGCTATTGACTTTTCTAGATACCTCAGAGGCTCTCCGTCTTGCAGGCAGCAATGGCTTCCTTCCCTGGCACCATACAAAGCTGTTACTTCATTCCTTCAATCTCTTGTGGCCTCAGTCGAACCACGCTATGCCATGTTTGGCCCTGGCATGGAGCAGCTGGATGTCTCTTTCGTCACACGGCTCATGCATGCTCCAGATGTGCTTCCTGTGTCTGGGACTCCACACAGACAGATAAATGGTGAGATTGTTGCAGGTTTGTTAGTTCACCAGCAGATGGCATAAATATCATAAACTGGGACGCTACTCAACTTTTTTAAACCACTTAGCTTTTTAAAGAGGCCTGGGAAAGGTTAGCAGTGATTTGATATAGAAGCACTAGAAATAACGGATATTGTTGATTTGATTTGAAAATAAAAGTGCTCCATTTAAGAGAAATTTTACAAACAAAATTAATTAAATCAGTTAAAATGAATCCTCTATGTTCAAGATTTAAACAGATGATTAAGCCAGATGATTTGGATTCCAGGATAAAACTAAACTGATATCAGGATTTCTAATATCTGTAATATTTATAATATCTGTAGTAGATTACAGTCTGTGTGGCCTTCTAGAGAACTGTTCAGGCTCATTGAAACATTGTATAACTGGAAAAAGGTCATTTTAAACGAACACATTTCCTGCATAATTACTATTTATTTCATAGATATTGCTACAGTTCATTATTTTATTAGATATATTCTATATTCCAGGAATCGGCTCAGGAATCAGTTACTTATTCAACCACCAGCATAAATTCAACATCCTGACTCTGTACTCAACCAATAGGTAAATTAAGCCTTTCTCTTTGTATTTTAAATTGGGTTGTTTTTACAATCATAAAGTTTTTTTCTACAGAGCAGAAAGAGAAAGAGCCAGAGCACAGCAGCAGAGCGTCCATAACAAACTCTTCACCGTAGAAGGAAATGATGAATGTGGTGCTCCGATATATACCCCCACTCCTCAGGTCCAGCAAGTGTGTCAGGTGGTGGACGGCTTCATCTATGTCGCAAATGCAGAGCGAGGTGAGATGCGACTTTACATGTGCACCTGCTCCTCCACTCAGCCCATCACCGTATTACATTATGCTCATTATTTATTGACACCGTCGTCAAGTTAGTAATGTCTTTGGCAGATGACAGAGAGTTCGAGGCGGCTCAGATACAGACTCTGCTAAGCTCTGCGTGGGGCTCGACATCCAGGCCTCTGCTGGTGCTGTCCTGCGTCTCTAGAGAAGAAAGAGAAATGGTCACAGATAGCGGTGTGCATCCTATTACAAAGAGAATCCCCTGTGTTCATATGGCACAGAGACTGGAGCTGACCAAGCTGACTAACCCTTGGATGGTAACCTAAGAAATGCATAAGTCATGAATTAAGAAACCCAAATGTGTTATTATTGGTTGATTTGTTCTTCTTTCAGGTCCAGGATGTAGTGGCAGAATCATTGTCAGGTCTTCTGGATGGCATCTCATGGTTACTGAGATGCTCTGGTGTCAAACTTCACAGTAGATAGCTACTTCTGCATGTTTTACACGAGATACAATTCTCTGTCGGCCAATCAACACACTGCAATGTGTTTACTTCTCTCCTTCAGTTAATGGACCATTGTGCTGGTTGCCAAAAAGAGGGACAGAACATAGCATAGACTATATTTAGATACCCTTCACAACTTTTGACAACAGTGCAATTTGTCAAACAGGAAATTATTGTACCTTTGGGGAAAACACACCACAAAGCCCCTTCATACTTCAGACCAATAAAGCTAGAAGCCCACTATTTCAAAAAGGCTTACTATGAAGTGAAGGCGATGACGTAAACTCACTTTCACTCACTCAAGTGTCTAAGTAAATTCAATAATGTCACACCCATCTCTCTCTGCCTGATAACATGAGACACGTTTAACACATTTAGAGTGTAAACATTTGTGTAAACCACATTATGCTCTGTAGAAGTGACGCAGTACTTATAGATAACTGCAACAAGATTGAATGTCTTTAGATGCAAATGGCACTTAAGTTATGATTAAAAACAGAGTAAGACACCACAAACACATCTGCTTACATTCTGCTACTGTGGATGGATGTGGTTGTATGTATATTATGTGATGAAATATTGCACTAGACAAAGCTTTGAAAATGAGAGCACTGAAATGGTGTCTATGTGCACTGCCACCAATTGTGTATCCTGTATGCTTCAAAACAAATGTGACAGTGTACATTCAGTGTCCTTCGTGGCTGTAGTGATGCAGCTGCGTGGGAATACATTATTGCCTGTTGTATATTAAACACTGTGATTCCTTACTCTGTGCAATGACGTGCAATTTGACATGACATGCTGTATAAAAGTAGTCCTAAAAAGAGACACCTATGAATTATTGAGCCCTCTCCATGCATTTATTATGCTCACATAAGTGTTGTATACATTGTAGATGCATATTTACCACTTTTGGTAATGTAAAAACATCCTTATATTATTACACAACAGCTACCATGGTTCAGCTGTACCATATTTTAAGATATATTTTTGATCCTGTTTAGGTTTGTTTCACTTATGCCATATTGTGTTTACTTCAATAAAAAAAATCTTAAAAGAAATCTAAAATTGCAAACTGCACTAAACTTTCTCACAGCATGTTCTTTTAGTACTACTGACGTGCACAAATTCAGATAACTAAAAACTGAACAATAACGACCATAAGAGCATCATTTTTACCAAAATGTACAAGGAGACAAGATAATGGGCTCAGCCTGTCATGTGTTCTTCCAGTTCCCACAAAACATCAGTAAAAATAACCTTCCCTCTGCCCATGTCTTCTCTTTACAAAGCTTCTTTAGTTTGAACAATCACTTTCACCGACCGATTCAAAAAGAAAGGGCAATGATTGGTGCAATTTAGACACATTAAACTGAGAAACCAGTGAAGCAGAGGCTGATTACATCTTTTCTGTCTGAATTTACAGAAAATGGTGGCATGGCCAGCCTTGGGAGTGCAAGTATGAGTTTTTGTAACTGACCTCATCTTAGTATATTATTCAACTCTCTGTATACTTTCTGTCATATTGACGACTACAGTTATTTACACACACTTTTCCAATTAATGTTAGTTGTATGCATGCATGGGAACTGGTTCTGAGGGCAGGTATGCAAGAAATAACTCGACAAATCCTCTGTTATTGCACTATGATCCTGATGAACCCAGTCTTAGCAAGGACCCACCAGTGAGAAGGACTTATGCGGACGACTAGGATTTGCATCTGGAAGTTTATATAGCGAATACTGGGTCAAAAGTGCTGAGATACATATGTTCATGGTCTGTTTATAGAGAGCGTGGAAGTTCAGTTTGTCCCAACTTCACAGCGACAAAGGTTTAAGCTCCCAGGTCATGTTTTGGAACTGACGGAGCACCAGACTCCCAGCTGCACAATCACAAAGAGCCCCTGGGATTAGATGTCACAAGGACAGGACTTATATTTACTGACCCAAGACAGATGACAGACACAAGAATTCTGCAACATTATGTGGTCTCATGAAGCATACCAAGTGCACAGGGACAGCAGACCGAGAAATGTTGTGAAAATACAACAATAACAAAAATGTTTTACAAAACTGTAACATGTAAGCATGTTCTGAATAGTTTTCTGCACATTAGTGTCATTTTAAAACAGTCTAGAGCTTCAGGCAATGAGGGCGAATAACCTTGCACTAGTACACAGCTCATACATTCATTTGTGTAACATGTAAAAAAAAACATCTATGCTGCCGACTTTGACGCTTTGTTGTTTACAAATCATTTTAAAAAACTCTACAGAAAATCTAACCAGCGTGCTCTATTTTGCTGAACTGTGTTCTACAAATTGTGGTTTGTACGCACTGCACCCTTAGAGCTCAATCTTTCCTCAGAATCAATTTTTACTTGCTCTTGTCTAAGCCTCACACAGTTGTAACACTGGACCAGTCATTACCACAACTGCTTGATTTGTCAGCATCATTACTGTGATTGGCTGGAAAACATCTATCTTCAAATGCAGCCAAGAATATCACTCACCTCTAGTTTGTCTTGGTCTCGGCCTAGACTTTGTTCTGTTTTGCATGGTCTTGAGTTAATCAAAATGAACAACTTATAATTTTAAAAAATTAAAAATTCCAAATTGATCTAACATTAATCAAACAAACAATACATGTTTAAATAATAATTTAACTAATCTACACTTTGCGCTTGTAGAGTTTCATAAAGTGGTCAACAAATGTATTAGTCAAACTTTTCCCACACGTTCAACACCACCTCTTCCTTCTCTCTTCTTTTCATTAGCGTTAAAACCCTGATTTGTATTCTGCGATAACCGCCAACATTTACGCCGGCACAGAAAAAAAAACATCATTTGCATGATGCATTCACTGATTAGACTAAGCGTTACTCTTAATTGTGTTGTTTTGCACATGGTGGAGCTCTCATGCTGACACTCTGTGTATCTCACCAATTCACTTCAATTTCACTGTGTCCGTCCCTTCCGCCTCCTGCTGTTATATATGGCAGGTTAGGGACTCGTAACATTGGCTTATGCTTCAAAAGTGTCATTACTGAATTATTTGTAAATCACTTTGAACCTCCTGCAATGAAAAAAAAAAAACAAGAGCACAATGATCCGTCCCTATATTTGCCTCTGATGTCGTTATGTGTCCACCCTGTAGCTATCGGCTCTTACTCTGTCCTAATCTGATCGCCCACAGGCCTCTGACATCCTTGTGAATGGCCACAGTAGTGATGGGAAATGGCGCTAAATACATTACAGGTGACATGAAGGAGCTGACACAAAGGGCACACCGCCATTAGTGGAAAATCAAACCAGACAACCTTATACAAATAGTTTTACGTAGCTAAAGGCAGCTATTTCAAGAAAAAAAAAAACAATTTTGTGAATGTAGGCTTTACCTTCTGTATATTGTACACAACAAACAATCATGTCATAAAGCCTTTACATTAGGGCCATAATTTCATTGACCGTCTAGTTTTGCTTTTATGATACACTAAGTGACAACTTTGTGTGATTGGCTCACAGTGTTCAAGTTTATTTATGTTGTCCAAAGCTAGAAGACAACTGCATTGTGCTATAACTTCCAAATTACACTAAAACCAGCAACAGCCCCAAAAGCTAATATTGTTTTTACATTGCTTTTTAATTACTTCCTCTCCACTCTAATTTTCTCATGAGTAGGTCCACAAACTATTCACAGCCTGGAGAAATTTGATATTAAATTTTGTGATACTCTTGCCTGATAGTTTAAATAGTGTGGAAATAGAACTATACAATATTGCAAAACCCAATAATTAAAACCTCTACTCTACTTCTTATTTACTTATGTAAGTCATACTAAAAGACTTAAAAATAACTGTAATTATCATTATAATTTCAATGTCTGAGTTCATTACTCACGCTAAAGCTGATCCTATTGATGCTGGAGCAGAGCCTGGGGTAACCCCCAGTTCTAGTTTTTCAGTGCAGTCTCAGTGGCATCGGTCTGTGGGCCAGATGTATTGTTCTGTTGTCAGATTCAATACAGCATAAGTCCATGATCAGGCGAAGCAGACAATCACTGGAATGAGCATTCCATGACAAAAGAACTTATTCAATGGACGCCCCCAGTCTCCTCCAATCAGAGCTCGCTGCGACATAAAAAACATGTCCAGAGGTCATTTATTATGTGGCCATCATTTGTTGGAATTATTCTTTAATAACTTTATAACTCCAGACAAATATGTTATTTCTTAAAGCAGTAAACAGTATTGAATAGCTTTGCTGTATTTTTTTTCCTGTGCTACAAGTTATTATCCCTGTGATAGATGAACACTGTTACTGAGCTTGAGGTGGAAAGCCTTGGAAAAGCCAAGCTATAACTTTAGGCCTTGTAAATGAGAAGAGGACAGCAAGGTATAAAAATACTAGGACAGCTCTGCTCAATACAGACAGGTCAATCCCGTCTTCTCCCCATAACATCACAAATTATGTCAACTGTTCATCCGTGCATTGACACGCAATAAAAAAAGGCATCGGACCAACAAACTCCACACAATCAATCAACTCTTGTGTTTCCTTTGGGCTTTTTTTCTACTGGTTAGACAAATATTATTACTAGGTACAGACATTACAATATCTCATGTATCTCATACTTGTTAACAAAAGCACTTCTGGCACACTAACTTTTAACCATTTAAATGTGTGCACTCGGTAAATTTAACTTCTTGTAAAAAATGACTCGTAGCTCACAAAACATATGTTATAGCACAAATAGTGTGCACATCAAGAAAAGTCATGAAACCTGTGGAATTCAAAATGACATTTGAAGAAATGTTAAATTAGACCTCTTCCAACAGAAAACCCCTTCATTTCCTGTCAATGTCCCTCTAACAATATAGAAATTTGTGTATTTGTAAACCTACTGCCTTTTACTGTTTTGTTAACAGAGAGGTGTCTTTAAGTGTGTCGTTCTCAATCACAGCTTTCAGAAAAAAATCTACCAGAAATTCTGCATATTATGCCTTTAATTGTCAGGTTGTGTGACAAGGACAGAGACACTCAAAGTGGAATTAATGGTGAGATAATGGTAGTGGACAATACCACAACACATATCTACAACCTATATAAACATTTGGCTCCAATAAAAACAGCATTGACCATCGTTTCTGTATTAATTATAGATTAGTAAAGGGATGCTTAATATGGCACTGGAATTTTTGTTTTAAGCCAGTTTGGGGTGCATTTGAAGGTGTAGATATTAGTATTTTATTGAAGACCACTGTTGATCACTACTGCTACTAGTAGATCTTGCTAATTCCTATTTCCAGGCTACATCCCTAGTTTTATTTATTATATTATTTTATGTAAGCCAAATAAATTGAAGGGTAGCTTGACAGTGAAATATTCTTTTTAACCTAAACATACAGATGTATTTACTCAGCTCTACTGTCTGTAATACTCCTTGGCAGAAGTGGACAAACTGGCTCTAAAAGTAAATGCAGCATGGACTTATTTGGCCTACATACTGGACGTGCATAGTTTAGTTGCAGCCTATAGAAAGTTGTGCAGGCCAGCCGCTCACTCAAACAGCTGGATGTAGGTCTGTTTCCTGCTCACGTGTGTAGGCGGGCCTTCCTCCTCCTAATTGATGTCTTTTGGGTCGGGGCTCGGGGGTGTAGCCATGGCGTAGGCTCATTGACAGCTGAATTTCGGGGCGAGCCTCTCATGGCGTCATTTTTCCAGTGGGCCCACCACGTGAGCCCACACAAGCTGTCGTTTGAGAGAAAATACGACCATTCATAACAGGACACACTGAGTACGTGTTAATGGGAATGAATATGAAAATAAAAGCAGCTAGAGCTAGTTTAGCGTTTCAATTAAATTCGGAAAATGGCGGCAATTGTGCTATGCTAATTATATGCAGGCCGTGCTACGTTAAGTATTTGCACTGTAATTAGCAAACAGTTAAAACAATATATCATAAGAAAAAGCTAATTTGCATTGTTAAAACAAAATAAAAAGTTTTCAAAATACGCAGTACGTACGCAGTTGAATTATATGATTTTGTTAATTTAATTTTGCTACTTTAAAGAGCGAGAGAAGCTAAGGGAGTTTAATGTTAGCCAACTTGTTAAGTTATTAGCATATGTTAAAGTTTGCTCACTCAGATACTTAGTGACTTAGGGGCTTTCTTCTGGAAGTTTAGTCCGGTAGTCTGTCCTTTTCTGGGCTTTTCTTTCGGGCTGTCCTCGCTGTAGTCCTGAGTAGGCAGGCTGCTGGATTGTTGGCAGATGAGGGCGCTTCATCGCCATGTGAAACACACAAACTGGATCAGACTCTGCGACGTAGAGTGTGTGTAGCTCTTATAGCAGGCTACACGATGAACCCAGCGGCAGACAGGGCACAAATCCGCTGCAAAGAATCGGCGTAAAGAGATTTAGTGAAGTGAAAATCTAAGATTTAGCGGCTGTGTTGCTGGGCCGTGCAGAAGAAGTGAAGAAGCAGGAGTTTTTTTGTGCCTGCTGCTGTCGGAGCTCACGCTGGCCATCGGAGGACCATGTTCTGAAAAGTCAATCCGCGCTGTCCTTGCAGTTCACAACTTAGGCTATAATCCACTATCAAGGTAAGTGTTACTGTATTTGAAACTTTTAATACTCGAGTCAAGGTCTGGTGTGTCTTTAAAAATCACAACTGTGCACTTTTACGCATTTGTAGCACGAAAACCTAGCTGAAGTTTCTGGAGATTTTTGCGCACCAGCCTCCCTCTTGCTCAATCTGTTGATGAATGTCAGGCAATCTAACACATGGGATAGTGTTATTTAAGTCCACAACAACATTTTAAAGTGTTTAAATTGATAAGAATCTGACACTAAAAGAGATTTGGAAAGGCATAAATGGGGTTAGTGATCAGTTTTAAGATGATGTATAGCCCTAACTGCAGTTAGCCTACCTGGTAAATTGCTTTAAATGTCTGCCTTTTGAGAATAAGCATTAACATCTAACAGCACCAATGACTAACAAACCTTGCAGATAAAATGTCTGGCTGAAACGAGATAGACTATTCTTGACTTTGGCATAGCCTGCACTTCATGTTGGAGTAACTGGTTGCCAAAATAGTGAAATAGTGAGAAGTGTTATTTCATGCCCTAAGAATCACCCATGCTTATATAATAGGCTGTTTCACCTTTTACACTGATAGCATATTTGTTAGTTAGCAGTCTACATGAAAAAGATGATCATGCTGTATAGACTCGTATACTTTGTTTGCTTGTCAATATCCACAAGTGTGAGATGCATACTTAAGCACCTCTTCAGACCAGACGCTAAGGAGTTCAGTCATGTATTGTCAGTATTGTTTTGGTTGTAATCTTTTATTTGTACAACAGAAGAACATGTGAAGTTGGTTGACATCTTTATTACAGTCTTTTGTGATTTCTTTCTAAACGCTGACAAAGGAAACAGCTGTACAAACATGCAATATATCAAAATGCAGCTATTACAAAATGATAGGAAATAATCTGCACAAAAAATCCACTCATACCTTAATTTCTGTAGCCTATACGATGTGATACCATCAATGTTTTAAGGCAAAATATGCAAGGATTTTATTAAAAATTAAATAACTTTTCACATACCAGAAATCTCCTTTAACTCGACTCCCTTGGCCCAATAAATAATAATGTTAAATGAATGTATTATTTCTCCTTTTTACTCTATTGCTTACATAGAAGGAACATTTTTACTATCTTATCCCTTTAACAGAACACTGACTAACTGAAACAGTTTTCTCATGTCTGAGCACTTCGTTCACACCACACCTAGTAGACTATGATACATGAGATATACAAGAAGATATGCTTTCAAACAGACACCATATGCAAGTTCTGAGTGGGAAGGTCTTAACTGCTGCTGTGTATGTGTGTCTGCCTTCAAGCAAATTAGAGAGAACCTACAGCACATCTGTATTTATCTCATCATCACCCATGAGAGTGCTTAGGTTGGGTACATCTTTTTCACTGCATCGGGACGCCTCTGCAGGGAAAGACTGCACTGCCAGAGGCCAGGGATTATGTGTGGACCAGCATGGGATAAGAACCAGGACCCTGCAGAGAACTCATCCTTCTAGGTGGTACCAGGAGGGGAGCTACTGACTTCAACCAGGTCTTTAAATACATACAACATACTGATTGATATCTTTATTTCTTATAGAATATAATTTCATCTAGATAAAAGCAGATATGCAAATGAACTGATGCCGTCAGGTACCTTTAAAGAGCACATATTTTATACAGTGTCCTGTTAAATATAGGTAAGTCAGTTACCTACAGTAGATCATTGTCAGTGCAACCTCATTTGGAGAAGCAGACAGGTGCAAGACACATGTAAGTGTGACTAGAGGTGAACATTTATTAAAGGCCTTGTTTTAAATAGAAGGTACTGTATGCTATGTGGCTGCTCCATGTATAAACTGTACAGAGAAAAGTCACAGTATTTATTACAATTACATCAGACATGTTTTCAAAATATCTCTATGGATTATACATTTAGGTGGTCTTTTATTTTTGGAATAAAGTGTTTGCATTCCCCATTTAGTAAATTACTGAGTCTATGTTGTTGCTCCTGTCTGCCTTTTCAAAACATATATGCATATAATTTTATTTAAGTTTTAAATATAATCATTATTGGGTTAGTGTTACCCAAAATAGACTGATCGCCCAGGGAGGTAATATGGAAAAACGTTGTCAAGTCAGTACATGTTCATACATGAGTTGGAATGCTGCAGAGTTGACACATAAAGATCCTTTTTGAGACACTTTCTGTTCTTTGTCACATTCAGCCTCTTTATGCTTCTTGTTCTTGGGCCGATGCACACTCGTGAATATATACTGCGCATACACACTCTCTACTCAGACTGGAGCAGGGTTTGCAGATGTGTGTGTGTTGATCTGTTTCCAGCAGAGGCTCTTCTCATGCCAGCATGCTGACTCTGACTTTTCCACTCTCTCTTATGAAATAGGAGTAAGAGACATTAGAGACATCCAGTAGCCAGAACTGAATGCCTGAGAGCACACAGACATATGGGGAGACAGGTTTAAATGCATCCCCACGTGTTACTCGCTTTGATTTACCCTAAAATTCTAGTGACTTCATTTGTATTCTGAAGCATTTGAAACTCAATATAGAAAAAGTTAGATTTACAGAAACTACTATACTTGAAAGAAGCATGGCTCTAATTCTTTCACATTCTTTACCTAGATAATGTGATTCCAAGTCAGATAACTATTGCATGGAAACATAATTTAGCTATGAGGATAAAACAACAAAGCTGTGCATGTAAACATATGGACTGTATTAACCCGAGACACCATTGGATCTGGGCACTGCTGCTGTGGTATGGCCCCTGCCTTATGCCATCAAAATATTATGTATGCTGTCAGTCAATTTAAAATGTTACTATGTGTAAATACAACTGTATTCCTTAAGTCTTGACCAAGCTGACCAAACTAATATTTTTCTTATGTCTTAATAAACATTTGATTAAAATTAGTACATACATTTTCAAGAAACCCAACTTATTACCACTACATATTTTACTTAATTGGCCTTTTCATAGTTGACCCAAAGTTTGGTCATTTATCTCCGCAAGTTGTACATGTGCACAGCCACCACGAGCTGATCTTATGTCAATACACAGATTATGCAGAGCAGCTGGCCAGTCTAGTTTTTTGACCCTCTTCTTGTCTGGCAGTGTGGACTCTTCATTGCCAGTGTCTGGTGCAAGCTCATGTTGAAGTCTGCGGGATGTTTACTTAAACAGTGTTTATCTAATGGACAGAGGCTTGTGCCTGGAGCGAGTGTAGAGGACAGAAAATCTATTAGCATGATTAGACCTAGCAATGAACCTTGGACCTGATTTAAGTGATGTGTGGGGTTCTTTAAGTACTGCAAGTTTTTGTTTCTTAGTAATGTGTGGGAACTATTCTGTCATGTTTTATCATGAAATAAGCACAAAGGTAAAATCACAGTTTTGTACTCAAACTGATTTGGAATCGATCTGGCCTCGACTCATACCCCGTTCTTTAGTGACTCGATCTTGGAAGCAAACTTGCACACTAGTAATAATGACTCGACTTGGTCTACAGTGAAAACCAGCAGACCAAGCAGAGAGAAAAGAAGAGTCAAAATAAAGGCTGTGTCAGTTTTTGAATAACCCACCTGACAGCATCACTATCACAGGGTGATTTGATCCAATCAGAGCAATGGCATGTTAGTACAGTGGTGGGCAAACTAAGGCCCGGGGGCCACATGCGGCCTGTTGAGCTGTGTAATGCGGCCCGCCAAGCATTTACAAAGTATTTATAATTTAATATAAGACAGCATATATTTGGCCATTTTCCTTAAATGCCTTGTGCTTTTGCTAAAGCAACCATCATATCTACATAGAGAAAACTTCCATTCACACAAGTTTTTACTATGGAGTGGACAGAGATATTTGACAGAGGTTATTGACTTAAGTCCAGTCAGTAGCCATATGTCTTATTTGCTAAGAAACTGAAGCAGTTTTCAAGGAATATAATATCAGCCACCACTTTTCCATGAAACATTATACTAACCAGTCTGTGCAAGAAATGGTACAGGTTTTCCAATGTAATTAATACTAGTTTATAGTTTAGTGGTCTGGTCTGACCCGTCTGTCAGATTTTAAAACCCAGTGTGGCCCTTGAGCCAAAAAGTTTGCCCACCCCTGTGTTAGTATTAGTAAAGGCGGTTGCTGTGTTTGGAGAAATTGCATCTAAAGGTCAGGAGTTTTTAGATTAGGTTTTCTTTGGTTGACTACAGCCCTAGTTTTGTACAAATTAACACTTTGCAGACCCACCATCATGATGCTCGATTCTAGCATTAATTTGCCAAAGCTCCCAACCCTTTTCTTTGTGGCCACCAGTGTTAAAATGAAGGAGAAAGTTGAAATATATAAAAGCCTTAAGCTTTAACAATACTCACATCTTGTTTGTGTAGTTTAGATTTTCAATACAACTGTATTGGCAACTTCAGTGCTGGCCTGTGGCACCATTAGCATCTTTCCCAAAGGCTTGGACTGACTCCATCTGAATGAGTTTTATGATTACAGCTGATTGCCTTTGGTCACACATGTGCGCTCTCTGACCCCAAATAACCAGGAGTTTTGTGCTAAATAAATTGGCTTGTGAATCAGTGACTTGTTCCAAAGTAATAGACTAAATTGGTCCACTTTAAATTCCCTAAACCTTTAATTTGTCTGTAGATTTGTGAGCATCTCTGTAACTGTGACAAATCACTATCAGATGGGGATAATTGAGGGGTAAGTGAGAAAGAACACATGACTCACGCAAGTTCAAAATTGCTAATGGAGCAGAATATTGTTTAATCTTGCGTATTCTTGTTTTTACAGACTGAAATATGACGGAAAGATTTTATTGTGAAACAGCAATCTTTATGGCTGAAAAGTTGTTCACCTATATCATGCAGATATGTTGTAATGATTTCATGTAGAACACACTACTTTGGTGTTTTAGGAGAAGAAATTAGGGTGCTCACTCATGCGCACTTGACCAGTGTACCTGATGTAATAGATGCAAATGTTTGACACAAAATGAATAGGGCTGGGCTTAGGTTCTCCATTATACTATTTTTACAAAGTGCTGATTGATTTTATGCCTCTCGCAAACAAAGGACGCTTAAAGAAAGGCATCATGATGATGTAGAAGTTAAGTGAGTTGTAGTATTGATAGAAACTGAAGACAAAACTGAGATAAAACATTGATTACACCTTTATTTGCTACTTATATCCTTCACCAATTCGCTGCTAGACAAGGAACAAGTGCACAACCCTATTAAAATGTATTCTCATTGTTTACGAAAGATTATTGTGGACAATGATATTTTAAGCCCATCTTCTTTGAAAATGTGTTAGAATGGACATAGCTTTTGATATTTGTTCTTAGATAAGTAAATAGACTCCCCCACAGTTCTGTCTGAAACTTACCTCAGTCTTAACTCAGGATTTATGTTCTTTTTTGACGCTAGGGAAAGAAATAACACAGACTCCTTACCTCCATCATTAATTTTTGCATGTTTTTTTGCACCCTTAAACCTTCACCCAGTCTAACCCCCTCACCTAAAACCCCTTCTCTTGTCAGCTCCGTTTGAACAAACAGCCATGATGAATAGAGATTTAAAGACCCATAGCAGAGGCATGGTGCTGACAGTGGTGTGTGTATGTTAGGTTGCCTGTGCAATCTGCTCATGTTGCCTATAGTGGGTCTACGCTGTGTACTTTGTGTATGTGTGCATTTTGGGGCAGAGGTAGTGGGAGGCTGGTTGACCATTGAGGCCTTAAATGTTTACCCAGGGACCCCAGGAGGCCTGGACAGCGACTCCCTCTATTCCCATTGGCTAAAGCTGCCTTCCCAGGAGTCTGCTGACCTGTAATTGGCTGACAGACAGAGAGGAATAAGGGGGGACATTTAGTAAAGATAATGAACAATAAGCGGAACAGAAAATTAGGGTTAACCCTTTAATAACAAGAGAAAATCAGGACGTAGTCATTCAGAATTCTGCCACAAATTTAAAGTGGTAAAACGAGAGAGTAATTTTGATGAGAGATGTAAAAGGCAGATTGTTCTTTTCAGGTTGGAGTTTGACAGCTCTGCCATGAATCCCTCTCTGTATAACTTGGCCTCATATGCCCTCAACACATTACCCACCACACACACACACAGGCACGTATAGGACTTTCATCCAAAAAAAATCACTCAATGCATCGTTATTTTGCAGAGGTCTTTGGTTACACCATATGCATTTAATTCCAATACACCTGCTACTAATTGATTGGATTTTAATGGTTACAGTGTAATTATGATACAAACTACACATAATTATATGTTTACTGCAAGACATGCCTGTACTTGACTCCTCCATTTCCCCCGCCTTAATAGTCTTGCTTCTTGTAATAAAGACAAAGGTGTCAGATAGCCTTGCCATTATATTACATAACAATTTGACATACCTTTGAAAACATTATTCTGTATCAGGCACAGTGGGTAAGACTTCACAAATTGCACGCAATCTGCAAAAAAAAGCCTTTGGCCTCAGTTGGGTATCTGGCTGCCCAAAGTTCTGGAGGCATTGCTGTAAATAGCCAAGGGTGCGGACAGCAAGCTTGGCCTATATTTAGAGGTTGGACTTGACTGGAAGGATCTGGCCACCGGCACCAACTCATGGACTGTGAAGACTTTGTATATAAGATGTGCACACAGTAATCCTCTATAAGTTTGCGTGCTTGTTTCTGTGTATTTAAAATTGTTTTTTGTTAAGCTTATGACCATATTTTTTGGTACAGTCTGTTTTTTATATTCCTAAAAGAAAGGTATCTGTACCTCAATAATTTGAAGTGGTTAAAATAGGAGACGCTGTTTCATTTGTCTGTGCAGAGACATCAGCATTGGAGTATTGAAATAGATATGGTATTGTTCAAGTTGTTCATATTTACTTTGAGCATGCATAATTATGGCCTGTCATGAGATAAATTTTAAATACACTACCACAGCAGTCACCACAAGGTCTGAGGAAAACAGGAAAAGAAACTGTGGTGGCAAGGGTGAAAGTTTTTTTTTTTTTTTCTCTACATGGGCATGCTCTGAAGTCCAATTGTCATTAATCATTTTGTTCTGTCCTCTCCTCTTTTTTTCTAGCATCATGGCTGTCTGGTCAAGGGGCAGCCCCCTGCTTTTTGTCCTCTCCGTCCTGTTCACGCCAGGATGTGGATTTCTCTTAGACCGGGATCATTCAGCATCATTAGGTAATGTTTTTATTCATTTTATTCCTCCTGAAAAAGGTAAAAAAAAATTCCCAGTATTAAGATCTTCACATGCTGCTCATCAAATATTAACAAATGTAATTTAGGTTTTGTCTGCACCGTGTTGTTGACACTACTTATCACAGCTTATGTCAGACATGTGTTGCAGAATGCTGTTTGCTCAGATACGTGCGGAAAAGTTCACTGTTAAGCAAACACCATGCTTTCCTGGTTTGGCTAGTCCAGTGATCAATAGGACCTGGTAAATACGTGGTCGAGGCTTCTCTGTCAAAGTCCAGGGACAGAATAAGGCAGGATGTTCAGCCAGCTAATCTCGCTGTCACTGAACTATTTGATATAATTAGGTGAAAGAATGCTGCGGTGAAGGAAACTGGCCAAGTTCATACTTAAGGCTTAATTGACAGTATTGGATATTGTAATGCGATCAACAGTTTAACGGTTAGACTTCTGAATGCCCCAATGCAGTAAGTAGCCAAGAAAGGAATTTAATCAACAGCGCTGTCTTTTACAGCACAGTGTTCACAATTGATGAAGAGTTCTAATCATAAAATTGAGTGAGGGTCTTGCGCTGTGATGAATTGGCACCTCTTGAGATAAGTAAAGCCCTTAAACCTTGACCACAAATATTTTTTTATATTTAGTCTATTATTTACTACTTATTTATACAATCTGGTCTCCGTGTGAAGCACATGACCTAAAATATTTAAACACAGCTTCACAGATAACTTGAGTAATAATAATTTTTTTTTATCATGAAGATACCAACAAAAGATAAAGTGCAATCTTGGATGAGCTCCTATATCCCTTTGTCCTAGATGGCGTTGCCCCAGTTGCCCTCATTCCAGCTTAAACAGGAGGTTATTTTATTATAGGGCCTTTTGGAGGAAGTGCTGGATTCACTCTTTAAGTATATTTGTGCTGCAAAACAATTATCACGTCTAAATGACACAATCCTTAAAATTGCTTATAGAAACAGATTAATTTGTTTATTTGTTTAGTTTGATGGAGCAGCAGAACCATATAAAACATTAGACGAGCATTCAGTCACATTCATGCAGTTGTAGCTGAAGCCAGCAGCCATTCAGCATTGATGTTGTTCAGTAATATATTTTTGGAGCATACAGAGCAGAAAAGTAAGAGCATTGATTGACATGAATGCCAATCAGGACTAACATTGGCCTTTAGACAAATTCCTATTGATTGATATCGATATTGACATGCCGGCACATGTTCACTTTGTTCAAGTGATTTTTCAGCACGTAACATGTGTCTTAAAGGACTTTATTCCTAGGACTTAATGTGCCAAGAAACCGAAATGTAATGAGTTATATTTTGGGAAACATAGTCAATGACATAAAGGTTTCTTTTTAGTGTAGCACAAAAATTATTAACATTAATTCTAATTTATATTTTCAGGTAGAGCTGTCCATTAGTATTTGTTGCCAAAACTTTATTTCTATCCCTTCTACCTTGCTAACCCTACATTTACATGGGAAGTACCGACGTAATTGAAGGATGGAATCTATTAAACATCTTAATATATTAAACACAGTAATATAGTAGATGCAGCATTACTTGATCCATGTCTTCATCCTCGTACTTTTTAAGCTCATCGATTATGCATATTTTTATTGGTTTACATTGCATTTGAGATAAACCAGTACTCAGCTGGTGATAACCATGTAAGGTCAACAATTGGTGGAGAACCCTGATGCGTCTCCTTTCGGTTGATAAAAATTCTCATCTCTAGCAAATACTTAGCACTGGCCTTCCTCAACAACCATTAAACTGTCTGTAAACACAAAGCAGACCCTGATAACATGAGCACACACAGCTTGTGCCTTTCTCAAACTCACTCACCATAAGCTCTGATGTTATCACCAGCTTTCTCCACTTGGCTTGTAGTGATCAATATTTCAACTTTTCACCATAACCTTCCTATCACCAAGTGTCTGTAAAAAACATGAGTAAGTATTTGCTGCATGAGTTTATGGCTCATTTTCAAAACCAATTTTCCATTTGGACAACTAAAATCATCCTTCCTGGAATTTGCAGCTTAAGTCTGCAGATTGGTTTTTGGTCTGTTGTCAACCCAACCACTCAACAAGCCAAGAGAAGACGTTTGGAGATGCTCCTATATACTTTAAGGCTTACCATGGTCATTATCTCCAGTGGTAACCATTTGTCTCTATCTATGCACACACAAACATGTTCTCTCTCTTTCTCCCTTCACCTTCCCTAAACGCCTGTGTATGTGCCTCGGGATGATTTGCTCCTTGGGCTCATACATCGATCGTGATGGGTGAGGCTGTGTTCTTGGCCACAGAGTTGGTAACCAGTAGTAACCACGCAGAGGTTCAGTTTATGTGCCTTGGACACACAGGCTAGTGTTTCATCTGCCTCATATGCTGATGGGTGTGTTTGCTCTAGAAGTTGGGGCCAGTGTTGGGATATGGTGTCTGCTTTTTAACAGTCACTTTTTAACAATCACAAAAACATCATCCCAGCACACTGCAAAGCTGTAAATTAAGATTCAGTGTGACATTTACAATGAATCTGTCTTGTCACACTGGTGCCAAGATGTTCCCAGGCTCCCAGGCAAAGAAACTTCTCATTTAAGACAGACTGATGGCCTGAGAGCGACTGTAGATAAGCAACATAATAGGTCAACACTCCCTCTAGTGGTGACACGTGGTGTAACAGGCAACCCAAGACTGCGCTTGATCATTTCTCTGTTGCCCCTGTCGGCTGTGTGCCCCATTTATGCTTAATTAGCAACAAAGCAAACAGGCAAGTTTTCCCCTGTTTTCTTTGATGATTTAAGTGATGTACTGGCCACTGTCCAGGGTGTACCCCGCCTAAGACCCAAAGCTGCTGGGATAGGCTCCAGCCACCCACAACCCCAAACGGGACTAAGGGTTAGAAAATGAATGAATGAATGAATATAAACACACCGCACAATCCCTTTACACGACAGAGAAAGAGGGTGGAACAATGCAGAATAAAATGTGATGTGAAGGAAAAACCAAAACGCATATGGATGCTTCCCAAAAAATAATAGAAATGTGGCATTTATTTCCTTTAACGCTGTGCTGTCACATTTATGCTTAAACCTCTGTAATGTTCCTGTTACTACCCAGTGGAGTATTCTGTAGTGTAACATGACTGATATTTAAATTGGATGTCGTACCTTAGTGTGAAGCTAAACAGTCAGTAGCTGAATGTAACATGTTGCCTTGTGAGACACTTGGTTCTCCTGGAGGACAGATGACAGCCTTGTGTAATTAAACTGGAGAGAAGACAAGCATGGGGGTTGTTTTTACATCCATGTGTGTATGAGGAGCTGTTTATAGTTTATAGCCACAGTGTATATGGTTAGCCACAAAACAATTATTCTTACTTGGACATATTGTGACAAATCAAATCCATTAAAATGGTCTATAAGGGCATTAGAGGAGATTAACATTACAAGGCCAATGAATCACTGAAAGCAGAATAAGCTGGTTTGGTCATGTGGCATGCAACAGTTTGTGTCTGTCAAACTTGAAAGCTATGAGCTCTGAAATAAAACATAAGATTTAAGTGAAACAGCAAGAAATGGCCATCCTGTTGGGGACGACATAGGCCCTGTTTGGTAACAGGGAGGAAAGGCTGGATGTATTCAAAGAATTAGACAATGGCACTTTGATATTCTCAGTCGGCTTTTGTGTTGTTGAGTGTTTGCATTTGTGTATGTGCACTTGTGTGTGACTGTGTGTGCATGGTGGTAGTTATTTATATCAGCTGTTTACATTCTCGTGTTTGTCTCTGGTTGCAGTCTATCACCTTTCACCCCTTCTCTTCTGCCACACTTAGCACTTTCTTAAAAGCTTAAAGACTTCCAATAGCAATAACACAATATAAGGTTCTCAATTATCCCTGTCTGAAGTATAAAAACTCCAAGATTTACATTCACAATACAGCTGCACAGTGTATTGCAAGTGTGTTTTATTGCGTTAAGTTCTGGGATTTCAAAAAATAGAAATTCAGACTTTGTAACTCCAATCAGAGTTTTAATCTGATTTGTGGTGCAGCAAATAAAATGTAGGAGCACCACTATGACATATTGGAATTTGAATATCACACATCATTTTTTATAACATGATTCAACTTAGTTACTGTATATCATATGTTTTCCTAATATCGTAAATGGCATAATTCTTTTGCCACATGTTATACAGCATTATGGCAGTGGGAACAAAAACTTAAGTCCTGCAACATATTCCTCTCAAACATTCAGTAGTTATTTTCTTCCTTTCTAGACAGCTTGGAGAGGATGGTCCATGTTGTTTTGTACAGCGCCCTTCCTGATACACACACACTACTCCAAATCACCCAGAGAAATCTATATAACCCTCTTATTCTGTTTGTTCCAGCTGTACTTTACACTCCAGCCTCTGACGTCACAATAAGAGACTCGTTTTTATGCAGTTCAACACATCTAATTTAAATGTTGTTGTTGTTGTTTTTTGTTTGTTTTTTGCTGCATTTAAAACCACTTCAGATTCACCTCATATTGAAAACAGCCTCTGACAGTAAAAGCCAAACTATGTGTTCTGCAGTTCTTCATGTTTTGTGGGGTCGTAATAAAATGTAGGACCTGGCATGTGCACACTCAGACGCACTTTTAAGCCTAAGCAGACACTGCCAAATTTCTCCATGTGGTTAACAGAAATGCATGCAAATTAAAGTCCTACCAAGGCCATGTGCAGCATCTGCTCTGGGTGCTGGGATGGCAGGACGTCCAAAATCTGTCAAGTTTTGTGGCTATTTTATTGTCAGTGTGGCTTTTTACAGTAAACAGCACAATCATTAAGAACATTACATGAGTCAGTCAGTCAGGGTCCAATGAGTTCCTCTGTTCTAATACTGTAGGCTGCCTCTGCACAGAGCATCAATTTTCTGCCAATATTGCTGCAATCACAGTCCATTTGTCTGTAATGTGTTGTCTATGTTTTATTATATGGTCACACGATAAAGGAACAGTACATACAATACCTAGAAACCTTTGAGATTGGCTGATGCTTTCAACCTTTATAAGTGTACATAGAAGTAAACATACTACATTTAGTTGGATTGGGTAAGTCCGCAAGATTTTACACCGTAGTGACTTGAAGCTGTCAGATTCTTGTTGCATGTGGAGTTCTGCCTTTGTGCCCAATGTACCAAACTCAATTTGTTTTGGGGCCATACAAATGAATAAAAGTATAGTTAAATGGTGACATAATTGGCAATTGATCAGGTTTAAATAAATAAAAAAAAATCACGTAACTTGTTTTATAAATTGGAAAAACTGGAACTGCCTGCCTTTTGATTACATCATTGTAAATGTCTAGTTTCCTTTTGGCTGTACTTGTGCCCTTTTTGTATTTGATTAGCTTTTTTATGATATTTTTAGCCAGTTGAGGTAGAGCTGGATACTCCCACAAAAAAACAAACAAACAAAAAAAGCAATAGAAAATGCCATCTTTTCTTTTCTTATTTTTGCCAAGTAAGGTTTCCCAGTCACTCCAGTGTTCAGCTCAACTTTTAGAAAGGCTACGCTTTTAAACCACAGCTACAGGGTTACTAAAGCAGTACAGTCCTCTTTTAGTGGAGGCTTTGTACCACTTCGACAACAGAAAAGCCTCTAAAACCATGCAGTTCTGATCTGAACTAAACTGTACCACTCCAGTGCAATAGTGAAATAAAACAGTGCTTCTTGGTCATGTCCCATTCGGCAACATTTGCACAATTTTCATTAAAAGACACTGCTCTATCATGAATGTGGCAATAAGTGATAAACATATGTCTAATGTAAAATATTAATCTAACCCTGAAACCTGGGATCATTTTGAATTATTTTTGTCTTAGTATTTATATTTTCTATGTTACATTTTATCATCATTGTATGATGAATAAATCAGATGTTCAGTTTCCATAATAATATACACAGTTATTGAAACACTCTTCCCTCAGTACCTCCTCATCTTTTTAAAAGAGCCTGTGTTAAATCCTCAACTGAGATGCAAAAAATTGTAATTTCAGGGTATAGTGTCACTTCTTTTAATGAGGCTATCTGTTAAATAGAAGTAGCTGAGTAGCTCTGCACTTTTTCCAGTGGCTTTGAATAATCCTTACCATCTTCTGCAGGTATTGATAGAGAGCAGTATGGGGCATCACTTAGGCTTTTCAGTGGATTTTAAACTCTAATAGCTGAAAGGGACATTAAAGCAGATAAGTGGCTTCCCTTGCAGTGTATGAAGACAGGATGTGCTGCTAAGAGCTGTTTATCAGTCACAGTGCACACAGACCACAAGGACCTGCGGATGCACATGGACAGCCAGGATGAGCATACAGAACATTAGATTTGCTCCGGCTGCTCTTAACTGATCATTACACCAAAGCTGGCAAGACAGGAAACATATAGTGTAGAGTGCAGGGCTTTAATGTTAGATACAACAGACGTGCTGCATAATTACATCTACAATTTAAATTCTATTGACGATAGTTGCATTTTATTTTTGGATCCTTGAGCTTACTTAAATATTTCATAAAGAATTCAATCATTCATCAAGTTGATCAATTAAAATATTTTCCATGTGTAAAAAGCTGAAGTTTACAGCTAAATCAAGTGGAACGCATCAGTCAAACCTGGTTTTAATCCTGCCATATGCTGGACCACATCAGTGGGGACAAAAGAACTTCAGTCACGCAATATATTGGTCTCAGACATCCAGTGGTTGTCTGTTCTCTTTCTCCAAAGACAGCATGTGGAGGAGGGTCCATGTTGTCTAGTAAAGTGTCCATCCAGCGACACATAAACCACATTACCCAGTGTTCACACATGGACTGGACACATTATACTAAACTGATCCATGAATGCTGATACATACGCCAAACAAACTCTTTACCCATGACAGTGTTCATCAAACTCGAAATATCCTGCGCAACCTTTCACAGCAGACAAACGGAGTACCGCTTTGGAAGAAGTACATACTTTACAAAGTCCTGCATGTGCGCTTTGGATGTTTATGAAGCCAATAGGTTTGATGAACCCTGTCATGGTCAAAGTTTTCGTTCAGTGCATAAGGCCCAAGTTAGAATCAGTTTAGCATAATGTACATGCTCGATAACACGTAAGCACTTGCTCTGGTTTAGAAATCCCTTTTTTGCATGATTTATTTATTTTTTTTTTTACATTTATTTTCAAATAACACAGTATGACAGGAAGATACATTGTTGTGAGCATAAAGTATAAAAGGCAGACCTTGAGAAGTTAGTGAAAATGCAATGTTTCTCCAGGCTTGTTTGAAAACCGTTCACCTCTGACACGAATCAGACTCTACTTCCAACCACAGCCATGTTGAAAAATGTAAACACCTTTCAAAAGTTGACGGTAACCTTTGACCTCTACTACTAGCAGCCCATTCTCTATTTTAAGACAACCTTAAAAAAACACATTTGTCAGATTTCAGGTTCATTCTGCTTGCGCACATTAAGTAAATTCATAACATTAATTTAACTGTCATATTCCTCAATTATTTGGCTGGTTTTATTTTTATGTAATCTCCTCTCCTGCAGTTCATGCTCACCCTTCGCATCTTGTGTCTGCAGAAAGCGCTTTGATGCTGGCAGCTGGAATTTGTTGGATGGGGGAGGGAGGCCAAGTTGAAATAGCAAAGCTCTGGGAACCACAACGGTGTGTGCCGAAGATGAAGGGAGGGAAGCTCGGAGAGGGGGAGAGTGGGAGGAGGGCCCAGTGGTGTTGGAATGTCTTGATTTATGAAGTTATTAGGTTAGCACTGCCATCAGATTAAGAATTAGAAATATAATTAGGAAAATGAGGCATATTTCTTTAGTTACGATTGGACAGCTAGATTGGATTAGATCTAACTACATTCAAAATCATTACCTCTCATATTTGATATAGACTGCAATGTTAAAAGAACTTTGTAAAACTGTTAACAGGAGGTAACAAATTGGTCATAATACTGTTTTTACTGTATTAGCTGATAACTCACTTTTTAATACACAAACAAACATATATGAATATAAACCAATATTTTCTTCCCCAAATTTTGGTGTGGAGTATTTGGTAAAATCTCTCCATCCACAGGACACTACTACAGGATAAACAACAGTGCACTATGAGAGAAAAACATTTTGATTTATCAGGTTTTTGAATTGTGTGGAAGGGAGATAAGGTTGAAATACTATTTGGTGTTATATTATGATAAAAAATGAGGAAAGAGAGCTTATACATTTGGTGTGGTACTGCAGGTCTTATTACTGTTTATGTGGTTACCGTGGATATGCACAAGCCCATTTACAGACTACAACAATGAGCATGTGTAAATAGAGCCGTGACATCTGTGCAGACATGATAAGATCCATTTTGCCTCACATCCACATTTGTTTTGTTTTTTTAACAATACATTACAAGATTTTTACTTTAACCTTGCTGTATCTTACCAACAATATAAACAAAAACATGATTAACACAACTCAAGGTTTGTTTTTCTCCTGGTCTACAGACATAGTCTTTTTTTCAAGTAATTTTCATATTTAGCATAGATTAAATGGCCACAGGTACCAATATGTCTCTACCTGATGCCATTTGCACAGATTGTTTTTCTTCTGAAATGGCCATTTTGTGTTAGCCTCAGATTTCTGAGCTGCGTGTGTGGTGCTGAAGCATGTTTATGTTCTGGGCCTGGCTGTGATTTATTCTGAAGCCAGCGAGGGGAGTGGAGTACAGGGTGAGAGAAGAAATCAATGATACCCTCAGTGGTTTATTTATGGTTGCGCCAAATCCCGGGACTCTCAGCCAGATGAGAAACTAGCCCCGACAGTTGGTAGAGGGAGGTGGTGGGGGTCGGTGATGAAGGGTGACAAAGTGCACTGGAGAGGTGGAAATGGCTGAGTCAGGGCCTGCAGCTGGGACAGTCAGCGATGCCATGAAATGTGTTTTATAGATGTGCTTTATTTGGTTTATAAAGGCATAAATGTAATTGAATGCAACTGTCAGTTAAAGTGTTTTCTATTACCTCTGAATATACACAGAAGTGCTAAAGGGCAGACGAAATCATTAAGAAAAAAATGTCATTAATTTGAAGAATGCATATCCTTATCTCCTGTTTGCACAAGTTGTTTACATCCTTCCTCACTGCAGGGCAATGGTGTAGGTTGTATCTGTGAACAGATGCAGTTCTAGTGATACTAGGGCCCGAGGCAGGAGGTACCTGAGTCCTCAACACACACTGAACATAAGGCGCGTTTAAGTCAAACCATCTAAAAATAATTGAAATCAGATGCATTTTTTGTGGGGCAGGGCCCAAGGCAGTTGGTTGGTACTCCTACCCCATTGCTATACCCTATTGGTAAACAGCTGCCAGCAATGTCAAAGCAAAATGCCTCAAGAAAATCATTTTATTATTCTATATGTACATTAATACACATGATGTACTCCCTCATGTAATATTAGCGATATGGTGAATAAGACATTTGGACCTGTTGGAAATATATTTAGGTTTATTTGTAGTGGTTTGGTTATTTTAAAAGTTGCGATCTATCTATCTATCTATATATCTATATATCGATCTATCTATTATCTATATATATATTATCTATCTATCTATATATCTATAATCTATATATATATCTATATATATAATCTCTCTCTCTCTCTCTCTCTCTCTCTCTCTCTCTCTCTCATATATATATATATATATATATATATATATATATATATATATATATATATATATATATATATATATATATATATATATATATATATATATATATATATATATATATATATATATATATATATATATATATATATATATATATATATATATATTGTATTATATAATTCGCTTCACCGCAATCACTCAAGTGAAATGTGATTGGAACCCCTAATACTTATTACAGAGTAAAAAAAAGAATTAGGTTGACAGGCAAGGCTTGATATCTACTGAATAGATTCAATAATACAATGTGGCAGTAATGAAATACAAATATGCTAATGTTTATTTAATTTGTATTTAATTGAATTTCTCTTATTGCAGCTCCCCTTGAGCCTCATTTCACTGAGTGCATTTCAAGAGACCAGGTCACATTCCGATGTTGGTGGAGCCCAGGCAGCTTCAAAAACCTGTCCTCTCCTGGTTCGCTCAGGGTCTTCTATCGTAAGATAAAGTAAGTGGATTTGTCACGTTAAACTGTGAAAAAATAAATAAATCAAAAGAAATAAATACGCTTACTTTTGTTTTTATTTGTCTATTTTCCAGCCCCTCCAACAATGAATGGAAAGAGTGTCCACAATATATTTATTCAAACAGGGAGTGTTACTTTGATGCTAATCATACTTCGGTTTGGGTCACCTATTGTTTACAGCTACACATTCACAACGTCACCTATTTCAATGAGGACGACTGCTTCACTGTGGAGAATATTGGTGCGTTACCAAAAAGTGTGCTATGAAGTTCAATTTAGCTCATCAATAACACAAACATATTCAACACAAACTATTGCATTACATACACTGTATACACTGTATGAGCCACAACGTAGAACAGAACAGGTTTTAGAGTAAAATGGCTCAAGAGACCGACATCCACTGCATTAATTGGAACAGTCCATTACAACTTTAGCATCTGTTGTTAATGGTGTTAGCTACATCTCAGGAGGACACATTAGAGTACTACCTTGTCCCATCCATCAAACCGGATGTAAACAGTTCAAGATGTTTGCTTCAGGCATTAGCTAGCCATAGCCATTAGCTCTTGCTGATGCCATTCAGTGACACCAACCCCTCCTCATATTCATATTACTCACAACCATTGGCTTACTTTGTCAACCTTTTGCTCACCGTTGTGTTACTTAAAATATACACGGTTATACGGGAGTGTTAAAATAGAGAGAAAATATCACTTATCTATCGAGACACATGAACTCCAGTACCTTAGAACCACAGATGATGATGTTTATGTTTTTAGTAATAGCTTGAAACAAAAGTGATGAAAACTGTTGATCATAAGCTGTAAACTGTAACTGTAATTTGTTCCAAGCCTGGTTCTGAGTCCACCATTACTGTTGATGCCGTTACCATGGAAATGCACACACACAAAACAAGCGTGCACACATTCAGCTGAGATAACACTGCCTGAGTCTACACATAAACACGATAAATGGAGGAGCTAAAGTCTTGTTACTCCTGCCTGGAGTTTTCAAAATGGCGGGTGATCGCATTTGTCGCAGAAATACACTGAAAAAGCAACTTTTCAGAGCTGTTTTTACAGGGCATTAGATTGTTGAAGCTCCACAAGCTCCATCCTATTTCAGTCACCATTTTAAAGCACATCACTATCAGCAGAGAAGGGTAGTTTGTTGTTTGGTAAATAGATTCCTAGGGAGAAATATACAACAGCATTGAGGAAAATTACACTATTAGGATCATTTACCTGCACTGAAGGTTTCCAGGAAATGATGCCCATTGCTTCCTATCAACTCAACTCTCAAATGTCACATCATGCTTATCAATATTACAGCCAGCCTAGAATCATTGTGTTTACATGACTAATGTTTTGATGCCTCACTGCCTTTTTCTGCTTAAGAATTCAGGTACATCCAGTGTTATCTCATGGTAATGTCACGTTTGAAGATATTTTAGAAACATTTTATCGACTCATTGCTTAGATATAAATTAGGAGCATCTATTTAAATCTGACCTTTATATTTTGCGTAATCACTGAAGTAAAAGTAAGCACACACATCACACTGAATGTTTAATTGATTTCTCGTCTAGTCAAAAAGCAGATCCCTTGATTGAATTAACATTTACTGGAGAGAAATTGTACATGATACACAAATTAGTTTCAGCATTTATTAAGTTTTGGTTTTATCCCAAACACGTGCTGTTTGTCCCTCAGTACGCCCTGATCCTCCTGTGGCTCTCAATTGGACCTTGTTGACTGTAAGTCCCTCTGGCCTCAGTTTTGATGTGAAGGTGAACTGGGAGCCGCCTCCTTCTGCAGACGTGACGATGGGCTGGATGCGAATCGCGTACGAGCTTCAGTACCGAGAACAAAATGCCACAAAATGGAAAGAGGTATGCCATGTTCATATTTTTTTCCTATTAATAACACTGGCGCACAGAAGCAGGTAGAGCATCCAAACTACTTACGAGTAGGAATATTTCAGATCTCACAAAAAAAAACAAAAAACTGCAACAGCACAACTTCAACAACAATCAAATGGGCCCTTCTGCACAGCACACAAGACAGGAAAAACAAAATATAAGCATATCAGAGGTTCCAAAATAAACTCTAAATTAAAAGAAACTATCAAAAAGTATTTAGTTAATTGAACGTAGGTTGCAGAGGGACAGTGTTGTCTTTCATTCCCCCTCCTCGTGAACTCTTAGACTTAAGGGCAGTATATTGCTTTGTTGGCAAAGCCTGTGGAAGCCAGAGCAAAGCCCTCTGGGAAATCACAGCCTCCTTAAAGGAAGTGAAGGGAGGGATCTGTAGGTCAGAAGCCATGGGACCCTGTACAAGCTCATATTCATTACCCCCCCGCCCAGCCCGTCCGACAAATGCACACTGTTTTTAGAAGCTTCCCTTTAACAGAATGTCCCCCACGCAATGCTTTTAAAGTGCCTCCACACATTTTGGAAAGGTTACAGGTACAGGAAAAAAAAATCTTCCTTCACCAGTTTGATCCACTTCAGTTTGGGAACAGTTTATTTTAGTGACTGAACCGCTAAAACTTCGTATCGTCTCTTATCTTGCTTTTCCCATTGCTCTGTTTTAGTTGGAGATACAGTATAACTCACAGCAGACAATCTATGGACTACACATTGGAAAAGAGTATGAAGTCCGCATTCGTTGCAGGATGAAGGCTTTCACTAAATTCGGAGAGTTCAGTGAATCCATTTTCATTCAAGTGACTGAGGTTGACAGCAAAGGTATCATTAATTTAGTATTAAACATAGTGGACATCTGGCTAAAGCTAAAAACACTGATAAGGTTTTTGTGTCACTTTTTAGTGTCTACTTTCCCGCTCATGTTGGCTCTCGTGTTTGGAATTTCTGGCATTGTCGTAATCATCATGTTTATTGTTGTGTCTCAGCAGCACAGGTAAAAACTACTATGTTGTCACTTTTTGCATGCATCTAAACAAAAGAAATTATTTTCATCACAATGTTGTTTTTTCCCATCTTTGCAGATTAATGATGATTTTACTGCCTCCAGTTCCTGCTCCCAAAATTAAAGGCATTGATCCCGAACTGTTGAAGGTTTGTGTGAGGGTTGCACAACATTAATAACTGTGTTGAATAATGCAATAACCATATCAACAGCAGTAACAGGAATTAGGACTTACTCCCCCTGGACTGACTTTTACACTTGGTCACACTGTTCAGCCAGTTATTTTTTGATGTGTGAAAGATGGCCTTTATTGATAGTAGCCAGTAGCTGGACAGGAAATGGGGTGAGAGACTGGGCAAATGAGCCGACCGACATTCGAACCTGGGTCTCCAGTGTACTGGGTGATTGCTCAACCTTAGCTGCCAGGGGTGCAATTGTAAATATTGTAATGACTCCATAAAAGTTTTTGCAGCCCTAGTTTGTGTTTTGACATTCAAGAAAAAATATAGATATTTAAAAAGTTTGTATTACAAACACATTATCAATTGAATAATACTTTATCTGAACACACAAAGGGTGAGAGCAGCCAGCACACAGAAATTATGCATTGTTTATTCAGCAAAATGATTATATAAAGTGTTGTGTAACCCCAGTTGTTTTGGTTCTATTTCCATTTTAATTGTGATTGAAAACAGACACTCCATGTGTCAGCATTGGCTGGGCCATGTTAAGCCACGTAATCATCACAACACCCACTGTCCCTCTGTGATTTAACATTTGCTTATTGTTGTCAACCATCACACACAAAAATGTTCATAAATAATTTAAAAGCAAACAGATACTTTTTAGGTACAAGAGGAGCACTTAGAGATAATTTAACATCAAGTAGGACGCGCTTTAGTATTGTTTTAAGTGTAAATTATTGCCAGATGAAGAGATATTCTCTCCATAAAAACAACATGACCCTCAAAGCTCTGTGCACTATTTGAATAAATAACAGTGGTGCTGTTAGTTTTGTTATGATCACACCATAGCCACATAATGATTGCAGACTCTACCATAGACTTCTATAGGAACTGAGGAATGCACAGGTTCACGGTCATGTTACAAACATCATGTCTACATTAAATCTTTGTTTACTTATATTGTATTTTTTCTTCATACATATGTGATTGTTTTTGCAGAAAGGTAAACTAGAAGAGCTGAATTTCATCCTGAGCGGCGGTGGAATGGGTGGCCTGCCTATACATGCACCAGATTTCTACCAAGACGAGCCTTGGGTCGAGTTTATCGAGGTTGACACAGAGGAAGCTGAAACTGGAGAGAAAGAAGACAACCAGGGCTCAGACACCCAAAGGCTCCTGGGTCTGCCCCAACCTGTCAGCCACCATATGCACATAGCCTGCTCCAACGCTATCAGGTCTGTGCTGTGTAGAGGCACTTGTATTTAATGTCTGTGTTCAGGCTTGCTGCTGTGCTGGGAGATGGCAAAACGGCTGTGAAAGACTATTTAAACAGCTGTAAAACTTCACAATCATTTTGAAATTTCAGTCCCATGTCTCAAGCTTTGTTTAGCTTCTACTGTTTTTAAACTTGTAAACCAGCGCTAACTAGTACCTCTTTACTCCTTGACCTCAATTTGTAGTAGAAACTGCTACTCCTTTGGGAATATTTTTTCAGTTAGTTGGATTTGTTTGAGTCAAATTGAGTCCTGCAGTAGCCCACCCTCCATCTAGTGGAACAAAGTGATATTACCAGATTAAAAGGTTTTTTAAATTTCTCCTTACCTCACATCAAGAAGGTCCCAGGTTCCACCCCCGACCAGAGCAGGGCCTTTTATTGTGGGGTTTGCATGTTCTGCCTGTGAGCTTCCTCAGGGTTCTCCAGTTTCCCCTAACTCCAAAAAACATGTACAATACTTTGCCAATGGGGCCCGGACTGCCTTGAAAAGAGATTACCAATATCAATGGGACTTTCCTGGTTTAATTAAGGTCAAATCAAATATGTTGTTACGGATGTCGCTACACAATACAAGACAATGACTTATTTGGCATAATAACACGACTTTTATTTCTAATCACTCTTAGAAACATTTCAAAGCAAAAAAATTTTTTTTTTAAATACCTCTATTGACATACATTCTCGTCTCTGTTATGATATATAGAAATAACTATTGCCTTTTTTAAAAAATTTTTGCTCTTCATAAAATGTGTCTGGACTACCAGCTGACTAAATGAAAGGCCAAATGCACTCATTTTTGGGGAAAAATAAACGAATGAATCTCCTTTTCTCCTTCAGCTTTCCTGATGATGACTCAGGTCGGGCCAGCTGTTACGACTCAGATCTACCCGACCAAGACCCCTTAATCTCTGTGGCCACCCTGCTGCCGGGCCAGCCTGAAGATAGGGACCCTTCTGTTGATAGAGGCCTCATCCAAAGCCAAACAGGAGCCCCCCAGACTTGGGTCAACACAGACTTTTATGCCCAAGTCAGCAACGTGACGCCTTCTGGGGGTGTGGTCCTGTCTCCTGGCCAGCAGCTTCGAATCCAGGAGAATCAAGAGGAGGTGACGCATATGAAAGGAAGTAAGGGTGAAGGCAGCGATAAAGATTCTGAAAAGGAAGACCTGCATTTCCAGCTGCTGGTTGTAGATCCTGAGAGTGCAGAGAACAACATCCGACAAATGAGCACTCCCCCTACTTCCCCTGTGTCCAATGAGGGCTACCACACTGTCCCGCTGCAAACAGTAGACACCAAACCTGCAGAGGAGCAGCCGTCGCCCTACATCCTCCCTGACTCTCCCCAGTCCCCATTCTTTGCCCCCGTGGCAGACTATACAGTGGTACAGGAAGTGGACAGTCAGCACAGTCTGCTGCTCAACCCACCCCCACATCAGAGCCCCCCTCCCTGCCTGCCCCAACACCCCCTCAAGTCACTGCCTGCGATGCCCATAGGCTACATCACCCCGGATCTGTTGGGGAACCTCTCGCCGTGAAATGACAGTGCCATTAGGACAGAATGTGTGATTGTCTGCGAGATCCTCTGAAAGACTGTTTCTACCCAGTTCCCGCTGGGTCAGAGGGCACTGAAAGGGAGATGTGAAAACCTACACTTTTAATGCATTGATTTTTTTTTTTCATGAGATGCAGAAACAGTATTAAGTGCAAAAGTCACACAGGATAAAGGCACAGACTTTTTGAGAAACTGCCTCTGATGATCTCATTACATGTGGCTTTATTACACTTTCAGTGTTCAAGTCTTACTCTCAAAAAGAGAAAATTGATTCCAGTTTGAGTTTTTGGGTACAAGACAAGCACATTGTCTTTATCTTTGCGCATTAAGGCATTTTAAATGGAGATATATTTTTCTATGAAAGGATGCAGGGTCCGAAAACCTTCTTGGAATGACTTTTAAAACACAGCACACATACATTTACCGAGCATTCCTAGCTTCAATTTGCTTGACCGTACTGTACTGCTTTGGTTATTTAAAAAAAAAAAAAAAAAGACAAAACACGAAAAACAAAACAGAAAAGCTGTTGTATCAGTGAAATGCAACATGAAGTAAATTACTTACGACTTAAGTAAATGGGGACTATATTTTTGTGAATGAGTTAAAAGAACATTTTCATTTAAACTTAGTTTATTCACAGCTTCTGTCGAGGCAGAACCACAGAGTGCCTTAAAAGGCACATTGAAGGGACAGCGAAAAGTGCTGCATCAGAGCTAACAGCCACAACTCCTGTAATGTACAACTTACTGTATGTGGCTTTCTGCATTAGTAGAAATTTCCTCGCTCATGTTGCATTGTGTTTGTAGGAACTGGAACAAATGAAATGTGAATAATATTGTCCAATCACTTTATAGCTGTATGCAACATGCCAAGTATTAGGTGTGTAACAACCTCGGCTTGTGTCAATGTTTTGCTTGTTTTTTATCAAAATAGTACTGCACAGCTCCCTACAGAAACAGCAGAAAATTAATTGTAAGCTAAGATGTGTGAAGCCATTCAGTGCACAATTTGATTATAAAATATGCATGTGTGCAGGGATTAAATTGCCCATCTTGGCAGCTTAGGCTCTGACACATGAAAATGCCTGAAATATGATTGTTAGTTGACTTAAATCAAACTCTTAGGCTGCCAGCTGATACGATGCATGACTTTATATCACTGTGGCTTGATAATAACCAGTAGAAAATGAATCCATACAAACTGCACAAGGAAATAGGGCTGCACAGTTTTAGAAAAAAAACGTGATATGCCTTTACTATAAATTGCAATAGTGATATGTGATATATGTAAATCCACTTTGGCTGAGTAACAGTTTAATTGATTGAGATAATATACAGAAAAACAATGCTCTGGACTAACTTCCACCAGTCAGTCATCAGCTAGAGCTATATTAATATTAAACAAAAACTTAACCAGGACTAAGCTAGGAATAAATTAAGGACTAAACCAGAACTAAACCAGAGCTAAACCAAGACTTTTGTTTTTGATGTAAGGCTGCGTTTCAACAATTATTTTGACAGGAAAAGTGTCAATGTCCGTCACATGGAAGAACATAATGTTAGTAGCCAGACTCTTGGTCTATTGGTTATCTGTACTTACATGGTGTCAGCAGAAGGGGTTTCATAGTCCTTCAGGCTCCGCATTTGCCATGATATAAACTCTAAATGAGGACAGTATGCCTGTAAATACAGCAGCGGAGCATGTACTTGTATACAACAAGCTACAGTACCTAAGCTTTTTGAAAATCAATACCGTTAAGTTTCATTATTATGTCCATGTGTCGGAGCCATTGTGTAGCAGCCAGGCAGCCTCCACGTGAAACATCTGATCATAAACAAAACACACTTTATTGTAAACATGTCCTGTGTTTCAGTGATATTCATTCACACTAACAAATAGCTCTTTTGTGTCCAATAATCCAAAATGATCAAGTGATCGTTGGTAAATGTGAATATGATAATTATGTGCCATTCTCGTTCTGAGAATTCAGTGTTCCTTTGTGTTGTTCATGCCAGCAGGCTGCTGCTGCAGAAATGTCTTAATATATTTACTAGTGCTTTCAAAAATACTATATTTTTATGATACTAATCATAATGTATTGCTGCTCGGTACATGTAATTCTGCATTCAGCCTTGTTGAGGTGGGAAACTGTTCAGCATAATCACTGCAAAGACTATGTGGTGAAAAGCTGCACTGTGGTTGAAGTTTGCCTCCTGATTCTCATCTAACGTTCACAATATTCTTCTAATAAGCAAATGTGTATATGAAGGAAAATAGTAGAAAATGTGGTGTTAGACTTTGGTGGCATCACAGTGATTGTGAATGTGTGGTAACTGAAGGATAGGTTGTAAAGGTATAAAGGTTTAAGGTGCAGTGTGCGGGAATTACGGGCATCTAGTGGTGTGGCAATTAAGTTAAAAAAAGTTAAGTTTAGTTTGTTTTAGGAAGATCATTAGTGTGTAGCAGACGCTCTCTTCAGTCCCTCTTATGCTCATTTTCCAGGGTCACGGGATATTGCTGTCTTTCTTACGTCACGCCTCATCCTCTAAGGTGCTGTGCAGGCATAGTGAATGTGAGGTCGTCCCATCTGCATCCTGCACCAAGAGGTAGAGACACACAGCGTAAATGGGACAGTTCAGAAGGGAATTGATGACTGCAGAGTGTATTAAATGGCACTTTTGTGTTTAATTATGTAAATTTTAATTTTGATTTCATCTCTTTTTCCTCTTCATTACTTTTTGCCCCATTGTATAAAGAGCTTGTGTGGCCTGCTCATTGCACTTCACACTAGAATCCTGGCATATTTTTTAACACAATGTCAGGACAGTGTGACTTCATTGGCTGTTGTTTTCGAAGCATAATTGGGACACAAAGCTGACTTAGGGGATATTTATGAGAGAAATCCCCAACAATATCATGGAAAGGAGCATAAAAGGGGCTTTTGACTCCTATTTTTCTACGGTCTTTATGTCTCTAAATCTCTTCACTGCACCATTAAACTTTAATGAGAAGACAGGACATGGCTTTATTGGTTCCTGGTGTTTACTGCATTTCTTACCAGTTCATGAGCTCATTCTTATTGTAGTGTGAAGATTAGTTTTATCAATGTTACAGACACAGCAAGCACTTTGTATCCTTACGGTGTATATCAGACATCTAATTCAGATTTACAGTAGAATTTTGTTCTAATCATTTTGAATGAAATAGTATCAAATGTATTTTTTATGCATATAAATACACTTACATTTTGTTTTACTACGCTTTCATGTTTATAGGAAATATTTTACACTACCAGATTAATAGAAAGATGTACTGTAATGGAGTATTTAATGTTTTAAGTAGATTCATGGAATGCTCATGAAAAAGGATAGTCTATTTTGAAATGAAATCAAAAGAAAGACTATGGCTACTGTAAATCTAGACTTACATTTCTCCCGCTATGTGATTTTAGCATTTCATTTTAATGCTGTTTTTTGTATGTTAAACATGGAAAATGATCTGGATTGTTGCAGTTGGACAGCCTAGTTAAATGACATAGCCCAGTAAGTCACTCTACAACACTATTTCTATTAAAATGTTTTGGAATATATTCACACTAGTCATATCCCCACAACCTTATCTAACCACACTGACCGGGGCAGTGTGTCATATAAACTCGTAAAACTGGAAATGAGTTTAAATCTGAAACAGCTGCCCCATGGCCTTAACTTAGACAAACCTACAAACTTATTTTATCAGCAAAGATTGCCTTTTATACAAATCTTTCCATTTCCATATTTAAGTTGTCCACATATTCACTTGGATCCACTGGTCGAGTCTGTTGGCTGCTGTTTCTACTTGGGGTCAAGAGTTGGGCTGATTTGGGCTGATTAAATGTTTTGATAATGATGGCCCTTTCTGGTGTTGTATGTGCAATCAATAAGATTTCATCCAGTTATACAATAAATGTTTATAATGCATCTAAACCTTTACGTGTCCGACTGTATGTGTTATTTATTGTTAAGAGACCAGCACAAAGGCTAGACATTTTATATTATTTTTCTTACAACGATGACTAAGCAATATAACGCAAACCTTATTGTGATTACTGTTATTTAATATTATTTATTTGTATTTTTTGTTAGAGAAGGGTTGAGGCAGTGGAGCAACATAAACACAACAGAACATATGCTATACTGAACAACATGGACCATCTCCTGCATTTGGCTGCAGAGAGCAGCCACTGGACGTCTGAGATCAGTGAGCTCCAGGACAGACTGTACAATCAATTAGTCTATGGCAGATCAAGTCTGAATCAATTCATTTTGTTTTTAATTTATTAAGAGGCCGAACAACTGAATTTACCCTTGGGAATTAATAAAGTTTAATTAAATTAAAATGAATATAGACTATTGCCTAATGCACTTCCTGTTAGCTCATCTTGAGTAAGATAAAGAAGTTAAAATAAAGTAAACTAGGGCAAACAAGGACAGAAAAGGTGTGCTGTCCTGGAGTCCATTAACATTTTAGCAGATAGCAGCACTGTTACTTTTGGTGTTTTGTTCACCCACACACCTTACTAAAAATTCAAATTCAATTCAAATTCAAAAGGTTTATTGTCATATGTACAGTATAGAAACAGGTTTCCCTGTACAATGAAAGTCTTTCTTTGCTGTCCACAGTGAATGCCATGTAGAAGATAGAATAAAAATAAAAAATAAAATAAATCCTAAGTATAAAAAATAGTTAAATAATTCTAAGTACAAATGATTTCTAAGTACAATGCAGTTTCTAAGTACAGTGCAAATTAGAAGCAGAGTATGATGGGAATAATATACATAACTGTACAGTAAAGTGCAAATGAGCTGTATAGTGCAACATAAGCGGTATGTGCAATCGGCATTAATGTGCTAGTGAACATATAAAGTGTAAACAGTTAGCTGTAAGTGAACAGTGGGGATAGTCCATGATTCCTGTCAGCTGTTCAGGAGTCTGATGGCGGAAGGAAAGAAAGAGTTCTTCAGTCTTGTAGTCCTGCATTTCACACTCCTGTACCTCCGGCCTGAGGGTAGAAGTGTGAACAGTGTGTGTTGGGGGTGGGTGGGGTCCTTGATGATGGAGGCAGCTCTCCTGTGGACTCTGCGCTGGTAGATGCTCTGCAGAGTGGGCAATGGAGTCCTGGTGATCTTCTCAGCAGTCTTCACCACTCTCTGCAGGCGTCTGCGGTCCAAAGCTGTGGTGCTGCCGTACCACACGGTGATGCAGCTGGTCAGGATGCTCTCAACAATGCAGCTGTAGAAGTTGCTGAGGATCTTAGGCGACATGCCAAATTTCCTCAGCCTCCTCAGGAAGTACAGCCGCTGCTGAGCCTTCTTGACCAGCTGCGTGGTGTTGAATGTCCAGGTGAGGTCCTCACTGATGTGGATCCCCAGGTACTTGAAGCTGCTCACCCTCTCCACTTCAAGCTCCCAGATGAATAGTGGTTGATGAGGGCTCCTTTCCCTCCTCATGTCCACTATCAGCTCCTTTGTCTTGTCCGTGTTGAGGGTGAGGTTGTTGTGGTCACACCATGACACCAGGCTGGCCACCTCCCTCCTGTAAGCAGCTTCGTCACCACCAGTGATGCATCCAATCACTGCAGTGTCATCCGCAAACTTAAGGATGGTGTTGTCCTTGTGGGAGGCGACGCAGTCATGGGTGAACAGGGTGTAGAGGATGGGGCTGAGGACGCAGCCCTGTGGGGTGCCAATGTTTGTGGTGATGCTGGCTGAGGTCCTGGTCCCAATTCTGACAGACTGAGGCCTGCCAGTCAAAAAGTCCAGGAGCCAGTCACAGAGTGTGGGGTGCAGTCCAAGTGAGAAAAGTTTGTGTGTGAGTTTGTGGGGGATAACCGTGTTGAAGGCGGAGCTGTAGTCAATAAAGAGCATCCTGATGTAGGAGTCTTTATTTTCCAGGTGGGAGAGGGAAATATGGAGAGCAGCAGCTATGGCGTCTGAGGTGGACCTGTTGGAGCAGTAGGCGTACTGTAGGGGGTCCAGTGTGTCCGGGATGCTGCTCTGAATGTGGGCCAGAACCACTCTCTCGAAGCACTTCATAATGATTGGAGTGAAAAGAAAAAGTGTAAAATTCCTGTTTTTGCAAAGGAATAATTTACTGTAGAACTGACCTTGACCTGTCCAAAAAAGACACAGTCCAAGAGATATCAGGGCTCGTTAGCTTAACTCTGCTCAAGATGCTTTTCAGTTTTAGAGCAAAAAAAACATTGATTTTCTTCACACTTAGTGCCCCAGGCAACTGTCCGGTTCTCAGAATAGTCCACTAAGACGTTAGCATGAGGGCTTAGCAAACATAGTCACATCTCAACAGCAGAGCAGCATCAACAGCACTATCCACCCTCACACCTTTTCAGGAAGAGGTTTAACCTTTCCATAATTAGGTGCTGCTGTAAAATCTATGGTAGGACAAGCCTGTCTGTGCCTTGTCCTCTCCACCACATTTGAACCGGAAAACTTTTAGTTTTTTCAACCAATTGTTGTTTGTTAACAGGGTTCCCAAAAGCTTTTAAGTTCTTTTCTAAATGTATCACAAAGTTCACGAATATAAAGCTGTTAAAACAGTTCACTTCAGTACTAACAGAAAGATACATTAATGACTATAATGCATGGCCCACTTTGTGCTGAGAGTCTGAATGCAAATGGACCTGTGTGTGAGACGTACGTTGGTGGTAGTGAGCATGGAGACCGCATACTTGTTTGTGATCAGGGCAGATGTGTGAAGTGTGTGGTCTGCTCTGTTTGGAGGCGATGGCACTGCAGAAAGCATCAGGGGGAAAGCATATCGGACAATTAAGACAAGGGCTGTGTGCTGCGCGGCTCTGTGTGGGACTGATTGAATCAGGGAGACAGCCACTCACAGCTCTTCATCTCTGGACATTGCAGGTAATTACCCATAAGTCACTGTTCCCCTGTATTGGATCTTAAGCCCAATTACGCCCACACAAGCAGTCCACCTCAGTCTCATTTATTACGTCCGCTTGCTTGTTGACCTTTGCAGACACACAGTCCTGACAGCCAATTCAGACACATTACACCGAGCAGAGCCGGACGCACTTTAAATCTTGTCAATTTTGCACGTTTTGAACTGTGTCGACAGGGTTGCATAACTGGTAACGGAGACAAACAAGCTCAAGATGTTCCTCCACATTTATGCTACTTAAATAACAATCTCTAAATTCTCTCCATCCACATGAGTGTTTTAGAAATTATGACAATACATTCTAATTTAATAATCTAAAGACTTATGTTTATACAGACACTAAAATGGTATTTTCAAACAACAATTAAAGCCTTTGAAAGACCTGAGTAAGACTGAGGTTTTGAACAGTATTGAACCAGTCTTGAACCAGTCTTGGAGGCAAAAAACCCAGCAAAGACCTGACTGATTTGTTGCTCAACTCTTGTCAGAGGTAGCACTACTAACATAAATCTTTCAAAGAATTTATGCAAAGTTGAACTGAAACCTTTAGGTAGAATTGCTACTGTCAAATGTTAGGAGAGTGAAAAATGAGTTGACAGGGTGAGGGGTCATATGCCGCTTCGAGATATGCTCTTACTTTGGTCTAGGGAATTTTGAGGTCATATCTTGTAAGAGGTTTTGTTTTTTTTTGGAGGCCAACAGAGTGTTATAAAAGACTCAAATGTCACTGGGGGTCATGATGGTATTGATAATGCTAAAGTTTAACGAAAAGGACTTGGGTGGAGTGAGAGACGAGGTCATGTAGCCCACTTACTCCCTCTGCTGGCCAGTGCTTGTTAAGACAGCCCCATAGCCACAACCATTACACAGACTTTGTGTCAAATAGCATGGTGGAAACATTGGGAACACAACACCTACACCTCTCAGATGTTGTCAAGTTCGGACCCAAAATGACCATCTAGGAAATGGGGTCTATCACTTTTATATTGTCATCATTCAAGAACTTGTTTTCATTGAAGGAGCACTGGGATAAAAGTTGTTGTATAAAGTTGAATAAAATTGAAAACATTTTTAGCAGTGCATAATCTTATTGAAATAACACTGTTGCTTCTGTGTGTCATATATATTTAAGCCTCCATAGAACCCAGTGAAAGTCCCATTACTTTCTGTTCTGACAGCTGCCCAAAGAGGACAAACTGAGCACAGCTGGAGGAGAAGCGCACTCTAACTAAATTGATATAGTTTTTCATGATGACATATTTCCTCTGTGTTTGTTCATAGACAACAGCATGTCCTTGCAGGGCCACCGTAGCTGCTCTAAAATGGTGGAGTGTGAGGTATGGGATGGCAAAATGTGTAAATGTATAACTTCTTATTTATTTTAACACCACATATAAAATCATTTTGTCCAACATGTTAATAGGTGCAACACAGCAAGTAACTGCTATCATTCTGCGGTCTCTGTATTCAATGAAGATTTTGTATTGAGAGATTACATTCTATTTGTCTCTATGACAAATTCACCTAACTTGGCTAACTGGCTGGTCTATAGCCAAGGGAACAAATGACCAGTTGGAGGTTTGGATTTGACATATGTTGCAATGTATTTGTAATACTCTCTTTGTCTCCTGAAGTTACATTTGTATTAGTAAGAAGTATGCCACCCAAATGTTCTTAATGAAAACATATACATTGCTGAACAGAGAAAGATGAATGAATAAAGAAAAAAACAAAAACAAAGACTTTAAAAAGTTACTCCTGCATCTTTATTCAACTCTTCTTCTCCAACTTTGACCTAAACAAAATACATTTTTCTGCACAAACATCAGATTTTCAGGGTGACATTTTTTGTCTTCCCCCACAAACCGCCATAAAGCGCAGAAAGTATTCAAACACAGCTCTACACTTCTTTTTCAACATTATCACATACAGTGGAGTCTTAATTTTTTTTTTTTTTTTTTTCTAAAGAAGCTTCTTATGAATGAGTTGACTACTGTATACAGCAATTTAAAAAAGGAATGAATTCAGCAAATGTGTATGCAAGATGTGAAAAAAACATAAAAGAGTAATATGAGAAAACAAAAAATGTAAATTTTTTGTGCTGCCTTTAAATCAGTTCAGGAAATGTAATCAATAGCTTGTTCTATTAGCAAAATCTTGTGCAACATTTAAGGTTTGAAAATATGTAGAAAGTTGTAGTAGTTTTAGTTTTGCATAAAATATATCTATTTCTTGCCTTTTTGGTTTTGATGATCTAATATAGTTTCATTGTCTATGTTCTTTGAGAGGCCTCACCACTTTCTCCTGCCCGACTTCAGACAGACGCCACTAGAGCATAGTTTCCGCACCTGGCTTCATAAAAGAAGGAGAGAGCAATATGGAGAGGGCCACTGAAGAACATGACAACAGACACTCAGGAGACAGGATGAGAAGAACCTAGAGTTAAAAATAGTGGAACAGGACATGCCTAAATATTCCCCAAACTTTTGTTATACCTTAATTGTTAATATTGATAGACTCTGGTTTACTTTACCATTCTCATGCATCTTGTAAAAATGTATAATAGGGTACTGATTAGTCAGTTATGAATGGTAGAAAGTTAAAGGTGTTTAGAGCCTAGTAGCTAAAACAACTCATGAGTAATATGTTACAGCAACAAAAATGGATTGTAAATGCTTGCAATTATAAACCAATTTCTACCTGTAAATAGCAATCTTACCGAAAAGTGGTACCTCTTTTAAAGTTAGACTGTAATTTTCCTGTGTGTTCGTCTGTCCCGTTTCTATGTCTAGAGTTCCTCCATCCTCTCTCAGAGTAATACTAGTTGGTAAAAGGATCCATGACCCTATAGTGTTTTGAGCTGGTGTTCAAACATGGCTGATTTTAGAGCCAGTTTACACTTGTTGTCACCCTCAGCCCTCCACACCCAGGGGTCAGGCTCACTGTGCTGGCTGAGGCTGTGGTCAGTCAGCAGGGGGCGAGCGTCACTGTCAGGTCTCTTTAACAGAGCCTATCGAGTCGCCCGTTAACCCGTGTCACTGTCAGGAGGCGGGCAGCGCCTTGTCACAGTGTCATAGGCCCACAGGCTGCTCACTCCCCGTGTCACTGAACAGCCTCCGTCAGTGTCAGCATCAGCTGGCTTTGGGAGCAGCTTCATTGTCAGAGCCTGCTGTCCACTGTCAGCTGTGCTTTGACTTTCATTTAGCCTTTTCTAGAGCTCAGGGCCGGTGTATTATCACAGCGACCTGGGGGTCCTGAGGGACCTGCATCACCTGCTGCATCTGGCTGAAGTCTACATTCTCCTGACCCTGCTCGTGCCCCTGATGGCTAAGCCCCTGCTGGCCCTGATCATGGTTGCCGTGGTGATGGCCATGCCCATGATGGCGGCCAACGCCACGTGGATGAAACTCAGGATGGTGCCCGTGGTGGCCATGACCGTGGTGGTGTCCGTGACCATGATGGTGCCCATGATGGTGGTCGTGCCCAGGGTTGAAGTCCACAGATGGGGCAGCGTCTGTGTCCGGCTGAGCCTCCACTGGCTTCTCTTTGCACTCCTCTGGGACGTCTGAGCTCTGAGTCTGAGGGAATAGAAGAGAGGACACAGGTTATAGGCTAGTTGGTCAGGTCGATTTTAGCATATTAGGTATTACAGGGAGCAAACAACAGATTACTGATGTGCTGTATGGTGCTAGAAGCAACAGGTGTAGATGAGTCATTGAGTGTATACCTCATCTGTGCAGTCTCCACAAATGCGAGTGCAGTAGGTATCTCTAATGGCTTTCTCAACATGACCGTGTCCAATGATGGAGTATGGAAGGGCAATGTGGTGAGTCAGTCGGCCACACCTGATGAAAAAGAACATAAAGGGGTCAACTATAAATAAAAGCTGTGATATTTTTAATCTCTGAGTAATATCTAACCTGTCATAAATGAAAAAGTCGTCCTTCTCTCCGTTCAGTGTCTGCCACACATCAGGCTGGTCCTCTGGCTGTTTGTAGAGTGTGATGTTTGCTGACAGTTTCTCTGCCAGCATAGGGTGTAGGCGCTGTGCTTGCGCCCCCTGGTGGTTGATGACTATGTACACAATATTCTGGAGACCCTGACTCTCCAGCTTTTGGCGCAGGCCGTCCATCCTAAGGAGAGATGGACAGTCAGAGTAAGTCACTCTTTTGTCTAAATAAGACGGTCCAAACACAGTAACTCTCCAGCTTTGATGAAATATAATGTTTATTGTCCTAAAACATCTTGTAAGTTACTTTTTGTTAATGTGACATGCTAAACAATTACACAAATGTGGTTCAGCTTTTATAATACAAAATAATATGAAGCAGTATTATATAAAGTGTTCCATAAATATAAATGTGCCATTGCGCACAAAAAATAAATAATAAAAATGGATTGTTTTTGCTAATATGACATGCTTAACAATTGCAAAAGTTAACTAAGGTTTTATCATATTTAATAAAGAAGAATTTCTGTTTGTTTTGTCATTTTAAATATTGAATTTCATTTATCTATATTATTTTATTATTATAATTTAGTTTTTTCATTTTACATTTTTTACACTATTCATTTATCAAAGCATTTATTTTTGTTTTTCTCTTGGGTCTCTTTTAGTCCGGTTAATCTCTATGAGCATGGGGGAAGACTGTATCAAAATGGTTGCTCTAAAGATGCCTTATCTATCATATTGTATCAGTTTTTGGCAGTTCAGTTTTTATCATCACGTGACTTAGCCTGTGGTAACTTGTAAATGCTCTAAGATGCTCTGAAATGCTCAACCAGTTTGCCATGACAAAGTGAACATTGTGTACCTGGAAGCCTGCACCAAACAGAAGAGTCAGCTGGCCTGGAACAGTGCCACCACTGTCACCTTGCCCATGGCCTCCTTCATTGGCTCCACCTCACCTATCTTCCAGCCCGGGGGCAGCTGACAGCGGGGCCCTCCCCCCTCGCTCTCGGCCCCGCCCCCACGGAGCAGGCCCAGAGCGAGGAGCAGGCTGAGGCACGCCCACATCCCGCTCTGCCTCAATGGGACCCCAATCTGCTGACCACAAGGAAACATTTGGAGAGTGAAAGAGGAGACAAGGGGAGGAGAGAACACAGGGATTGGTCAAACTCAGCAGATGGTACTAAAGGTCAACAAAAAAGATATCACTTCACTACATTCTTTAGATTGTCCTGGTAACCTCCCCAGCCCAGTAAAAAGGGATACAAAGGTTTATTACATTCAGATTTGCAGTTGAAATACACTTACATGATCAGTTTTAGATATGTGTTAGAAAAAAATGTGCACATAGAGCTAAAGTGTGCTGGAAAGCAAGAGTTTAAATGTAAACCATCTTAAATATGCAGCCATTACCACATGAATGACACAGATCATTAGAAACCAACGTGACTAATGCATAACTAAATCATTGTGTTTATGAATTGTGGATGATAAACTAACTAACTAATTAAAATGAATACTTGTCCTTTTATGTATTCCTTGTTTAACTATGAGACTTCAAATGGATGAAAAGAAAGACGAGTTTTGCAGGCACTCACCCCTGAAAAAGTTCCTCTTCTTTCTGCTCACTTGTGTGCTGCTGCAACTCCTCGAACAAAAACAAGTCTCTCCCTCCACTGCTCCCCCCTTTTATAGCCTCCTGTTGTTTTTCTATCAGGAAGGAGGACAAAGTTCAGTTAGGGGTATTTGCTGATGCCACCAGTTATTGCTTGGGCTATATGTTGGAAAGTTCCTCTGCATAAGTTATGTATACATTTTTTGCATGTGTAACTGCTTTTTAAGTTGTTAACGTAATCGTCAAGTTATATTTTAAATGAAAAACACTTTGGAAAACATTGTGCAACAGTGTTTTTCATTTTCAAGGCTACATGGGAAGTAAAAACGCACAGAGGGTGTGACTCAAGTTAGTTTGAGAGAGTTTGTGCATACTGCTTCATGCAAACTAATGCAAATACTTCAATTTTTAGCAAATCATATTTCAAATAATCTATACTATAATGGTTAGAAATGGTTAGCCTATACTGAAGAATAAACCAACAAGAAGTTACAGAATATTTCTGAGCCAGAAAACTATTTGGATCTTAATATTTTCTCTCCCTTGTATAGAAAAAACACTACAAATGTTCAACAGCAGCACAGCTTGGGCCAACAATGCAGTATAGCCCTGGCTACCTGTGTTCTTTGTAGGTTCTTTGGAAGTGTTAGGTTTCCTTCACCTAAACATTGAATAAAGTGTGCTGTTAACACTTAGATGACCCAGTTCTTCCTCTTCTGCTGTTTTGAAACATTATGTCCCAAGCATAGTTGCACAAAGAAGGAAGCGTTTTAGTTGACACAGCAACTAAGTGTGATAGCATGTGATGTAGAACTCTGAGAAGTAACCTCGTTTAATCTGTGACCCAATCTGTTATTCATTTACAATATTACATGGCAAAGGACTTTGGCAGACCAGTCTGACCCAGCAATAGATCATTAAGATATATTAACAATTGTACATTGGAGTTAAAAAATATTTTGGCATATAAAAGTGTCATTTATTGATTTACTGCAAGTTGCCTAAAGTTGTGTGCAAGGTCAGTCATGTCTCGTTTCAGCAACACTAACAGTAGCTAACGTTACATCACTAGACATCTATGGGTTAGCTAATTGGTCCCCTTTAGATATTTAAATTAATAATCAAAATAGACCTTACCCGTGTTACTATAAGTTTCAAACTGATATGGGATAAAGTTATTGATGTTACATTGTATTATATAACAACTTTCATATGATTTTGTCTTGCTCATATCGCTTATTACAGTCTGTTGGTAATGGAATGAGAGACCTAAACACATGTCACCAGGCAACGCTCAGCGTCCATGGTCCCGCAAGGGCTTCTGGGAAACCGAGGCCCAAGCGCTGAACGACCGCCCTTTTTTGTAGCTACGAGTGTAGAACAGTGGTACACGCGTCGGAGAAAAAAATATCTTCATACAACTGTCTGAGGCATTGCAGTCGAACTTGAGGTATGTATGTGCGTTGTTTGCAGCCTTAATGCTATCCCAGTGTGGTTATAATTCAGAAATACTCGCGGAAAATGAGTATTTTAATGCGCGGTTTGATGACGTAATGTTGATTGTCAAACACGAAATGGCGAGTGTGCTAAGAGGCCCGTTACCCACAACACTCAGGGGCTATATCATGCTTATTCTGGTTGTTTCTCGGTTTAAAAAACATAACATGGCCTCACTTTGCGCTGGTAAGTGTAACTGATTGTAGTTTACATACTTAAAGATTCTTAACGATTGTTTTGAGATTAGCTAAAAGGAAACTAATGCTAAACTTCCCGCTAGCTAACAATCCCATGTGTTACTCAGGAAGGAATCCCGTGTGTGAATAATAATAGTAGCTCAACTATAAACTTGGTAGGGACCTCTACTTACCTTGTGTACACGATTCTCGTTTTCACGTTTCTTGAAACCTGAGCTGTAACTACTTTTATAATTGTTATTGTGTGCTATCATCCTCTTGTTTAATGATGTAGCACTTGTTCTGTACTCCATAAACGCGGATTTAGCGTGAATAATTGCACTTATCTCTGATATAGCATGATGAATTGTTGTTTGTCACCAAAAATATAAAATAATGGTTAATTCCTTGTAACCTTCGTTGTGTATAGTACATGAGATGACAGTTGGTGTCTTGATTCATCTGAGACTGTATTGATTGTGAACTGTAGATCAGAATCCTCTGTACAATGGCGGCTGAGGTAGAAGTGGAATTGGAGGTGGATGACAACACCCAATATCCAGCTCATTACAAAGTGATGATGGACAAGCTGAATGAGCAACGGCAGCTGGACCAGTTCACTGATATCACTTTGATTGTGGATGGTAAATAGAATAATGTTAATGTACAAAGCAATATGTAACACTGACATTACACTTGTATGTAGCGGCATAAATACAAATGTTTTTATTCATGTTTGTTTTCTTTTATAGGACACCAGTTCAGAGCCCATAAAGCAGTGTTGGCAGCATGCAGTCAATTTTTCCACAAATTCTTCCAAGATTATACCCAGGAACCACTGGTAGAGATAGAAGGTATTTATGCTAAAACTTAAATTGTTTGCAATTTGGTGATCTACTTGTACAAATGTTGTAAAACATTGCTGAATATTTGTCCTTTGCTCGTATTATACAGGAGTAAGTAACACCGCCTTTCGTCAGCTGATGGAGTTCACATACACAGCCACATTGGCTGTAGGTGGAGAAGAAGAGGCACATGATGTGTGGAAGGCAGCTGAATATCTCCAGATGCAGGAAGCCATCAAAGCGCTTGACAGCAAGTAAATGGTTATCTGAATCAAATACTCGAGGCATTGGCAGATATGAATGTATAAACATGTTTATTTAGGAGTCTGTCTAACCTGACTTTTTCATTCTCTGTAGGATACATGACAAATCCACTCTGACAGCAAAGAGAAAAGCTAAAAAGAGAAAGATAGCAGAGACATCCAATGTGATCACCGAAACTCTGCCTACAGTTGAAGGTGAACAGGTCAGTGATCATATGGTACCAGTGTACCAATTAGTGCAGTTTTAGTTCTATTTTTGTAAACATATAAAATGTGGTCATCACAAAAGTTGCCATTTCTGAGAATTTTTTCATGGTGTAATAGATTTGATTTTTGTCCAGGTGGAGATTGAAGTGATTGGAGAAGGTGCAATTGAAGAAGTGGTAGATGCAGCGAAGAATGCTCAGGCTGCATCAGATGATTCTGCTTTAGCTCTTCTTGCTGATATAACTAGCAAGTATCAGCAAGGGGAACCAACTCTGCAGGTTATCAAAAAAGGGGAACTAGAAGAGGTACATACTATTTATTGAAAACATAGCTTTACTGAAGAAAAAAAAAAGTGATTATTGCCTTAAACATTTGTTTTTCTCTGTGCTCACCAGGAATTTGCATATCAGGAAGAAACTGTGACTGCCTCAAAGGTGTTGGAGAACGTAGAAGTTGTAGAGGTTCAGATTTCTCAAGTCGACAATCTGTTCCGCTGCAATAAGTGTGACCGCAGCTTTAAGTTGTACTATCACCTGAAACAGCACTTGAAGACACACCTGGGTTCTCTAGAAAAGCCTCATGTATGTAGCCACTGTGGTAAAGCCTACACAAGAGAGGGTGCTTTGAAGCAGCATGTCAGCACTTTTCATTTTGAAGCTGAAGAGCTGTCTCAAAACCAGAAGCCCCAGAAAAAAGTGCACGTTTGTGAATACTGCAGAAAAAACTTTGACCACTTTGGCCACTTTAAGGAGCACTTACGAAAACACACAGGTAAGTGTACATGTATTAGACTACTCAATGTATTGTGCTGTATTGTATGTAAGAATTGCAATCTGGCACCTCATTACTAGATGTGTACTGTACTTGTGTATGAGAACTGTACATCACACACACAGTGTACAGTTCTCATGGGTGTCATTATTTACTTCCATAGGGGAAAAACCTTATGAGTGCCCAGACTGCCACGAACGATTTGCAAGAAACAGCACGTTGAAGTGCCACATGACAGCCTGTCAGAATGGAGTAGGAGCCAAGAAGGGACGCAAAAAAATCTATGAATGCCAGGTACATTCAACAAAAATTTGCAAAATACTGCAAGGCTAGTGGCAAACATTTCCATTGTTTTGTTGTCCTTCTTGTGCAGCTGCTCAATATTAGGAATAGGAATAAACAATGTACAAAGTGGTTGTTAAATACTGATATATCAGTCATTGAAATGCCAAACATGTATTGCATTTTAAGCTGTCTGTTAAATTACTTGCACTAGACATATCCAGAGACTATCATTGTTTCTCATTTTGACAGTCTGACGTTTGATAATAAGGTGTTTATTTCTGTTAACACTTTCACAGGCCCAGGTTTTACTCTTGAATCATTGTAAAAAGACCTTGCTGTTACAAATAAAAATGCTTTTGCTTAAAAAAAATGATACATTTTTGGTTAGCACAATCCCTCACACTATAACATATGTTTGTTGCCTTTATATTTGTCCTTGTCCTATTTTAATCCTAGTCCTATTTTATTAGTAATGAATCAAATGCACTTTATGATGTTATTTTTCCTCTGCCTCCTGCAGGTATGCAGCAGTGTATTCAACATCTGGGATGAGTTTAAAGACCATCTGGTGAGCCACACTGGGGTTAAGCCTAACCATTGTACAGTGTGTGATATGTGGTTCACTCACCCTAAAGAACTGAAAGACCACCTGAAGGACGTCCATTCCATTGAGGACAAGTCAACTGAGGACCTGGTAGCCACAGACTCCGCTGCCACAGCCGCCCTCACAATAGCCACACAGCACATAGAAGGAGGGGAAACAGTCCTCCTGGAGGATGGCATCCAGATGGAGCATGTCACAGTGGAGCCTGTGCACGTGATGGAGATGGAGCAGACTGCAACAGTGGTGGTGGATGAGGAAGGGGTTGCAGAGATGTGTGAGGAGGACGTGGAGAGACTGAAGCAGGCTGGAGTGGAGATCCAGGTGGTACAAGTGACCACACCTGACATTGAAGTGGAGGGGGAGTTGGTAAATGTGGAGGAAGTTGAACAAGCAGTGGTTGTATGAGTCGTTTTATCGTTTTCAAAAACTATTCTTTATCTCATGAGCGCATCATTCTGGAGAAGTTTCTCCACAGATGACTCTGCATGTGGGATACAGCATGTGACCTCCGCCATACCACCAAATGACTTTTTACCATTCACTCCCTTTTTGAACTCTCATGTATAGGACAGGAGTGTTTGCTGATATGACAGACCTCACTGTGCTTTTGTTTTGTTTTCACTTCACAGTCATATTCAGTTTGTATTAGTTTAGGTCACAGACCATTCAGTTTTACAGTAAGTGAATGGGGCACACATACCATCTGATGATGCTACACAAGCTTTTGTCATAGTTTTTTTATTATTATTATTATTATTAAGACTGCTGTTGAATATAATTTTGACAATGATTTAAATGATGTGTTAAAAATATACTTGTACAATTAAACTAAGATGCTTTGAGATACTCTGAAAGTGCATTGTTTTAAATGTGTTAATCTCCGGTTTTGAGTAATGTCAGCCGTGTGTGTTAATATACTCATAAAACCTCATTTCCCCAAAAGATTATTTAAGAAATTCATGAATTAATCTTCTAAATTAAGACAATGAAATACATAAAATTGGCTTCAGAAACATGAACTTACTTTTTAGATGGTTAGGGTCATGAAAACTTTGCACAGCCCTTAATTTCTAAACAGAAATCTTATACCTATTTCCTACAAATTCTAGACCTAAAACGTGCCTTGTGTCCACCTTTTTGGTTAATATTATTTCAAATGACTATTCTAAGCATTTGTCTGAATATTTATTCCATTTAAAGTTGAGAAAATTAAATATTTTTACAGACACAGCGAATAAACAGAAATGGCAAGAACACTTCTGTATTTCGTAAAGCATGCATTGTCCATAAACTAATTTAAACCCAATTAATGGACCGTAAAAAGTAGCTCATTAACGTCTGGATAACTGCCTGGCTTCCCACGCTTTGCTTTTGCCGGTGAAGCCTGAAAACCTAACAACCAAAGCGTCACGTTTACAGGACAGGTCACCTGAAGAGCCCTCGGATTGTTGGACAGCTCCTGTGGTACTGAACCCAAATCATTGCGGCCCCACCCACTTCTTTAATCCGCTCTCCTTATTGGCTGAAATACACCCCATGACGTTAGAAGCTCTGCGCTGATTGGTCCTTCCACCTGCTACTAAAGCTAATTTCCTTCTCTACAGACTTTACCGGGGAGCAGCTGCAGCAAAAGCACAGCGCCCAGTGTCCCCAGCACCGGGAGGACAAATCACAACGAGAGGGGTAAAGGGTGTTGCTGCGGGGCCGTGATCATGTGTATAAAGGTAAGACTAGGTTAAAAATCAAATATGTGTGTGTTTTGTGCCGGTTTAACGGTGAGAAATCCCCTGGTTTCTTAGGAATGACGTGTTGCGACGCGAGATAACTTGTCTGTCATTGAATGCGGATTCACATATCAGATTTGTGATGCTTTGAAAGACAAAAAAACACTGTTTTATAGGTTTATAAAGGGCCTTTTTGCTTACAAATAACAGTTAACTTAGTCTTCTGTATTAAATCTCATTACAAAATTGTTTCCAGCGGCGTAATGGTTAAAATTGATGGAGCTTGTATTAGGCTTTAACCTGTAGCTTATAACAAGCTAAACCGAATCCGAACAAATAAGCCTTTATTTACAACAAAACACCTTTTTATGTCGTTTTAAGGTCGTTATGTCCTCCTATCATTGCATTACATATGAAAGAAAAAGCTTATGTGAGAAGTTACAAGATGTACACATCCTATAGGTCTACATTAGGATACTTAAAATTGTTTTCGTCACAGATGGCTGTATACAGTGGCACCAAGCAACGCAACATAGACTATGTGGAAATGACTCCAGCACCTGTTGCTTTCTTGCATTTTTAACCTTTATTTAACCAAGACAATTTAACCAAGGTTGGATTTGTTATATAGTATATAATACATAGGCTATAAGATATTTGGTAGAGTATTGTGTATGACTAATACTTAGTAACCTGAATCGCACTTTTATGATGTATTTCTCATTCATCTGAGGTCCACCCATCCTCAGCACATTATGTAGTTTTTCTTCTCCTATTCTGCCATGCCTTAATGTCTTACTCATTAGAAAACTGGATTGAAAGCTGAAATTTACATACTTTTGAAGCACAAATGGCCCATTTTGATTAGTCTTGTTTTTGATGGTCAACATGAAACATAAATCCTTCTCCATTTGTGTTTTCTTCCATAAAACAAGACTTTGAAATGCTGTGGATTAAAGAAAGATACAAAGAACCAAATATGTCATTGCGTTATTTTATTTCCTGCAAACAGTGTTATGGCAGTAGCTCTTAGACATATCCATCTGTTCTCCGTGCCTTTTTAAAAGATGTCATTGGGGATTTCTCGGCTGTCATACTTAATTTTGTCCATGTGTTATGAGCTCTGCTGTTGTAATATGCAATCAGGACCTAGATAACAATGGTTTGAGTTGGCTGTCTGCAAAGCCGTGTGCCTCAGAACAATGAGTTGTGTGCTAATGTGTGACTGGGATTCAGAGGTCAACCTATTTTGTCCCTATCTGAAATATTTGCTTCTGTTGTCACGGCGCGTTCACTGCTGAGCACTTCATTCTTGTCAGTTGTGGGTCTCCGTTAACACACTGTGACTGTGTTTGCTTTGCATTGCTTTGTATTTACTCTGCTTGTGTCATAATGAAAGTGTGTTAAATGTGCTCTCTTTGTACTTCAGTGCCGTGGTACACTGATACACAGTTGAGGATGGTATGTGGGAATAGATGTATGTTTGAGTATAATTACAGAGTTTTAAGGTGAAGTTAATTTTTATAGATGATGAAATTAAAGTCTATATATTTAATGTTCAATTTGGATCATGCTTGTTCTGCTTTGCAACAAACATTTTATGGTATCCCATTTCCTTTTATCCAATCAGATAAAAGACTATAATGGTTTAAACAATGAACAAGTGAAAACTAGAAACAGGGGAACTGTAGAGACTGTGCTTACAGTAGCCATATGGCGGTTTGTTAGCTCAGAAAGTTAGGTTTATTGTAGGTAGGCGCAATTAATTGATCCTCCTCTTTAGCGCCCAGTGATCACAAAACTCATGTAATTGAGAAAAAAAACGTTTTTTAATACTTGTTTTTATTTATTTATTAATACTTTTTTATGAGATTGTGGAAGTGCACTACATTGTTGATCTTATTTATTTATCTTAATTGTTATGATTGTTTATTTTTTAAGCTATTTATTTATACGTTTGAACATATTATTTGTTTTAAGGAGAATTCACTGTTTTGTGCAATAAATCGAACATATTTCCAAAGTCAATAAGTAATCGTGTAAAATAATCGTGATTTCAATAATGACCAAAATTATTGTGATGATTTTTTTTTTTCTATAATCGTAGCCCTAGTTTTTTGTCAGTTGTGTCTTATTTTTAAAGGTGCTTTGGTTTTACGGTGAAATTCAATGTTAACACTAATCTGTGAAAAGCCTATGTCCACTAGTAATCATGGAAAACAATAAACAGAGAGACATACATCATAAATTTAGTATCTAACTGGATTTGGTTTATATGTAGTTCCTCATGGGTCAGAATGGTCACACTTTGAGCACTTTTTTGCACTTTATTTCATATTCAATCCTAAAGTTAGTTATTATAGACTGACAAAGTATTTCAGAATCTATAGCTGTAGACATTTTAGATGATACTGTGATGTGTTATTTCTGCCTCACAGCTGCAGCGGACGGCCTGAGCCTCTCATGTTTTCCGTTGTTGAAGTGTGTGAAGAGGCTGCTGATGCCCGTTCTGTGATCAGCAGCACAGCGACCGAGCAAACCCTCCTTACTTGCTGTCTTCAGAGACCATCACGAATGACTGACTGTGTGGAGTGAGTAATGACGTTTTGTCATTTTTTTCTTGCACAGTTGTGTAGAGGTTTGAAGGAAATTTCTGTTTTTGGAACTAGGGGCATGCTTGACAAATAGAAAGACTATTGGGTCAATATACTGAGATATAACCTAAAAAACTTAATTACAATGTGAAAAAAGAAATCTTTATTATATACAGACTACAGTCATAGAGTTCAGGAAGTCATAAAGTTAGCTGTTGTGAGGCCGATTTTAGTTTGTTTGATACAGTTGTGCACAATTATTAGGCACACTGTTTCTTAAGTGATCAATTGTCTTGTTGAACAAAGGCAGTGCTTTCTGTTTGAGTCTAAAATGTTTATAGACCTCAAGACTACTGAAGGTCAAGACAAGACAACTTTATATATAAAGCACCAATTGCAACAAAAAGTAATCTCAAGGGAAAACCCAGCACTATCCCCTGGGCAGGACAAGGTAATTACTTTCTCTGGGAAATATATACAATAAGTAATATAATAATAATAATAAGTACCCAGTTATTTATTAGTATGCAGAAGTTCTGTGCACCTAAAAGAATACATTCATTTTGTTAACTTTATCAGTAAGTATAAGGTATGAGCAACAACTTCAAATTGACAAGTAAAAACCTATTTAGTTAACACTGACACAAGGCACCTTTAAAGTATGTCTTCAAATGTCAGTGAGTTGTCAGCCATTGTCTATGTGGAGTATTGTGACTGGACAGTTGTTAGCTGTGAAAAAATACTTTTTTTCCATAGATTTTTCACACAACACTTACTTCTAAGAACTTCCTCGCCAGCAACTAATCCTACAGCCTACTGTTTCTACTGTTTCCTTTCACACACTGTTGAAGGTATTTCCTCATCAAGCACACACTTATATAGCTCTGTCGTCTCTCCTCCTTAGGACCAAGTGCCAGTTAATGGCTTATGCTCAGCCTGAAAAAAGACAAACACACTTGGTCAGCATCCATCGCCAGGCAACCAATAGAGCTGTTATCCAAGAAGCAAAACACAAACCAATGCGTGATAGATGCAGATCCTCTGTGGGGATTGTGTTTCTGTATGAGGTCATTATCAGGTAACCAGATTGCTTTATTAAAGACCTCACCTCTAGGGCCACAGCTTTTAAGGTGTTATAATATTATAGTGAAGCTGTGAAACCATCTTGTCTCTCTGCATTTATCTTATACTTGTTTGTCCCTTGGTCTTTTGTATTTACAGACATGAAAAAACACATAAAAGGCTGGTAACCTGGGCCTGTTGCTTTGTGTTGTCAAGTGGAGGCCTCTTCTGTCGTAGTTATTAGTGCTTTTAGGTTCCCTGAGATCAATGCTTAGATATTCATGGCAGGCCTGCAGGAAGGTGTTTGAAGACTGTGCAGTCTTACAAAAGGGAATTGCTTTGATTTGATACAATATGGATTCATTCATCTTAAAATAGAGATGAATGGAACAGAACACCTGACCAGGGTTAGGGACCTGCTCCCAGTGTTGTCATCACCATGCACTCATTTAGTTCTCCGACCGGCTTCTGTTTTTAAATCCATTTGGTTTTTCCATGATACTTCAGCAGCTACTCTTTTCACTTACATCATCCACATATACACGTGGGATTGGGGTATGTTCCTGCATAAAAGTATGTCGTGTTCTCCAGTGTCCCTATGACATTGTTCAAAGTGTGTTCAAAGACTGATTTGTTTCCGCCTGGCAACCGTTACCCACATCACTGTTTGGAGTTTGTTCAAGCTCTAACTCATTTATAGATTATGGTAGGCTTCTAAAAAGGCTGGTATTGTGCAGGCCTGGGCTGGACAGGTGCACATGAAGATGTTTATTTGATTCTGGCCGGTGTTAGTGTTTGTTAGTGGTGTTAAACTTAATGAAGGGTCATAATCTGTGCCTGGACAAAATTACAGTCTTTAGTCTTTTTTCTTATCACTTACAGATATATAGTACTCATCTAACCCACTCAATAGTTTGCAACAACCTATCCACCACCATCATCCAATATGTGTTATCATTGGGTTTGCTCAAAAACCTCTCCTGACTTATCCCCATCAGCAGTCTGATTGGTTCCTATTCACTTCAGTCAAATGTAGACCAGCATTGTAAAGAATAGCTGTCAATAACACATTTTATGAAAATACATATTATACTGTTGAGCCAGGACAAAAATGCTTAATGTTTAGATGTATCACACCATACTTGGACTATATAACATATAGCAAATTTTCTTCCAATTGAAAACCCATAAGAAAAGACTGCTGGAACTGGAATAATATTATCCTACACATTCACACATTGTGTGTTGCTTTTCTTTATTATAATGTAAAACTTATTACACTGTAGAGAAGAAATTCAAATATTGCATTTTGTCACAACAATATGTCACTTTTTTCTAATGTGGTGCAACTTTATACTACACCTGATAGGCTCTTAATCAGTTTTACACTATATGCTATCACCTTATCATCAGAAAAAACAGACCAGCATTTTTACATCCAAGATGAACTCTTTTTGGTGATTACCAGAGGAATCACAGTAGTAGGGACCATTTGTCATGTGTATAATCCAAATGTCAATATGGCAATCATTAAATGGCAGTTAAAAACATAAATAAATGACTTCTGTGTCTATATTATGCTTCCTGGCAGGTTGTGTGACTGAACAGTCCAGGACTGAGCCCTGACACTATCATCTGTTCTCTCCTCCAACCCCCTGTCCTGCTCCTCTTCCCTCCTACTCAACCTGTGGCCTATTTATATCCTGGAGACTCCCAAGAGCCTGTAAAACCTCTGCGGACCTCTTCAGGACAAGACAACAGGGAGCATGGATCGTACAGCTCACCCATCTAACCTGGCACCTGAGCATGACTGAGGCCTCAGAGGAAGAACACTGCAGTAGCTTTTATTTTTTACAAGAAAACAAAGATGGTGTAGCTATTGGACTGTAAACGAACTATTTACCGAAGAATCCAAAGTGCTGATGAACTAGAAGACTAAACAGATTTTGCTTCTTCATATATCTGAAGGTGAGGTTTGGGTTTTTTTTGTATCTGCTCCATTACAAATTTCTATCAAGAGCACGTACATGAAGTATAACTGAAACTTTTTGGTCTTTAAAGACTCACTAACTTTTTGGGATGTATAAGAATGAGAAGCTTTGGGCTTAATCTTACTCTTAAAGGTCAAGGAACCATTAGTCAAATTGAGGCTATTTTTCCTATGATTTTAAAGGGTCTGTATTTGAAGGTAAACTAATGTAGTGTTGCTTTAAATAAATACTAGCAATGGTTTCCATAGAATTTGGCCCACTATTTTTACATTAATATTAATTTGATTAGTAATTGTAGTAATAGTAGCAGCAATAGTTGTATTGGTATTATGGTATTTATGGCTGAGCCCATCATAGTTTCTGTACATAGAATGAGGGGAAAAACAAAACAAAAAAATGAAATAATTGTTTAATTATTTTATTAGATGCAATTTGTTTTCATTAATTGTGATATAGATTTGATTACACACAGTCTTAGTGTTAGTTCCTGTTCTTTTTCGTGTCTAAGCAGCTTAATGGAAAATCAGACATTCTATTTTGCTCAATACATTGACCAAATCTGTTTCTTCGTCTCTTTCTTTATCTCTAGACCATTACCTCTCACAGCTATGAGCTAATCTTCCTCCAGGCTGGGCATCCTCCGCAGGATGACCGCTGTCTGCCCCACTGACAACAGCCCAGAAGAGGCTGACACCACCACGAAGACGTCAGGCTCCAGAGAGTCGGGGGCAGCAGGCACCACCAGGAGCGGCTCAGCTTCAGGGCCCGATACTGGGGAGTCCAATGGAGATTCGGTCGATGGTTCTGTCGGAGGCACAGCGGGGGTTACGGCCGGCCAGAGGTACAGCCGCTGGAGCCGCCAGGACAGTTCGGACATCAACACGGACGATGAAGGAGCCGCAGTCCGCCGCCTCACTCCACTGGAGAGGCTCAACCTTGATATGTGCCAAGATGAACGGTAGTAGATGACAAAATAATCTAACTTTACACTTTTCATATAACAGTATAATTATAGTTGTGTGTTTTTATATTTTGGGATTGCAACTGTAAGTTTTAGTGTTGCTGATTTAAAAGTTGAAATTTTGTTAAATGTCATTACAGCGTGGTTCGTGAGCTAACAGTAGGAAGAAGAATCGGCTTCTACAAAATTCGAGGGGAAATTGGCTGCGGCAATTTCTCCCATGTTAAGCTGGGAATTCATGCCTTGACTAAAGGTACAACACTGTTGGCATTAATTAAAAGCCTGTGTACCTAAAATGTATGCACAAGTGGCATAGAAACCTTTTTAGAAGCTAAACAGTTTGATTACATGTCCAGTCCCTAAAGGTAGCCTAAACACAAGACAAAAATCTCCCATCCTCTCTCCCTTCTTCCTTTTATTAGATTGAAGTGATAATTTGGCTGATGAGCTGTTTTCATCAATAGGTTGCAACACTAACAAGTGTGTCCTTATGTAGCAATCAACAAATGAGGAGATGTGGGGCTGGCCAGGGGCTGATTCAGCCACAAAGAGGCAGACTGTCTGCTGCCCTTGAACAGATGGATTGATTAGGGATCTTCAGTTTCCGTAGCGACGGCTAAAATTGCTGCATGCCTCATCAAAGACTAAAGGGAGAGAGGAGAATGATTGTGTATCTGTGTACCTGTGAGAGAGAGCATGCCTTCCAGGATTATAGAGTATAACCCATATAAATTGTGCTGTTTATGTGACATCCTATTTTTTTTTCTCTGCTTACAGACTAATCTGTTTATCTATGTATGTAAGTGGTATCATTTAGTCCTCCAAAAACAATAGGAGCTACGATGCATTTTAAATGTTCCCATTGTGAGCTATGTCACAGCTGAAAGTGAGCCTAATGCCAGTGTGAATAATGTATACTGATGCACAATTAGATATCTCCACACCATTTTGCCACTTAAGAACTTTTCAGTATTTGGTTACATAGGGTCTATTTTACTTCTCTGCCATAAATCATTTAGAGAATACAGTCTCGATACTGGTTCTTTGAATCTGATATACTGCACACTTATTTCAGCAGGTGATCTGACACTATGTGAAAATGCTGCAAAAGTTATGTGTTCTAAAATGAATTACATCTAGGGTGTGGTAAATAAAGTCTAGTCTTCTCATTTTACTAATTGCCTTCATATGTGTCCGAGAAATATGAGGTCAAAGTGAGAATCGACCTACCCCCAGGAGAACATTTTGTTTCTGGACAACCGCTAATCCCCCATCAAATTATTCAGAGGCAAGAATCGGCTTGACCTTAAGAGAGTTAAAAACTGTGCTGCAAATCCACTGTTTTTCTATCACCTAGCAACAAGGACAATGTATTTCAGCATACCAATTATTTAAGAAAAAAACCCAAAAACCTTTGCATTGTTATCCTAATATGACTAATATGTCTCTTATTTAACTAGACAAAGTGGCTATCAAGATCCTAGACAAAACCAAGCTGGACCAGAAAACACAGAGGCTACTGTCCAGAGAGATCTCAAGCATGGAGAAACTGCATCATCCCAACATTATTCGTCTGTATGAGGTCAGACCATATTCACTGTAGCTCTTTTGTATTCTGTTATAAAGTACTGTGTGTGGCTTTCACTGAGCATTCATTTGGTTTACATCCATCTGTGTCTTTGTATTCCACTTTGATATTGTGATCACTAATGTTGTCTCATATCCTCTTCAGGTGGTGGAGACTTTGTCACGGTTGCATCTGGTGATGGAGTACGCAGGAGGCGGAGAGCTCTACACAAAGATTACTACTGAAGGAAAACTTTCTGACACCAACAGCAAGATCGTCTTCACTCAGATCCTCTCTGCTGTTAAGCACATGGTCAGCAGACATATGAGAAAAAACACCATGACCAACTCATTCTAAATTTGTATTTTCACATGGAAACTAAAAATGTATAAATGGAAGTTCATTTATTATGAAACTACTTAATTACTAATTATACTTAATGAATAGTTTTCTCTATTTTAACCTGAAAAACAAGCTGATCTTTCTCTAATAGGGCTTCATGTTTTTTCTTCCACAGCACGAAAACAACATCATCCACCGCGACCTTAAGGCTGAAAATGTGTTCTACACCAGCAGCTCTTGTGTGAAGGTGGGAGACTTCGGCTTCAGCACTCTGAGCCGTCGTGACGAGACTCTTAACACGTTCTGTGGCTCTCCTCCTTATGCTGCACCTGAGCTTTTCCGTGATGAGCACTATGTTGGCATTTTTGTGGACATCTGGGCCCTCGGAGTCATGCTGTTCTTTATGGTGACAGGCACCATGCCATTCAGGGCAGATACTGTAGCCAAACTAAAGAGGTGCATCCTGGAGGGTGCTTTTGTTTTGCCCTCCTGGGTGCCCGAGCCATGCCAGAGGCTTATCAGAGGAATCCTTCAGCCCATACCATCTGACCGCTGCACGGTGGAGCAGATGATGGGCTGTGAGTGGCTGCTCCCATTGGACTTTCCAAGGGCAATGGAGCCCTTTAAACTGGACCCTTCTTACTTAGCAGAGACTGATCCATCTGAACTAACGGACGAGGAGAGGGAAGTAAAAACAGCATTGGAGACATTAGGAATCACATCAGAACACATCCTGAACAACCAGGGGAAAGACTGTCGGAGCTCCATTACAGGAGTCTACAGGATCCTGCTGCACCGCACTCACAAAAGAAGAGCTGTAGACACTGTGCCTGTTGTCACACAAGTAACTGGAAATACTACAAGAAGTAAAAAGGAAAGATTAAAAGTGTACCGAAGTTTACGACACACATCCAAACTTTGTGTAATTCTGTGACAAAACCCTCTGCTTTGCTTTGGAATGGAACAGACTAGTCTAGATATAGACTGCATGAATTTTAGTAGAAATAAAAAAAACGTATTGCAGTCTAGCCGTACAAACAAAGACATAAAGGTACTTAACTCCATAGCTTCTGAAATCTGGGATTTCATTATCTTTTTTCTAGTAACGAAATTAGTCTCTGTGAGAATGTTGCTTACAGTCAATCATATTGTGTTTTTTGACAAAAAAGAGGCATTCACATTACATATAAAGTTAAAAATGTCAAATTAATTTATTGATTTCTTTATTTATTTAGAGTTTATTCTTATGATTTAGTACTAATGCTACATTTTGTTATTAATAGCATTACTTAAACGACCTTAAAACCAATTTGCTAAATTAACAAGACGGTCAACATGGAGATGTAACGTCATTGTTTCATTGCACGTTTCTTAAATGCCTTTTGTATTGTTTTGAGATCATGTAGTGTGGTTTCATTGTACAGACAATATGTGAAACAAATCAACAGTGATGGTTTTGCTGGCTGTAAAATGTCAGCTAAAATAAGTTGTCAGTTGTTTTGACTCTAAAAATACATTTGCTTGTTATAGGTATTTTATTTATGTCCTCATCTGAGTCTTTACACTCAAATTCACCTTAACTGAAATAAACATAAAATTACTCATACGACTTTGTCTGCTGTTTCATGATGATATAAAGGGTAATGCACAATGTAGTATGCAATTGTAGCTAATAGTGTAGAGAGAGAAAAGAAGCAGGATTAGAGCATAAAATATATCCATGATTCTGAGGGACGATGCAATAGTAGTTTTTGCCGAACTACAATTCCCAGAAGCAGTCAAGAGGAAGTCGTACATTCCCTTTCCGCTCTGCGCGATGACGCAATTTTTGCCTTGTTGGAAGGTGCTTTCTGTCGGAAGCGCCGTGACAGTAGGCGGTATTCGCGGAGAAACGAGTAAAAGAGAAACCCAAACACCACCGGACCTACTCACTCGAATGGTATTTTGTCCGAACCTGTAAAAAGGTAAGAAACTTTACATCGACATTGTATGTAGACTAAGAACGCAGTTAAAAGTATTAGTGTCAAAAACCAAGACCACACCCTCTTTACAATCTAAGATAGGATAATTAGGCTAACGACGTTAAGGCTAATTAGCTCCTCTTAAACTGCTTAAGTAAATTTTAGAAAAATAACGTTTATAAAGCTCTGAGTAAAGCATCTATACATGCTGCTTTCCTCAGTGGGTCACTGCTTCATAAGTAGGTCATGTTTTTTGCTCGAGTCTACTGTCTGCTGCAGGACAGTATTGTTGCAGGACAATACAGTAACCTTACAGTAAAGCTACATCTGCATCCTTTTTTGACATTTTCTTACTCAGCACGAAATGCAGTGTCAACACGCGAATTAGAATGACTTAAGGGTTATTTGTCTTAATTGTTTTGACACATTAGACATCCCGTGACAAAGGCATGTGGTTGTGGGGGCGGGGCACAATGAAAGATGAGGTCATGTTAAAGCCTGACCATGATGCAATATGGGACTGTTTACTTTTCACTGTTGTGTACGTGTTAATAACAGCAAAGCGGAAGTACAGAATCTTTTTTTCTTTTTTTATTCTTCTGTCCCCCCCCCCCCTTTTTTTTTTAAATCACAACCAACAACACAATAAATAGGCACATAATAATTAAATAATATATAAATGTGTGCTAAAACAATACAGGCATACAAGGAATGAGTGGGAAGTGAGTATTAAGTCATAAATTATATAAATAATGACATTGCAATGAGGCACTTCACTTCATTCAATAAAACACATTTTCAGTAAGTATTAGAAATATAGTGTTATGTATATTCTTTGCATTGAGATTAATGTACTTCAATAATAACAGTTAAGTTTGAGTAAAAGAAGGATGCATTTTAAGGCATAATTTATATTAAAGAATTACTGGTTCAAAACAAAAAATAAAGGCTTATTATGATAAGTTGCATTAAGGTAGTCAACAAAGTGAAAGTACAGTTTATTTACAACAAAACGGTGTTTTCGTATGTGTGTTTTCTTTTTTGGCAAGTGTATTTGATATTCCTTACTTGTGCTATAATAAAATTGCATTTAAATATTTCTGACAGTTTTCCCAATGTAGCTTTTTATATATGTATCATATTTATCTTACCCCCCTGACCCATCTGACCCTTCTGTTGTCACAGATGTCAGTACCTGAAGACCTCCCAGAAATGGAGGGAACAGACCTGTTAGGTCTCCTGTTCCAGGACGGTCAAGATGGATCTACAGAGCCTTTCTTTCCTGATGGAAATGGACTCATTGAATCCTGGCTCTCTGAACAAGATGTAAGATAAATGCCCATCATATCACTCTCTAGTTATACTGGTACTGGTATTAGTGCAACCAGTATTTAATTATTTATTTTAATTATGTCAAAGCAAAGTGTCTGCTTGCACCTTTCTTTTGTTAAAATGAATTCTCAAAAGTAAAAAACTGGAAAACGCATGTAATCACAAAATGAAGTGGATCCTGTTTAATATAAAGTAACTTGTAACTAAATTAAAATAGTTATTAATAATTCCCATACTTACTTTCTTATGAAGATGCTGCCTGGGCTGGACACTGAAGACTTCCTGTCCAGCCTGTTGGACGAGGACATGGATACTATCTGTCCCTCACACTCTCCTCTGGGCAGTGACAGTGGCATCTCTGACGACAGCAGCACCGGCGGGGGGCTCCCACATAACAACACTCCAGGGTGCCACAGTCCCCACGGCAGTGACATTGACGTCGTTCCCAGTCCGAGCTACTCCCAACCGAGTCCAGTGCACTCTGATCCCACACTGACCCCTGGAGAGCTCTACACAGAGAGCCCAGAGGCGTTGACAGTTCAGGCAGATCACAGCTACTCTCTGCTGCAGAGCCCTGACAGGGACATGGACGTCCTGCAGAGCGTCAGGGCCGAGAAACTCGACACTGATGTCTTCATCGATTTAGGTTTGTAAAGAGGAAACTCTTATATGTATGTATTATTATTATATCATTGCTCTGTTGTGATTCATAATTACACAAGGGAGAATCCAGTGGCTCTTATTTTAGACAAATTATGTTAAACGTACTCCATTCAGTTTTAACTCATTTGAATCATTTTTTGGCACAAATTATTGACTCAATTCATTGAGAATGGCTGAATCATTGAATACTATTATATTATCATTATCACACACAGTTTTTGCATCATTTCTTATCATAAGGTATTTGGCTATCCCTGCTTCTTAAAAGGAATACATATAGGTCTTTAATAAGCAAGAAAAAAAACAATAATACCAGTCTGTTAGTTTATTAAACTGTGACTGTGAGAAGTTGTTTTTTTTACTCCATTACTGATGTTTTCACTGTGATGTTATTCTTGGTAGGGGTTACTGTTGGTAAAATGTGTTGTTGTCCTCTGCACAGATGACCTGGTCGGTGAGGCAACTGAGGGAGAGGAGGACGTCACCAGTGAGCCGCCCTGTACTTTGGACGTTGAGGACATGGACCAAGATTCAACACAATTCAAACAAACTGAACAGGTTTGTTTGTTAAACTGTTCTATTTCCTAAAGACTTCAGAGACAATAGTTGACTAAAGAGAAATTCCTTAATAGATCCTTTTAGCCATTTAGAATATACTAACAAGGTTTATGTGTATATATGGGTCAGTTACATGAAGCAGTGTATTTGACTAGATTTTCTTTTCTTTTTTCAGTTTCAGTTTAAAGAGATTGTGCTCACGGAGGAGGAGAAGCGACTTCTGGCCAAAGAGGGCGCTACTATTCCAACACACATGCCTCTCACAAAGGTAATTCATCGAAGTCTACAGTCACTGGCACTTGTACACATTACTTTTTAATTGTTGCATATTGATAATTTTTGAAGCTATAAATGTTTTTAGAATTAGCATGACATGTTTTTATTCTTTTCCTTTTGCTAGGAAAATACTTGGACTTTGTCTTGTGTGGTGCAGGTGTTAGTAAAAACCCTGCTGTCAGCTTTTGTTGTGAAGGGCTGTATTTGTGTAACAGGCCGAGGAGAGGACCTTGAAGAGAGTGAGGAGGAAGATCCGTAACAAGCAGTCCGCTCAGGAAAGCCGCAAGAAGAAGAAGGTCTATGTTGATGGATTGGAAAACAGGTGCGGAGTATTTTTGTCCATAAAGGTGGAATGAACAATGCATCAGATTCGATTAATCCAATTTTTATGTCTGAATGATGTGAAAAATAATTGTCTCATAATCGGGTTTAAAAGAACTCTGTAAATGCTAAAGAGAGATATTGCCAGAGAAAAGTAGTAATGGTGTGATGCAGGAAGTTGCTGTAAAGACTTTCATTAAAGCTAAATTTAATAGTTTTTATAGCAAGGAACAATCTATTAAAATGTATTTTATTTAGCCCTATTGCCCTGTCCTATCTTAAAGACAACTGGTGATCGCAGGGGGACTTTAACAAAGCTTTGTCTCTGTTTCAGGGTTGCTATCTGCACCGCTCACAACCTGGAGCTGCAGAAGAAAGTTCAGCTTCTTCAGAAACAGAACATGTAAGAACTCACAGATGTTGCTCTACTGTATCATTATCACACACTCAAATAAAGGATTATTAATGTGTCGTATTCATCGGTTCACAGGTCTTTAATAGAGCAGCTGAAGAAACTACAGTCTATGGTAAAAATGTCAACAATGAAAGCGAGCACTACCAGCACTTGTGTTATGGTAAGAGCCTCAGCAGAGTACAAACTGACATGTATTATTGTTGCTCTAGTGTACTGTATGTGTGAGCTTCCTCTGTGCTCTCAGCTTAATTCTACCTCTGGGACTTTCCTTCCAGGTGTTCCTGCTCTCATTCTGCCTCATCATCTTTCCTTCTGTCAATCCCTTTGGCAGCAAACCAGAACAAAAGGAGCTCTACACTCCATCCTCAGGTGAGAGTACTATTTAGAAAAATAAGGCAGATTGTTACTGAAACTTAAGGGTAAACATCCACATCAGCAAAACACAAACATATTCTTTGCACCTTGTTGACTTTAATCATTTTATTTCAACAGTTCTTTAACAACGACTTTAAGAAAGACTCTATAAGACTTCATTAATCATTTTCTTATTTCTGCCCCATGTCACTGCAGTTATCTCCAGGACCTTGCGCTCTCTGCCTCCCGACAGCACCGATGCCATCCCCTACCTTGAGCCCGAAGACGAGACGCTCATCTTAGTGCCTCAGGAAGTGGAAAATGTAAAAGCTATCTTTGCCGGCGGTCAGAAGAATCACACTCCTGACTATCAGCGAGTAGAGCAGCCCGACTCAGAAACAGGTGTCAACAGTAACTCCTCTGCGGACTTTCCCGGTGCTAGTCAGGCTATGGAAATAAAGCCAGGGCAGGCAGGAGCTGGGGATTCATTACAGGAAGCCCCCATTGATAAAGGAGTGGCCTCTGCTGTGGCATATGAGGCACCAGGCTCCAAAGAAAACTGGATAGAGAGAAATCCCCCGTCTGTCATTTTACAACAGCACCGTTCAGATGAAATGTAGTAGACCAGGTGCTGAGTGTAACCAGCAGAGGGAGCCATATTCACCATATTCAATATTTTAGGTAGGGAAGCTTGAACTTGTAAAAGAAGGAAGGGAAACACTGATATTAAGTTAAAGGATCTTATTTCTGCCCCTACATCCCCCTCTAACAGCCTTCTGATGTACTACTGTTACTTCATTTGCACTTTGGTCTGGTTTCCTTGTTTTGTGAGGCATGAACCGTTGGAGAGAGATTCCCCTGTTTTAGTACTGTGTAAGCTACCTAAAGAATAGGACTCTGCTGAGATTAAAATCATGCTTGGACATTATATGTTGGCACCAAAAAAATAAAATGTGTCTTAGATTATAATGAATGAAGTAAGACTAATAGCAATCATTTGCATATCATAAGATTCCAGGGATAACTTTGTTAGACTTGATGTGGTAACTAGTCAACAACCTCCATTATGTCGTAGAAAAATGCTGCTTTACTCTCATTAAGCTTGATCAAAAGTGGTCGTTTGACCACTGTGATGCATAAGCCATTGCAGGACATTTGGCCATGTAGAAGACTTGTAAAGTTATTAGTATTTCCCTTGTAACAAGGGTATCATGCTTCTTTTCATTTTGGAATGTTTTGCTTTTGTTTGTTTTTTTAATGTTGTACAGTGAAGCAATGAGTAATGCAAATTCTAGTTTTAGCAAAACGCTGAACCATTGACCATGCAGTAGTTATCAGACCCCTCCACTCCTCAACCTGTTTCCAGCTGGGACAGTTCTTACCTTTATATACTGTACGTCTTGAATACATTGGCACTTGGAAAAAAGGGATTTGATACATATTTACTCTGTAATGTGTCGCAGTAAAGTATACTCAAAAATGTAATGACCTGTATTGTCAGTGAGGCATTTTTGTTTTGTTTTTTAAATATTTTCTATGTTACTATTGGTATTAAACAAGATTTAAATGTTATTGGAACAGACTTCTTGTTATAATCAGTACTTAATGAGATTTTAAATGTTGATCATGCACTGGCATTTGTCTGGCAACAAAGTGTAAATAGGCTTAATAATGATTGTAGCTCAGCTGTACATTTTGAATTGTTTATGTATAAGACATGTCTGGACATCTATAATAAACCTTTTATACATCAACATTGGATTTGAGACTGCACTTGATTATGTTTCATACAGACTCATTCTCACATTGGTTAAGTACTGTCTAATACTGATTAAGACTTGGGTATAGTTCCAGCTTAGTCCCGGTTAAGACCTAGATGGGTCCTAATTTGGCCTTGGATATAGTCCCTCTTTTGTCCAGGTTTCAGTTTTGGATCAGTCCCAGTTTAGTCCAGGTTTAGACCTAGTTTAGATTTCTGATGATGCTGTATGAATAATACACTTACATTGCAATCAGTACTGTTGGAAATTATACTTGCAAATGATAATAATTTACATACATTTGCATTACTTTTCCAACAAGACAACACCTGTCTTTGTTGGCAAACAGTAGGCCATCTCTTATGGAAGGTAGTACTTCCTTCATTGACTTGACTTCTCCGCTGGTACCTTGTTTTTTTTCCTATGCAGCCTGGGAAACCCCCATTTCCTTCTTGGCTTGTTGCTCACAGTCTCATTTTCTTGACAGTTTCTAGGAAGTCTTTTCATTTCTAATTAATACATGCCACAGCAATGACATTTCATTTGACTAACTGTTCCTGATGTTTATGTAATTTGGAAATGCTTTAACTTTCTCCAAGCTTGTTTTTGTTTTCTTCTGAAGCCTGCTTTATGGATATATTTGTGTCACTTTAAAAGTATTGGGGAATAACAGGAGCAGAGAGTCCGGGATGAGTCACCATTAGGAGCTGAGAACTGAGTCACTGCATGTCCGGACAAGTTATATGGGCCAAAGGTCGCTCTGTGGACCACCAGCAGATGGCGCAGTCAGCTCACAATAACCCTGGAGTCCTGTGTTGGTGTACAGTGGATCTGGTGAAGTTAAGATGAAAGGTCTTTCAAATCAGAAAGCACCTTGATTTGCATTTAAATGTCAAAGTGGTTTGGCATTTCAATATGTCAACAAACTTGCCCTGGTTTTGGGCAGCTCTGAGTAACTTCTTCGGGAAAATGTACTGTTTACTGGAGATACAATGATAATAATAAGGTTTGTAATGATTCATGATGTAAGAGGTGTTGTCCTGAGCTACACTGGACAGTACTGGGTTTAGTGTGCTTTAGGCTTGTGTTGACCATTGTTTTGTTCCGTGTTAGAGGGTTTGGTTCTGGTTTAATCAGGTGACATTGGTCCTCGGTTTAGTTCTATGTGTAGTCGTGGACTTAGTCCTAGTTCAGTCCTAGTTTAATGCTGACTGCTCTGGTTTAGTCCTTGATTGGGCCTAGTTCTCTTAGGGGATAGTCTTGGATTAGTCAAGGTTTGGTCCTGGGGTAGGCCTTGTTTACTTCTGTGTGTAGTCCTAGTTTGTCCCATGTTAGTCCCGGTTTAGTTCCAGACTTTCTAGGAGTGGTTTTAGTCCATGGTTTTGACTGGGCTTTGTCCTGGATTATTCCAGTTTATCTCCTGTTTGGTCCTATAGTTTTGATATGTTTTTTTTTCAGGTGCAGTCCTGGTCTTAGTTCTGGATCCTGTTTGAGATCTACCGTTCAATCCTACTTTTGTCCTGACTTTGGCCCTAGTCTGGTCCTGGTTAAGACCCAGTTAGACCTAGTTTCACTTTAGTTCGAGGTTTAGCCCTGGAGTAAACCTAGTTTAATTCTTGATTAGGTTTTGGGTTTAGTTTCTTGGGTTTAGTCATAGTAAGTCCTTGATCCTAATATGGCCCTGGGTTGAGAGTCCAGACTGTTCTTCAGGTTGTTCTGTTGTATTTCATAAATATTGTGTAAAGATGACTTATAACAGTATGCACCTCCATCCTGGACACTGTTGAAGCTCCCCCGAGTGCCTTTTTAATGCATGCCACCACCTTGTTAGTATCTGACAAACATCTAGTTTATTTAAAAGGTAAATGGAGGAAGTACGCTGCATGTGTCACTGTTTACACCCAACATCACTGATATTGCATTGAAAATTAATAAGTGACCTCTGATAAACGACCCTCCTGTCTGTGGCACGTGGCTGTGATGGAGGGAGGGGCTGTGCGCATCTGTTGAGCATCTGCCAAGAGCCACTAAAGCCTCTGGAGTGTGCTCCTAAACAGACCCCCGGGCCGTAGAAGCACCAGGAGCAGGTGGAGGCTATTGTTGTGACACAAAGTCGCCTTTTTGTCCGACACGCGTCAGGACAGACTGGTCAATTAAGTAAGCCTCCTTCACGCAGAGCAGAGGGTGGCGTGTGTCGGGCTCCAAGCTGCTAGAGCTGCTCAGAGCTTCTTCTAGAACAGCCTTGTGCCGCTGGGGGCAGCTCACACACTGTTGGATAACACAGGTTGAATATGTTTACCGGCTGTAGGTGTTTATTAAAGGAAAGAGAAGAGGGAAAGGCTCTAAAAATAGCGCACGGGCACATGGGGAAGTGCGGGCTGTTTCAGAAACGATAGTGGAATACATGTATCCGACTGTTTTCTCCAGAAGTGGCCACCATATATCTGTTTGTCCTTTGTTTCACATGCACAAGTCCAAATTGGTTTAAAAACGCCCACTTGAAAACAACATTTGCTGCATAACTATTATATAAGACGAATGGTTCAATGGTGCCCAAGAAAAGGCGAGGCAAAAACAAAGAGAACACACTGCAGCATCCATCTGTGCCCGATACAACTCAATACAAGCAACATAAACAATTATCTGTGCACTTTTGACACCCACTGCCTCATTTATAGAGAGAGCAAAGCATGCATTAGAGTGCGTAATTAAGGTTAGTTGTGTAGTTTCTTACAATGTGATGATGTTGTCTTGTGGGGCAAGGTGGGTTTGTTAGTGGAAGGTTTGAGGGGGGATTTCTTGAAAACGCGTAATCTCGCCCCCACGTGGGGTTGTCAACAAGCCGAAATCAGCCCTGCGGGACTTTTGCTTTCCTCGCACAACAGCGCGCTCTCAGCCAATGGCAGCAGTCGAGCGGGGGAAAACACCGCCCCTTGCCGAGAAACCACGCAGACTCGCTATAAGAACACCCACAGCCGGCTTACAGCTCAGAATAACGACAGAGACACCACACAGAGCGAGAGCCCAAAGACTTAACGCGCTATCCGCTGGATTCTACTTCGCTTTGGATTATAACTATGACTCTGGAAGAGATGCAGGGACAAGAGACTGCAATGGACAACACCGACAGGTAACGGCGTTTAACATTTTCGACTGGAATAGCATTGTTCAGTGAGTTTTCAAGCCTTGTATCGGTTTCTACAGTGTTCTTATGAGTTATTTTTTCCTGTCAGGGTGCAAAGTGCAGGCGCAGCGCTGGAGGAGCTGCTACTTGCCGCAAAAAAGGAAGACTACCTGACAGTTGGAGTTTACGAGTCTGCAAAAGTCATGAATGTGTAAGTATCTACATCCCAAACTTGATTATTTACAACTTTCATGACAATATATCCTCATTAGTTTAAGGAATGCAAGCTTTTCTGATTCTAATTCCTTTGTGTGGCTCATCCGCAGTGACCCAGACAGTGTGGCATTCTGCGTCTTGGCCACAGACGAGGAGTACGAGTGTGACATCGCTCTGCAGATCCACTTCACGCTCATCCAGGCTTTCTGCTTCGACAACGACATCAACGTGGTGCGCGTGAGCGACATCGACCGCCTCGCAGACCTCGTGGGCGCCGACGAGAGCGGGGAGCCCAAGGACATGCACTGCATCCTAGTCACGGTAAGCTCACCCACGTCTAGACTCGATGGTGGAGACAGCTCATTATGAATCACCCATGCATCAAAGAGTAGTCTGTGGACGCTGTTCTGAACATGTTTGCCTGTTCTTTTTGATCACAGAGCCCCAGTGCAAACCCATGGAAGCACTCCTCTCTGGACACACTGGGCTTGTTCTGCGAGGAGAGACGCAGTGTGTACGACTGGGTGCCAGCTATCACTCTCCCTGAGCGTTGAGAAGGTGCGCCACTTTACTCTGATGTTTTTGCCGAGTGAAGATACAAGGAGCTGGAGGTGTAGAGCCTTTGCCGCCTCATCTGTCTGGATTAAAGAGGCTTCTGCGAATGTGCACAGCCTCCCGGTGCATCCTGGGACAGTGTTGGCTCATGGGGTCCAAGCTGAAAAGGTCACATGAGGTGGGACCAGATGGAAAGCAAAGATGGACACTGAGAAGGAGTAATGGAAAGTGATTTATTGGTGACTTAGCAGGACCAATGGGATGCTAAGAGGAGAAGGCAAGAAGTGAGAAGCTGGACTGTGACCTCGTTTGAAGGGAACATTGTGGTGTTCAGAAAATGTCTGGACTTGTGAGTTTCTTTAGCCACAGCCGTCAGGACTTTGATGGAGCAAACAGAGACTCTTCCTGATTGGAGCTGTCTATATGGACTATGTTTTGGTTTTTTTTTACTTTTGCAAAACAATGCATTACAGAGTTATTTTATTGATTGTACCTTTTTCAATGTTTTGTTAATAAATACTTGGAAAACAAAGTTATATTCTCTGAGAAGTTCTTCTTCATCGCTAAACTCGTCACACAGTGCAGAGCTACGGCTAATTTTGCAGCACAGTGTGAGAATGAGGAAGTAGTGCATGACAGAGTGGAGAGATGAGGTAGAAAGTCACTGTGGGTGGCAGATGGAAGGAAAGATGAAACGAGACGGTGCAGAAAAAAAGCCGAAGAAAAAGAGTAGTTGCGACATAATGATACAGTAGTGGGGACTGAGTGACCCTGTAGCTCCAGAGCAGAGCACACCAGCTGCCACACACGACAGCTTGCACTTTTGCTGCAGCCAGAATGAAGCCTGGCCTGACTCTAGTTAGGTCTTTGAGGGTGGTGGGGGTCTTTTGTTTCTGTGCACACTGGCAGCTGGGGTTAGAGAGGTCTCTGTGTCACTGGGTGTGCAACACTGTGGCTCATCCAACTAGAAAGTATTGTGTAAATTGTGCTGCTGTAAGGCACAAAGATGGCATGTCAGATGGAGTTAGCAAATAGGCTCATTTCAGAATGATTAGAATCTGTGTAGTGAATTGGCATAGTTCAATATGGTGCGATAGTTAGTAGAGCCTATGCTTCAATACTACAATGTAAAGCAGAGGACGAGGGCATGTTTATATGACTTATATGACTTTTAATAAGGTTCCCTGCATGAAACATGTAGAGGAACACTTCAGACTAAAGAAGGCACATTTAAGTTGCTCAAAAAGTAATTAAATGGGGAAAAAAATTGTTTTATGGAAAAAAAAACCCAAAGAATGAAAAATAGGTGAAAAAATAGGCCAAAAAATGTAAAGAATAAAAAATGTAAAGAATAATAGTAAAAAATAATAAAAATGGAAAAACTAACCCAAGAATAAAATTGAAAAAGGAGATAATATGGTTATAAAAAAACATGCATCCAGCAAATCGTTGATGTACTGCATTTTTGCATGCATTGTGCAGTAACCTTGACAGATATAACAGCATCCATACAGACAAGCAGAGCCACTTCATAACCTGCAAGTAAAGAGTTACAGTCTCCCCAGTGTGGTGCACTGTGGAGGTTTGCCACAGACTTGATGTATCCCACAGTGGCAAAGTTAACAGTGGACAAAGCAATATAGTGTACCATCATGCTTTGCACTGAAAACATCTGAAAATGAGAAAGAATGAACTTTTTAGAAAATAACGCAAAGCACATGGCAATTTTTTACATGACATTTTAAGTTGGCGCTCAGTATAAAAAACGTAAGAGAAATATGTTCAAATAAAATAATGAGACCTGGATAAAAATGTAAAAAAAAAATCTAATTCTACAAATTGCTCTAATAGAAAACTGAAATAGAAAACAAATTTATTAAAAAAAGAAAAAAATGAAAATAAACTGGATAAAAATAAATAAGAAAATTAAAAGATGTGGAAAAAAAGGGAAAAAAGAAACATGAAAATCATGAAGAAAATCAAACAAGGACACCTGAATAAAAATTTGAAAAGAATAGCTCAAATAGAAAAGTACTCTGCAATATTCGGCAAAGGTGAAAAAAAATAAATAAATAATAAAATGCTAAAAAGTAAAATAACACAAAAAAGGAAAAATTGGTAAAATGCAAGATACAAAAAACATACAAGTAAACAACTTCAAAGACATACAAAATTGCATATTTTCATTGTGCATGATGCAATAAACCGCACCCGTAGAATGTGTATAGTGAACTACTTTATTATCCACTTTAGTGCAAGTCAAGAGCTACAGTTCTGTCATAAACATGTACAGACTCATCACATGCAGTCACAGCAGAAAAAAGGAGTGGAAATGCAGGCTGTTGTAGCAGAATGAGGGTCAGTAGAATAAAGTGCAGCAGGTAAAGGAAGCGGCGGGAGGTTTGTGGTTGAGTCTGACAGTAAAGAGTGTGGGCCACATCAAAGACATCAGCGGCTTCAGAAGAACTCATCTGGTGTTTCCCGGCAGCACCTCGAGCTCTTGGCGACCACTCGTTGGTCAAACTGTGCATGTGGAGTTACAGAGATGAAATGGAAGTGAAGAGTCAGTCTCTGCACATGCTCAGTGCTGCAAGGTCTGTTCTTAGAAGAAGGGAAGCTCCACTCAGAGAGAGGATTAGTGTAAAGATGTAAACGGGGGCTTTCCATTAATGACCTTTTCTCTGGGGTTTATATGAACCATCAAGTAAATGACCATATTTCATAACAAAACTATAGTGACTAAAATGATCCAGTAGAAATCATAATGTCAGTTGTGATATGACGATTATAGTAAAGTAATCTTAGTGGAATTGTATGGGGACAGCACCAATTTGAGAATATTGTCCATGAGTCTGAATAATGACATTTGTTTCTGCAACTGCACTCACACTGGTAACCTGTACAGTGCCTGAGCACGTTTCAACACCTAATGCACAGAGCAGGGTTTGGCTTGGTTAGAAGAGGTGTGCCGAGGCAAGGTTATGTACAAGTGCCAGTGCGAGACATACACATGGCATATCATTGATGAGGTCGCTAAACTCTTTACTGTCTATTTGACCAGGACAATGCACAATGCACTATAAGCCGCTGAAAACCTTTTTCATAGTTTTTGGGTTATTCTTCTCAACAAAAACAGCAAGAGTTTGCATTGGTAGATTTTTTGAGAGTTGTGTTTTCCACTGTACATTTCAAACATCTAATAAACAAAAGAGTCATAGGAGAGGCATCTGTGCTTGTGGCAGTGTGAGTGCAGGTCAATGGGGGACACGGACAGGAAACAATTGTACTCCGGGACAACTCAAATGAATTGACAGTAGACTAGTGTGAAGAACATCTAGAGATAATTTGTTGTATTATTACGGTTCTGCAAAAAAGCAATTATGTTCACATCAATCTCACTACAAAAACTGACCAAGAGTGAATGATTACAATGTTCTGTTAACACGTTTTGCTTTTTAATAAATTCAATTGTGTTTATATAGACCAGTATCACAATAACAATTGCTTCAAAAGGCTTTACAAAGACAAGGCAATGAATAGACAAACAGGTTATACTAGACACCCTCGTCCTTAGACCCTCCATCAGGATCAGAGGAAAAACTCCAAAAAACTCAGCCGGGGAGAAAGAGGAACCTCAGGCAGAACCACAGAAGGAGGATCCACTCCCAGGACGGACAGGCTGTGCAGTAGATGTGTCCAGAACAGTCACTGAGTCAAATAGTCCATCATGTGTACAAATGAATGGGAATAAATATAGTCCATGATAATATCAGCAGGAACAGTTCATCCATCTGAGTGAGAAGAACTGGGGTCAAGGGGGGTCCATGGGTTGGGACAGGATCCCAGATAAGGGCACAGCTAAGGTACAATCATCACTGGGACGGCACAAAAGCATGCAATATCTTTGAAAAACAAATAAATCACAGCATGCAAAGCATTTAACTATAATCACAACCCTTTAAGAATATACTTTCTTTATTGCATACTGTAAATGTGGTAGAGAGCATTTTACTTGCGACCAAATCGCAACATATACAGTACATTCAGTCTATAATCACAAAGAAGCACCAGTACTTTGCTGAGAAAATCCTTGACCCACTTTGGATAAAAGTTACACTGACTGTGACAGATAGTCTTTGTTCTCTCTCTAAACCATATCTCTGCTGCTGTAAGTCCAGATATCTGCCTTTCTGTTTCTAGCAACAACTGATGCAAGTTTGCAAAAGCATGCTTGTTTTCCATGTCCCTTCGGCTACTGCTAAATACGGAACAAAGTGCAACTCAAGCTGGTGTTGAACTGAACTCTGTCTGCTGCTATTTGTGTGAAGTTAACAAACATCTTCTCTATGGGCTGCTGCGGTGCCAAAGCCTGGAGCAACAGTCCAGACTGTCAAAGCAGGCTGACTGTCTGCACAAGGTCTGAGCCAGAGATTCAGAGCTGTGATAGACTCAAAGGGAGCCAGACTAGACTGATGTATGTCTCACTGAGAAATATTTGTTATTAATCCAAGCACATAAACTATAAACCTCACAAGTCTGGCCTTATATTGCTTTTGTAAAGCTAATTAAAGCGAACTTTAATAGAAGAATGCACGCCAAGCTAGTTATATAAATAATCAAATATATAACAGTTCAATCCTTGTAAGCTACAGGTACAGTTTTATTATCACTTATTGTCTACAATGCATTAAACACCAGCAGAACCTGTGAATTGAATTAGTGAGTCTGTAACATGTAGAAAATTAGAGCAGCTTTGTGAAGTTAAAGCTCATAAACCTGGGAATAAACTGGAAACTGTCTACTGTTTTTGCTGCAGTATTCTGCACCGGTACATATTGTTGGCTAATGGCCGTTTCTGCTTCAAAAGCCTGGATCCAGTTGGTCTCTTTCAGTCTATTACAGCAACATTCTGGTTTTAACTCAACAGTAAAACATAGTGTATAGGTATCATCCACTGCAATATTTACCAAAAGAACAGCTGATGTAACCAAGGATTTTGATGAGTTGGCCCATTGCAGTTTGAATCTACAGTAAATAGTGCTATGCACTTGTTTGTATACTGACAGATCGTTTAATACTATTTGTTCTTATTGAAAATAGTTTGTTCAGTACTGTAAACCCTACTCACTTATATCTGAGTAATATATGAATGCAGAGCTATGCTTTAATGTGCCATATAATTATTGAGGAGAGTGTAATTTATTGCAATTGGACAGTTAAAGGCAGTACCAGTCATCACTTGCTTTTTACCCACTACAGAAGTTACAGTATGCCCTTCCATACTGGGATCCCCTCAGATTCCCACACTCCTAGTCCCGAGTGTAAATGGTGACTGCTTCCCAGGCCCGTTGGTATAGAGTGATACTCCGCCCTTCCCAGAGCCATTACTTTGGCTAGCTGTGGTCCCTTCTTCCCATTCCCTTCTCTTCTGACTTACAGTAACCACATGGAGATGAGATTACATGATGAGCTGGCAGGCAGCGTCCTCACTTGCCCCACCCAGCTTCAGCGCTCGCCTTTCTCTCTCTCGCACGGACAGATTGGTACCATGAGCTCATGGCCCAGCTGGCTCAGGCCGGCTGTATACAGAGAGATAGATAGATGGATGGGTAGATGGCTGGTGTTGGGTGTCTCTAATCTAAGTATGTGTCACTCACTGGAGAAATGAGCTGCTCCAACTCCTACAATATGCAACATTTATAAGTTCTTCGATTCAGAGTGCAGGGAATTTCTCATGGCTACACTGGCCAAGGTTAGTACACCAGCTATGATAAGATATACTTTTTTCAACGCAGCAGATAACTTTGCAAGCCCATACTTGAGACAATTTTGGAAGCTAAAGAAGTCCAAGACACAATTGTGCACTTGAACATTTCATGCACATTGTCTTTCAGCTGTAGATTATATACATTAGCAACTAGAAGCAGCAGTGACTCAAAGCAAAGTAGCACAAACTTATCTCTACCTTGTCCTGTTCACTAAAATGAACCCATAGATTTTTGGCATTCTAAGTTAGCTTTGATGTTGCACTTGTTACAGTCTGCAACATTCATGGCATTCTCCTCCTCCTCCTTGGCTCCTGGGTTGTGTCAGGTCAGTCTTTGAGAAGCTCTGATTACTAGTTAACTAAGCTCCAACTTTTCAAATTCGCAGTTATCTTAGGAGTGGATCACTCGTTCTATGAAGTTTCTCCTTTTTCCCAAGGCTGTTTTTTTTCCTTAACCTGATGGAGGGTCTAAGAACAGGGGGTGTTGTCTTCTACGTTCTCTGTCTCTATTTGCTAACTTATTTGTCTCTGTAAAGCCCTGGCAACTGCTGCATGGGACAGAACTATTGGACCTAAAATACACTGTTAAAATAGGGCTGCTGTTGCTGTACGTACATGCCATCATACTGCTCTAATGGACCCTGAACTCTGCAGAAAGTATGAGTACAATGTAGCGGTTAACAAACAAAAGAATGATGAAGATGGTCAGCAATAGAACAAGATAGATGCATCCAGTGAATAGATATTGTTTATGCTACTTTTTTGTGCTGTTTTGGTTAATGACATAAAAAGAAGGGCCATTTATTGTATTGGACATGGACATACATAAATCTCTTGAAAGAATGTGCATAAATACAGGAAATAAGACAGTAGTTTGGAAAGTGGACTGCAACTTGTATCTTTTTAAAGTCTTATTCATTTAAATAGTGCATTAAAATGTTCTCAGTCCACACTGTGCAAAATGTGTACATTAGAATGAAAAGTATTAGGAATTTAATATTAAAAATAAAATTAAAGTAAAGAATGTGGGGGAGCTGAGGTCAAGGCTGCCACTCAACAATCCCCTTCCACACAAGTCCTGACCGAGGCTGATGTTTGTGTAGCATCACTATCCGTCTGTCAGTGTGACCCGACCTGGGCGGTGCTGTGGTTGCGGTTGAGGTGGCTGCACATCACTGTCAAAGCAAACATACTCACACATAGAGCACACCACACACCTGGGTTTCAGGGGGCGACCTCACCGACAGTAGGGATGACATCACACCTTGAGCGGTTTCTGCAAAGCCTATAATCAAGACTCAAACAGCTGTGAGTGTGAGCCGAGGGCACGGTGACCACACTCGCACACACCTGACCTACACCAGCGCTGTGCCCCGGAGGCTAGGGTGACATACACACAGCAGGCCATTGAAGGTGAGGTCATTAGACACTCTTGGCTCCAGTTAAAGCACAACACGGTCAAAGCAGAGACTGAATGGTTAAAAATAGCAGGTGATACTGTACTGTCTGCACAATGATTCTTTATTAGGATTGAAGAGAGTCTACAGAGGGTGCTAGTCTGACGAATAGAAGGCTATAGTTATATATAGTAAATTAGCCTCATTTGCTAGACATATCTTTATCAGTCAGAGTCAGAAAACAAGGAAGGAGGAAGTGTCTAGGGAGCGGGAAGTCCGGCCATCTCTAAAGCTAGTGCTGTGTTGCCATGAAGCTCAAAACTACTTTGGAAACTACCCTCTAATGTCAAAAACTCCCTGGTTGTTTTTGTGCAGTATACAGTCATGTGAAGGTTTGTTTTCAATTTCTGCAGAAATTGCCAGGGGATTGCATCAGGCTGTTTATTTAGCAGCATCCAAATGGACAGGCTGAAAAAAACATACAATACATCTGACTGTATTTCTATTACTGACATGTTCATGTGTGTACTCATTTGACTTTTTATATCCACAGTGACCACATAAAACCCTGGTACAATTATCAGATTTCAAATGTGATCTCCTCATAGTATTTCATATTAATCCGACACCATGACAACAGAGAGCGCATAATGCCAGATAGTGAGGTGGGTGAAATGTCTTGATGAGATTTGGAGAGCATCTCAAGTGTGAGAAAAGTGATATGATGCCTGATGGACCGATCACATGAGGAGCTGGACCTGCCTCTTTACATAAGCTGCGATGAGATCAGTTTAAAAAGCCAAGGCTATTTCAGGACAGCAGCGTGAGCCTTGGCCGAGCCTTTCCGAGTGTCTCCTGGATTATTCTAGCAGCTAAAGTTGGCAGGAGACGTGGGTGGAAAGAGAAAATAAACAGCCTCAGATGCACCGATGTCTTATTGGGACTTCAGTGTCAACACCAAAACATTCAGGATGTACTTTCTTTGTTCTGGTCCACTTTACACCACATTCAAAAATAAACAGCCTGTCCAATTCCTAACCTTCATTGCACTATGGAGAACATGGATAGCCTGCTAGCCTTTAGCAATACGCCTGGTATTTCCAGGAGCTAAGGTGGAGGTGGAATTGGAGTTGACAGTATTGTTGTAGGTAACCTATTACCACATATTGTGGCAAGACTATAGCCTCTTTTCTGCCCCTTCCTGTGATTCAGGCTGGAATTTCCTCCAACAGAAATCCCATTGCAGTCAGCCTTGTGTATGATCCATATGTGACAAGGCAAGCCACTGTACCCTTTAACCATTTTATGCTGCTCCCTGGTGCTCTGTCCAAAAGCCTACTGGTCACTCATGTGAAGTGTTCTGTACTTGCTACAAAAACTCTTTACACAATGGGGTGAAAGTAATAAATTATGTGAAAAAAAAACAAAAAAACACTAAATTGAAACCAAGGAGCAGATGGCTAATTTTCTTAAAGAAACACAAAAGCAAGTGGTATTCTTGTTTTTAGGCTTTTACTTTTGATTGCACACCTCGTTTGTGATTGATAACAGACCCATTCATCACCGAACCATCATCCAACCTTGTTCCATCTCATCTTTGTGATGCTTCTGAGTTTTTTCAGGATAAACAAAAGTGGCTACTGACATGGACAGAACTGAGAATAGAAAATCGCTCAGTCATGACTAAATGCTTGCAGCCTGTTCAGAATGTTTAGACACTGGAAGCCACCATTAACGTTCATACCATACTATTGTTTCTAAAATGTTGCATAAGAATGCATGCTTCGCCAAAAATGCAAAATATTGACTCAAACAGAAACAGCTGCACATGCCAAACATTGAGTTTCTTATGGAGTCACATTTTTCTGTAGGTTAACTGATAGTGGCATTTGATGAATGCATGAATGGTTTCTGTTTGTCCCTCCTACTCTTTTTCTTCTGCCTGCATCAGCATTCATTTCATATTTTGAACTTTACACTGAATACCAGACTGGTTGAGGTAGTTCAATGGCAATGCTAGTGAGTTGCCAAATATGGGGAGCAGTCTGTAGACTCCGGCAGGGCTGTCACATTACTCACATAGCTGAACTTATCCTTTCTGAAACACATGTACCAGAAGCCATGCCAGGAATCCGCTCTCATAACTGGCGCTCCTGCAGGAAAGCAACAGGAAGCAGTGACCATACAAGCACAGTCTGCTGCAAATGTCAAATGCAACACACACACATACACAAAGGGGAAACAAATGGGCGGAAAGTTGCATGCTTTTTGCTCATCTGATCTGATCACAGACGCCGCCTCAGACACCGACTGCAGCGGTGTTCAAGGGGAGCGTAAACAGAGAGAGACAGCGCAGCGGCAGTGTAAATTCCAAATTCCATCGCGATGAGGCGAGGGGCTGTTTTAACAAAACAAAGTAGTACAGGACATAGCTGTGTTCATTCTCTTCCTAATACGGATCAGCCACAATGTACAGTCAAGACATATGTGCCCACTGTAAGGCAAACACAAGTGAACAGTTACTGTAAACAGAAGTGTAATTAAACCTGCATTTCAACAGCTTTGTTCACAATAGATTCAAAAGTGGAGTCAAGTGTGAACAAACCAGAATCCATATGACTTTGGTGTAATTTAGACACATGTTTTCTGATAAACTCTAACATGCAGACTAACAAAATACAACCAAATACATCAAAATCTGCTTAAAAATGACATTGGCCATTTGTTTATAGTAACATAGCTGAAACTATACAAGTGTGTTTGCATGTCTAGTCCAAAGATGACAAGTATTTTTATTTTTTTTTCTAGGAGAAAAGGAAAGAGATATCTGAACAGAGCCAGAGTGCACAGTAAATCGCGCGAGTGCCAGACAGCCTCTCTAGTTTCACTTCACATACTAATTAGGATCCTTGAGGGCAGGCTGAGCGGCCAGGGACATAGCATGCCAGGACACAGAGAAAGGACAGCAAAGGGGAGGAGGAGACGACGGGACATGAAGGCAACAGGAGGATCCCTGGTGAAGGCCTTGTTTGCTTGCAGACAGTCGTCATTGGTTTACAGGTCAGGGTTTCAGGCCAAGGATGATGCAGGAATTTCAAACAAATGAGAAAAAAGAACTCAAATAGGCTGTGTTTATGAGTTGCAAACGTACACTGGAATTCAAATAGTGTAATGATACATGCACATGTAAACATATCTATGCATGCGATCCGACAGCATGATAGCCCTGGTGAACGCTGGTTAAAGATTAAATGACCACAACATGTTTACCAGGTTTCCTAAGCATACATATTTTTCTTGAGAGTTCAAAACATCCAACTTAAGCTGGTCAGTTATTACGTCATAATGTCCAATGTGCACAGACTGAGCATGTTCTTGGAAATTATCTTATCTAATGACACCTCAGCTCCAGCAACAGCCTGAAAACATACAGTGATAAACAGCAGCCAGAATGTATGTTCCCACCATGGACTGTAAAGGAATACTTGACCTGTGACTTGTATCATCATTCACACTAGTTATGGAGCAAGAAGGCATTGGGCTTTCATCTTGTTGGAGTCAGCCAGAGCAACAGATATTGGTCAGATTTACTGAGGTGTTGCATCATTACAAAACCTGTTAATGGAGCAAAGTGGTTGTTTTCCAGTTTAACTAAAGGGTTGCACTGTTAAGCGAAGGAAAAAGTGTGAACTCAGTTGCCTTTGTTTTTATGAAACAAAACAAAACTAGACGGTGGAGTATTTACACAGCTTTATTCTCTCAGGTTTGCAACACTATTTTGATGATTGTCAGTGCTGCCAACTGATTCCTAGGAAATCCCAGCAAATGTCAAGTCATTTCTGGAGAAGCACTGATCTGATGTCAACAAAAAGTCTCCAGGCTGTGGGTTGTCCATTTTTCAAACATTAAAAACAATAGTAATACTGTTTTTATTTGTTTTTTTTCCTCTGATGGTAGCATTAGTAGGATTCAGTTTACAGGGTCTGGCTCAGGAGAAAGTACAGTCTCAGCGGAGTAGTCTCTGTATAAACTCTTTTAATGCATAAAAAAATAATTGGAAATTAAATAATAAATTAAAAAAATATTTTTTCAGTGTAATTGGGCTTTGTGGTGCCGACCCTTGTTATTACATGAGCCACTAAAAAAGCCATAGTCCATGCTTTCTACTGTGCACGGTCCTCACACAGTTAATTACCAGTAGCACAAACAACAGAAAGACCTACAGTATTTTAGATTGGGAACAACAAACAGGCCTAAAAAGAAAAATATGCAGGCTCAAGTTAAAAGTTACTTTAAGTGTGACCAAAGTGAGCTACATTTGCTGCATTTGGATTTGAAATTCGTCCCAGAGGAAGATTGGAAGAGCAAAACAATTTTGCACCGGGTGTAAAGAGAAAAAGATATGTTTTCCAAGGACTTTTCAAGGGGCTGATGCAATTGCCCCTCTTCCTTGCTCATCTTTTTTCATAGCAACATACCATACTTAACCTAGTAACACAGTGAGGGCGCATGGCAACAGTGGATGGCTTTATCCCGCCTCCTCTTCCTCATCACAGTGTTTCTGTTTGAGACCAGCTGCAGAACCACTGCTCTGCACCTACACATTCACTGTTTATGTGCCAGTCCTGCTATTGATGAAAAACAAAAATAAGCTCTTTTTGTTTTGCCAGTGTTACTTAATCTCCCGGCACATGCAGAGGAAAAAAGAGAAGGGGGGCAGTGGGTAGTGCTGTGAGGCCCGGCTGGCAGCCAATCAGAGTGCAGGATTAGCTAGAGGCATGCATAAACACACGTTGTTGCTGTTGGTAACAGATATGTGATTGGCTGCCGGGAGAAGTTGCTCAATGGGATAGGTGTCCCAGTGTGTGGGTATTTTGATCAACGTTATGACTGTTTATGTGCTATTATGCTCTTTAATAACCTTGTTATTCTTCACCCAAATGTTCTCAATACTGTGTGGCCCAAACACTGAGGCTGAGCCAGGACAGAGCACTCTGTGCTAAATTTCTTGAACTTTTGTTACCCTTGCCTCATCAGTAAACAGGCACACAGTGCTTTGGGCAGGCTCACTGGTAAAATGACAGCAGAGGGATATGACGCTGGAGCACAGGTCACTGACACTGCAGCACACAATGCACCTGCATTACCTACGTCTGTTGTTTATTATACAGAGACACCATGTTTTCTGTAACTTATAAACTACTCCACATTTCTATGCAAGCTTTTCTTTAGCATAGCAATGAAACAGCACACTGTAACAATAATATCTGCAGGATGGACATATCCACACCAACAGATTCTCCTTTTGCATTTTTGGAATCAGAAATTCATTGCATGTCTTTGGACAGTTTGTAGAAGTGAGGAAGAACAACACATGCAAAGTCCAGTCAGTCCAGTCACTCTGGGCAAGAGTGCAAAGATCACCCTCAGTGTTCCTTCATGTTTTCCCCAGAAGCTGGAGCACACACACACACACACACACACACACACACACACACACACACTGCTGCACATGCTGTCTTTGTTTACATGCAGGTCCTTCCTGAAAGGGGCGGTGCTACAAGCTGCATTCCTGAGTTGCTTTGGAAACAGTGCTTGTACAGTAGCCAATGGGGATGCAGGGATTATGACATATGTGTTTGTGTTTGAATTAATCAAACACTGGTATCTATCAGGAAGTGTGTTCACTGGGGGAGATATTTTTAATCAGCTCTCTCAAGGAAGAAAACAATAACAATGAGTGGATCGAACAAACATACAAACGCTAAGCCAATTAGGAAGCAACAGTTTAATCTTTGTAATGTGTTTATATGACAGCTTTAAATGAAAGGAGATAAAGCACGTGTTTTGTTGTTTTGTTGGTCTTTTCATAATGGTCACATAAAAGCTGTTTGCATAAGCAGTTACCACACCACTATTACTGTATCTGAAATAAGTAGCACCTGTGTACATGCACACACGCTCCCATTTACAGCTGGTATTGTTATGACAGCAGATAAACGCTGGTTCTGGCACCTGGCCCAGGTTCTTTTACCATCAATCAAACTGTCTTCCAGTTAACAGGGACTTTATCATGGTCAACACACACAGATAGTACAAATTATACAACATGCCATTCTGGGAACTTATTAAAGTGCTTTTTTTAGACTTCTTTTTTTCAGATGATGTTAGAGTAGCCTGTTGGTTCAAAAATATGGAGGATTACATCAAATTCTTTGTAACTCAACCTAAATGCTTTCTGTCTGATACTAGTTTATGTTCTTACTTTTGTTATTTAGCATGATGTGAACAAAACATATTACAATGTGATGTATTGTGACAGAAGGCACTGTGCACTGTGATACTGTGTTGTCCCAGCTAAATGAAAAATTAAGTTGAATTTGATAAGACAACACATCAAAAAACATGTGAATTATTAATTATTATTATTAATATGCAAACAAATGGTTATCTTTACATACACTTTAATTGCATTGTAGCTCCCATTATGTGCATGCAATATAAGTCCTGTGTTTGTTTATGTATGTATGTATGTATGCTTGAGTGAGACCTATGTGTTGATACAGGATGCAGCTGCAGCGAGCAAACACTAACATGAGAGTATACACTTCTCCATCTGTGTATACTCATTCAGAAGTGCATTCAGGGGCTTCCTCGTACTGAATGTCATCCTCTTTTCTTACTGCCTTTAATCCACGAGTGTCTCTTCAGCTGAATGTGGCCTGAGGACAGAGCAGCACTGATCTAATCAGTAATCCCACTTTTCCCCTCCTCTGTATGTCGGTGCAATCATGTTTGACAGTTTATCATAAAAGCATTAAAAAACAAAAGCAAAAGTCAGAGTGGACTTGGTACCAGAGTAATATTATTTCTGTCACAACAGGAAGGATGAAATAGGAGACAAAGGAAGAGCCTGCGAGTGGTGGATTCAGTGTCTCGCCTCAGGCTACCTAAAGGTGATTGTCAGGACACGGAAGGGAGCTGAGGGTTTGAATAAATGGAAGGTGAAGCAGCAGATAAAAGAGGAAAATGGAGAATTTAAAAATACCATTTCTTTAAAATGAGCATAAACATACTCACAGAAAATATTCACAAGACAGAATATTCAGATCACACTTGAAGGTCTACTCTTATTGTGCTCATCCATTATAATTCCAGGTTGCACACAAAACACATCTCGACTGTTTACCTTTTATGCTATTTATTTGGTGAATGAATGTACAAAGTATGGCGTTTATGCTGCTGCATGGTAGTCATAGTTGGACTCATACAGGTTTCCATAGAACTTAACGTTGACAGATCATACAATGTCCCTGTTCACTCAAGAGTAGAAGGTTGTTTATTTGCAGCATGAATTTGTACTAATGCATTTATTTGTTTTTTTTCTTAACAATAGAACCAACTTTTGGCCCATTCTTTTTAAAGAATGAATGACTCCTTTGTCCTGGCCCAGAGCAAGATGAGCAGTGTACAAGACAAAGAAAGGAACCAACCAACCACAACACCCTCAGCAGACTCCTACAACTCTACCCGGCAACCACTGCACACTGCAGCCGACTATGCCAGTGCAAACAAACACCGACATGCATGTGCGCTCAGAGGCATGAATGCACGCATCAAACAAAAGACTGTGCAAAGTTTGTCATTGTCTCTGTCACTTTGCATAAATGAGTGAGGAGTTCTGCTCTTGCTTTCTGTGGAAGCTGGACAAAGAGGAAGTTTGCATCTTTATTAGGTAATCATTTCTCTTTGTGTGTGTGAGGCTATGACTGTAATCTGCATATTTACATACACAGGGGTCATGTGTGGGCAAGCTTTAGCCACAAGCCCGGAGCAAGGCGATTTCATTGACGTCTGACTTGGAAACTGACAAAGCCAGACTTTGTTGCCTTTGTGGGCGACCGACAGAAACAGCCTTTGAGTGTTTTTGATTGCGTCGAGCAAGTGGGTGAGTGTGTTTCTGAGCAAAAGGAACATGAATTCCTTAAGCACATGCGTTTACCATTGTCTACGCAATTTCAAACGCACTTTAAATGAGCAATGAACCCACGGTCCTCCCTCTGTCAATCTCCACACACGCCTCACAGGGTAAGTGTGCCATATGGGACTTCTTTTAGGACTTTTTAGACTACACTGTGCTCTTTCTCCTCTCAAACCACCTTCTCTGTGCACACTCACACACACCAATCCCTGAGGGCTTGTTCCCTTTTGAAGTGATCTTACTCACTCTTACACTGTGGCAGGTGTGAGGCACCCGTCAGGTGTGTGTGTGTCATCAGCCATATGGCCTTTTTGTTTCTAAGCACACACCTGATCGGCCTCTTGCAGAAATCCACAAACTGTTGCAAACAAACACATTCATCTGCATTTAGTCTCTCTCTGAAGCAGCTGCAGACTGTGTTTACAGACTGGTTAAAGCACAAGCAAGGGCAAATCACAGCAGTCGCCGGGCTCACACTCCACCAATCAGCAAATACGCTTAGCAGCCATCAGCCAATCAGAGAGTAGAGACCTGCAGCTAACCAATCCCAGCAGGAGTCAGAAGCTGAAGCAGTTAGAGATAGATACACCAATCCTGAGCAAAGCATTGATGTGTTGTTTTGAACTTCTTTCTTTATAGTTAAGAATGTTTGATTCAATGCACTTACTTTGTAATCCTAACTTTAGATCCGTTAATACAGAGGGAATACACAGGGCAATCCAACTTTACACAAGATCAGTCGGTTGAGGAATAAACCCTGCCGTGTTTTGTCAAGGGTATGAGCAAAGTGAGAGGAGAAGGCTGTAGATGCTGCAAGATGATGAAACTGCAGCCCAAAATGGCAACACCATGCCACTTGCAGGCTCTTACTAAAAGCAATACACACTTTCATACAGCAATTTACACAAGCATCTTTGTTTATATCGCTATTTGTCAATCCATTCTTGATCTATAACTGAGACAGTCAGGTTCAGACTATTAGACATTTGATTAAGGTTAGAGAAGAAAAAAAACTATTGCATTAATTCATCAGTTATCCAATATCGTTACATTACTTAAAAGACATTTAAAACCAATTTGAAAGCCTTGACTAAATGAAAACTGAACAATACAATCTATAGATACATCTTATATGGTAAAACCACATGCATTTTATTAAAGCACTTTCTCAACCAGTAAATGCAGAATGAGCACTGAAACAGCATTTCCACAGTGTGTGTGCATGTGTATGTACTGTGTAAGATGAAAGGTGTGCCAGAGTTCTCTGAGGACACGTAAACCCTGTGTCTTCATGGACAATAAAAGAAAGAGGCGTGTCATTGACACACGTGCTGCCAACTGTTGCAGAGACACAAAGCCAACATAAAAACCACTTTAGGGCCCCCTCCCCACAACCACGGCACACTCCAAAATCATGAGCCGTGTACACCCTATCCCGGCTCCATTGTCCCAAACCAATGAATGAGTGGAGGTTAGTGTGTTTGTGTGTGAGGACAGCTGGCCCTCTGGCTCCATCAGTAGCAGCTGCCCCAGCCACGGACCCTCGGGGTGAAACAGTGCAGATTAGAGGCTGCTGGGGTGAGAGGGTGGGCTGATGAGTGTGTGTGTGTCTGTGTGTGTGTGGCATGCTGAAGTGTGTCTATGGACTTATACAATCACTGAATAGACCACTACCCTGTTCTTTGTTCTGTGCATGGGCCACTCTTCCCTTTTGTAAACATACCCCACCATGACAAAAGATAATGATAAATCCATGAATACACAGATATTTTTGTGAACAGCATTTACATGCTAACTGATTTTACTAAAGTTATTTGTTGTGCATTGTGCAAGTGCATTTATAATATGCTATGATGTCAACTCATTTCACTCATGTTCATTGTTGTTTTGCGTAAACATAACCAGGACACTAAAAGAAATGAGAACAACAGTACTTCTGTACTAGGGTTTGGGTAATGCTATATTGGACTATAATCACCAGTTTATCTCCTAACAACAATCAAACTCACTGTGCATGCCCAGAATCTTCTCCTTTTTTTTAGCAGGTGTTTAATGTATCACCGCACACTGCTTATATGTACTTACTTGAGCACTTGTGATTGTTTTGTGTGGATGGAGATGGAGACAGTGAAAGTCTATGGGCCAGACAGCGGGATGGAGCCGGAGACCCAAAGTTGAGGTCCCCACTGAGTTTGGCGTGGAGGCCAGCCAGTAACTGTGACAGCTGTTCCTCCTGTCTATAGGACATTTGAGCTGGGCCCTTTCAAAAAATACAAGCCTGTGATGAAGAATGATGGGGCCAACTCCTCTGTGGTTGTGTGTAAAGAAGAGGGAAAAAAAAACAGCTTTTCATGAAGGGCGTATGGAGATAAAGAGTGGCACACTTCAGGGAGAGTGGAGCAGACTGACATCAACCACCTTTGGAGAGCCGTTTACTGCCCTGTTTTTTAAACCCTGGTGATGCATTAAAACACAATGCCCCTGCCAGACGCAGTTTGTTGACACAGAGGAGTCATTGGAAGCTTCACAACAACATGATATTTACACAGCAGCCAGGCCCCCGTGCAAATCTGGGGGCTTGTTAATCAAAAGCCCCATTAGGCTGTGATTCAGTCTCTACTTTGACGAGGCTTGAATGGCACACACAAGAGGAGGTTAAAAGCCTTAATGAGGATTGAGTCATACTGTATGGCCGGGTGATGGAGGCAAATCATGGAAAAAAGGATAAATAAAGAGAGATGACACAACGTTTTATAATGTCAGTAATGAAATAACACTCTCGTTATAGTATGTAATGGCTGATTTGTAATCTAGGATCACTTGTCAATCCCTCTGCTTTTCAGGTTATGTTTACGTTTCAATGACTAACCCTGCTTTTATGTGAGAGCACAATCGGTGGCTTTAGGTCACCTAGCAGATAAGTGATACAAACAAAAATACATGTAACGTAAAAGTGCAATTGATCAAGGAACCTCTATGACATGAAGCCTATGTTGCGCGTCACATGAACAAAAACAAGATTAAAGTAACAATACAATAACAGTTAATAAACAATGATAGCTGTTCCAATGAAATTACAGCTCTATGGATGTATTTAGTTGTATTTCACCACAGCATCAGTGAATGTGTATATATTTATGTCCCTGTCACACGTCGATCCCTGCTCGGTGTCTTGCAGAGCAGTGCAATGATATTTTCTCTCCTTTATTCTTGTCCAATGCTAACCCCGGTTGATTCTTGGATCTTCACGCACTGCACCCTCCTCCAATTGTCATACATCCTCCGTTGGCACCGCAAACCCGCTGACCCCCGGTCGCCATGGCAACCTGTCAGTTTGATCCAGAAAGACAGCTCTATTCAGGTTGTCTTTGTCTCCCGTGACAACCAACGGGCATACTTAATTAGGCCGAGGGGTGCCCCAGTAATTAAAATGACGGTTGATTCCATTACACGGCCTTTGTCTGCTCTTTTGTTTCTTCGCTCACATTTTCATTAGCGTTTGTCTGAAAACATAACTCCGTCACTCAAAGCAAACAGAGAACAATAGAGATTTCATAAACTGTGAAAAGTTAAATGAGGCCACGGAGGATAGATAGACCGTCCTTACATGCTCCATCATGGAAAACATGAACCTTTCACATACATCTATCGTCATGTACAGATAAAGAAAAGGTCTATTCAATAGCAGCAGGAGAGAACAGTTCAAGGGAAGGAGCTAGGATTGACATTCTGAAAGCAAAATACCAGAAATTATTGTAAAACATATTAAATTATTATAGACTGAGCTGGTCTTTGCATTTATACACAGTAAAAATGAAGCATAAAGAATTCATGTTTATTTGAACGCACCAGGTTTGCACTGTTTACATTAGACTTCAACCTGTTAAAAATGGTTTCTACCAGCCTAAAACTGGAATTCAAAGTGCAATTCAAAGCTTCAAAGTGGATTAACTTGGGCATTAATTGGTTTTAAGGAGCTTTAATCTAGTTACAGGTGGATGAATTATTATTGACTGTATGTACAGTTACGTTATGTAAGCACAGTGTTTGTAATTTCTTTACACTGAAATAGTGGCAGCAAAACAGGACAGGGAGTTATTTTTTACTGTAACTGTTACATTTTTTACTAGTGTAGAATAGTGTAGCAGTCCAAAAAGAGTGTTACATAATGGATTGGGTAGAAGAGAATGGAATAACCCTTTTGTTCGATGACGTTATGCAGTTTGTGTTCTATATTAAACAAACTGTTACTTAAATTGCATAAATCCTCAACATTTCCAGGGACCCAGGGTGGTGAATGGTAGATTGGTGTCCTTAGTTACTCTGATTACAGTTAGTTAAACATTTGGCTAAACTTAAAAAGATTCTTGTGTGCTTTCATTGAGATACTGTTTATTCAAGCATGCTACTTGTACTGGCTTTTATCTTCTCCAAACCATGAGCAGGTGATACTCTTGCTAAAGTATAGCCTGACTGTTGCTACAGCTGGAAAACTGAGCGCATCAAATGCCAATGGCTCTTTATTAATCAGATGCACCCACTCCAGTTAATCTGAATAAGCACAAGTAAACAGAGGTTAATTCCACGTCTTACTTACTGTTTGCCTCCTCAGGAAGCACACACTTTGCATTTGGCAGACATAATCGGAAACTATTAGTGGGTAATTACAAACTAAACAGGACATGGTGTATATTCTTGTATTTAATGCACTCAGCTGTATTTGAAAGGAAGAAAGTGTAATTTCCAAAACTACAGGAGAAACATGGAGGTGTTTGGAGCAAAGGTCGCAGGAACTAAACTGAAAGAGGAAGTAAAGTGAGAAATTAAACATGACTCTGTTCTGAAGCTGGAGGCATATCCAATAATACACCAGAAAAGACCAAAGATCAAAGCTCAAAACAACCAGACAACCACAAATAACCACGGATGCTGGATAGTGCAAGGGTGAGTTCCCAAAGAGATCAGGGAATAAATTTGGTCACAATTAGAAACCTGTTGAATACCATTGCCCGATGGAGTGCTACAGGGCTTCAGTGTCAGGACAGGATGAGCCAGTGCCCAAACATCAGTACATGTTTCCTAGAGGATAACAATAGGCTGAGTGTATTAATACAGAGCTCTGCTACAACTGGCATTACATAAAATAACAACGTGAGGCTGTCAGCTGATTGTGCCGACCTTTCACACAGAAGAACCCTTGCTCTTGGCGTGATTATCCTGACACACTCCACTTGTTTTCACTCTGATCTTCAGATTGAGATCAGTTGACAGCTCTGAAAGAAGCATGTATGCACACAAACACACATCCACCTGCCTGCAACAAATAGAGGCCACACTTCTGCTGTTGTGTCTGTAAACACACACACACACGGTTACAGAGTGTAAACGCAAACTCAACTTTTAGTTGAATCAGAGAGCTTTCTTGCCCCTATCTGCTTCACTGTTTGTGTGTACAACAGCACACGCCACTGAGGACTTGATAACAATCTGTCGACCACACTTTCTACCTGCATCTACTTGTCTGACCTGCTTTAATAAGCCACCAGTCTCAATATCAGGCTACTGTGGTCTGCAACTTTCAAGTCGTAGCCTAAGTCAGGGTAAGTTGAATGAAAAACATGCTTTATTTACAAGAAGAGCAGTTGGAAGGGAACCTGTCTGCCTTCCTCACATATTGATCTAATCGTTATGACCCAGTTGTTTAGCTTTTTGGCAAGTGGCCTGTGCATTTCTTAAAGAAGTTCAAAACATTTAAACATAAAACTCAGTAATAAATCAGTGTTAAGCACTCTCTGACAGTTGGGCTGTTTCTATAGTCCTTTATATGCTATACTGTCTTTAACCTGACTTCACCTATATGCACTGCATGTATAAACACAACCCACACAATTCTCCCTCAGAGGACATCCTGCTGGTGACCTAGTATAACCTCCCACTGTTGTTGATGTCGGCAGGTCATGTATATGTTATTGACATTTAGTGCGTGGCTACTGCTGCGACTACGCCGACTGTGGAGGCCTCATATTCTCTGCAGCTTGTTGTTTCAGAGAAGTTCAAATGTATAAGTAGAACTGCTATCAGTGCAATGACCACCAGCATTATTGAACAACACAGAGCAGCCAGTGGACGTCTGAGTTCAGTGAGCTACAGGACAGAACGACATGAGAACTCCTTCCCGACTGCCATAAGACTGTACAATCAATCTGTCTGTGGAACATGTCTGAAGCAACTAATTTGAAGAGACCTAACAAGTGAATTTCCCCTTGAGGATTGAATTGGTTTGAATTAAACTGATCCAACCTGAGTCATTGATACCGCTGTGTTGCGTGTCACACCTTGTTCCCACTGTGCAATACCCCTCTAAAAACACACCAGGACAGTCTGGGGTTCATGACACAATAAAAATCAATTGCCTGAAACTGTACTGTTAAAATGCATGACCAGTTTCAGTCCAAATTTGTCAAGGTCAACCTAACATACCTTCATAATGTAATTGACAGAGAAGCTACCATTACTGAGTGTTTCTGGCAGCATTCTCAGGCTGCGTCACATACTCCAAAAGATTTGCAGTGGTGTTAAAGTAAATTAGGAGTAAATGCGGTTGTCTGCCTCTAAATGTCAGGTCAGGACATAACTGGTGATTGTCCTGGATGTACCTTGTCTCAAACCCTAACACCGATCTAATAACTGCTTTAAAACACATAAATCTCAAGAGTTTTCATATGCCTATGTGATTAGTTACATTCCTCTTCTCTGTCTGTACACAACTAATCCTTAAATGTGTAATCAGCAACAAACCCTTGCACCTAATTACCATTTGTTCTATATGCCATGGTACTAAGATAGCCTTTTTATGATAAACAAGACTTTTTGTGTGTAAATCCCAGGTTTCACTCAGTTCAGAAGTTCCTTTAAGGTCTTGTCTGCAGTATACAGTGTGCATGCACAAACACGAAGCTCACGCAAGCTTACTTACTTGAAATGGCTCGGGGCTTTAACTGAGTCACGTCATAAAATTGTTTTTCATGTTATTGTTGTGACAAAGACAGGTTGTTTGTGTGTGTGTGCTATGGGCGTGTTTGTATTTGGTGCAAAGAGAGAAGAGCATATCCAGCTGTTCATACACTGGAGTCAACTCAATAAAGAGCTACATTTAATGTGGAGGCAGTAAATGTGGAAGTGGGCAGTGGCTCCATTCAGTATGCTGTGTGTGCATTTGTCAAGAAACTGAAGGTCAGCTGCTCTTTTAAGTCAACGGGTCAAAATCATTTGATAAAATAAGTATTATCTAGCTTTTGGTCTCTTTGTTCCAAGATAAGGTACATTTAACAGAAGCAGCGTATTAGCAACAACAGCAAAGACATCATTTAATAAGGCAAGAGAACAAGCAGTATAAAAGCAGAGAAGCGCAATGGTTCAACAGTAAAAAGAACAATTCATTTTATCAATAGACAAAAATCACTGAAGGACTCCAAGAACATCAATGAACTCTTTACATACTCTGCAGGGCACCCATGGTTTCCAGGCAGTGAAACAATTTGGAAATTGACTCATATTTTCTGGAAATTATACATTTTCCAAGAAATTGTGTGTTTTAGCCCCTTACAGAACCCCTTACAAAGCCCCATACAAACATCAGAGCAGAATAACTCCATTCAACAGTATTCTTAAATTGTCCTTCTGAGAGAATTTCTGAGAAAAATCATTCGGTTTCACAAAGTCTTCTGGGACTACAGTCCAGATCAGACCATAAAGAAGACTGGCTACTGTTGCAGGGCTGGAGACTGGGGCTGTATTTTCTGCATAAAGCCTATAATGCAGTGTAAGCAATTCATAATTTCATGAGTTAATTTCAAGGCTGAGAAGTGTGTAAGAGTGCTTCTCCATGTTGTTGGGATTGGTTCTTGCAGAATAAGTTTTTCCGAAATGAAGTTTGAGTTTAGGCTCCAGAAGTGAGTAAAACAAATTTGTCATTAATCATATGTCTGTTTGTAAAAAAAAAATGTTTTGAATAGTCAACAAATATAGTAAATATCACAGAAAATGATTTCTTAAAAAGAGTGAAACACTGAATGTGACTCAAAACATGTTTGTAATGTGTATTGGCTCTTCCTTTAGTTTAACAGCAAAAGGAAATATTTCATCTGTCCATCTTCCTGTTTGATACAGTCTGCCAACTTGTTCCAGATGCTCAGTCACAGGCACGGCATCTTCTACTCCTCCTTAGCTCCTGGGGAATATCTGTACATATTAAAAAGAAGGGAAGGGAATCAAAAAGAAAAAAATATGACTCACAAAAGTCAGTATTGTCTTACTATACTTATTTACATACCTCAAGGGCAATGTTGTCAGATTACCTTGCACAACTACTATTAATAGACACTTTTCATGGTAAATGCTGATGTTGTGATACTAAATGTACTTGGTGCATTCAACACCTTCTCTTTAACCACAGAAGCTGACTACTTGCAGATTATGCTTGGCCTGTTTTGTTTACTTTGCCATATCTAAGAAACGCTCAGTATTTCTCAAATAGAGTTCAGGCCTGGGTGTGAAACTGGACTCTGCATTGGCACACTCTCACACCTTAGTAACAGTACACTCAACCTGTCCATGTTAGACCCAAACCCTGTGGCGGAAACTGAGCCAGTGGAGAGGAAAAGGTGAAAGATCAGCTTCGCACTCGGTTGTGACATGAGGCTGTCCGGGAGGCACCTTAATCCTCGGGCCAGGGGGGATTCCAGTGGTCTTTAGCCGATTATGGAAGGGTCAGCATTCCCTCGCTTCAGGGAAACGGTGGAGTATTGAAGTGAAGCGAGATGGTGTGAGGTTAAATACCTGTGTGAGATGTGGCCTTTCACAGAAAAGAGAGAAATGAGGGTTTTGTGTGAGTGTGTTTGCTGGCAGATTTGCAAAGGTACATTTTCACTGGAGTGCAACCTGTACCACTTTGGTAAATCTGGCTTCAGTTACAACAGCGTGGTACAGGTACTAAAAAGTGCCATTAAACACTGCAAACTGATGATTGGATGACAGAGCCTTCTCTCATTGGTGAAAAAAGGCATATGGCAAAATGTATGTTCTTATTATGAAGCTTCTAAATGTTGTGCTATTTTCAAATAAACAAAACTAGCTTTGATTAGCACCAGATGTTTTGAGTCGGGATTTTATTTTAGTTTAAGATTTTTGTGCTTGTGCTTCAAAAACTCATATTGCATTTATATATCATTAGTATCAGATGCACAGATTCATACCGGGGAAAAGTTTATCAGTGCTGTTCCTGAAAAAGTTTAGAACATTCTTGGGTTTTGTTACACAACAAACCAGTGTGTTTTGGCATCATGTAAATGGCCGCTTAAAAAGACAGGAGTGACCATGAATAGTGGCTTCATAAAATTTTGGAAACTGCTGCAGCTCTCTCAATTTAAAACTCAAGAATTTGTGAAGAAATCGGAAACAGCTTGTTCTATTTATACATGCAACAATACACAAGTAAACTTCCAGTCTCTTAAACCATCACACACAAAGACTTCCTCTTTTTCATTCTACTTAATGCAAGCACACATACATTCTGCTTCAAACATGATTTATAAAGAAACAAAGCATGTGTGGTAGGCCTCTTCAGGGGTAACAGGTACTGAGCTCTGCTGTGCTGGCACAAACCACACTGTCCTGCTCAGGAGACAGATGTCTTGAGATTCCAGGAAAAAAACATTGTGAGGTGAGTTCCAGAGAGATCAGAAGAGGGGCTGGAAAGTCCAAGCTGACTCACCGTGTTGTCACCTTCACACAATACAGCAGAGCTGAAAGACAGGAACATGCACCCAGTCAAACTCAGCTGAGGCTTTATTAGTTGTGTTCTTGTGTTCGCTGCCAGCTTTCACCATTCTGTCTAGCGCTGGCCGCCGCCACACAGCAGGCCTTTTTTTCTCCTCTTTTTTGTTAAGCAGAAGAGCGTAAGATGTTTGAGGGCTTTGAAGTCTGCAAGGGCGAGAAAAGAGAAAAAAGGATCTTAAGATGAATGTGGCCTTTGATCATGTGTCAGGGAGTTTTGGCCTTTGTTAAAGAGATGAGTGAGTGAAAATAACTGCACTCATCTAATGTCATCTAAGTCCACACCGGCAGCATACAATGTCTTTGTCTGAACACACCTCTATCAGAGAATCACTTCTGGATGAGGATTAGATGGTACCTCAGAAGAGACAATGAGGTTGAAAGTAATCCTTTATCAGATGATACATTAGCTAAAGCATTATTGACATTTAAAGTCAATAAGCCCAGCCTTTCACAATACAAAGTAATCATCTGTTGGAACAGCATCACACATTAACAGCAATGTCAGCACACAATATTTTTTCTCCCTTCCTTCTCTTTGATATAAATTGTAGTAACACAAACACATGAGCACCAGACATCTTACTGAAGTGGGTTTTTTATTGGTCTGGCTAATGCCAAGCCACTTTGATGTGATCGTCAGCAGAAAGCACGCTGAACTGAACTGAACTGTCAAGTGTAAAGTCACCTACTCTGCACTACTCCCCAGAAATCAAGTCGTCTTTTTCTGATGTGACCTGACAGCGAACTGAACTCAGGAAAAGCCTTTCAGGGGAAGCGGAGTTCAGCTGAGTACATTTACTTAGTGGCACAGTAAGTGGTAGTTTCAGAGGAAGAGAGGTAGGAAATGAGACCTGCACTGGAATACATAATAGAGTGGGTGTAACAACACAGAAAAGCTTTGGGACATGCTGCACCTATGTTTTGAACACATGCTTTCACATTCAATACATAACGTTACCTTTATTATGAACTTGTGAAATCTTGAAATCACAGAAAATAAATTGTAGGGATTTTAGTTTCTTTTATCTGGTTAAAAATCCTGTGTAGTTAACAATGGGTTTTAGATTTAGTCAGTTAAAACACCATAATTGCTCACTGCTTGGTGCACACAATAAACAGGGTCTGACAAACAAAGAACAGCAGAAGGTCTATTGTGGCTGTCAAAACCAATAGAAGCAAGAAAGAACTCAATGTTTGATCTGCTTCATTAGGTCCAACCCAATCCAGTAAAAATGGTAGCATCTGGGGTTAGTCCTGATTCTCTCGTTCATGCAGTCACACTGATGCCTCTCTTCTCCTCCACCTTAGCTCCTTGGGAATACCTGTGCATTTCTGAACCTGGTCAGCCGTAGTCAATTTAATTTGCAAAGTAAAATGTTTCTTGGATCCCTTTCATTTACCGGAATTTGCACTCAGATAAAACAAGACAAATCGTAACTATTGGGGCGGGCTTTATGTGATGCATTGTTTCTCTGGTTTGTTGTTTGTTTTTCCAGTTCTGACCAGATGCAGTTTATTTTGCATCCCTTGATTCTGTACTTGGAAATCCAGCACAATTCCACAAAGACCAAAATAATTGTGGTAATGCTCATCTGTCTACAGTGTTCGAACTAGAATATTTTTTAATATAACGCGGCTAAAAGATGACACCTGGATGTGACGCCAAAGATACTAAAGAAAGGATCTCCAGACAGTACTTCCTGGTGTCCGACAATGATACTGGCTGCTTGTTTCGCAGGAACTGTTATTACAGTAATGTAATGCAAAACAAACTGTGTACAAATACATTATACCAAAAGTCCTATACCATTGAACAACACAGACCTATTGTTGCCTCTTACATAAAAAAAACCCAGACTATCAGGAATGTGATCCTGCACACTATAAATGTGGCGGTAGACACAGTGCAAAGCTTTCAGGAAACAGTGTAATACTGATGTAATGTTAATGAGATGTACCCAATGGGCGCTCTTTCTAGTAAACACAGGCAAATTGAGAGCTGAGCAGCTGAGTCCCAAACCAGGATACAGTTACATGCTTTCTCAGTACTGCTCAGTGTCTCTTGCCTTCCAAGTAAATGTGTTGTGGTAATGATTCACATGGTTGTATTTGAGTAGAACAAGTCAAGAAGCAACTTGTTCTACTCAAATACAACCATGTGAATCATTACTGCAGATTTACACTGAAATACTCTGTCCTTTACTTTAAATGCATTTTGCATTCAGGAACTAAATACCATTGCAGTAGTAGATGCATTAAGTGCATAAGAAAGTGAATTATAAAACACTAGTGCACCTCTGAGAAGTGACAGAGCAAAGCTGATTTTGTCCTGCAAGTGTACACAGAGTTATTACAATGTGATACATAATCTAAGCCTCTGTAACAGTAGGTACTCTTATTTTATCTGCAGTGTCCTGTTGTACCCCCCTCCCTACCCCTCTGTGCAAGGAGCCCTGTGTGCACTGTCTCTGGAGGACGTACTGTGTGGCAGCAGCCCGTGCTAAGGTTTCGTAAACACAGACACACATGGGCTGACACATTTTCACTTTACTCAGTCTGTTCAGTTCCAGACATGTGCAGACACATGTGGCTAATCGCCTGAAATGGAGACAGGGGTATAACTGGTGCATGAGTAGATACATTATATGAAAAGAATTATAAATTTCAGTTCTTAAGTGGGTTCCTTTGCTGGTTCACCCTCCTCTTTTCCTCCTGTTATGACTCTTACAAACCGCAGCAGCTGCCCCACGCGCATAAAATCTTTAAATCCACACTGGACAGGTAGTGCCACATGTGCGGAATTAAAAGCCTCTTGGAGAGCCTGGTCTCGGGTTATCAGCTGCACGCGACAGCTGCCTGAAAAAGGATCTGGTTTCTGGTGGTTTTTGTACAGTTGGTGAGAGATCTGCAGCAAAAAGCAGGAATTGTTAGCCCCCCTCTTCAGGCCTTGTGCAAAGGGCTGTTTGACTGTCAGGGACAGGAGGGGCATTATCTAACCTCCATGAACTCTGGAGCATGCAGGGAAGATACAGTTAGCATTCATCTATTTTACAAATAAGATTTTAGCAAAAGCTTCTAACGCCCTGTCCAAATCAAGCACTGTTAAATGGAGATGTAAAATTTCAAAGAGAAAAAGCTATATATAAAATAACTACTTGCAAATGGCATTTTAGTGGCTTGTTGCATATTATGAAATAGCTTGTGAGAAAAAGACACAATAAAGTCACTTTTAGAGTCACACAATGGTGTATAGTGTATAGTAAAGTCCTGGGTTCTGTGTCCTATCCACCACCCCAACCTGAGTCCCAACTAACAAATGAACAAATAAATGGATTTATGTCTTATACAATTAAGTGTAGTTATGCTATGTGGTACATATCGTAGCACTGTAAATGTTCCTATTGTATGTCCTTTAGGAATAATGAAAACACAGTCTAAAAGTCTCCAAGGGTTATTTACTTCATTTCCCATTCATATGTTTTGGTTCCTGACTTGACCTCATCCAGGTCAAACAGGGACAGCACAGTGAGGGCACACAAGGCCTCGAGGCAGCACAAGGCTCAGGACAGTTCTTTTGACTCATTTGCAAAAGGATATGCTTTTAAATACAACGTGAGCAAAATACCAGGCACATGAGCTCTTCACTGTGCTCTGATCTGATACAGTTTAATCAAGAGACTGAGTGTCTGCACAGACTGTGAGTCCACTGCTTTTTCTTTAACAACAGTGAAGCACTAAGATGCATGAAGAATGGGCTCTTATCTCAGAATAGCATGGTGGCTGTGAGATAATGGCTGATTCATATGTAGACATGGGGGCTTATGTGAGGAGAACTGCAGTGTGAGGCTGTCTGTGACTGCAGTACTGTACGACCAGCCTTGCTATCAGCACACTCTCAATCTCAATCTGTTACAGATAATACTGAAAGATGATGTCATGATGCTTTTACGCCTATGAATTGTGTATTATTCTCTGAGGTTTATTTCCCAAAGGAAGGGATAAGAGGACGGATCTTAAAATGATAACACAGCAGCTTTCATATTGTTTAGGCATGCATCACACGTAGGCTTGCATTAAATACACAGTAAACTCCATAAAACCATAAGAAAATAGAAAGAGTCTACCTTTGATTCAGAGAGAACTGGTATTTGTTCATCACACAGGAATGTGCTTGTCTCATTCAGCAGAACCCTTTATTATAATAAAAGTGGTGAATATGAGACACTTCTTTGCTGACCTGAAACTAACATTAATACAGTATTTGGGTAGAAGTAGACTAATGTATTGTTTTTACTCACCATCACTTTCCATGTGATTGGTTCTCACCAATGGGCTTGTTGACAGGGAAAGAACAGTGACGCCTTCAAAAAGTATTTTAATAGTTTTTTTTTGTATGATTTTTCATAGAAAAAAATAAAAGAATAAACAATACAAAACATCAATGGAGTAATCCCTAAACCAAGCATGTATTGTTGTATGTTGCCAACCAGTGAGTCAAATCAGCCAATGCAGGGAATTAAAATTCAAATTTTTGTTAGTATGTGATAAAATCTGCTTCAACTTCATTCATTTTTATTTATTTAGATGAACTCTTTGCGAATGTACTGTATGTAACAACATCCATTGTGCGTCCGTTCTGGGAGTAGATCCATACTTCTCTGATTCTCACTAAGGTTTCTTTTTTCTTCGATGCTTATTGTAGAAAGTCACTGTCAACAACGCAATGGAGATATGTTTTATATGAGAGAGCAGACATGTGCATGTGTCAATGCATGTGCAGAGCTTTTACATAAAAAGCAATGGACCAAATGCTTTCATGTAAGAGTAGGGATTTCTTACGTAACAATATGAATGGTTTCCCACAGCTTGTCACATTGAAACTCCATAAACCAGTATCAGTGAACATTTTAGAGCAGTGTTGTCACATTTTAGACAGCTATGAAACCATATTTAGCCTTTACCCGGAGTGGCAGGTGAATGCAAATGATGATTGTAGACGCTAAGAGAAGAAAGTGGCAATGGAGCAGCTCTGATGACCGCTGTGTTAATGTGGAGCACATGTTTTTTGTTGTATGTTTGCAGCACAGTGCATCAGTCAGCCTCAGGGTTGTGTAACTTCATGAGAGCACGGGGACCTTTCCTGCTGTTTGTTTGAGAGGGTGCACTCAAAGGAAATCTGAACTGTCACATGGGCAACACTGCTCCATTGTTGCATGTAACAACTTCCCTGGTGTATATATTTTCAGGTCAAGTGGGAAAGAAAATGCTCCAACATAACAGACATATATAAAGGTTACATGCACATGTTCTAGCATTTCAAAAGCTGATATGTTTTCCATCATAGTTTCCCATATAATCTGTAATCTACTGCCTAGTAAATGTCTGTAATTGGCAACATGAGGAACAGTCTGATCTTAATATGTGCTTGAACAAACTGCAGAGTGAGAAAAATCATAATGTTTCTGGATGTGCTGAAAGAGCACTGGTAATATCTGTTAGCAGTATGAGCTGTTATTTTATCTACACCCAAAAACCTCATCTGGTCATGTCGTCCTGTGTGCCACTGATACAGATATATTTAGTTTAATATGTTTTTTGGAATTGATGTAATGATTACTGATGAACGTGTTAAATGGTAACTATAAGCTCTGTCAATAATTCCCCCAGTGGCCACTTGCAGTACTGCAGTAAAATGACTTTGCCCATAAACTAGATTCTAATAAGACACATTTTGTAAGACTTACAGGGCACATGACTTCACTGGGTCTCATCTGCAGGCTAACTGGTTGGAATGGATCATGTGACAGGCTGCAAATCCAACAAAGAGACCAGAAAGTTTGCAGATGTTAGTTTATTCATGATTTAGTCATTTTTCATTTACTCAGCTGCAGTCAGATTTTATTCTGGGGTTGTGGTTACTAGCATATTGCCTGGACATATGTTATGCAAATGCTTTCCAAATGATATCCATTTCTGTTGTAGATAGATTATTCATGATGAATTGAGCCCGCAGCATTGAGCTACCTCCTTGCTTTTCACATTAGCCGTGCTTGATTTAGAGCTCTTATTGTTGGCAGGTCAGTCTGTGTGTTTGATTGTTGTCTGAAATGGCTTTTTTGCAGAACGTCTGAAAACTGAATGTGGGGCAAAACAATCAGTCTCAAAACAAATCTTTCTGCAGATCCAGGCCAGCAATTGTCCCCTTCTTGTCATAAACAGAGACAAACTGCAGAAAAATGAACACTGTCCACATGACCTGACCGCATTTTTAGACTCACATGTCTCTTCTATAACATTTAGAGTTGCATGTGTAGTAAAGACAATGGCACATGCCTTTGAATAGATTGTTTTCTAATTGTTTAACTTGGCAAATTAAACCTTATTATGAGCTAAATGCAGCTCTCAAATTATTATGTTTATGTAAGTCAGTTGCCACTGAAATCTTGAGTCATAAACACCCGCTGTGTTCTCCAGACACATTCACTTTTATTACGCAACTTCTGTTGTTCTTTGTATTCTTTGAAAAAAAAAACAAGGCTAAATGGTATGTTAATTTAGAACCCGTTCTATTGTAAGCAAAGGGGCAAACTGTGCTCTTTCAAGTAGGAGTAATTGTAAATGAAAATGGTGGTTAAAACATACAAAGGGAAAAAATGGGAGCCCAAAAATGGGATGCCAATGATTCATCACAACCAAAACACTGTTTGTATTTATAGCAAGATGTAAATTATGAAGAGTTCATGTGTTTCAAGGTGGAGTTGTCTTTATTTTGCCATAATGTGATACAACCAGTGCAGAAGAGCTACTGGCAGTTATTACAAGCTCAATTAATAGAACATATAGTCATATTGTTGGAAAGTGTGAGCCTTTTGAGCAAACTGTGCTGATCATGTGGGGGGTATTATGCAGAATGTGATTCACTCTTACCCCCCACAAACCATTTGACTGTCAACAAGGCCCACTCTCTGCTCTGACTCCCAGCAGAGAGCCTTGTAACACTCTTGGTCCAGAGTCTCTCTTTTCTGACGTAGGAGGGGCTGTCACTGGGCAGTTGTAGCTGGGCAAAGTTTATGCTGTTGCACTTCTAATCAAGGCCTTCAGCGGCTGCTTATCCTGCGAACAAAGCCAACCTTCTGTGAGGCCCGAGCAAGGACACAGGGTTCAGGGCTGTAGGGGGGCTGTGTGTGATAAAGTCCCTCACAAAGTGATGTATCACAAATACATCCATGTCCACACGCACACAGAGGGGGGATTGCCTCTGGCCTGCAGTGGGGGTGTTCCTTGTGCAGATGTTTGATGTCCTCTGTTGCCTTTTGTTGCATCAGCACAAGGTTGTCTTTGTGCGCCTGTTGCACAGTGAGCGTAGCACCAGCCAAGTCTGGTCTGAGGGCTCAGCAGTGTCCCTGACCACAGCCGATGTAGGCCAGTGTAATCTGGGTCACATGACGGATTAGGTTAGGTGAGTTTGGGACCAAGGCACTCACTCTGACACTTTCTGTTTGTAGTTGTCTCTGAACAAACCTCCCAATGAGCACAAAGGAGCACATCTACTGACAACTGAGCTATATCTAAACAGTTATACATACTGAACATCTGTAGTCAACTGTATGCTTGTCCTTGGATTAGTTTATATACATCACATTGTGAACATGTGCAGCTTTGATCTCTTCATCCCGCACTATTTCTATGATCCAGCTACACTATTGAATACATAAACCTTATTGTACGTACTCTATTATATTTCCAATCTGATGTACCCAGGAAGTTGCCCATTTTCATTGCACAAGTCACCTTTTTTATCTTACAGTACATGTCAAACTGTACTTCTGGTAAAATGCCATGTTGCTTATTTTTCCTTGTACCTTTAGTAATTAGTGTAATAGCAATAAAGTTTAATGTAATTTAATCTAATCTAATATTGTGCAGCGTTTGCAAACACACACATTCTTGTTGGTTTTGGAGGTTAAGTCATCAGGCCACAAGTTTTTTCACAAGTAGACAAAAAATGATTTTGATTAGACCCCTCCTTTTAAACAGAAGATACATGCAAGATACTTGCAAAGTCGGCTAAATATCTTTTTGAAGCATCACATGAAAACAGGTTTTCCAAAATGGATAAATCATTGTAGACCATCTTAAGTAGTGAATGTGAGTAATAGACCAATTCTATTGATGTAATTCCTACAAAATCCAAGTAATTTTAAAATCCTTCTCAAATCCTTCTCTATTTAGAGTCCTTCTCTGCTCAGCTACAGTAGGAACTGTTGGATTTTAGTCAAATAAAGGCACAGCTTAATGCTTATTTGGCACACATGGGTAACTAGAAGATTATGTTTTACAGAACTATTTAATTTATAAATGGTTACACATAATACCACAGTAAAGATACAGTGAGAAGCTGATGCCAAGTTGGCCCACACCATGTTTTTGGCTGAATATCACTCATGGTTATTGTTGCAGTTTTTAAAATACACAACACTAGGCTGTATCCTGCCACTCATCACTGCATATTCAAAGAATCCTTTAATGAATTCAGCTCCAAAACAGTTCAGCGTAATGTGTGGACCACAACAACACCAGCTCCACCTCAAAAGCACATGACAGAACACAGTACATCCCTGAAAACAAAAACAGAGCAGTGCGTCCAGATACACATGTTTACATTTTGTTTAGAGGATCAGTGCATTTTCAAATCCCCCTGGGATGTTTTTCACTGTGAGATCCAGCGGCTGATCGGACCCCTGAGGATTTATCACAGTGTGAGTGTGAGACTGAACAGAGTGACGGCCAACTATTTAAGAATTTAAAATGAGCTTTTAGATTTTGTTACCACTGAATTACATTTGAAGGAAAATTTCAATTCAAACTCAGCTTTAGGTGAAACTAAACTCACTTTAATAAGTTGAAATATTATTGCAATAGAAATGTAAGTTAGACCATGATTTAAACCTTGTTGGTGCAACCAGGCCATAGTGTCACCTAAAGTAACATCCTTTGCTTCTTGCTGTTGTGCTAAATCCCCAATTTCATTTTGAGCATCACTTTTTGTAAATTTTGAGTCATTTTTTTCATTTCTTTTCCCCCTTAATCCATCTTTTGTTTTCAGGAACATGGAAACAATATAAATCCTCCATCATTTAAGCATTAATCTGACATAGAGAGATTAATACTTGGTAAATAACCATATGGAGGCTATGGATCATGCTATGATAAACACAAAAAGACATCACAATGGGTTTACTTGTTCATGTTTGTTTTTGCTTTTGCAGACAGTTTTAGTCTCAAAGAAATTTAGAGAATAACTTGAGTGAGCCCTGGCATCTTTGTGGGACCAGTGTCTTCACACTTTATCCTTTGCTTGTGTTTTGTCTCTTGTATTAAGGCCTAAAGGGGGTAAGGAGGATGAGCTCTAATACCAGCTGAAGTGAGCCATTGTTTTTTAAGTTGTAATCTCTCGCTGAACCACAGAGGAGCAGATAATGAATGTATGGAGATTAACACATCCAGCAGATTACACTTAACAATGCCTTCCTATAGCCCCAGAGCTGAGGCAAGTCAGCCTTAGGTGGGGTCTTTAAATTAAACAAATAAATACAGGGACTATTAGTGCTATTGGGTAGGTCAAGCAAAGAATGTACATGCTGCACTTTTTTCATTCATTTTATAATATATAAGTAATACTATGGTACATATGGTTAATTATAAATGAATTCACAGCCCTGCATGAGTTCATAGTGCTAACATGGTTATAACAAGCTAAGATCTGCACAACTGGAGCAGCTTTCATGTTCAACCCTACTTCAAAAACCACAAGAATCACTTTAATGCCCAGATGCCAAAAGCCAACAAGGTTCAGGAGGAGTGCATGCCACCTCGGAAGACGCTGATCTGATGGGCCTTTTGGGTGGCTTGATGTCCAGCAGCAGGTTTGGTCCACATCACACACTTGTGCCTGCAGCTGTTGGGGGTGAGCATTTAGAGTGCACTAAAAGAGAAGGCCCCACAGGGATTCCCTCAGCTCTCTCTCTTCTCGGGCCATGTGTGCTGGCTAAAATGAATGGAATCAGTGGTATGTGTCTCAGCCCAAAAGCCTGACGTCTGCAGAGTGGAGTTTAGCATAACATTCCTGTGGAGACTCCCTAATCAAAGAGTGTGGAGAGAAAAGAGCGGCTTCTACAGTGAACGCTGTATAATGAAACCACAAGGAGCATTAACATATGTTGCATTAATGTGGTTTCATTTGAGATTCATATTCTCAGCCCACTCTCAGCTAACAACAGGGACAGGCAAAAGTAGCCTGGATCTGTTTTCAGTGAGTTTTTGAGTGACAATAAATCCAGTAGAACCTGTGCTACATTAATTTGCTTTTTATGATCCCAATTTTCTGTTTGTTGTGTTTAGTTACTTTTTTCTTTTTTCTGTTTACATACTGATTTATCTTTGTCGTTTTAATTAAAAGCTGAACTTTACTAACTGGCTTTTGAGGATTAATGCCAGCAACACATTAGTGACACATTATTTTTGGATTTATTGATGTGCATGTCCTTTATTAACAACACTGTCTATGGACATCTACTTCTATTAATGCTTGTCTTTCACTGGTGCTTGCTGTTTATTTTGTCAGATATGGTGTTTCTACGGCTCATTTTCTCATTTCTGTAATGTCCCGAATATGTGTCTGTGATGTCTGTATATAGTTTTATTACTTGGATCAAATCAGATTGTATCATTATTACATTTTGAAACACACTACAGTTTGTGTGGGAAAAATAGCCTTACATTTGCCTTATATGCTCTGACCTTTTCCACTTGTGTCTGAATGTGTCCTCCTGTTAGAGTCAAGCTGTGCTGTTAATAATGCAGAAGTGTTCTGAGCATATTCCAGCCCATTTTAACACTCACACAACCCCTCACTTTACAAGAAGTTTCTGCAGAAATCAGTGAAATCCCTTTACCCGTAAATCTCCTTAGCTCTAAAACTCTTCTGTGTAGTACGTGCTCGGCGTCAGTCTGTGTGTGTGCGTGCTCTCCATGGTGTCCCTGTGCTCCTACACTGGCAGTAATGAGCTTCTGCATCCCAGATGAGTGAGTGGCGTAGCCAGCCCTCAGGGTGCCTTCAGGGCGTCCCGTTTGAATAACACTGACCAAGCAATTAATCCCCAAACTAACCATCTGATAAGGAGCTCATTATCTTTGTTACCACACACCCTCAAGGATTGATGTCAGGCAGAGGAGGTTTACGGTCAGTGCAATGGTGGAACATGGACTATATATCTATACTTTGCGTCTTTGGTTTGTTTTTGCACAAAAAAAAAAAAACTTGCTTCTGGTTAAGATCCACAGAAATGTAAATGCAACACACATTTGCGTTTGCATGGACAGCTCAGTCAAGAATTGCACACTGAGTACTCTCCTTTTATGCACGCACAAGGGGAAACTGACATATTAATTCTCTCTGTGCACTCTCCTCTTTCTGCACCAGCACAGAGCCCACACAATCAACAGGTCACCAGCAAAATAGAGGCATAAGCTGTCTCTGCCCATCTAAAAATACATGGCATTAGCTTAAACTCCAGTCCGACAAAGCTGTGTACAAGCAGCATTAGCTCACTACATACTGCACGACGCTTAAATCAAATTTCTCCGGTTCCAGTTATAATATAAACAGTTCTTTATTTCTGAGTGCACATGCTTTCTAGGAAACACCCTCTATTTTCGAATCCACTTCTTGTTAACACCTCCTCCCTGTGTTTATCTGGGTGGAGTTAGTGTCTATCCCGCAGGGTGGGGCTGACGAGGTGAATGTAGTCATTAAAACAGGAGTCATTGCGTGTGATCCTAATGAGAACAGCTAATAGGGCTTTAATAAAACATGCTGCAAATGGTAATTACTCAGCAAATATGAGAAGGGAGGGGTTGTCTCAGTCACTGTTGTGTTTGCCCCATCTTTAGTGACAGACTTGTTCATTAACAACCTAACCCTATGCATACAATAATTAAGCTTAAGCCTTCTTTCTGCCAAGTGCACTAAGCTATGCATTTGCTGTATTTGTGTCTTCACTGTCAAACACTGTAAAACGAACTGAAATAACCTACACATCCATTTCAATACCCTACAGCTGCCATAACAACAAAGTGGAAGGGAAACTAAAGGGTGGAACTTGAAGCTAAGCAGTGTATTAATTGGCATCAACAATGTCCTAGTCTTGTGATAATCAGCCGTGTGCCAAGAGAAAGGACGTAAATGCTGTATGTCAACCATTGTTAGGCTTTGTTAAACTGCGACACATTCTTCTTCACTGATTGACTGCCAAACTCCCATGTCTTACGCTGGCATGACGTCACACTATTTACAAATCTGACGCAGCTACTGCTACTACTACCTACCCACCGTGCAGTGAAATGAACACCAGACAAGCGCTGGCTGTTCCAAACAAACCAATGTGAGCGGTGCGTAAGTGTAAGATGGAAACAAGTCCTTAGTTCATGTTTCATACGTGACCTCTGTTCACAAGATGTTTATAACCAGATAACATCCATCTCACAAGTGAAGACATCTGCTTGTTTTCAACAGAACAAAGGAACCTTCACAGAGTTTCCTGAAGCCTCTCTCTCTGTGCAAGTGTACACCCACAGTCAAACCCACACGACGCGCAGCATGTGATATACGCAGAGGCACCCAACTGCTCCAGCAGGTGGTTATCTCTCTTGTTTTGACCCCAGACCTGCGCGTCCAGCTGTGGTTGGTCCAAAGGCCTGATAGTGAACCATCAATCAAGGTAAATGAGGAAGTGGTCCAAGCGGGCCTCACTTATCAGCTTTAACACTGGGAAAGACTCTCAGGATTGTTGTGGAAACCAAATAAGTGGGTTTTTATGTGTAACATCTGCCAAGTCAATAGGATAAAAATGTCAGCTGTTCTTTGTGAAGGTGTAGTGAATAAATACACAGGCGTACTTACAGATTTGTATAAAGAATATTTCACTCCGAGCTCTGTCAAAGGAATAAAACACACAGAAAGAAGCAGTGACACCCCTCATTTATGGAGACGCTGCATTAATAATTACCGAGAAGTGAATGAGAAGGAAAATCTAAAGTCTAAAGTCTGCCCCTTCAGCTACAGATATCACACATCGTACTTTTACAAATAATTGTGTTTAGAGGATTTTGAAATAGTCATTGTTTTTGGCAGTATTCACTCACACAGAATATCTGCTTCTTTTTTTTTACATTTCTTGTCAGATTTGTGTTTGTTTGTGTTTTTTCTTTTGGCACTTTGCTTCACATCCTGCCTTTGGTTTCTTCACTTTGCATTCTGACTTTATTTGACCTGCACCACAGTTCACTTGGAAACAGATCAGCACGTATGCATGTAAACAGACCAGTTTTTTTTTTTTTTTTTTTCACTTGTTTGCCTCATACAAGACTTTGAATGCTTATTCACAACTCCCCAAATAAAGCAGACTGGACAAAAGCAGACCAACCAAAGGTGGTGTGAATGCACCCTTAAACACCTGGAGCTACCTGTGGAGAAAACCATTAATTGTACAAAGGTGACTTAACCATTGCGCTTGTTATAGATGCCATTATGATGTTACATACAAACATTTAATAAGTTCAGTAAAAAAGTCGACAATTAGCACCATTATAGCTTTGAAGAACCCTCATTTACATTATTGTCTGGCTTAGCTTAATACATCAAAGCATGCCTTTATCTTTTATGATAGCCTTCTTGTCTTACACTCACTTTCCTATATGCATATTTTATTTATTTTTATTATTTATTTTATTATTTATTTGTCCAGCAAGGTCATTCATTTTAACAATTTATTTAGAGAACATATTTAGGCCTACATCGTTTACAGTTAGGCCTATAAATCATATTATAAATCATTTTTCAATCTAAATACATCCCTTTAACGATAACATCATTCTGAAGGCGACAGGGCTGTGGAGGTGTTACTCCAAACTGAGTTAATGCATGCACCGTATGTATCTCCAGTATGTGTTTATGAGCAGCCGTGTCAGTCCCCGCTCTCGGCTGATCCCCTCTGCCTCCGAGCGGCCACTCAGCTGTGACAGATGTATGCACACTTTGGCAGCTGTGCTCTCACCTGTTGAGGGAGAGTTAATGAGACGTGAGATGTCACCAGCCGGACAGTGAAAAAAAGGGGGCCTCGGAGGGGCGGCCACAATGCGCTGGGTGTTTCTGGGAACACAAAGACGGCAGTACATGACTTCGTGACACACTGACCTGGTTTCTCATGTATACAACACTCTATCTTCGAACCGCAATCCCCCGAGCGCTTCATGATTACTTGATGATGCTGACAGATAGAGCAGATAGAGATAAAATGCGAGGTCACCTGTTTACTTAATCGGAGACTTGAAGCTATCGGATCGAAAAGAAGTTTGTAATTTTGGTGAACTCAATGCTGTTGCTAGGTTAGGGTGACCATGTGTCCGTTTTTAATGGAGACTGTCCCACTTTCACACTTCCTGTCCAATGTCCCCAAAAAATCACTATTATTAATAACCCATTTTTAACAAATACAATCAATGCAGCAGAAGTCAAAAAAATTGTCCATAGAGTATTTTGACTCAACAAATGTGTCATGCCGTGATTTTACCCACAAACCACAATAACATTCAACTTGCGGATGTAGCTGCACAGGGAACATGTCTATACAGTAAGCTCACTTTGATTATGATCTGAAAGGGTCAAGAAGCTTTTTTAGTAAGTTCTAATTCACCAATTTATTGTTTGTTATGACTGTTAATGACACAATGGAATTACTACTGTTTTCCTTAATATTTTTTCTGTTTTTAGTAAGTTCAAATTCACCAATAAATATTTTGTTTTGGCTGTTTATAAGAGAAGAGGAAAAATGGTGGAGATGTGAACAGAGGCAAGTTTGGACAAAATGTTTATGGCACAATCGAATTACTACTGTTTTCCTTAATAAAAATTTAATTAACAATTGATAATAAAGATTTTGTGTCACGACATTTTTTCCAATGTGTCCCAGTGTGATGAAATATGGTCACCCTATGCCAGCTACTAATGTTAACAGCCAGAAAAGCACCAGAGAAGTTTATGAAGCTTCATTAGTGTCTAGTTAACCATAGACAAATGTCTGGAATATAAACACTTCTAAAATGTGAAAATAACAGATGCTGTGCTACAAAAGAAAAAGAACTCTAAGCTTACCATGGCAGACTTTGACGACTCCTATTTACTATCATTGTTTACCCATTTGGCTTTAGTGCAAACTCTTATCACTGTTTATGCTTGAACTATAGAGTTTCTACAGTGAGTACAAACAGTCATTGACGAGCAGCTGCGGAGTTTCTCTACAAGCTACAAAGCGGCTAATGACAACCTTTGTTCTTCAAAAACAAGTCGCCTAGGTCTGGCCCCGCTCTTTTTTTTAAACTCCGTGTTTGGAGTGCACACAGGTTCACACCCTTAAGCTACATGACTGTGCATGAGAGGCTAAAGGTGCCAAACTGTAAAGGAGATAAGGAAAGAATAGGATGAAAAGAAGCAAGGGCGCTATAGGTAGGCTACTCGCAGCTTTGCAAACGGAAGATAAGAAAAGATGAAAAACGGTGGGAAAAACCACAAGGAGACATGAATGGAGGCAAGTGAGGACATGGTTTGATGTGGTTTAGACGGCGCTGCACTTAGTGAACTCTGAGATTTAACTGTACTGTCACAGATGGTCATTATAAAGAATGGACTCCTTTCTTTACAGCGACAGATGAGATTTTTATTGAAGCTTTTGTAATTAGTCGAAGGTGCATTGTGAGAAATGTATACACTTCACACATCAGGCAAACAGAAGGGGAGCCTATAATCATTGGTAAAATACACTCTTTGAACGGTCTTTCTTGAAAAATACACATATAAAACATTATAGAAACAAGTGGACTCTATCTCCTTTCTCTGTCACCAAATACGTCTATATACTTTTTCTGTCTGCATAAGAATTTGTGTTTAAAGCATAGACTGTATAATAAGTGGACCAAAGGATAAAAGAAGCTCATGTGGAGTTGAGGGCTGGTTCCATCAAACCTAGACAACTATTCAAAAAAGGTAGGAAAGAAATGAAACTTCTTTTACAATATCTGTCCAATGCTGTCTGTATTTCAATATTCTTTCAGGTTTCTGTAGATGTTTGATACGTCAGGCTAGAGGCTAATGAAATGTTGCTCACTGATAGCACTACCTTGGATAACCTAGCATCTCAAAAACAAACATGGAGAGCAGTAGTGTAGTGTAGTGTAGTGTAGTGTAGATATCTTAAGTTAACTAACTGATATGCTAATGCTAACATTTTACTGGCTGATATCATCACTGTCTAAACTGACTACAACCACTTTGTGAACTTTGTGAATTCTGACCTTATCAGAGTATGGTTGCCTACTTCAGTGGCTGCCAATAAAATGGGTGATGGTGCAGTTTATTGGTCTACTATTGATCTTTTGTCGGTGGTGATAGGGCTTTTCTGATTCATCCGTAAAACACTAGAGAGCTGGTTAAGTTTTATTGCACCTAAGAACAGCTTGTACATTTAGTAGAAGCTTGTTTTTTCTTTGTTACAACCAGCCCCCCAAACACATGCTAATACAGTGCATACAGAAGCATAAGGGTGTTTTGTCAGTGGTCAGAAAGACAATGTCAGCAACATCTGGAAGCCGCTAATCACTCTGTGGGTGCCACTGCTGAAATCCCACTGGACACACACTCCAGCCCAGAAATCCCCCCAGAAATATGCTTTAATGAGCAATAATGCCACCACAATGGCAGTTCCACCTTCTGTATTTTAATCCGGACTCATGTGTTTTTCAACGATTGTGTGTGTGGATAGAGTGCTCTGATCTGAGTACCCATATGTTGACTTCTTTGAACTCATTAATCAAGGATTGGAATAGGAGAGAAAAATGCATAAAAACATACCGGATTGAGAAGGATTATTTCAATGTGGTTGTTAAAAAGTATTAATTTAGTGCCTTAGAAAGATCACATTTGGTTAGGGTCAAAGAGGTAACGCTTAAGCTCCAAACAAAGACATGGGCTTTAACAGCTGAGAGTGCATATTACTGTTGACAGTGAAATAACATTAGGAAATACAGATTAATAGGATGGTGACACAAAATTATTAAGTAATTGTGGAAAGGAATAATGGAGCAAACATGGCCGCCAGTGATTTTCAATGGAGAGTTCTTACATGAAAAGCCAAAAGCAAAAATGTTGTGGCTTCCAGGTATATTTTCATGTTAAGTAGCCAACAGAGCATGCTCAAAACAGCCTGTCCTTCCCTGTCATGTGACCCTGGTCTGACCAGTAAGCTCATAGCTGGGATAATGCTGTGACATCATCACCATTAACTATTGGAAAGTAATTTTAACTGTTTTTTGGTAACCATTTTGAGTCCTGTGAACAGACTGGTTTGGGGCATATGGGATTTTTTGCTGCAGTACCTCAAGTGGCCACTGGTGGAAATTACAACCAAACAGAGAAGGGCGGTTTAGCATTGCAGTCTTAATTTAGACATACCTCGGCCTTTATGAAATGCACACTTGTAAATATCTGGCATTACGTACTCATCAGGGCAAGAGATTTGTCTTTATGCTTTGTTGCCTGTCTGACTATATTTATCCTGCAGGGTTACACCTATTTAAAAACTTTCCCATAGAAACCTTAAACCTAATTTGTAGCTGGAATTTCCTGCTAAACCAAAGGTCAGGCGTAGATCTTTCTCTTTCTGCAGAGTCATTGTGACAGCCAGACCCACGTCAGCAACAATAACGCCTCAGTCTTTGGTTCTTAACTCCTGTAATCTTAGTACTGCTGAGGGAGACTGGACTCTGTAATGAGCCGTCTCACCCTATTGTTTTTGGTTTAGAGGCTATTTTTGGAAGGGCCATGCTCTTTTTTTAGCAACAGTGACACAAACAGTCCCAACATAGAACAGAGTATTTGTATTGTTAGAATAACACTACTGATGTCATGGGTGAGGTTTTAGAGGTTGTGAGTGCGTAAACAGCCCAGTTTGTAACTCATAAGTATTTTTGGAAAAGGGCAATCCTGTAAACTGGTGTTTACCCTTAAAGCCACTGATTTGGACTTTGCAGAGAAATAATAATCACACGTGGACCTGTCAAAAATAAAGCTTCACAATGCATTCAAAACAAGCTATTTTCAAATACTGCCCTTAATGACCTGTAATCTTAAGTCTTGTGCAGTGGAGGCATAATCTACAGAATAATACAAGTATTTGGGGATGTTTTTCAATGGTAGTTTTCTGATTTTCAGTTTTTTTGTCAGTGATTCCTCAGTCATATTAATTACCCTCATTGTCAAGGCACTTTTTCACTGTAAAGTACAAGTCAGAGTGTCACACTTAAGAGGCTCCTCCATTATACAAAGTGCTGCAGAGTCACTAAAAGGTGGAAGTTGACACTGCAGTATGTGGTTTGATATAAATCTCATACTTTGCAAAAATTTAAATAAAAGCTGCAAAACTGGAACATCTCACCATCAACTTCTCACAGAAAGCGTGTCTTGTTATTACTTGAAGATGGAATAAAACGCAGGTGTCTCACTTCAGAAGCTGGTTTTGTCAGTTTTAGAGAAAAATAGTAGCCTCTCGCTTTATGAATTCAACACGTTGCATTTGATGTCTACATGGAATGAAACACGAAGCAACTTGTTACATGAAAAAGTTGTTCACCTCTTTATAATTCAGCAATGAACAAGTATAACACATGGCTTTTACTATAATTTAATGAGTTATAATGCACCCATACTTCACAGATTCGCCTTTAATATGATTTGTTTGTCATATAAAAATGTTATTACTGTAGTTGTACTGATTATGTTGCTCCTGAAATACCCCTCTTCCACACTGTACAGCTCTGTGTAACTGTGGCTTTCTTATTCTCATTCATCATAATAATATTTAACTTTCTAATTTGCTAGAGGGCAATCTGAATGACTTTGATGTTGAAGTAATTCTAATTTTTCTTTCAGGGAAAATGCTATGACATCCACAAACCCACAAAAAGAATTGCCACTCTAAAGTGCACTTCAAAGCACTGTTAGTTTCTCATAAAGCATCATTAAATCACTTGTGCCACCTGTACTTTCACCGTCGACCATCCACACCAACTGTTTCAACTTACAAATCTGGTTTCATTTGAAGAAAGCCTTAATGCCCCCGAGGCCTGACGCTATAATATCGCTCATCCACAAGAATCCACATCAGAGTCTTGTATAACCTAATCTTTCTCCTGCACTTAGCCTCGCCGCTCTATACAATGCCCTGTTCCCACACAATCTTTGTTTCAGGTTGCTGTTGCACTCTCAGCTCTTTGTGGTTTCGCTACATGTTGACACTCGGAGACAGAGCTGCATAAGGAAACAGCTGATCAACCTACATTTGCAAACGCTACTGTTTTTCTGCTGTCGAGTTTCAGAACAGCTCCATGAATTCCCCCTCGGAGCAGTGAAACTTTCGCAATGACAAATCTCTCCGGCTTGCTGTTTTCCTGTGAGTGACTGTATTTACACAGACTATGCAGAACAAGTTGCACACATGTTGTTTTTGCACGTGTACCGACAACAAACACAATCGTTCGGCTCGCTGTAAAATGACCTCATTCACATATACAACTGTAGTTTGACTAAATATAGCTAAATAGAGCTGCTCCTTTTTTGTGGTCTATGTTTGGAGACGTATGAAAAGCAAAATATGGGTGTGTAAATGCATGAATAAAACAATCCCGTAGACAGATGAGTCAAACTATGTCTTCACTAAATTAATGTTGACACTACATGGTTTGGAATATGAAAGATTTCTCAATTGTCTGCAGCTGTACATGTCACGTAAGCTAACCTAACTGTTTATCTCCTTCATTAAGGCATTTTATCAAACAATCTGTTGCCATATGAACTAAAACAATGTGTTTTAGACGGGGATGCACAAATTCTATTGTAAGCATATGCTATGGGCTGCTTAAAGCAAACATTTATGATAACATATAACAGGCATGGATAACAATACATAATAATCATAATTGAATGCATTATACCATGACAAAGAGTTGAAGCCTGTAGAAATATGTGTGATGATTGCTGACAGCTGTATGCACACTACAGCAGCATTAAAAGTGTGATCATATAATTCAGTATGTGCTTGTAATGCCTTTACATTTGCTTGTTTTTAGTCTGAAAGGTTTCATATCTGATACAAAGTAGTAGTTTACTGAATGCATGAGGTAGTAATAGTCTCATGTCAGTAGAAATGCTTATTGTTGATGTAGGCACAAAATATACACATTTATGATGGAGAAGTGCAATAATGTACAGATAATATACTGTAAAGTGCACATTAAAGCTTGCAGACCAGTCAGTGCTCGGTGCAGCTGCAGCGTCTTGGCTTTGAACTCCCTCAAAAGACAATTCAGCATCTAAAAGGCATCTGCTCTCTCTAATTACAGTGTCTCTGTATTACAGGGCAGCCAGAGAATTCACAGTGCTCGACTTTGCCAGTTGCTTTGTAATGGTTCAACAAGAAAGGTCTGGCTTTAATTACTCAAGTACAGAAGCTGCTTAAACCCTCTTTTGAGACGGCTAATTTAACGAGGACATTCGTAGTCAAATGGAATGAAGAAATGAAGAAGTAAGAGACAACTTTTATCCCATAATTGACTAAAGGTGCAATTACAATGGAGCAGCCTATGTTGAACTCTTCTAGGACTTGTATGACATTGTTTACCTTGCAACGCTCATCTTGAACACTCTGGAGTATAAATAAAGTGCCATACTGACCTGACCCACCCCCATAAGTCATCCACATCAACAAACCACCAACTAACATTCATAAAACAACTTCAAAAAACTCTCACTTCAAGCTACACAGTTCTCCTTTCATCCTGACACCCAATATGCTTACATGTATTGTTACGCGAGTGACACCTTAGCATCTGGAAACAAAAGCATTGTGACATCCCAGACGTCAGTGACATGGAGCAGACTCGGATGTAGCGTTCATTTTTCTATTTTCCCACCCTTAAAGACCGAGATGTGGGTTAACAAATCTGGGCCAAGACATACATAACTGTTCAACTGACCTGCTTCCACATCTCCGTTCAATACAGGCGCTTCGTTTGACCTACATCTTTGGCGACAGAGGTGTGCGTGTGTCACCAAAATAAACGGGAGTCACAGAATAGGCCACTCCATTTAAATAACTTCAAGTAAACAGAGCAATGATTTAAATTTGTGCACTGCCGGAGAGTGGAAGAGGCATGTGAGTCATAGCGCTGCGTCTAATGGCTTATATATGCACACGAGGATCGAAACTACTCATAGTTTAAGTGGAATCATGAGATAAGCTATTAGTCATTTGGTATCTCCAATGAATTAAATATTTATTTTGCCTCGAGAGCCCCCACTTTCAAACCATTGACCTCTAACCTTGTACGTACCCCCTTCTCATGGTGTAACACACTGATGAATTGGCCTACTTAGTCTCATACTGACGTCTGCAGAGAACCAGAGAGTCTCATGTTGATGCATGGGCTCATATCTCACTGATGGACACATTTGATTAGTGCCTGATTTTTGTGCCTTTTTGCAGTGAAAAGCAGGTTGGAGGTTTTGCTAATGTGACACCACATAATGAGAGCAACACATTACTTGCCATTGCAATATAAGAATACACGATGACAACGTCTTAATAATGCTGCAGGCAATCAATATAGAAAAAATGTTGCAGTGAAAATAGACTAATGAGCCTTCAACCTTCTGTTTTGTTATGCATTTGTATATACCTGCAAACTCATAGATGAGTATTATGTTATTTTTTGAGTTGATGACTAGTGACCTAAGCTTTTAATGCACGTTCAAAAAAGAATTATGAATGTGCTGCCTCTCCAACAGTGCTCAGTTTGTCCACTCTGAAAATGAACTGGAAGTAATAGAACTATACAATCTTTTTACTGCCCCCCTTTTAGTTTATTTTGACCAGTGTATTCTTTTATTCAACTCTTTTCCACCCTATGCACTTCTAAATGTAAGTATATGTACTGCATGTGTTAGTCTCTGCAGGGCATGCTCAGTAAGAATAGCATCACAACACAATCCTAAATATACTGTTATGATACTTTGCAATATAATTGCCTGTAATATATAACAATATTGGTCTAAGATGTGAATAAAATATCCTGCAAAAATGCCAAAACAAACATGCATATATTCCCTGTGTTGGGGAGTCAGTTCAACAGAACATGACTAAAATGAAACAACACACACCAGCAGCCTGCTCATATTACAATTTTTGATAGATATAGATATAGTTGTATTGTCCCAACCCTAACATCTCATGTGTGCAATCTGTGTATGTGTATTGTAAATGCATCTCGGAAGAGAAAGGGAAGTGTTTCAGAGGGAAGTGGATTAACGGCAGGATACAACAGAGACGCTCTCGTTCGCCTGACTGAAGCTGGACAATACACATGTATATGGCACAGAGCATGGGGGAAGCACACGGTGGAGACTGGTAAAACAAACAGAAGTAGAAACAGCCGGAGGAAGTGATGGAGAGGTTTAAAACGGCCAGTATCAACACTTCAGATACATGCACTGAGCTAGTGGCAATACAAACCCTGAGTAATCAAATGCTGCTAATGACCTCCCATGTTTGGAGACGCATGAAAAAGCAAAAGAAGTTTGTGTAAATGCATGAATAAAACACTGATGAGAGTCGAGCTTTGTCTTCACTATATTATTGATAGGCACCATATGGTTTAGAATATGAAAGATTTCTCAATTGTCTGCAGCTGTACATGTCACATAAGCTAACCTAACTGTTTATCTCCTTCATTAAGACATTTTATCAAACAGCCTGTTGCCATGTGAACTCAAACAATATGTTTTGAGTGGGGATGCATGAATTCTATTGTAAGCACATGCCCTGGGCTACATAAACTGGAAATTAACCCCAAACCAGAAACATAGGTGGCAATGCAATTTGAGTAGTCAAATGCTGAGAAAGCAAAGACACGCTTTTAGTGATTCCAATATTTGCACAGAGCAGCCTGTCTAAAGATACCACCTGGTCATTGTTTTTTGAACAGTGACACAATTAAAGCTCCTCTATTGATAGCATTCTTACAGCAACAGGCTCAAAATAGACTGTTCTCCTTTTATTAGACTGAACCAGAAACAGCCAGCCCATTCAACAGGTCGCTCTCACCTGCAAACTGTGGATTAACACTCTGTACTGCCAGCACAGTGTGAATGTAGGGCAGCCACACAGGGAATAGGTGCTAGTCTTAAGTGGATGACAGCTCTGTAAATATCCCCTAAGATGTGTCTGAGTTCTTCTCTGGGCACTTTGATTCATAGAGACTTGTACCGACTGGTCTCGGAAAGGTCTATTTTTGGACGGCTGGTTACTTTTAAAAGCAGCAAATCCTATTTCTGGCAATGAACAACTCGTGGTTTCCATCTGTGGCTACCAGTGTTTCTAAATTGGGTACAGTCCCTGAACATTTCAGAGTATAATAAGCTGCACATTGCTTTGGGAATTATCTCATGTGATAGTTGTTACAGCAGGAGTCATGCTGCGGGACAGGACGTGACTCGGACGGTGTGTTCAGCGTTGGGCGGTCACCATGGAGAAAAATTACAATCCAAAGAAATTTGGAATGTTAGAAAAACCAACAATGATGTCTTTAGAAATGCATCCCAGAAATAAGGACAACATGCTCTGGTTTTGCATCAGCAACTTCTGAACATCTGAATTAGATCAGTTTATTGAAACACAACTGAAAAACCTCTATCTGCTGACTTGTCCATGCTAATAGAAGCTGCAGTAGTGTCTGGCAGCATTTGGTGGTAATTGCTGTGCTAAAGCCAGTTTGTATGCTGCAGTTTGCAAAATAACAGGCTTGAGATGTGGCAGTTATTACCTACTTAACTCTTTGACTGTCTGTCTGCATCTTTTCCGAACAGCACTCTTGGTTTTGCATTTATCAGCGCTGAATGCTATAACCATGTCATTTACAGATACCCCTATGAGTGTTGATAGACTGTTGACTCAGTGGAGAAGCGTGTGTCTGCAGACTGGAGATGAGTTTCATTTAGACTCGGGTAAAAGAGCAGAGACATGGGTGTAGTCTGAGCGTCTGGGCAGAGCAGGGAGGGACATATGAGGCTGTGGATAGAAATGCAGCAGTGGGTGTGTGCGAGCCATCTGTCTGCGGGTGTGTGTCAAGAATGAATTGACAGTTACAGCAGCAGCCTCTATGTGCTAGACACCTGTACATGGGCCAGGCTGTAGAATCAAACCAGACAATGCTAAAACATGGCATGGGCCAAGCCCCCAGAGTCAAACGTCTGCTTTACCCCAAATGGCCCAGTGCTGTTGGGCTCACAGTGGTACGAACTGGTTAACTGATCTGCCATGTGTTTCCTCTGTAAGGTGTGTAGGCAAGGTGTTGTTACCTATGTAAATAGTGTGATGTCATACCAAAGTGGCATATGGTTAAATGCAACAGAACATAATGTAACTCGGTCACTCTGTAAGTCAATCCAGCATTAGGGAGCCTTAATTAAAAAAAGGTTGCCATTTTTTAATCTGTTGCCTTAAGAAGTTGTCTAAGTGCATCTAAAGCCACCCTTTAGTTGTTGGTGCCCTAAATGAAGTGTGCTTAAAGATGATGGTCAGGTTTGGCAATTGTGGTAATTCTCTTTGGTCCAAATGCAATTAAATTAACAATAAGACAACCTGAACTGCATTGTATTGACCTGCCTGAAATGTTCATGTTCTCTCTGCACTACTTTGGGTTGTTTCAGGGTACTCAGGCTACTTCCCACTGTCCAAATACATGCGTAAATATGTGTATTGTTGATTCTAAATTGCTCAGAAGGAATGAATGTGAGTGAAGGAGAAATTGTAAAAGATTAATGAATAAATGAATGAATGACTGTAATGAAGGAAAGAAGGCTTAATATCACTGCACATGTTTTAGCTTAAGTAGCTTAATGCTAAAAGGTCCATGGCATCTTACACAACACATAAAGCATGCACACTCACTGTGTTTGCATGAACAGCTTAGTTGGACTTCAATTATTCCATTTAACTGGATCACTGTAGATGTTTAAAGTCAAACCATAATCAGACTAAGGCACAAATTGAAATTTCTTACTTGCATTGAACCACAATGAGTGTTTTTGTGAAAGCAAAATTGTGTTTTGAGGCTCCTTTCTGCTGATCAGACCTGGACCACTATTTTTATCCATTACCAGACTTTTACAGATAATGACATCAATAATTATAAAAAATAGTTAGTATTTTTACAGAGCATGTGTTTCTTTTTATATTGCAGTTAAATTGTGGAGTTGGAGGTGCACAGATTGTTTTTGCTGCAGTACCACAAATGTCCACTAAGTTGCAAAATGGCCTGGTCCTTGGCCAACACAGAGACCACCATTTTTATTGGCAGTGGAGATATGAATAAACCATAGCATTTAAATGGTACAAAACAGAGCCATGCATGCAGACATGCCACCACATGGCAGACATAAAGAGTGGGGTTCTAAACATGCAAGGTCAACAACACAGGAGGGGCAGTTCTGTTTCATGTGAAATTCCAGCTCCCACACATGCAAACAAGCTTAAAAACAAGTCACTTCTGACTGCAGACTGTGCATGTGAGCTGCAGTGTCCTCAGCTGTTCTCTCAGCCAAGGCTTTTCTTTAAGAGCCTGTGTACTGAACTCTGAGATCTGTCCTACTCCAACCCCTTTAACAGACTAAGACAGACCTTATACAACTCATGCCTGTTTACCACCTAAGTGCCCTCTGGAAGACTCCAGAGAAGACTTCTGAAGGCTGCATGCAAAGAATGAACGCTTTGTACATTTGTTATTCAATCAATGTAAGAAAATTAAGTTACTCAGTGTAGTCGGTGGTTTATAGAATTTACAGGAATGTGTGTAGTTTTTACATTACTGTGCAGTTTGAATCATCAGAGTTTCAGACTTGAGAATCCAAACTAAAGGTTAGTGTGCAAGGACTGTTGTGACATTTAATCTATGCCCCCGCCCCCCCCCCCCCCCCCCCCCCCCGCCCCCCGCCACCCCACCGGCGCCCGGCGGGGGGGGGGCGGCCCCCCCCCCCCCCCCCAAAACGAACAACCCCCCAAAAAAAAAAAAAAAAAAAACCCCCCCCCCCGGGGTGGGGCACTCTGGCCCCCCCACGGGGGGGGGGGGGGGGTTTGGTTGGTCGTGGGGGGGGGGGTGGGTTTTAAAATTAAAATAAAATTATTTTTTAAATTTGTAGGGGGGTGATTGTTTTTTTTTTTTGGTTTTATTGGGTCTCCCCGGGGGGGGGGGGGGCCCCCCCCCCCCCCTCGTGTGGGGTGGTTTGGGGGGGGGGGGGGGGAGGGAAACCCCCCCCCCCGAAAGGGGGGGGGGGGGGGGGGGGGGGGGGAGCCGGGGGGGGAGGAATACCCTCGAGAGGGGGGGGGGGGGGGGGGGAAGGGGGAGGGGAGGGGGGGGGGGGGGGGGGGGGGGGGGGGGGGGGGGGGGGGGGGGGGGGGAAAAAAAAGGGGGGAGAGGGGGGGGGGGGGGGGGAGAGGAAAAAAAAAAAACAAAAAAAAAAAAAAAAAAAAAAAAAAATTGGGGTGGGGGGTCTCTTTGGGGGGGGCCCGGGGGGGGGGGGGGTGAAAAAATGGGGGGGGTGGGGGGGGGGGCGGGCGGGGCAGGACCCAAAAAGTTGGGGGCCCCCCAGGTTTGGGGCCCTAGGCATTTGCCTTCCTTTGCCTAATGGTAAGCACGCCACTGCTCACAAATGCTGCATTATCTCAAGGAAGTTCCTTCACAGCAACAAGTATGTATAAATGCAATAGTGGTCATAGACTTCCTGATCCATGGGGTCAGGTGTGTTATCCAAAATAAGACATGGCTGCCTTTGATTTTAAATTAAGGATGCCCAGTCGTGCACACACATAATATGACACATGTGGCAGGTGTACTATGGCCTTCATGGATAAGGTTGTGTTTTGCCCTCCATCTTGTTTCATGTGATCAGCTCTGATGCAATAAAGACAAAACTTATTTTGGAAGTTGTAGGTGTGCTGTCTGGTGTCTCTTTTTACATGTTTATCTATTCTGGACCTTTTCTCTTTCTCTGCAATACCACAAATGGCCACTGGTTGAATTGGTGACAGCAACCAAGTACAGCAACTGTACAAAGTTGAGGCAATTAAAATAAACTGGGATTACTTGTATATGAGCCCTCTGGTGCCTTAAAGTAACGCAGAGTGGATTTAAGTTCACAAACCATCTCTGAGCTTTCAATACACAACCATGTGATTCCTAAAAGCGATAGCATGCAATGGAAATAACCCTGTTGTTGTTGTTGCTTATGAACCTTTCTCCAACCACTTACCTCATACAGTATAATTATAATGTATGTCAAAGATAGGCTGTGACGCATTTGTTTCTCTGGAATGTTATTATTCTACATTGCTTCCAAATAACGTGAATATGAGGCTGCAAAACAGAACTATACAGTAGATGGTACGGAGATAAAGCTCTGTATCATTTAAAGACTTCAAAAGTACACAGTGGCACTTGTTTCCTTCAACCCGAGGATCACATTCTGTCTTGGATGATTAAATAAAGAACTTGGGTTAATGGGATTAGTCAGCCTTTCCACCTGCCACAGCATTATGGGTAAAAAGCAGCATCTCTTTAAAGTCAGCAGATCCCCTCCTGCAGTCTTAAAAGTCCATTTCATTAGCTTAGAGCAGCAGCTGACAGTGCGGCAGCAGACGGACACATCACCGACCAAAGATTAGCCCGGACCCTAAGACATTTTTATTGAAGTTGAAGTTGTAAACACTCCTTTTTAATTGGTCGTGTGAGAGAGGTCAAAGGTCCAAGGTTAGCAATAAGGCAATCCAGACTTTTTCACAGCATGGAAATTCATTGTGTTTATAATCTTAAAGTGTTCTTCCTTATCTCTATAAAACATGCATACACATATTAATTATAATTTAAATTGTTCTTATTTAAAAACAGCACTTGTGTTTAATGATGTGATTAATGTGGATTGATGTGTTCACTGCGACTCATCCGTCCTAGTAATAATATAGCCTACCAGTTTTGTAAAAACAATATAACTAGAATTTATTTTGTATTTTTTAATCATCTGTGTGAGTTGAAAGTTGCATTTATTGAAGAGCAGTGGTTCCAAAATGGATCCCTGGGGAACGCCACATGTGATTCAGATATGGAGTGATCTAATGAAACAAAGCCCCTATTTATACATTTAAATGTAGTGTTTATTTAGACTCAAAGCTTATTTCACCCATTATATTCTCACACATTCCTATCTTTACATGCAAAGGAAAACGCTTTTGATTGGTTAAAACATTACTTTTCTGAGTTTCTTGCAGTTGAGTGTAAACCCACTGTTCAATTTTAAAAGACCACAGTAAAACTTCTTCTAATGATGAGTTATATGTAAAACGTTATTATATTATGAGTGGGCATCGTTGAGTTGCTCATATTGTCAAATACTGATGTAATTAAGAGCTTAAATACAACAGCCTGTTGCTCATACAAGTGGTGCTTTGGCTAAAAAACAAAATGACACTGATGTAGGAGGAATCTCAGAACACAAACCTATAAATCTGAATACATCCAGATCCTCAGAGCCCATCCCTCACATTCAGGACACATTCACACCTTGCTGTAAGGCTGGCTACTCTAAATCTGATGACCCTGCATTTGAAGAGGGCCAAAGTCAGTCTCTTCTTTCAACACTCTTCCTTAAGTGCATTGTCAGAAAGTCCTCTCAATGATTTTCAAACTCAAGCCCTCCCTGCATCTCAAAAGCAGGCTGTTTAGTCTAGCGCTGATTCTTTCGCGGGTGCTGATGTCGTCTATGTCAAGGCCACCTGCAACCACGAGTGGGTCGGTGCAGACCCCATGGAGGGAGCGTGCCAGCCAGTCTGTGAGTCTGTGAGTGAGAACTAGGGCAAGATTATGACACACAGACTCAGACAAAGCTTGCCCCTCAGCCCACAAACAAACACATGATTCGCTAAAGCAGCCCCATGGTCCAGCTGGTAAATACCACAATTACCACCTAAACCGAGTGAATATGAGTGGTGTGTGCCTGTAACATCACAAGATCTCGCAAAGCCAACTGAACACCTGAAAAGAGGCCACACGTGAACTAGTTGACCTTTTTCTCATTTTTCTTTCTTGTTTAAAATGAACCTGTAAAAGTACAGTTTTGAGAAAACAGCGGGATGGTGTAAAGGGGATTTTCAGTGTTCAAAAACAAAAACAAAAAACAAGAAAAAAAAGGAATTCGAGTGACTTGCTTTACTTTATGTAGACAGTTCTACATAGAGAAAGGGGGTGTACAAAATACTTCATTTTGGTTTTAAAAGTGAAAACTCTTCTGCAATTTATTTTGAAAATGATCTCTAGCCTATTTTACACTGAAACTTGCAAAGGTGGCTTTTATTGTGGAAAGTGAAACTGAAAAGCATGACACAGGCTCATGTGCTCTGTGCAGTTTTCTTCTCTGATTTTTTACACCATCTTTGACAATCCGTGAGTTGCAAACCATAAGTTTTGGACAAAGTACTGACATATGACATATTTGCCGTTTTAGTGAATAATGTAAACTTTAACAACATATTTTGCTGATACCAGTTACAAACACTGCTCTTTGCCATGTGGTGATCATTACACATATTGAATTCCTGTGTAGGCATGGCAAGTAATGTCACTTTCCCCCTTTGTTCAGTTGTGGTTTCATCTACAGGAAAGCTACAACAATCGTAACCAGTGCTAACGAAACGGTCTTTCATTCCTCCGATACGTCATCTCCTTTGCAGCAGCAGATAACCCCTGAGACAAAAGCACTTCCTGTCTGCTACATAAACATCACTTCCTCCCCCACTTCCTCCGGCCCGGCAGACACTGATCCAGGGCCAGCGCTTTCCTCTGGATTTAATCTGGGCACGAGGCGAGTGTGGCTGGGGGTCACAGGTCATCATACTCCATTAGAGGGGTCAGCGGTGACCTATGTCCTTTTGGCCTCTTGTCACAGCTCAGAGACTAATATGTCATCAAAACACTCAGCGATTTGTCTGAGCTAAGGCAAGTTATGGGTTTGTGACTCAAGCATTGCAATGGAAGCAAGCAGTTTTCTTATGTAAATACAATTGGTTTTGCTGAGCGTTAAAAGCAAAAAGAAAACAGAATAGCAAGACACAATGTATGCATCATGAAAGTCAAACAAATAGGAAGTTACACCATCAGCCCATAGATGATAGAATGAAACTGAGGCTTTGCTGAAGTTATTGTTTCTTTTCATCAGATATATCGTGAAAATCTTGCTATTTCCATTTAAATGTATCTTTCTTGAGAACAGGTTGGTTTGGAGACGAATTATCACAAATCAGTAAATGGAAACTGACTCCAAAAGAAGTCATGGCATTTACAGTCCACAAGTTGCATTGGTTCCTGCGGGAGGTTCCTAGGACCAGCCACATTTTAATAAATATTTGAATCCCTACTGTAGAGGAGCCAGAAGTTATTTAATTGTTATTTAAAACACTAATCTACAATATATATTTTAATTGCATGGTCCATGATATATGTTCCAGAGACATGCCATGTTTTGGTTCTGACAGTCACATTCAGGTGCAAATTCTGTAATGGTATAAACGAGAGACATGATGAAAAGCATAAATCAAAATACATGCATCTAGTACACAATTACATTAATATTTTACTTTTTAGTTGTGATAAAAGTGGCTGGCTCCATTGGCAGCAAACAAAGCCTGTGTCATTGCTCCTGTCTGCTACTATCCCTTTCATAAGAAATGCAAACATGTCCTCGTGCCCCATTGTCTCCCAGATTTCATGTATGATTTATGAATCTTAGTAATGTAGAAAAATAGTGTGGCACTGATTTTGCAACAATATTTTTGAGGGAAAGCACATGAGTGTGGAAGGTACCTGTGTGGGTTTTCCAGTTTTGTCACATTGTTGAAAAGTGAGTTCAGAGTGCAAACAAAAACAGCTTGAATCCTTACACTTCAGGTTGCAGATGCAAATAAATAAGAGCAAAGTGCGCCGGGCTTAAGGTTAAAATCTGCACTGCCATTTGAATATGACCGATATTTGAACATCTGATTAGAGGCAGCTAAGTGATATGCAGCTGTGGGAAAATGTGTGATAGAGACTGAAGTAATGATTCAGAGGAACGAAGTGAAACCAGGTCGCTGCACTGGGGGATTCCTCTGCTTAAGGAAACTCCACTCTCTGCACAACAATATCACGGCTGCTGAGGTCACTTTCATTTCCCTAGAAGTCATTCCAAAAACACGTTATATCAAATAGAAGTTCATTTTCTTCTCTGGCATAAGAGAGTGTTATTTCAGTTAGTTTGAGCTGAGACTAAAGTGTTTTATGCATCAAAATAAGTGGCATTTGAGGGCTGTACATCTTCACCACATGCAACTACTCACACAGGCGAGCCCACATACACACACCTACCCACCACCCGCGTCGAAAGAGAGAGCCGTGACTCATATGTCTCACTAGTGCGAGTTCTCTCTCCTCTGTCTCCACTCCAACACCACGTGGGGCTGCCGTGCTTAAGATGCAGCACTTTACACCCACTGACTCACACCGTCTCCACAAAGGTCACACTCACAGATCATAACTGCAGCAATTAGAAAGACCTTTTACAAAAACTGGATGTACTTTTGTCTCTAAAAGGACAGGCAGATTGATAAAAATGATGTCCACATTGAATCCCCTCGTTAAGGTTGGAGTTTACTCAGTGGAATAGGTCAGGTTTTTCCCTCTTACAGCGAGACTGAAAACATTTGTTTATTCCATTAGAGATATGATCACTTTGTGCTTATGTTGCCATTACAACCAAGTACTTCAGTATTGCACACTAAAGCATTGCAACAGCACCAAGTCAGACAAGCAGAATTATGTAAGACTGGATTGGCCATTGGCTGTGGAGTCCAACAACAGCTCCCCTGTTTGATCTGCAGCATTAAATGGGAACCATCCTGTACAATGTTAGCAACTTGGGTTAGTAACCTTAGTCATGTTACGTTAATTTACTCCTGCAGACCAGCAAAGGAGATATAAAGGAGATATTACTTTGCACAGTTGCAGCATCTCATCCACAACCTCAAGTCCCTGGAAATATCTGGTCTCTTGTATAAGTGTTTTTATTTCCAATGATGAAAATTTGCGCTTTGATAAATAGCTCCACAGGCAAGAACTGAAAATGCACTAAGCATTAAATACTATAGTCTCAAAAAATAGATCTTTTAAAAGGTGGGGTGCAAAGTTTTGGCAGCATCTGGAGCCTGTGAACTACTACAGTAGCCCTACAGGGACATGTTAGAATCTAAGAAGAAATAGATCAGAAAATGACTTCACTTTAAATTTCACTTTCAGTTTTGCACATAAATGTCCTAGAGCAGTGGAGTGAAACTCAAAGTGGTGAGGGGCTGCGAATTAGTGAAAGTTAACAAGAATCCTTTAAGGGGCTGAAGATGGTGACATTTGGAAGCTTTTATTAAATTTTAAATGTGAGATTTCATCTTCATTTGAGTCTTACAAAAGTTATCATGCAAAAAATAATCTCCTCCTTTTATGGAAACATTGGATTTGAACAGGTTTTAGTTAGATTTGAACAGATTTTATTCAGATTTAAATAGGTTTTAGTCAGACTGTAGCAAAAATCAAATCCATCTAAAACATGTTTCAATCCAATTAAAACCTATGCCAAAAATATCACCTACTAAATGTATTGAAGGGCCACATAAAACATTGCAAAGGGCTGCATTTGGACCCCAGGCCTTGAGTTTGACATGTGTGTCCTAGAGTTTCATGCAAGATAGTGTGTTCAATGAATGCACACAATGCAAAAAAAAAAAAAAAAAGTTGAGTCACAATTCATGTAAAAAATGAAAATGCATCAGTATCAATGTATTCTTAGCCATACTACAATAACCCTGCAATCCGAAGCCATTGGAATCCACCTGCACAACTCTTCAATACACGGTAAAAAGGCTGAATGTCACTTGTGCCGACTCTATTGAGTGCCGCTGAACAGTTGCTGTGGTGACTAAGACAGCATTGTGCATCATGAAGCTCATGTTCAGCAGAAGTTGTGTTGCACTGAGCATCTGCTGCCTCTTCAAAGCTCCCAAGGCCGGACTGCTCACCGCCCAAACCCGCGGCGCCCTGTCCTCTTCACCCTATTATGTTCAGTCCTCCCCTCACCCTGAGTCACGTCTCCCCGGGGAGACGAGGGGGTAACTGTGATTCAGCCCTCGGAGTGTGCGGCGCATAGTACACGGGTGACTTGGTGATTCACTTGTGTGGGCTGTGAAACCTGAGGAGTGGGCCGAGATAAAGCAGCATGACACAGACAGTAAAAGGGCATAGACCCGCTTCTCTGTCCACAGCTTCTCTTTGTGCCTTTGGGGAGATTCAACAGCTGCACCGAGGAACAGAGGACCGCCCTTTAACTCACACATACAATAAACTAAAGTATAGCCTCCTGACTCTTCAAAGACACCAGTGACTAAAGATTTTACATTGCTTTTTGCTGCAGGATTTTGTTTCAAAGCAATTATGTTCCACATTTTCATTGTAGAGGCACAAGCATTCATGAAGATTGTGGCTGTATTTCCTTCATTCAAAATGTCTGATGCAATAAGTAAAAGATAATCTAACTGTGGCATTTCAACTGCAAATGGCAATGAAACTAAACTGAACAAACTACTAAAGGGCAATGTGTTCTGAGGAATGGCATTGGAGAAAACTCTGTAATGCATTTGTGTGTCTAAGATAAAACAAGATAAGACTGTTCACTTGTCACAGTGGCTCACAGACAGGTCAAGTGTAACCAATGAAATAAAGTACAGAAGTGTGCAGGCAAGTTCAAAACTGTAACATAAAAAAGTTTCACACGTAGAATTGTTGTCATATATGTAATGACAAAAGAATGATACTAAATGACATTATTTACATTTATTACATTGATCAAGAGGAAAAAAAAACAACAAAAAAATCATGATTGTTCCCAGAACAAAACCTATATTATTGTCCATCTGTGTTGTACAGTTTGACATGGAGATCAATGGCCTCCAGCAGATCTTTTTCTACACTGGGGGGACCACAATCTGCTGTGAAACCTCCACAGTCAGATGCCGGGGGTGAGAAGCCCAGCAGATGGAGGCAACTTTGACTCTTCTTGTATAACTCCTTGTGTAAGGACCAGTTAGTGCATCAATAGTCGTGTTGTAACCTCCAAACAGCAGCACTTCAGAAACAGAGATGCATTTATGTTGCATTTATGTTAGCTAATAAAAAGACTAATTGTGAGTGTAATTTGGCATGGTTCTGTTAATTATATGTATTGATTCATGCAAACTAGCCATGTGAAGTTAAAATTTGATTTAATGGTTTATCACACTGTCGTCTACTCTGTAAAAGATTATCACTTTTTTACGTCATATTTCCTGATACAATTTACTTCTACAATGTTTATTTTATGTGTTGCTGTTTCATAATCTTACCACAGTTACCAAAGCTCAAAAAAAAAAAAAAAAGTTTTCCAGTCATTACTAGTGAATGGGCCCTGTTTGCACTTAGATGGGGCAGGGCTGATGTGTCTTTATGGAGCAGGGCAGCTGTCCTGTCCCTTTTAACACAACCCAAGGGATGGCACACTTACAATACAGGGACCCACCTTTGACCTTGCGACCCCTTGGCTTGCTACTGATTGACCTTTCACCTCTCATTGACGGGTCAGTGTTCACCCATTAAAAAAGAGCGACTTAGGCAGAAGCTTTGTGACTGTTTTTGAAGACTAGTTTGTAGATACTAATGATAAAAACTGCTACCGGAAGCTTTTTTTTAGGGATAATTGTCTGTTTGTTTAATAAAAATATTTCATGTTGATTTATATGACGGCATTTAGTCATAGGCACTTTCTTCCTAATTGATCTGATTAGCTTCTGAGTTTGACAGGAAACCAAAGCAGCACAGATAAAGCAGTATCATGCACAGCAACGAGCATAGTACCAGACACTTTTTATCATTTGAAGTGGATATTTGCGTATGTTCCCAGGTTTTTCCTAAGTGGGCAGATCCACCTAAAAACACACATACATTGCACCATTGGTCAACAGTGACAACAGCAGAGCGGGAAGTGCGTGGCTCAGAACATCAAGTGCACTCACTATGAGTGCCTTTTCTGTTGATATTGTGAAAGTAAGCCTCAGTTTTCTGGCCAGTGGAGTGGTTTTCTTGCTCTTGTTACAAATAAACAAAAAGTTGTGCAGTCCCTGTGCAGAGGAAGCTTTGATGCAGTAAATAACAAGGCATGAATAACAGGGCATGACTGAAGTGAGTACAGTAGTTACTAGCTCAGTGTCGACCACAGGACAGAAAGTTTATCCAAAATTGATTCAGGCTTTTGACTAGAAACAATAATTGTAAAAAAAAAAATAAATCAAAGACACTGTTTTTTCACAATTGTCTGACCCAAATCCCTGCAATGACATTTTAATCCAATAATACTATAACTATCCTATAACAGGATATCAAATAATATAATTTAATGTTATAGAAGTATGAAATATGTAAACAAACCAATGCTAACGACATACCTTTAGATCTCTTTGTAACTCAAGATAAAAAGAAAATGTACAAAATGACAGGGGCTTTAGAGTATAGTGCTGTTGCCTTTTGACCATTAGCATTACTAGCTACATAGGCTTTAGTTATGTAGCGACATTCACATAAAATATTTGCTGTACTGCTGATCTGCTTTACCAATGTGTATTTAAGAGTATGTAGATTTGCAATTTGATATACTAAAATGCAAAGTGCTAGACCAAAATCCCTCAACACTACCACTACTCAGGCTATAAAGAAGTGGTTAAGGGGTTTTGTTTTTACTGTTTAAATAGCACATCAGACAAAAAGTTATTATAGACACTATCCATCTGGACAATCACTTTTAATGAGAGCAATGTTCCCAAAGCCTGAACCCAATTTGTCATAGCTTTTGTTGAAGCACTGTCGCTTGTTAATAAAGTCCCAATTGGAGTTTATGGTGCAAGTACATGCCTCACATGGACAGCTTGTTCTGCTCTCTGGCTATTTTAGGGCATTCTCTTTGTTATAAGTATGTCATGTGTTCTCTATGGGACAAGTACTATGTTCTTGAGTACATGTAACCTTTCACAACTGTCTGAAGTCTAGTCTGTTATCATTTATCTCAGGCAAGCAGTCCCCATAACAATTGGATCACGGCAAATTAAAGTTGAATTTAGTTTGTCAACACTTAGGGACAAATATAGCTTGCTGTGAACAATGGAACGGGCGATGCGCTGCTGGTAATATTTAGATGTTACAGTAATAGCAATGGAGCAGATTGAAAAGAAATGACTGTGCACTTTTACTGAAACAAATCGTGGCCAGAGCACTTTAGAGGAGTGAGAGAAACACAAGCTCACAGTGCTTTCTAATAGTTATTGATTCTCTTTCCCTGCTGCCGTCGGTCAACATCATTAAGCGTGGAGTTGTCAGCTCGGGCGTGCACATGCAGTTTGGGGTTGTGAGTCAAACTGTACTGTATGTGTCCCTGTTCCCTTCTGATAGCATGAGGGCAGTGGTACAAGGGCCAAAGCAGACAGTGTTACTTTTGCCATGTGGATCACATTGGGTCAGAATGTGCTGCTCCATTTCCCTTTGTTCACCCCAGTGCTCACCTCCGCTCACCTCACCGTGCATGACTCCTGCTGGTATGTTCTCAACATGTCATTCAGTACTAGCCTGTGTATTTGTACTCTCTGTATACGGGCTTATAGCTGCAGGCTCAGAATTAGACTGATGTGGGGTCACGTTGGGATATGACAATAACAAAAACAACCAAATATAGGATTAATTGTCAAACCTATTTTTAACAGCACAATATGTTTGAAATAGTATGTTTAAAGTCTTTCTAAACTTGATACAATGTCCAATAAGTCAGTGTTGCTTCATTCATTTTAGTCTCGTTCTATTTTTAGGTTGTCTGCACACACGGTTCAGTGGACAGTGTGGAAAAAGAACCGTGCACATGACATTGGTGTTTATGAAAACACAAGTCACCCTGTTGCGTAAATGCAAACTCATTTATATTTACATTTATAATTAATCAGCTGTTGAAAATGACTTAGTGAATATTCAAGGTCAGTAGAAACACTACACTTTGGCACTAACTTTTTTTGTCGGATATTCCTGTCTTTCCGATGTTTTAACTTATCCTGAAAAGTGGAAGAAGGGTAAGAGTGGTGGCAGCAAAGTGGAGACGAGTATAAACGGGACAGCTCAGTTTTATGGAAGATAATGTACACAGAGATGTACATGCACAAAACTAAGAACATAATGGGTTTAATACATCTTTGCCATGTTTTTGATTTAGATTTTACTCACTTACACTTTTTTCATTTTCATTTATTACTTTTGCCCTTTTGTGACATGCACATAGTACATCGCACTGAGAAGACAGCAAAAAAAGGGTGTCACTAGTTGAGCATAAATGGGACTTTTGTGCGGCACTAACAAATTGACTTATGGATACTGAATGAACTATACTTTGTCATTGTTTTTCATAAGAAACACTTTTTTGTTTGCATTTAGCATTTTAGAAAAAAAAAAGTTGTCTGTTTTAACAATGGCACCTAATAGTTTCATTGGATCACCAACATTAAAATGGTATGAGCCCCACAACACTTTCTTGTGGTTGTTACATTGTTATCATTAGTAAATTTAAATCTACTCGTTAATTGCTATTAATGCTACTACTCTACTGTTACCCTGCTATTGCCATGCTTGAATAAGGTGCTGCAAATCTTAGAAGTTATTGTTTTGTTTCAGTGGTCTGGGATTGGCCCTCTGATCTTGTATTTGACATGTTTTTCAGTTTTTGCAGCAAGTGCGTAAGAGCAGGTGTTTATTTCTTTACTTTCAGGGGCTTCTCTTTCTTACTCCTGATTAAAAGGCACTTGTATAATTAGCAAGAAGGAGTAAAAGTCCACCCCTGACAGCCATGAGTCAGTAAACATGGCCCACTCTTTGTGCGGAGGAGGTGACAGTTTGGTAAAGGGTATGGGGAGTTTTTTGAAGAGTACACAACAGCCCTTTCCCCCTGGGACATAGGGGCAGTTGCAACAACAAAAGGACGCATCAGAATGAAAACAGGTTTTACCGTAAATGGCTTCAGAAGGTCACTGGGGACTGGGTAATGATTGAAAATTAGAAAAGTAGAAGGATCATTGCACTACTATCAGTTTCCACATAAAAAAAGCTCCTATTTCAAAGTTGTGTAGCACTCGCAAGGTTCTCCAGTCTTAAAGAAAGAGTCAATTCAAAAAGCAGGGCATAACCTTTGACACTTTGCAGCTCAACACCACTGTTTGCTCGCACCACAACCTGTAGTTTCACGTCTATATGTCATACCTACACGGTGCAGTCCAAACTGTGCACACATACACGCAGTAGTTTCACTCAAAGTTATTCTCATGTATGCTCTTTTTAGACATATATTAACCCAGTCTTTGTGTTTCCATGTAGTGTTACCAGCAACTCAACCCAGTATGTAGTATGTAAACAGTGTTATCATATTTCCCAGAGATTACACTGCAAAGAGAGATCCAGAGATCCAGTAAATCCACATTATTTTTATTAATTTGAGAAACCAAGTCAAAACAGCATGCATTTTTTTGTGCAAGAGTGTGTCACAAAGTCTAAAGTCTAGGATATATAATTGATATATAATTATGATGAAATGATGTATAATTTAGGAAATGCTTAAACTTGAGCATCATCAAGTTCATGACACTGAGTACCAAGCCATAATTTAAAAACAGTGTCATTATTTTTTTAATCTATGTTAATTTTTTAAGTTCTCTACATTTAAAAGTCATATATTTCAATTAGAAAGTCTACATTTAATCACAGACATTATTTTGAGAAACTAAGCTCAAAACTTTGAGTTACCAAATGTAATTATTGGAGGAACAAACTCAGCATTTTGTCCAGTTTTTTAGTTTTTGACTCAGGTCAATTCATTTTGTTACAAAATCAAAATTAGTCATCATTCAGTCATTATTTTTCACAAAACCAGGTTAATTAATTATGTAGGTTATATTTTATATATTTGGAGAAAATTGCTTGAGATTTGGACTTTGTAGGTGAGATGTTGAACCCACCTTTCGTATTAGAATAATTTTAAATGGCAAAGTAGGCCAGACTCTTACTGAAAACTCTTACTGTACAACTAAAAGCTCAAATCAAATCAAACTCATTCTCAGTATACTTTTTCTTCATCATAATATTGTAGTATTGGATGCTGGTTACAGGCTCCTGTTAGTCTTTAATCAAACAGCAGAACTCACTGAGACGACAAGAGGGAAGTATCCTAAAGAATGCATGCATGGGTTTTATTGTGCTGGCTTAATTCCAAGGCAGACTTCTAGAAGGTAGCAAAGGAAAGTAAAGAAGGATAGTGTTAGTGGATAGGACACTCTGTACAAAAGGTTGCCCTTCAGATGGAATAGGGGATACTGTACCACTCCACCGAACAGTGGAAACACAAGGTATTATATAAGCCCTCCTTGCTTGGGTAAAAGCTGCACTGAAAGGGGCACAAAAACACGAGACTGTCCTTGATGATAATGTATTTCTGTTTCTTCCTTAGACAGTGCTCAGTAGTGACTCTAAACATAGTCAGCCGGACAGTCAGTGATGTCATAGCAAGCATACCAAATACTTCACCCTGCATTCCCATACCACATGAGTCCTTTCACAAGACACAGGCCAGGACAGTTCTGGAGTACTGCCTCAGTATGCACGCTACAAATGGGGCACTGCTTGTTCCCTTTCCCAACCTTTAAAGTCAGGTGACTCCATGTGACCAAACAATTGAGTATGGCATGTGCTGCATCACCAGTGATACAAAAGTAACAGTACAGGTCACAGCAGGCTCTCATTATATTTGCAGGAGCTTGTCCCAAACTAAGAAGCAGACAGTCAACCTCTGGACATTGGAACACTTAAAACCATTTATTGAATATGTCCTGAATCACTGAGAATCTCCACCGACCCATCACCATTTTTTTGTTGTTGTATGTATTAATTATACTATTGAGCCTGTACATTATTTTAGGCAGCAGTTATTAATAAACCTTGACCTTGACCTTGTAACATTAGGAGCAAATGTTTTTATACTGGCACGATTAATTGGGCTCATGTTTCAGGTAAACATTTTATAACAGTTAAATATGGCTTTGGAAAAAGGCATTAGTGACTGATCTATAGTTAGTTTATTAGAGCACAGTTCAAATCCATTACGAACTTTGACAGACCTACTTCTTTAGAGATACAGCTATAAGACATACTCAAATCCCTGTATTACATTACATAATAGGCCAAGATAATGCTGTTTAGCCTAAGCTTTTTTTTTTGGCCTTTTTTTTTTTTTTTTAATAATAGAGACAGTAGACGGACAGGAATCAGCGTGAGAGAGCGCTGGAATCAAACCCGGGTCTGTACTCATTAACCATTGCAAAAAGTGTCAATATTTTGAAAAAACAGGCAAAAACACCTCGTCATCTTAATTAAATTTTGTTACTTTTAGAACCAATTTTGAGATTTTGTCATTATTTTGCAAAACTGTATCAACATGTAGACCTTTCACACTATTTTGTGAAATTTAGTAAAACAAAAAGTGTGAACTGTACTTATGCAAAATAATTTGAGAAGATAAACACAAATTTTTCCAAGATACATTTTCAAGGAACCTAAATCAATAAAGGGAAAAAAAACCCCAATACAATAAAAAATAGCAATAATTTTGGGAACAAAAGTCAAAATATGTTACTGTAATTAATCTGAAATATTATCATTACTTTACAAAACTTTCATTTTTATTTTATTTTATTGTGTCATTTGTTATGTTTCATTTCAGTTTATTAATTCTCTGTGTGATCTTAAAACCTATTGAACGTTGACCAGAAGCAATTTATTTGACCAAAAACAATGGGTCTGCACATTTCTTGGAGAGAACGCTGCAGAAGTCCTGTTTTTCTCACTTGTTGCTCATTTAAAGAGAAAGTATCTGCTGACCTCTAGTGGACAAACATAGGTAGCTCACCAATGCCCATAGAGCTGTATCACCCCAACATGCTGTATCTCTACATCATGCTTTTGTAATCGTCATCATATTTTAATGAAAAGGATGCCCTCAAAACCAGAAGAATTATAGGATATTCACTGAAGAAGCATTTATTTTAACAGCACTTGAGTTAATTTCAGGTATAATTGTCCTAATTGTCCTCAGAGTAAATGGTGCAGTTCTCTTCCTGGAACCGTGATTATGATGATGAAGGCTTCAGGCAAGTAGTTCTAGTAATGATTTCCACAGTTAAAACCAGGACTGATCATGAAGCTGTTTTGCTGGCTGTTGTTGTGACACCGTTTCCCAGAATCCACCAGCCTTCTAAGTGTTAATCTATTGCACTTTGCCGACTCGTAAGCGGCCAATTGCGAAGCAGCTCAGCATCTTCCTCAGTATCAGCTGATGTTTCCTGCTCTGCCTCCACCCACAGGCTTTATTGGAAAAGAGCACAGCTTTGATCAGGAACTGGATGTTGTGAAAGTGATTCATGAATTTCATTTTTGCATTTTAGAGAAGGAATGTTTGTCAGACAGAAAAATAAGTTGCTGATGAGCAAACTGAAAGCATTAAGGTAATTTCCCCGGAAAAACATTTGTAGGTCATCTGCCCGCACACTGTAAGAAGTGCTGAGGAAAAGCATCTGCTTTCAGTCTATTTTTAGTCAGGGAGAGTACATACAGGACAACAAGTCATGCTAATGGCTAGCCATATGTTGTTTGACATTCAAAGTTTACTTCAGTGACCACCAGCCGAGGGGATAAACAGAGAGGACAGGACAAAAAGTCCCCACCATCATCAGGCTTTGAAGCTCATTGTCGGAGAATGTTTGACGGTTGTTAACAGAACCAAAAGTTTGCTCATATTAAAAAAGGTCAGAGGTCTGGGTTTGATAAGTATAATGCTGTTAGTTAGCTGTTGTTGGCTACTAATGCAAATGAGCAGAATAGTACCACAGAGGTTTATAAAGCATCAGAGAAACAAATCCTATTGTCTGGCTGCATGTTGATGAAAAAGTAGGTCAATGACCATCAGTGAAAGAATAAACTGGAGTCAACCTCAGTGACATTAAAAGGCTGTGAAGGTTATTGTCTGACAATTTTCGATACTGCCTTCTTTAGTTTTATATGGGCTATTTATAATTAACACTTCTGAAAATTACCTCCATTATCACCAAAAGGGCAAGCAAATGGCAACAGTGAAAGAATGCCTTTTAAATGTAAGTATTATTCGTTACCCCCTAGTGGTAAAAAGTGGTATTGATTTCTGAAGTTTTTTTTTTATCTGATTGAAAGGAAGAGCATCAAATGGCCACAGTTCTGCACACTTCCCACATCTAAGTACTCCTCCACACCACTGCTTCACTGTAGTTCACTGACAGTATGTTTGAAAGATACTGGCAGGAGACGGCAAGCTGTCAATCATCAGCTGTTTTTAGGTGATGTGACATCCAGTCTAATCAATGTGAGCCAAGCTTCATACATTTCATTCCATTGCCTTAAAAGATTAAATTAAAAGAGATCTATCTACAGCACATGACTCTGTAGAACCAAAACAACCACAATTAAACCACAGCAGCTGACTCACTTAAGCAAGCTGCAGTACAGAGCTCACACCTCTACGTCTATTGGCACAATTTGATATCACATTATAATGTTAAAATCACTAATCTACAACTCAACATCCAAACTGTTCCTTACAAACACTCGACTATTATGTTTAGTCAGAGTCCAAAGCTGCTTCTTATTGCTCCTAGTGTATTTTGTTATACTACAAAACTGTGTTGATACCATACACCAAACACAAAGGTAACATGTACTATAATATGTCCAGGGCAGCACACCTTTTTATCCTATTTACATTCAATTCAATTCAAAGAGTTTATTGTCACGTGTACAATTAAATTCTTTCTTTGCTGTCCACAACAAACGCCAAGCAATGTAAAAAAAAATAAATCTAAGTATGACATTGATAAATAGGTCTAAATACAGTAGTAGAAAGTACAAATACAATAAAGTAGGGAAGTTAAAAGGCAGCATATTAGCTAAATACATAATTAAAGTGCAGCATCAGCTTTTGTGCAATTGTCAATAAATGTGCAAATGTATATGTGCAAAGAGAGGTCTATGTAAACTATGACTTGAATTCATGAAACAAATAAAGAAGATTATTGTATTAGTTTTTGTTTGGCTCTGGACAATACGTAGAATTATTACTTGAACACCTCTGGGCTGTTAAAATAAAAATGTGTCTTGAGTGGTTCAATTTTATTTGATTGATCTTGTCAACCTCTTAATTAATGCCACATTTGACACACACATCTTGTAAACAAAGTAGGAAAACAGTGAAAAATAAGCAGTGTATAAAGATACTGTTGCCTGCAAGGATTATAGCATTAGAATCATTACATTACTGTATGATTTCATCCAGTGTGTAATGTACACACTGTAATGCACTGTTTCAAACCAAATCCTCAGAGCGTGGGCTTCTGCCATCTACTGGAAATTCCTGGTTTCACAGTTAGAAACAGCAGGACTTAGATAAATTATTGCGTTGATTGTGCATCATTCTTCAGATGACACCTCTTCAAATATGTTAGAAATAAACGCCTGATGGTTCTGTAAGAATATAGTTGCTGACTAATGGTGAAAATGTCTTGAAAATGTCTAATAAGACTGATGCCTCCTGGCGCCTCCTTTACTGCCTAATGGACACTAATGTTTCCAATGGCACGGCTTTACTCAGAAAAAACAGTAAGAATATTTCTTAACCAAAGTGGTTTGTGGTTAAAAAAATAATAACTGTCTGCAGAGGTATTTCAGATGTAATGCAATAGAATTTTAATGGGTAATTTTGGGCAATCTTTTATTCTTTCTCAAAAGTGGGTAAGTGCACTAAAACACTTAAGTACTGAAAGCCTCAATATTTTAGGTTGTCTTTAAAGAATGGCATTTTAATTTCAATATTGTTTGTTTAAGTTATGAAGCTTTTATTTGGCATTTTTTGGAATCTGCCATTTTGGCCTTCTGCAATTCAATACCTAAAATCTTTTCTGTTTTATCCCAGCATTTTGATGGTGGGGTCCTGTAGTCCTCAGTATAAAGCACAGCCCTTCCATGTTCAACTGGAGCTTCATTTATAATGTTGGCAGAGACAGCAGCAGGTGTGTCGGAGGAACCAGGTCGCACTGGAGCATGACCGAGCTGGAGAATCACGTCAACGGTGCATTAATAACACACAGGGACACACAACAACATGTACTGTAAAGGCTGTAGAGACAGGAAACTGCATCAGAGCACACATGCTTCCTTTCCCATGAAGCCGAGCTGAAGCAGACCACCCAGAGAGAAGCTGCAAACAAACACACACGTAATAAATCAATGAGGCCGTCATTAACAAAACACGTCTTTGTATCTCACACATAATGTAGAATCAGTCGATCGTGCTGGAAACGCAAAGACATAGGCTGTAGAGAAATCAGGCCCCTCTGCGTAAATTCAACTGCACTGGAAATTCACACAAGAGAATATTTGTTAAGAGCCAGAGTTAATCCCATAATGTGTAACATGTCTCCAGGATTTATGTCTTTGAAAATAATGTGCTGCCATTTCTAGTGCACTCTAACAATGTGGAGATGTGGTAATGTGGAAAGCTGAGTCGGAGCATTCTCCTAAAACAGAAAGCATCTGCTGTTCACATATTCAAATTTGAAGTACTGATTTATTTCCACTTACACTCAGCAAGGAATTCAACAAGAAAAAAAAAAAAAAAAAAAAAAGCACTGAAGACCACACAAACCGAGACTGGAATGAACCAGAGCAATTAGACCATGTCAAGAGTGTTCAGGAGGGTGATGAAGGAAGGCTAATCAGTGACAAAAAAGTCATGTATGAATGCAAAGTTTTCTGGTGATCCTCTTTGTGCTGTGTAAACCTGACTCGACATGTGAACCCTGACAAAGATGCTTAATACCTGCTTTTTTTGGCATTAAAGTTTGGCGCTTTTTTTGTGCCTTTTTTGTGAGTTGCAAACCTTGATAGATCAGGCTGAACGTCTCACTTAAAAACTCTCCGACCCAGTTTTTGTGCTGTGAAACAGGAACTCACACAAATACAGGAGACCCAGTGGCTGCTTACATGAGAACGATGGGCAAGAAAACACCTCAGTCTCGTTGTTGTCGATTCGCATTTACACAAAAATGGTTACGACATATTCTTCATTCACACTGAGCCATCCAAAACGCCCAAAATGGCGCAGTACTTATGCCAGACCAGTAGGGGGTAGGTTTTCTTTTTGCTACTTCTTCTACTCCTCTTCTAGAGTGATAATGCTTGTTGTTGTTGTTGTTGTTTTTAGAGAAGACGCTGGTTTGCTTGGAGTGAAAATGCCAGCCTTGTGTAATGTCATGTCAAGTGTTGTTGTGTAAATTGCCTCCCAGTTGCAAAATCTGGGCTAAACAGAACTACAACCCTGAAGCAAATCTTAATGGTGCCTTTTCTTGAACCAAAAACAAGCTAAATTATGCAAGGCCTTGATAAATCTGGCTCAAAATCTAAAGTCCATAATGTCCAAAAGCAAACCAAAGCAGAGTAAAAATGCATCTGATTCATGGATGAGACCAAGACCTTTGTCACTAAAAGTCTTAAGGCTTGTGACTAGCAACAAAACGGCATAATGACATAATAACTGTAAAATTGACTTGGCTGACATGGTGTTATTTCATATTTATTTGTTATGTAACCTTAAAATCTCACTGACCACTGCGTACTTTGAAAACCACTGAATTTCATGATTTTTATTTAACATTCCTTTTCTTATATTTTATGGTGCATTTGTGTCAGAAAGTGTGGCTCAATGAAAAGTTACATTTTTTTGTATATTTCAGCTTCATTGTAGGCAGTGTAAAATATGTAGTCACAATTAAGAACCTTATAATTTTATCTATTTCTCTTTTAAGATTGTTTTTTGCAGTCTGGAGAAGCACTATGGCTTTTTGCTGAGTCTATCTTTATTACTTTTTAAATTGCAGTTCACACCATGGCCACATGAGGGCAGTAGGTGCCTGATTGTAACAAGTTATTTAAATCTTGTTAAATGTATTTCTCACCAGAACTAAAATCTCAAGTGCCAAACCAAAGACATATACCATGCACAGTCCACAGCAGTGAAATAAGCCAATAATTATTGTGGAAATCGTCTCCACGGTGATAGATATCTGCGAGTGCTGACCAGACATTTCCTTACTTACTGTTAATTATGATTCTTGAGACGATATCAGTGGCGTTGGAGGAGGAGTGCTTCAGGTTTGTGGCATGAAGGAAGTGGTTATGTAAATGCTCAGTGTGAAATCATGCAAACGAGAGGATTAAAAATACCGAGGCTGTGGATGGCTGTGAAGCTTTCTGTAGAGTTTTAAACAACCAACAAGTGTTATGTGAACTGACAGGCTGTGTTTGAGTCAGGGCACGGCTCAATACCACACTCACCACAAGCAGCGGAGATCACTGTTTTAGCAGAGAAACAGAATACAGTGTGTGAGGCTTTAGCAGCACAAATGAGTGGTTCACATCCAACTCTTGACATTTTAGAGTAAAAGTATTCAAATTCTGCTATAATTTACATATGTATCGATGTCTGTAGGTTCAAACCTCCTCCTGATGCAGGTTATTTGATATCATTTAGTTTGGGGCCAGCTTTCATCACCAAACACTGTGCCAAATGACCGTGTCTACCTTATAAAAGCAACTACTGCTGGTGTGCCTTGTGTGAAATGTTGTAGCTTATTGAACACAATGGAACACATCAGTCAAAACTTCAACGTCCAGAGTATATTATTGCATCTAAATTACAGTCTTTTAGTTTGTATATCTTGGTAAAATGGACCTTTGGAGCTCCATAGAACCAAGTAGAAAGAGCTGGTTTAACTTCATGTTCGTGACCCCAAAGTCCAGAGAAGAGGAAACACATTTATGTTTGCTAAAAATATGTGTCTAAAATGCACATTGAAATATAAAGTACATGTGTTGTACCGACATAACTATATTAGGACTGTACTTTATTATTTATTGCATGACAGTGGACAATTTTATCATTTTAATTCTTAAGGGAAAAAAATAATCAACATGGTTATATTTGGTAGTGACCACAGATAATTTGGCTGAGCAAATTGGCAATGAACCCATCCACCTCGTGAACATTCAGGCGGTTGGAAAAAGTCGATCTGAACAGAGTAAATAAAGGAACCGTGGACTATTCTGCTTTGACACAGTGCAGGCACAAAACTAGGACTTTTTTTAGGAATTGCATATGTGGTTAAACTGTTTGCAGCACTATTAGTGTTATGCCAGAAAGCCTTGACGTGGCTATTTTAGTAAATGTGTATAACTCTAACAAAGTACATTTTCATTCTTGTTATTTTCCAGTAGAGTTTGAGCCAGTGTCCTCTTTTGTCCTGTTTGGATAATGGCAGGTTGATGTAGGTCATAAAAAATGCTCATCATCTAATAGTTGGTATGCCATGTAATTATCATAGCATAGAAAAAGTAGCTACATCTGTTAGCGGACAGAACAGGTCTCATTCTTGTTTTCAAAAGCATCAATGGACTGTGCAGTGAGAAAAGCGAGAGTCCAAATACATAGAGAAGGATACCCATGGGCCAGTGGATGTGGGTATAGCCATATATCTGTGTCTGAGGAGAGTGTATATGATTGTGGCCTGGCAGCCTCCTGTCAGTTCGCTGATAGGTTATTTAATTCTGCCGAGCTCTGAAGATGTAGGAGGGGCCACACTGACAGCCTGACTCCTACCTGTCAGCACACTCAAGGTGCGCTGGGTAATTTGTATAAAGCTGACCACCCGTGCCTTTGCCCACACACACACACACACACCCACTGACACGCACTCATACACATTCATACACCAGAGGAGAGGGCTTTGTGATGCCCCGGTGCTTCGCTGACAGTCCGTCAATCAGTCAAAGCTATCCCGCCCCGTCTCACCTGTAAATGAGTGTGTGTCCGTCTCCGGGGCCGTGATAGGCTGATCGGCTCCGTCAGTCACAGTGTCAGGCAAATGTAGATCAATGGGGGCGTTCAGTACAGTGCCCCGTGGATTCGAACACATTTCTTCACAGTCATGCACTGATGATGGCAGATGTCACCGGAGATGGACCCGGGCTGAGTGAGCTTCTGAAGAACGTGCACCAACAGGAGGCGGAGGGGTGGGTGGGGGGTTGCTCGCGGAAAGTACACAGGGGTAACAGGAGACGTTCATAAATATGCAATGTTTACAGAGGCATAAAAAAACAATTCGGGATAACATGGCACAAACTCCTGGCATTGAAAAGTTTGTAGTAGCTCAATTAATAGAGCGATAATGCACGCACAAACACAATGAATTAAATACTTTTCAGAATGAATGTACTGAATGTACTGTAATGGTGGTAATGCTTATAGCTGTTGTATTCTGTTGGTTTGTACTACTATGACTTTTTTGGTTAGTATATTCTGTTGTTTATCTGTTTCCAGGTTAAAGAAAACAAAGCCCACATGAGATGACAGATGAAGTTATGTAATGTCTCAAGGTTAAGTCACAAAGTCCACAGTCTGGAGCGTCACGCTGCCTGCAAAGTGATTTTCTCTCTTTTCATGCTTGTGGTGAGACTATAGTGAGACATTGCTTGTTTTTTCCAATTCATGTATGGTTTGAGACACTTGATGCTTTGCGGCAGTTTGATGAGGTGATATATTGCCACAGTTGGCTTTTTTTTTTTTTTTATCTCACTAGATTTCATCATATTTTCTCTACATGGGTTTCACACTCCTAAAGATATGTGTTGCATTTTTCATTTTTTTCCAGTAAAGCCTAAAAAGACTGTTTGATTTGCCAACTTTATTAAATTACAATAAAGAGGACAATAAAACAAAGAGGTTGATCAAGGTAGGACTTGTTTTAATTACATGCCAAAATAAGTCTTCCACTTTTTTTTTTTTTTTTTTAACAAAAATTTGATTGGACTTGTGTTGGAGTGACCACTGTTGGAAATGACAGCAGGCCTGAGGATGCAGTATCACATCTAAGCCTTGTTTCCACTGGAGTTTTAGGGTGCGTTTCCATTACCTAAAGGGGTCTAAAGCATCCCCAAAAAATGCACTGTGCTATTCTGGGGTCACCTTGGGCCTGAGTGAGTGGTCTGCTTTGGAAAACAATCTACACAGCTGTCTGTCAGGACTCAACACGGGAAAGGACCCAAAAGCAGACTTAGACCAGGTTTCAGACAATTTGTTCAGAGTTAAGGTGGGACTGGAGCAGGTGGGACAAAGAGGTAAATATTACAAACATTATAATATGGCTGACAGGCACAGGACACTGGAACAGGAAATAGAAAAATCAGGACATTGAATGAAAAGGTTAAATGGAAAAATATCTTCTGAAGAAAGCGTGAAGGTGTCTTGACCATGAAAGGAGACTGAAAATCTGGCAGAATTATAGAGAAAAGATCAGGCTCCTACACTGCAGCAGCTGATTACTGGATGTGTTTCTGGTGTGATGGTCAGCTCAGGAGCAGGAGCCACTCCCAGACACTTCCACAGACGAACACAGAGAGACAAGGGGGAGACAAAGAGACTCAATTCTGGACTGGACTCTGACTGGGTCTTCGTAAAATAACTGATAATCAACCTTTAAAGAGAATGCTTAAAAAACTGAAGATGGTGGGTCTGATCCCCACAGCCTTGGACTCTTCATGTCTTCCCTGTGAGTTCTGTCCGGCTTCATTCATCCTTTTAAAGACATGCATATAGGTGAATGTGAATGTAAAATTTGTGAATGAATGTGAGAGTGAATGGGTGTCCTTAAGTGTTGTGCTGGTTGTACTGTCTCATGTCCATAGTAACCTGGACAGGCTTCAGACAGCCATATTAGACACTGTCAGAGACTAAGTGTGAGAAAATAAAATTGTGGAAGTATCACATGCCATAATTTAGGAATCAATATTTGCACCAAAACACACACAAGTTAGCTTTGTATCTTAAAACTTGAATGCAGTCATCTACTTAAGCAGTTATGTGTTGACCATTCATTCATTATAATAAATTATATCGGAGAAGGGTAAGATAGGGTCTGTTTTTTATAATATTGACCTTCATCTTTCTATTAACATTTACTATCTGTTATAGAGTGCTTCTGAATATTTTCATCTCTTAATGAAAGTAAATTTTTCCAACTCTTCAGACTGTGTGGATGTTTCAGCATACAAATATATTCAAACTCATTTAAATTGTGAAGTCGCTGGCAGTAGGTTCACGTGGGGTGAGCCTGGTTCCTGTGTGAATCTGTTGTCTTGTGCTTAGACCAGCACTTCATTCTCCATCTGGACTAATTGCCCTACTTGGCCTGATCATATAAACATGGCTGAATACTAAACATCGTCCACTCTCTCTTTGCATATACACATTCATCCACATACCTTTAATTTACCAGCCACTTCAAAATTTGCTCTTGCTCTTTCAAACAGCTCCTCTTTTCCTTCCTTCCTTTCTCTCCTTGTTTATAAGAGTTCGGAGACAGAATGGCCAGCCACTCGAGGAACCAAAGAAATGAGGTAATCCATTGCCAAGTGTAGACCTCCTTTGTCCTGCACCTCAAGACTTCCCAGAGCTTCATGTGGGAAAGTAAGACTACGGCTCTGCAACGCCCAAGAAAAGCTGGTCTTGAATAATCATGTTGACAGGTGAAGAGGCGCTGCTTTGTGTCCGCGCTGGAAAACATGGTATAAAAATGTTTTGTTGCCGAGTGCCCTTGAAAAAGCTGCCATTTTGCCAGTCGTGCCACAGCGAGGTTGTGAGTGATGAGAACTCCATCGGGCATGTTTTCAGCTTGGCGACAGCGACACAAGACAAATGGAACGTGAAAAGGAACAATCTTTAATGAGAAGCGTTTACTGTTGCCCAGTGGCTTCGCTTGTGAGCAATGCCACAAAGAAACACATTAAACTCATGGTTTCAGGAGATATACAATCGTTTCCATTTTTTCAAACACTATAGATTTTACACATATCTGCCAAATGTGTATTTTTTCCCCACTACTTTATTAAAGGCTGTTGCCGACACAGGAGACACTGCAGAGAGTACAATGCAATAGTAAAATACTGGCACTGTCAAGTTTAAACTTCTTGGTTATTTGACTCTCCCAAGGTTAAGCAGATAACCTGCCAATAATTCAAATTAATTAGGCCTCCTCTTCTTGCTGTGTCTGTAAAAAGGGGGGCTTGTTTCTAGTCCAACAGCAAGGATTGTATACACATGGGGCAAAATATGTGCATTTACATCCATACATTTATCGAACATGCAATACATCATTGATTTTGTAACACTGAGCGGTTGCGGTATAAAAAAAGAACCACTTTACAAACCCATTCCAGCTTCGCACATTTTAGGACAAGGTAAGAAGCTGTTTCCTGCAACAAAGAGTGAACATCAATGAGGCTAAAGAGAAGAACTGTTACTGTTACTAGCCATATTTTCATTAGATACAAATCCAATATTCATATTACAAAGGCAGGTGGCAGGGGTCGGGTTGTTCAAGACTTTAAGTTTTTGCTTGGATCTATTATTTGGAAGATCATAAAATGTTTCTCTCCAATTGGCTGTCGCTTCAGTGATGTCACATCTAATTTTCATAAGATTAAGATTGGCTTGAGTGTTCAGTTGAAATGAATGTCCACCAGTCACTTTAGTCACTTGTATTGCTTCTGGTGTAAATCTACCCTCAGTTTTGCCAGGCTTTGCAATATTATAATATTTATAATATTCACCTCTTTGTTCAGCTCTTGTAATTATATGCTGCTGTGACGTCTTCCAATTAAATCAGGCACTATTCCCAGTTCTGTTTTGTGTGCTTAATAAATGAATATAAAGAGTTACTTCAGTGCCAAGTGTGAGAGAAGGACTGCTAATGTCTTGGATGTTAACAAAACACTGAACTGCTGTTTGGAAACATTAGTATTAGGATATATATTAGTATTGTTACTTTAATTTATGGTGATTTCTTATTTATTGAATTGTGTTTTTGAGAATTTAACAGTGGAACAATTTTATGTTTTAGAAAACTCTATGGACATTAGTTGTGACATCTTGACTCTAGATGCCGAGGCTTTCTTGGCATTAAAAGTTACTCTCTTTTATTTATTTATTTATTTATCATAAGCCATTTTTATTCCCCAGTAAAATCCTCTGAATCCAATGATATTTGTTTTCAAATCATCTGCCCTTTTTATTTTCTAATGTTATTAGATGTGTGCCTCACAGAGTCCAATATCTACAGATTACAATTCACCAGAGCCCAATGGGAGCTAGCCATGACATCATTTTTTTCTTTAATAGTATTGATTATGCTGCTGGCTTGGCTTGTATTTTAATGACGAAGGACAGGAAGGTTCCACACAGGCCACATTCATGTTTTAAAGTCCTGGAGAACAAAATATGATCCATAGCTAAGTATAAAAAAGATATATGTGGTTTATATAAAGTTTATATTCTCCCTCATTAGTCTTGTTTTGTCTGACCTCCAATAAAGCCTAATTTTGATGAACTTCCGTGCACTGCTAATGAGGCAAAAATAAACCCAACGTGTGATGGAAAGCCTTAATGGTGTTTTTGCATTAAGCTGATTAAATCGTCTTTCTTTCCCCTTGCTCTTCACCTGCCCTGCAAAAGTAGCCTATGACAAATAGAATCTTATGTAATCCTGAGTAAATCACATGCAAACTGCCCACCAACCTCTCCATCTCCCGCGTGAAGTCTTCCTTAATCTCTTGTATCACATCGAGCCTCGACTGTTAATCTGAAGCCTTATCGTCCTGTTCCAGCATGCGCGCTTAAACGCTAAGTCCCACTGAAGGTCATTTTAATGTCACTTTGAGGTCACTCTTCCTGATGTGGTGCCTCAGAACTCCCGCTTGCCCAGTAGGAGCTCGGAGATACTGCCTTCAGTCGCTGACAGAATTACGATCCAAAGGGGGAACCGGCTCCTGTATGCTCCTGAGCCTCTCCCTGCGTTTAGCCTGCTAATCCTCAGGGGAGATGGGGGGCAGCAGACCATGATAATATGGATGGCGAGATGGTAAGAAGTGTGGGGAGTGAATGAAAGAGGAGAAAAGATAGAAAAGTGCCAGTGTTCGTGTCAGCAGTGAAGGTGGCCCCAAACACATCAGTGCCAGTGGGGATGAAAACTCCTCGCCGCAGCACTTTTCCCTCAAGTGTCTGCGATCAGATAAGCTACAGAGATTTAGTTAAGACTTCATATTTAGAGCGTGGCTTAAGCTGTGAGACGACGTCTTAACTGTGGCGATGCCAATGTCACATTGTCGCCGCCATGCTCCATTTGTCAAATGGGATTTTATCTGCGTTTTTATAGCTTTAATACTGCACTCCTTTGCCAAATTATCTGAGTCTGCATGAAGCTCTGACTAGGATTTGATGATCTAAACATCACTTTGCTGGTCGCATCAAAAGTGGTGCCACGAAAACTGTTGCCGTGTTACATTTTTGCAAACCAAAGACATCATTTGTGTATTGAAACCCACCATGAATGAGATAACTTTTAAGTGTAATTTTTATAGTCACTAACACAAACCAAAACGGCTGTTGATCATTTTTAGTTATCAGTTTGCTACAGCAACCAGCAGACAATGCTCTGCAGTGAGGCCACAGTTTGTGAAGACAATGCTCTTGGTCATTATAGTTTCTAATTGACAGAGACAGCAGATGTGTAGAGCTAGAGAGAGAGTTATTTGATGCAATCCTGAAATTATAAAGAAATATCTCTTTGAAAACAAAACAAAATCTCTTAAAATGTCTTTGCTATTGTGCTATTAGGAACTCTATAGTGTCTTTTTGGACAAATGCACCCCCCAATTTTTTAGTTCAACGTTGATACCTTACAGAGCAGAACAATGTCTCAAATAACAGCAAAGCCATATTACATTACATCGATTAGACTTTCTTTAAAAATAACTGCAAACTCACAAACCCTTACTCATGGCAGATGTAATTAGAGTGGAATATCTGGTACTGATCTATAGCCAAGATCAAATTTAGTGGACTCTCGACAACTCTTCATCAGGTCGAAGGTTTGAGAAGGTCAGCTTAAAAAGACCGGCAGCCAATGCACAAAGGGCCTCATTCACAAACAATTTTCTCCGTTTACTTTTTAGGATCTTTCTGTGAAGGATTTACAACCCAATCTTGTGTATCTATGCTATGTTTATTGGGATTCATATGATTTATTTTTCTCCTCTGGCACATAAATATTGTATTCTGGATAAATTACAGATACATGAGGATTTCTTCTGTCCTTCTTTGTTAAGTGGTTGTTAGCTTGCTGACAGTGGTGGCTTGTACCACACGCTTGAGGCCAGCTCAAGCCATTTCTGTAAATGAACAAGCTGGCTAGGGCTGGAAGTGACGGATGTGCAGCACAAGTCAGAGGTAGACAAATTGATTTTCTTCGGGTGGATAGTTCTGGTCTAGTGGCTGCTTTGGGCAAGAGAGGGAATGAGCGATATGTCAGAAGCACTTGGCGAAATGGGCCCAAAAACAAGAAGAGGAAATGGAGGTACAGCAGTGAGGTTTTACTGAGAGACAGTGGTGTAGTCAAGACCACACTGAACGAGATCAGAGCGCCCCAAGAGAAGACCAACACTATGGTGCAGGATGCATGGAAAGACATGGTAAGTAAAATCTCACCAACATTAAGTGCATTTACAAGGATTTCAGTAGATTTTGTGGTAGATTTGATCACATTTTTCAAGTAGGCCAATCCCAACATCATATTCTATTTTCAGAAATGATGCTGTATATTTTATTGGCTGTTGATAAACTGCAGAAATAAAGCAAAAATTGCATGAGTGACCCATTTCATTCAATAACATACATAATGCTCTTCTTAATGTTTTCTTACCACTTATTTCTCCTTCTCCTTTGCTGTTGCAGTGACAAATAACCACAGTCAAAGGTCAGGACATGTTTAATAGGCTATTCCTCTGTCCTTCTTTTCCTATTGGTGGTAATGTTGTGAATAAGTTATGTCTCTTCTGCAGATTTGGCATTTAATAGCACTGAGCTCACTGCTGTTTGTGTATGATTCAGTATTAAGCATCTGGTGGGGATACTAGAATCTGTCATTTATACAGGGATGTGAATAATCGTGTTCCTTGTGTGAATGTAAATGTCATCTTCTGAATTTGGTCATAACCAGGAGAGGGCTCATAACTGGGAAAGTCAGACCCATGTCAACAAACCCCTTGACATTCATGGCTAGTATGCTCGCACTTCAATAACGGTGGGCAAAAAAAATCTAACTAGAAATTAATATTATTATGAGCAGCATGTACCCACCCATTTATAGAAATTAAGTTGTTAAATAAATCAGTCGAGACCTTTAAAAAGCTTTCTTAAGACTGGTCTCCATTACTCTCACACTTTTGCAGAAACCTCCCTGAGTCAAAGCTTTTAGTATGTTTGGAAAGTCTTGAAGCTGCAGCAGGCTCTGAGAAAATGTAGTGCCTATTGGCTGCATAAAGTCAGCCTCACGGACCGGGTTGGGCTTTAGTTCATAAGGTTTGATTAGATGGTCGGTGCACTATTGAAAAGTAAGTGGCTTTAGCCAATTCCACTATGTCACCCTCCCAACAGGATTACGACCCGCTGGCAAGTTTAAAGGTGCAGAAAGTGGGGAGTTCTAAAACTGTCACTCCATTGGCGATGCTGGGGTAATTAAAGCCAGCAATTAAAGCTTTTATAATCAGCACTGCCAGTGAACTGGTGCACCAGGATTAACGGTCAAAGTTGCGCTTTAAATGGCTGGATGCGTGCTGTGCCAAGGAGTGTTTTTAAATTCATCTAGAATATAAAATGAATGACTTATGGGGGTAGAGTGAAGAAGGGAGATGGAGGGAATTGAAACTGGATGTTTGCCTTTGCATCACTGTAGAACCACATCCTTTTGGTGTTTTATATGTAGCCAGTAGAAGATTTGGGATCCAGAAGTATTATATTTGAAAAGTTTTAACAGTTGTGGAAATCATAACAATGACAAGGGCTACATGGGACTATATCATGGACAATCAAGTGGATTTATTTAGCGAAGGATTATTGATTGGATTATTCTCTCTTTCTTGTGTTAAGGGGTATGTTGTCATATCATTTCACTAACAGCACTCTGGTGTGTGGCCGAGCCTCGGGAGAGCCCTCTTCAGTGCTCACTGTGATAATGCATAATAAAGACACACCGAACTGGGATTAAGTTCCTCAATAGTGATCTGGATGAATGTGTCTGCAGACCTTGGCCAAGGGGAGTCCTAGCAGAAAATAATGTTGTGTCTCTGTTTCCAATAAAACAAAACAGTAAATTATTTACAGCGGGCCACTGAGCGCGCATCCAGCTCATTTGTATTCCCATCGCCGCGGTGATAGATGTGACATCATGGTGATGAATGAAAGCGCAGGGATTTTAAAAAGCGCTTCCTCTGGAAATCAAGGACAGATGGTTATTTTTTATGAGAGCGCTGGAATAATCAAAGCAAATGAGCGGGACTATTTCGGTAGACAGGTTTGCCAGAAACGAAGATGGTTTGCGCAAATGAAGATGTCAGTTCCCAGAAAGCCTGTGGAATAGTAGTATCGCCACAGCACAAATAAACAATGCACAACAAGACAATGCAAATTGTAATTACGTTCATGTGACAAGATTGATTCACTTTTTAGACAAACACTCGCCAATCCCCAACACCATGGTATAGTTAATACCAATGACAAATGTAGCACAAGGAAGCCTTTACCACTTCACGAGTCTGTTGTGATTAGTGGTAACGGCTGTTTAGGCTGAAGTATCACTTAAGAAGGACACAGGCAGTTTATAGAAAATGAAATCTGCTAAATAACCAAGCAATGTCCACTGAGTGAGCATTCATTTTGTTGTCACTGAAAGTCCTGCATATAATGTCTTTACCACATCTACTGTATCTCAGCTGTTGCACTTGTTTCAGTTTGAAAGTCTTGTTAGCTGTAAACACACATTCACACACTGAGGCATAAGCCTGAGATGGGATTTCAAACAAATTTGTTCTTTCATGACCAAGGTCAGCATATGGGTCTTAAAAAATAAATTGCCTCTGAAAGCTTTCCCAGCAGATGGCGGCCATCTTGGCTGATAGCTGCGTGGGCAGAGTGTTTGGGCCGGGTTGGGCTCCAGCGCAGCCTCTACTGACCGTCTGATTGAACACAGGTGTAACGGCTGAATTACAGTCTGACTGTTGGACATTAACCCTCTATATGTGGACTGAAATAGTCATTACTGATGACACCCAGTGTAATTGCTAATTTTACGCTTCAGCGCGCACATTTTCCACTCGTCTTCTCCTCATTCAGCCGTTCTTTCTTTTCTATACGGCTTAAGGCTTAAGTTATTCACCCTTCTTTCTATCTTTCAGCACATCCCAGGCATAAGAGCCATTTATGCCTGTCTCTCAAACCAAGGTGTCACTCACAAACATCACATTCTAAAATAAACACCTTCAAAAGCCCTCTCCATACATGTAGATTTGGCTTTAGGGCTTCATAAATCAATCATTACCGACATACGGTAGCATATCTATAATCAACACGCCGAGCTGGAAATACAAATGACTGCTCCTGCACTCACACATACACATGAAGGACATCATTAAAACGACTGACTTCCACTGAGACTCCATTTAGAAGTGTCAAGATATACATTCAACCTTATCTTTTGGAATTTACATTTCTATAAAGAATTTTAAGGTCAAAAGTTTCCAGCACAATCCATGTATGAGGCGTCCATGCACTGACAGGCTGAGGCAGAGGATGGGACATAAGACCCAGGGATGAAGACCAGGGTTTTGTCCCATTTAAAGTAGTTTTTGGTGAAGTTGCATTTGGTGCATGTTGTTTATATATTAAGTAATTAATGTAGTCAGCTATTTATTGCATTACAATTCCACACCTCACACCCTTCCTTTCTACAGCCTATGAGCTATGGTAGCCCTAAAGGGACATGCTGTTGTCTATGAAAAAACCCAGTGGAAATAGGTCAGATGATGAGTTTGATCACTTTTAACAGATCTATACTAAAAGTAAACACACTTCTGCAAAATGCTACCTTATATTTTATCCTAACCAACACTCAAAAAACTAAATTATTCACTTTGAATGCTGAAATGTTACAGAAATTTGATAGTGATTAGGTTTAAGCATTTTGAATTAATGTCAATAGACTACAGAGATAGAGATCTGGAAGAAAAAGAACTTGTTAATTAAAAGAGAGCTTTTCTTCTCTCAAATTAACGTCAAATGGTTCTACACTAAGACTGTATGACGTGGCTCCTATTGCCCAAAGAGTTAACAGGTTTCTAAAATGAGAAGTAGGCCCTCGTCACCCTGAGCCCAGGCTCTCTTCATGAAGGAAGACATTAAACAGCCAATTTTAACACATGTACTCTGGTTTCACTGATTTCCTCAGGCACATTGAAATAACATGAAGGACTAAAGCTCAGCTGCTCCAGGATTTCCCCAAACAAGACTGTAATTTACACTGCTGCTCTTTTTACTACAGCAATATCTTCAGGTGATATATAATATAACCATGAGGATCAGTTACATGGACAAATATTTTGAAATGTAAATCAAAGTACAGCCACTGTGGTATAAAATTAAGGCTCCCTTGCATTACTTTCACCTGTAATCCATCTACAATGATATGTTCTGCATCAGCTGTGGTATCGGCCTTCTCAATCGTCCTCACGTCGCTCCTAATTGTACACAGGATAATTATTCCATTTAATCTTTTGTGTAATTCCCTGCTGATTCCCCTATCTGCCCTCACTGAGCGACATGACATTAAACCCACCATTATCACAATGTGCAGTGAAAGGTTAGTGTGCTCAGCGAAATGATGGGGGACAGGGCTGAGAACAAGCACACTGAGTACAATAGGGCTGATAGGGCTGTAAAAAGAACAACAGAGAAACAAATGTGTCTCGAATGTGAAACCTCTCATTTCAGAGGGTAAAATGCCACTGCTGCCTGTTTTCATTTCATTTTATTAAAGCCATAGACATGCTTTGAATGTGTCGATACCAAAGGAGTATTTATGGAAATAGATAATGGACGATATAGATTTTTCCACATTTTTGTTGAGGTTTCTCTGGCTCCACTCACCTGTTTTGTGTTGCTCTGTTTTGATTCTTATCATGTGCAAGAATATTGTTGTAATACTAATCTTGTAGCCAATGTGTCATAACTCACAACCTGATTTTAGCAGTAAATCCCATCACAAGTGGGAAAGCAATTATGAGAGCTGTAAATGAGACATAAGTAATGAGTTGACAGGCGCCATCTTGTGGCTGTGAGGGTAACTGTACGTCAAATCAAAAGTGACGTGGCAACAAACACGGTTGGAGTTAGTAATGCAATGTATTAGGAAAGTCTAATTTCCAAACATCCGGGTAACTCTCACTCATTTTAGCCGCCTTGTCACAGTCTTGACCTATAGTGAGCAAAAAAAAGATCAAGTACAGTGTGCTTTGAGTGAAGATTTCTTCTATGCTGTTCCTCAGACCGGGATTGAACCCATGACCTATTTGTTGGGAGGCCACAGGATCCTATTCACCTACTGTATCTGAAAATTACTGTTACTCATCTAAGTATTTTAATATGTTACTTGAGTAAAAGTAAGAATGTTACTCCAAAAAGTGTGTTTTACAAAATTCACATTTTTATCCCTTAAAGTAGACACTGAAATTTAACAAGTTACTATCCACCTCTGTATTTTTCTGTTTAACAGTACTCTGTTATCTTCCTTTAACTGCATATAGCCATAAATGATATTCTCACGGATTAGATGTAACTCTTTGCTGGCTTTTAATGCATGAAAATGTGTATTCATCTGCAATCTTAACATGTCTCTCAGATGTGAAATATTCAAAATTGTAACAGCAGTATTGATATGCTGCAGGGCATAGTAGGCTAATCTATTCATCAAGGTCAATGTGACTTGAGAATTGCTGTATCACTTTTTGCGAGTGAAGGCGTGCTGATAGACGACAGACAAGAGGCACCACGCTTATAAACAGATTTTCATCCACAAAGAAGAAAAAAACACAGTGTAGAAGCTGAAATGAGCCTGCATGTTTGAACCAAATGGAGCAGAGGTGTTGAACCTGAGCTGGCACTCACCACATGCTCATCTGCATTTGCACTGAGGTCAGTGGCACTCGCTGAAGGGAATCTATGCTCAAGGATGAAGAGCAGGTGAGTGGACTGCCCTTGGACAGGTCGTAAAATGTCCATACATAAAAGATAAATGCTGTGGATGAAAAAACACTCAACTACAAATAAAGGTGTTTACTTGAAAAGATAAAAGTTGTGATGAAGAGAAAAAAAAAAACTTTTAGCATTTAGATTTGAAGGAGAACAATAAGGCTTTAGAGACCAAAAACTCTTTAAGGATAGATTTGTATACTACAAATCTGTATCTATGGTCTGTTTTCAAGGGACACAAACATTTTCCAGGGAAGTAGAAAGGCAGGAGGTCAGGAGGTTGTGCAGAGATGCATGGCTCTACAAATGCTTTTTACACCATTTCCAGTCTGACAAACTTAGGGGAAGTTTTACTAGAGCTTGATCTAAACCCCCTATATATGTTTGATTCATTCAAAACAAGACCAAGACCTTTTAACAGTGATCTTGAGTACTACAACATCAGTTTTGACATTTAATATTAAATTGGTAGTTGACAGTAACATTTCTTTCTACAATTTCCATTTTTTGTAACAAATGCCATAGCACTAATAGAATAGCAATGCAGATGAAGAGAAATGACACAACTAAAATGTTCACGCTGCTCATTATTCATTAGTCTGAAAACATATCTAATGACATTGAGGCAATGCATTAGTTATATGAACACATGTATTAAAATGATGTCTTACTGAAATATGTCATTCCAAAAACAAGGGTAAAAACAACAAGGTCATAGTCGTTTGGAAACAGAGAGAACAATGCTCATTACATTTGCAATGAATGAAAACAGAACGTCTGCTCCAGACATCATTACTGACAGACAATGCTCACCCATTATGGTACTCACTTAACCTTAATGGCCTTGAATAAACAATGTTTCTTGAGATGCAAAAATATGACAAGATGTGATATGCTTAATGTTAGAGCATTATTACATTTATTTCTTGGTTTGAAGAGCAAAAAGGGTGCTTTATATAAGTGTTCATTGTCCTTGAGAAGACTTGAAACTGAAAGGAATTTAAGAATAGGAATATGTCACTGTTCCCAGACACCACAGACCTGATGCTAATGCTAATCTAAACAAATGGAATTCATGCAGGTGCTTTTTAAGCAACAAATAACTTTGAATGTGCACAGAATATGTGTAAATACAAACTCGTGCATTTTTAACAGTAGCATTTTATGCTGTGACTAAAGAGCTAATAATATGTTTCTTGCATTGTTTGTTACATGGTAACATTAGCTGAGAGTTTATAAAGTCCCAACTCCATAACGCACACTAGAAGATTACAAAAACAACCAATACAATAACCAATATATTTATTAAAATGTATAGTTTATTTTCAATCAGCAATGGAACCAATTAATGCATTTTATTGCACTTTGTTGTGTTTTTTCTGTATAGTTTAATGTGAAATACACAAAGTTTTTTTTTTTTGTACATGATATATACAGTGTATATATGAAGGATATTTAAAGTAACAGCTGTAAATGTGTTTAGTTCTTGAAGTGTTGCGTTAAATCCAAATGGAGCTCCAGATCTACTCCTACTTAATATAAACACCCACATGTCCACTGCCACGCTGCATTTCCAGCTTTGTGTTCTTAATGACTCAACAGCAGTGATTGTACCGAGGTGATGGACTGGGTGATTAACAGGGGAACAGGAGCTGAAATGGCAGCGGCTAATGAGGCTCACTGGGACTCGGAGGGTTAGTCTCTGTTGTTGCTCCGACAACAACTTTGCTAAACAACATGCTGACTCATCCAATGACATAGTGAGTTCTCCCCGGCCTGCCACTGGCCCTCCCTGCATTTAGATTAGGACCATACACTTACACTGTACATGCAATAAAAGACAGAGTGGGAGAGTGGTCAGGCAAGATGACATCTAAAGAATAAAAAGAGTAACAAACAGGTATAGTAAATAAATAAATAAATAAATAAATAAATAATCATTTCAAATATGAATGGATAATGGTATCCACACAAATAATTAGTCTGGTCCCTGTCTAGGTTTGATTCCCATGGAGCAGGACAAATGGATGCACATTAAACTAATTAAACTTATTGAACGGCCTGACGTAAGCAATGCCACAAGAATAGTTTCACGTCTTTATGAGTCATGACATAAACTGGTTGATGGTGTTGAGCTCGGCTGACTGACAGGCTCGATGGGTGGGGTACCAGACCCACTTGACTTGTCTAAGAAAGTCAGTGGGACTGGAGGCCAGGCTACACTCCTCGGTCCAATGCACGTAGAATATAGAGTCTTCACAGTAATTCCATTTGTGCACTCCTTGTTTGACATTTCCTGTCCATGACACGAGGCAAATTCTCTTCACACAGATCCCTGCCTTTGCATTAAGCCGCTAAGAGGTTAGGGAGTTTGTCTTTTCAATGCGGCTGCACCCGTGTGTTTGTTGACGGACATCTGAAGGTATCTGGAGCGGCCTATTGATCCACGCACAGGCCGGGAACAGATTTATACTTTGATTTCCTAGAGTAAACACAGATTGTTTGGATAGGGATGTAAACCAAAGCCGAGTCTGTTGACTCCATTTGTCATATATATTCTGTGTTCGATAACTCAATAAAGTGTTGGAGACAGCAGCTGCTGAGGGAGGGCATGAAGGCCAGAGCATCTCCATTAATGTGTTTTTGTCAGCAGGACTGGGCTGAGACAGAGAGGATGTGTGGAGAGATGGAAGAGGTGAGTAAGCTGCTCAGTCGCTTTGTCAGTTATCTATAGAATATCTTTATGTGACAATATAAATGTCCAAACACCCAATCACATGGCTACTCTGCTTTGTGGATGTTAAATTAAATTTGGCTAATATCATCCACAAAACTGTTTTCAGTAGTGCATAATCGCTGCAATATAACACTTTTTGCATTTGAAGATTTTATGAACTAAATTTGATTCTGATTCAATCCCAAATATATCTTTCCAAACATGTTTCCACTGGGTTTCTTCATAAAAACAGTGTGGCCTTGTGTAGTACCATAGCTGTTCACACGCTTAAAAAAGGAAAGCTGTAAGGTGTGGAATGACAATTTGCTCTTTGAACACAAGGTGCTGCCACAAAGGCTATTAAACTACACACATTAACTTGAACTGCTTCCTTCAACATTACTGTTTGATCTTTCCATTGGTTACAATTTTAGATTCTCAAACAATCACATGCTGACCTCTTTTAGAATTAAACGCAAACCTCAGGTGACCTTTTTTCTTTTCTTTTGCTTTTCTCTAATACAAATCATCATAAACTTTTATTATAAGGTTCCTGTAGTTTGTCATGTTAAAAGTCGTGTTAGAATGAGAACTGGAAGGAAATCAAGCTTGTGTGGTGTCAGCAGCAATAATCAATGACCACTCAGATGTTGTACAGAACACATTCTTACTCAGTGCAATGACACACGCCTTTATGACTAATATAAGTCTAATTTGGTGCCACATATGTCACCAAGCTGATCTGTCTACTGCATTAAATTATTTGAGCCTTGACCAATTGTTGCCTCAGCAGTTCTACAGCCATGACAGTCCATCACGCATTAGCTCATGTCTTGCTAATCTCTCATAGGAGACACATAGAGGCATCTGAGATTAATACACTGACAGACTAGCAAATGTTAGCTTCTCATTAGCTCATGAATATGGATGAACAAACACACCAGGAGAGTATCCAAAGCTAGTTGTAATGCCTTAATGCGCATTACGGCAATAATAACAACCAAGCTTCTAAGACGGTATAATTCTCCAGAGTCTTGTCATAAATAACAGCTTACATGTAGCTTATGCAGATAAATAGGTGCATGGATGTAACGGATGGAGCGACTGCGTTCACTCAAGCTTAGGTGATGCTCTTCGCTGAGATAAGTTAGTAAGCAATATTGCACTCGAAGCGCACATTTGGATTTTCAGCCAAAATTAAAAGCGAGGGCAATCTCACGTCATTGACTCCCATTACACCCACAAAACCCGCGGTGCCATTACACCGCAGGGCAAATTAGTCACTATGATGATGAATGGCTCCACGAAATCACAATAACTTACTGTTGGTGTATAGAGTATCACATGAATAATTAATTTTCCTACTCGTCGGGTCTGTGAGAAAAAGAAGGGTTTGCATTTGAGTTTTGGCTGATAAATATAAACCTTGGGCACGTGACCGAGCATTTGGGCACATAAGCACACACAAATGGCAGTAAATCAACACCTACGTAGCAGATCACTCATCAGTGAACACACACACACACACACACACACACTGAGCTATTCATCTGGCTGGACGTGGAGCCATATATTTTCTGTGGGTTGACACGAGGTTATTAGTTACAGTTTCTCATTCAGTTATCAGGTGATGAGTCCTGCCATGAGGTCTTTTTATTTATACACCACTGACAACAGCAATGCTAGTAAAAAAATTAAATGTATAAGCCATTTTACACATTAGAAATTCCAATGAAAACCCCCAAATTTCTCTCTAACAGTCACAATTAATAACTTTAAATAATTTGATGGTATTCTTGACTATGTTGGCATGCCCTGCTCTCTTTTCTTGTGACTGTGTAGGCCTATAACTGAGTCTAACAATGTAGAAACAGAACATTGAATGTACTTTGCAGATGTACAGTGGTTACAAACATATACTCCCTCAAGAGTAAGTGCTGCTGGGGGCGTCCCAAAGTTGATATGTCTGACAGGATCTGTGTCACACTGCATTTTTGGATATTTATTGTTTCTTAAGAGGGACACAGCCAGTTATGGTCAATAACATTGAATACTTACTCTACTAAATAGCACCAGCACTTCAATTGGTATATTTTCCTGTACTGTTTGAGTTCATACGGCAGGAAAACAAGTTAATTCTCATCTGGACTGATTTCGGGACAAGCTTTATCTACTCTACTTGTCAAATACTGTTTTCACTTTTTTTTCCCTTTTGCACCAGAGTAAGGCTAATGCTGGAACACAGGTGAGGGCCAATACTCTCAACTAATGACAAAACGTGAATGCATTATAGGGTCCTCTTCCAATATTCTTATCTGATAACAAAGCATGTTGATGTATGCAGTCATTAAACAACCCTCTATTATCATGCACACATTAGCATACATTAAATGGCCTTCTGTTAACATTTGTCACAACTAATGTTAATGTTAGCACACATTAAATGGCTCTCTCTAGTGGAATGTGACCCATTTAGTCATGGCATCATAGCATTACTACACATGACACATACTTACACATGGACATGGAAACAACAGGCTGTTATGCTGAATGGTAATGGGCGTACATCTTATTATTTCTGTTGCTGCTTCTCCTTGCGACCTCATTTGTTGCCTGCATCTTGTAAATAAATGCATGTTGTTGTGCATCCAGTGACTTATTGATGGAGTTTTTACACACATTTAGCCTTATAAATACTTTAAATCTGTCCAGACCCACAGGTGCCAGTGTTTTTTGTAAAATGTTAAAAAAGGAAGAACTGGGAATTTACTGATTTTGACCAAGTGTTGTACAGTTTATGAGTGCTTGGTTTGCAGGAGTTGGACCTTTTTGACTGCCTTCTTCGGCAGTGGCGTGACAGTGAAAGATGTGTTCGTAACGAGGTGGCGACGGACAGACTACGTAATGGGAACCCAACCTGTGAGCCGAGCCATTAATCTTGGTGAGACCGAGAGATGAACGGTGGACCTGGTCTGCTCACTGTAACAGGAAAGGAAACATCTCCGGCCTCTCTGACTTCTTCCAGGCGTGTCACTGGTTCTGGCTTTTTGAACAGGTCTCTACCTGATTTCCCTGAGGACTCAACTCATCTCATCATCTCTGCTTTGCTGTGCATGAAGACTCCAAGAATAGGACATTGATCTGGGTCAGGTCAGTGATCATAAAACATATAAACAGCCACGAAGACATAAATATTGCATATTTGAGAAAACGTTAATGTTGAGCCAAAGTAAAGCTGTTCCTGTTGTACATACATGAATAATGCTCTCTTGTGTCACATTCATTACACTTCATAAATATAGCTGTATTTGTCTACTCTCTGCTTGACTGATGAACTGTAAGCCCAATTTTTCAGTCAGTGTGGTTACTCATCCATCTTGACACGACTCAGAGGTCCCAGACACAAATAAGCAAAAAATAATACTATGTAATATACTCGAACATATCATACTGTAATAATAATAATAAAAAAACGTAATTGTATGATTTTGTCCATTGCTAATGAGCAATTAATTAATTGTGACCGAGTTGTAGGCCCTACGTGGCTTTAAATCAGTGCGTTACATTACGTACATTGTGTAGTGTGACAGGACCAAACACGAGCACTCAAACTGTCAAAGATTTCCTCTAAAATATATCTGAGAGTGTCATTGTGAACATTCATGCAAGGCTTTGGTCTACATGGGTTGTCAACATTAAATCAGTTGCAGCACCTTTTACCTTTATTAAAAGTGTTTTTTTTTTTCCTGCTCTGGGTTTATCTGTTAAAGCAGTGCAAAAAATGAAAAAAGTTAAGCAATTTGAAACACATACATTTTGACACTGCATTCACACACTGATTAACGACATAAATGCATCCTGGAAGTGGTCAATCATTAAAATCAGAGATAGAAGTTTCAGATAGGCTCTAAACTGTTATTTGTTAAGGAGGCAGTGGGTATTGGGAAAGTAAGGAAAGAAGTTTTTGTGTAATGCAGCTTTAAGTGATAATGTGATCCTATGGAAGGTGGCCATTGATACATGTCACTACCCCCAGTTTTCCTGCCTATAGTGCAATGAAGTAAACAGTAATCAGTCTATAGGTTGTAGCCCTGAGTAGATTAGCTACTATTAGGTCTCAAAGTTTGAAAAAAGTAGAGTTTTGCACCTTTTCTACTTTGTAATTGGTGCCATCGATTCCAAGTTTTCACCTTTTCAAGGGCACTGGCAAGATCTGTGACCTCTAAAAGTTTTGCAACAGTTTGTGTGTCTCCCGAGGAAAACATTCATCTCAATCGCTGTGAAGCTTTATGAGTAGTGCACTAACCCACAAGACCTTCAGAAGCCCAAAATAGAACCGCTCTAATACGCCAAACAAAACAGAAGAGAAAACAATAGCACAGAGCACGGCACCTCTGCCAGTGGGGTGACAGGCCACGGGACGCCATGATTGATGATGAGAGAAGGGACTATCCCCTCTCGGCTGTCATAAGAGGCTGTAGGAGCATGAGAGGTGAATTCAAGGATTAAATGAAGCCATGAAGGTGCAAAAGCACAGCCTCCATCTGACAATGACAATGTGTTATTTACTCCTTAGACACGACTCATTAAACATAACGTACACCGACTACCTGTTCTGGCACAAGGGTGAAAGTGTGTGTGAGGAAATGTGTGTAGTTGTGGATTAGACAAAACAGGAGCACTGACAGTTAAGAATAAATCATTTATGTTGTTTTTTTGTTTCTAAAGGTGGTGCCAGAATAAAGGGAAGACTGTTTGAGCTGCACTGTGCTTCAAATTTGACACTAAAGCCAACTCTGTCTTCATTATTCACAGATTTTTACAAGTTATCCACGGATAATTTTGCTTTTTAAGACTTTACTTACAAAATAGACTTGTTCCCTTAAATGGTGGCTTCATCTCAAGATGTATGAGCTCAAAGTTACGGGCTGCTTTACTAAAGTTTTGCTAATCTTTCAGCTGGGCATTGCTCCACTGTCTCTCTGCTGTTATCCACTGCTTGTTACTCACGCAGCTGTGGAGAAGCAAAAGACGACACAGCACCGGTTTCTAGGGAGTTGTTGCACTTACTACAAATTCAACAAACTTATCAAGCCTTTATTTGGTGAATCTCTGCTGCAGAGTCACTCACTTAACGTCAAAAGAAGCTGTCTCCTCTCCTCAAACTCATATTTTCCTCGCTGCAATGGGCTCTGTGCTCTGAGATATTCACAAACTCACCTAAAACACACAACACAACAGATCCTAATATATTAATGTAATTTACCCAGTGCAAAATACAATAGTTTATCTATTTTTGGTTTATCTTGAGACACATGATGCAGTAAAACAAAGTGCATTATTCACTGTCATAGTATTGCCAGTGGAAAACAATCTTTCAGTTACATGGACTATAATATGAGTGCATTTGTTGTTGACTTGAGAAATAGAAAAAAAGATCATTGTTTGCATTTCACTTGCACGACACTCAGCTTGTGTTGTCCTGCCATAGTTTGGAGTTATTATCCCAGCCTGTCTGAACATTTCTTTCCATTGTATAATGCTCCTGTCACTGAGACTGGGCACTCTGTTTGTTACTGCTGTTGTGTCAAATTAGATGAAATTTCCCCTCTTAGCGTTTACCGCTAATTATAAACACCACAACAGATGGGAGGTAATTCTTTTACGGAAATGATGCAGCCGGGCCAAAACGCTGTGGCTACATCTTGTTCCACTGTGCGTCGTCATATCTCTGAGCCGGCTACTGACAGAGCAGTCGTATAGTTAGAAATCAGTAATTGCTTTCTTATTTTAGGATGAAATATACTCATTTATTTCCAAAGTGGGCACATTCTCAAACGTTACAGTGACAAGAATCAAATTAAAAGTGTTAATTAAAGTGTTAATGAAGCAATTGGACACACAAGCACCAGACAATGTTGGAGTTGTTTTCCTTTTGGATTTTACTGTTCAAGGTGACTGAAGGGTTTATGTCAGTCCCTTTGCCATCTGTGTTGTTTCTAATGTCGTCCCTTGTGCTTGTGTGTTACCAGTTATGGCTCTAAATCATAAAGCAGTGTGCGGCAGTGATCAGTTATTTTTATTTTTTATTTTTTGACAGATGGCATGTCCTCACTTCTAAACTGGCTGATATTGGCCGGTGGCTTGGACTGGACAGTCATCGTAAACCTGCCATATGCTCCAATGTGCCGCGCAGATTGAAGCAGGGGGCGAGTGCATGTTTAAGGGCACAGAGTGGCAAGATGAAACATTCACTGGGAGGTTGAGCATATGTTCATATCACATCGTCTTAACTTTATTTTATGAATTCATAAAATGTGACCCGAGGCTGCCACACAAGGGGAGAGACAGAAACAGACTGGAACACCAAGGAGACTGAGCAGGTCTGAACGTTGTGGCAGTGGCACTTCCGTACTTGGTTGCAGTTTAAAGGAAAAGTATGCAATAATAAGGGTAACATGGGTGTCCACAAACTTTAGAGACAAACACAAGATTAAATGGACTGCTGTCTCCTCTTAATCCAATCATAGGCATCTCAAAGTGCTCTAAGTGCCTGAAAAGTAGTAAAGCAGGTGAAAACGTGTGTGGTTTGAAATGTGTTTTTTTATGTAGACAAATTAGATATTATTAACAATTACTGCTTATGCTAATAATCATATAGAAAATAAGATGAGCTATACTTTATTTATCTCTAAGGGACAAATACACTTGTTACAGCAGGATTTTTTGCTGACCCTTGAACCCGTTGGCAAAAAAGACTTCCTACAATGCTCTGTCACATTTGCCCCAGTAGATTGTAAAGTGGGTGGGTGGTTGGGATTGTCGAGGATGGCACGGTTTTTGTCCATCCCCTTCTCTCCCTGAGTGTCTAGACTGTCCAGTTTCAATCTAACAACAGACTTGTTGTTCCTAATCAGCTTCAGTCTCCTAGCCTCACCAGCCTTGATGCCCCCTCCTCAACACACCATTGCAAAGAAAAGTGTAACTTTTCCTCCTGCACCTCCTCAGATCAGTGGGGATTTTAGGAGAGTCAGCAGAGCCAGCAGTTGTCTTTCTGGTTCAGGTTGGTACACCACACTTTAGGGGGTGTTTCCATTGTGAAAAAAACACTTTGCTAATCTAAATCTGTTACGGTTCTTAAAGTGTGACACAATGACAAAAAGGTGGAGCTAAACCCTGCAGTCTGCTGATTGGACAACACAGAATCCTAACTTCAGAATGAGTTTCTAAAGGTAACCACAAAATGGCTTTGGCACAAAAGCTTGTTTTTTTTTCAGTTGAAGTCATACTCTTTGTTTTCTTTTCAAATAAACCCGCAGGAAGCCAACATTTCTTAACAACTGTGACTTTTTTTTTACCTTCAATGGGGATTTCTAACAAGGCCAGAGTGTAACCAGGAGAGCACACTCCCAAATGGTTCCTTTAGCTCTTAGTCAATGACTTTTCTCTGTTTCTTGACAGGTGAGACAGCAAGTGAACAGGAGAAGGAGAAATCGTAAAGGGAAAGCAGCGAGAGAAGAGAGAGTGGCTGCAGGTGTCAAGCCTCTTGAAATTGGTTAGCTTTCCTCCTGGAGAGTGTGTGTAACTATGAAAGCCTGTGGTGAGTGCTGACTATTTCATAGCATGGCTGGAGTGAACACAGATTTTCAGCCACTATACTTGTAGAATACCATTAAAAGAAATAGACGAATACAATCCCAATGTGAGACACAGGGAGAATCGCCTTTCTGACACCACTCTGTATGAAATGTGTAGCTCTAGCCTGGGGAAAAAGCTACTCCTGCTCTGACAAGTGCTTTTGGAAAGTCAAAGTGACATTTCAGTTTGGTCCTTTGACGTTAAACCAAGTGCCAGAGAAAGGATGGATCAGTGCCTCCCACTGGGCCAAAGGGATGATCTTTCATAGGACAGTAGAAAATACAGCAAAAAGCGGGTTATTGCCACTACAGGCTCCCATGTGCAGACGTGTAATACATCAAGAGCACCTCCTGGAGTCAGCTAATACTATTAGTGTTGTACGTGGACAGGACACATAGTTTCTACTTAGACAGCCAGGCAGAACAATAAATGTCACTCAGTCACTCATTGTGTCTCCCTGAGTGGAAATGGCGCTCAAGAGTGAGTGCTCAGGGCAACATCAATCAAATTCTGTTTGACCACTCATCCGTATCGTCATACAGCTGTTATACAGGAGCACCACTAAACTGCCACTCAGGTAAGACATCAGGGAATTAGCCACAAGCCTAATGCAAGTCTACAGAGAGTTTACATAAAGAAACTTATACTTGTTTAGTGATTTTTAAGGTTCTTTCATAAACCCAGTGCACTCAGTTCACCAGATACCGCACTATGTAACTCAATACCAACAATCACAATATCCATATCACAAAGACCACAATAATATTATTGTATCCCGTGTTTCAGACATTCATACTTGGCCTGTCATAATAGTTACTTAAAGAGTTCCTTTCATAAAGCAATATAACTAAATGCAAGTCAATGGCACCAGTGAAACAAATGGAGGTTAGTGCAGAGGTTGGATCTACTATGAAAAATGAAGGAATTTAAATATCAACAGGCAACCCTAGTACTGATGGTAGATACTGTACTATACGAGGTTTGAGTCTCAGTGGAGCTGTGTAGCTGCAGCAGTCACAGGTCATGCAGTCACACATAATCATGTTATAGTCCATGTGGTTAGTAAAGTAAACGGCCAGTGAAACACCATAAAGCATTAGCGAGACACATTGGAAAAGGAGAACTGATCCATCTACAGAAAATACATTTGATGGTTAAAATGAAGTTATAAATGTACATCTGTGAAACTGGCTGGAGGGCAGGCCAGCGGTAGATTGTGTCATGTTTGGAGGCACCTGGTGGCGAAGATGGAGATTACAGTTCCACAACTTTCTTTCCTTGTATCTACAGCCTGTGAGCACCTATGGTAGCCCTGCAGGGACATGCTTTTGTCTATGAAGAAGTGAAAGTGAAGAAGTGAAGTGAAATGAGTTGATTAAAGAAATTAAAAAATATATAATTATAGTTGATGAATGTTTTCAGATGTCAAGAGTCGAACGTGATTTTCCTCCAGCAGTGCTCCATCTGCTCTGGACAGGAATAGAAACAGGAAGTAATAGAACTCCATTGTTTTTATACAGCTTCAAATGTCTATTTTTTCATATGTGCAACCTGTTATTTTGATGTTCACTATTGAAAACATAGCCTTGAGAGATGTATGCTATTTTGTTCAATTGGATACAACAAACTTTTACTTTATGAGCTTTTACAGACATAGGGCACCAATGGTATCCACAATGGAGATGAAGTAATAACTGCAAAAAAATATTGATTTGGAGCTACATCTGGAAAGTCTTTGTAGGACAAGTTTGATGACAACAGCTCTCCTCAGTCCACTGTTTGTACACATGTTAGAAAGAAAGCAAATACTAAATGTTCTTGGGCCACTGCTATAGAACAATGTTTTGGGAGTTTACCTCACCCTTGTCTGCTTTCTGTCCAAGCTATACTCATATTATGTTGCCAATCTTAACCCCCATGGTAGTCTGACTAATGGAGCCTTGTTGGTTTATGGCCAAATCCGAGTAAATAAATGATGCTGGTTTATGTTACTCAATCGCCCACAAAATCATTTGGAGCGATGCGAATAAATCATATGTAAATCTCTCCCCCCTGGAGAAAAAGTCTGAAAACCACAGCAGCCTGTATTGCTTCTATTGACCCATGCAAGCCTTCGGAGTTGCTGGCCACGTGCCACGCATTACTGCCTCTCCATCACAGAACAGAGCACTGCTGGGAGGTACTCGTTGTTCACCCAGCCTGGCAACCAATTAAAAAACAGCTGGAGTTTTGCAGAGCCATTGAAGATAAGGGTCGTTCTCCAGGGTTCAGTCTTCACAAAACTGCAGCGTATTATCCTCCAGGGATAATCAACAGCCAGCAGCCCCGCCATGCACATCTGAATGAAGAGAAGAGTATGAGGTATAGACTTTCTTAGATCAAATCATGCATGAGCCTGTCTTTTTGTTGAAGTGGAATTTATACAAGAGAACATTTCTGCATGATAAATAGTCAGATAGTTGTCGGCGACTGTAACAATATGAAGTTACATTTGAACCATGCTTTACTGCTGTGGCAAAAGGTCTTAAAGGGCATATTGTAGGGGTTTTCATAAACCAGTTTAGGGGGCAAAATTGAGCAGAGATTGCATAAACCCCCATTTGGATCTGAGATCTGAGAACGGGATCAGAATGATGTAGTCAATGTGGTGAACGCTGGCTGAGGGGCGAAGGTTGTAAGAAGAAGAGGCCTAGGCCACTTCTGATTCAGTCTTATGCCGCTGCTATTTTTAGAAATAATAACAAAAATAATAAATGATTCTGAAGAAAAAGGTCTTAAAGGTGCCTTAACAAAACATTTCTTGTCACCCTCCAAACAATATAGTGTCTTGCCTGATTTTATATTCTTTATGTGAACATCATGTAAATACATTACAGTAAACCAAACTTTAGAAGAGCTTGAGAACTTTGAGCTTTGAGTTCAACATTATCGCCATCTTGTGAATTATTTTGTGAATACCTTTTCATATTCAGGTGTTTTTTAGTTTGCTTCTCTTTTGTCTGCTCTATTTTTGTTTGTTTTTTTCTGTGTTTTGCTTTTGTGAGCTGTTTTGTTATGTAAGCAGACACAGGATTTAGCAGCTTGTTTACAATAAAAATAAAAACTTATTGCTCAATGTTGCATACAAGTCTGCTCATATTAATTTGTTTATGTGCACCTTGTCTAAATTGTATATAGCCTAGGGCTAGGCTATCTATACCCATACAGTTACACTTCGATCTTCGATAACCCTTTGATTTTTTTAGCTCCCACAGAGACAGGCATTGATCATTTATACCCAATGATAGAGAGAGGAGCACTGCTGCACTGAGAAGCAAAGTTCTGTATCATTTCTGCAATAACACATCAACCCAGTGCTATTTATTGCCCTGTGTATTAGATCAGCCCAGGACGAGGAAGAACAAACTATCCAGTGCTCGCTGTGAGAGGATTCAACTCTAACATGACCACAATCCATTTTGGGCTTTGACTGATGCTTTCGGAGACTCCGCTAGACAAGCCATCAGGGAGAGCTTCATACAGCCAGCAGCTGGCTCAGCACTATGCACTACTGATTTAATTAGAACCACCACATTAATGATGATTGTGTCTCTCAGGGGTTCATGGTGTTTGCATTACATCTGTAGAGTGTTGTGTTCACAGCCACCTCATAGCTCTTTGAACAGTGCCATAGATTGAGGGAAATGAGGCACTTTGAATGTTTTATGTAGATTGCTGTAATGCCATGCTTTTTTGAAGGCTACTTAGATTAATTTAGTATTACACCAAAGAAGATAGTGAAATGTGTAGAGTAACAAGTAAAACTTTCACAGAACTAAGCTTTGGATTATTGACCCAGCTTTCAGGTGCTATGAGCCCATCAGGAGCCACCTGTCACCTGAACATTTTCTGGCTTTAGACTTATTTTTATGCACTATTAGGATTATTATGGACTCAAAAATGACCCAATAGAATTTTGAACTTGAATATTGAAATGTAACAATAAAGAATACTGTAAAGAACTGCACAGATTCTCCAATGCTGCATGTCCTGAAAGACTAAGACTCCAAGCCTCATACATTTTAAAATATTGACCCTACGTGATACTGGGATTAGAATTGATTGTATCTTTGCTGCTCTCTAATTACATTGGTGTACTTTGGTTGTGATTTTAAAGCTGGAATCCATAACCGGAAACCATAACTGTAGTTGGTGTCCATGTCTGCTGCTGAGGTCAGATAATGTGACTGTGCACTGTAGGTCTAACCTGTAGCGTCCTGCTCCTGGGTGAACATAGGTAACAGGCATATGCTTTATGAAGTTGTTCAGTGACTTTATCTCCTTTGGATGTCTTTCCTTCAGCCACAGACAGATTGGAATCATTTGAGGTCAGGCCGCCAGGAGTTCACAAGGCAGAGGTCTGCTGCTCAGACAGACTCTCTGATCTCCGATAACATCTCTCCACTCTGTGCTCTGCTGTTCCCTTCATCTCTCTCTTTCTGTTTTCCTTCTTCCTTTTCCCTTCTCTGGCTCTCTCTGGGCCTTTTAGCAATCTTCCATATTTCTGATAAATAGGGATTTGAGGGGTGCACCAGAGTAGAGAGTGCACAATAATTCCATCCAGGTTGCTCTACCTGCAGCCTTGTTGTCCACTAGAGACAGCAGAGACATTTTTGTACAGATACAAATGAAATAGAATAGATGTATGTAAACTACCTGGACACCAAATTCTCCACTTTACTCTTACTTTTAATAATTTCTACCCTATATCGTAAAGTTAAGCTGTATTTTTATTTTTTCGAAGAGCTGTTAATGGCTGAAAATACACAGTCAAAAATATCGCTCCCATGTTGCAAAGAACAAGACACAAAAAAATGTTCTGTTGAAGTTGCACATTTACTTGATTCTTGGTTCCGGTACATTACCCTTATTTACTTCCTGTGAATGTTACACACAAGTTAACTCTCCTGTCAGTGTCTGTTTGCATTGAATTTAAGGAAGAAAAGTAAAATAACAAGGATTGTTGATTGCAGTGTTATTCCTATTTGTATCATGGGCATTTCCGTGGATGGATTTGCTTCTCAGCTCCAGTTTGTGTGTTACTGTGTACACAGCCAAGTCTAATAGTGTCTCTCTCTCTAATCCCAGCTTTATCTGCTGGTCACTGAGGTGGGAACGACACCGAGACGTCAGTCATCTGGCTGGCCAACCAAAACCTCTTTATTTCCTCTGTCACCAGAACCCATTTGGAGGGGTGGAGATTTATTCGGGCTCTCTTATCTCTGCAGTCCAGTCAGGAATCACATAGCTGAACTCGTGTATCTTTCCACCCTCTGGATAAAGAGAGGGTAAAAGAGCCCTAAAGGCTAGAAGTCCTTCATGAATATGTTCCACAAATCTGCAGCATGTGTCCGATAACATAAAAAAGAATCCACTGCACTCCAAAAAGCAATGCATGCAATAAATAACACATTTCTGTCGGGGGAAATATGCTGCGCGCTGGATACACTGGAAATAGATTTACTCTGTGAGTGTAGAGGCTGAAGGATGTGAAGTATAGAGTCTCTTTACTGCACAGCAAGTCTTTCTAGGGCTTTGGGTTGGACCCTCACAGCCTCTAGAGACTCAGTTAATGTTAGTTAATATAAATGACTATGTGCAGTTTATTCAGCTGACTCAGTATATGTGACACATTTTGTCCGGAGCTCAGGGCATTACACATACATACAGTCCACCACATTTAAAACATTGTAATATATTTTTCATAATGTTATGGTTTTTACAAAATGTATTTAGTTGAAGTGCAGTTGCTAATATTCACCCAATAAGTAACCTGTTACATAATTCAGTATTACATAATGTGTTGTTGAACACCTGTAGGCGACTGAGCAACGAAATGAAAAGAAATAAAACAAAAGCCGGTGTTTTAAATTTCACTTAAAAAGTCAAAATATCAAGCTTACTTCTACTTCATACTGTCATGCTGCTCAACCCTTATTTGCATTTCTTCTGTTAACTTCAGTAATTTGTCACTCTCCTCTGATTGTGCCATTAACATAACAATTACACCAGGCCTGACAGCTTTTTATTGGATTAGAGCACGCTACTGTGTAAAGTGCTGGCAGACAAGTTGAACCATGAAGACTCTGTACAATGATAGACACAGTGCCACGTCTAAATTGCAAGGTGTTTTTTGTATTATTTTTTTTATTTCAAATGCCACCAGCCGTGCCTCTGTTAGCTCATTTTACCTTATGTCAGCAGTTAAACCTATAAATTCTAGATTCATTGCTTGATTGCTGTAAATACCAGGTCATTACAGGTTTGTTTCAGCATGCTCCATGGAGAGACACCAGACACAACTTACAGCCAAGAAAGAAGTCTGGAAGAAACAAAGAAGAACAAGATGTGAGTAATTCAAAATGAGCAATAAGTAAGTTAACAGTATAATTGCTATAGAACCTATGTGTTTTAATAAGTAATAGATGAGCTGAGAATGCCATAAAGTTTTTGCATAGCCTGGACATGAGTTAATATGAATTCATCAGTGTCTACAATAGCAACGCTGACAAGCATTTTACCCTAATGTAAGTTTTGCTGCTTTGGTTATATCTATATATATATCTATGCTTATGTTGTCAGGCAGATATCAGTTTAATAGTCTTTGATGAGGAAGCACAGGTCCTATGACAATCTGTCCACAGCTGGAGGCCCAGTATATTACTGCTTGGGAATCTGATGACTTGTAGCTGTGGCCTTTAGCTGGTTTAGCCTAACTATTTGTAAATGCAGAGCAGCTGAATGATCAAACCACTTACTAGTGTCATCTACCCACTAACTGACTGCACACACACAGTCAGATAGTTGCTATTTGATAAGATGTTTTGTTTAACAGAACTTACTTTTTTTTTTTGGTTCATTTTGAAATAAAATCAATTACAGTCTGCTTAACTTCTATGTCTAAAAGTTTAAATGTATTTCTTGAAATCTGTTTAGCTACATGCAACAAATACTATCTGGATTATGGTGGTGGAAAACCTTCTGAATATAGAGGCTGAAAAGTTTACTCTGTTTGGTCTTTAATAAACATTTTTAAAATATATCCAATCAGTGATTCAGATTCTACAGTGCGCAGACTGCAGTGTGTTTCTTCTTTAAAACTACAACTTGTTTTGGGCTGTTTGACTCTCATGGATGGCGTGGAAACAAGGAGGGAAAAAGGAAAAGTCTGAGAAGGCATGTTTCCATTTTAGCGGTGCAGCCCGAGTGAGTGTGCCACAAGCATGCATCAGGCCAGTTAAGAGGTTAGCTCTGGCAAGTCATTACTGTCAGAGCTAATGTAGAGAGATGAGGAGAGGGACTAGGGAGGTAAGCACTCACTAATGAATGAACACACTGCTAAGTTCAACAATTACACGCCCATGTAAATGTAAGGATAACACAGCAACACAAGCAGACGGCTACTCAGCTCCCCAAACCGGACTGAGCCGGGAACAAAAGGGAAGTCTATCCAGATACTTCAGGGTCGTTGTAGCATGCAACGAATGAAAGAAAATACTCTTCTCAAGAGCGGAAAATGGAAGTGTAGAGTGTCTGTACAAGGGAAAAAAGGCCAGATGCTAAGGAAATGGCTTTTTATACTGAAATCTGAATTTGAGAGCATTCAAAGTGCTTTCCAAATTACATGATGGAAAATTGAAGTGTGGGCCATTAGAAAAAAACACAGAAAAATCACAAAATGAATGTTTCTTGTACTTGTTTCTTGACACAGTTTAATGTAGAATACAGTGATCTGACAAATTCATAGTTTAACTTCATTCACGTGAAAAACTTATAATGTTAGAATTACTCATCCAGTGTTATATGTTTCCATTCTGTATTTAAGGAATTCACATCAAACCCAGAAAACAAGCTGTATTTATATTTTTCTTTTATTCATTGCCATTTATCTCAACCTAATGTTTGTCAATATGTGACATATGTGATCAAAAGACTCCTGTAAATGAATTTCCTTATTTACATAACCCGTATTAATTTGATCAAGCTCTTCAAAATGGCCGTCACTTTTTTATGGTCCCATTTACAGGAGAACTTTTATGCTTCTCTAAATCAGGAGTGTGTTGAAAACCATCTACTGTACAATGGGGAATTAGTTAGCTTTCCTAAAGTATCTACTAGAGTCACTTTCACCCAAATGAACTAAAAAAATGTTTTTTTAATAGCTGTTTGATAAAACTTAAAAACTGCCTATACAAACTACTTTATTGTTTACATACGGACATATTATTTAATTCTGTACAGAACAATGGACACTCAATATTTAATGATAATCATTATCATTTGTATGTATTATTTATATATTTTATAATATTAGATCGCAATAATAAATTAAATGGAAGCACTTTTAATTATTTCCCTTGAATTTTTTTTACTAAGAGCCACTCAGGAAACCTTGGGGGTACTGCTCCTGCTCATCTAACTTAAGTGTTCTCATTCTGTTGTGTATGTCAAATCAAATGGAAAATTTAATTAAAAACACAAAAATAAAGTCATGTACACAGCTGGGGTCCTAGGACCAGTTCTTCATTTACATTAAATCAACAAGTGGTATATTCACAGGTAGTTGTTAGGAATGTGTTTTTGATTAAATCTGCTGTTCTTCCCTCTTCACTTTATCTTTGTCTCTTTGTTGAACACATGACAAAAACAGAGCAATTACACTGATAAGAGAGGTCCATTTGCAGCTTGAGAGTGAATAAATGGGCAGTGAAACAATAATGCATTAAAGGAAAATTGAAGTGAAATTTTGAAATGTTGGAAAAAGCAAACTGATGTCTTATTATGTGATGAAAAGGGTTGAAAATAATAAATGGAATTAAAATAAAGTTTATTAATTGTTTTGTTTCCAGAAATATTTGTTTTTTTACCTTTGTCTTACATTTAGCAGAGAAATATCTATGTTTGAATTTAAAGTGCCCCGAACAAACAACTAAGCCTCTGGTTTTTGTAAGAACCTAAAGCTCATCACATTTTAAATTGCTGGTTGTCATGGTGACGGGCTGAAAGATGACCAAAACCTGTCTTCACAATTTAGGATTATTAAAGGGAATTCTGTGATACCTACACTAACTAGAGTGACATTTGTGTATAGCAATGAGCTAGACTATGTAAACAAATAATTCTGACAATAAAATTCTGTATTTGTCTTTTTCTTTGTTGCTCTCTGACACTGCCTCTTGTTGACCAGAGTTCAAATGTAACCTATAACACATTCAGCCAATCACACAGTGTCACATGCACCACATGTCGATCATGGCCTATTCTGTCGGACAATGTGACATATAGTCATCTTAATCAATACTGAAAATAATAATGTAATAGGCCTTAATGTGTACACTCATATATTTCCACTCAGTCTCAGTTTCTCAGTTCATTTCGCAGTGTGTGAAGCTGCACCTCTCTTGGCTTTCCTCCAAACTGCTGCAGGAAATGTGGCGAAAAAATGACAGCACAATTATCCTTTATTCTGAACAGGCTGAAGGTCTACCTTAAACGTGCTAATAGAGGCGGCTGATCCTCCAGACTCTCAGTTGAATAGCAGAGTTGTATATAGGACTTAATGTGTGAAACCTAAGCATAACTCCAGACATATATTTACCACACATATTCCGTTCCACGCGACGCGCCTGTCATGTCAGAAGGATTCGGGTTGTGAGTTGCCTCTGTTCAAACAAACCCAACAAGCCCATAAGCTGTAATCAATCCCAGCAGTCTAACACATGCTTGTTCGACCTCGGCTGGCAGTGAAACGTACTCACCCGGTTTTGAGTGGCCGCGGGGCAGGACTCGAGCGAAAGACTGAGGACCACCAACAGTGACACCCACTCTCTTGGCAGGTCTCAGCTGTCCACCAATCAAGGGTGTTTACCGCCGCCTGCCTCGTGATGTCATCTACTCGCCCGATGCCAAGCGATTAACCACCATCGTGTGAAGAATTCCACATGTCAAAGTAAAGCGCCGGTTCTAATGAGTGCCGAGTTGGAACGGGGGATAATAGAGCGTTCGGTGTGTGCGGTAAAAGGTCAGAAGTATAAACGACTCTGATGGCATTCATTTTTTTTGTGTGTTTTTTTTTTCTTTTTTCAGTGACTTATCAAAGCTTAGGGGATAATCAGGTTGCAGGCGGAATGCAGGGAGGCGTGGAGGATCTGTCTCTAATGTCGGCGCACCGCGGCAGATTGACAGCGAGCAGGCTCAGGGAGATAAAAGTGAGACAAAGGAGTAGTGTCACCAGAAGTTTTCCATTATTACTTTACATCTTTCAAAGAGCAGGCCTGATTGTATTTCTAGCAGCACATGTTTTGTATCTACCGGGAAAGATAGAGCTTTTTATGGCACGTTAATCAGATGACAACAGTGCAAAATAACTGAGGTTTAGTGACTATCCCTTAAAAATTACAATCTTGTACGAGGATAGTGGATGAGACCGTACCCTATTGATATTATGATGTCTAAGAACCATCATAATGATTTTGAGAATGTATATTTTTTAGGATAAAGTTACATGGTGCTGCTTTAAATAAAACTGAGTTCTGTTTGCAACATCATGAACACATAGACTTGGGTCTCTTCCCTCCTTTCCTTGCATCTTAGTCCCGCCCACAGACTAGAGGAGGGAGATGAAGAAGATGGCGCATGCAGAATAACTTCCGGGGCAAGCGAGGAGTTGAGGCATTGAGGGTGTGAAATCCAAGCATTAATGTACAGTAGACAGTACAGTGTTTCAACTTAACCCAAGAGCTCCTACGTCTGTTCATCTCCCATCCACCACCTCAACCTGCATCCAGATCAGATGGAACAAGAACATTTTAATCGTAAATGTACATATTAAACCATTAACATGACCTTTTTGTCTCTGATTTATTTTTGAGTTAGTCATATCTTGGTCATGGGTTTTGTTTGGGAGTCAGTCTCACCTTGTCTTGGGCTTGACTCGTTCTTGACTGTGATTTGTTCTTGGTTCGTGTGGTTTGACAACACCTGTGAGCACCTACAGCAGGTCGGCAGGGACATACCATGTCTTTAAACAAGTCTCGTGGAAACAGAGTTCAATTAATACATTTACTGGTAGCACTGTACAATAACACTATTGAGCAGTCATAAATCATGAATAAATACATTAATAACTACAATACTTTATACAAGGCACCTTTAAAATAGCAATAATGTAATAAGCTAAAAACAACTCTATGGAGTTATATTCATATCTTTTATTACATAATCAACAAACAGAGCAGAACTTCCTTTGTGATGCATAACAAGCAGGATTCAAAACAAAATAAAGCCCACACAGCAAATTGGTTGGACAGCCAAAATTGCCCAACCTTTTAGAAAGAATATATAAAGTGCCAAAAAAGACAATCAAAAGTTAGAAGACAGAGAAGAGGAGGCAGTCCAAATATAAATCATTTGGCTGTATCTGAATGAGGCGGTGTGCGGGCGGAGCGGGAGGAGAGATAGCCCAGTTGGTGCTCCATCCATCATCTGTTGGGATTGGATGCCAGCTTGATACTGGGAACATTCTCTGATTAATATTCAGTACAGGGTGGAGGCTGCACAGATGAATTAGCCTTCTTTTTGTGAGATTCACACAGATTTTCTGGGAGCGGCCAAACAGTTCTGGTGGAAGCGTTTTAAGTAGGAAAGATTTGGAGGGTGAAGTTTACAGCAGGACGTGTTGTAACGGTGTGGAGCTGTGTTGTTCCTGCTCGCTGGCTGAACATACATGATGAGGTTAATGAACTCTGGAGACGTGGGACTTGAATTTGCACAGAAACCTGCACAAAGTGACGTGTCAGCAGAGCGGCGGTTAGATGGACCGACAGGGTCAGCATTTCTGTCACATGTACGTCATGGTGACCGCGGCGGGTGACCACTACTCAGCAGAAATGTCACACTGCCCCTGGAAATGGCCTTCACTTAAACACTCTCATACACACACTCACACTGGAAAAACTCCTATACAAAACCTTTCTTTTATTAAACACTCAACTCAAACACAATTAAAGCAACACTATGTGACATTTCAAGATTTGTACCGAGTGACTGACTTCCAATGCACTGCTGCAAAATGAAATGGATCTGTTCCGTCTCAATACGTAGCTTTTATATCAGATGTTTGGAGAGCTGTGTTGATCTGGCGAGCTACTGTATGTGTCACTCAGAATTACATAATGCAGCATCTGGTGAGCTGGGCACACTGTCTATTGTTCTTTTTTCATATCAGTGAACAATCAAAATGATTTTGAAGCTATGTATTTTTTGGTTAAATATTTGCTTAGTGTTACTTTGAAGGAAAAGAAACTTATTTGAAAAATGTTCATTTCTATAACAGTAATGGTGCCTATGACTGGCACTGTGTACGATATACAGTCCCTCAAGAAACCTGGGTAATCAGAGACCATCCAGACGAGGATGCAACTTCTAGGAATTTTCCGTTTTTGCCATGGAAACACAGAAGTAGATGGGTTTCTCCTCAAGCCTGGCTGACATGGTGGATGTGGTGCCTGAATTTTGTTCATGTGCATAATTTCATTCATGATTTCCATTTTCAGTTTTTTGGCCTTTCAGCTGCACAGTTTATGATGGGGTTTGACATCTAGTTTCCAGTTAATTTTGTCCATTGTCACATAAATGATGTGTGTACCAAATGTTCATCCACAAAACATTAAAATACAAACCTTTTGCTGATTTCCGATGGAGGTGGGATTCGTGGATGAAGTGTGGAGCAGCAGCTGCAGAGCAGTGCTACAAACCTTGGGTGTCAGCCTCAGTGTCTGTTGGCCAGATTTGTTTGCCTTGTGTTGTCATTATTTGGTGAGTTAGTAAAGCCTGTGTCATGTAGAGCACAAACTTTCTTTATTGTGTGTGACGCCACAGGTCAAAAAATGTCTTTCATTTCACAACTGTGTAAATATACAATTGTAGAGAAAATACTTTGACACCTTCGCTCAGCAGATCCATGAACCTTCTGAAAAGTTGACCTTTAAAGACCAGAGTGTAAAAAAACACTCAAATGTGGACGTTTATGTGGTGTGTACAATGGAGTCAAATTACCACCAGTCTTAGTATAATAGTTTTCCCTGTGTGTTCCCACAGTATTATACAGTAGTGTGTAGTACAAGTACGTTTTAACAAGAGGATCTGTGATAATATACTGTATAATACAGAGGCAAAGTACACTGAAAAAAGGACACTGCTCATCTGTTGGATTTATCTAAATATCTTGCATATGACTTTCACAATTGTTTCATGTTCTGAAGCACAATGTGACAGGATCATGTTGGATCTATGCAGAGAAGGTACATTAACATGTTATGCTCATGTTTCGGCCGAGCTATGACTGTCCTGTTTAGTTAAAGTAATTCATTTAAACAAGGTGTTCATACGGATTATCACTCAATATCTAGCGCATTTACACAGGCACGCACTGCACCTTGGGAAGTGTCAAGACTAGACCATCTACACTGTTGCTGTAACATGCTTATTTGATGTATATCAATATTATGTGCTTTCTTATTTACACACACATGGCCATGTGACTCGTGCTCTGCACAGATATCTTATGATGTACAGCAAGTAGTGCTTCTGGGTTCATTTTAACACTGTTTTGTGATTATTGCTGTGTAGAAGAAATATAACATAATAAACATAAGTATGCATTCATTCTGTTCCAGCTGTCACCTCTACCAGTCTTTATTTAGAACTTTCACTTGTGAATATTTCTGGCCTCTATGCCACTTGTATCTCCATAAGCTTCTGTTCATAATTGTGAGGGAACAGTGTGTGGTCAATGGCTTCAGCTAAAGGCGCTTGTGTTGCACAATGATTCTGAGAAGTGAGACATTAGGGCTTTTGGAGCAAGAGTAAATGTACAGTAATCTAGTCCTAAAACTAAGGAAAGAACCATTTTTATCCGTGACCTGTTCAATAAAAACATTGTATCTGTAAAATTGTTCATATATTGTGACAAGTTTTAAATTAACTGATACATAAACATTAGAAAAGACACTTGGAAACACATAATTTCCAATCATTTGTGCAGTGAAGTAGTGTTTTCTTTTCTTTGTGACAGTCTGAGAAGTCAAGTCACCCTGACTTTAATTTACCTTCACCGTTCAGAGTGCGGCCACTGCCACTGATTGGATCGAACAGTTATGTCAACAGGTTTCCAGCTGTTATGCAAAAAAGCTCAAATGTATGTTTATTTACATTAGAACTTTTTCCACTGTATCAAAGTTGAAGCCCTCACCGACCAGGCTTCAGGTAATGAATCAACCCGCTGAGGGTGCCAGACATTCACCGAGACAGGAGGTGCACTGTTTGACACGACGCATGGTGAATAGAGGAAACAAACTGGCACAGTAACAAGGCCAACGCAGAGGGAGTCAGGTACTGCCTCTGTCTTCCACTGCCATACCTCTAAATGCATGCAGCTGGCCTACCTCACTTTTCAATTCCCATTCGAGGTAAATACAGGGCAACACAGATGGAGATATGACTGGCTAAATTGGACTAGGCTGTCCAAATATTACATGACCTCACACAAGCTTTCAGGGGTCACTCAAACTTACACTAAATGTTGTTTTAGGCCGCTTTGTAACCATTCCTCCCATACAGACAGACTGACTCGTACAGTGGAAAATACACAACATGTGCACACTTGGCATTGTACACTCCTCTCCGATAAGCTATCCCCATATTTTTTTCATCGTATTTTTTTATCTTTATGATACATACAGCAGTTTTTAGCTGCAGTAAAATGGTTTTCAGCTCCATGTTTCTGTTTCACTCTGATGTCTGTATACTGCAGATTGTGGGGAAAGGTCAGGAGTGTTGGATATCGCAGTGCAGCATCTTCTAGAGAGAAAATTTCAGTTCATCACAATGGGGTCAGTGCTGAAGACAATCTTGTGACTCTGAAATAAAAAAGGGATTCCTGGATGAACTGTTGCAACACATATTCTCAGGATTTAAACATTTGGGAAAGTACTGACATTTCTTTTACTTGCAGCTTTTGAGTAAGGCATTCAATTCAAGCCATTTTATTTTACTTCCAATTTCAGAAATAAATGCACCTCTGGCAACTTGTTTTTATCCAGTCCTACCCTAGCTTTGCAATTTTGTTTTTGCAGAAATGTATGCCAATTTGGAAAAAAAAACAGCCTTTCATCAAGCTTTGCATTTATTTATTTATTTTTTTGCAGTTTACATTTTTTTAGGCTTCTTCCAAATCTATTGTAAACACTGAGTCTCTGTCACAGTGTATTTGCTTTTCAACAGTTTACAGAAACATTTTTTTTCCCCACACTGTATTATTTTGGCAAATATACAAATAAAAGTTATGCAAATGTTATGCAAAGTTGATTAAGAAAAAGCAGATACAATTTTTGAGATGTGATGTTGAAAAATGTTTACAATTTTAAACTTTTTTTTGGCTTTTCAGTTACAACATTTCTTAAAACTCCAATGTCAGTCTTTTCTAGCCCACAACAAACATAAAAGAACCCATCAACATTTTAGAGGGACATTTCCCAGAACGAAGAGAAGGGTTAATGTTCCGAGGAAGCTTGTCAAGCTTTGACAGACAAATGTAGTTTTGATAGAGGCAACACATCAGAGAGAAAAACAAGCTTCTTCAGAAAACAGGAAGACAACACTACACTACGGTTTTCTTTAATAAAAGCCAGAGAAAAACAAGCCATTATGACAGACTTATTACTGAGATGTAAGATACCATCAAGCCTTAATCATAAAGACTTAGAGAAGCAAGGCATGGGTTATGTGTTCCCTAAGCTAAATGGAAGATGGAAGAATGGCAGCTCTTGCAGTGGGGAGTGCGTTAAGGAAGTGAGCATATCTTATTATAAAGACGAGACTGAAGCTCGTCCCGTGTTTCTGTGAATCGCCTGCAGCTGTTTGTCTTCCTTATTGTCTCTCCACCTGCTGCTGCTCTGCACAAGCTGCCTGTCGGTCGGTCTGTCTGCTTGTTTGCTTGTTGCTTCTCAACTTGTTCCTTTCCTTCTAAAAAAAATAAATGGTACAGTATAACCATAAATAAGGTACAATTTAAAGGAGGGAAAATCAATATGAGGGCATTAGGCCTTACATTTAGAGTCTTGCAAGCCTGTCTTCTCGGTAATGTGCAGAGAAATTAGACATACTGCTGATTCACTGAGTGCCCTATTCCCTTACTTTTGGCCTGTGGAAGTTTGTGTGTGGTTGAAAATGCGCATCATACTTGGGAATAAAGTTTTAAAAACACACAAAAACAGGTATGTTAATTCACTAATAGGCTTTTAAGGCTGAGTTATTCCATGCAGACATCCAAATGAAGTGCAGGCTGTGAACCACATTTGTTAAGACACTTGTTAACTTTTTACAAGCAACGCACTAAACAAGTCAAAAAGTGCAAAGCGTGAGATTTTGTAGCAAATAGATTATAATAAAGCCCTGCAGAGGCAGTAGTAGAATGTTCTGTTAAGTGAGTGGCTTGGGAAAGACCCTAATCATAAAATCAGTGATAATGGTTTGATCACATGAAGGTTGTAAAGTTAAGCAAAAGCATGAGTTTGAGTGTTTCTAAAGGGTTTGCCATAATCTTTATCACAATCATAATAATCACTCTATTGTTGTAAAGCCTTTTGAAAAAGACTGTTTATCTTTCTAATGTTCCCTCTTTTCATTTCAAAATCCAGCAGTAATTGTGCAAAACACTCAGAAAGGTATGCACATTCAAATAAACGCAAAATATAACTGAAGATGTTTTATGTTCATATTTTATGACTTTTTAAATGGTAGTTAAAAGAAGCCGTCTTTCTCCTTTGCTATAGCTTTCTGGTCATAAACAATACAATATATACATATAATAAATAGTATGTTTTTCTACAATTGGCTGCTGGGAATGGGCATAAATTCTTCACAGTTCTCATGCCATCTCATAACCATTTTTCTACCTCATTGTTTTCCGTTTCAGAACCTGTTGACTGGCCTCTGTTAAAACTATTACACGACTAAGGGCATAACTAAGCAGCCATTGCGTCTCAGGTCAATGGGCCATCATGCCATCTCCCTATTTTTGATCCATAAATAATTTTGCTGGTATATTATCCACTAATGACCAGAACTATTTGCAGACAATTTGTGCAATGGATGAACAGCATCTGTTTGGGTCTTCGCGGGACAATCGACTTCTCGTCTTGTAAAGGGGGGTAATTTATGGGCACCGATTCTAAAGTCACACCCAAAAATGTCTATCTTTAGACATGGAACATCGGCTGTGCTTTCCATTCTGTCAAGGGCATTATGGAGGGATGCAATCGCACAGGCAGGAAATTCAGTTTGAAATGAGTTATAACCTGCGGAGCACTATAAATCATACCCCCTCGACTCCGCACACAGCTTCTGTCTCCCACATTCACACCGACACAAAGAGACACAGTTCCATACATGCAGCGACCACACTCAGGGCAGAATGCATTATGCCACACACACATTCTCCATGGGCTGAACAAAAGTGCAGACTGTAGGCAAAGTCTGTTCAAAATAAAGTAATTAGGAACATACAGTAACTGGTGTAATTGACTGGGGTTCCCGTTAGCGTTAGCACACCATTGAAAAGTGTGGAGTGAAAGTCAATTTCGGAGAAACCACTAAAAGACTGGTCAGAGATTGGAGTCAATACCAAATCTGCATGGCCACTTATTTTGAAGTGCTTATTGAGCGGCTTGTCAGAACAAAGTTGGCAAACAGATTTTTATTTAAAGAAGTAGCTTGTGCTGAACCTACTCTCCGCTACGGCTACGATGAGATCTTTTTTTCAATTACTATTTACAGCAAGTGCAAGCTTAATTGCTTTCATGACTTCATATCACCGTCATTACAGTCACTCCTTTGTCATTCCCACCAGCTACAAATGAGTCTACTTGATTCTGTATGTTTAATTGGAAATGCATATACAGCGGCTGGTGAGAAGCAGATGGAGTGAAAGAATGACTGACTGGTGCTGTGCTCGGGTTTTGCTGTGGTCTCGTAATTTCATTCAGTGTTTATTATATTTCACGCAACACTGAAATTCGAGCCCCTTTAGCGAGCGCAATAAACGCAAATCAGCCGAACATGTGGATGTTTCATTATGTTGAAAGAGGCCGTCGGCATCCAGCAGTCGGCTCGACGTATGGCAACAACTAACAAATATTCACTGTCCAGAGATGTAGCTTAATTGGTTGAGAAATTAGAAAGTATCTTTAATATGATCATTTCTTTGCATTTTTAATTGTCCATAATTAACTCCGATTACTTCTTTTAAACCTTGTGACAGAAGATTAATGAAGTGATCTGCTCCATGAATACTATATGTGGGGTGCATATTAAATATCAATGTGTGATGCATTCTTAAAGAGCTGCACAGGCTGGAGAGAGTTTTGTGTGCAGGGTTTGGCAGCAGAAGTTGAGCAGACCACTCTAAATTTTCAAAGTCTGTTTTTTTTATAAACTGTAATAGGCAACCAATACATATGAACATTAAAAATGGCAGATAATGTGACCTAGTTTTACACAAATCATGTCTTTAACATCTCAAAACATACCTCAAGATACACATTCATAGGCCATAGAGCTGTGCAAAAATAGATTTTTAGCATTTATTTATCAAATTATACAGACAAATGTATATATTTTTAAGATAAATTAACCATTTGAATATGAATATCAGAAAATATAAGCCTATTTATTTTTTAACTATGCTTGCCTAAACTTGTGTGTTTTTATTTTGAGGAATCTGAGGTAAAAATATTTCAGTTCAAAACTTCAGTTGTGACTTCAAAAGGCAATCTTATCAACAGAATGGAGTCAAATAGAGCATAATTTAGTTGTACAGTACTTTAATAAGGTTATATCTCTGTATTTTCCTGCCATAAAGATGGGACAGTTCTTCCTGAGGTGGCACTTAGTGTGAGACCTTCATTTTTTTGTTATTAATTTGCATGCTCTCATAAATGAATGGGTAAGACTGCTACTGCTGCTGCCAAAATGCGTCTTTTTGATAGTAATGCTTGTAAAATGGTCTATGTATTGGTCAACAGGCATGATTGGAGTTCCCACGTGCTTTAGCAACATTAGAAGTGGAACCATATTGGATTTCACTCATTTGGGAATGTCTATACTAATTCATAAATCATTTAAAGTTGGATTTAAACCCTTTAAGTGAATGTGAAAGCTGGGTTGCCAAAACACTGACTACTTTTATACTGGGGGCTGACTGTGCATGCGAGATCATTACTGCAGACAACTTTAACATATGTACGTGCTCTCAATATGAGATCATGGAGTCTCGCATCTGAAAACACACAAAGGTAAAAACTAAAGACCAATAACGTTTTGCACAACCAACCTATAAAGCTCTAATCACATGCAGCTCTGTTTTTTACGACACATACCCACATCCAACATGCTACACACTGAGCACCTCTTTATTTTCCAAGAACAAAATATTGAGCGTTTTATTTGAATTTTAACGAGGCACAACAACAAATTAGGGTTTATTACAAAAACAGAACAGAGGACTTTCAGCGCAGGGAGTGTTTAAGCCGGCGGGCATTGGGTGGAGGATGAATATAGTGATTACATGTGCTCTTATTCCTGGAGAGCTAATTACTGATATCTACACCCAGCTGGCCCGAAGCAAAAAGGGGCCTCCTACTGCGCCGAGCCAAAATAGAATTGGTCAAAGGCCGTCATCCTCTTCTTCTGAGCCCTTTGCCGTCCCACGTTGATGCAGATTAAACTAGTTAATCTTTCTTGATACCTGAACTTTAATCTCAGGAGTCAAATGTCACGCACCTATCAGAGTATTTTCATTGTATTGCGTCTTTAAGTAATACTTCTGGTAACACTTCTTTTTTTTTTTTTTTAGACTACCCTACTGTAGATTTTGGATACTCTACCTACTTCTGTCAACAAGTAATGTCTCGGTAGATTTACACAAAAACCCAAGGTGGATATAAAATGTAATGTTATCTTCTCCAGCTTAATAGTTGTCTCGAAAACTGTTCTTGTTTTATTGTTTGGGGACATCAACAATGTGAGATAAAGAGAAAAACACAAATAGTACATTGATATATCTCAGGTCCCTGTCTCAGCGCTCATACATCACCAAACCATGACATGTCAGACATCAGAGGCTGTTTTTCCCCTGATGGAAACTTGTGGAGGAAGTGAGCAACTTTGGTGGCTTGGCAGTAAGACGGCGAGCAATCCAGTCTGGTCACGTCCTCATCGGGAACGCCAATGCGAAAAGCCCTGATCTCTGTTCCAGATGTACGCCGTAACGCAAAGGCCAACGGCAGATAAGGGTCAAAGGGAGAGTCTCATCGATCAAACTGAGACGAGAAGCGACGGCAGGGGTCAGAGGAGCATCTCATTATCAGTGATGTAAAACAGCTGAATCCTCACCTGCGCGGCCGACACGCAACACGACCCGCTCATACCAACCAGCTCTGGTGATGATAACATGTCAGGATTTACGAGCTCTGGCCTCTGTCTCGATGTCTGCTCGTTTAACTGACTTTGTTTTAGCTGTAATCAATAAAGCGCAGTGCAATCCTGAAATTTAGTGTGTAATTTTACATTCAGAATTTGAAATAAGAGTTGCAGATGTTTTCAACACTGTAAAAAGCAACAATAATAGTGTTTATAATGTATATCTGGTTACCCTCCAAACAGAGAATATATCTTTTTTAATAAGCCCTGTGTCTGCACTAATATGGTATCATTTTAAAGGTTAATATCTAAGTATTTTTAAAGAAGTATTCACACTAGTGCAGAATATTATAGCATGAAAAGCTAAAACAGAATCTAACTGTGGGACAGGCATGGCTTGTGTTTGGTCGCTGGACAAAACTGCCTTGACACAATTTTCTGTTTTTCCAATTTTTTTCCATTTTTGTTTGTTTGTGTGTTATTAAGGTGCAATTTTAAATATGAACTAAACAAATATGAATTAAACATGGCCTATATTATTCAGTTTGGCAGCATTTTGTGAAGGTTCACTTTTGAAGGTTTGACAAAGGATCAGTTTTAATTATAAAGCCTGACTGTCCAAATCAGATGACTGTTATTGTGACTGAAAAAACTGTCGATAAACAACTCTGTTGCAGTTGTTCCTCAAAAAGAAGAAGGCACCTTAATTGTTGTAAGGCTGACACAGCAAACTAAGCACCGTAAACTCATTCTCTCAGTTCAATGTGAACAGCTGGGAAATTACTTTCAGATCTAATTTTATATCATGTAATTTTATTTAAATATGAAGTGAGGAAGGAGAATAGACAGAGAATAGTGGCAGAAACAGACCAATAATAATGCAACTTAAACTCTTGATTAAACTCTTGTCTCCTCATATATTTATTATGAGAACATCTCCATGTTTCTTAAAACTTCCCTGATCTTATTCTATATTCAAACTTAATCAGATCCAAAAAAGGTGTTTAAGATACGTTTCTATTGACAAAATTCCTTCACGCCTTCATCAACACATGCACATTTCAGGCCTTCCATAAGGCTACAGTATGTGACCATTTTCCATCTTATATCAGGTCTTATATTATAATATTCTGCAGTGGTCAATCACTGAGCTCTACGATTTCATTATGCACCATTAACCACAGCAGTCTGGGCAGAAAAGTTCAAAGCTTTTAGCATTTAGAGCACTATTAAATGATTTCAATATGCCACTTTACCAGCGTAATGCATCCTTGACATTCATCAAGATGATATAGACTTAGATCATTTCCATTGAATCAGGAAGCATGCATGTCTTAGTAGCCTATACAAACTGAGTCTAATGTCAAACCAAAACAAATCCTGAATTGATTCTATGAAGTAGAGACTGAACCATTTGCAGGGTTGGTCTTATTGTGGGGGTCCCGCCCAGGTATGTGACCTTCCGCTTGCGGCAGGTTTCTGTGGCGTGTTTGCTCAACCTCTTCTTATCTCGTGTCCAAAATGAAAAATAAAAAGAAGCCGGTCTAAGATCCAAAGTAATCTTGCGGCCTGTCCTCTCTGATACTTATCACTGGTGGAAACATGTTTCCAGTTAATTCAAACCAGGAATAAGGTGGACTGCTGCAACGGGGGCACGGTTCCCACAGAAGAATAGCAAAAGAGAAACATGATCTAAACGCTTATTAATTTTTTTGAGGGAGAATAAACATGTGGGACCAAACTTCCAAACCCTGGGTTCATTTAACCGTGAAAGTACAGAGGATCTTCATCTTTTTGCAGCTTAATAAAAGCCACCTTACTGTAGCTTTAGAGATCTTATCCGCCATCTTTTTTTTCCAATTTATCACTGACTAAAAAGCTTAGGCCATGGGGAATCATAGACTGTGGAGATATGTCTATTCAAAAATTTCATGGCATTACTGTAGCGTGAAAAAGCAGACAGGGCATAAATCATGACCATATGGACTTGACCGAAGAGAAGCTATGACCGGCGCGTTTTTGGAGCTGGAATTCATCTGCAGGATTTGCTGTGAAATAAACATATATTGCAAAATTGAATTAACTTCCCAACTCGGGCCTATAAAGTCAAATAGACCATGTTCTGAAATTCACAGCTAGACCTTGTACAAGGAGTAGGTTAAACACAGGAAAGATCTCCAGCGCCACATGTGGTGTCTGTTTGGGTTCAGAGCCGCGGGACGGAACGTTATACAGGAAGTGGGACAAAGAGCTATTTCAAGAAGCAGGTTCAGTCCAAACTCAGAGTATGTTAAACCTGGAAAGAGAGAAACACTGGGTTTTCAATTTCGAGTTGATCTCAATGTGTTACCGTGGTAACATAACCCAGTCTCTGCAGGGTTTATTTTTTAACCAAGAGTCTGAAGGACAATAGTTGGATTTCTATAGAAGTGAATTTCAGGCTAAATTTCTAAAAGTTCAACATTTTATAATTGTGAGATTTCCATAAATGATTTAGGACGCAATATTGTCAGTGATTTAAATCCATTTATGGCAATAAAAGTCTCTTTAAGAGCTCAAAATGAAATGATGTCAAGGACAAACTTGATCAAATTCTAAGAGACAATGTACTTTGTGAGTACATTTCCTAAAACATAACTTAGGACACATATTATTTTCAGCAAATGGCTATCAGTCCTTTAACAAATAAACACTCTTACCCCAATGTCAAGCCATTGATTCTTTTTTAACATTAATTAAATGAAGCAAGAGAAAATAAAGGGAGAATCATATTTGTGCATTTGACCTTACTAAATAGCTGAAGTGAAAACCTGACATTGTTAAGAATAATATATGACCATACTTGTTGCTGTTGAAGTAATTGCCATTATACATAATTGTTGTCTCACATTTACTGAGTACATTATAGAGTGAAAAACCTTACTGGTAAAGTGGATTGTACAGCTGCCTAAAGTGATGTTGGAAAAAGAGCCTGTCATTGATAGAAAGCGTTAACATGGCGTACCATATACACAATAATAGATGCTCGATAAGTGACTGCATATTAACAGCATCAATGCAAAATCAACACAACTTTAAGATACATATTAAGATAAGATGCAATAGTATAGTTGCACACAAAAATATTTTTTTTCAATTAATAAAAAATAAAAGTTTTGCTTTTTTTTAAAACTCTGATAAGTCTTCTATAGCCACATAAGTTCCTCCTCTCTAAAGTTTACCCTACTTCATAATGATGTCCTCCATTTGTTTATCATTACCACAGTGTCTCCTCTTTAACCTCATTCATTTAACCTTGAGGAATGTTGAACCTGTTTCATGAAATGGGGCCAAAGGAAGGTCTTGTGGTAGAAGAGTAAGGTAGGGATCTCTCCTGCCTCTTGGGGGAGACAAAACGTGGCGTAACTTCATCTACTTTTCATAAAGATTTGAGCCATCATTCAGTCACCGCCCGCCCTCACAGACAGATGCTGATGTCACAGAGAGGCGTGGATCTTAACTCAATCCATCGTCCGTGGGAGAAGTCGGGATGTGTGAGGGGTCAGTGCCGGGGGCTGCCATCCCACCACCTCAAATGATAATAAATGACGGCAATAGCAGCAGGAACCATAAAGCCTTATCAGATTAGAGACTCAATGAAACCATGACATATTACTTTGGGATAAACACCACAATGGGAAGGAGTCATTGATAGCATTTCGCAGGACTTTTACAGCTGTTTTATTGCCTGGCTTCTTGTTGATTTTTTCTCCCTGTGGTTCTGTTCTGGCCTCTCTTAAACATGCTCTCACACACTCTCCATGTTTCTGCTGCTCTACATGTGTGTGTTTGGAGCTAGTATCCTGGGAAGTATAAATGGCGTCCTCCCATCGTGTATGTGTATTTGATAAAAATCTTCCTGCTCGCTCTCCATTTGTTGGCGGCCGCTAACCAGCTCCAGCTCTAGCTTCAGCTGCCTCCCATTTGATCATGCGCTGCTCTAATGAAAGCCAGCTCTCTCTGCAGACACACACACACTCTAACATGCATATCTCTGTAATATGTTTGAGTTTTCTTCTGCAGCTATGAGCACTAACGGTTTCATTGTGAACAGTAAAGCGTTTGGCCTCCAGGGATATTTATGGATGTAAAAGCGAGTGAACAACATTTTAGCCCTCACAGACGCACAGTGATTTGAGCAATCTTTAGTGGCTCGGCCGCCTACAGGAAGTCTGTTCCAGTGAGCGGCTCGTCTTGTGTGCATTACAAGATTATTTACAAGAAATGTGCCTCAGGTGTCTATGTAATTTTCTGGTCATATGCTAAGCCTTATATTATAATAAGAATTTAAGATTACTACCGTATGTGTTGAGAGAAATGTGATTTCTGTCTGGAGAAACTGATATGCAGCAAAAGAGCACTAGCTAACTAAACTTCAAAAAGTGTAATCGCAAACATTGCATTCAAAGTCTGTAAAGCTTATTTACCGATGATATTTTGGGTTAATGGAGTCAGTTGCCATATCTGTAATAGGTTTATCATACAGTGTGAAACAGTTTAACACCTAGCACCTCATTGTATTAGGAATTATGTACAAACCTTGTCTAGGCTTTAATATCGAAGATTTAAATAAATGAGACAGCAAGACTTGGCCAATCACATCCTCACATACAAGGGGGGTCTGGTCCCATTCAAATAAGGGACACTCCCATTGGCTGTTGGGTCTACATGGCTTGTCAACATTGAATCAATGGCAGCAGTTCTACCTCTACCACTCTACCTCTACTCTTTGGGCTACTGTAGCTTTAAGAGTTTGGGAAGCTCTACTCAATCACCATAAGTTCTTTAATAGATGAAAAATCACTTCCCAAAATCAAGTTATGGGAATAGAATAGAAATAGAATCCAATTAATCATTTGGGTTTGCTGACAATATTTCACAAAATGCAATACATACAGGGTTAGCATTACATTTGAACTTATCAATAAAGACAGATGCTAGAATCAAAACTGTAACACTACCTTCACTAGTTTTATGAAGCTAATCTTAACTTTTTCCAAGCGAGCCACTGTTATCTGGGTCCACTACTATTTCATTAGCATTAGCACACTTAACTTTTCTCACAATGACCACCTCGGCCTAAACATTCAGCCTGTTCCAGTCAATGTTAGGGAAGGTTTATGAAGTGTATGTTTAAACTTGATAAATTACCACAGACTCTTTGCCACATGTGGCTTGGAGTCGGTGAATGTCTTTGCTTTGTGCCGAAAGGTCATGTAGGTCAACCTCTGTGCTGTTGGCACATCCAGAGGCCCCGCTGCAACAGGAGGGGAACGCATTTTTATCTTCCCTTCTGGAGCGCACCTGGATTAGCCTACAAGCCTTTAAATACATGCATTTCTTTCTGTCTTTGGAAAGACACACAATGATATAAATAGTTGCTGTCACATTAGCTTTAGCACAAATTTAATTTTTGCTTGAAACTATAACCTAAGTAAAGTCCTATGCATGTATCCATTCAGTCCCTTGTTTTCCAAATGTCCTCAGTGTTTAGAATTTCATTTGGTCAGTCATATGATGCATATATGTCTTTCATGAACCTCTAAAACAACAAAATGCCCAAACTCTTTACTCTACTAAACTAACCAAAACATGGATACTTCTCTGTGGATTATCTAACAAATACATTTATGAACCTCAGTTTTTAGCAATTAAAAAAATCACAAAATGAAGGCAAACAGTTACTTTTTGAAAACATTGCTCTTTCTGTGAATTTTGTCCTTCTGTTCAGACGCTGTTCTGTAGGTCTGAGGAAATGCTCTTTCACAAGCTCTGACTGTCTCCAAAACCACTCCATAGTTAGGGAGCTGTATAGTGATTATGCCATTTTTTAAGGATTTTCAAATGTCAAGTGGACTCAGATGTAGCACTGACAGTGTATAATGAAAAGTAAACCGTAGAGCATATGGCTTTGGACGATTTGGAGAACAGCACAACATTTCATTTAAACTATATTTGAAACAAGCTGGAGACCTAAGTTTGAGTAATCGTACGGCCGTGTAATCATTTCATTTCTAACATGAGCTAATTTTGCATGTATGCATGGATATGTATAAGAAAGCTTTCTTCTTGAAAGCTTTCTTCAGTCCAGTCATACATATACACAGTGTCCTACTCTTATTCATCAATGATGAATATAACTAGTGTAATGAGCACGCACATATAGCTACAGCTACAGTTTTTTTTTCACTGTATTTTAGGATAATGCTAAAACGGGGAGGCTTGTGACCCCATTTTTCCATGTACTGTGTTAATAGAGACATTTATTTGTTTTTTTATTACACCCATGTTCCTTTGTGCAGTGGGTCTATTTTACCACAAATAAAACATGGAAAACATTATTTACTTGAACATCTTTGCTACAGTTTTTTTTTCCTAATTTGGCAACATTTAATTAGCGACACAATATTTGCAGGTTTGCCAATAAAGGATAATTGAATGAAAGTGAATAGAGTGTGGGTGTTACAGAGAGAACAGTAAAAGAAGTAATTCTCGCCTTTACTATGGACATAATTTCCACTCGACAGGTCATTTAGAGCGCAGCACACAGCGGCTCATTTAGAACCTGCTTTAATTTGATTCAAATTAAAGTGGATACTGTTAAATCTATGAATGATGACACAGATTTAAATGCTGGACGCTGCTCTGGGATCTACTGCAGGTTATCAGACGCTGTCAATGTTTTTCTAATACAACTGGCCACAGGGGAAAGCATATTTCTGTGTTAAATTCATATTCCACCTTAAATATTTATAGCCACCTAAAGTCTTGCAGCTGGAGATGCTGTTTTCTGTGGATTTTAGAGCTTGTTTTATATGCAGCATAAATCTCTAGGGACACTGGGTCATATTGCATTGTCCAAACTCACAATATGTTTTAATAAAAAATACATTACCATCATATAATATGTACATAATATCAGTTTGTATTTTTTTTAACAGTATGGCATTCAACAAGGAGATATAAATTGGTACAATTATAATTACATCAGCTTTATTGTTTCAGTCATAATATGTTCCATTATTCAGCATGAAAATCATTTGAAGTCTCCAGTGTAAATGCTTGACTTTCCAAACAAACCATTTTGTTCAGACCAATGATGTACCACTGACAGTGATGGCTGTATTTCAGGTTTAAGGACAAAGCAACCGCTTTACTGTTACTAGCGTAAACAGCATGGCGTTGCTTTGACTGAAAAAAATTGTGGTTGCTCACAGATAAATCCAATCACAAACCAGTTCTGTATTTGAAGTACCTACAAACACTTTCTATTAAAGCACTCTCTAATGACTCTCCATTTTGTCTCTGAAAGCTGTGATTTCCTATAGTGTGGTGTGGACCTATGGTGTGGTTAGAGCAGCCCCTGAGAGCAGGCACTGGCTGGGGTCATAAAAACACATTCATTATACACATTATTTTTATGTATTGTGTGGTTCTCAGTAACTATCTCCTTTATCTTTTACATCACTGTACAATCACCATACATTAACATAATGTGTGTATATGAACCAGTTTATACAGTATGTTCATGTGTGTGTTATTGTGCTGGTTTATTGGTTTAAATTGTCTGCAGACAATACCACACACACACACACACACACACACACACACACACACACACACACACACACACACCATAGATCTGGGCCAGAGGCAATAGGGCTTTAGCTGTTTGCTTAAGCCTTGACTTTATTGGGTGGCAGGACTTGCCTCCCCTTTTCACACCATTAATCTTTTGGAAGGTTGCTTCCTTGTGAGATCCTGTTCTCACAATTCTGATCTAAATTTATTCCTTCAGAACATTTTTCTGTCCACGATTTGGCAAACACTGAAGTGCATAGGGAGATTTCCGAGAAAAACATGCACTACGTTTAAAGCTGAGCAAACAAGACAATGAACTATTATATCCCATAATGAGTCATATTTGCTTAAATAGTTTCCAGTGGACCCAGGGTTTAATATGCTCTGGGATTTCAAGTCAATTGTAAGTACAAAGTTGTCTATTTTGCTACATTAAATCAAGAATGCTGATATGTCTTTTACATTACTGGCAGAGGAAACTGTGGTTTGGCCTTAATATAAAAAGAAAAGTTATTGGTCAGCATGAGCCAGAGATGACTATATGTAAAATACAATTTAACGTGGAATGGTAAAACGTATATACATAGAGAGGAACATTTGTGGTAATATCATTCATTTTTAATTGTTGTATGTATATACACATTAACAGCTAAATGAGTCCTTTTCTGAGAGTCAGAAGGTGCTGGTGCTTTTCTAAAGTTTAATCAGAATTCTCTCCACAAATCATAAAAACTGTTTTGTGGTTTGTCCAAATGAATTCATAAAGAAGACTTTTATCGCTAGAATGTGATGCTACAGGGCTAAGCAAATTTAAAGTAGTTGTAAAACTAATTGCCAACAAGATTAACAGTCTGTTGTCTGAGCAGTGCTGTTGCAGAAAAGCTGCCAGGAGCATGACAGATGTCTTTCAAACTAAAGTACCTGGATGTGCCGATCTATTCTATCCACTTTATTTCCCACTAGCCTTGTATTTAAATAACTGACTTCCTTCCATGTTTAGTCTTACACTTGTGTGTGTCTCTCTGCTGTCATCCAGCTGTCATTTCAGTGTTGTGGCGTGTTGCTGCCTTCCTCCACCACAGCCCTACCTCCACCATGGACAGTCTTTTCCATTCAACCATGACAGAAGTCGTCCTTGCTTGAAGATGCCCCACCTTCACCACCTTCGCCTGTGTCTGGGCTCTGGAGGAAGTTGTTTTCAAACCAAAACATCTTCCTCTACGTTACAAAAATAAATGTAATTCCTGTTGGGTTTTAAGATTTGTAACATTGTAACTGTCTGGACTCTTCTAAGAATGGAACCATGTGGCATCCCAGATTTTACACGCTGCATAAACAGGGCAGTTCAAATTATTTTGTGATTAAACACACACTTGTGTGTTTTGAGAATTTTCCTTTGCTAGAACAATTACTATTGAAAACAAAAATACAGTCCGGTAGGCCACTATAGCACAGACTATAAAAACTCGGTTTACTCTGTAATGCTGTGCAGCGATGTAAATATGTAAATATTTAGAGTGACAGGCATATTGGTGCCTCCTGGGTATTGTGCAGCGTATACATTACACGCTTCAACTGTTGCAAAAACAACATGACCACTGTTTTCCTTCAATTTTGGCTTTCTATGCTGGGAATATGGAAGCACGTGTCTGTGGATGTGTTAGTAGAATATTACACAATATTATTAACAGAAACTTTCTTCATATAAAACAGGAACTGTAAAACAAAAAAAGTCATTAAAGGTTGTGTGTGTTGAGCGGTGAGTGTGGCATGGTGGTGCAGTGCTTGGGTGTGAGCGAGGACATGAAGCGTCTGGGGCTGACTGTGCTCTAGGCATCACACCGGGCTGTCTGCCTGATAGAAGATCAGATCTTGAGCTGAAAAAGTACATTTGACAAAAAAGGCCTTCCACAGCCCGTAGAGAGACAAAGGCTGGGCAATCCCCATGAGTACAATGCTTTTTCCAGCCTCTGTCTTCCTCTCTCAAACTAAAATTTCACTCTGATTAGAAGTGTTTATTCGAGGCCAGATGATGAACCGTATTGTCAGCTGTATCTATTACGACTACGCTACAAGTGCATTCAAAGCTGTGTTTCTCTGCACGTTCTGGTGTGTTTACTGTTATGCCATGTGTTTTATGAAACATCAACTTGTGTTTATTCCACTTCCGAGCTTTCTGAACGTTAAATTTTATCAGCTGTAAACAGAATCACCGCTTGTTTAGGATTCATAGGAGCATGCTGTTTGTATGTGCAACATAGTTTAGTCTGGCTTGTGTTACAGGTAGTTTGGACCACAACCCAAAGGGATCATTCTTATTATTACTGCATTTTTATGACAAAGAATAAACTATGAAATGGCTTTAACAATCCTGTTTTAGTTATTAAAAGGTTGCTAAAGGGGAAAACAGATGTCTATTAGGATGCTAATGGGAGACATGTTTCCTCTTGGACATTACTGTGAATTATTGTTGGATCACGCGAACCTGTTGCAATTCTACCTCAGAGATGTTGCATTTTATTGTGACTTTCTCAGACGTTTTCCGATTACTTTTTTCAGCAATCGGGAAAGCCAAACAATCTTTTTCCATCCGCGTTAAAATGTCTCAGCTATCTGCCAAATATGACATTTCCTATTCTTGTCAATGCAGTATTTTAGGAACAACTCAAGGGGATTTCTTCATTTTTCAATTAGCTGGAGTAAAAGGAAAGGGGTTTCACATGACCCATTCATTTTAAATCAAACATAGTGACTACTGATTTTTACTGCCATGGGATTTTTAATAATAATGTGAAATTCTTCCTTAATTTTTCTCAACAGCTGCTTGTTGTTTTGCGTGAAAGTGATTACAAATGCAACACTGAACAGTTATACAGCAGTGTATCCAAAGCCAATTCTGACAGATGCAGTTCTTTATTTTATTTTTTTCTTTATTCAGCCACATGTTAGCACGCCACTTTTAATACAGTGAATAGATGTTTTTCTCTTTTCCTCCATCAGCACCTTTGCAATGCTTGTTTTATTGACATTTGTTTATTGGTTCTTCTACTGTCTAAGTCCAGGGTCTATTGTTATGTTTGACTATGCTTGACTATCCGTATCCCAAATCTGTCATAAATCTGTTTCCAGTGCCGCTACATTTAATGTCAACAGATGTCGAAAAGTATTTTTACACTCATGGCAACCACATTGCAAGGACTTACAGCCAATAGTTCTCAATATGTGCAAACTAAGAAAGGCTGAGTAGCATTTTAGTGGACTCTAACTGCTGCTAGAGAGATGAAAAGTAAGAATTTGCAGAGTTATGTGGTAAGCAGGGCTACCAAGAGTTGGAAAACATTTTACAGGCTAATGTTCTAGTGATAAAAAAGCCCTAGAAAAAGATCCAGAGTTTCCATTTGGAGTTTGATTTGTTTTCACGCCTTGATACTGTCCTGGAAAATGATGTTTTGTTTTTCTCTACACTTTTTATTTTATTAGAAGTATACCCTTTGTAAATCCATTGGGGGATTTACATTTAGATTTTGATGTCCTGAGGGTGCAGTTTTGCAGTCCATGTTCATGTCTTGAGAACCACAAGTCAAATGGATTCATTTAAATATCATAGAACTGCTCATTTCTATTAACATGTTAAGTCCACATCCCATAATTTCCTAGTTCTGTATTTTTTTTAATCTCAGCTCTTTCCTCTTGTGTCCATCATAAATTCAATTGTCAAGAACACAGTCCTGAAATTGAATTCTTGTATGAACGAACCCTGGGTAACTTTTCAAACACTTTCTGGTCTTGCATGATTGTCTTCAAATTCAAACCAAAGTTGTACTCATTGATTTAAAGTATGCCTCTGTCACTGAACTATCCCCAATTGAGCTGCACTCTTCCAGACCATTTAGGGATGACTTGACTCAATGCCCCTCTTTTCATTTCCTGAGACAGACCACCAAGATGACCATAGTGTGTTTTGGCCCCTGCTGTGTCCTGCTAGTGTTGTGACAGGAAATCCTGACCTGCTCCTTCAGTTTGGTCAAATAAACGTCAAATACACTTACTATTAATATTCCTGCTGAAACATATGACACGAGCAGTATAAACTCTTATTCATTACATGTACAAAAGCTTTTTTTGTTCTAGATTTAGTGACTTACCTTAAATGGTGTTGCAATAACCATATACTCCCTGTTGTATGGCAGCTATTGCAGCAACTGCTTTCTCAAAAAGCACATTTTGCCAAAATAAATGGTGTATAAAACAGCCATCTATTCTTTTGTTGATATACTGCCACGTGTATACAGTGATTTTCCATGACCCTGAGCTGTTCCTACTTGCTACTGATGGGACCACTTCACACTCACCATGCCAGCACTGCACCTATCACACAACAAAAAGAGCAAAAAGAGGGCTATGGAGTGTTATATCGTCTTCTTCTTCATGGACAATATCCCTAATCCCAGATGCGAACCATTTACTGGACACTTTTCTCCTGATTATGGTAAACAGGGAAAGGCAAGTTCCTTCCTGCTGCTTTTGAACTCTAAAGATGGCGCTCCTCCCAATAGAAAACACATGCATCCGCTACTAACAGTACACTCTCATATACACACAATTCTGTTTGCCAGACCATCTCCAGTGTTGTGTGCAATGTGTGTGCAGTGGTGTTTATTATTTTATTTAATCAGTGGCATAAATACATCTACATCTCATTTACCTTATCTCAAATACCTTTTTATATGCTATCCACACTGTGTTATATACATACTTTGAGACTATATTACAGTCATTTTCCAAGAGTACCACATACTCCCCTGTCATGATGAGTCCTTGGTCCAACACACACATATTTAAATTAATTGCCCCTAATAACATCCAATGTCATTACATACACTTATTTCATTAACAGCTTCTATTACCTATTGGGCTAATTTAGAAGCAGGATATCACATGACCTTCTGACATTATCCATCAGTTGTTTAATGAATAGTTGCTTCAGTCCATTAATATTCTAATTAGCGGTTTTATTAAGAGTTATCTGGTCACAGCTGCTTTCTGCTCGTGACTGGTTTGAAGATTGTTTTATACACTGCTGACCTTCCTTACATTTGCCATGAACCAGAGCTTGGAGACGGGAGCCCCTGAAGGCCAAGGACACGCCTCGGTGTTCATTAGAAACGCAGGCAAAAGTCTTTTCTGCATATCTGTCATTCCAAAGCACTCATGCTTGTTTTTCCACAGTGCTGTAATAATGTGCTCCTTAATGTCCATTAGGAGCCCTGTGCAAGTTAGTGTGTAACCATTAGATGTTCCTAAGGGACGCCGAGTCACAAGATCATTTCCAAATGTAAATAATAAGCCTTTCCCTGGCAAAAACACTGTGCTCATGTGGTCATTTAGCAATTACAAACTCGCTCTGAATGTGTTTAGTTCAAAAACATAAGCCCGTCATTATGTGAACTGTGGGAACTGTTTATATAGGGAAATGTATTGACATATAATAGGCCTGAAATGAGCGATATAGGGTTTAGGCAGAAATTTGGAGAAACAAGACAAAGCTGCTGAATATATGTGCACGCAAGCATTTGATGAGATAGACTGGAAGGCAATTTAATAAGAATTACACTCCAAAAGAAATGTAAAATGTATGTGCATGAAGAACAAATAATAATTACTGAGTGCATGAAAATCTTTGGGTGACCTTTATTGGGGAAAATGATGTGTTTGCTTGTCTGGGAATAAGTCTGTGCCCAATTTGGCATCAAGACTGAACTGCACCTCAGACGTTGCCATGAACGGTCTATTCCATTACAGCACTGTTTACAGCAAGGCACAAAATATATAAAGAAACCTATTTAAACAGTTTTCAGAAAACCGACCAATGTTTTTTTTTGACAATACAAGTAACTTAAATGAATTAAATTATAAAACATCACTAAAATGTGTGGATGGTTCATAAATGTTTGGAAGGTACTTGTAAAATTAAGTACACTATTGTACTTGTCTGAAAAGTACATTGTGGTGAAAGTATCTGGATGCTACATATTGTTTTTGTGCATAAAAGATATAGAGATAGATACATGTCCTCAGTGTACGTATTTCATGTTTTATACATCCATGAGAAATAACTTGGATAAGAATGACACTGACAGATTCACACACAAAACGTCTGACTTACTTTTTAATTTAAACTGTGCACTTTCCCCTAAAAACACTACACATATAAAAGTATCAAAGTAAAGTCAAACCCTGAAGGACATGGGCTTGTCTTGTGCAAACACTTGGATATGGATTGTACACTGAGGATGTCCAATCAGTGCACTGGTCTATTAGTATTGACCCTGCGAGTGGAAAACAAGAGGCCTCATACAGAATATTGATGTAAAAGAGACGGCGTACGGACTGATTTGTGCTGCACATGCTTCCTCATTGATTGTTTATTACAGCTGCATACTATGAAAAAAGGCTTCATCCATCACACAGCTGTAATGAGTCTGGACGCGTGAACTCATCTGAGGGTCTTGGCATCTCTCAAGACGACGACTGAGCTTCGATCATTGCTTGTTATGGCTGATAACAAAACGGTTGGTGCTAAATCAGGTAAGTCGGGCTGTGGCGTGGACTGGTGAGATAGATTTGAAGCCGTATTTGCCTCAAGCCAATGCCGAGCCCCCTTCACCCTTCAAGGCCAATGCTGGATCAATGTTGGTGCTTTATCACGTTGAGCGAAGACTAATGTGTTGGTGTTGAGAGGCAGACAGAAATCCCGGTGTGAGCTATGCGTGTTCGTTAATGAGCTGTGCCGCTGTATGTTGTTGTGGTGATTGCGGTGTCTCTCTGGATTGATTTCAAGGGTTAAAAACAGGAAAGAAGAAGTTCAATTCTACTTTGGGACACCCGGAGAGTAACGGATGAAGCTCCAGCCAGTGTCTTTCCTACTGTGGACTGTACCATGAGAGCTTTACAGTCAACAGCGCCACATGGTTTCTGACAATCTGAATAGCACTGTTGTGGTCTTAGTAGTTCCCAAAATAAGAGCTGTTTTACCATTAGATAATTTGATGTGTGATACAAGTGGGTGCTTATATAGGTCTTGTCTAGGTCTGGCTTACTTCCTGTTCTCTAGACTGCTGACTTAATCGAACAGAGGCAATCGTCTATAAAACTCAATTCAACCCTACTTCGAAAAGTCTGGAGTGTGCTTTTAACGTCATCATTTTGTATTGTTTTAATGTAACTTTGCAGACACAGACAGTAGATAAGGTTGTCAGATGAATGGCACCAACAGGATCATAATCTGGAATTCATTAAGCTGCAAGGTCTATTGTCAAACTTGAATAGCTTCTTCTGCACAGCCAGAGTTTCCATTCCTTGTTTTCCTTATGAGTGACATTTACTGCTCTTGAAAGAAGGAATCACCTCGTTGTGGAATTTAGATCATCTTTTCTGGTTGAAATATCTGGTCGCAGCAGAACATAGTGTCCCTCTAATGTAGCATCTACTAGCGGTGCCATTAGCTCCACACTGGCACAACACCAGGAAGTTCAAGGGCTTTTCAGGGATGTTCTCTCAAACTATGGAGCCTCCAGTGGGCTCTAATTTGAATGACCTCCAAACAATTATTTAATTTTATTCTCTTGGATGAATGTAAATCCCGGCATAGAAATGGGAATTATTCACAGCTGTTTTAGCTCTGGAACACTTGGCTCCTGTCTGGAAGCGGGAAGCCAAAGATGTCCCGACTGCTAATGATAACAAATGCGAGCCCCCTTTGCCCCCTCTGGACCCACACTTCAGCCACATATGTTTGGACTGAGCTAATGAAAATTTGTCAAGTAAACCTGATATGTCGGACTCGATGGGCTGGACATGTAGCAGAGCGGTGTTGAATCCATAGAGGCTCCATTAAAGAAGATGCACTGCCTGCGCTGATCAATACGCTAACAAAAGTGAGAAACAGCATTTTGTGGCTCTCAATGGACGTGTAAAGAGGTCTGTCTTCTTCACATCGTGTGTACATGTGGTTTAACGTCCCATTACTTAAATACACAAACACGGATCGAGGAGATTAAAGGGTTTCCAAATGAAGAAATTATGACGAAGCTTCTCAGAAAAGACAGGAAAAGATAAAACTGTAATCAGGTCTTTGGGGAAAAGATTGTCAGAGAAACAATAAGCACTTTTCAACTATTCCGTTCTAATAGGAATATATAAATAGAAATGATGCAATATCAGAAAAATATACTGTGAGCTATAGTTTCAGAGTCAACAGAGTTTTATGAAAAGATCATTCTTATGCATGAGCCACGTCACATTATGTAAGTATAAGTATCAGCATTACAAAGAATTACTGATGAGTAGAATATTTTAGAGGAATATGTACATTCCAGATACATTCACATTCATCATTCAGTTCTTCTGGTGTCTTATGAAAAAGTTTGTAAGAAAAACAATACAAAAATGATATATTGTAAAGTAAGGCATGTCTAAAGCGCCTGTCACACTGTGATGTTTTAGAAATATTAGTATAAAATGTAGCATGTGAGGTTGTAGATGTGTTTCTGTCTAAAACTAACAACGAGAAGTTATACAATTAATTTAGCAATTTTGGAAACATGTAATATTGTACACAGTGGGGTGATTTTAGTTTTTGCACATTATATTCTTTATGTCTGAGACCTAATGCTGTCATCCAAGACTCCAGTGAAACTTTTTTATCTGTATTGTGTACATTGACAGAAACACAGATAGCAGTAAAGGCACAGCCGCTGAATTAAATGAGCTTTGCATGTTTTGCTGCGGGGACACAACAGGCCTGTTGTACACAGTCTGTCATTTACAATCTGGTGGATCTGCAATGAATAGGCTGTTCCGCAGGGCTGCCCCCGGAGAATGGAAGCCCATGCAGCTCCCAAGTCTAAAACAACACTGAGGAATCTCTCATATTGTATCTCTGGGTATAAATTTACATTTCTAATTTCTCTGGCGTTTAGCAGCAGCCCCACAGGCCAATACAGATGTCTTTGGCAATGACCTAACTTTTCATTAATATGTATGCTGACAACCAACCAAAAAGAATAATAAAATTGCTCCTCTCCGGTTACAGTTTGTCTCTGGTCCCAGGGCGCACCAAAGGGGAACATCACGACTTCCCCTCTGCTCTCATCTCCTGCATGTTCTGCTCTTCCCATCTGGACCCAGTGGGGTGGTCGTCTGGTATTAAGAGACATTTAAAGAGGATCCTTTACCTGCTCCTCTTTTAATGTAATTGTTTAAGTATCAGAGCTCACATCATGCCGTGTCACAGAGGCAACCTCCTTTGTCAGAGCAGAGGAAACAGTGATGTGATTGTTCTGTGCTTCTCTTTTTTCTCTGGTCACATCTTAGACAAGTTAACCTCTTTAATTAAGAGTACTTAGCTGTGTGGGCCCGGATGGGGCAGGAAGCGATTGTTGAGACCCTGCCAAGCTGGATCGGGTTTCTCGGCGGCCTGTGCTTCCAGCCAAGGCTGAATGGGAGGCTGGCTTGTCAGCAGATGCTGTGCTCGGGGATCAGTGTCTCTCTGTTGGGTTACAAGAGCCCTTTTCCTCAAGACAAGAGAGGAAAAAAAATCTGCGGACGAGTAAAGGGTGTAGTGGAGAAACAAGCATGAAGGGAAACTTGTATCGTGAGATATGCGCTCTGATGTTGGAAACTGAATACTTTGGCGTAGTCTGTCAGTTTGTTTCTGGCCCAGCGAGCATGTCAGCGCTGCTTTGTCCTCTGCGGGGATATCATCAGTAGTGCACTATATCAAAATCTTCTTAAGAGCACCAAAGCAACCAGTCACTTAGCATCAGAGAAAGAATTTGACCTAAATGTCTCAGTGTTGTACAGCAGTGGGAAAACACAGTTTGAGCACTTCTTATTCGCGCTTTGGGACAAAATCAAACATGTCCATTGATGTTTAGCTCAACATCCGTCTGAGGCTAATGCCTGTTGAGTGGATCACACTTAACATCTGTCAAAGTAGCATCGACAGCTCTTATGAAAGATAGTGTACGTCAAGCTGTTTTGAATTTTTCATCACGCATAATTCCCATATAATGAATCACTGCTCTAAGCCTTTAGTTCCGGCAATAATAGAAGCCAGGCTGCTGTGTTTGCACGGTAATTTCACCCAGCGTCTGACCCTAAATGAATACATACGTCATGTGGTCTGCCCTCTGTATCTGTATTAGTTTCTGCGGAGCTCTAAAGAAAGACGCCTCTAATTTCACTTTTTGATATCCTAAGTATGCTGTATGCTTGTGGCGGCGTGGAATGTACTGAGGGGACAAGCCCATAATCTCAGTGTTTATTGGTCTGTTTGCCAGACACACGGTCAGGCCTCGGGGATCAGACTTTCCAGAGCCAAAGGAGACATAGAGAGCTCAAAGTATGAACCAATAAGTAAGTACAATTTAACTAAAGAATACAAACAAGTTTGTTTTTTTTCATCCAGAGAAAGATGACATTTTAAAATAATTAAAACAGCAAATCATAATGACAATATTATAAAAGAAATAACATGCAAGAAGTGATGATTTTTGATGCTCATTGTCTAGGTTATTTATTTTATGCTCAAAGTAATATAATAATTTTGTAATTATTCTTTTCAAAAGCTAAATCTAATTAAAAGTTAGATTTAACATGATAGAAAAAACACTAATAAACAGTTTTAAATAGTCAAGTACAGTAACAATTTTGACTTTAAATGTAATCCAGGTTTGTTCACACAACTTAATTTCTTTATTTTAGTTTTCACAGTTTTCTAGTACTTTTAACTAATATGGGTTTAGAGCATTGAAGAGTTTAGAAAAAAAAGACTTCTAACAACTTTTTATTTTATTTCTCCAATAAACTGTAATTAACTAACAATGTCTAACAACTACAAGAATAATTTATACACAACTGTTATTTAAATACTCTATAGGGATAAAACTGAAACTCTATAGCATATATGTAAATAAAATGCAAAGAACATTTAATTATAGATATTATAATAATAGAAATAAAGGCTGCAGCCTATTTTCAATGTAGCTCTGTGTGTAATCAGTATGCTGCACTGGAGTATGGAATAATTAGTTTAGAGGAACCTATAATTACTGGAACATGACCACACACTCACGACAAAAAAGGTTTTGTGCAATATTACTTGTAAATGAATGCACTTTACATTGGAAAATTGCATTTTATAGGTTTTTATAGTGTTATTGTCTTATAGTGTTTTTTAAAAGAAGCCATTGTGATTGTTTACTCAAAAAAGTGAACTAGAAAGTAAATTTGTTAAAATGTTACAAAAGAAATGCCTTTCAATTAACGAATATATATTTATCTTGAAGCACGTTACGTGAGTGAGACTTCATTGTACTTTAAAAACTGAAAAATAATTGTTTTCTTATCTACAAAGTATTTCCCCTCTTATTAATATAGCTTTTTTTCTATTTAATACCTTTACTTGAATAAATGAACGTGCTTAACTCTGCAGGCATAATGAATCAAGCCAGAAGCAGACAAAAACTCAACATTTCAAAGTGTAACATCTTCAGAGTGAAGGACAGATGTGACAGCCTGCAGACTTATCCTATGACCCGTCTATTATCTCCTAACGGTGACTTCTCCTTTACCTTAGCGCTCGGTGAATGGAATCTGGCTGTGCTCTTAGTGTATCAGTGTACGCACACACACCCAGATAGGGTTACGCTGTCATGAACTAACATATACACACCAGGGTCCTCAAGAGTTCAAAGTTCTTGGGTGTCCTATGGGAGCAGCCGGAGTGAAAGGATAGACCTATTTTGGGCCAAATTACTCAAAATGACTTTAAAATTACACCCTAGTATGTCTACAGGCGTCCTGCGCTGAAACGCCTTTTATGGTAATAGCTTTCATTAAAACGAGGAGTAAAACTTTGCTAAATTCATTTCTTTATCTCCTAAAGGGAAAAGTATGCAGGGGCTAACATTTCAAAGTTGCACCTGCAGATGTCACCTAAGTGTTTCCTGTGCAGCGTTTTTCTGTGACGTGCAGGGGATTCCAAATGAAACTGTGTCTAATTGGCTATTCTCTTTGATCCGGGATCAATCTTTACCATATGAGCTGTGGTTTTTGTTGAAGGGAAAATTGAGAGGGATGGCAACCTCATTTCCCAAGTTTACCGCAAGGTTCAAGCGTCCATAGCCTGTGGTCAGTGCCTCCTTGTATGCTTTCGTTATGTCTGTCTGCCCCTTTTCTCAGGTTTCCCATTGCTCTGGGGATAGAGTGACCCCGGGCAACTGAGACGCTCACCTCGCAGACCTTTGGAAGCTAAAGGTGACGGTCTTGCTTATATTGTGTAGATTACCAGCCAACCACAGCCGATATGCTGCACATGTCCACGTTCAAAATCCATAATCCTGTTTCTGCTTTGTGTTAAAATGTGACCACGTCGCTTCTACAGGGGTTTAAAAGCGTGTATTGCACCTTCATTTCAAATATGGACACCTTTAAATGATAAATCTTAATAACAGTCACACCCTTCCTGAAGACAACATGGGTCCCCTGTCAAAGTTTGAAATGGTGGTCAATGAGGAGCAGCAAAATATTTAATGATTTCTCTTTGTGTCAAAAATGTTAAGATAAGGTTTTTAAAATATCAACTCACAATTGACAAGGACTGACTGTAAGAATATTTTAATAAACCAACCACCATTCTTATAAAAATGGATTTGTATATTGAAGACATAAATGAGTGTGCTGCATGTTGGTGTAAATTGTTGGCAACAATTGCGTTACAAGAAAAATAGTTTGCTGCTCCCAACTGACTTTCATTCAGTTTTTTTCCCGACTTCTTGACTGTTGTCTTCTTTTCCCAATAACAGGCTTTCAGTCTCTTTGTAATGTACTAGCACAATACAATTTTATCTGAGCGGGACCCAGATTTTTGTACTTAGCCTAGCACAATTGCCTTCAGTGTAGCTGCACACTTTTTCATCACAGACACAACCTTAAGACTTTTTGTTCTAGATCAACATGACACAATGCTATGAGCAAATCAAACATTTTTCCGTGTTTCCTGCATCCACAACAACGCAGCTATTGTTGCTGAGTCGGGTTACCATATACCCAACAGATATTTGTGCATCTTGAGATGTTTAGTGGCGTTGTCAACAGCAGCAGCAGCAGCTCAATTGAAATGGAAAAGTATTCTGAATTCAGAAAAGGGCTCTAGCCGGAGCAGCCTGTGAAAGCACTCAGGCTCATCTGGAGCTGTGGGCCGCGACGCTGGGGGAATTTAAAGCCCACCTGTAACTCATTACACCCCAGCCTGGCTCTATGCACCATACACATTTTGATCTTTCTCCATTTCGTCTGAAATACGTTCCATGAAAAAGAGCAGCGCAGTCGGAGCGTTAGTTTGTTCGACTCAGCTGCCTACATACACTTCCTTTCCTTCTATTAGCTCAAACTACACTGAGGAAGATTAGAGACAGATTGCAGTTCAAGACCCTAGAAACATTTGACATCTCTGTGCTGATTTTATACACATTCAGTGTTTATTTTACAGTTCAAGCAAAGAATGAACAGAACAGAAACAGCGAAGTAGCAGTAATGGGCCTCTGTTTTACATTTAGAGTGTGATGTTAGCCATGTTTTAATAAAATATAAAGCAGATTTGAAGCAAAATGTGGAAATGGTTCACAACTGCAAGACTAACAGCAACAAAAGCAACAATATGTAACTTTAGGATTTTTCACTTCTTTTATTGACGAAACTTCAGACTCTGAGTGCTGCAAACTTAAATGGGAAGGTTAAGTGTCACTGTAGCTAAATACAGAGTATATCTTATAGTGTATATTATAAGATTGATGGAGGCTTATGTGGATGTGACGGGGTTTGGTGAGAGACTTCTTCACATTTTTGGAGATACATTGTGAATCATTGAGAATCAAACATTGCTGTTTTGTCTTTTATTGACTAGAGCTAGTCTAGTCTTCAATGAAACCTGATTCAATGAAGAAAGAAAGAATGGTAAACCTATGGAACATATTTTAAAACTCTATAGAGAATGCAGGGACTGGTCTTAAAACACTAAATTAAATTATAAAAATGCAGATAACATTTCTAAATAATCAGATTTGAGCAAAAATGATAAGATTAACATAAATTTCAGTACGGTAATTTCACCCAGCGTCTGACCCTAAATGAATACATACGTCATGTGGTCTGCCCTCTGTATCTGTATTAGTTTCTGCGGAGCTCTAAAGAAAGAGGCCTCTGATTTCAACTTCAGTAACTTCGGTAAAAGTGCCAGTATCAAAAATGGACACTGAAGAAAAACTCAAAAATCAAGAAGCCCTTTTAATGATCATTTTTTCCAACATATTTACAAAATTCTCTGTGGAATAGTGGTATGTTACAAATGTATGGCGACCCACAGTAGGGTTTTAGGTTTGGCTTTCCATGTCTGAGAGCTATAATGCTGAAAACTTGGCACCACCGCCGTCTGGGCTGCATTCCAGAAAGTCCCCCTCAAAAAAACTTCCAAAATGTTCAATGTCAGAGCTTTATTCTCATTCTCGGTTTAGACACAACATTAACAAGCGAACTGCCTGCCCCCAGAGTCACATGGATTGAGTTAAATAAAATGAGCTGTACTAATATGATTATTATACACAGGCTTTAATGCAGGCTGCTGATAGTGTTTTGCTGAATAAACTGCGGCAGGATTTTAGTGGACGCAGGTATGTTTATCATGCGTGTATTCCTATCTGAAAAGTAAATAGCTTCGTGGAAAATGCGTCCTCTTAAACAATTGGCTGACAAAGTAGCAATTTAGAGCTAAACTGCTGCTTGTTGTGTATTTTTGTCTCCCTCATCAGCACAATTAGACCCATTTATTTGCTCCATCTTTTGCTAACCAGCCATTTTCCTTTGGAGAGCCAATTTCATCTCTGTATGAGTATACCATTTCTTCAGCCTTAATAAATACGCAGACAACAAAACCAATTCAATAATACTTTTTTTTTTTTTTTCTTGCGTGGAAGGTCAGTACAATACAGCAGGGAAAACACTGCTCTCCCATTGTCCAGAGGCACAATTACTGCTATAAACCATGCCACATACTGTATATTATCAGAGACACAAAAAGACTGACCATTTAGCTCCAAATTAATTTAAAAATTAGTTTTATTATTAGTTTTTGATAAGAAGAACTATACAAGCTTTGCAAATGTTTCTGAGATAAAGAGGAATACACAACACACATTCTGAAGAGTTGGACTGAGCCAAAATGTGTAAATGAATTATGAATTAATGAATTTAAAGTGTTTTAAAATGTTGAGGTAAATAATGGATAACACTTTAGCTGTCAATAACTGCATCAGTAAATAGTCATTTCATTTGTCCATCTTGCAAACCCACATTAAAGCTTAATTAAACTGTGCCTCAATATGTATGTCTTATTTATGTGAAAGAAAATATACGATTGTGTTCAGCCACTACTTCATATTAACTAAGTTGCTTGATTGTCTCTGTCAATTAAAGATTTGAAATGCAACTTTTCTTAACTTTTTCTTGTGTTGTCTGTTTCTAAGCTTTATTCAATTGCAGTGCTTATGGAAACCGAAGAAACTGTGTGCTTCTTTTTCTTGTTTGACTCAAACACCTGTGCAGTGCTTTAGACGTGCTGACACTCCCTTCTTTCTGAGAATTAAAGTCACACAAACATGGCCCTGTTCCCTCCTGCCTCCTGTGAGTGTCTCTGAGGTGGTGTGAGTGTGAATGAGGTCCCTGTGGGGTTTGCAGAAGGACATTCGGTTCTGCGAGGCCAGGTGATCTTACCTGCCGACAGATGATAGCCGCATTGTTCTCTCTGACTCCTCTGTTAGAAAAGTCCTCTGGATTCAATCTCCAATGCCCCCGCTGCTTTGATACAGTTGCTTGGAAACCACATCCACCTGGACTAGCATATGGTCCCAGCATGGCGCTCTTCATGTGAGACATCACTCTGCCAAAAGACTTTTGTCTCCCCAGTCTCAGAACTCATATGCCATGATTCTGTAGCACTGTGTAAATACAGACACTTTTACAACTCATTAAAAAGATACATGTCCAGTGGCAACAGAAGCAGCAGTATTTCTCATTCATTTTCATAAGAATTTAAGTTAAAGGAAAAGTAATGTCCTTATTTGTAAATGTTGTTCAATTCAATACTTTGGAAAAAATATACCCTACAGTACACAGCACGTACTGTAGGGTATATTTGTAGGGTATATTTGTATATATATCTGTAGGGTATATGTTCTCTACCCTCTCACTGGCATCACACACATCAATGGTCAAATGTTTGCCTAATGCTTTTTTATCCTTTAAAAAAGTATTCTAGTTCGCTTAACGTCTCTCGCCAAACACACAGCACACAGCTTACATTGTTTATGAGAAGGGCCCATTTATTAATCTTCCTTCCTAGTCTGACTGGGAGCTATTCTTGAGATGTAATGATCTGAATAACATACATTTAAACGTTCGGCGGTAAAAGTGAAGGAAATGAGGGAGACGAGAACTCTCCGAGCCACCTACAGCTGTGAGCCGATCCAGTTCAAACTGCAGCCGAGGTCTTAATTCTGTCACTGATGAGGTCGGGCAGGACGTCTCTAATCACTTCTGCAGACGCTGTGAGAAAAGACATTACATTGGCAGCCACAGAGGTAGCTGTACACAGTAATTATACCCACGATGATGGATGGGTCCTCGCCAGTGACTGACAGCACGGATATAGGCTAAGGTTACAGCGTCCAGCCCCTCAGAGACTGGCCCAAATACTCACAGAACCAGACAAGAGAGAAGGAAAGTGCTGGGATGTTCTGCAGACTGTCGGAGATGACACGGAGCAGACAGAGAGAGCGTGAGCCTGAAGGGGACTGTCTGTTTTTAACAATAAGCAGCTAGTCACAGCAGAATGAATATCAATCCGAGCCATTTGCTGATATAGATCATGTCTGTTGAGGATGACGAAGCAGAATGCAGACATGGTTAGTTTCATAATAATGTCTACATTGGATGGAGAGCATTAAAGTACATAACGTCAGACACAGACCCAGAAATCAAGGGTAAAAGCACAGCTTCCAATGTCTTTGCAGAGAACAAAGAAGATGCAACCATGGGTTTAAGAACACCACACTACTTTAAACCAAAGTTTCTAAAAGTTTGTCTGAAACCTTTATTGTCTGTTTTTTGGCTCTACAAACTGCAGTATTGCCTTTGTTCTCAGATTTTACAGTTAAGCCCTTCTAACTCTGCCATTGTCACTGATAAAAGATTAGTTATGGTAAAAACCAAACAAAAAAAGTGCTAGAATGAGTGACCTCAGGCTCTCTGATAGTGCTGTTTCCAAATCAACCAAAAACTTTGCCAAACTCTCCTCTTTCTCTACTCTTCTTTTTCTTAGCGCATAGTTACCACTAGTTCCTTTATCACACAGTGATGTAAATACTTTATAAAGCTTAATGTAAATGTCATATTTTTTGAGTGGAAATATTGGTTTAGGAAAGATTTTGTTGGCCTTTGATTTATAACTGCAAGATTTTACATTTAATACAGTCCCTTAACAAAAGCCCAATAGAAAACTGATAAGAAGACTCCACTCTAAACTGGAAAAGGCCAAGAGACATTCTGTACAGTGGAGCTCCTGGAACATGAGCCATCATTATCAATCTTCAACATAAAACATGAGCTGTGAGTCTTTTAGCCAAGGTTTTCTTGGGTCTTGGGAAAAAGAAGCAAACACATTTACAATTTTTATCTTATTTTCCATGCTTGGAATATTAATCAAATGGGCGAGAGGATTTGTGGTGAACATTAAAAATGAGCAGATTCACATTTGTGAGACATTTTGTACATTTTTCTCCCTTTAGGCAGACTCTTTAATTTAGATCCAGTGCAAATGGTCCAGAGATCGACTTGCTCATTCATGACAGATGAATGGAGTCGTTATGTAAGTAACCCAAAGCCACATTATTTTGCTGTTCTCTGAAAGCTGTTTTTGTGGTTCACTTGTCAAATGAGTCTTTAAAGACATTTCTTTTGAACTAAGCTTTTATTAGAGTATAACAAATCACACACACATGAACACATGCAGGCTGTGACTCAACAGCGCTTTACAGACTGTTACTGCAGGGAGTGGTGAGAGATGGGGTCAGAGGTCAGCGGTACATATGGTGAACACTGTGGAAGGTTTAGGTTTGACTACAGATGCACACACCTGCTGCTGCAACACACTGACTGACCTCTGTCAGCCGGAGGGCTCCATGTCCACTCACAGTTTACACTAAAGCTCATACTCCACCAAAGATGTTTTGCACCATTGCTTTTTAAATTGTATTAAATGTTTCACAATGGCAAGTCATAGGATTATGAGCTATTACCAGGCTTTACTTCAGTAGTGGTGGCCTGTAATTTTACTGTCTTTAAAAAAATGATAGACATTGCGCAGTGATGTGGTCAGTTTTTCCAGTCAAAGTGTTTTGTAAATGGAACTATACTTATAATCTAGACTTATAAGATTAAACCAGTCATAATTGTGCAGGTCCTCTTGTTTTCCCTAACCAGCCCTAAGCCTGGACTCCACTTGACCTCTGAGGTGTGCTGTGGGATCTGGCTCCAAGATGTTCACAGCAGATCCTTTAAGTCCTGGAAGTTGTGAGGTGGGGCCTCCATGGATCTGAACTGTTTGTCCAGAACATGGCCCTGCAGACTGGGAACACCCTACATCTGCTCAAGTCTGGAAAAAGCTCTCAGTCAGTTCAATATTATTACCTTATTTTGCCTCCAACATAGAAACTTAATAATGAATTTTATACACTGTACCTGTCAGTTTTCACAATTGTCATAAAGTTATAGCTTGTCAAAGTGTACAGCACAGGGAGTTTATGACAAAAACAGAGTAAGCAGTAGAGGAAAAGAAGAAGAGAAGCAGTAGACAAAGTGCTTACAGATAAGAACAAGTAATAACCTACAAGTAAGCTGCACTGGTCTGAACCTGACATGTCTCACTATCTGTAAATCATGACCTAAGTTAGACCGTATCAACAACAGGCAGGTGCATGACAGACACAGGCATGTACTGCAGCACACTTGAATAACCAGTAAATATAACATTTATCATATAAAACTTGGCCTTTAATTCCATGTGTAACTGCATTCTGATCTTTCCATTAGATGCAAAAACATTCCCTAAAATTTATTTTAACCATTTTATAAACACTGTCTTTACAAGTGGCTTATAGCACTGCTGAGTCATTGTGTCTTCCTGTGTTTTTGCCTCTATCTCTGCAAAGCAAATGGATGCTCCTTTATTTCTGTTTTGCTCTTTCTTATAATTCCTTGCTGCTTGACTACACACAGAGATTAGTCCTTTCTTTGTCACTTTTTTTTTCAATGAACAAATCTAACCAGGAGGTGACTAAACTCTTAAACAGTTCAGTGCTCACAATGACAATCACTTTTAACTGTAGTTTTGTCTCAGTGTTTCCAAACATTTTGCATGTGAGTGGCTGCAGCTCATCACGGAGTAACATGAATAAAACATGACCAGGGGAACATTATTTACCCGATTTGGCATCGAACCCGCTCTGTGCTTGAATAATGCAGATAGGTCTTATGGAAAAGGTCGTTGGATATTACCTTTCATTTTCAGCTTTAATGTGTTTTATCCAAACAGGTGGTTTCTATCGCAAACAATGTAAAGTCAGCAGAGTTTTTAAGAACAGCATTAAGAGAGCCAATAGGATCTCTTTAGTGTTAAAAGTGTTCTATTTGGATGTAAATGTTAAGGTTATGTAGGACTTACAGTAAATGTTAAGAATTAGCATGTGTGCTATACTTCAAAGATTGCTCTTTAGCCTGGCCATATCCATCCATGTCTTGGAAGTTCTTCCAGTAAAATGGGTTTGGAAAGCCCTCTCAGCCATCTCCCCTCAGCACAAATCCTGTTGGACCAGTTATAACTGTTGATCTAAAATGGAGGAGGCTTTATGTGGAGACTCATACAGCTCTCTGTCCATTGGTAGTTTATATCTTGTTAAAAAATAAATAAATGAAATAAAAATACAGTCACACTATCATCTCCACCTTATTAAACACTGTAAGAATGGAATGCCAATATTTAGTTTATGTTTACATTTAGATTATTTAACCCCATTTTTTTTGTTTCCGTTTTTTTTCCGTTTTCCTTTTTTTGCTGAGTGATTGTCATATATTACAATCCTTAAAACAAAGTCTAAATAATGGCCTTAAGGCCTTGTTTTGTTTTTTGTTTGTTTTAACAATCTATCTAGTGCTCCAATTTGAAGCTGGGCTGATGTATACTATGTGTTATGTGCTCTTCCAGGTGAGCTACTGAGAAACCCCAAAAGAAACACTTCTTTGTAACTAGAAAATCATTTTTGGTCATGGTACATTATGTAGTTCTGATTGTATTCCTCTGTCTTAATTTAGTTTCACATTTCCATTTGTCAGTAAACACACAGTGTTGCCAAAATCACACCCTTGATTAGAAAACAGTGTTTAACGAGCGGTCTTTCCCATGTTGCATGTAGCTTCCACAATGACAGATCACAATAACATGATATGAAGTGATAAAGGATAATGTTCCTTTTTAAATAAAACAAGGCGAAGTAAAGTATTCTCTGATTGAGGGATTATTACAATTGTCTGTGAATTGCTTCAAGCTACACTTTTCATCAGTGATAATGGCTGCTGATGGTGCCATAAAAGGGTTATATTACAATTACATCTGCATAATTTTGACAGCCGCACTTACTCCAGATCATGTCCCGGTGTGTTGTGTCACCCACATGAGCTGCTGCCATTGGTGCCAACTTTACCAATCTCATTGCACTAAATTAAACAATCATTTCCAACTTCATAACAGACTGCAATTAGTTAATTACACAAGCCAGAGCAATTAGGAGGTGAGGCAAACAACGCATTGTGACTAGAAACAGCCAGGGGAGTTCTCTGTTGTCAACAATGATTAATTCAGCTCAACACCAAACTTATTTGTCCCGCTGAGAACGCCGCCTATGACAGCTCACGTCACTTGCAATTTGTGTCACATCCAAGCAGCGATGATATGCTGTAAAAGTGACAGATTGTCTTAGTGGGAATAAAGGCGGGGGGTATTTAAGTAGTATTATCTGGTCAAATGGAAATGGCCTGACTCGTGTCTTTTAGCGGCTCTTCTTCGGTGAGAGCAGACATCTTCAGCAGCAGGTGTTTGACAGGTAATTTGCCGCTAATTTATTTGCCTCCTTAAATCATGTGACAGTTTGGGGCAAGGCTGGATTTTAGGTCATAGTTCAACCTGGACATCCTGTAAAAGTGTCACCGAAGCAGATTGCCTTGACGGTGTCTGCAGAGAGGGATGGAATAGCTGCGAGGAGATATAGAGACGGAGAGGGGAGTGGATGTAGTCAAAGGGACAGGAGAAGAGACAGATAAGAGTGCCAGAGAGAAGAGACTGCCCTCGGGCCAATTCAGAGCAGCCTCAGGCGTCCACACGTCCTGTCAGAGCTCAGTGGAAGTGAGTAAAATATACATTTGAAGACACATTTGAGATGATGGTGGAATTGAATCTATACTGACATGGGATTCTTACAGATTCTGGAAACATATATCCTTCAATGACATCAAAACAGTACAGAAAAACCTTATATCTTTCACTGATGATGATCATATGAATGGTTTAGTCCTATACATACTAGAGGAATTCTAATATTGCCTTAGTCTTATTATAATTGCACATAAACGTCTCAGTCCAAGTGGAATGCAATGCAGTGGCTTCTTGCTTTTGCTGCATTTCTACAGTTTAGTCAAGATAAGGTTGGACTAATCATTTCTACAGAGACAGAGAAAAACATGAAGGTCAGTGCACTCAGACACAGTCAATAAGCAACATGCAAACTGTGGACAAAGACAACCTTGCACTGCAGTAGGCCTATTGACACATACACACAAAAAGTACAATTGTAATTTGACGGCGTACAATTGATATATTTTTCTTTTACTTTTCATTTCAAGTCTGTTCAAATACAGTAAAAGTACAGCTTTAGCCAGCACTGGTTTACATCCTGAGGTGTCACTAAATATTTGTGATGTACATTTACGTGATGTTATTCCATTCTTACTGTCCATTTTAAAGCCGTTTTAACTGAACATACTTAGATTTTGGCCTCTATGAAAGTTTCCCTCTCCAGCCACTTAACAGTCGTATTGATCCTTATTTTAAACCGCCGATCGATCGCACCTCTGAGCCCGTCGCCCGCTCTACTCAGATGGCTGGAGTCCTGTCAGCTGTCTGTTTCCCCTCCACTGGCTTGTCCTGTCAGCTTTTAGCCAACCTCTATCAGCGTCATTATCTTTGCCTCTCCCTTTCAATATTCATCTCGTCCTTTCACAGCCCATAATGCCAGGCAGGATGGCCCTCTGCTTAACGGCCGATACAGCGGTTGTCTCAACCAATTAGCATTCAATAAAGCTTCTCTTAGAGCATGGCGAGCTGTGCGTTTGTCAAATGGAGGAGATGACTTGAAGGAGTTGTGGTTCTGCAACAAGCATCAAAAAAAATACTGGAACACACTTTTTATGGTTTTCTCATGACATATAATTATTAATGATAAAGTATTCAGACACAAAAACACATTGTCAATACATGATAGATCATATTTTTCCATCAAACCTAGAGATTTGTTGTCATTTCCTCCAGAGACAGGGAGTAGATTGGGGTTATAGATGGAACACAAAACCTATAAATTGACCTATGACCTATTGGAGATCGAGTTTGTGTCCCAAGACTATTTGACTGTAATGTGGTTGATTTAGCAATTTAGATTTCTTTTAGTGGAAGGAACATACTTCGAACAGTAATTGGAGTCTGGCTATTTATCACAGTCTTTCTGTGTTGAAATGATCTTTTTGTCTACAAAGATGAACCTGCTTGTCCCACGGTCACTTTTCAATCATATCAAACACATACATTTGAATGTGGATTGGATGAATGATTATAATTAAAAAGCAATACTTTCTGTTGTATTTAGTTAAAACTGCAATAATTAATGCTAGTTTGTGCAGTGTTTTGCATTAACAATTTTAAGGTTTCAAAAATGCAGTCTATAAGCAGTTTCTTTGGGGTGTATATATATGTATATATAGACTGGGATGTAAATATTAAAGTACATAAGTTATAATCTTCATATACATGTTCCAGAAAATGTTATTTAGTTGTAGAAAAGTTTCAAAGAAAAAGGTTGAAATAATAATAAACTGTACTGTGTGCATCTAGAGAATGTAATGACAATAAAATTGGAAAAAGACTTGCCCAAAATGGCGTCTGCTAATTCCATTTCATTGTCATAGACTTGTTTAGTTACTAAATATTGAACAAATCCTCTTTCTATCCAGACCGCAGATACACACTCTCAGCTGCAGTGTCCCAGTTAAACGTGGACACCCTGTCTGTTCACGTTCACACACGAAGCAGGGCGGTGAACCAGCATCTGGCTTGAGTTGCTCTGCTGCTGTGTGATTTACAGTGTGAGTCAGAGGGCTGAAACTTTAGCTTGACGTTCTACAGTGCGCTGCTCCAATCAGGCCCTCCATCTTGTGTTTATGGATCGCAGCTACCAGCTGTTAAGCACTTCCACTTGAACTGGAGTCATTTCCTGTCCAAAACCGTGGAGGTCACAGTCAAAGGTTCACTCTGACCCCGAAGAAACACGGCTCCATGAAACTAAAGCTCAGTGGCAGCTTCAGTGTTTTGTTCATTTATCAAGTCAATTAAGCTACATCCATTTTAATTCTTCATGCAATTAAAATGTATTGAAAATTTTGATGACCATAATGATGGTTAAGCACAGTAATTGGCAAATGGATATTTTTGGAACAGATTTGATACAAGAAGTGTTGCACTGACCTTTGTTTATTTGTTTGTAACCTTTGCACTTTTCTAAGCATAGTTACAAAGTTGTTTGTGCAAAATAAAATAATAATAAATTAAAAACAACATTAAAAGTCTCTGCATAGTAAAAGACAGTAAAAAAAAAAAAACAATAGCAACAAACAGAAAGAATGAATGAGTAATAGATGTGTTTTAGGTTTGAGAGTGAAAAGACTTTTGCCATTTAAACAATTCACATTCATAATTTTGACTTGTCCATTTTGTTCATCTGTCTAACTCTAATATAACTGTATAGTCATTCCTTCATTCAGTAATTCATTTGTTTATCATGTCATGTAATGCTACAGACATTATTCTGGCTGCTCTTGCTGGTGTCTGGCTCCTGGTCCAGGTTTAAATGCCCATAGGCAATCCTGTGAAGCGGAGCCAGTTTCTCTTGAACAAACCTCCAGCATTATGATTCAGAAGGTACTTCAAATCAATGGTTATCCTATCGTCCCCAGCCACTAATCTTAAATTACAAAGAGCACTATTTATTTATGAGAGCTGTGTCTCATTTACTATTAACAATCATCAGCACAAAAGTAAACTCAAAGCACAGGGTCAGCAGCACTGAAGGGTTTGAAAAGAGACCAAATATTAATCTGAAGTACACTCCTTGGATGTCCACAAACAAATAGGTTGCAGAAGTATCGTGCTTTTGATGCTGATTAGCATGTAAAGGCCCTTAGGTTGAACAGAGCAAATAAACACTGAAATGAAAACCTTGTGTTAGGCTAAAAGGGCTTAAGTTTTGTGTTTCAAACAACAGCGCTATAATTGCCTCATAGTCTAGCTTAAATACAGTGAAGAATGCTGCTACTTAGCATCTAAACCCACACACTAATCATTCATTAATGCAATGCAAAGGCCTCGGGAGATAGGATAAAGATGCTAAGATGGATTTGTAAACTAATCAGATGAAAATGTCCGCAGAGTTCAGCAAAGATCCTTTTAAAATATTCATCTTCCTACAACTAGCAAATAGAACAAAGAGTGGACACAAAATATAGACAAGAATTACAGATGAGCTGCATGAAAAACTGAAGAAGGTAACAGTAGTAGAGGAGGAGGTAAGAGAAGAAAGAGAGAATGAGAAAGCAATGACGATGTAAATCTCTCTCTGAGCATGTCCTCTCTTCTGTAATGGAAATAGGAAAATGCATTTTGATGATTCATGGTGGGCATTTCCACTGATGGCCTGCAAATCATTAAAGCGTCAGACGTCATATTTCTGTGGCTTAAATGGCAGCTCAAATCCAAGGAGTTAAAAAAGAAAAGACAGGCAAATCTGCCAGAAACGGTGAAGATGGCGGGACAGTGAATGAGGTTCCACTGGAGACGAGTGGACGTGATTGAATCCAGTCTGAATCTGAATTTTGTTAAGAAATGTTTCCAGGAATCCTTGGTATGTTGATGGATAATGTTCCTGCAAAACAGACACTGTTGCACATATACAGTATATTTCAAATGTCCTTGCTCCCGCCATTGGACTCTGTATAACCAGGCCATGAACACCATTCACTTTCTTTCAAAACTGAGAAAATACTTTTGTCACTTGTGATAAATCTAAGAAGAGGAGAGGACTGAAGTCTGAACAACGTTAACAGGATATTACACTACAGTTGTTTTATAGGTATTACAAATTGTTGCAATATCAGATATTTGTTGCAGGCAATCTCTGCTGGTTTGATTGTGAGATCATTCAAAGTTGAAATGAGTAGTATTGTCATCCTCACTGTACTTGCAAGAGGAATACAAATGCAGTTTCTTTCTTATCTCATTGTTACACACACAAAGACACAAAATAAAAGATTATAAAAATAAAATACAATGAGATATAAGAGCACAATGCAATCTAACGGAAATATATAATATAGAAATAATAATATATAATATAGAAAAGTGGTGCCAGTGATGCACAACAACAGATGTAGCGTCTAAAATGTCCCATCATGCTGCAGGGATTTAAAACAACTGATTTAAAACAATTACAGTGGAAAAGACTTTGTCAGTTACACCAACAGTTACTCAGGAGGCGGGGCCATGGGCGGAGCTTGATACACGGCAAAATGGCAGCCACCAGAGCAGTTCACAAAGACACCTGGGTTGAAAACAAAGCAGGAAGTTACTGCTACTAGAAACCAGTTCAAGCTTGTACAATTTCACTTGACAATACTACACTAAAATCAATAAATATACTAACTAAACTATACTATAACCTGCTCAGGACACATTTCTGTCATGCACTAGAGCAAGAAAGATGATAAAGAAGGACCAGGACTCTACAGACAAGGTAAGCCAAGGTCAATGTCTAATTGACATACACACAAAAATAAAATCAGAATCTGTTTTTTTCTATGTAAAGTAACCATGTTCTAAAACTTGCAGAATGAGAAATGTGTCTGAAAACCTTGCCTATATAAATATGATTCAGAGGTTGTGTTGCTCTAAATATGTCCACTGGAATATTACCACAGAATTGCTTGCAGCCAGTAATTGTATATCTGCCTAACTCTTACTCTAGGTGTAGATGTGTACATAAAGCTTGGCGTCAGCTTTGCTTTGGCTTATTGTATCCATAACAAGCTTTATAACAAGGCCTCTGGTGAGAGCGTGGATTTACTGAAAGTGGAACACCAACATTACACTTCTGCTCATGTCTCAGACTGAAGCTGAGCTGTGGTTACCTCCTGTAAGTCTGACTCTAGGAGCTGCCACATCAGCACAGTGTTTCATCACATGCAAAGTCTTAGGAACATTAGGAGAAACATAGTTCATAACCACAAGCATATGGGTGGCCACAAACAGACGCTCACATGATTCAGAACCAACAGATTAGTGCAGAGAGAGACACTCAGTGGAAAGCAGTAGCATTTCACTCGAAGTGAGCCTAAAAATGTGAAAATGTAAATATTGTACATACCAAGTATAAGTGGCATTTTATGTTCCAGAAAAATATAAAAGAAATTCATATTGCGAAACAAAAATATTTGTGAAAAATAGTATCATATGACTGCAGTAAACACAAAAAATTAAGCTAATTTAAACCTAAAGCTGCATTATATGTTATAAAAAATATTTTGTAGTTGTAGAAATTTTGGTATTGGGACATCCCTAGTTTATATAAAGACAACTATTCTAAATGTAAAATAAATATTGTTAATGAAAGTGAAATTAAAATTTTCCTAACAAAATGTTTTGGGTTTAAAACATGTTTAATGGCCAATTTTTTATTTATTTATTTTTTCACTGTACAATCCCAGTCCTCTTCTGGCAATATCCTGGTTTTTTTTGTTTGTTTTTTTTGCAGATTTGTAAAAAAGATGTCTGAACTTTATCCAGTCAAAAATATACATGACAAAAATCTGTCATAACTGGATAGTGCTATTTATTTATTACAAAATGCATGGTTTCATCACCACTGCTCTGACTTTTATTGAAAATATTTTAAGTTTAATACCCCGTAAATTTGATTCAAATGTCACACCTTCAGCAGAAAGGCATCCCTGAGAAAAATAGTTTATGTTTACAAGGATTCTTGACAGGAACAAGAAGTTCTTCTTCTCCGATGTCATTATTTCACTTTCCACACACAACATCCGGCGAAGACAGAGTGTTACCCGTGTACTGTGTCTAACCTCAAAACATTGCAAACATTAGGGTTAATTGTAGTGTAGCATTAGTCAAGATTACGCTCCATATTTGCATATTTCATTAGAGTCGTTCACTTGTCCGGTGCAGCTTACATGACACTTGCTGAAAGCCACCCATTAAAAGTCCGGTCCCCATTGGTCGGATGGTATTTGGGACCATTTTTTCTGCCTGGCTGAGGTTTAATTGAGCTGTGATTGCTCCCACTGAGAACAGAGGAGTCCAAGGTCACAATGCTAATATGTCGACTCATTGTAGCATACAAAGAGGAACATAAATCATACTTCCTTAAGAAAAACACTGCAATTAAAATGTGCATAAAGGAGTCTGACATATCTGTCTGTGAATAGCTTGCTGCCAAAGTGATCAAATGTGACCACTTTTGGGGAACGTGCCAAGCTTAGGTTATCAATTACTAAAAAAAATACAATACATATCTTCAATATTAGTTTAACTTTGTGATTGACTCTTTCAAGGTTAAATACTGCTCCTCCAGTCACATCAGCGTCTCATCTTTCATTCAGTCTGCTGCGTTTGAGCCGAGTCATAACCCCTCTCCGTCGGCTCGGTGTCGATGTGGCTCATAGTTTGACTGCTGCTGAATAAAACGCCGCTCTGCCGTGCTCTGCCTCTTGTCTCGAGAGGCCCTACTCTCTTCGTGCCTCCTCGGCTTCTTGTTCTCAGTGATTGTGATCTCCGTGCTTTCGTTGGTGCCCCCCAGATCACCCACTCCCCAAGTTTCTGAAGGGGTTTTATCACCACACACCTACGCCGAGGACAAAGTGGTTTTCCTCTGGGGTGTGTTTCCGACATAACACACACAGTGGACATATAATGGCTATAGTTAACTTTACTTTAAGTAGTATTTGGTGTCAACTTAGAATGCCTTTGTCTTTGCAAAAACAGTATGATTTAACTGCAATATGATGGTTTTCATCGATAAGCAGGACATTTATTATATAACCAATTTCCTTTTCTAATAAAATATCCTTCAATGGGTAATAGATTGAAGGGAAAATGCAGATAATGCTTCTCTCTTTTGCACAGACTGTTACTGTTACAGAGCATACTGTATTTGTCAAATGAAAACGAGCTGAATCATTTCTAGAGGAAGAACCACAGAGCACAGATTCTGAAACTCTTTCATATAAAAAAAAAGCTGTAAAAACCTCTACAGAGACAGATAGTACTCACTGAAACTGCGTGAAACGTCCCAGAGAAGCTCCGTGTAGCGTCCCACTCTGCATGGGGCAGAGAATATCACGCTCGGGATATGAACTCGTGCAAAAAATTAAGTTAATTGCTCGGAGAGACGGAGTAAGGGCTGTGAATATGACACTCCCACAGAGACTCTGGAAAGCTATGCCACGAGCTGGTTGTGTTTGGTTTGAGGTCGTCTCGTAAGGCTTTACTTGGGTGCTCGGTTACAGTTGGTTTTGCGGTGGTTTGGTCACTAAGACGTGATGAGGCTAAATGAATGCCATGTCAGCCTAAATAGCCCAATAGAAACAGCTCTAAGGTGTAATAGCATCATTTAGTGTGTGCCATTAACTGTTTCTTGCTTTCAAGCTCCTCTGAAGACATGGTCAAGAGGCATCAGGATGACCAATAGTCTGTGAAAATGGTCATCCATCCAAACAATGGTCATCCGTTCCATTTGTTTTATTGGAAAACCTAGAGTTAAATTCAAATATATCCCCTAATGTGGCACTATAATGATCAGCGGACCATTTCCCACTCCCTGCCTGCAGTGAAAAGGGGAGCTTTACTGATTGCATCGGTTTTATTACAGTCGATACAGTGGCAGACATTAAAGAGATCTACCTTCGAACGGATCTGTCTCGTGTTGCAGAATTTTCCACAAAGACTTGGCAATATGAGAGATACATGACGTGCCGTGTACCTTATCAGACAATTGGAGGGATGGTAGCAACACGTCTGTAATGCTGCAGTTATCATGACAGACTTTATCAAATGCCAGAATCAGCACTCGAAGCTGCTACAGCAAATCAGTCACTCAAGCTCTGTCAGAAAATGGTATCTGCTCATTTGTTGAGGTTTTTAGTTCAAATTAGTTTTGGGATTCAGGGATTAGATGAGAATGGGGTGGATACAAGAGTGTGAATGTTTGTATGCAGATCCATTGATGTCATTCAGAGGCTACCCTGACTGCAGATCCAGGTTTTGCTCACATCTCAAGTTATTTGTTTGTGGCCTTTTGAATTAGTTCATTTCTAATCTGATCCAGGACACTGATCCAAATGTGTCCTAGAGTGGTGTAAAGTGTCTTTTGAGAGAGAAGCTTGGTGCATTGTGGGTTCTGTGTATTCTATGACAAAACCAAAATGACAAGACAAACTGCGAGACAAAGGCATCAGAGAGATATTCTGTATTTCATTTTATGACTAGATATAGATTTATATATTGAGGGTTATAAAGTCAGGATCGAGTGCCACATTGAGTGGCATTAAAAAGAGCAAGAGTTTGAAAAAAGAAAGCAACCAGGTTTCAGTGTTGCGCAAATAGATTGAGGTAAGTTATAAGTATCCAGGCAACTAATACTAATAATCTTTTATTATCCACGTGGGGAAATTTATAGTTATAGTATGTATAGCCACCAGGGGGCACCCAGAATGTTTTTTGATGAATATGGGGGAAACCGGAGTACCCAGTGCTATCTTGTACCACTACTGTCAGTCTTTGGCAATGTCAGGCAATCTTTGGTCGTACAGCTGTGAGACTGCTCATCATTAAAGCACTAATGATGCTCAGTTCTTGGGTTATCAGCACAATACGAGCTTTTCTTTCTGGCAGAGCTGCTATTTTCTTCCTGCCCCCGTCTGATTTTCTTGCATCATCAGAATCAAGCTATTGTCATCTGCGTATGACTTCTGCTGCTTTTAGAACATTTTAGAAATGATATTTCACTTTTGGAACCACAGCCTAAGGTTTACCAAAGTGGTACGGCTTTAAAGGCCTCTAAAATATTCTGTACCTATTACAGAAGGCATTGTGTTTTGGTATCAAGCTGGTTTAATTAATTGTTTCAGTGCCAGTGTATATGTTATTTGTGACTTCTATAGATATTCCAGTGTGTGTCTGTGTGAGCGATCAGTAACCACGCCGATCTTTGTCACAGATGGTACAAATATGGCTGCCAGCGTGATGATTCTCCAAGCCCCCGGCGGGAGCCAGAGTGATTGTCTGAAATCTTGGAAGAGCTGGAAGACAGAATGAGGCACAAATTAGACTTGTTAACGAAGGACAATGAGGGTGACATGCAGCTGTCTAATCTCATATCTTTGAAGTACACCGAGAACATTCAGAGGAGAGCAGCATCTTCCACAGAGGCCAGGAACATGTTCGGTCCACAGCAAAACGCCCTCGCTGAGTCATGGTCCCAATGAAGATTTGGCATGAGCCTTCGGAAATGACACAATAGGGAAAAGTACTCTATTCATTCACTCTTTTTTCCATTAGAGGACTAACCCTTCACTGTGGTTGTGTGTTTGGTCTTAAAGGTTTTGCTCATTGACTGTGGTAGGAAGTGCATTGAGATCCCACTTACAATCAGCGCTGATCCCTCTATAATGTCAGTGTTAAGAGGTACTATGTTTATTGCTGTGACTAAATAAAATGAATGTACATGTTTATGAAGCTAAAGCATAATGTCTGTGTAAAGAAAATAACAATATATTTACCCCACTTTCCACTGAGCAGTATGGATTATTTCAGATACTGTTTGATTTGTCAAAAATTGGGAAGGGAGCCAACAAAACCAATTCATTCCATAAAATAGTTTGAGCTGAATTAATTATTAGGATTGAAATTTGCTATATTTTTTTTTCAATATTGTGATTTGTGTATTGTGACTTTTTTTCTATGCAACAATTGTTCAGCTTTAGCTATTTTTATTATTGTGGCCGGCAGCATAGGCAAGGCAGGACTTTCACAAATCCTCTGTGCACCCAAAATACATGTCCATTGAACACAATTGACAAGGTGCACCTCTTTGTCACTAAAATGTGCACCGTTCAGTCAGTCGTGGCTTCCTTTTTTTGGCAGAACCATGGTTCTCTGGCAACAGTTTTACAGTAACACTGACCTTGATTCAATCATGTAATCACTTTGTCACAAAATATAGTGTTTTTCCCTATCACTTTTTTTTTTTTTGCAAATGCAACAGTGCCAATGTAGTGGGTTGGTAATTGAGATTGAGCAAAGTATTTTTTTTTTCTTGCAGCCTTCTCAAAAATAAACCTTGTCTTCATATTAAAAACATGAATGCTGAATGTGTTGCCCTTTGGATAATGTGTTTTCAAAGGCATTTCATTTTGGGGTGTTTTTACATGTGTAAGGACAAAACAATGATGCATAAACAAGTGTTTGCTATTTGCTTGTCATCCTTCATCAGTTGTGAGTGTAAAATAATACAGAAACCAACGGATAGGGATAGATAGAGGCAGATGATTATCTCTGAAGGGAACAGCCAAAAGGACACGAGGAACCTGATGATTCCAGTTGATTTAGCATGAAAGTCAGCCTTATTAAAATGTAACGTTGATACTGTCCATGGAGATAATGTTAACATAGTTTTCATTGTACAACAACAGCTAAGTAAAGTTTGTCAGTATTTCTTTATTTTTCTTCATTGATTTATCTGCAGCCAGCGCTACTGTGGTGTTATGCTATTTACGTAGCTGACACCACTAGATCAAGGTTGACTGTTCCAAACCATGCTATGATGAGCTGAACCCAAGTGCACCACTTGGAAATTTGGCTCTTGAGTGTGTTGTTTGGTCCATCAGCACATTCACATATAATTACTACCTCTACTGGTGACTTGGTTGATCGGCCAAAAGCTGCCAGCCAAGAATTTAGCTGCTATCACTCTTAAGTTTGGATGTGTATTCTGCAAAAAACAACTATATCTCACAAAATGATAAAAAACAAGTCGAAATGCAACTCTTCTCTCATTTATTAAAAATCATATACTGTATTAAGATCAAGAGAGAAGCCAAGGTTGATTTAACAGCTTATTCTGTACAGGATATAACATTTATCACACACATCTATCATATTGGAGCTATCATGTGAAGTTCGTGGCTCCAGAAGTGCAGTCCAGGATACGGGTTTCACCACACACTTCTTGGCTCGATATTTACTTTTTTTGGCACAAGGGAGATGTGAACTTTGAACTTCACACAGTCTCTGGAGTGTTTGAACGCTTTCCGACCAATCGCAAGATGTTAAGATTTCACCACTGCACATATAGCCAAAAGCACTTAATGTTATTTCTCTCCCTCTGTTTTGAATTACACAGAGACAGGTTTAAGAGTTATAGCGTTCTCTAACGTGACCTTACGAGACCGGCAGAATGATTTTATTGTGGTTGTTCGTGATTTGTATTATTTTGTTGTTCGTCACATGGGGTTCTTCTTGCCCAGGGCTTCGAGGCTTGTGGTTCAGACTGGTTCTGTCTGTGTTGTGGGAACTACCATTCACATTTCCTCCATTGGAAAAGGATGCCTACAGACTCTTTTACTGTTCAGAGATGTCATGAGCTATGCACAGATTTTAGCAACAAAAGTTATTTATTATGAGTGTGTGTGAAATAAAATGATTAAAGTAGAAACATGAGAAACTTCAGCTTTACAATACTTCATAGACTGCATGTTAGCTGCTGTGTTTATCATAAGCAGATGGACCGATATATACATGCATTTTACCTTAATGTAGGTATTGCGTTTCATTGATGTATGCTAATCTGAAATGAAAGTCTCTCAGGATAAAGTACAGGCCCTGAGACCATCCATTATTAATTAGGGTCTTCAGTGTTAAGTTATTTTGGTTTCTTTTTGATACTAATTTTGCTTTTTTTCCTTTTGTCCATTAAAAAAGTATTGCAGAAATGAAAATGAAAGGGTCTGTATATGTAAGGCTACAGCAGTTAAAGCCTACAAGTCCCTGAATGCTTCGGACACGTTACACATTTGCTACAAAACCCACTTTTAGCAAAAATGCACCTTGCCATTCTAGACACAAACATTACACACATTAGTGAAGTAGTCCAAACATTTGAATTCAGGGCTATGCAATCCTTACTTCATCTGCTAACAGTAAACAACACACTTGACTAGAATTTAAGTCCAGTAAATCAGTGAGCCTGTTTTCCCATTTCTCTTGCTCCCTTTACAGCATTACTTTTAAATAAATGGGGAATACCGTTGCATTTGTTGCTGCAATGGGTGTGTATCTTTTTGATGAAGGGGCCATAATATTTAATTGCTTCCCACTGTCTTCTCCGTTCCAGGTCATTAGCCTCAATCCCACATGACGCCACAAATCAGGGGACTACATGTAAGTGTTAAGATACCACCAAAGCACATTTTAGGGCTCATTTGCAGAGCATGTAAGGAATGTGATGGTGAGAGCTCACAAGTGTAGTGATTAACGCCTGGATCTGTTTTATTCGTCATGAAAATGTATTACTTCAAAATAATCGCGTTTATTGGATCATAAATATCATCAGTCTGGATTCATTTGTCTTGGAGCAATTGAATGTTTGTGGCGGGGAACTTGTTATTCCACATCTGGAGTTGCATATTTTGGAAATGGACGCACATGTTGGCGTGCATGAGCAACGACACTATCAGTGGTAGGTCCAGGGCTGAACAATGTTATCAGTTTTACAAGTTCCTCTCTCACAGATTTAGAAAAAAAGTAAAAACGTTAAAAAAATTGTGTCCATGTTACAATATGTTGCGTATATTTGCATGCAAAATAATCCTAATCATCTTTGAGGCAAAGTCTGAAACTGAACTGCTGCATCTCACATGGGACTTTTATGTCTTAATATATATATAATATATTTGAGAAATATGGAGAGTTCTACACTATATCTAGGATGAATTAAAAGGATCAATCTTAACGGTGAAGTGACAGTAACCCCAGTCAGCCTCTAACAGCTACAGTACATGATTTCATGTGCTTGTCCGCCTTAAATGAACAACCACTTACTACACTGCCTGACCAAAAAAAAAAAAAAGTCGCCACCTAGATTTAACAGAGCAAATAGGCAAGAGCCTTCCATTGAATAATTGCTGCATAGATGAACATGCTTCTGGACAGGAATAACATTTCATGTCACAACATTTATTCCCGTCCAGAAGTTTTCGCTAAGATCTTGTATTGATGATGGGAGAGTCAACCGCTGCGCAAAGTCTCTTCAAGCACATCCCAAAGACTCTCAATAAGGGTTAAGATCTGGACTTTGTTGTGGCCAATCCATGTGTAAAAATGATGTGTCATGCTCCTGAACCACTCTTTCACAATTTGAGCCCAATGAGACAGATTAGCATCTTTTCAACAACCACAGGTTGAGTCTTCAGACCTGGTTGTAAAAAAATGAGAAACTACTCTCTGCATCAACTGGCTTCAGCTGACAACAAGTTTGTTGCCAGCTTTTTTTTGGTCAGGCAGTGTATAAGTTGTATATTGCTTTTTCTCTGCGATTTGATCCTTTGTTCACACTCAAACTATAGTTTAGGTCACAGAAAACTCACTTTCAGGGTGAAGACTTTTAACCCAGTTTGTTAACATCAGATAGGCTTCAGTTCATAATTTTGTGTTGTGATGCAACGCTAAAAACAGTTAAACCTGTGCACATACAAATTAAAAACTTAAGTCATAGTAGTGTTCTCTGGTACTGGTGTAAAGCTTAAACTGACGGCTGGAGGCCATGTAGAGTATGTATAGTATAGTATCTGAACTATACATACCCACACATTTAATTACGTCATTTGTTGGTCACACAATAGTGACTGTATATGAATGAATGATTGCATCTAAACTCACAAAGTGCACTTGTAAGCACACACTTGTTTTTTGTAAATGGCTGACGTAGGTCAAACAATAGTCATTGTTTTTTATAGGAATCTGGGTCAGTGTCTAATCTGGGCAGGTCTTTTCAGAATGTGCACATGGCAGCAGCATCAGTGTGAGTCTCAGCTGGTCTCTAATGAGCCTGCACTCAAACCTGCCTTTATACTCAGCCAGTGTCTGAGCTGACCCTCTACTCCCCGGGCCGTTTAATTACCACTATGACTCAGCAGGCTGGACAGGCCGCCAGTCAGCCCTCTGGCCACTGCAACAACACACACAGACCAAGATTATGACATTTAAAAAGATAGTGGCCGCACAGCAGCCTGGGGTCTGCACCAACTGTCTTTCTTGGACCTGGATTGTGGTGAAATAATATTCAGCACATTTCCTACACAGCTAATATCTTCTGGACGGTGGTGGAGCCAGTAAAAATACACTCATTTCCAGGCCTTGAAGCTGGTTTACATCCAAGTCCCTTTGACAATTTACGGAAAAATCTAAGTGAAGGAAAAAGGAGAAAGAAAGGGTTCAGCTCTTGCAGAGGGTGATGTTATTTGACTGCCACAAAGAGAAACTGTAGCTTTCAACTTTTGCTGTAATAAATCATGAGTGCAGAGGAAAGAAATGGGACTTCTAAAAAATATCTTTCTTTTTTGACTGAGTGTAAGAGTTATGTTTGTTCCAGAGGCTTGTCACTGTGAGCTGGCTCTTTGTAAAGGCTGCTTTACTGCTTCATTTGTTATCTTTTTGAATTTGAGACAGAATAGACACAACGAGGCGATCACAGCAATCATTTGGATGTCTTTGGGTTTAATTTAGTTCTGATATAATTTATTACCAAGGTCTTCAGCCAATGTGGTTAGTCTACAAACATTGTGAATTGTTGCTAATATATAATTTTTTATACATTTGCGTTGTTTACACTTGACAAAAGTGCCACTATTATGTCAAAGTAACGACTGTAGAGGCTAATAAATACACTTGAATTTCCAACATATCTGCTGCCAAATCACATCCAAGAGTGCACAAATGGGATAACAACTGGGTATCAGCCAGAATCAGCAGACATTAGTAATACCTCAGTGAGGTTTTTGCTCATTCCAGTCAAACTAAGCTGTTAACAGGCATTTTAAAAGTTTGGTTATTGTCCGACCAAGCCAGTAATTAGAATTTCTTACATATAACCATAATGACTGTGAACTCATCTTATTTTATTTCTCAGATTGAAGCATTGGCTTGAATTCAGTCTGCTGTGGACACATTCTTGTGGAAGCTTTTCCTGTTATGGTGAACATGGTGAACGACCCTCATTTATCATTTCACTTTACCAGTAATACATATCACTGGATCTACAAGTCAAAATGCAATAGTTACTTTTTCTGCTGAAATTCCCAATAGAATAGAAAATCTCTTTGTCTTTGGATGGGAAAAGATGTCTAGATGGATAAGACGTCGAATGCTGGTGTTCCAGTTACAAGCCTCATGATGTTTTGACATTAGAGCAGTGTTAAATGAAACCAATCTCCTGCCTGCCTCGGGTCAAGATGGATGTGTTGAGAGCCACAGCCCAGACCAGATTCCCTGTGGTCATTGCGCAACTGGGCCGTTCTGGGCTTCCCTTCCTGCCTTTTTCCTCCCCTCGTTTCCTCCCAGGGACTATTCCACCTCGAGCTGCTGGAAATCCCCCTGTCTGTTGAAAGGCATCCTTCAGTGGCACTCAGCGGCCATTTCAGACAGAACATGTGATTGAGCTCACAATGAATACAAGCATCTCAATCTTTCAGGCGCTTCCAAAATGACGACTGAGTGGTCCGGGGGAAGGGAAGCGCGTTGACAGTGAAAATGTTGATTCCTTGACAAGTGAAGATGTAAGCACATATTAGGGACAATAATTCAAGGACAGAGCGGTCAGACTGCACAGGATAATATTTGTCTGTCTTGACAAAATGACCGAGACATGTTTTTTGTCCAAATAATCGTCATGTGTGACCACTGTTCAACTTTGTTTTTGGGGCAATAAAGAATGTATGAGACGTGCTGCAGTGGTGAGAAAACCAGTTCTCATTCCCAAGGCATGATCACTCACATTTGTTCAAGGGCCCAAATCATCTTATGCTGAGATACCCCAGCTTACACCTTCAGTGTTCAATTTACATTTTTGATACGACATGCTATTGTGATTAGAATGAGAAAATTAGAAAGCATTATAGCTATAAAAAGTATAAGGAATTAGTGAACTAAATTTATATATGCAGCCTTCATTTTAATTTATCCCAGTTTTATTTTCTAGATGTGACCAGATGAATTCATTATCTTATCCTTTCTCTAATTTTCACCAAATTTACCCAAATATTACTCCTTTTTTATGACTTCCGGGGGCAAAGTCCTGGATTTTATGTCCCATCCATCTTTCTGTGTCTTCCTTCCCACTTGCTGTACACTGTGTAAGTCTAATGTGGCTAATGCTAAAAGCAGATTTAATGATAGTTTGATTTTGCAAAGTGGCTGTAACACACACAGCGTAGCAGGTAAATGTTTGTAAATTATCCATGTGCTTTGACTGGACAGTGCCTTTTGCTTTGATTTTTCCATTTTGTGGTGGTTCTGCACAAAGAAAGTCACATGAGTTTTTACATTTGTAATGGCTTTTCAAAACCAATCTTTAATGATTATACAATATTAAAACGTGCAAGATCTGGTAATACAAAAGATTCACAATTATGAGAAGTTGATGCAGTAATTGGGTTAACGCTCACATTCGTATGTCTAAAGGGGCACATCAATAAGAACACCAAAAGGCTCTTAAAGCTAAAGTACAAGCGTGGCCAGCGACCAAAAGCCTACGAAATGCCTCGAAAATGAGAAAAGTAAATAGTTTCGAAGCCACAGACCTATGAAATAAAAAGTCTGCGGCAGAGGAAGCAATGAAACACTGCACATTTATTCTATGTAATTAATAAAGATTATATGACTCCGTGACATGTGCCAAGCCAGTGCCAAAGACATCTCACTGGTTTCACAAAGAGAGTCTCAGTATGCACATTATTTTAAATTACAGCTACATATAATGCTGTTTACAACTGAGCTTCCCTCTCTTTTACAAGCCCCAGTATTAAATAGCTCTTGATGCCTGTCTCCATCCTCCAGACTCCGCTTTATGATTCTAGCTGTTGGACCCAGGAGGTATGTTTTGTCTCAGGATCTATCCCCATTTCACTTTTTAACGCCGCTTGTCAGAAAGAGGATATGTCATTTCCCTCTGTAAATCTAAGTGGAACGTTGACTTTCCCGGGAAACACATGTTTTACCTTTTACTGAGCTGATGAAGGCTATATGCTCTCAGTTGTAGTAATATCAGACCCGGTGACATTCAAACGCACACACACTTTGGAGGAGCACAACATCAGCTCTGCTCAGTGAGAGTGATATCATGTGACAGTGCTATAGGACTTAGGTGGCGCCCCATAGTGAAACTGTGAAATGTTATTATTTAGTTCCTTGCCAGTGGTCTGTGACGGTATGAAGGACGGCAGGGCACAGAGAGGAGGGGCCTCGGCTTAACACATGCTGATAAACACGGATAAGCTCTGGTTAAATGCACAGCTTGGACTTAAACTGCTCATAAACAAAGCAGTCTCAGAGAATCTCCATTTCTATTGAATATTTGCAGCACTAAAAGGAAAAAACACAATAACACGTTTTGTTTTTATTTTGCCTCATCAGACAGTGTCCTGTGTTTAGGGTTGAGTTATTTTGTGACTTTAATTACAGATTTAACAAAAAGTTTCAGCCCAATTTTATTTTTTAAGATTGAATAAGTGCATATTTATACTCAACTGGTTGTTTGATGAAGTGTGCTATATCACAATTCAAATGAAGATTAGAGTTTTGACCCTCTGAAGCCGCTGTAGCTTTTGGAGTGGAGTTTAACACAAAGCAGAGAATAACAATAATAATGCTACTAATGATAAAAAAGTAAAACAGAGATGTTCCTAGAAAAATGTCCTGAAAAAGAAAGAAAAAAAAAAAAAAAGACCAAACTATTTGTATTTCTTGGAATCTCCTTTCTTAACAAAGGATTCACTTAACTCAAAGTCAAAAGCTGTATTTATTTTACTTGTAAACTTGTGTAAGCTCAGTCCAGTTTAGAAAACAAGTGTAGATAATTGCAGGATAATTTTATTCTGCAAATTTGTATTGGGCCAACAGGCACAAACTTTTACTGTCCAGGGTTATTATAGGCAATTTATATTGTAGTTGTGCTATGTACATATTTCTTTGAACTAAGAATTTACCACAAAAGAGCAATTTATGTAAATGTTGCAAAGGTGAATTTGGCAGATAGAAATCTCATGTTGATTGTCAAGATAAACTTGTAAATAGTTTTGCATTTCTTGAAATCTGCCAATCTTTATGTGACAAGTCCTTTTACAACTGCTTTAATTCCACTGTACTTGCCTGACAAAATAGTTTTAGTTATTCTTTTAACTGTCTTGTGCTTTGTGCTATCACGTTCCCAGTAACCTCTGTGGTAATTGCACCAATAATTTCCCATTAGCCACAAGTGTTTGCTCGAGTTCACTGGCCTTGACTAACTGTATTTCAAGGTGGAATTTGAGTTTGAGGACAGATTGAAGCTAATGTCTGTGGGTAAGCACACTGACACAATTACTTGAACCATTAAGGCTGGTATAGGCTTACACTAGACCCGTGATTAAATTAATGCTTAGGAGACAAGAGGAGGGAGGGGCAGGCAGACTAACAGCCAATTACACCGAGCCCGAACCACTGGACCGCATTATCTAACGAGCACTTACTCGCAAATTACAAAACAAAAGAGAGGTGAGAGGTAAGGCACTCCAAGAAACTTTAACCCCCTGCTGCCGTAATTTATGTGGCCATAAGAGACTTTGTGCAACTTTGAAAAGACTTCACATCCTGGCCACCATTCACACACGTGATTGCTTCCTGTGGTGTATGAAGCCACTTCCCTTCCCCTTCGCTTCCACACACACACATGTACGTAGACGAGTGTATAATTGATAAAATATGGTATTCATTAAGGCTAATGGGCTCTCTTTTCAACTGCACACATGATATGGAGGGGCAAAACGGCTTCACCTGTGCCCCGCTGCACACAAGCACAGCTCAGGGTTCAGCGTAATGGAAGCAGGTCAGTAGTTACAGGAGACATTTTAAGTGCACAATTTAAAGGTTTGTAACCAGATACAGTACGCTAAAACACTCCCCACTCCTCCGTGAATAGCTGTTTATGAATCCATTTTTAAACAAATTAACTAAAATAACTAAATCAAGCACTTTCAGATGTATCATTTGTAGTAACCTAAAATATCTTTTTGCATATTTGAAAAAAAAAAAAAAAGACTTTAATTTACACACTGTAAAAACAATTAAATCTAAAGTTTTGTTGTTTTTCTGTTTTTGGTACTGTGTGTTTTAAACATTTAAATAAAGGGCAGTCAACACACTTGAATTTGTAAGATAAAAATATTCTAAAAACTGTCACAACTTGTAAGAGCTACTCAAGAATTGTTATTGCACTCAATTGAAGTAAAATAAAATTTACCTTATGCTCTTAAATGTAAATTGATGTTGTATCTTTAATTTAGGTGTTACCCACATTAACAGAGCATAGATAACTTTAAATATTTAAGGAAAAAATGTACTTTGGGAAAACTTCCATACAACCAAAACTAGTAAACGTCACTTAAATATTGCATTATAGGATGCACAATGTTTGCATTACCTGTAATGTACAACACATGTAAACATTCAAGTAAATTAAGTACAGAACTATTAATACGTGAACTGTACCTTCAGCTCTTAAAATGTAAGTTTCAAGAACCAAAGGAATACCAAAGGAAGTGAAAATGACGTGTTGTAGTGAGCTGATTAACATACATACGGTTTCTTAAATGAACAGAAGTGACTAAGATGGAGGTCCATATGGTACGTTTCCTGTGTTTTCGAGCCAAGTTGGAGAAGTACAGTTGGACCACACCAATGCTAATCCCCCACATGCAGCTACTGAGCCTCATAGATGTGTGATGAATGGAATTAATTTATTTCTAATCGGTTACAGATCTAGCTGAGGAGGAATAATGAGAAGTGATCGGCCGAACGGTTCCAGCCGACCACATCAGTTAACATGGAGGATGGCAGCCTTTGTACTCCCCACAAATCTTTAATACCTTATTTGATTTCGTGGTACCTAGCACAGATGGGGAAATGTGGTCATGCATGATTAATTAGAGGATTTAGAAATCATGTCAGAGATTTAAAATGGGAGAAGTCCATCAATCATATGCCAAAACAGTAAGGATAATTTATGTGTAATTTATGTTACATGTTACATTTAAAACTATCAAGTGAATCCTTAAGTGATTGTAATTTAATGCACTATATTCATAACATGTTAAAAATGTGATTTTATAATAAATATAAATATTATAACTTATGCTACAAACTATTCCACATCTCCTTTGAGTTAGCAGATTCAGAAAAACAATCTATCTTCTAAAGACCAACCAGCAGCATATTGCCAATAAGTGATATTGGCATTTTTCTATTGACAAACTAAAGAGACACTCCTTTAACAAAACATACAGCCAAGGTGGACAAAAATCTATTCATAGGCTATAAAAATGCTACATAACAAAAAAGTCAGAAAATATAAATGAGGACATACTGTGTTGAACAGAAGCACAAAGAAAACATTTTGGCCGCTCTCATTTGAAGCTGATGTATTCAGCACAGTGATGTGATTGCAAAATCCCATCTCGCTCCTCCAGACCCTATAAATACTGATGTGTGACTGCGTGGCCCTGAGCGCACAGCTAGGTGAATGTCCCAGAAAAGACCGAAACGCGCTTCTTTTTCTCCACACGCCGGATTCTGCGGCCTCTTGAATTTATCGACGCAGAATTCCACACATATTTCCCATGGTTTAGCAGAACAAAGGATGAATCACATGGCACCGCTCTGCTGGAAATAAAGAATCACTTGATATTGGCCTGTCTGCCTGTCCAAAATAATCCTTTATGCCATACCTTTGTTTGAATTTGATAGAATTTGCTTTGGAGAAGGGAGGACACCCACTAGGTAAAGAAAATGAGTCAGCAGGACAACGCAGGGAGTAAATCCACAACAAAAGCTTCACTTCTTGACCTTGACATGGCCATTACTACAAACACAAGGCTGCAGAAAAACAAAAAGGGTTAGAGGTAGGCTTTAAAAAGTTCTGTATACACTCTATGGCCAAAGGTTAAAAAACTTCAGCTTCATGGATTTTACACCCCTCATCAATTTACAGAAAGAATAATAAGATTTAAATAAAAACGGGCTGGTTGTTTTGATGGAAAAGGACTGCACAGGTCTAAGGCAAGAACCAAACCAAGGACCAAACCAGCGCAAGCCATTAACTAATCCCAGGACCAAACTGAAAGAATAACTGGGACTAAACACAAGCCAGTCAAGTCAATATCGCTAAGTCGTTTTAATAGACACTGAGAGTGACGGTGAGAAGGCACATGCATAGTCCCTTTCACAGGATCAGGAGTTTACACAGCGCTGAATTGAGTAAATACAGAATATATGCTTCAACAGTGGGTCAAGTCATTCTACTTAATTTGTGCAACTCATTTAACTCTGAATCACGAACATGATCTGTGAACCTGCAGCGGGACGAGGGAGGGATACGGCCAGATAGAAAAATATAATTAGTCGGGATGAATATTATGTCTTTGACAAACCTAAAAAGGAAGTAAGCCTTACAGATGCGGTGTTAAAGAGTTTTTAAAGGAGTTTGGGCAGACTTTGGACATTTGTGCAAAATGAAGTGGGATGTTACTGAAATAACTTTAAGACTTTACGAAAGCATTAGAAACACAGGAAGAAATGAAAAGGTAAACTTTTCAGCTATCTAAAAATATAGGAGTTTATTTGGCAGTTGTTCTTGTGAGTTTTCTTTCTCTTTTTAAGTTTGGCATCAGGAAAAAATGAACAAGCTGTAATGGTGGAAAGTGAACAAAAACACAGTTTAGTCTGTAGTGAAGCTGTTTGTTCAGTGCGTGGTGCTGTTTCCTCCTCAAACTGATTTTGTCAAAGCCACAAACAAACAGTAACACATGTCTTTTTTCTGTGTTTTGGTGGTATTTACTGATATCCAGTCAAATTAGGCCCGCCTGTGTCCACGTCTTTGAAAAAACAAATATTTAGTGTTTTTTTTTTTGTTTTCTTTGAACATATTGAATCAAGTGCACACAACGGTTCCCCAAACTTCTGAATGCATATACTGTAATTGGCTGTATGGAATGGGGTCTGCAAAAGTGGTACAAGGGCTTTGAGTGGTACCCTCTCGTGAAAAGCGCTACACATCTCAATTAGTCGCACTTAACAGGACCGAAAAGAACCAGGCTGAAAGCAGTTGAAGTGGTTTAAGTGAAGAGGAAGCAGGAGGAAAATCAAAGACGTTTTTGGTAGAAGGAGCCTTTACTGTACATGCTTTTATAGCCAGGCGTAGCTCGGTGCCGTGTAACGCTCTGAGTAAGCCCCATCCGCGCTCTTTGAAAGCTTTTACGACGACATGGAAAGTAGATTCCATCCTGTGTTCTAATAGGATCCACATTACTGCCATGGCAACCTGAGGCCGAATATAAAGTCGCAAAACAATACCAGAGTAAATAATTGAGATCAAGGAGAAAGGGAAAAAAATGTTCCCTGGATGGAGCGTATCATCTGAAGTAAAAGACTAGGTTGTGGTCTGTGGAAGAAAGCTCTCCCCCAAAGGAGCTTATTATCCACATATAGACACATCACTTTCCCGCTGAAAGATATGGACACACACTCTTACACACTTCGACGCACAATGTCTGGTTTTTAGTAGAGTGAGACTTTCCACCACGTGTGACCGTCTCACTAATCTGACATGATGAAGTGTCACTAGCACTCGGCTGTGGAAAGACAGTCTACTTTGGTGTATTTTTTTAATGCACGTGAACCTTTTACCTCAATGCAATGTTCATTTGCCAATAGCGCTCACTTTTTGCTTTCTTGTAGATTTAGAGACAAGAGTTAAATGGACTTCCAACAGTTTCCATTGTAGTGCTCGATGGAGACTTTGATTTAATGCTTGATAGAAACTTTATTGCTTTTAGGGGAATGGTTGTTTGGATGCTCTGCTGCTAGGAATCAACAGTTACTTTCCAGATCTTCTCTTGGATCTGGGAACATAAGTGCTTTTTTGCAAAGATTTGGCAAAAGTCACGCTATAATTGTGACAGAAACACATGATTATAGTGGTTAGATTTATTCCCAAGTCAAGAACCACTCAATTATAATAATAAATTGTGAGTTACATTCCATAGATGAGAAGTAGAAATACTAAAACAAAAAAAAAAGAAGATTGTTACCATCAATCCCTTTTCCACCAAAGTGGACTGGAACAGGTTCAAATCTTGCGACTACTTTTGTCTGGCTTCTGGATCTGAAATATATCTTTATATTTGTTATTGTTCCCAGACTGTTGATAAAGGACTGATGGCGAATTGTGTTGGAAGAACTAGTTGGCATTATGACCGTGCCGTAAACATCCCCAGAGTTACTTCCTAAAGAGCAAGTCAGCTTTATGGTTTGATTGGCTAAATTAAAGCAAATCCTTTTCAAATTTTGTCATAATGTCCAGACAAGTTTGTGTTTGTACAGAGGGTCCAGTATTGCATGACATCGCAGGGAAGGTGCCACATTAAATGTTCCACTGATGAAGTTCACTGTGGATCTCTAGGTGATAGAAAATCAACTGCTTTTCAAGTTAACAATAGATAACCTTTAGCACCAGCTCAGAAAAAGAGGTGGTCTGTAGTTGCTGGTCTTTAAAACTGTATAAAATCCTCATCCCACACTTTGCCATAAACATTTTCCCTCCTGAACTCAAGTATGGCTTTAACTCAAATGCTTCAACGGAAATGAATCAGAGGAATAAGGTTATTTACATTCAATCTGAAGACTTATGAAAGCAACATGCTGAAAGACCCTTCTTTCATGCTGCCATGTAATCATCGAAAGTGAAGGAAACGAGAAAATCTAATTTGTGTTTCAAATCTGATAATTCAAGCCTATTTGCCACACTGTATGTGCGAGTAAGCAATATTACTGTGGTGTACTGATGCAAGATCACTAATCTGCATTTATTATTACTGTTATAAAGCAGGCATGTATCTGGCTATAGAGAGGGTAAATCCACTAATAGAGCTCAGACAGCTCATTGTTCACATATCAGAGACATTCATATGGACTGACAATGGGTTTAACACGGCTCTGTGCTTTTACCGCGCAGGTTTTACTCTGAAAAAGGAAGGATAAACTATTAATAATTCCTCTCCACACTCAGCTCTTATTATTTGCTTATTACCATTCTCCAAGTCCTTCCACTGCGTCCCCTTTTTGTCTTTGAATGTTTCAGGTCTGTTCGGTTTAGTTAGTCCATCAATCTCCATCAAGAGGCACTCTCCACTTGTTTCACTGGAAATGCAGCATACTTAATGGGCATTATTCAAACACTTCAGAGTTACAATGCACTAAGTGGCCACGATAGAAATAAATGAATTGAAAACACCATTATCTGAGACTGTGGGGCCCAAAATAAAACAGGGTGAAACGCTTTGCGACTTTTTTTATTTTGTGGCATGCATTTAGTAATGGTGCACATAAAGTGATTATTTCTCTATAATCCTTCAAGGATTAGGACTGTTTTAAGGTTGGACTGTTTGTGATTATACCCCACGCAGTCAGCTCTGCCCAGAACATGTGTTTAAACACTTCATTGAGACTTTCCATGGGCGCTCTGGCTTCGAAGATGAACTGCCATTCTGGCTTTTTTAATGTAGCCCAATAAAAATTCACAGTAGTCCATTTCCCAGGACTGGTGGTGTGGCTGATGTGTGCCACATTGCTCTAGTGAATTCCACACGGCCTTTTTTTCTCATTTGGCATTATCACATAATGTCAAGTGTTTCTATTCTTCTGAGTTATACTGATATTTTTTATGTTGTAGTACTTTGGAACTTGACAGGACAAAAGACCACTTTTTAGTGTCAAACATAGCAGACTGAAATCCACAAAGACCTCACACGACCACATGTATCAATATTGTCATTAGATGAACTTTTCTCTCCAAACTGAATCAGAAACATTGCTTACATAATTTTAGTCGATCAGTTCCATGTCAGTGGCATGTGTGGGGTGTTTCCATTTCCACCAAACCATACCAGAGTTGGAAGCAGACCAGAGCCACCTTTACAAGGGAAAATGCTCTCTGAGGTTCAGATGGCAGCTTTTACACTTGTCCAAGTAAACCACTAACAGAACAACCGCACCAGAGTTCATTTTAATCACCAAACGTGGCACGTGTGAACACACCCTAAATCACGAACAAGAACTTGGAGAAAAAATAGCTTGGCAACAGTTTATATTGACTTAAAAGTCCATTACCTGATTATTTTTACTGTTGCGTTTAGTTTGACAGTTTAATCACCAAACAGCTCACTGTAATTGAAATCATCTGTGAAAAATAACACCTTAAGATTGATCTAGGCTTTATAATTAAGGATTTTAATAGATGAGCATGATCAGCTCACAGCGGGATTTTGGCCAATCACAGCTTGCTTCTGGTAAAAAGAAGCGCTCCTATTGGTTTGACACTGATGTCAACAACAAAGTACCAACGAAATAAACCAAGAAAATTGGTTATTCTGTTCCTGTTCTGTTCTGTAAGGCAAAATATGCCTTATTTTACAGTGAAACCAGTTTGAAAAAAAAAAAAAAAATAGAGAGGGCAGCCAATTAAACATGAATAAATGTTGGTAACGAGACAGAGATAATAACATCATCACTACCGTCTACAAGAGTAAACTCCAAAGCTAAAAGTTTCAGGTCAGCTTTAAACGTTGAGGAGGTGAGGTGGGGCAGAGACCCGGACAGCAAAAAGCTTTAAATCACCATACTTTTGTACGTCAGGTGAACATTTTGTCTTGTCATGCATCACACACTGGTCTTCACCTTGTTCTGTCCAGGTCCTTAAACTTTTGTCTTTGTCTCTGTCCCTGTGCACTCTGACCTCAGTCATGACCTAGTTTCAGTTTGTATAGTCTTTACTACTACACTGTCCATTCGTACCATGTCCCTAACATAACCATACTTCTGTTCCCATTGACAAGCTAATATTAACATGATGATTAATAGAAAAATCAAAGTGGACTAATAAAAGCAGTGCCATGATGTAAGTTTGATCAATACAGTCTCGGCAGAAGTACCGCACACAGCCCTAAAGTTAAACAGCTTAATGGTGTTTTGGGAGAAATAACATCTAGGGGCACTTAGCCATTGAGCATATGGGTATTATTCATGTTTATTACACTGGCTACTCCAATCATATTTTCAACCACTAAACAAACTTTTGGACACAGAACAAATTAGAACAGGAAAATTATGAGATCACGCAGCAGTCGCCATATTGCATCTTGATTTCATTGCCAAAGGTTGTGTGCCGTTTTGTTTTTTTTTTTCTTCTTTCTTTTGTCGCATTTGAAATTAATAAAGTAAATGTGGCAGTGAAATAAGGCAAAATCAATACGACTATTATAATTCACTGAACGAGCATTATTTAGAAGGCGAAATAAAAATAAATCACAGACTGGAGGGAGTGAAGCCAAGCGATAAAGAGGCTGCTGACGTCAAGCATCTGTTATACTGGAACACAATGGACTGCCCCACTTCATTTTAGCCTGTCTCTCTGTTTACACTATGCAAATAAGCCACTGAACTTGGGTCATTTCCACTGCCTTTATTATTTATTAATCATTATCATTATGATCGTGGCTCACGCTGTGGACAGGAGTCGACTGTGCAGAAATTAATTTAGTGGTGAATTGTTGCCAGCGGTGTCCTAACCCCGCGCATTGTGGTCGAGTTGGCCAAAGCCGAGATGATTGGTCGCTCGCATAATTCACATAGTACGCCTCTTAAGCTTTGACACAGGTCGTGCAATGACAAAAGGCTTGTTCAATCTGGCTGTACATACTCAGTCCATTTAGTTTCACACAACACACTGGCCATATCTGAAGAGCTGTTATTGGATTGTTTAGGGTCTGGCGTCTGCTGGAGAGGGGGAATCAATTATTTTGTTGAATAGGCTTTGACATTGGGTTTATGATCTTTATTAATACTGCTTTCATATATTTCCATCCAGTGATTCAGGCCTCTGTTGAGTTACACAAATGATTAATAACTATTGCATTGCACAGCTGCTCCATCCAATCGTTGGGATAATAGAATGAATTTTTCTGCATTGTGTTCACGGTCGTCTGAAGTATGTCCAAAAAGATTTCAAAACGCTTCTTCTCATCTGTGCGTGGCAGTAGGGGTATAAAGGACTGATTACCCTGAGTTTTATGGAAGCTGGTGCAAGGGTAGGCCATGGGTTAAGACGGCCGCATTACATTTAGAGGTCAAAGCTTTATTCTGGTTTGTTTTTCTTCAACAAATTCAGGAGCCTGTAGTGTGGGCTTGCAAATCACCATTTTAGATTTAAATCTCACATATCTTACACTGATACAGGGGTTGAATAAAAAAGGGAACAGAATATATAGAAAAATGTGTGTAACTACTTTCTATGTAATACAAATGAATATAATAGTAGTTTTGAAGAAGAAGGCAGCAATTAGGGAACACATTTTCAATCCAAGTGTCTCATAGACTATGGTGCATTCTTACATAGCAAGAAGATTTCTATGAGACTGGCTAATTTAAAACAGTCTCGAGGGATTTTCTCCAAAATACTGTGTGTGATCTTCACATACTACACCCCATGTGATCTTGGCATGGGTTTGTGGTTTGAGCCTCCCATTAGTGCCGTTCGCTGTGCTTTTATCTGGAATTAGTAGCTAAGCCTACGTAAGAGGTGGTTGTTTGCCTGATTAAAGTATATCACACTCTGCACCTTTGCTCTGTCATCATCCACAGAGCCACCAAACCCACAAGAATGCAACACACACACCACACTTCACTCAACAGCTACATTCCAGGTGGGTTACTTAATTTAATTTTCTGTGTCTAGTGGCTTGGGTCTCTTTTGTCCTTGACCCCTCCGCTGCCGGTCATCAACCCTTTCCAGGGGGCTGCATGCCTGCCCGCCAGGCATATTTATAACCAGGCAGGCAGGGGAACAACAACACACCGAGTGCTAAGCAAACACAAATGTGCCGCATCTGCCACTCACCATTCCATTTAAAACAATTACTCTATATCTGTGCATACGATAATGGACGGAGGGGTTTGAGGGTAACCACTCCAATGTACACACAGACAGCAAAATGTGGCTGTAGCTGAGTTGTAATGTTGATATGACAGGGTTCTTTTAAGAGTTTTTCAGGACAGTTTCGGAGCTCAGTGATCAGAAAGTCACAAAGCGAAGCAACATAGTGTGTCAAATTAAACTGTGGCACACTAAGAAGGTCAGATCTTAAACTATAGCGGTCAAAACTCCAACTATGATGGTCTTAGAGGGTCAAAATGCAAACTACTGTGGCCTCAGAAGATCAATGCAGAAACGATGACAGCCTCAGTGGCTCCAAGCACAAACTACTGTGTTCTCAAAAAGCAAGTCGCGACAGGTTCAGAGTCAACACTAACTAGAGCGACTTCAGAGGGTCAAAACTTAACTATAACATCTTAAAAAAACTGAAAACTCAAATTAGATCAGCCCCACAAGTTCAAAACTCAAACTACAGGGCTCCAGAGAGAAAATGCAAACTTCGACAGCCTCAGATCAAAATGCAAAACCAGCTGCGTTAAAAGCTTAAAACTCAAACTACAGTTGCTTCAGAGGGTTGACAATGAAACTAGTGTTGACTTCAAAAGTCAGACTTTAATTTTACAAGCCCATGTGGTTTTACAGATTATATTATTTATCTCAAAACCTTTTGAATTTCAAAGTTTATATACTCTGAGGTTTACGTACAATTAAACTTCAGTTATTATTTTTCTTTTCCAGTACAATTAAGGCAAATTGTTCAATAAATTTTGCAGAATTTGAAGGTGATTTCCAACTGCTCTCGACACTTCCAGGTTTTCCAGCACATGTGAGAAACCTGTTTGAACATTTCCAAACAATTCTCACTCCATCAGATGAGTCATGTACTTACACAAATAGCTGAAGGCTTACAAGTGCTTTACACCGACGCCGCTAGTAAACAATAAAGGTATTTCTACAAAGAGGAATGAGGGGCCGACGCTTCCTGACAATTAGTTTTTATTGTTGTTCACACTGTGAGCCTGGCGAAGTTCTGTTGTTGCCGAGGTGGTATTAGATCAACGCTGTGAATCCTCCACATGACTAAGCCTCCTACATTCCATCCACATCTCGTCTGTGACCAGAAGGTTTTAGTCATGACAGGCACCCAAGTGCACCCCATTACCTCACACGGTGTATGCAAAATCCTTGTCATATCTGCTGCCCACACACCAAGCCGGGCCTACTGCACCTGTCAGATAACATCTGTTCATCTGTCCTCTGTATTTTGTCCTCAACCCCCTCCTCATTCTCACTAACTCCTCTGACAGCACAGTAAAAGCTTTGTTTTAGCCAACACAATAAGATAAGGGCTTCTTTATTTATTCATTCCATTGAGACAAATAAAGCAAGAAAATGAGGTTGTAAAATGACACATAAAAGTTGCAAAAGGTTTGATAGGACAATAGGAATGTCCATATGTGTCCCAGTGATGTCAAACAGCAACAAAAAAACTCATGCACTTCCTCAATGTTCTTTCACAAAACTGTCAAGTAGAATGTTAGCATCTGGGTTGTCAGGATGTCAGATTTTGCTCAGAAATCTGATATTTCCTCCTCCACCCAAGTTCCCAGAAAATACTGGATGATTTGCTGAAGTCTGGCAAGAAAAAGTTATGCCCAAGCTAAAGATACCTTCATATTTTTATAATCACCAATTTTTGTATTTGAGTCTCTGGAGATTTTTCAATGTCCTTCAAAGTGGAGATTTGTAAAAACTAACACAATAAACCTCACTTGTTTGTGTAAATGGGAAAGTGTATATCTAAGACTAATAGCTTTGTTAGCATAAAAAGCTTCTTGTTTTTATCTCTGTTTATTATAGTACAAAATTAATCACAAGTTCATCATTATTAATGGTCTATACACATTAGAAACCAATATATCAGAACATTGCTTTTTCCATAGAGTGCTGGGATACTTGTAAGACGTTGTAATAATTATTTCTTACTTACTTACTTATTACAAAAGATGTTCATGTATGGCCAAACAATACAATAATGTCTAATAATGCTTCGGTTTGTGAGTCTTTGTGTGCACGTCTACCAATTCAAGTGAACAAGGCAACGGCTATAATTATGAAAAGTGGAGAAGGAAAAAAAAGGGAAGTATAACAATAACTCACGAAGCATAAATCAGCCTGAATATATGACTAAAAACACTAAAACGTAACTGGAAATGATCCAAAAAGATGTGCTGAAAAATGATAGTGACCTTGGAGCTGTTGTAAAGGCTGCCAAACAAACCGGACTATTGTGACCAAACCACAATGTCTCCAAATGCAACACAGAATCGGTGCCCAAATGCCTGTTCACAAACACTCGATGTGCACAGGGCTTTCAGTGACTAAATAATGCAGCGTAATGTGATGATATGGTAATTACTCTGTTTCAACAAGCACCATGCAGCCTTGCAAGTGTCCGGACATAAACCGCTGATAATTATATCCACTAGGACGACTCCCAAAAACTGTTTCTTCGAAGAGCTTGTTACTCAAATTGCTTTTTTATTCAGTCCTTGCAGTGTTCATAGCCATAATAGTTAGTTATATTCTCATTAGGGGCACAATACACAGAAAGGTTGCTCTAAAGTATCATGTGAGAAATCGGTGCAAAACTTTTCGGCTCCTCCAGAGCTTCATTCTTACCGAGGGTTTCATCAGCCTTACCTTCGCCATGAAACACACTGCATTTTTTTTTTTTTTTAAAGAACCGCACAGGAATGTATTTATTGAAAGAGCTTAAGAGATTGCATGTGAGCCTGATCTATCTCACAGAACACTAAACCCGTCCAAGATACTTCATCCTCAGTGTTGGAAAATATCTGTACAGAGTTACACTAAACTTCTCTCCATTAAAAACATTAGCATTATTGAGTGGCATTGTGTGCTATTTCACCATTCAAAGCATAATGCTACACTCAAATCAAATGCTAATATCAGTTGGTGTTACCTCCTCGTCCCTGCTGCTGGATCCTGGACATAGCACCATCATCTCCACTTCTCCTTAGCTCCCAGGGAATGTCACTTCTGTCCCGACTGCAACCTGAAGAAGAACAGTTATATTATTCCTGATTATTATTATTATTTTAAGCAGTACATTAAGCTTTTAAAGTGCAAGTTGTCTGCTCTTGATCCAAAATGCAACTGTGACAAAAAAAGTATAAAATTAACAAAAGAAACAATGCTGTTTTGAGCTTCCTCTCACTTTTCTTAGACATGTAAAGAGGTGAATCTAAATTGCTCATAGTAAACGGATGTGAGTGTGAATGGTTGGCTATCATTACATGTCTTTAAGTGTTAGCTAAACTGGCCATAGTCCACGGTGTACACCTCATCTGTGTTAACTTAATTAGACTTGTTTAACTAGATGTAATGTGGAAACTAGCTGTTGTTCATACATTTTTTTTTATAATTTTGCAGTTTCAGTCTGTGGACAGCAGTATTTGTACTCTGACTGTCCAGGTTGTAAACACACACACCCACGTGCACACACAAATACTACCTATAGTCCAAATAAAAGCTTCAAATCTTGGACACATCATCTGTAGGTTTTATGATAATATAATCTATAATCTCATCCATGTTAACAATAAAATGAACTGTAAAATAAAGCTGTTTTAACACAAACAACCGCTGTTATAGTAAGAGGAACTTTGTAAAGGTATATTTTATTATCTATTCTTCAACATACCTAACTTGTGACTACATTGATAACTACAGTATGACTTTCTTCATTGATATTCTCATGTACTTAAACCAGACTACACTGAAAACCCTGTAGTGGGACATGCATTAGCCCAGACAGCTACAGTAAACACCATTTACCTTGACAGTTGATGTACAGACGAGAAGTGAAGGCTGAATATCAATGCGGCTGACCTTGTGACCTCTGACATTTTGGCCCGGCCCACAGGGGTAATACACCAGCACCTAGCAACCAGACCTAAAGGTCAGCAATAAGCAAGACTTATGTAAGCAAAACATGATGTCATTGCAGAGGGTAGGTCTGTGGGGTAAAAATGCAACTGTGGAAGCCAGGTTATGTTGTTATACTCACTATGAATATTCAACTAATGCAGTGTCTGATGATCAATATTATCGATTTACATCTGATATACCGTATACAGATGAGTTGAACTGGGTCAAGGACCGCAGCAGCTTTGCTTGAAGTAATATTAAAGTGTAAACCAGCAGCAGTGACATGGACATTTTTGGAAATATGCATGAAGGACTATAATCACCTGGGGCTTTAAATTGTAAAATACAAAGCTCATAGAACACCTTGTTATTCTCACTTCTTCTTTTATTCTGTCACCTAAAGATAAATAAATGCACTTCAGGGTGTATTAGAACTACTATATGAGGTAGTGCTCTTAAAATTAGCTTTTCTTTTCTCCTAATTAATGTTGGACTGTGGCACTTGAGAATAATGATATTGCATAAGATCCACTAGTGAAGAGTATTATTCCCAATGTATAATTGGACACCATTACCATGTCCGACTCATTTTCATTTTTCCTGGCTCTACATTAAGTCCAATAAAAGTGCCATTAAAACCATGACTTTTATTAATTGAGGAGAAATTAGTCACATTAATAATTCATATGCCACTGCTGCAGGTGGATCATGACTGATTTGTTTGCTTACAAAATGTAGTAAATGAAAGACTTTATGGCGCATGGTAATCATCTTTAGCATGAGGTGTTAAACAGAGAAGAGCAGGATGGTTTGACAAATCTGTAGCTTGCAGCGGTCAATTAAAGCAACTTTTTACATTGAAAATATATAGTCTTATATATAGTCTCTAAATCATTTTAACTTGTCTCTGTCATGAACCCCTTAATTACCATTAGGCTGGCATTATATAATGGACTTTATGATGTACTTACTTGTGAACGTTTTTTAACTTAAAAAAGACTATTTTTTTCTTGTGTTAATGATCTGATGCCAAAGTAATCAAATGTCTTTGTACTCTGAAGATTTTACTGCTTAATTTCAAAGGAAGCTGTTATAGGCCTATATGTCTATGAACTAAGGCTAAGCTAACTTTTTGTGATATTACCACCATGATGAATGAATGTTTATTTACAATAAAAGCTGCCCATTTGCACAAAGGCAAAATAAATAGATAAACAAATAAAAAACAGACAATCTCTTTTTACATTGCCATAAAAAATAAATGGAAAAGAATTGGCGACATGTCGTTGTATTATTCTGTACATGACAGGCTAAATACCAATTTGTTAAATATTTCAATGGTAAAAATGGTCAAATTTATGCCTTTAATTGTCACATCAATCACATTTTTAAAGACATGCCAAGTCGTACTTCTCTTGACAAATGGTGCTAAATAGTCACACTGCTGCTGTTAAAATAGTTATTAAAGGAATGAGAAAGGAACAGTCCGACCGCATTTGGCAGATATACAGACTGCAGTGTAATAGTAAGTTGTAAAGATCATCAGAATCCCATTTTTTTGCTGCCTCTTGTGTTAAATAGCTTTACCTTGAATCCCAGGGAAGGTGACAGTTGAACACCTTGAGAGGGTGTAAATCTTACATACTGTAACTTTGTCCGGCGTGTTTATTAATAAATTGTATTTGTAACTGAAGCGGCGTGCCTTTATGAAGGTATGTTCTGGATGTCTACACCTTTCAGTTTGGAGCGTGATTAATGAAATGCTCGACACTAAACGGAGCAGCGTGTTAATCTGATCTGAGACACACTGCCTTCTCATTTGAAATACAATATGATGCTATCGACAGCGCCACTGATAATCCACCTACACCTACGCTAAAACGAACATTTCAGAGAAAGTAAAGAGGAGTGCTGTGAAATATTGACCGAGGAAGAAGTCTTGAATTAAGAATCGGATTAAAGTTATGGCGAGCTTCATGAATAATGCAGCCGCCGTTTATTTCCCAAGAAGTCAACTGTAAAACATTGTCCCCTCGCCAAGTTTCCTCGCTCTCCTACTCTCTACTTTCATCCTGACCAGTAATGATGGATGGCATCTTAAAGTAAACTAATTAAATGTGAAAAAGAAAATGAATTGTGACAATATTTCATCCCATCAACATCGTAATGGCACAAGTGTCAGACTATTTCTTGCCATCAAAAAATTAAAAGCATAAATCAAACATTCACAGAGGGTAAAATGGGGAGACTGGGTTTGAAAGTTATTGTTTTAACAGGATGACAGAATCATTAGAATCTAATTTATGACCCCAGGGCATAGAGTTTTCTATGATCTAGTGTTGGCATGTGGCTGTAATATCCCTGTCATCGTTTTTGACTCATTCATTCAATGGGCACTGGCAGGAAATGCTCTCATTTCAGTGGCACACTCACTGAGCCGAGTGGCTGCTCGTGTCCGAGGCCCTGCCTGCGGCTAAAGCTAAAGTGATGAGACGAAAATATCATTTATTCTTTAAGAAGTTAAGAGATAGATGAGCATGGCGTAATCCAATTATTACTTTGTGTAGTTCAGAGAGTGTCATTAACGCACAGACTTGTCCTTCCAAGACAAAGATAAGATATTTGACTTCTCTTTTACTTCCCCTCTGTAAACTTCATACTTTCTGCATGCCTTCCATCTTTCTTTTTTTTTCCATCTTTCTTTCCATATTTCTATTCTATCACAAACAGCAGCAACATTAAAAATATTTAGTTTTATCTCAGAGCTTTAATAGCTACTTATAAGTAACCTTCATAAGTGCTATGTGTAAATTTTTCATGTGGATTAGAAATTACCTGCAATAGAAACAGAATGTGCTGAATGTGATTAGATGGATTTGAAATTCTCATGTCTAAGATTATTGTCATGTTTTATTTATACTTTTCACTCTAATGACCATAAAGATGTGCCTTTTAACACTTTTAAACCACACTGACATCTGTTTATCCTCCTCACCTCCCAAAAGTCCAAACAAACATCAACCATGCTTCCACACTGCTAACAAACCAGGTCCATGCTTCAGTTTGGTCTGTTTTGTAAAACTTTCACACCTGACACTTTTGTTTGTTTTGTCTCTTTGTGGCAGGATTTTTCTGTCCTTTTTTCACCTCAGCCGGTCCTCAAAGAGACAGAGTAGAAGGTGGGAGCAGAGACAAGAAATAACAGAGACATGACAGTGCATGACGACTCAACTATAGAAGGACATTTGAGGTGCGCTTGACTCTTCAATCATGAAAACACAAGCCCTTGCTAGTGGCCCTTGTTTGCCTCCAATCCTTTTTCCTCCATCTGTTGTTTCCTTTTCCCTAGTTACCTTCCCTCTGCTCTTCCCTTGTGCGTTTTTGTTCTTTTCTTTCCTTCTGTCCCTTTCTTGCACATTTTCTTCCTTCTTCTAATCCTTCATGGCTTCCTTTTTCGATAATTGCCATTTGAGTACTTTACTGCCATATGAGTACTTTCTTTGATTCTTCTTTTGTCAATATAGTAACATTTGTTCATATTTTACTGTAATTGAAGATATTAAAAGAAAATAGCAAATAATGCTTTAGTAAAGTATTAAGATGTACAGTGTCTCCTTTTGAATAAGTCACTGATAAAATGTCAAATCAACATGTCACTGAAATCTGCAAATCTCAAAGTACTTGTAGCAAAGTTTCACTGAGCACACTTTTATTTTATGTACATTTAGCAATTCAATCCATAAATTACAAAGCTTGACAAATTTCTCATCTCGAAATGGCTGAACAATAAACTGTTGTTGATAGTTTGATTGTAACTGTTCTTGTGCTTTGGTCATTTTTCAAAGAGAACAAGCCTGTCCTGTTCCTGCTCTAATCACTGTTCTGAGAGATTGTTCCATGGCATTAATATTTTCACAGCTCCCCAAGAGACGTGTTGTCACTGAAATGTGGAAGCCATCATTGCTGCTGTGTGAATAGACAGAGTAACACATCAGACGTGGTGCGAAACGCTGTGTGAAAACCTGCTGTTTTCGGAGCCTGTCACACAATCTGACTACATTACATTCAAACCAATACATGCTCTGTGACAGTACAAACATATAACCATTACTGTATCGACACATGAGCGTGATCCTTGGGGCAGTTGTCTGCGTCTGACACCAGCTCTGTCAGAGCCCTCATCTGGCTGCAGTTGATATTCTGTAGTAGCGACACATCTCTGGATAATCCTCCTCTGGATTGGCTGCAGCCGCTCATCACTCAGGCCTGAAGGTCAACACGTGACATGCATCAGTGAAAGAAAATGACCCGTGAGTCAGAAAGAAATGAACATTATACTTACCTCTGTGGACTTACAGTTGATGGACTGATGCTGTGCTCAAGGCTGTGTCCAAACAAATGGATGAAGTCATTACAGTGCATCTAATGAGCTTAAAATTAAAGAAGTAAATGGTTCAATTATGAGAAAATGTATCTAAAATAACAGGAGTTCAGAAAGGTTATGACAATCCCATACCGTAGGCTAATTAATCCAATCCACATGCTATTTCCTGCATTATGATATGCACACAATATGGTTCAGTCTAATGTAATTTTTCCAGAGCATTCTCATGCATTTGCAATGCTTCAGATTTGCTGTATTGTCTTGTGCCTAAATAAGTGACATCTTTGACCATGGTTTAAAATGTTAAAAAGAAACTACAATTTTCCTCATGTTTTGAAAAGATCTGATATTTGTTTCACAGCTACTGTCTTTAAAACAAAAACAAGGGGATTTGATTTTGTTTTGTAATGATCTGAACCTCTGCCTGACGAAATGAGGCGTTTATAACTATAAAACAGTGCACCGAGGTCAGCTTTCTCAATGTAATGTCATAATTCGTGCCTTTAAATGACTTTTTTTTACTATAATTGGTGCTATAATGAAATGAATAATTGCTCCCTCTGTGAAACATATCAAACTTTTCATACACCATAAATTCTGACCTTGAAATTGTTTCCAACAATCGTTCCCAGTAACAGTGTCATTCCACAGTGTGACTCAAACTCCAAAATGCATAGGCCTTATCAGTTATTTCTGGCACAAGCAGCGGCCCGGCCCCCTCCCCACTCCCCTCGAAACTCCTTCTCAATAAATATAGGGTTGACTAAGTTGATATGCCTCTGAGGCGTTTTAAATATTCCCCCCCAAAAAAATATCTATTCATAAAGCGGGGCCTCGTAATTGGCTGATTTATGACCTTTTCACACCACTGAAGCGATTAACTGAAGACATCATTCGCAGCTGTCAGTCAAACTGATTGTTCACATGGAAACGAAACAGCACACGGCCAAAAAAAGGCAGCTGGCTGACTGGAGAATGATGCTTTCAAAAGCCTTTGACTGAAGTGGCCTCTTCTGGAATGTCAGGCCCAATGTAGCTCTGTGTAAGATAACATTTCAGCACATCTCCAGCAGAACGGAGAGGTGTTGTCATTCTCATATGCACCAAGACTGTAATCAGACTATGTTTTGAGTGGGCACACATGAACCCATCGGCGTATAGCAGAGTTTACAAATACATATATACATATATATACATATATATACATGCATGTCTTTGGATGGGGAACACAGAGAGAAGAGCTGGCTGATCAGGGATCATACTCACAACCTTCTTGTTGTGAAAAAGGAGTGCTAACCACTCTGCCAATTCTAAGAAGAAATTCTAAATATACTATGTATGCAACTGCCTTTAAATTCAAGCACCTTGAAATACAGTTAACTTGTCTAACAGTGTTTTGAATAATTTTGACATAATTTTGTAAACAAATAACATAAACTCAAACAAATGAAACTTTCAAATCCAACTTAAATACCACAGGTTGTGATCGGTTGTTTATCACTTTTAAGACCAAATGTTTTAAAAACATTGAAAAACCACAGGATTCAAGAATCTATCATTTGATTTGAATTCTTTCTTGATAAAATTTCTTTCTTTTTTTTAGCCAAAAAGACATGTTTTGTGTTTGTACCTTTGGCCTTATGACAGTGTTTCTCATATTTAGGTCAGGTATGTAAAGGTTTCTATATTGGAAAGGGGAAAAGATCCACAGTCACTCACCACAGCTGTGATGAGCACAAGTGTAGCTGACGTGTGCAGTGTGATCTCTCACAGACACACACTTGTTCACAACTATGTTCTCCACCCAATGGTCCACATGAGACCTATCTGCACACAGCCACCATTTCTCTGGATGTAACGACCCGGCACAAACCATCCGTCTCTATTGGTCGTCACACACGTACCTGTATCTCCAGGGCCTTCCTTTGGTAGAAACACAAGAAAAACAACTCCCTGCTAATTGGTTAGTCCTATTGAGTGTGTTCATGCGTGACTTTTGAGAAACTTAAAGTCTTTAAAAGTGATTGGACAGAACTGGTTCCAGCAGGTCATTGCTTTGTATTAAGAAACCTATCGAGCGAGCCCTGTTTCTTGTAATAAAAGGCCTGCAATGTGAAGGCCAGGACAGAATAACTTATTCCAACAAGCATACCTTTTAAATATGCCATTATTATTGAACTATGTAAGAAATATTTATAATCTGTTAGTTCTACTTCAAGAAATAGCAAGGTCCACCTGGCTAGCAGGGGGCTTTTCCCCCAGTTCCTTGGGGCTTGCAGCCTCTCGGTCTAATTACCAGAGATAATGGAGGGTGAAGCTAAATGGCACTGATGGGGTCCAGCAGAAGGTTATTAGGTGTCCTCATTAGCGGGCGATTGAAGTGCGAGCAGGTTTTAAAGTCTTATTCTGATCCTGATGGATGGTGGTCCACTGAGTGCCGGAGCAGGTGGGATTCAGGCACCGGGGACGAGGAGAAAGAACATTGTGATTAGTGTTAGCAATCAATTTAGCACATTATGAAGATGATGGCTTTGTGTGTAACAGGAGTGTTGTCTGTGTTAGTATCTATTTGAGTTATGCTGGCTTCACAGGACATCTTTGCTCCGGGGAAATGGAGCATTTTGGATGGACTTCGTACAGTGGTGCCTTTTGGCTCAGACTTAAAACAGAGCTTATTATTTCAGTTGGTAACAAACAAGTTATATTTCCACGTTGAGAAAAGAAGTGCAACCCTAGTAAATGCTTTAAGTCTGATTGTAGACTGTTTTTTTTTTATTAATTTATTTGAAAATGTTAGCCAAAAGTTGATTGGAAAATTGAATGACTGAATGAAAGAGTTGGCTCTAAAATGTAAGGATGCTAGTTCTTAGAGACACAGCAGGGTGGGCCCAGGACAGATGTGATATTCCCTGGGAGCTGGGTGGGTGGAGGAGGCTGCAGCAAAGTGATTGGTATCCAACTCTCATTTTTCTTCCAGATGGAGACAGGTTTAGTTAACTTCTGCTCTGCTCCAAGGTGATGGTTTAGTAAAGTTTAATTTTAAAGTTTTATTTTATACTAAGATGTCAACTTTTCTAATTGTCTCTATTTATTACTTAAATCATTCTTATTGCTTACATGCTGTCAACTGTAAAGTAAAGCACAATGTAGTCAAATCAATGTATTTCCATTTTATTGTATTACTCATAGTAGCTCAGACACGTGTATATACAAATACAGATAATTTTTTGTAATTTTTTGTCATTTATATACTGTAAAAGAGCAGGTTCGAAACACCCCCCACTGATGGCAAAGTGGGAGTGGGGTTTTAAAGTTGAAAAAAAAAAAAGAAGAAGAAGAAGTAACAGCGGGTGGTGTGTGGTGGAGGTTATACAAGCACGAGAAGAATGGCACACTATGGGTGCACAAAATGAAGTGGCTCATCAGCAAAAGGGGAGCGAGGACTGGGGTAAAAGAGGCTTTGCCCTTTGAGCACAGGACCGGGTTTGGATGATGGGCATCACCCCACTAACAGTCCGCTGTCGGATTTGGTGGAAAGGGGGGCGTGCTAATCCTTGAACTGTGCCCAGGACGGACATATACCATAGGGACAAGTAGTCGAGGGTTGTTAAAAAGAGGGAGAAAGTGAAGGGCCCCGTTGTAGCCTCTTGGACGCCAGCAGCCGTTGAGTGTAAAAGCACAATGGCAGAAAGCATCTAGTACACAATCATGGCTGCCAGGGTTGAGGCTCGAGGGCTAAGGCATGGGAAACACTCTTCGTTGCCAAAGAGGGTTGCCGCTTCCCATTCACTGCGGCAACAGCAAATGAGACACACACACAAGAAATTCAAAGGTCTCACATGTTTTTTTTTGTTTTGTTTTTTTTTAAATCCACACACTGATGTATACGCTCCCATAGGCCTTCGCTTGGGAGAGAACAATGAATACTCAGAAAAGACAGACTGCAACTACATGGGATGCATTTAGTAGATGGGTACAGAAAGAGTCATTCGTAAGAAAATAACTACAAATGGCCAACCCCCCACTGGAACTTTACAACAATGGTTCGTGTTATGTACATTTGTCTTCGGTCACTACACCGCTTCATGACATCACTCAAATGGGGATGCAAAAAAACACACACGACATGAAAGTGATCCAAAAAAAACTAACGTGAAAACCAAAGGAAAAGAAAAAAACACTTCTTTTTTTTGTTTAAACTCTTTAACATGTCATCAAGTTCATGCGCATGCCACAAAATGAAACTGGCAAGATCCTTCCGTTAAAAAGCCAACTGAGTCCACTCTTGGCGAAGCTTTGAGCCGACCAACATGCTTCCAAACACTGAAGGCAAACAAGCAGAAAGTCCCGAGTGTCTTTCCAAGGCAGGATCCTTTCGTGAAGAGATGGCGGAGGTTGGTGACGGGTTTGAAACATGGAACAGGTGAGCCCCTCGTCGGCTAATGTCCAACCGTCTGCACAATGCGGCGTGTGCAGCTCCTACAAGTTACCATTTCAAGATAGCTCATTAAAGTTTATTAGGCATTGAGGATATACCATGTTCGTTTTTTAGAAAAGACATAAGAACCAAATTAATACTTTAATATCAAACACTATTTACATCAAGAACTTCTCCTAATAATAATAGTCATAATCATAACAATAATAATTATACAGTTTTAACAATGATGTGTCTCATTTTTTCTTTTGTCCTCCAGAAAGGTACAAAACAGATACTAACCTAACACTACATGTTTTATGGTTGACTACCTCAGGATACACGGTATCCACTTAAAAAGTTGATCCTCATTTCCCAGTTTAAAGTGTGTACAGAATAAACCGTGGTGATATTAGCAATAATGACAAATAGTAGTATTGGTAATCATAAGAGAGTACAATTGAAGCTGGCTTCCAAGTGTTAAGCTGCTGACAAGCGTCCATTTTGATTTCGATGCGTTCCCTGTGGTGTTCTCCTGAAAATTAGTACCTCATTAAATGGGCTCATCTACTATTACCGACCCCACAGCTGAGCCGCTATTCCGCTGTGATAGCATTGTTAGCGCAGAGCAAAAAACAAACAGCAAAAGTTGAAGGCAGTCCTTTGTTAAGAAAATGTCAAAAAAGGCAGCTAGACAAAAAAAAAAAAAAAAAATCAAAAAACAGTGCTTGCCTTTGAATGGTGCTGAATAATGTTTGTGGCTAAATGATCTGTTTCTTCTAATGGGCTTTAGTTTGGTTAAGTTAGGCACTCGAGTCGCACTACTTCTTCATGTGTCTGTGTGTGTCTCTTCTTTCGATCTCCTTCACTCAACGATTCTCTCGAACTGCAAGGTCATTGGTGCTTTCCGACCCCCCATGGTGGAAATCTACACCCCCCCTCCCGAGACCCCCCAAGCCTTCCACCATCTATTTTTAATACCAGAAATAACTCCCCCTTGCCGCAACATGGGGTCCGAATGCCTGTCATTTTGAACCTCATTAAAGAGTCACTTAAACCGGTAACACTAGGAGCCGAAGGTGGACATGCGATTGCTCTTGTGCTCCTTTTCTCATTCGGTTACGTAATTTCTGTCTCCCTTCTGCAAAACCAATGGACGACCTCACTCCCTCATGAAGTCTGACTGTGAAAAAAGGTGGTTCATTTCACTACGTTCAGTCCAGTTTTTGTCTTATTTTGTTAACTCAGTGGGGAGATGAATAAAAGATCATTAAAACACAGTGTATTCCTTTCAATTTAAGTGCTATCATAAAACTGACCACACTACATAAAGCTAAAAATGCTAAACATCGCCCTACACAAAAGAATATTTTGTGAATGCTGCACTTCTTGTACTGAATCTGACGACTAACAACTAATATATTACAAACTAATGACGAGTTCTATTGTTTTCTGCTTGTCTTTATTAAAAATAGCTTGTGTTTTTGGCTGTTATCTCTATCCAATAGTACAAAAAAAGCAAATATACAGTGTCTGCGATGTCGTATAATTTAATGGCTTAGAAAAATATAAAGTGTCCAATTAAGTGTTTAACCGTCAAAGGATGCAAATGTTTACAAAGTGTTAATATCGACTCCAGTGGAACACGGAGAACAACAGCTCGGTAAACACTGGCTAAAATGAATGTGACAGACGCCGTGAAATTGTGTGATCAGCTTTCAAAAGGTATCGATCCTTCATCTCGACTGCAGCTCACAGAATGCTTGCCGAGACAGTTTACAAGACCGGGTTTGCTCGACACCATTCATTTCAAGCGCTAAAAAGAAGCTTATCATCCTACACATACACGCTTTCAATTCAAGAGACAACTGAGCACAAGTTTTGCATCTCTTAAGGTGCATGTCTTTCAGTGCTGCGGTCCAATCCGTGACCTCGGCTCAAAGCCATTATTCTTTTCAATTCTTTGTGCTGCGCTGGCTGGTGAAATGGAGGTGCAAAAATAGCCTCTCATGGCCGGCAGCAGGTTTCCATCAAATGTTTATGAAAGGCTTTTTGAGAGGTCTCGGGACAACATTTTATTGTGTATGTACAGGCATTTTTAAGAGCTAAAATCTGAACATCCCTACGGAGTAACACTGCTACTGTATACATGTTTGAAAATCCTCTACGGCTATGGTTTGTTGTGTGTGTGTTTGTGTTGTACTGTTGTATGAAAACAACGTCAGTGCTGCAGCGACAAAAAAATAAAAAGTAAAGGGATGTCAAAAAGTCACGGGAAAATAAGAATCACTAAGTGTCAAAAAATGGAATTTGGCATCTTAGTTTGAAGGTTTAAGAGGGGGAACTGTCTCTCCCGCTTCCAACTTTGACAAACGGAGAAAAGACCACTTAAATATCTTTTTGTTGGAAAAAATAGAGGGTTCCTCGAGAAGCCTGTTCTGACTTCCGATCAAGCCGACACGCTCCACCCAAATCCCGCCCCCTTTCCCTGCAGATTCAGGCCACGCTAGGTGTAGTTTCCCCTCCAGGAACTGAGGGAGGCGCTATAAAGTGTAGAGAGCTGCTAGGCACGCCAGCAACACAGCCAAGAGGGGAGGGGATTTCTGGAGATGTGACCCAGCGTTCGTTTCTTCGCTTCGAGACGGCTCGGCGGATTCATGGCTGGTGTCGTCTGCAAAGAAGATAGCAACAATAAGGCTTTGTAATACAACGTTTATGCATGAACAGATTGGCAATCCTCAAAGTGGATAGTTAATTAATAATGGGTGATGTATTTGATGTGAAAATTACAATGCCACATAAGTGAAGTCTGAGTTGCCACATGAACTTGGGTTGCTATTTAATGCTTCTAATTTCTTGGTCAGAAACATTTTTGAATTATTCAGTTCCCAGGTGGAGGTGTTTCCTGTGTCTGCCTCAGAGTGGCATCAGTCTCTGCACCATGGAAGAGCACCTAAAGCATGCACAGCCCAAAAAGTGGATAAGACGATACAAACTACAGATTTGGTGAGAAGTAGTTTGGTAGTGGTGGAAGAACTTCACCAAATATGCTTCTGTTTAGAGGCATGTGCAAGATGAAAGACAGCCGTAGTAATTCAAGCCGTGGCCTAGAGTGCAAGAGCTGAGAGCAAGAAAATGCAGAGAAAAAACCAAGCAAATAGTGCATCATGCAAGCAACAGATATTACAACCAGCAATAAATTAGAAATGCGAGCCCTGCAGGTGTTTCTAATATGAAAGTTATTGTCAAATGATCACACCTTCTATTAGGTGAAATTGCTTCTGTTCAGGCCTGGCTTTAATACGTGTCCTAATTAGATCCCAAGTGGCTGTACAATCATTTTCATGTGTGAACACTGTCAGTGGTGGCCTCAGACTGTGATTGGATCCCAACAGACCTTCAGGTGCTTGTTCAAGGAGGGCCTTATTGGGGATTTTTTAGAGTTGCCATAAATTGGTTCCATATAAATAAAGTTGAACTAAGGTTGCACCTATCTAGCTTTACATGCCTTTTGATAAGTGTGTGTGTTAAAAATGCATGTGTAAATCTACAGATGCCTACAGGAAGAAAGCAAACGTTGCAATGATTCAAAGAGAAACACAGACTGAAGGTTTGGCAACAGTACAATATGAAACATGCATGCTAACAATAAGGAATGACATTTGCAAAACCCCTCTATAATATAATATAATATTGTCTTGGTGGCTTGTACAGGGACATGCATCCAAAGTCCAACAATTGCAACAGATGACGACCAAAGGTCACATCATTTTCAATCATGACAGACATTACAGGAGAACAGTAACAGGCAGCATGTGGACGGACAGGTCAGCTTACACACAAACAGCATAAAAAGGAAAAGGGACAGGGCAAGACACATGTTCAGACGTAAAGAATCAAAAAAGCAAGAAGCCATACTAACCTCGTGGTTCTAATGTATTGTCTACTTTGTCGTTTACGTCAAAAACGCGGTCATGTACACCTATAGTTTTGATACAGGTGTCTACAACAGAGAATAGGGAAAATAAGAGATCGTTAGAGGCCAAATAGGTTAGTGACATTTGAAGTTCCCCATTCCCACCCATGTTTCCTAAAATTAAACATTACAAGCAACAAAGCTCATGGCAACATTCAGATAAGGTATGAATCAATCATCCTTTTCATGTTCAAATAACATTTTCTTTGCTGTGTGATATATGAAACCTGAGGTAATCAGAGAAGTAGACTTAAACTGTTTGGACTTCATGCACTTTATGAGGTACTATAGCATTACAAAGCCTCGAGTTGTATGCAAACACTTACTTGATGGTCGGACGAAAACTTTGAGCTTCAGGCATGTTTTCCTCCCGTTCTCTGCGATGGTGGACGCTGGAAAACACACAACAGGTAAATAAGATGTTAGTATAATGATGTTACATGTCTGTCACATGATCTAAACAATGACAAAACACATAACATCCGAAACAATGCAAGATTGTTGTAGACAGCAGTTAAATGTGAGGCATTTTATCAAGGGAAAGTTCTGTAATACTTTCAAATGGATTTTGTGGGGTTAGTCATGGTGCTTGCAGAATTACTTTCATAAAGTATTTACAGATGTGTTCTCTGGGGAAACTAGAATCTTTGATATAGCTAAATGCAGACCAGGGAAATGTGCAGTGCGGGGGCCAAATGCGGCCTTAGGGCTGAGTGTGCCAGGACCACATAGGGTCAGTCTATACGGCAATAGAAGTGAAATTTCTAAAAGAATGGTTTATTCCAGTAAAACAGTGTAACTCTGGGAACACCCTGTTTTGCAATGCAGCGTGGATGGCTTGTTCTCAGACTGGTTTTTAGAGACGATTACAGTGTCATTAACAACCTGTTGATCCAGATCAAAAGGCATACAGTTCAGCCGTAGAATGAAAGTTAATAAAATGCACATGTTTTTATCCTACAACATTAAAACGATGTTGAGGTGGAGCGTTACACTAGAAACACTTCACATCAGCATTTCTAGTTCTAGCAGATTCAAGTACTTACTTTAGTAAAATAAGATGTAACAGTTTAGTTTAGACATAACAGTTCACAGGATGTTTTCAATACTACATATTTATACAGTATGAAGAGGGCTATTGCAGTCACTGACTTTAGTTATCGATAGATTGTAGTCTGTCTATTTTGTTAGGTAACCAGTTGTTGTAATATTGGGCTTGACAGTGGCATAAAAAAAAGAAAATATGAGGCAAACACTCTTTAAGTGCCAAGGAATAGTCACACAATCTTAAACATTACAAACATGGACAGACTCAAGACCTTTACTCTATAATAGGAATTACTCAAAACTGCTGTAATGGCCAGGCACTAATGCTGCCCATAGGAAAAACTAATTGACCACCTCTAGTTTAAATGTTCCAACCAACACATTGTTTACCATTATTTTAAATGTACAGCCCTCAGTGGTCCTTATGGGACACAGTAAGGGTGTATGTGCTGCATGTGTATATGGGCTGTGGTTACTTCCAAGAAATAGATCCCTTCCTGTCAAGCCCACGGGGTGTGAATCTCTGAGAGTTAGCTACCAAAGAGCTTGTATCTCATGCCCTAAAAATAACCCACATGGACGGAGTGTGTGTGTTTGTGTCTGGCTGAGCACTAATGGCGTTGCAGAGGGGCACCAGGTGCTGTCTCCTGCAGACAAGGGATAGGGGTCAAACACATGTCACAGAACACAGCGCTGGCTATTATATACATCCATCACCGCAATACTTCTTTATGGTCATCTCATGCAGAGACAAGTGTAGTCTTTTCCCACTATTGACATGTATTAATGGCATTTATTGTCAACTAGTTTTCATTTCTGCTCTCTTTTCCAGCTCCAAAGGGACTATAATGGCACTAAACTGTCTTCTGGGCATCGTTTTATATGACTTTTGTGGATCATTCTACGGCTGATGCAATGAAGCCAAGCATTTCCAAAGGCTACCATTTGGGATCTGTCAACTCCTCTCTAGTGAACCTTTACCTAACCCCTCCCCGAGCTGCACCCGCTCCAGCTGTGTCGCCCGCTCTCGTCTGTCAGCATGTGCATATCCATTCATCAAAACTTAACTGACGGGCCTCATCATGTGTGCAGTGAGGGGATATCGAAACTCAGACCCCTATAAATTTAGTTCCATTAAATGTTTCAGCAAATGGTGGATGTGTTTCAGGCAGAGAATTTATGGGCTTCCATGCGTGCTTGAAATCCTTGAAAATGTTTTGATTGAAATACTGTCCTTTCAAAATGTAAAAAGTGCTGTCTCACCTGGTAGAATGCATATACAATCACTATCTCATTCTCTGTCAGTAAAGGCACTAAAGCGCAAGATGTATAAATGGTTTAATGCCATGATATAGATGTAATATAGATGTTTGGATATCTATGTTTGATTTTAGAGCCTAGATGACTCTTTGTCCACATTTTCCTGTGTGCTGTTCTATATTCCTCTGCACCAGCAATATCCTTGCATCTACATCTTGTTCAATCAGTAAAAAAGGCTGTCTTTGTAGCCAGAGGATGTGTTCATTAAGAAAAGCATTGACTAATAAGTAAAAAGGGTGAGAACAGATTGAACTCTCCATTGCTGCATTTTGCACACTCTTTTTTCTCGATTTTGATCCCGAGATCCAGATGCATTTGATGTGTCTTATCAAATGCATAGTGCGTGCTCTTTCAGTCATTTTCATTTCGCGGTGCCTCTGCAGCTCATCAACGCTCTGTTTCCAGCTGCCTTCATTCTTCCTCTACCCTCTCGACCTTGCCGTTACCGCTTTAATGTCGCCGCTTCATCAGCCGTTATCTGTTTCTTAGTCATGTGTCAGCGGCGAATGACTTGTGATCAGATGCTCTTTTTCGCAGCTCAAATTCAACAGATGAGAAGAGAGTCGCTGAGAGAGAGAGGGCCTTATTATGTCAGTGTGGAGGCAGCCATGACACGCTAATGAACCCTAGCCACTGTCATTCTCCCACTCGGGCACATACACACCAATGCCCACACAATTTATGTCACTCCTCTCACCGCCGCGCTCTTCTTTAAGCTTTCAGCGTTTGATGGCCAAACACACACAGACACACACAGACACACACATATGAGCACTATCTCCAGATGTCTTATCTTCATCGTTGTTGTGGGCTGAGCTGAGTCACAGCCATCGACACCAGCCACTTAGCCAAAGGCAACAGCTGATCATTACAGAAGTATGGGGCTGATGGAAATGGCACGGAGCATGTAGGAGCCCGGTGCATGATGGGGTAAAGCTGTTGGGATGTTTATAAGACGGGACTTAATGCACCAGCCCACTCCTACAAAAGAGAAATGCATGTTCGAGCAAGTGTTAGCATGTGTTCCAAGTGTATTACCATATACAGTCAATATAGCAGCCCAACACACTGCAAGGTCAATATTTAGTGGTGAAAGATGACATAGTTTATGGAGCAAGAAGTGATGCCATATTTGTCAGATTTGTCAAAAAATATAAATGTAAGCATGTGAGTGATGCTAACAGTATGTAAAGTACCTCCACACCCTAAAGTTAGTGAGAAACATTGTGGATCACTAAGAGTACTCTTTTCCATGGTCAAGGTACAAAGTCATGGTTAAATACTACTTCTGTGCTACATTCAGTCCTAAACTGTCATTTACTCACTATTGGAAATGATAAAGTTTATGGGGCTAGTCAGAGGTAAGGAAGCATGATGCATGATGGTATCAAATTTATTTACATGTATATAATGATTTGTGTGTAGCAGAACAAGGGTCTTAAACTTTAAAAAAAATCCACTTAATGAACTTTTCACTCCAGTCAAAGTCCAAAGTCTTGGTTTCTTGCTGGTTTAGTGCTACATGTAGTCCAGGTATTGTCTCAGGTTTATTAATACGTCTGATGTAAGGAAGTGAGCTGTGTGGTGGTCACAAAGTCATCCAGGACCAATGTGTGTAGTTTTGTGATACTTCATTAAAAGTTTGTGGACTTTCTCTGGTTCAATCTTGGTTTAGTACTGGTTCAGATTTTGTCCCAGTAAAATGTAGTACCCATTCCTAAACTGTGATTAAAGAGCAGTCCACATTTTTTCTGATAAAGTGAGACCAAATACAATGTATAAAGCTTTAATCTATTGTTAATTTGATTAAAGTCTGGGTGTTGCTACCATGCTGCCGTTAACTGATGTTTATACCCTATACATTCTTGAGTGATCCAGAGCAAACACTGGACTTTTATTCCTTTCTTGGTAGCACAGTGTGTTTGACGTGGATCCCTCCGCCCGAGCCCAGAGCGTCCATACCAGAGGCTGTTTGTTTTGGATTAACATGCTGCAGAGGGCCAGCTTATTGTTCTTTTAGGCTGGAACATCAACACCTGCTATTCTGGTTCCCATCAGGCCCACAGCCTCAACCATCAATCTATCCAGCCCAGGCAAGTGGTCGCTTTGAAGGACAGAGGCCCTGAAAAGATGTCCCAGAGACAGGGAGGGGGGCCAGACCGGGGTCAAGTTACTCCTCGGAGCCCGCTTCCCTGACTGGTAATGGCTGGTCCCCTCAGTACACTGCATTATGCATCAGCATTAAGGCAAATGGAATGAAGCAGAATCCAATTACGGAAGAACAAACAGGTGGGCTCAGCGCGGCTTAGGCACAGTATTGTTTCAATCACAGCTCAAGCCAAGCTTTATTGCAACTGTAATGTTATCTGGAAAACACATTTCCTTTGTCTTTCAATGGACAATTCAACAGCACATTCCAGACGTGAGGACATAAAACCATGTGTCTGGACTGATAGGGCGCTAAAAGCTAAGTTTAGGTTGAGTATATTCCATAGATAATATCATGGTAGGAAATTGATTTTCTAGTCGTCATTCAGAAGGAATAATGGCTCTGCTGTAAGAGAATACTTCAGGGTCACTCAGCACATTACTAAAAGAAGCCATTTTTTAACATTAAATCTGCTGCCATTTGGGATATTCTTACATGGTGTGTGCTCGCCAACATTTGGATGTTTGGCAGTATCATAACAGCCAAAAGACTCGGGGCACTGCTGCTGATTGGCGAGCAATAACACACTAACGGGCAAAAATAATTAGTTTTTATTTCTCTAAACTTTATTTTTACATTGTCATCTGTCAGTAACACTTAACTATATTACCTCTAATTCTAAGAGAAACCCAGCCTGAACCAACACAAACTTCATTAGCAAAAAACTCTAAACAAGATTTATTTCTGTAAATCATCAACAGTCTAGTTTGCCATAATGTAAATACACATGTAGCTGCAGTGTTTCTAGTCTAGGTCTCCAGCTGGTCTTAATAATGTTGCTCTAATCCTTTGATCCCTGCTTATTTGTTCGGATGGAACGGGTTAAACAGTGTGCCCTGCAATGCTGCATGCTCACTAAGCAGTCGTGGTGAGCTAATTTTACCAGCCTACTGAAGAAACAGCCTTTAGGCCTTTTAATTTACTCAGACAACTCACATGGGTTACTATGTATAAACAGTGTGTAGAGCCAGAGTTTAGACAGAAAACCAGAAGAGACACAAAGACAAATGCAGTGTATAATACAATGCTCATGTTGCATGACTTTGTAGAACCTTGTGCATCTGCTATTCTGTGACACTAATTAGACATTTAGCATCCAGGACATTTTCCTCTGTGCTGAAATCACAACTGGGATTCATTAATACTTCTCCTTTTGTTTTCTTACTGTCCAACATGATCATTTTAATGCTTACAATCTGACAGCTGCAGTACAAAAAAAAAAAAAAAGCCTTTATACAATGTCCTTTTGCAAAACGACCTTCACATCAGTCACAGAAGTGTAAATAGAGAATATAGAAATGTACTGCACTGTATTAAGGAAGGACTTTTTCTCAAATCTGTGCCTGTGCAGAAGGAGCAGACTTTCCACTAAAGAGGCCCATTAAGCAGATGCTACGACATTGAGCGCACAATGGGAGGGAAGTGGAAGATATTTCGATGGAGCTATGAAGGAGGAGGATTTGTAAATTGTCGCCATTCAGAAGTGTCCTTTGAGCCTTGGCCAAAAGTCACTACGAATTATGACTAACAGCAATTTTAGGCCAGTATACACGAAGCACAATTATTAAACGAAATTATGTTCTTTTGGAAACTAAAGACACGTTTGGACTGGAGTTGTAGAGCATGAGTCGGGTGGTGCTTTTACAGTCATTCCTGTTGTCAAAAGGGGTTACAAAGGGTCTCAGGTAATTCCTATGTAGCAGATGTCGCTCTCATTCACACAGGACCTGTCTCTTTAGTTGATATCCGAACCAAACCGTGCCATACTAACCTTTATCGTGTGTCTCAAGTCATCATCTGAGTAATGTCTTCCCTCTCAAAGAACAATAAACCTGATGAACTTGATTTGTGCTATTCAAATCCATCCATCTGATAATATATTACACAACGTAATGGTGTTTAATGAGTGCTTTTTGAGTATTTTCCACCATAAGTGCCTCAGTAGCCACCCTCTGAATCACTGAGAAAATGGTGGGTGTGTTCTAACAGCAAGGAAAGTACAAACAAATGAATGAACAATAACCAATTAACTATAATGACTAATGCACTCAGTTAATAATATATGTGTTAATAGTTTAATGGCCTGGGATAATACGTCCTTGGCTTGACCATACTAAATCTTAATCAGCAGCGAAGGAGGCCTGTTTGATGCATGAGTCATGAGGCAACGAGGGGGAACTTTGTGGCCCTTGAGTTCCTTCCTTGTCCTATTTTCTTTTGATCTCAGCGAAACCATTTTCCACAGACAAAGTGATGACTACTTTATTGCCGGTCAAACACAAATAACTTGATTAGAAACTTTTTGACCACCTCACTTTGCGCTCTTTGGCCTGTCAACACATGACTTAACCCTGGGCTAATAATAGTCTGGTTATTGAGCTAACATGGAGGGTGACATGCTGGTTTATTTTTAAAAGGTGACCTATGGTCCTCCACTTGTCTTGGTCGCAACAATAAAAGCTAGACTTTTTCACTGCAAATTGGTCAGTGAGAAATGAACACAATGACTCCTTGTATAAGTGCACTACTTTTAGTATTAGTTTAAAATAATACTTTACTCACAGTGCTTGGTTTTCATTGGGCAGTGTGGGAGTTAAATGTTCACATGTTCATGGTTCAAATTACTCATTATGGAGTTGTTAGAACACCACCTTGTGTTACTCAGTGACAGTCAGTACTGATACAATACCAACTTTGTTTGCCTTTTATTGATGGAGACAGTAGACAGACAGGAAAAGGGAGTAAAAAGGGGGAATGACATTGAGCATTTTCCAGCATCAATGTGTTTTCATATAAAACCAAAGTCAAGTGAAATTTCAAAACTGTCCATACATTTAACAGCAACTTAAACTTTTATTTTTGAGGTAGTGGATTTAACTTCTATCCATCATGAATAATGTTTACTATTCATTAACTTCATTCCTGAAGCTGCTAGTATAGAATTTACTGTATATGCTGCTGTAAGAAACAGAAGACGAGGAAAACAAGAGTTAAGAGCTCTGTCCTGTTATATCACTTTTAACCACTAGATGGAGTTGAGAGTTAGTGCATACTCTGTTCCATATTAGTACCCACCTCCACTAATCATTTTAACAAACTGTCAAACAGTGATCTTTGTAATTTGGCTTTTAATCCAGTTTGAGGTTGCCATGTTTTCTTTTTCTTTAGCATTTTCTTGACAGTTTAAACTATTGAGCTCATTTTATTATTCTACTGCTGTTTTCTTTTGTTTTCAGACTGCTGTTAAATTACATTGCTTTTAGCTGCAAGGACTGTAAGACTGTAAAGCACTTTGTCACAACCTCTGTTTGTTTTTAAATGTGCTATATGAATAAAATGCCTGTTGTTTCATTCAAATTCAATGACATTAATCCACAAAGCAAAGTTTATAAAAGGTCACTTCTTTGTCTTTGACTTGAAAAAGTGTTTCCAATTTGCAGTTTGCAGTCTCACCTCAAGAATATTTGGCCAAACTTGAGAACATTCAACATTCTTTTCTCAAATCCCATTTTTAATCTAATACTTTGACTTGGGCCATCGCCTCCTTTCTTTTTTCACATTTCTCCACTATTAAAGACAAAATATCTTCAAAAAATCATCCAATATGTGTAAATGGTTTAGACTAAAGATGGAAAAATGTGTCCAGTTGTATTTTTAACACACTACACAGTAATTTGTTGAATGTGGTGGCGAGTACTGCTCCACTTTCTCCAATAAATGCTCAAAAATCAACATCTGCAAATCCCATTGAACGTGATTAACATCATTTTCCATACTCAACAGACCATTCACTGACCCCTCATGGCCCATATACAGGCACTTCCTTCATTATGTTTTGCCAATAATTTATGCTGGCTTTTCCTTCAATCCATCACCAGCCGGCAGGCATTAAGTGTACATTTGTGCCCAATGTAGATGGTGAAATATGCAGAATGAATAAAAAAGGACAAAAGAAGTGTGTATTAAGGTGGTATTGTCCTAAAATCTCACAAGATGGATGAATAGGCCAAACTTAAAATGATGAAACGATGTAGGAACCAAAGGAGAGGGAGGCGTGGAATGTCGATCCATCTATCAGGATTACAATAATGCAGTCCAGATGGTATGTACTGTATCGGTGTGGCTTTGCTATACATCTGTGTATGCATGGTGTGTGCGTGTAGCTTTCTGTCACATTACTCTATGTTACTGGATCATTGCTGAACACCGATGACAGCCTTGATTTTTCATGTGAATGGATGAAAGCGCTGAGTTATGATGGTGTCCATATGCAGGTTCCCTCCTTACACCGCAAATAGAACAGTCCTAGCTCTTTATCATTATTAGCAAGCCTTTCCAGAGAGCTCCAACAAAAATACATACAGCATCCCCGTGCATCTATTTCATTTGTCCATTAATGCCATTTTCCCGTTTCCTGCCTGCGCCGCTATCTCTACTCCTTTCTCCTCTTGAGAGCTGGTGCATCACAGGATTTATGATCCATCAGAAAGGGGCTAGTCTGTGGCTTGGAGAGTATGTTTAAGCTTTGAATCAAAAGTTCAATATGAGATCTTGCCTTATGAATATAAAATGCTTTTTCTTGCATGTTAGCTTGGTATTTATGATAAATCTTGTGTCACATTATGCTTATGCCCTGCAGGCCTATGGCGAGTGACTGAGGAGCCAAATGTTTTGCATTTTGTGATCTAACATGAGTAGATTCGGTGCCCATAGTCTGGGTGTTTCCAGCCATTTTAGCCTCTTCAGTATTCCCTATCACAGTGGGATATGTTCTTCATTTTAACTCTTCATCTTCACCTGCAGTGTGATGTCGTTCTAACAGGTAACAATCAGAGTCGCTCAGTTTACCAAAAATCGAAGGGCATTTACTGGAGCATGTGGCATTATAGGGATGAGAACACCCCATGATAAAACTGCCCAAAACTTTTACTTCCAAAACATCTTTAATCTTTTAAATTAATCTACTTGTTCCTATTTAACAGTATTCTGACTTTTGCTTGTGTGAACCAAAGACTACTTTCCACTATGGCAGACAAGTTCAACTGAATTACACTGGCTTGCTGTTTTGCTCACTTATTCACTTGTCTAATAATAGGATGCTAACTGATTAGCCACTTCCTCTGTGATATTTGTGTGACACTGTCTCAATTGACCTTGTGTCCCATTTAGAATAGGCAAGAAAAACAGCAAATAAGGAAGCCATTTTCATCTTTTTCAGTGTGTTCTTGCATTTTTTTAAATGATAAACCACATTTGTGTTGAAAAATAAAACAGAAAGAACACAAAGAATTCACAAAAGCAAACAGACCTAAAAACCCTGTAGCACCGTAGCTCTGTTGTCTCTTTGTACATCTCACATCTGTTACTACAACTTAAATAGACTCAACAGACTCGAGTCAGATTAATCTAGAACTTCTTCGAGCTCCATAAGCTGTAATGACCCTTCAAGGCCTTAGCTGCATAGATATTTTTATAAATACATGTTTTTCTCTGCATTTGGACCTCTTGTTTCTTAAAGAGACTTGTAAACATAAAACTCTGCCAGTGATGTCGATGCTGTGTCGTTTAAATGAGCGTGGACATATCCATGTTTTTTTTGCTAGTGCTAGTTACGTACATTGTTTCGGGTCTGTCTAAGAGAGTGTGGTTTATCCTTTACTAGAGGTCTGCTCATTTTAAGGATTTTAGCAGATATGCAAACCACTCTAGTGTGGGAAGACATATTTTTGGAGAGATAAAATATTTCTGTAATATGTATGTGACATATAAAGAAGGAATTTAGGTACATCATCGAAATATAAACGACAATGTACAAATTAAATGTAATAATGTATCTTGAGTGTAACCAGATAAAGGGCAAAATAGCATCTTTTCAGAGTCAACTTAATGATACACTGGCCTCACATCTGATACGCTATAACTCTACGAGCTCATCTCTTACAGCGAGCAGACGCTGATATTGGATTTCTGCCCTGTTCCGATTAAAATCACTCAAATACAAGATTGTGTCCATATTAGAAAACATGCTAGCGTCGGCATTCTGCGAGATGGGTTTTGCTCGAACCACGGATGCACAGTGAACTTTGACCTGGCGAGTGCTCGTGCTGTCCTCGCTCATCGGCTGCATATGTCAAAGAGACAGACACTTACATTAAGCCGTAACTCACTGCTGCTAATATTGCATTTTGTTGAATTGATCCCATATGTGAGCAGAATGAAATTACTAGTTGACGTTTCACATTTAAAGCATATTTATAATCCTATCTTTTCCACATGTGGATCTAAAATGTGAGCAGAGGAGGTGGCCTTAACGAAAATAAAAACCAATTACAACCAAGTACAAGGAGATTCCTTTTGTGCTGTCAATCTATTCTTAATACACCATATACTAATGGTTAGTCAGTGACCCATATTATACTCTACTGCTGCTAAAGTCACCCTTTAGTACTCCATTATGACAGACTGGGTTTATTATACTGCAGTATTGTAACATCTGCATTAAAGCATGACTAGCAGATGCAAATAAACTATTTTTATTACACAGTAAGTGTAATTCCTGGAGCTAACACTGTGAGCTACTGAGATTATTATCTATTAAAGCTTTGTCCAAATGCACATAAAGCTGATGTTTGAAGCCCAGTAAAAACTGCTTCCCAAACATCAAGCCAAGTCTAATCAATGTGAGCGACAGACATCATCAGTATCTACAGTGTTATTAAGGGCATAATATGCAGAAGTTGAAGACTGAAGATTAATTAATGTTACAGTAAAATAAACCAACAGCTAAAGGCAAGATCTAGATTTACCCATTGATATCACTTTTTTCATTTCTTCTCTAAACCATTTTTGGCTTTGGGCTACAGACAGAAAGACATCCCTTTCATGTAAACAAGGAAGAAAATTATCAAACACAGCTAGAGGGGGGTTGGTTACATTGACCTGCACATTGCTTTAGAGGGCCATAGGTGAGGAGGGAGATCCACTGTGTAAGGATTAATTACATTTTTTTTATGAAAATCCTGCAATTATTAATCCTAATTAAAAATAAGTGGCTGTAATTGTGGCTTTAAAAACAGACACTGAAAACTCCATAAATACACAGACAGCTTATTCGCTGGTTTATAGCACCCTGATTGGACAAAAAGAAATAGCACACAAGAAAATATATTCCTAATTGGCTGAACAAAGTGAGGCTGTTATAAATATATAGAGCTTTTAATCCTTTATTTTAGTGTTCTTTAGTGTTACAACTCATTATCTGCATGTGCAATAGTACCATCCATGAGATAACCACTAGAGCTAGTTGTCTTTTATGAAAACAAGCCCATATATTGTTTCCATTGGCGATGCAGGTGGGTTAATACAGGAGTCTTATTAACAAACCTGGAGCCATAATAGAAGACACTCAAAGATACCATCTGCATCACTGGAGGATGATATTGTCAATAACCAAACTGGGGTATATAAGGCCTTGGAAATGAGGACAGTTGGGTCCTGCTTATGTTGATTAAGCTGTTGTTATTTTCAAAGCAGATGACAGCAGACGCCTGTCTCCTCTTTCTCTCGGTAACATTATCAGAGATGCAACAAATCAACTGCGGACTCATAGGGCGCAAACACCATTAACGGACATTTTCTCCACAGGAATATGAGTTGACATCTTAATTTTCATTTACAAACACGAAAGCTAATCAATCACATCACTGAGGGCAGATTTTTCATACGCCGTTCCCTCAGGTCATTTGGCTACAGAGTGTTATTAGAGACAGCCAGGGAAAGGATTAATATTCTGCTGTATGAGCTCTGTTTATTTACAAATTTGTAAATGAATGTAGTGTTAAATTAGTGACTTATTGGTCATGAATAAATCTCCCGTCTTGTCTAATTAAGTTCATTACTTTGGTCAGGCTATAAACCCAAAGAATTATGTGTTTCATGTGAGATGTTGATATCCCAGTCCATTAGCAGTAATTATTGCTAACCTCACAAATGACCTCTGCTCCAGGACGACTGGCATTTGTATCTGATGTATGAATGCTATATAGTCTAATGATGCATGGTCTACTGTACGATTAGACATAGCAAACTTTAAATATAGGTGAATATGCAGTTGAGTTATACCAGTTTTAGGCAAGAGCTGTTGGGAAATGGCAACATGATCTTGTTCTGGAGCAGAAGTTCTTGAGAGACAAATAGATTAAATCTAGACTATTGTTTTTAACATACTACACTACATTGTTTACCTTTAACCAAAACAGTGCAATCCACGTCCCTGAAAAGTCACAGTGAAAAGATTTCACATTTATTGAGGGCATTTGAGAGTCACCTGTCTATATATACACTGTCAATGACATGGCTCAGTTCTGGACAAAATACAGCTCTGCCATTGTCTTTGATAGTGTCATCACAACATCAAGAGAAACCAGTAAGGAGATGCATTCCAAGTGGATTTGAAGACAGACCATTTCATCCATAGAACTGAGGGTGCAGAAAACAGAATCAGGTCTGCTTTTGATGTTATTACCTGTAATGTTCTCTCCAGTCTCACTGACAGCACACACAACCTCTTGTGTATGCAGAAATTCTGATTTTCGCAGTGGATGGCCTTGAAAAAGTATTACATTTTGTCAAATGCTACAGCTAACAAAATAGGCTGTTAATGCAATGCTTTAAATGCACATGTAATCCTGAAAAGCTTTACTCTGGGATGGACTTCCTGAATTTAGATGACAAGCTTGTGCTCACTGGAAAGGATTACACAAGCTAGAGGTGAGGCACAAGTGATTGTAACTGTTTAATAATAAATTCTACCATCTAGTATTAAAAATGAATGTTGATTTGTATTGCATGAAACTCTGTGTATTTACAACTCTAGATAAGCCAAACTGAAAAAAAGCTTGAACGGAAATGGAAGTCCTTATCTGGATGCTTCTGAATTTGGAGAATGATGCAACCCATGGCCATATGAAAGGGTTCTTATAACCAATCTACTGCCAAGGGATGAGTAGGATGCCTTTCTGAGGATTGCAACGATGACCATGAAAACAGATCCTGTCAAAGTATTGGCAGGTGGAGTAATGCCACTAGGTCTCTCAGCTCTGGAGTGTCCCCTAAAGAGGCTGTCTAATCCATCAGCGGCCATCTTCCTTCTGTATGTGTGGACATTCCAAATGGACACAATGGCAGTGGGAAATCACATGTCAGACAACTTCATGGTAGATGACTTTAATATCCGCCACAGTAGCCAGAGACGCTCGAATCATTCAATAGCCAATGAAGCCGCGGGCCACTAAACCAATATGGCACGCTGCTGCAAAATGGATGTGTTCATGGAAGCCCTGTCGGTCGCAGTGTAATTTAATCCAGCCCTTAGGACAAGCATCTCTCAACAGGAATCGAAAAAAATGTTGGAAATAGAGACTTGGAAAGTGGATGAATCGTGTAACCCTTCGCTAACCCCGATCGAGCTCCTAACTTTATTCATTTCTCTGTTCAGATTAAAAATGACGATGCAAATTGGCAATAAAAGCAAATAAAGAGGACCTCTGGTTACTTTTATATCTAGTTGTTGAAAGCCTTGTGGAAAACATTAAGAGCCATTTGTTTAGATGGAAAGAAAGCTGCTCTTTGTCACAGAGACAAGTGCAAACATTTCAGGGGCCTTTTATTTGTTTTGGATACCACCTCACTTTTAATGATACCATGATAGGAATAGAGAGCGGTGCATAAAATGAAAAAGCGCAGAAGTGCTGGGTATCTGTCAGGTTAACTGCTCTATTAAAAAGAAAAATTTGGAAGAAAGATTTCAGCGTGTGAAGCTGTGGAGGAGTTTAGCTCTGCTCCCTGTCGATGCAGTTTCTTACAGAGAGGCTAAATACAGAGATAGAGGTTGGAAGGCAACCTTGAGCTGAATTAACACCACAGGCTAGTTTTTATACACTTAAACTGTTACACATACCCCGTTGCATTTCTGAACACTGTTGGTGATTGTCAAAACTTCACAGTGAGAAGGATTTTAGAGAACTATTGACAGTAAACAGGAGTGGACCCAGTCAGTGGAGGCTGCTTTATATTTCAACAGCCGAAGCAATAATGCATCAATTGAAATTATATTCCACTACCACACACATGAAAACCTCCCCATTTTGGATTATCAGCACATCACTGTGACAAATGGGAGTAAAGTGGCTACGCCTACTGACAGTGACTTTTCCACCATCTCTCGTATGCGAACAGTGTGTGGTGGGAGGACAAACTCCACTCAATTCCGCTCCATCACCTTGCTTTGATAAAACCTAATTTCCCCGGAGCTTCAACTTCAGATGAACTCACTTTGACTCAGTTCCTACGCCAAGAAGTAGACAACTTAACAACTAACATGAGCGCAATAGGCACATAACATGGCGAGGACACTCCTTTTGGAACAAAGCAGTATTGTGCAGCTGAGCTATAACTTTGAAACTGTCTCAATTTAGCTTTACTCCTGTGAATTCCATTGCCATTTTAGGAAAGAGTTTTCCAGGAGCGATGAGAGCGGTGTGAAAAGCTTGGCTGAGGGCGTCTGCTCAGACCGCTCTAATGCCACTCTCAAAGCTCTGCAGCAAAGATGTGAAAACAAGGCAGAGATGTGATGTGTGCGTTGAGAGAAAAATCACACGTTTTGAGGTCATAGATCATATAGATGTGCTTCCTGTAGGACACAAAATACATGTTGCTAGAGCGTAAATCATATAAAAGACTATGAAAAACATGCCATATGGTTAGCACATAGTTTTGAGTAATCCTTAAATGTGCAGTGTGCTGAAGGAAAACTGTTTAATCACAATAACATAGTTTCATAAGAATGATGATGTGTGAAAAAACAAGACTTTAAGACCTCACTTAGGATTATACAGGATTTTAAAAGCTCACACAAGGGACGTCCCCGTATGCTAGTATCTAAACGGCTTGTCTACATTCAATGGCAACACATAATCATACTGGAAAAGTTAATATTCTGAGAAAAACAGGGCAAAAACAAAAAACAAAACAAAACAGAGACATAGAAAAGAGAAAAAAAGTATTTTTTTAAGTATTAAAAGTATTTTTTTTAAGTGTATCTGCATCAAAATGTTTTTTTTTTCTATTCTTTGGCAGCTCAAGATGATCCACTGCACGTGTCATTTTAATATGGGATGTTTTTTAGGTTAGATATTTTAGGTTAAGATGTACCTTTCAATATTATGTCAATGTAATGTTAATGGCAAAGGTCAACATATTATAGCCCTCAATTTGGGTTATCTAAATACCCCTACCCCTTAATGGTATTTGATATTGGTTTCACCTTCTTTGATACTTTATTAATGGCTCTGTTAAAGTGTTAAGAGGCACAACAATAGTAACAAACTAATGAAATAAAGTATTTATGGTTAGTTTAGATCCATGCTATGGAGAAGCTTCTCTGGACGAAAGTAAAAGCACATAATGAGATGAAGTAGATCTATCAGTGTATTATGTTCTTATGTGTTGCCCTGCTGAAGTCACAATTTTAGCATTAGTGTTACTGGGTGTTTCAAATGCTCTTCCTGTTGGCCAACTTGCGTAGATTGATCTCGTCGTCATTGTGTCTGCGTCTTTAATCTGGGAGTGCACTGACATCTATGTTCTTACAGTAATTATCTATTACTCATGAAGCCCAACCCACAAAAGTAAATATAAGTTAAGACATTTCTTGAATATCATCTTGAACTTAGACACTTCCTGTTTTTCTGCTTTTACAATAGCCACGTGGCACAAAGCAATACTCACAGATGTAGTAGTATTCTCGGCCCGGTCTGAACTCAAAGCCCAAGGAGAAGGGAGTAAAGAGCTGGAACTTCTCCGAGAACTTGAGTGGTCCGTTCGGGGAGTGCGGCCTGTTGCACTCCCAGCGTTTGAAGCCTTTGGCCGTGTGGTCGCACGTGCTGTAGCCGTCGTAGTTGACCATGTACAGGACGTAGCGCTCCGTCCGCTCCTCGGGCACCGTGTCTTCGTAGTGGGGACAGTAGACGTCCAGATAGTCATTTATGCAGACGTCGATGTGGTAGTCCCCACGATGGAACCTGCGTGGACAGAACAGAGGATAGAGATAAGCCTACATTGAATTTTTCAACAAGATAATTACACAAATGCCCGAAAGAAGTTCAAAAATTCAACCTCCACCTTGACTTTGAATGATTTATATGCAGTTACACAAGCCTAATTATACTCTCATAAATATAAAAACACATCTGTGCCTTGACACAGGATCAGCCCTTAATTATAATGAAGAAAATATGATTCATGTGTAGCACATGACTGGCAATACAGGTTAGATCCCTGCACTCCTTCAGTGTTATGCGGAAATTTACGAGCGGCGGGGTTCTCATCTTCTGGCTCCAATAAATTTGGGCGGGATGGTTTATCTATAAATCTATCATCGCAACACATATTTACTCATACAGTCACGCAGCTGAACGACTTCTCAAATGTTAGCCAGTGGAATTATTCCAGTCCCAGAAAGATCAACAAAACTTCTTGATTAAAATAAATAAAAAGCCATTACAAAGGAAAAGCAATTTGTAATTAAATGATTTGTAAACTTTTCATTTGTTATCAGTCTGACTTTGCTGATGGGTTTGTCAGTGACAGCACCAGATGTTTTTCTCATTCAAAAACTAAATAGCTTATACCAAGGCAGCCCCCCAAAAATTGTACTAGAAGTCCATCAAGCAAGCAGCGCAAAGAAGGACGGAGATGACTAATGCGTGGACAGCAGTAGCTTTAGTTTTAGCTAAAAACTTCTGGAAATGTGTTTTTACTTTGCTTCCTTGCCACTTAGACATGCTTCTACTTGTGCTGTAGTTTAGAAACATTAAGAAGAGCACTCAATTATAAACAGAAAATCTAAGGCCCCTTGGAGACCATGCTTGAGTTGTTGATCCTAAATCTTATTTCCAAAGTCTTCTAATCAGAGAAAAGTTTACAGTTAAGAAGCCCATGGGAAAATAACACTTTTTTTTATCAGAAGAATCAGTGCAGGAGGTGGACAGCTAGTAAATGTCATGATGGGTCCGGCTGTCTCTGAGGGCATCTTTACAACTGCAATGATCTAGAAGCGGTCACAGAGGGTCAGAGGGCTGTAATACATCCAGACAGATTCATCACAAGGCCGCGCAATGTCACACACACACTATTCACCTGTGGAATTTTTACGGCTCCTCAAATTAAAGTCCAGCTCCTGACCGGTTGTGTGGTTTGTGTGGTTGGTGTGGTTTGTGTGGTTTGTGTGGACTGTTACGACCTTAATGCCAGAGGTCAGGGAGGTCTTTGCAAAACAAAAAACAAAAACAATGCACACCTGTAAAGTTTCTGGGAAGGCATCCAATTTAGACCAAGCTACATGAGACTGTGCCACTTGCAAACAGCTGATGCCATCCAGAAGCCAGGTGGTGCCAGGTTCTCATTGACCCTTTGGGGCCTTCTTCTTCTGCCGACCAATCAGGCGGCTCAGTTCCTAAGCAACCAATAGCTGAGGTCTCTGTTCCTTGATTAGACAAAGTTTGTACTTAGCTTCAGTGTATTTTAGTGGGATGAACGTTCCTAATGTAAATTCAAAAAAATGTCCTTCACCTCTGTGGCAGGATATTTCAATACTGTGACTATTATACTTGCATTTGGTTCAAGAGGAAATACAAAATGGTTTCCTAAGAACAGAATCCATTGATGTAATGTTCATGAACTCGCCCTTGTACAGTCACATACAATACATTTTACTCATCCACTCCAGGAAAGGGCACAGCACTGCTTTCTGTTCTTTGTGGTGTTCACCCATGAATGTGCTCTCATGTGGTCACATTTGGTCATGTGACTGCTACAGTTCAACTGAAGTGATATGAATGCTGCGCTTGTTTATTTTGTGGTCGAACCAACAGTTGATGTCTGATGTGAGGTCATGTGCAGACTCAAAGAATCCATGGTGTAGCTATTTTTAAAAATATCTGAAACCATTTTACTCCAGAAATAGTATTTTCATTGGCGGGAAAGCCAGCAAGCGTAGAAGAAGCTAAAGCAACTGAGGCTAACTTTCAGTGGTCCTCGCAAACTCTGAGTATCTGAGTTAGGAATTCATTCTTCTTCGGTGTGTTCACGTGATTTCAGTTCAGAAAGTCAGAACATTCTAAACCAAACAAGGAAGAGGGACAAAATGTGCTAATGTTATTTTTAAATGAGTTAATAAAGTCAAAGTAGCAATAATTCACCTATTAGCAGCGGTTCAACAAAATGTAGCCTCATAAAACATAAGAAGGTAACATAATGTATGTTGAAACCTCTAAATACCGGACGTAAATAACTTCATGAAGCCTTCATGGACAAATAACTAGTTGTACAGTCAAATTATCAAATTATTAAAGGGCAGAACAGTTTGAGATATTTTTAATGACTTATATTCCAAAAACATTTGCTTTCCTCTGCCATGTTGATGATGAAAATAACGGAATCTCTTGTCCCGACTCACCCGAGTTTCCGAGCACTTGAGCAGGCGGAAAAACGAGTTCCAGAGAACCACATGAATGCACCATTAGTCTACCCTTAGCAACGATAACCAAGAGGCCGTTGCCATGGGCGGGGCTTGACACAGGCTTAATGGAGACGTGTGCCTTTAATACTGTAAGTTTGCAACCTGACGAGACTTCAAACTAAACTTTTAATTGAAAACCACCACTTCAACTCATAAAAGAAGGGCTCCTCCCACCCCACAAGGGACTGGAGCGTATAACAGGCTAAAATCATTTCATCCGTGATGACTCTGGAGCCTCTGGATTATCATACTGAAGCAGCACACCACAGTCGGCCATTTCTCTCTCCTATCTTTGCAGTTGCTCTCATCTACATGTACTTAAAGATTCATGGCTGTCCTGAATGAGGGAGAACCAGATTATAAAGGCCATTTTCTAAAACAAATTATGCTGTTGTTATAAGAGAGAGGAAAACGTAATGTGATTTCAATTGATTGACAATAACGGCGTCTTCAAGAGCTGCACAATGGGCCCCTGTCACAGTCATTCCTCCCACCTATTTCTGTTCGCTCTTAGCAGCTTGGCTCTTTATTCCAGGCTGTTTTGACCTGAAAGAATACATTTTCTGAGCTTACCTTTTCATTTGTGAGCTTATTCTGCTTGACTGTTATTTACATTTGCAGAAGAGGAACTGTAGCAGAATAATAATCACAAAGCTGCAAGATCACTTCTCACACAGGGGCGGATCTAGCAGAGGGGCCTGGGGTGGCAGGTGTCCGCTACAGAGATGCTGTCTCAAAACTGAATTTAGTAGAGCCAAATAGTTCTGTTAATGTTATACTGTATTGTTTTAATGTAAGGCAAATTATAGACATGTTAATGGACTTTGAACTGTTTTTTCTTTAGTATTATAGTTTGTAAAGCAGGTTAGAAACATGAAACTTACAAGTAAGGCTTATTACACATGATTTAATCTACGACATTAAATAAAGGTATAACCTAAAGTGATTTTGAAAGATGTAACCATGATTTTTTTTTTTTTAAAGGTGGCAAAGCATGTATTAATATTTAATAAAATGCAAATCCAAACTTCCTCTTGCTATCACATGATTTTTTGTAGATCCACCCCTGTTGACACATGATTTCAGTTGGCCTAATCCAATGATTAATGTAACAATCATGCAACAAATCGAACCGCAGCCTTTTCTCATTACACCCTGTCCGCTGGTCTGCTCTGTATATTCATTTCTGTGCATACAGCTGTGTGAGCTTGCATTAAATGTTAGTTTTGTGTTCACCGCCGTGAGGTAAATACCAATGTCAGAGTGTTTACAAGTAGGCACAGAGCAGTTCATCTGTAACATCTCATTTAAAACATGTCTGCCGAGGTCCGAGAAGAGCATGCATCTCTCTCACCGCTTTAAAATGTCACTGACTTAATGGTCACGTCCCCCCAATGTGCTACCAGAGGCTGCCCTTCTCTCCCTGCCTCAGCAGTCACTATAGTGGCTCATGGCCCTGACTGCAAATGAAGCGCAGGATGTTTGGGTGAGTGAGCACATAAAAAGGCACAGGACAGGCATTTGTAACATGTAATACGTCCAAGCGCACATGCACACACACATCCACGAGAGTACATTATGTTATCAGTTCAGTGGGCTTCCTGGCACATTGGCAGAGGAACTGTGGTGAGACAGGCCAGAAGCTGCTAATGGCACTGAGTGAGCAACACAGTGAGGGTGAGAAACAGACAGTTGGAGAGAGGAAGCTTCCAAAACTGAGAGGAGGGTGTGTGAGTACAAAAACCATGCAGCTGGATGGAATATGGCAGAGAGTGCTGGACGGGTGGATCCAAGCCTTTGCTGGAGTAATTCATTCATACATGTGCCATTTAAATGTTGATTTGGAAGTGACTGAAATAACAGCATGTGCAGCCACTATCTCTAATGTTTTATTCCATTGTGTATAAAAGGAACATGCTCCACCAAACATTTCTACGTATACAACCTTTAGTAAAAGTGTTATACAAGTTTAAGACATGCATGAGGCTAGTTTGTGTCATGCTAATTCCAAAAGCTAGTTTTAAATAATCTGTTACATTGCAGTTTTGCCATATGTATAAAAAAAAAGGACAGGAATGCTCAGGAGCTCGACCGATAAGACACATGTAAAACAACAAAACGAGCATTAAATGTAAAGTGTGTGCATTTCTATTAAAGAATGGGAAACAAATAAACTTTCTGTGATGTCAGAGCATCTAGAGTTTGATTGGATTTTGCTGGAGCCTGAGGGAAATTCAATATGATTTTTAATGTGAGTAATTCATGCTCTTTCTTCTGGCTTGTGTCTTTAAATCCAAATTAAGGAGCTTTTTCCAGTTTTACAGTTTCCTAAGCGTATTACAGCAGAGAATGACAATCTGCTGTCTCTTTCATTTTTGTTTCTTTTACAGGTGGGGTTTTGCATTGTTTACTGCAACTGCACATTTGAGGGGGCTGTCAGACAATACTGTTTCATGAATACAGTACAAGAAAGTAAAATATACTAATGGGACACATTTCTGTAGCCACTTTCAGTTTTCTTTTGTGTATTTCCAACAAAGAGAAGGGGCTTTCAGCATTTACTGCAGCTGTGTAGTTCAATCATTGACAAAACTTGACCATCCTAACTATAGATTTATATGCTGCTCTGTTTGTTTAATATACATGTGGCAACAGAATTGAAACCAAGGCTGTGTGTTCACAAAGAGTATTGAGGGCAGGATACAAGCTCTGTATGACCCACAAGAACACAGAGTGAATCTTAATTAACCAGTCTCTATGTATGTGACTCTGCAAGTGGAATAAATTGGTCAGTATTCAAACAACTGATAGGAGCATTCACGCTGAATACTAAAAATACCAGTATGACCCCATCTAATGAGTGCAACCATGTCTTTTTGATGTTGCTGACAGACGCCTACAAAAACATTAAGCTGGGGCTCACACCTCCATGTTTATCACACCGTTCTTCTGGCATCATTGTGAGCGAGATATGTTTCCAATCTCAGGAGAAATTGTGGCAGCACTAGCAATAAAATAGGAAATTAAGGAGCGAAGTTGGGCGGCGGGCTAATTGTCAAACGATGATAATTACGTGTCTTTGTTATGCCACCGAGCTGCAGGTCGTAACACAAAGCTGCGGAAATCACCTGGACACTGAGCGTGGGCTAGTCGCTGAATAATTAAGCCAGGGAGTGAAGTCGGGGAATGGAGATAATCATTATTACCAGCTGATTTTACACTGCCTCCTCTGGCCCCGCGGATCAGAATGAGGGGCCAACGATTGCTGGCACGTGCCCACAGAAAGAGCGAGCCCCAAACACAAGAGCGCCAGAATGAAACGCTGAAGCGAATGCTGGGCTAAGGTGGCACACCACTGCAGTCGCTGATTGGCTCATTTCCATTTCAATTACACAGCCCAGTGACATTGCTGTTGCGAACACTCGGACACACACACATACACAAGCCGAGTGAGAGAGCGAGAGACACACACTGTACCCACTGAACTCCCATCAGCCACTTCTCTGAGCTGTGCACCGGTGGCTGCAGAATGAAAGCAAGGAGGACAGGGAGAGATAGCTAACCTGAGCGAAAGAGAAAGAGACAGAAAAGAAGGTGGAAGCACAGCAATGTGAGTCATCTAACCAGCTGAATAAGTGTGACTTTATACAACGAGAAACTTTTAAATGTGCAGCCACAGAAGAGAGATGGTGGAAATACTTTAGCACTGAGGTGTGCACAACAAGAAACTGCACACAGTGATAATTAACCATAGACTGGAGGAATACTGGACCAATAAACAGTAATGTCACCTGTGTAGGCAGTACTCAGAGGAAGCTGCAAGTCAGTCAGACAAATGTGCAGTGGTCAAAAGAATATTTTTAATGTTGTAGCGCTGCCTCAGAACAGTACTTAAACAGACTTTTCTAAAACAAAGTGCATCTGAGAGTAAAATGTTTGTTTAAGTACACCAATCAAAACGTGTGCCCTTCGGTTGTAGGATGTTTAGTTTGATTTTAGTTTTGTTTAGTTCATATTTAGTTTTTAATATAATTATAAAACATCAAAGTCAGTTGTGTTATTTATCCCAAAATCAAGTTTTACAGCAGACACAGACACAGCCAGCCAGAGATTTCAAAAAGTGAATAATGTTTCAAAAAGGACATGATTTAAATAAACATTTGTTATTTACAAAAATATTTGAATTGAGGTGAATAGGAACATGATGATTTGGCTCCTAACCAAGAATAGACATTGTCTTCATACTTTGTCATGTTTTATGATGCACTGACACAAATGAAAGCTACTATTAAGTGCTGGCAAGGCTCTAGCCTTATATTAAGTCCATGTGGTTTTGTAAAACACATTGTAATGACGCCAATGACATGAACTCAATCTTCACATGCACAGGGACAAATGTTTAAGAAAACGTCACAGAACAGCCATTCTTCATGTTCCCGAGCTGTACACACTTTGACACCCAATGTCACAACTGCAGCACTTGTACAAAGCTGACAGCTGAAAGCAGTAGAGAAAAGTCTTTTCTACCTGGGAAATCAAATGTAATCTCTCTTTGTGTCAACTTCTTTTATTCTCTGTGCTCTCTTTGGGGTTTCATTTTTGATTTATCTGCCTGGGAGACTTTCTCACACAGCCAGTCTCGCTCACGACCCCAAATCATAGCTATTTACATTATTTCACCTCTCACTGTTGAAACGCATGCATCTGATATATTTTCAATTCAATATCCTTGGGCAATGTTCCGTTGGCTGATAAATGAAATTACAAGAAACTAAAAAACGACAACGCGCTGGGACCTTAAAAAGCCAAATGCATGCTTTCCCAGATTTGAGTTAGCTCTTGAGTGTTTATGTACGTGTGTGTCCAGGTTCCCAAAGTGAAAGATCATTTGTTGATTTAGGTCTACAGGGAAAAATCAGTTTAGCCAACAGATGAACTTTGACTGAACCTGATCCGGAGCGAGCTCACAAAAAGGCCCCGCGAAGCACCTTTCAACACATCTGCACATTGCAAGCACTTCTGTCAATCAGCCACACAGTTGTCTAATTACACATGATTGGTTTAGGCTCACGACATGAAAGGGAGGAGTGAGAAAACAAATGATGGAGAAGTGAAAGACATACAGTGGCAAAAGGGAAGGAAGCCACCCGCAACTAATCACGCTCACCGTCACAAAAGCTCTCCACTCACCTCATTACCAGAGTGTGAGAGAGGGTTAGGAACAGATAACTGCGGCCAATTTTTCCACTCCACAATCATCTTGACTGTAAAATGTAATCCCTAGCAGCCCTCTATTTTTGCTGGTTCTTTTTTTGAGACCCTGAGATGGAAAACATTTTTCTTTTTGTCTCAGGGAACGGCAAGTAATGACAATCCCACCTTGTGAGCCGCTCATATTACAGCTCATAATACACAACGGGCTATTGCTCCAACAGTCAGCCCTGGCTTTATGCACTTGAAAAGAATCACATGTCAACATATGGTTTTAAATGATAATAGAGTTATTAAGGCAGAGTCGACATTGAAATATGTTTGTGGAACATTTTGTGGAACTGTTTAAGGAAATGAAAGAATTCATCTTTTTGGCTTTTATAACTCAATGTCCCAAGTGCATCTACGTAACATTATCCAAAATACATGTGAGGATAACTCACTCATGCAACATTCTGATGGTGGTTATATAAAAAATGTCATATTCTGGATGTGATCTAAATGTTATGTCCAAAATAGGGCAAATAGGACTAAGAAGAAACCTGCAAATGAAATACACTTTTTTTTTAATGATTTAGCACATTCTTTAACTCTTTTTTTAAAATGACTCTTTACTTTTATAAAACTAAAATAGAATACTGTCTAAACCAAAAACAGAACCACTTTTTCTTTTTTTCTGAACATAACCACAAACTTTCCTAACTCCTCGAGTCGGGCAATTAACTGAATTTGAATCATTCACATTTAATCTCCGGTGGAAAAGAGCCAGGTTGGAAAATCTATCATTGTTATTGTATACTTTTTCTACCAACACTGATCTTATCTGTGTGTATATATTATTGAATATGTTATTTATAAGACATAACTTTATGCACTGATTGCTGCTAAAATTCTGTAAGCATTGCCTTTTACCTGAGCTTAACCAAAAACTCAAATGTCAAATGTAACCTTGGTCCCTGGACACAAACTCGAGCCTCCAGGGGAATGTACTGGGGGTTTATAAAGAGAAAAAAGTTACAACTAATATCATTGGTTTTCTATAAAACTATTAAACACGACACTTGCGATTACTGGAAACATTAAATCATAAAGCAAACTCTGTGACTGTAACATAACCTTTAATTTCTTCTAAATGTAACCTAAAACTCACAACCTTGGCAGTAAAAAGTGAACTTCGTCTCGGGACACAAAGCTAGTTCTCCAGTGGAAACGTGTTGAGGCTTAACAAAAATGTGATACTACTTTTTAAACACTTGGGATTACTGGGTACATTATATGGTGATGAAAATTCTGAGACTGTATTGCTTTTGCTTCATAAGAACACCATAAACTACTCAAATGAGGCCTTTCCAGACACTCCTGTTTGCCTATACAGTAACACCCTGTAGACTGAGAGCTACAGTGCTTAATCCAGGAGCATATAGAGTGCAAACTAAAATGTTATTTGTGCAGACCTGATATACGCCGTAATAAACGACTTTGAGTCTCTAAACCTCAACTGTGCTATGACTTAGCAGCTTTTGAAATGTGAGCAATGTGATACCCGGCGAGGATGAGGTACCAGCCTTGAAATACTCGCGTCGAGATGACGGGACGGCCAAGCAGAAGAAGGAAAAGAGAGGCCTGTGAAGTCAGAGGAAGAGCTTGTGAGAGTGTTGCTTGTTATATGAGTTGACAGCCACATTCCTTCCTTGGCTAACTGGCCGATAGGCTTACAGCTCTCCCAGGGGTCCGGGCAGAAGACACGGACACATCAGGCCTATTGAGTGTCACATATGACTCGTATTAACTCGGCGGCGCTGAGGGAGGTCTTAGGTGTGAGCGTGAATGTAGGTATGTTTTTAAAAAGTTATCAAATGTTCAGTGGATGTGCGCCTAAGGTGTACATATGAGTGTGTACAGCTATAGGTCATGGTGTGTTTTACCGTCTCCATCTGCTGCTTTATGGAGGGTGTACGAGGGGCTCAGAGCAGGTGGTCCACAGTAATATACTGACTGTCAGCAGAGAGGGACACAGAGATGTACAAATGCTTCACATTTCTTTGCCTCATCTTGACTTTTTACACTTGATCTACTGTGTAAAATGTAACTGGGGTATGGCTTTCTTTCAACATTTTTTATGTGAAGGAAAGAACCAAAACATACGCACATGACATAGTAATAATTCTTGGTTCGCTTTAAAGGTCCTGTGTGAAATATATACAGTTTAAATGAATGACGCACCTCAGTCAAATTACACTTTGATTGGTGTATAATTGCTGTTACTCTTCCTACATCTGCCCAGAGCAGACAAACTGAGCAAGACTGGAGGAGAAGTGCATTAACATGTTATATGAAGGTTGAGGACATCATGTGACCTATTCCTACTATGTTTATTCATTGCATGTCCCTGCAGGGCTGCCATAGGTGCACTACACTACACTGCAGTGCAGACTGTCCCCACCAGATGCCTCGGTGGCACCTGGTGACGAATGCTACATACTTGGGAGACCTGGGTTCAGTTCCAGCTCACGTCATTCCCCTCCTTCAACGTGTTTCTTGTCAATCTGACTTTTAATTAAAGGCAAAAAGCCAAAACACTTCCTGTGAGGTGATATTATGCCATTTCATGCGGTCAACATTACACAGTGCATCTTTAATGTCCAAACTAATCCCATTTGATTTCAAAACACACAACTTTTGCTGCATTTGTCGCACACAGCTTTGACATTTACAATTTGCGTTGTACTGTGGACTGAGAAAAAATCCCTTGTTTTTCAAATCAATGAACCAGACACCTGTGTTTTGCTGTGTGGGTGTCTTTTCTGATTCCCGATTGTACAGCAATACACCACCATTGCCAACAAGTTTTGTCAATAAGCAATATGCAACTGTCAAAATGTATAATTGTAGACAGAGATTGTTTTCATTTTTTCATTACTGTGTTACAACAAAAACAGTATAAACATAGCCTTTCAAGGGCTCACACTGAATTTCCATTTTACTGTTTTCTGTATAAACAACAGCAGACAGACAGAGACCACATATTGGTAAAACAAATAACTGCAAATAAGCCGAAATCTCTGCTGAAGTACCTAAAACCTCTGTTCGTTCTCACCCTACAAGCCTTCAGTCTGATTTTATGATATTCATTTCTGCCATTTATTTCTGTCAGCACTCATTCTGCCCCAGGGAGACAATGAATTAAGAGCAGCGACAGACAAGTTCTTGTTCTCCTCTCGGTGCTGAGTGAAACGGCTCGGTGTAAGGCTCCAGCGAGTGTTTGATGTAGTCTGTATCAGCTCGCTGCAACTCAGCTTCAAAACAAAGAAGTCACAAAAATCACAGGCTGTTACTTCCTGTGAGCTCATCGACTCTGCCAAACAGCCATCTTTATTGGCGTATAACGCTGATCTGTGTCGGCTATATGCGATCCGATGAGTGTGCGTATATCTCTCTGGTGTGTAAAAGGGTCTCTTTATGTCTCCGCTTGTCACCATGGGATTCAGAGGAAAAATGACACATCCCCCAACATCCTGTCAGACCCTGGGGCCATTCTCCTGAATCATTACTGCCCCAAACTCACTTCAATCCCTCTGACATGTTTACCGGTGTGCATAGATGTGATGTGTCTTTATGCACGGTCACACATGAGCAGTTAGTGTCAATTAATAGCCATACATCATTAGAGGGAAGCAGAGTTAGCCATTAATCATAAGCCATTGTTTTACAACGACAAGGTATCTGGCAGCGGAGCGAGAACAGTCGCAATGAAACAGCTCTGAGAGGTGTTAACATGTCTTTGTAATGCAAAGGAGGACAGGACATGTTAGAACAGACAGGAGATGGATAGTGGGCTGACAAACTAAAGCTAAGGCAGAAGTAGGGTTGACTTTACACTGACTCCACTCCAAATTTAGATCAGTGGTTTTACAATAAAAAAATTGAATTATTCTAATAGAAACAGCCTTGGTAAGGTGCTTTTGTATCTTTTTCAGTTTAGTTATGTAACACACATGTTCTGTGGCTTCTTACGAGATATTGGCAACACACTTCAATTCAAAGGTTTTTCTGCAATATTTTAACAAATAAAGAACTTCCAGTCCACCTTTTTCTGTATTTTGCTTACTTTGTGATTCTAATCCTTCCAACATCTTGAACTCTGACCTTTTGCTAAACATAGTGACTACTTCTACTTCCAGTGCTCTGTGCAGAAAGTACTTCTACAACCTGGGACTCTTTTTAGTCAATTACATGCACAACAGTCTGAACAGTCTGTTTGCTGTGAATTGGATGGAGATTTGTTTTTAACTGTACCCAAGTGTGCAACTATTCATGAAGTTTCAGGAACTAACAACCAAACCATGTTATAGACCTTGATAGCATCCTTACACAGTCCACAAACATTTCAAGGTACAGTGCACAAGTGCATGACACTTGTCCTCTGAACTGAAAATGTAAATTAAAGTGTCTTACTGTTTGAAAAACAAAGGGACTCAAAATGCTTGCTTTATTTGTGTCTAAATGGAGGACTGCCATACAATCCTATGCTGTCCTGGTCGAGACGTGAACTGAAAGCAGCTCATAAATACTAAATAAATACTACCACATCATTCAATGTAACTCAAGCAAAGGTTATGTTCACAATAAACATATATAAATCTAACAAGTCCACCTGAAACACCCACAATTCTAGCCATTCTCTATTAGCAAAACCTCCATAGTCATTCCTAAACAGGGTCAAATATCGGTATTTAACATGTTTGTATTGGTAATTACATTTTATGGCATTTAAACCCATTCCCCCATTTCACTTCAAAAGGAACAAGGCAAACAGAGAAAGTCTAGCTGTGCGTGGGGCGTTAGAGAAAGAGCTTTGTAGTGGTGGAACAATGATGAACAGATCAATGGAGGAGGGTTTTTTTTTTTTCAAAAGCTGGCAAAAAGGCCAGAGATGTACAGACAAAGTGAGCGTGGCATGTGGGAGAAGCATAAGCGACGCAGAGTGGAGGAGGGACAAAGAAGAAAGCCTTGCATGATGGTTTGAAAGCAGCGAAAAGATAGAGGGAGCATCAGGGTAAACATGTGGGTAGAAAACGTATTACAGAACAGGAACAAATGAGTAATCAAAAAGGACCAAGCAAACATCACCTGGGCTGTTCTGTTTGATGGCAGCGAGCAGGAGTTTTCACTATGGATCATTAAGACATCGCTGTTGAACACTGCCGCATATAGACACAGGGTCTCGCCCCGAACTGTAAAGCTGTACGCATGGTCAAACACACACTGACCTTCAAGGTTGCCATGGCGCTTTGTGAGGAGGTAGCACTGTGGTCACTGAACCCTTTCACAAGCCTCTGACAGGATGCTACTATCACGGCAGACTTGAGATTACAGTGGTCAACGCTCAGCTGTAGGTACACGGTAAAATATCATCTTATAAAGAATACAGTCATAAACATAGACCACAGCCAGCAGCGTCTTGTCCTCTACTGAGATCAAAGGAGTATTTATCCATGTTGGCTGTGTATTTATTTATGAAAGTCTGAGAATAAATAACATGCCAATAAAAGGTAAATAATAGTCCGGCCATCCTATTTATTTATTTATTTATTTATTTATTTATTTATTTATTTATTTATTTATTTATTTATTTATTTATTTATTTATTTATTTATTTATTTATTTATTTATTTATTTATTTATTTATTTATTTATTTATTTATTTATTTATTTATTTATTTATTTTCAATACTGTGGATTGCAAGATTTCTTCTACTTCTATTACTTGGAACTTCTCCAATGGGAACTCCTCAGAACACAGATCGAGAAAAAGCGTTCAAATTGGAGACTATCAGGCCCAATAAATCCAATACAAATAGATATACCTCTAAGTCAATATGCTAAACAAGCTAAAGGGCACCATTGGCATCAATTGACACTATAGATTCTTTAGAGACCAAGTAAATGCTGCCTTATTTTACAGAGAGAAGAAAAAATATACCAAGGCTCTGTTTATTTTCATGAGACTTACTGATCTACTGTGAATGAAACTATAATATTATACAGAAGTGAGCATGGGCATCTAATTAATATAACTCTTTGCAGTTTTATTTGTTGTTGTTTATCTCTCCAATTATTATTCTCGTTCTTCTCCATCTCTCAGTTTTATTTCTCCAGTGTAGGTGCAGTACAGTATAATAGGGACCTGAACGTCTGAATTATGGTTTCGATAATATCTTGCTCTGCTATGTTTTATTAGTCTTCAGGAACCCAGCCCACTGAGTTGAAACTATGACGAAGCTCGCTGGTATTCAGTACAGAAACATTTGCTCAAGGCTCATGAGTTTCCCGCAGTAAGCGCTATAACTTTTTTTTTCTCACACACTTGTAAAAATCCGACTATTTAATGAATTGGACTTGTTCACATAATGAGATCATACATCAGCCACTCATTTAGCGTTAATTAGTGTCTTCGGGCAATAATAGGCGGTCGAACAAAGTAATGTAATACAACAGCTTACATTAGGGTGGACCAGACTCTGAACTCAAGGCGACTGGGTTTATTTTTTAAAAGCTTCATTTAGTCTTTTGTGTAGATCAAAGCCATGAAGGATTTTTAGCTTATTTTTCCTTTATTAAAGTTAAATCATTTAGCGTACTGTAGGATTTCCTTAATGCGCATGATTAGCACAGTCTAGACAGTTTAGGATTTGAAGCATGGATAAGAGAAGAAGCCTTGAAATAGTATAATATGGAAAAGTAAAAAATATATAGCAATTATTACTGTTATAACTGTCCCATAATAAATGGCTCCCTCATACCAGCCCCTCCTGATGGCAAATTTACAATAAGGTAGTTTAGGAAGAAAAAAAGGTGCAGCTAGATGCATTAGTGAGTTAATTCCCAGCTATATATATATATACCAAATACTATTGTTAAAAGAAAGCCCAAATCTTCTAATCACCTCTACTGGCAAGCATTTTAAATAATGTTTGCAAATTTGTAGTTTGGCCTGTCTTATGTGTAATAAAGTAAATAAGTTAATCATTTAGATGTCTGAATGCATTATCCTTAAAAATGAACGGTCCAGATGAAAGCTAAGCATTTAAATTGTACTTGTTTTTCCACAAAAACATTTATTTTTTTTACTACAAACACCACAAGGACCCACTTTTAAGTCTGGACTTACAATAATCAGGGATTCTGTTGAAATGCTAAATGTTATTGATGATTTGAGCCAGAGGTTTACTATGAATAAGCATCACTAGCTACATAGATTATTTTATGAGCATTATACACTGCTTTTTTCAAAAACCATAGTAATGTCTTGTGGCTTCTTACGTCAGCAGACATTAGCAACACAAGCCCATTCTGACTTTATATTGGAGGATACTATTGGTCCACTGCTGACTAAAACACATACCGGCTAATTTCTATCAGGCAAATGATCTAAAACTAATTTACCTCCTTAACTAAGGCTTATAAATAGCTAATAAAGCCTTTCATGTTAACAATGGGCCCTTATCATAGATCACAATTGCATTACCGTGGAACCACAGCCTGTCTTCTCAGCACTCAGATAACTTCCAAATTCAATCTGAACTTTTCGGACCAATCAGAATCCAGCGGGCCCCTTGTTGTGCCTGTATTATTGGAGCGTGGGGAGAGCAGCAGACATGAGATGTGGTTGATGAGGCAGCAGAGGAAAGGTAATTTCCAGAGCATCTGCTGATTGTAAACGGCAGAGTGTTTTAAAAGCAGATGGTTATGGAGAGATGATGGAGGCCTTTTATAACTGCACTCGGCACAAGACCACACTGCTGTAGTTTCCCAATATGGGCAAGTCTGTGTGCACCATGTGAGGGACTGTTTGAACACAGCGGCACGGGCAAAATACATTTATCATAAGGCTGGCATAAAAACTGGACGTTTGAATAAGTATTTGTGTATTTGTGGCACATATATAACTCCTGCATGTTTACAGGGACATAAGAAAAGTGTGTTACTTGCATGTGGTTTGGAAAACAGCACAAAACAAGTACAAGAGACTCCTACAATGGTGAGTATTAGTAAAAAGTAACACTTGGACATTGTGCACCGTGCAGTGTTAAAGTGTGTGGTGTGAGTGTGTCGAGGGGAGATATATGGAGGTGGTGGAGAGGACAAAGCGGTAGCTGTAACTCCAGAGGGATCAGCAGTGTTTTTGTCAGTGGGGGGCTGACACATGGGCCTCTCTGCTAATTCCTCATGCCTGTTAGCTATACGGCCCTGTAGCTTTCACACTGCATCCACATATGTGCCTGCGTGCTCACTGCGTAACTGTTTTTGTACAGGCCGTGTGGGCGCGCTTGGTATGAACAAAGCATTTTCCGAGCTCTTCAGGGTCAGGCTCCTATGGAGAAGCTGTCAAGGTCTCAGGCGGGGGGCTAAGTACTGTGTCCTACTGTGGACGAGGCCTGTGTTTTTATAGGCCAGCAAAGGTCATTATCTAATATACACATTAGCATGAAGGCAATCACGCAGCTGCACACAAATCTAAATGCATACATACATGTGACACGTGTGCACGTCAGTACCTCAAAAGTTACAGTACAGTTCAGGGCCAGATTGCAGTTAGCCTTGTATTGCTCTCATTATAAATGGCTTACATTAAGGAGGCCTTGGTATTTATTGCAGACAGACCTTGTTAGGTGGAAACATACAGCCAGAGTATTTTGGTATGTCTGGCAGATATTCAAAGGACTCTGATTTAAAAAGCAGAGATTTAAAAGCATAAAATGTTTTTCTAACCTCCTTGGATAATAAAATGGCTATGTTAATCAGAGCTGGAATGTGTGATATACCTTTTCAACAATACATACTGTGCATTAGCAACACAGCTGTATTTTATATTTCACTTAGGCTTGAATTTTAATAACATTTATGGCTTTACTTCTTTAATATATCATCCTGCACCTGAGAAACTTGCACTTACCGTGAACTATTCCCATGAGTATTTTCAAAAAGAGTCAGCCTTATTTGTGGTTCTGTGATAAGCCATTTCTGTCGGTCTTATTTTTACATTTTTACAGTCAAAAATCAAGATCATGAGCTAGATTAGAAGAATATAGAAGCTAGAAATATACAGAATGAAAAAAAGGGCAAAGAAAAAACATTGCACTTGTCTTTGCCGCGATCGAAACATGCATTGTGTGAAAGCAGTTGTTTCTGTCCTTGCTTTGATCCCAGAGCAGCTTGGTGTAAAAGCCTGGTTTGCCGGAGCAGGAACTATGTCAGTTTAACTTAACTTTGTGTCACGTCAAACTCTGCTCTGCATGTCTTTTGTTCTGGCCTCCCGGGGAGTTGGCCTCAGGCAAAATGAACACAACCGCAAACAAGCTATCTATGTGAATGCCAGTGATGTACAGACAATGTTCATATTCTGTACATGGGTGTGTATCTGGCTGTTTCTCATTTTGTGTCTTAGAAATTAACAGTACATTTAGAGAAACAAAACCCCAAACCTCCAGCCAACATTACAAATCCCTTCCAATTATCACTGCTCTGATAATAGAAAGTCCAACCAGTGTTATATTCTAACTAAGTGGCCTGGTTGAGCCTTCTCTGGGGATGAAGAGAAAGGTTTTGGCACCGAAACAAGGTCTGTAGGTCATGTCTTGGTGGGCACAAGTTCCATTCTGTTCACACTCCCAACTGTGAGTTCATGAACTTTTGAACTTGCCTCACCAAGCAGGAAATTGAAACAATAAGCTTGTGGAAAGAAAATGAAAATTCAACACAGAGATGGGGGGATTTGTTATACTAGCAAATGATTTGGCCGCTTTGTGGAGTTTATTTATGCACTCGATCTGGAATGGGCAAACAGAGCAAACCTTCCCCAGTCTCTGCCCTCGCAACGGCGCGCTCACAAAGAGGGGGTTTATAGAGGCAAGTGGTGACACGTTACGGACAGGTTTGGGGAAGTTTACCGACATGTGTGGTCTAAAGTTAGCGCCTATACATCCCCCTGAACTACTAGGCAGCTGTCTCCTTCAACTCATCGCCCGACCTGAACGGGCTGTCAGGCGTCCTGCTCACACACAGCCGGGCTCGGGGGCAGTAACGGGACAATGTAATCAGGATACAAAAAGAAAAAATGGCACAAAAACGCAATCACAAGTAAATTTCTTTGGATGTCATTTTAAGAGAGTTAATGTTGCGTGAAAAAATCTTAATGAAATAACATTATGTATCATTGCATGTGTTGTCATTGCATTAATATTGTTTATTTAAAGATGTCAGTTTCGATATTGTTGTTAAAGCAGGTTTTACAAAAGGTACTACATGCCAATGTATTGTTTAATTGGCCTTTAAAAGTACTAAGTAATCGAAGTGGAATAGTTTTCCCCAACTATGTAGACAACAGCCTGTACTTTCACACCACTCCGCGGGTGGGTACTGCAAGAGCTCGTAAAAACTGGATTACTATCAATCTGGAACATAAAAACGGCTCTAATTATGACTTAACAACTAAAAGCAGGACCATATGTTACACTGCGTTATACATATGGAGCTTTATTACAATTATCTTTTATAGTTTAGCCTAATTTGATCACGTACATTAGGATGAAGTCTTCGTAAATGTGAACAGCGTCATGTATGTAATTCATGTGCACCTAAATACCATTATCAGTCTGTCTAGTGTTATCGCCTGTGTATGTTTCCCACTAGTTCCACCTGCTGCTCTTTCTCCACTCTCTGATGGTAGTGTGTCGAAAGCCTAAAGCGTCTGGTATTGATGTCCCCATCAGAGCACAGCAGGGGCCCCTTCATCACGCAGATACACAGATGCTTGGGTGAAATGTCCCAGATGAAGCCCTGCTCATGTGTGTGTTCATGTGTGTGTTTATGTGTGTGCTCGTGTGTGTTCATGTGTGCGCTGTAGGAAGGGGTCCATATTGTGTTAACAGGCTTCAGAGAGTTGGCAGAAATGTCCCACAGGTGTTGCAGATCAATTTGAACACAAATCATTTTAGAAGCCGGTCCCGATCACGCTCTCACCCCGAGGCGTAATATATGACAAAAGGTCAATGGCCCGCGTCGTCTACTGACATAGATGGTGTCCTTTAGCGCACTATGTTGACACCCTAGTTCTTAATTTGGAAGCTTAAATTTAAGGACTTGGAATTTTACACACTGACACAAGCAGCAATAATTAAATGACTTTTTTCTAAGATAAACGACAATGTTAGATTTTCCATTACTATAACTCGGACATTTTTGTTACCAAGTAATCTGTAATAAGATTTTAATAGAACAATTCAAATCAATGAAACCAACACTGCATGTATTTTTTTGCCACTGAGATGGAGCAGATATATATTTAAAAAAAAAAAAAAATCAATAGAAGTTAAATGTCAAACTTTTGAAATGTTAAATGGCAATTTTTGTGTCACTTTATTAAAAGAAATGTTTGTGAGTGTGGCTTTATAAAGTGTAGCACATGTCATAATGTTTTGCAATAAGCCTTTTTAAAATGAATGACTCCCTGATTGTGACCCTCTAATTAGCAACTCTGCAACTGCCTTAAGGTAAATATTTAAGCACAAGTGGACAGTGTTTGGCTTACATAATGTTGTATATATGTTTGTTTTCAAGTGTAAGGACAATTTTAAAATTCTACCTATGGCATCTTCCATTAAACATATTTGTTTACGCTCTGAAGCTCTAGAAAGATGACAGGCGTCTTTGTAGCTTAGCTTTCGTGCTGCTAACTGTATATTGAACTTCTCATTTGTTAGCCCTGCCTACGACACTTTTGCTTACGATCATGACACTGGAAAAAATGGTTGATTTTCCCTGAACTCTTTCCACACTTTAGGCACAGAACACTTCAGCATCAGTCAAGAATGAGGCCGGGCCATTAACCAAACATTATTTGTGGGACTTGCTAATCCTCCTTGCAACCTCACCTGTGTGTGCCATGAGTTGTCAACATTACGCAGCTCTTAACAAAACTCTGCCAGAGCCAATGAAAAACAAGCAACGAGATAAAGACATGAGTTCTCAAAAATACTGCTGACCTTTTGTTTGCATTACCGGCAAAAGAAACATCAGGCAGACACACAGTGGGAGTCAGACAAATCAAGATGTGGAACAGAAATGGTGTGATATGATCCAACATAAATACAATGAAGTTTTCATTTCTGAAGTATGAAAGGCAGAGAAAGTCATAAAGCAGCGCACAAAGGAAGAAAAGGGAACAGACATTATCAAAGTGTTGAATGGAAATCATATGGCGCTATCTAATTGACCATCTCTGCAGTTCAGCACATCAGCATGCAGCATGAGGCAAACACAGGGGTTGGTGAAATATCAGTTACAGAGCCAGGCTTCATGCTGCTGGGCTTCAACAGACTTGGATGAATCACTGACACATACAGAAAAAAGACATCTGTCAAACTACACAAAGCAGGCACGTCTCATTTAAGCAAACCTGACACAGCTTCAACAAGTGCAATTAAAGAGTGTTTTATAGTTTGACGGAAAAACGTGGTGAAAGGGTTCATATACCTTTGTGAAAGTAAACACGAGCTCTTTCACGATCCATTTTCAACACAAATGCAATCTGTTCCATGACCTTGGTGTATCTACACTATTGTTCTTAGATTGAAACAAAAGCAAATTCACATAACTTTGTAAAGTAAATACTAAATAAAAAAATTAAAAAAATCAGACAGTATTTGAAGCTTGTGTGGATTGGCATTGTAAAACGTACAAGAGTAGATGTATCAGGGCAGAAAAAAAACAAGACATTTTCAACCATTTTCAACCCGCATGGAAATCTTGACAGAAGCTATTGTTTGGAAGCTATTATGTTTTAATGTTATTTATGCTTGACCATAGATTGTACACTGCTACAGTCTATATTTTAATATCAGCTTTGAATTGTAATTTCAAATGTCAGACCAAGGAAACAAATCAGACAGACAATCTCGCAGGTCCAGTTATTGTAGGTTATTACAACTGGAAATAACCACGGTGGGCTTGATTTTATTGTTTGGTTCAGCCTCCTATTGGCTGTTGAGAGCATAGGGCTACACTGTGACCTACACAGAGACCTGAAGAAGACCAGTGTGGGTTGGAACATGTTTGGCTTTTTAATGGTGATTTAGCCATTATAATGAAAGCCTTTTAATACACTTCCTTGTTCTCTGTTGATAAGTTTGAGTGCCTGGTTCTTGATTGTAGCCTTTTTCCCATGAGCACCCTCAAACGGACCTTACTTAGAGCAACCGGTTACTTTTTGTTCAGGGCTTGACTTTATATTTTTAAATGAATTCTGGAGAACTAGATGAAGGTGTGTTGTGAATAAACAGCAGGGAATGGAAAAGCTTGTTTATCTAAAAGATAGGCTGAGCTTGGAAGAATTGTGGAGGTGATCTGGACAAAGAGAGAAGAGGGCCGCTGGGATTGTGGGTAATATTTTCACATGCTTTGAGGTCACACTTGGTTGGCTTTAAATTAAACCAGCACACTGCAGGACACAACACTGGGTTATGTATGAATGTGTACCAATACACATAGCATGTACTGTATAGAAAGTGTTAATCAAGAAAGAATAAGGTCGTTTTGAAAATAGTTGCTTTAGGTTTCCTTCGTCTAAACTGAACATTAACCTGTAAAAACTGTAAATAACCAAGTTTACTGGTAAGCTACGTCCATAGAAGCTCTGTTTTAGGCCTGGATGTAATATACCAGACATACACTCCCAAAGCCGAGCGTGCTCTTGCATAAAACATCAGCCGTTGAGCGTTTTAAGTGCTTCTATTGTGATCAGTCCGAAGCCATAACCGCTCCCATAAAGGCTCGGCCAGAGTGGCTCAAGGTCCATTTAAGCGTCCAGAACAAAGAGCATCACTTGATCAATAGGCAGCCTCGTTAGGGCAATATGCTGCGGCCGGCATATTGTGGAGCGCAGGGGCATGATGGGAGGTGGGTGGATGGGTGCGACTGGGATAGGAGTGGACACTCAGTGGAGTAATTGGGAGGAGAGAAAAGCAACAGTGCACAGGATGAACAAAGGCAGACAAGAAGCAAGCAGCAGAGGCAGAAGTGGTTGAATGTACTGTGATGTGGGTCATATAAACCAACAATTGTGTGTTTCAGTGAGGGCTTCAGGGCATCGGATTTGTTTGACTGCCTTGTTATAGTGATTTAATATTTTGTTACGATTACTCCGAGACGGGGCCAAGAACATGTATCATATCAGCACAACTCTACACATTTTATCACAGACGCAAATCACATTTTCTACATTTAGGCTGCACTCTTTGTATTATATGGCATGTTTACCACTCAGCAAACCATGCAGAGTAAAAAGTACAACAATGCATACTATTTCCAAAACCTAAAAAGACACCGCAGAGCACATCGTAACAGCACTTTGAGCCCTGTAGGAAACTTCAACATTATGTAAGGCACTTCTACCACTCGAGGGGACACTTTTTCACAAGCACAACACGCTACATAACATTTCTTAAGAGCAAAAAATGCCTCAAAATACATTAATAGTGACAATGATGAATGATAAAGAAGACTAATGCAACCCTCACTTTCGCACAAGCCTCCATGTGACTAGTCTTCCACGTATCTTCCGTCCGTAGTCTACAGTAAACACCCAATCACATCCAAAGTGCTTTGTGCTTGTAAAAAAAAAAACCTAATGAGGTCTGCGTTTGTGTCAGTCTGGGTGTACGCATTTGATGGAAAGCCACTAAAAGCTCTTTAGGGGCACCTTTGGGAGCAATCCTTCATGACTTATCAACTAGGCAGACAGGCAAAAGTGTGCACAGACCAGCACAAACCAACACACAAACACACACAAAGTGGATCCTTAATGAACCCTTGTCGGTTTGAAGGGAACAAAGGTTAGGGGCGAGAAGAGAAGGAACGTAGAAGAATAGGTGAGGAGGTAGGAGGTAGGAGGTAGGAGGTGAGTGGGGGTTGGGGGTTGGGGGTAGGGTGATCCTCCCTGGGCTGTTTGGCCTTGGGATCGATCGCTTATCACTGTCACCTAATCCGTCCATCTCTCCCTTCTCCACAGTTTCCTCCACCATCCCTCCATCTTACGCCTTGCGCGGAGAAAAAGGTGGAGAGAAAATGAAGAGCAGACAAAGATATAAGAGGACAGGATGATGGAGTGCGCGGCGCTCATGAATAGAATTAGAGATGGAGTAGAAAACAGAGGTGAATAAAGAGCGACAGAGAGAGGAGTGGAGTGGCAGTAAGCAGTGGGTGACAGACGAACGCTCGGCCGACGGAGGGAGAAGGGGGTGGGCGAGATGCGCGGTGCAGCTCCACAATAAATCTACTGTAAATCTTTCCTCAAGCACAGCGGTGGCCGTCCAAGAGGAACAGACACAAAGGAAACAGCACAGCCAGATATTTGTCTAGAAATAGAACACTTTGTAATCACAGTCATCAAAAATAGTGGTAAAACAATGTTCCTAGAAACCAATATGGTGGTTGTCTAGTAATGTTTATGGGTTAAAAAATAGAGATTGATGAGAATGGTATGTTTAACTAAATAATGATGTAACCATATTTATTCATCTGGGTTTTTACTAGGTTTTATGTTTTAAGTTCATGCAATAGTACTTCTTTGGCAATAGAAAGATAGCAGGGCATAGGAACATCTGCCAAAACAGAACCAGACTTTTGCATCCAAATTAAAATCAAAGTCTGTTTAATGCATGAACCTCCAAAATAAATCTTCAGCAAGTCAGAAATATCTGCAATGATCCACTTTGGGACTCAAATGTAACTCAGCTTGGGGGAAACAAAGCCAGATCTCCAGTGGCAAGGTCCTGGATGTAATTTGATGTCCCATCCACTCTCCCAACATGCATCCTGCTCATTAGCACCAATTCACTCACAATGGGGGAAAAAAATGCATTTCAAATTAAAATATCCAGCTACACAAGTCTCTACAACATTACAGGTGAAAACCACAGACTTTTCTTGACTCTCCTTTACTGCACAATCCCTTCACAAAGCTTCCTGTTTCTTTGTCCCTCTCCCTTTCCATCCTTCCGTCCCTCTTCTTCTTTCGCTCCCTGTTATTACCCTGCTCCTATTCCCTACCTCCTGGCTGTCTTTTGGCAGCTCGGCGGGAATGACAGATGAGCGGGAAGAAACGAGACACGGAGGCATCAAGGAGGGAAAGAATGAGCTTTTGTTTGCGGTTACATCTCCACCGTCTTGCCATAGGACTTCAATCCCAAGTTCACGCACAGTCGAGCAATATGTGGCTCCTGCACAACGTAGCTCTGAGTCCTATTACGTACTAGAGCTTAACAACTCATAAGTACTTTTCCAACACCACGACAAGCCTGAAGTGGTTTGCAGTATTCCCCGAAGGCCGGCTTTAAAACAATAAAGAACAGATGATGGGGAGAGTGAAGAGAATATAAGGCATTAAGGATGGGCTCTTTTAGAAGGGGCTCCATTTGGGGCTGCAATTAACCTGAACACTTAACCCCCTTCAGGGAGAGAGGCAGACAAAGACAGAGATGGACAAAACCAGAGAAAAAGAAGCAATAAGTGGGTGATTTTCACAGACATCTCGGGACAAATGAAAACTTTTCACACGCATAGCTTTTAGACAGGTATTGAAAAGTAACAGAGCATGTAAGCACTTTGCGTTTGAGCCACATGAGTCTGATGATCCAAGATGGAGCTGATTTTTTGTGACTAATATCTTTTTAAATCCACTCAACCATCCAAACCAGAAATCTTGGAATGGAAATACTTGGCAAAACAGTTAAAATATTGCTCTGACAGAGAGGAAAGAAGCTTGGAGTCTATGTTTTTTTTTTTTTTATTGCATGAGTTACTCTTCATTTTGAAGATAGAACAGTGTGAGTAGAAGTGGAGCTGCGTATTAAAACACAGGCAATAATTTGATTTGACTTGAAATATCAATTATCTTTCCCCTTGAAGATGATAAAACAATAGTCAATAGTATCAACATTATATCAATAGTCTCTCTTTTCCTTTGTCCAAAATCCATCTTAAAATTTGGCCCATATTTCTGGCTTCATTCAATTTCCCATTTACTCAGAATAGGTCCAAATCAATCCTACGCTCTCGCTTGGCTTTGGTCCCACTCTATTAGACTTGGCCCCTGTCATTATATGACACTTGTCTATACGGCTCACTGTCATAATGTATATGCGCGCTCACACACTCAGGGGAGAGTCTTGGCTGTGGTCACTCAAAATCTGACGGGACAGGAAGCAATAAAGAAGAAAGTATTATGAGCCTAAATAGCACGGAGCATTTAGCGTGGCTGTGGTTTACTTTAGCCTCACGTCTCATTATGATGTCGGACTGACTGGTGAGTGACCTCATCGTCTTGTATTGTCAAAACAGAAACGAGTCACGTATTTTCACCAACGTCAAGACAAAAATGATGACGGACAGATATAATAGCCATTCAGGAGATATGTAATAATAGAGGCCTGTGGTGTCACCCCAGAGCAGGCCTTTAGGATAGGCCCTAAAGTTATGAAGTGCACTTAGGACCTACATTAAGGGTATATGTACACGCATTTAACTTGACGTAATCTCATAAAGTCAGCAGTGTAAGCGATTGGTGCCTCAGGAGATTTGCAGTTTAGCATTAGCCTGGTTTCACTTGGTTGTAGATTTGAAAATACAAAAAAAAATAACAAAGAAAGGCACTAGACTAAAATTCAAAAGAAGCCTAGGGGTGAACCAAAAATCGAGGGATCTCCAAAGGGCACTCCCAGACACTCCAAATGAATATTGGATCCCTTCCTAATCTGAGATGAAGTTATCAAGCAACGAGAAAAGTGTAATCTGAGAAGGCTCATCTGTGTGATATATTACCAAATACCATCTGGCAGGGAGGGCCACAGTTAAATGTTGACAGTAATGACAATTTAGATCACCGGCCTTATTAAATAAAGAGCTCATTTGCGGAGACATATGGCCAATCAGCTCGTTGCCTGACACTTCATCATGTACCGGCACTCACAAAGCAAAAAGACGCTCAGTGGATGCACATGCAAATGAATAGACATCAAAGATATGCCTTATGGCTGAATTGGACACTGTGATGCTGTTCTATTTCTAATAAGGCATCCTGACATGTGTAAAAGGCACTTAGGACAAGAAACCACAGGTAAATATGCTGTATTTGTTTGTAGGCATTTGAAGCTAACACGTTTTGAAATAGGAAATCTGTGTCTTGTTTAGTAGTTCTTCATTGTAAAATCAAACATGACATTTGTTCTGGTTTAAATTGTGGATGTCTGTGGAGATTCTCAGTCATCCAGGTCCAATAAAAGCAGATTTTAAAACTACAGAGGCCTTCTTCTTTTATTGGATCCCTGAACAGGTTAAGTTCAGGTAATATCAGCAAATTGTTGGAAGTATATATTGTCTGTTCACAAAATGTGTGTCAGTCTTGGTTATTTATCATATTTTGCACAACATTTTCTACGTGAAGTGCTTTCAAGATCAATTTCAAACTCTCAGCTGCTTTTAGACAAATTGTTATGATTGGTTTGACAGAATTTCTGCCATTTGCAAATATTTGTCAAAGGAAAGGATCCCAGGATTTTGCAAAATGAATAGGTATGGATGGCTATATGTATAATAATAAACATATTTTCTTAATATATAATATGTTTAGTCTAATTTAAACTATTGCAAGGCCTGAATATGAACACAGTATTATAATCCAAGCCTTATTCAAAGATTTAAGCGCCTGTTGGGACAATGAGAAATATCACATTGCAGGACAGGGTTAGGTAGCACTTTGAAACAGCCACATCACTCACGCTCGTCTTCTCCGTCCAGACGACAGACTCCGAGGCGGATTGAAAAGTTACGTGATTATTGCTGTGGAGACTTAGAGTATCAGGACAGACAGACAGCTGGGGCTATCTTTATTGGATTTCACATAAACACTCCCCAAGTGTTTGTGAGAGAGCGGATGTCTGCCTGTCTGTCCTCGGCGTGCTCGCTTTGTCGGCCGTGTGCAGGTGTTGATCTGTGCCAAATGTGTGCAAAATGTCTGTGACGCAGCTTCTGTTTCACGACATGAGAAATGCAATCATTGTCTCCTTCAAATCCTTCCACACGCTCCGAAAGAACTTGTGTGAGCAGGTTAACAAGTGAAATGAAAAGCCAACAGCGTTAAGATCTTCATACTTGCAAGGATAAGAGTGAAGACATTGTGTGCAGGTTTGAACATTCGTAACCTCCGTCTGGGCCTTTTGAATCTGCCTTATCAGAGCAGCTGAGAAAATAGCATATCGTAGCATCTCAAACACAAAAGAAAATGTTACACTTAAGTGGTTCAAGAAATTGGCAAGAAATAGAGTGAGGTTTACTCATCGTCCTCCAAAGACACTGTGACACTGTGTTTTTGTTCATATTCTGTTGATTCACAAGAATAAAAAAAGATTTCGTGTACCGCTTTTGTTTCTTGTGTTGGGCAGAAGTGCTCCTAGGCATTTAAGTGCTCCAATAAAAGACAGAAAATACTGATTGGATAGTGGCAACACTTAGCTGGTGGCTATGTCGATTTGTTTGTGTGAAACAATCGATAGCTCCATTATCTCAGGAATAAGTCAACTCAAAGAAAGTGAGATGCAGATGACAGTGTTTTCTCTGTTGTTCAAATCATTCTCTTCTGGGTTTCGGGACAAGTTAAGAATCTTTGTAAACATTGTACAACTGAATATGGAGGCACATTCAAGAAAATAGCTGTGAATATAGAAATAAATAGTTTTTTCATTGCACTTGAATCACCAAACCTGCCCACACATACAATTTAACTGTGCAATCAACCCCAGCTCTTGCATTAGGAAGAAAATGACTATGTTTTAGTTTTTCTTCTTTTTACACTGTGATGAAAAATGTTTCAAGGCCAAATACAATTTTTGCACTTATTGCTTTCACATATGCGTCAATGTAATATGTGGTTTTACTTGTATATCTATGCTATAATGACATACATGTTTTGACATTTTGAGTATGGGGTTCATGCAGTGGAATCTTGATGTCAGAGTTTGGGAGGATCTATTATCAGACCTTTAACTTCAGACACAAAAACATAATGGTTATTCCTTGTTCTATATGTGACTTTACAATAGAATTACTGGACGTTAAATGACATACACCTTTATTATTTATAGGTGTATGCTTTATACACCAACATTCTTTATTTAAATGTAAACTATGTGAGGTTTAAAATACATAGAGTCAACATTTAGATCTGAAAATGGTTCAGACCCATTTTATTTTAAGAAACACAAAAATGTGGACTTCATGTACGTCCAGGCTAATGTATTTGAATTTATCACGGTACTGTAAAATAAAAGCATAATAAAAAACAATCTTTGTCCATATTTGCACTTTTACTTGGCATTATGCCCATAACCCGTCACTATATGAAAAGAGGCCTAGCACATTACTTTGCCAGAACTTTTTTTTCCCAACTTCCTGAAGCCATATTAATATTGTTTGTATTTTAGAACCGCATTAGTGTAAACCTGCCTCAGAGTGTCCATCTAATCTTCTCCCTGTTACATTTGTAATCTACACCTACACTACCACTAATCCCATACTATCACTTTCTCTCTCATCTTTCCCTGTCCTTTTTCAAACACTTCTTTCACTCTTCCGTCTCCCTGCGTTCACACCCCTCCGTCCCGTCCCGCCGTGCCCTTTCCGAGCTCTCAGGTGTAGTTTAGATAAGGCTCGAGGAGGGGATTACTGAGAGCTCTGTGCGTTTGTTTGCCTTTGGCCCAGAGGACAAAAGGGACCGGGGACGTTTACACTTCACTCACGGCGTCTCCATTCACCTGGCTGCGAGGTGGAACAACAAGCCACGCAAGGACACACACACACTCTCACCTGTTTAATGACTGTGTCGCCGTGCCCTAGTTATGAACTGAATCAGCATAATCCCTTCACACTCCATTAATCAAGAAAAGGCACAGCGCAGTCTCACAAAAAGTGCACACCGCTAACACGTCTCCTCGCCCTGTGTGGTCCGCCAAGTTTAGCTAGTCCCACGGGCAGACATTACCGCTCTACTCAAGCAAGTCAGACACAATGGGATTCACAATGGCGCGATCTACAGGTGCCTCGTGGAAGCTTTCGTAACAGAATATGATTCATGTTGGTGAGGACGACAAATACTGCGTGGGGATGTTACAAAGTGATTGGCCTCATTCTCAAACGAGAGCCCAACAGATGGCTCTTATTATTCTAACATTGAGTATCTCTTAACATTTAGGTGATTCATTTCTCATCTCATTTCCTTCACAGATGAGTCAACCTCGGTCTTTAAAGGTGGAGTAGGCGGACTTTTCCAAAACAACATTCCAAACATTTGTAATCACGGTCAATTGCCGACGATATCTAATTGTTTGTGTCCTTTTCTTCACTCTCTGCTCTAAAAGTCTTATATAAGTCTTATGTTCTACTACTACCACAAAAAAAATGTAATTGTTACACGTTTGCATAGGAAATAAAGTAGACGTGCGGTATATTTTTGTGTTACACACAAAAAAGAGGATTTAGCCACACTATGGTTGTAAGGTAAATTTTCAACATAATGCAACTATGATAAATCCCTATTATTACTTGTATTTTTTTATTTTTTTTACAAGATTTTGGACATTTTAATTGATTCAATCGCCTAATTAAGCTTTAATCAAAGATAGAAGATTTAAATACAAGCTTATAGCACATATTTAATTTCAGTCCACTCATTTCTTTGCAGTACATTCGATACTTCCATATGGTTATTAAGCTTTGACTCTTGAGAGAATCCTTTATTGGAAAACGACAAGGGAAAAGTCATTTTCAGTTTTGTTTGTATTATTTGTGGTCACATGTTTTCAACAGTCCATTTGCTTTTATCAGCCTCAGTGACTATTTACACTGACCACACGGTGGAACCAGTCTGGCCAGTTTGCACCAGTTGTGATACATTTACACACTTTATCCCTGTAAATGATGGCAGTCATCTGTGCAGGCCACATTTACATACAGTAAACTAGGCGCCAATGATTTTATGTTGTTTTTACAGACTTTATTTCTTTTCTGAGAATAGGCTTCAAGGTTTACTGTCATTTACAAGGCAAAGTTTCACTCCATTGGCATTGTCTCAGTGTCCAAAATCAACAGGGTGTTCTTTAAGATGGCGTTTTCTTCCCACTAAAAGTTGAACTTTATCGGTGACAGATTCAACACTTTCACTTGTCAATATAATGGCGTAAATTGTCACTGTGGAGTTATTAAGAGCCTCCACATTTTAACAGCCCCACTCTGCGTCAGGGTAGAACCTCGTGGCTCGACTCAACGGTCCGGCAGAGTCCGTAATCTGGACCTGCTGCCGTCAGGGATCGGCTGCTCAGCCTGTGTGATCGGGCTCACAGAGCGCTGAATGTTTGATCAGCCTGATACTGAGCTCAGTGGGCGAGGAGCCACAGCTGAGAAACACCACAGTCAGGTGAGTACAGTATAGACACAGCCATACCAGAGCGTAATCACACATGTTCACAACACAGCACTAATATGTAGAGTAATGGCGTACTTAATGGTATTTGTTCATTGCATTTTGTGAAAAAGAAACACTGTATTTGGGATTAGACAGTTACCATTAACAACAAGAGTAAGTGAAAGTGAAAGAGAATTAAGTCAAGTAAAATCTGTCTAAGGTTAAGGAAAGACAATAAAAAAAAATGTCTACAAAATGTGACAAATAGCTAACTCAATTAATTATATTTAAACTAAAACAAACAAACTCTCACTAAATCTAACAATAATTTATTTTCCAAACATAACTACTTCTGCAAAACCAAAAAGATATCACTAGAACATAACCACTTCAAGGGTCAACTGTAACGTTAACGTTTGAATGCAGAAATACAATAGTAATCTTTTCTATTTCACTCACCAGCGATTTACAGAAATTTCTCAGAGACTGCTTTTACTGCATTTACACACACTCAGACCAGAGCCACTTGGAAATCACACACGTGAAAAAAGAGTGATCCGGTGAGTGGGCAGAAAAATGACTGGAGCGAGAGAAAAACAAAGACAGAATAAGAGCGTATGGGTATGTGTGTGTGCGGATTTCTGTTAGATATCAGACGAGTGTTGTTTTTGTGGCCCCCACCTATCAGTCAGGGCCCGGAGGCAGCAGAGCAGTGTGGGTAGAAGAGGTGTCAGCTAATCTGCTGTGATTGATGTGCCGCTCCGAAAGAGATGAAACTTTACTGTAGACTGCAAAGGTCTTCATCGGTGACACCACAATACAATACATACAGTATGCATGGAATATGGAAATAGGAATATTATATCACAAATCTAGTGTGTCTATATATATTGTTTCCAGAGTGAGAGAAGAGAGGTCACCTTTTTTAATGCTTTGTAAAATTAGTTCTTTTCAAGGTTATGCTTAACGGGCTAATAAAATGTTTATAATTTGGTTATTACAACACAGGAAGAACGTTCATCAAGTCATAAAGTCATAAAAAACAACTGACAAATGTAAATGATGACCTGTTGGATGCCAAATAGTGAGTTGGTATTGTTTTTTATATGAGCGCACATATTTATTACACATTTATAACCTGACAATCACGTAAATATGATTATGTGTTAAATGATATAAAGGTAGATTAAGGATAGATTTAAGTGGTGCAAAAATCTTGCAGTACTTGAGTTTTTAACAGAATAAAACAACATTTATTGGCATGTTTAGACAAGAACACCACACACTTAAATTTAGAAAACAATTTAGATAACAATGCCTCTAATTCTAAAGAAAAACAATCCAAAATATGAATCTCTACAATCTATTTAATAAAAAAAAATAAAAAAGTGCAATTAACTATTAAATTGAATGCCAACTTTATTTTGGGACAGGAACTGACTGTCCCATATAAAGTCCTCGGTGCCAAGTGTCCATCCACCACCCCAACCTACTTTCTGTCGATGCCGAAAACACACGTAAATCACATGAGACATACTTTTAAATGGAATTATGTGCTGAAATGTTACTTTTATGCTCTCTGGTGTAAAGTAATGAGTGTTTTCATAGATCTGGTTGTCATATGCACTTGATGTACTCCACTCACATCTAATTCCAAAGCCACTCTCTGAATCCACTAAAGCCTGATATTTCCTGCCATAGCTGAGGTTTCACTCAGACATGCTCTCCATTTCACCTAATTGGCCATGAAAAATGGATGACAAACATAAACAGCGACTGTCATTATGTCATTACGTGCGTGTGTGACCTGCTCGTGTTGCGAGTGCGACCCAACAACGTGAGTGTGTGTGTGTGTAAACGCTGGCATTTATAGACGGAGACAGGCGAGCGTAAAGCCAAGCTATTCTATTTGTTTTTAAGCCTAATTGCCGAAATAACAGTGTACTTTCAAACAACGCCAGATGTGGTGAGCTGGCTGGACTGTCAGAACACCCACACTGAGCGCAGAAACACACGGGTAAACAAAGTCCCGAGAGAAAGTGATTTTTTTTAACAATGTTGTGATGATGATTGTTACAAAATGAATGAATTAGGCAGTAAACTTCTTCCATTTAAAATGTATTAATGTAATAACTCAGAACATTAGCAGCAATCCAGAACTGTAAGTATAAAATGCGTTCAAGGACACAGAAAAGAATATTCTTCAAAGCTATGATTTAAAAATTGTGTGTAGATAGACATGCAGATTTGAGGGTTAAACCATGGACAATATATGTTTGAAAGCACTCTTTACTGTAATTATTGTCCATTCTTTGTTGCTTTCTCTGGTTTATTGCTTGCTGATCACAGGTCATTCACAAAATAAATAAAAAAATAAATAAAAAACAATACGAATATAGGACTTGTTTAATATTATGTACTGATGTTGTTTCTGATGGGCTGTTAACTTGATTCCAAAAGAAATATGTCTGTCTGTTGCATATTTAAGAAAAATCTGCCTTTATGTGTTGAAAATGCTGTGTGACTGCCAGGCCTCTAGGGGCACTGTGAACACTGCCCCAAAACAGACAACTTTTTGAACCTGGTGTTTTCAGGAGAAGCAATTACAATTAATGAAACTTGAATGATAGAAAATGTTTAATCATAATCATAAGAGTTTGGAGGGTTCTCAAAACACTTTATCCTCGAAGGTTGTGTTTTCAAGGACTAAGAATCTTATAGCTTTTGGTATAAAAAAGGTGCATTCAACAACATTGTATTTATTATCTGTGAAAATGAAAGAGTGGCCTAGTTTGATATTTTGAAGTCAAGCTTTTAGAATTCTGCATATAACTAAATTGAAACCTTGAATAACAACAAGTTGCAGGTCACAGTGTCCTCTATTCATAAACCCACATACAGTGTTGTGTACTGTGCTGTGAAAGATGCAGGTGGTGCTATCTGGACACAATCTGCAGAGGTCACAAAAGGATGCACAAAAGGACACGCTGACAGTAGCCTAGTCAAGGATGTCCACACTCCGACTATTCTGGGGGGCTACATTTTTATTCTGTCAAACGGTGTGGAATGAAAGGCCCGGGTCAGTGCAGGTGAACTGTTGTGTTGATGTACTCGGATAAAGTCTCTGCAGATATGTTTTCCTTCAACATGTTTGCATTCTGTCAGTGTTCTCCTTTTGTTGACAACTGGGAGCACAAAGGGAGTCAAAGCAGTTGAACTGAAGAGAGAGGATGTAATCATTCGTCAAGTTCCAAACAACTTCTTTACTTAGACATGGCAAGAGTTGTGTTGTCGTTAAGGCCACAGTAAATAAAAAAAAAGAAGGTATGAGTAGAGCCAGAGTGAGTCTCCAAGACCAGAGCATCCAAAGTTCTCAATTTTAAAGACGACTCACAAGAAGATGGACAGTGTGCTAGCTTGAAATATGGCATATCTGCAAGAACACCAAAAATTAGAGCTTGCGCCTTTTGGAAAACATGAGAAATGGTCTGGAGTAGGCAAAAGTAAATATCTTTTTCAAACTCGAGGGTTGAAGTGTGAAACAATCGGCCATTTACAGAAACGTGAAGTGTGTGTAGGAGGCAGAGTACGTTGAGTTTTCAGAAATGTACATTATGCAGGAATGTTTTTGTTCTCACATCGACCAAATCCAAATTCCCACCAGCCTTTACTTCCAAACACCGTCTTGTACACTCCCCTTCGAGCGCATGGGACTGTCCTCTAAAACAAGGCAGGTCCTTTTTGCTTTGTTTTTCCTCTGCAATTAAAACTCCGAACAGCAGGCATGCACAAAACAAGGCGCCAAACGCGAAGGTCCTACAAATTTCACAATCCTTCCCAAAACAAAATCTTTAGCTGGTCCCCGGAGCACAAGGGGCCTGCGATAGGACTAGAATGTGAATCAGTTGCGACGGGGCCATTGACATTCAGCGCGAGGTCTGGTGATGAAAAACTTTGGCAGGCTTGTTCGGTCGGTCGTGGCGGGCTGAGAATTCCTGATGAGTTGATGTTTATCTTATCTGGGAAGGATAGTCATTTCTCAAGTGTTTTACATCAATTCTACTAATTCAAACAGGCTTTGTACAAACAGACGCGCTGGATCCAATCAGACAGGAAATGGCTGTCACATATAAAACCAATCTGAGCCGCATTGAGAACACTTCCACGTGCACATAAAGGCACAATGGTCAGTGAAGTGTGTTCCCAGGGATGATAGTGGTAGTGGCAGGATGGGAACGGGAAGAAGTGTCTTCTGCTGGAGCTCGGAGCCTCATGAGAGCCAATTAGTTAGAAAGACATAGTAAATGATACACAACCAACTTCTCAGCTTTATTTCTTTTTACGGCTTTCACCTGCTTCTAAAACAGACTCAAAACCTGGACAAATTGGGGAAAGCAAGTTGTTTTTATTCCTTGGCCCACCTCATGAACTGAAGCTGAAGGCATCCTTTAGCAATACAGGCCGAATGTTGATATTATCATCATGACACATCTGATCATTGATTGTTTAACGGCTAGTGGGATAAAGATGTACAATATAAAGTATCATGTCAATACAAACAAATAGGGATTAGGTGAAAATGAACACACAAAAGGAAAACTTTGGTGGGTCATACTTTCTGTAAAAAATTAAGAAATAATGTTTGCAATGTGTGTAATATACAACTTAAAGCTAGCTTGACAAGTAATTTTTACATTTTACTGAACTTTCACACTTTAATTTGCTAAATGTAAAAAATACACATTGCCTTTTTTCCCAACTATACCTTCTGACGTCAAAAGTTACTCTGGGGTAAAGATGCACATTTCAATCTCCAATGGCAAGTCCTACAAGTTTTGAAACCCATCCATTGCCCCAACCTGACTCAAGATTTTGGCCTGAACCAGCACATACAACAACAATGGATGCTATTTAACACTGACAATGATAATCTGATATCAAAGTATAAAATGCCAAAGAGATCCACCTATAGAAGACTTACATTTACCTCTGAAATCAAAATGCATTGTTAGAGCACAAACTAGTTCCAAAATGCTAACATTAAATATCCAAACATGATCAATCTCTCTGTATGTAAAACCCATTTTCTCTCTAAGCATGAAGACAACGTGTCAATTATTGAACTATTATTTAACATACAGAGTGAACATAGTCGCTTCAAACTGAATTCCGATACAGGTGATTTAGCTTTAATCACAGAGCTAGCACCTGATTGGTTCTCGCTGCCTTCCTTCCTGCTCTCCACTGCCTTTCTTTCCTGGTGCAACAAAAGTAATTACCAGAGACCTCTACCTGGCCCTGGGGACAGAGAGGGGACCATATGCTATCACACACACATGCACGCTCAGCTGTCCAATACCGGCTCCCCATCTCCAGCTCCCAGGCTGCTGAATGACAGCCTAGCTAATTAGAATCTGATTCACCCATTTAATGAAAAAAAGAATAATTAGATAGGTAGATAGCAGCCAGGAGACATTTATTCAGCATTCGTTTAGTGTCATGGAGTCACGGTGGGTGTGTGAGAGGGACCTGGGGGGATGGAGTTTTGGAAATGGGATGGATGATTGCACCGCCCACATAAGTGCCTTCTTAATGAAATTACACTTCATTAGCTACACATAGGTTTAGAGTCACTTATAAGCACTCTCATGTGGAAGAAAACCTGAGCTGCCAATTTAGACTTCAACACAGAGATTTTATATCTGAATGATCATTATAAAAATTAAAAATAAAAATAAATTTGCATGTGCTTTATACTAAAAACGTTTCACAATTTCCATGTTTTTGACATTTCCATAGGTAAATAAAAGTGTGTGTAAAAAGTCTAATGACACATATTTGCATCCATATTACTGCATTTACAGTAACGCTAAAAGTGGCTCAGGTCACAAGTGAATTGAACAATAAAACCATTTTAAAGAGCAACATATGTGTATAATTACAGTGTGTAACTGTTTTGTGTTTTAAAGTGATAAATTTTTATTATGTGGTTTATAAAATGTAATGATGTCCTGATACAACCAGTAAAACCAGTATATCTGCACTCAGTGCTGACGTGCAAGGTAGAAAAAAAGGTTACAGTCATCCACACTGAAGGAAGCTGGACTAAATGTACAAGGACTAATCTGATTCAAACCAGGTCCAAATTATTCTGAAGAAGCCTCACTTTATTGGGGGCCTGGATAAAGCCCTTGATCCCACTGTAGAATGTAATATCTCTGAAGGTAACGACAGAGGGAGGTATATGTGATGGGCATCACTGGCTTCAATTCACAGGAGAATGATGAATGCAATGAAAGCAGTGTGCCCAGACATATATAAATATATAAACAGTGCTGTCAGAGTTGATAGTTTAATTGTTAGTCCTGAGTGAATTCAGTATGTTGTGTTGAGTCCTGAGGGAATGGACTAATGTTCTGGCTGTGGGCCGAGAGGAGGAGCACCTGCTATAGACGGGAGTGGAAGTGTGATCAAAGAAATGTTATATGTCATAATAATACCAGAGGACACAATTATAACAGCTTTAAAATGGATTATTTCATTCATACCATTAACAGAGTTTCATAGTAGCTACTCTTTTTGCGTGCTAACCAAAGGTATTCCAATAATTATGTAATGATATGTAATGTTATGTTACTAGACATTAGCCAAATAGCGAGATGAAATACAAGTAAACCCTGTTCTGTTTTTGACTAAGTAGGATTTTAGCTATTACTATTACTATATTAGGATAGAATATTTGAATGTACTAAGCATTTATGGTTTAATTAATAACCAAGATTTATACACTCCTTATTTTTCACTCAATATTATACATTATTGGACTGTAGCTCAAATGAATATTCCATAATGCATAAACCTGAGCAAGAGATGAATTAAGTATATTTTCTTGTTCTCTGAGAGCTGCCAAAAACCATTTCACTCCCAAGGTTTGTTGACACAAAATCAATACTGGAAACAAACGCATAAAGATGATGTGAAAGGAATGATGAGAATTTGGTAGTTGCTGGAATAGAAAAAGGTTGTTGTTTGACATAGAATATTAGGCCTTGGCTGATAGTCTTTAGATTTATCCAGAGCCCACTGACAACTGTATTAAAGCAGTTTGCTACGTTATGATAAATGTGAAAGATTGTCAGACACGACTCAAGGCAAAGAATATGTTTTCATTGAAACATTTAAACATTCTTCATCTCATCCTTAATTGATTTGGATAATGGCTTGAATATGAAAAAAAAAAAAAAAACATGCTTTGCCTTTTGAGTGATAAAAGCCATGGCCATTTGTTTAGTTACCAGACAAATGCAAAAATGCTAAGATGTTAAAATCTCCTTTCAAATGCACTAAGCGTTTGACCTTTGTTCCCTGAAAGCTTTCAGGGGTCCATGCATTAGTGTCTGGTCTTTTCTCTTTTTGCAAATGTGTTCTTAGTGAACTTCAGGCCAAAGATTTCAAATGCATTCCAGTGAGAAGGTCAAAGCTGTTCAGGATGTAAAATGAGTCCAAACCTTCTTTCTCTACCCTTCTGACTCTGGACTCTCCATATGGTGTAAACAAACAGAAGGACGTTTGATAATGAGATGGCATTGTTACAATTTCTCAAGTTTTGTGGGCATTCGAGGACTTGCTGTCTTTCAGGGACACACAAAAGAAGGATGAAAAACAAAAAAAAAACCTGGCACTACAGATTAGAGCTAATGTGTGAACGTGTGGAGGTGAAAAACAAACTGTTGTGAGCGCTGCCAAGGAAACACACGCTCGACTAGCACCAGCCTGTCACCTACTTCATCATCCATGCTTTACAAAACCTGCCAGTTAAAATGGATAGAGATTTTGTCCAAAATATTGCAAAACTAATTGTAACTGCTAGACTCATATAAATGTTTGAGTTTGTGGTCTTTTCTCTCAATTATCGCACTCTTCGCAAATGTTGTGATATCCTTGCAAACCACTTAAAGTGTGATGTGTAGATTTTGGTATTTTTGGAGACATCAGGTGGCTAAAGTGCAGACTGCAATTCCACACCTCCCAGTCCACATTTTAAGAGCATGTGCAGCTATGGTAGCCCTGCAGGGACATGCAGTTGTCAATACAATACTATTTTAGTTGAATGCCCTTAATGCAAGAATGTGCAGTCATTAAAAACACAAAAAACTATTGTCTATGTATTTAGCATTTGCCTCATTCGAACAAATGCTTGTATCTCAACATTAATTAAACATTAAACAAAGCTTTCTCAACTCAACTGAAAAGATGTGGAAACAAAAATAACTTGATTATGCAGAAAACCAACTCTGACTCACAGTGTGTCAAGTGAACAATGCGAAGTCTTAGCAAATGTCAGCTCAAAGTTTAAAAGGAACATTTTGAAAATACACTTTAAACCGTTTTTTGCAAAGCAGCTTTCCACTGTTGCAAAGTAAGGAAAAAATGTTATAAAAAAGTGTAACTCTCGCTTATGTTTTCTTCAATGAGAGACCCAGTAAATATAGCATCTCCATATTGCTGAATTAAAAATCTGACTGAATAGATTTTTACTGTGAGTGATTATTTACAGGTGCATGTTGAGCAGATCTTTTGCAGATCTTTTGCAGATCTTCTCTATTAGTGTGGACAGAGCCTCGTAGACAATATTACTTATTTAGAAGAACATAAATGGTCGAAAATTGTCCATAAACTTCTACAGGCCCAAAAAGTCTGTGCTCTCGATGTCTTCAGCCAACGGAGCATTCACCTTAAGCCTCACTGAGCTGACTCACTGTAGCATTGCAGAGAATACGGCGTATGGGAGCAAATAAATAAACAAATGCCCTGGTGTCCTCTCTGCATCCTGCCTGTGTCTACTCAGCGCCGTAGGCTGTTTTCACTCAGCTGTGGTGAGATGGGCCCCGAGCGGCCCCCAGCCTCGCGCCGATCCATCACAGCTTATCATCGCTCCGGCTCCAGAAGCATCTTGATGCCTGGAGAGCAGAGGGATCCGCCACACTCGTAGTTGTCTCTACTGTCTACTGCCTCACACACTTCCAGTTAAACACACCTGGTCAAACAATGCAGCCCTTCTTCTCTGTGGCCTCGGGCGCTCTCTCTGCCTGACAGGCAACTGTCTGACTGTTGAGCTCAGCACACCATCCCAAATATCCAAATACACTGCGCCAAATGGGAGGTCCAAGTAGAAGACACGTGAATATTTAGGGATCTATGCAGTTTTGAATCCTGGTATCTTCAGTCGAGCTACGTTTGTGATCTTATAAGCTCTTTAACTGGACTATGGTCATGCACAAGAGGAAGACAATTCATTGAGCTCAGTCAAACTCATAAGCTCTGCTACATTTGGCCTATGACCTTCAGATCTATGATTGTATGATAAGTCATTGCTACTGTACAGAAAATTTTCAATAAAAGTTTAGCATTGACAAAAACATCTCAAATGTTTTTTGGTTTCCAGGTTGTATTGAACCCTAACACATCAGTTCTGACCAAAAGAAAGGAAAACTGATAAGTGCAGAGAAACTACTACCATTAAAGGTTAAAAAAAACATGGGCATGTTATGAAAAATACAACAGAAAGTCAAATATGTGACCAATTTGGAAGCTGTAGTTGCCTTTCAGCTGGATACCAAGCATCACCTTTCACATGTCTGCAGTTCCACAAGTGGCCACTGGTGGAAGTGGTGATAGTGCAGAGAAGGCCGTCCAAACTCTATTCATTTTCAGATTTCAGCCCAAAGAAGGAGCAGTCTTATTATCCAGCTCCAGTCTGACTAAGCCGCACATGTTCCACTAACACCACTTCATTTTGTAGGTGTGTTTCTTCGACAAGTACAAATTTGAATTAGTGCAGTTCTATTTGGAGTCACCCTCATCTTCCTCTAATAAGCCTCAGAGTAAGGCAATCATTTCAATTCCTCTAGTGTCAAGTTAATACACTGACTAATAGTTCTGGAAAGATCTTGAAAAATGATCTAAAGAGTCAGATTGATGGTGGAAGTGCGGGTGGAGACGGTTATGTCCCCAGGGCTGGGACTAGTTCACTCACAGCTGCCAGCGATTGTGCTGCACCAAACCCTATCAACTCTGAACCTCATTCCTCGTTTCAGGTAGGATTTCAAAAATCACCTGATCATGGCCTGCGCAGGTATTATTTCTAAAATGAATTCTTCTAGGAGGTTGTGATGTTTGTCAAATGGCAGGAAAGAGCAGTGTGCATGCAATGACAAGTGTTTCTACAAGTGTGCAGTGAGTCTGAAGTGAGCCTGAGGCAAGGCGCTGGATTCAAGTCACAGCACTGAAAGGAACTGAGCGCTGAGGTGATCGGCAAAAGGGTGTTTACAGTAAACAAGAACAAGGGCTGGCAAGCAAGCTGGTTTTTACACAGGAATGTATTTGAGCTCATCGTCATGCTCTCATTCCCCTCCTTTCCACTTAAACGACAACAAAGCACTATTATTATTTTAATCAAAGGTGTAAATTAGCTCTTGGTGCCTAAACATGACACAAATGACCACAGCAATGTCTGTCCCAAAAAGTTTAATAAACAGTGGAGAGTAAAAGGAATACATTCATTATAAAGCAGTCGGGAGGCAAGACGTGCAACGTGCAATTTATCAAAATAAGATTTGGCTTTTGGCTGTTAAACTATTTCATACACTGGTTTTGGGCTTGACTCGGTTTTAAAACTCTCTGCTTTTAGACAGGACTTGGTCTTAACACCACTCTTTACACTGATTCATCCTTTTAAGACATGAGGCATTTATTTCTGATTGTTTGCAAAGTGTAACATAAAAATAAAACATCAAGTCATTCTCTTATGAAATAACACCAGGTGAAGCAAAACTCAACAAAATGAAATAATACCATTACAATAGACAACAACAGTACAGTGTATATGAAATTCTTAATAACCCACAGATATGTCTCGTCTCTTACCACAAGTATGAAACGAGCAGGGCCATCATTGTTTGTAATAATTATGTGCACTTTGTCGACAAGTGGCTCTCAATCAAACACAAAGCAGTTATTTCCAGCTATAAAGTGACTGTTTACTTCTCAGACGCTGCTGCCAAGTCACTCTTGCCTTCTGCTTGTCTGAAGGTACATGTTAATTATCTTAAGTCAAGGGTGGCACCATCAAGTCAATTTGGAGATATGATCTAATCTCTGTGGCTTTGATGGCCTTCCTTCTTCTTCCTGCCTGTTCCAACTCCCATCCTTAAGAACAAACTGTGGGTCTATTCTTCCATCAAGTATAATACTGAATATCTATTATTTGCAAAGTAACTGCAAACTCCATCCAAGAGAAAGAAATGTTTATTAACCACTGTTTACTTGATAGTACTCATCCTATTATCTATTGTTCTTTCCGGAAACAGCCTATCTACAATGTTCCCTTGTGCTTGTGGAGATGAATACTTAAACACACACCGAGTGATTCCACATAAGCTTACTCATATACACAGATGGTGTTCCTCTGATCTCGGAGCTCACAGAGTCCCAGATGAGTTCCCTCACACACAGTTTGTACTGAAGACAAACCTAGCTCTATTGAACCAAAGGCTAACACTTGCATGTATACACTGCACTGTAGAATTACAACTAAAACAAATCTTTGTCAAAACCACAGTGTGTCAAACAAGGAAGCAAATATGATAACCAGCTGCACAAAGAAAGTAAAAACATACAGGGGGAATTGTTCATAACTTCCCGGAGAGTCATGCCGAAGCAAGAGAAAGATACGGTTACACTTTACATTTGGAAAATGACTGATATATGAAACAGTTGTGAATCAAACAAAGAGGGCAAAAGGCCACACTGGCATTGTCTCATCTTGTCTGTGTACTTCCTTCTTCAGTCCCGCCCAAGACAGTCTGCCGTCATGGCCCACCAAGGTTGTGGTGCGTATTCCTCAACCAGTTTCAACAAATGTACATTAAAATATGATATTTATGATAGAGCAGTTTCATCCAAAAGCACAATTATGTAGAGAGTTGTTTGGGCAGTGGATGGGGCATAAAGCCTGACTTTTGCACCAGAGAATTTTGAAGGTTTTTGGTTGAGGCTAGAGAAAGGAAGAAGCTACATGTGTTTTTGCTTTTTTGCCTTTATTTGAGAGTAGATAGTAAATACTTGAACATTTACATTAAATACCTATGTTACTCACAAGTTTAGATTTGATTCCTGGGGAGGCTAAGTTCAGGAATTTAAAGTTTTGAGGTAAGGTTATAATATATAAACCTATTTATATATACATATATTAGACTCCTTTAATGGTTTAGTTTTTAATTGAAGGAATTTAATTGTTTACTGTCGAAAATACAGATGGAGTGCATTTGTTTGAATAGAGATTATCTCACATTACTATTTATTTTTTCTGTATAATCTTCTCATAATCACAGCCAAATGCGTCTTGTATTGTTATTCATGTCTTACAACATTACATACATTCCTCAGGAGATCCCAGTTTCTCTAAGTGTTTATAAGGCTTATATTACAGAACACGGTGTGGCATACAGGACCGTCCCATCAACGCTTCTTTCCAAAATGTCCTTCTTGCTCAAGTCTTTGGCCTGCATTCCTTTGCCCTGCCTCAGCTCTCACATCATCCCTAGACAGGTCCAACTCCTCTCTCATAACAGGGTGTGTCCTCATGGCCTGGTTTCGGTCCCTTTTTAGTTTACAACCTCTTCTGTCCCATCATCATTCAGATCCGTCCAGGAATCACTCCAATTCCCTCTTGTTGTCCTATTACTTCTCCTCAGAGACACAAAAACACCGTACCCCTTTTCTAATCAAAGTGTATTTTCCCTTTTCGGTCTTGTAAAGGAAATCAAACAAGAGACGAAACGCATTGCTAGCTCCCGGTTGCTAGGAGACCATGTGTCCACGCTCCGAGCAGCTATTCACAAGCTTTTATTTACTCCTCTCTCTGCTTTGCCTCTCTCTTGTCTCCCTGTTTCTGTTTGACTCCGATTCAAGGCGTCTGTTTACCGTCCTGTTACAAGATAGAGGAAGATGGCGAATGGAAAGAATACAAGTAGAAATGGATATTAAAGGGTTTGATGCACAGAGATGAAAGTAAACTTGGAGAGGAGAAGGAGGAAGTCAGGATTATTGATTTTCTGTTCTTTGTGTATGGCACAAGGGGGCAATTGTGAAATCAAAAGCCACCAAGTTACTTTTACTTTCCTTTACCAACCAGATTTTTTCTTCTTTGCCACCAAGTAGCTGCTATTCAAATGTACTGTGGATAATGCTCCTCAAAATATGGACACATTTAATACAAATCTAAAGCACATCAATGTTGTAGATATTTACAAATTTATGAAACAAATACAAAATGGTTGTATTTAGACATGAACCTCCGCTGGTTTAAAATAATAAATAGTATTCATAATTAATACTGAAACCAAAATGTGACTGTTTCATGTCACCTGAATTAAAGGAGAAGTAAGTGATTTATGTTTCAAGATGCAAAGGTTACAAACAGTAGCTCTATATTAAAACAGATGACACCATTATTCAGTGTTGAGTCAGAAAGATAGATGGTCCTCTTCTTCTGCTTTGCAACAAAGAGCGAATACATTTTCCAGTAGTATCCCATCCCCGTTTATCCAATCAGAAGTGAGAACTGAAAAATAGACCGTGTGTGGTTCAAACAATGGTGGAACAGTTAAAAAGTAGCAACAGGTAAACTATATTTTGCTTTGTTTGTTAGCTTAGTGGGATAGTTTTTTTGTGTTTAAAGGTTTTAGTTTGATTCTGCATTGTTTTGATTGTATATGTCGTGTGAAAATATTGTATTCTCTCGTTTAGCAGTATCCATTTCTTTGCTGTGGCAGATTTGGAGCCTGCTCTGTCTGCACTTCCCTCCCCTCCAGTCACCTGCCGCCCCTCCTCCCCGTACATCTTTCAGTCTGACAGCGGCGCTCAGGCCCGGGGTAGTCTGAGGGAGGTGGAGATGAAGGCGGTGGTGACTGTACACTGCCACAGGGCGGGGAGATGAATGAAGGATGGAGGAGGATGAGAAGAAGCACAGGATATGGCGAGCTTTATCGCAGATCTCAGCTGCGTTTCCGCTTCTGTTCCGTTCGGTTCGGTCCTTCCCTCTGCATGCTCCTAATGGTTTCCTAATGACAGCTTGCAGGCACCACACACCCTGCTATTTATTAGGGTCCAGACAGAAAGACTAGGTGTTTAGAGCGGCAAAAAGGGGGGCATTCAAAAGCAGATGCACCTCGTCAACACTACCTCTCGCTCTACCTGTGTAATCAAAAGTAGCCCGGGGCAGCTCTACAACAACCCCGAGGTGACATCGACGTCCAGCCTCTTACTAATATCACCAACCTTTGCCACATGTTGTGTGAAAACCATTAACAAAGACTAGGCTGTCTAAACACCCTCAGGCTCCATTTACACGCAATTCATAATCTGGCTCCATCTCACTCCTTCTCACTCACAGCTCACACCAAGGTGCGAACAAATAAGCCAACATCTTGGAAGCAAACTGTCACGTTTTTCACGAGCGGTTGTTAAAGTAAATGTTAGCTTGTGACTGACAAAACAGAGCGGAGACAATTGCAACAATAGCGACAGATTTTAAAGACCGTTTATTTGTCTGTGTGTGTCCCCGACAGCTTAACTCCAGCGGCACAAGTTTTAACTCAACCATTCAGGGGTGAAAGAAGACAGCACAGCACTCTCTTATTATTGGCATATGGAGTGCATAACTTCCACACGAAAGGTTTGTCAGGGTACACTTTATCTGGGAATGGATAAGAGGAAGCAGCAGCAGTAATATATAAGCAGTAATGCACAGCTGAGCCACTCTGTACAGCTCTTCATTTGAGATGCTCAGCACAGTTGTCTTGATAATCAAACAAGATTGAACATATTGGGCCTAAACTTCCATGAAACTGCAATGCAAAATATGTCTGCATTTTTAGACCTGTTTATGGAATGAATTCAATACCATTTTCATTTGGAAAAGTTGAAAACATAACGTGGATTAGCCTGGCCATTGAATTCATCCAAAAATCCTCTGGTCTGCGTGAAATTTCCCTTCACTGACATTTTCACTGGAAATCTTGGGGTGAGAATCTTAAATGGGATGGTCATTATGTGATCGTTCATTTCTCTGATTGGTTGCAAAAAATGTGGATATTGAAATTTTCACCCTACAACAGCCAAATGTAACCTTCTTGTCTCCTTTATGTTCCACCATTTAACAGCTGACTCTTCCATTTTGGCTCATGGAGCACCTACATACACTAACGGTGCTATAGCTACCAACATTTTATCATCATATACTGTATGTGACATAAGTGCGATTTTATCTGTGGCTGAAAACCATTAAGTGCATTCCTCGTGGGCTAACGGGAAATCCCTGAGCAGATCAAAGTTGTGCATGTACGTCCTTAAACCGCGCTCAAGGGCTTCAAATCAACACCTTCTCACAGAGTCTCTCTCATGTCTCAGCACGTGTTGAAAGGTTGGCCAACCCCTGTCGATTTGTGACCACACAGCTCGGGATTTTCTTCAACATGTCAAATATTTACGACCACAAAAATGTCGTTTTTACACGCCAATGTTTATAAGCTCTAATGTCAGCTTATCTCACCTCCCGCCTCTTTCACGAGCCGCCTAATTCTTGCAAATTCATCTCTCAGTTCTCTCTTGAGCCCGCGATTCTCCTGAGATTACAAAACACAGCGTTGCCATCGGGAAAGCACATCCTCAGCTGTTAGCGAGACTAGTAGCGGCTATATGATCACAGTGTTGACAGAAACACATGACCTCATCCATTTGAATCCATTTTCAGCTCTGAGGCAAAAAAAAAAAAAAAAAGAAGGGATGAAAAGAAGCAAGAAAAAGAAGAATTGATGAATATGAGATTTGATGTAACGCATAGAAAGACAAATAGGGAGACAGAGAAAAGGTAAGAAGAGCCAAAGAGATCTGAGTAGGACGAATTGAGAAGAATGCACCGGGGGAACAAAGGAGGGAATGAATGAAGAAAAGGCGAATGAGACAGTCACAGAGAGCACCTGGCAGACAGTCACAATGCACATCCACTTCAAAGCTTTGTCTCGAGGTGGATCTGATGAGGTACACTGCACAGAGCTTCAAGGAGGTGACACGGGACCCTAAGCTACGCGCTAACACACTGAAAAAGTTGAATGCGTTCAGGAAAATGGGAAAAGAACATTTTTATTTGTTTACTTGTTGATTGTAGACAGATGCAGTGAATATTTGGAATAACTGAATAACTAATGCTGCCACTTGAAATTTCACAGTTGTTGTTCCTTAGAGTGTAAAGAGTGTCATTAACGTCAAGACTTACACAAGTGCAATGATGATTGTGCAGAAAAGTGCTGTTGGTTCTTGTAGCGGCGTTGGGTTAAACTTCTATGTGTATGAGAGGCTTAAGGCTTATCAATAACACACTGAAACTTACAGGAAGAAGATATCTCTACACACTTTAAATACAATTTGTATCATGTTTTGCTGACAATTACCAAACTGCTCTTTCTGGTGAAATTGGTGGAAAAGTCAGTCATGTAAACAGTCTCAATCTTAATCTGATTATTATTATCTTTATATCATATATGTCCTTTGTAGGAGTGACACTGAGTATTCTTCTGAGTGTGACAAAAATCTCAGAGTTGAGGTTTCAATAGAAAGAAATATTAGATTAGATTAAGTCTTAGAATAACTAAGAAAGTTGATTGACAGCTGTAGTGATCAATGGGAAGGCTATTAATCAAACAGGAAACCAGTCAGATGGCCAGCTCCACGCACATTTAGACTTTTCTTTTATCGTGATTAAAATGCCCACATCACCAGAGTGTGAGAGAGAAGGGAATAGTGCTGAAGATGTAGGGTTTGAGGGAAAGTAATTAAATCGGACATGCAGATCAACTGTATCATTGCTATTATTATTTTGCAGACATTCAATAAACAGGGGTGAAAACGCTGTGTTTAAAAGGTGTGTCAGCTTCTCACACCAGCCGTCTAATCAGCTTCTTGCCTTTCGCTTTTAATTCACTTAACATGGCTGAGATTGAAAAAAAAAGAGCTGATGGGTGAGATAATGGAGCTGACTCACAACCTGTCTGTACAGTGCTCTGGACAGAGAGCCTCTATATATATATATATATATATATACACGATTAGCATTTGTCTGAGGATGCACTTGACATCTTTATATTTAACTGATAGACAGATTCATAATGATACACACCTTCAGTAAAAATAAGACTTTTTTCCATTTTTTGTTAGTTTTCATTGACTCTTTTCTGTATATAGAGTTGTTTGGATGTATTTTACTACAAATGATGAAACAAACAGTAAACTGCCAAAGTCAAAAGGCTCAAAAACTCCTTTAAAACAAGTTACAGATTAAATGTGTTTCATTAACATTTAGTACTCGTCCATTTTGAGAGCTCACTCTGGAAAAAGTGGTACACCAGGCTGCACATGGGCCGACCAGTTCTGAATGGAGTGGATAATGAAACAGCTCCTGACCCCGTCCACTTATGATGCTCTGTCCATTACCCAAATGGACATCACTCTCCTCTATCGATCACAGATGCTCCTCTTTTCACTTCTTATCGTTTTTCATCTTGTTACCTCTGCGTTCATCTGCATCGCTCCTCTGATGTTTTCCGTAGCCATCGACGAGGCGATAAATCAACCGCCGCGCCTTGTGATTATCACCACGAGACCAACTGATCACTCACTCAGCGACCCTGGAAACCCTAAAGCGTCCTCAATGGAGACGATCCACCTCTCCTCGATGGTGTCCAATGGCAGCTGTCCTCTATCTTTAGTCTACTTTTTACTCCAGTAGGTGCTAGACAGTGCAATGAGTTATGAGTTACAAGAGCCGTAATGGAAGCCCTTACTTGATGTGAGGTGCTGGGACCATTCAAAGTCCCGTCAGCCGTGAAAATGTCAGCCATGATCTAGTGCGGCTGGGGCGGGTTTATGACATCATCAGTATGCTGCCACCGTCGGGATACGGTAGATAGTCTGCTCCAAACACAAGGTCTCACAAATTGTGCAAATAGTTGAAAAATGTTTGACCATGCTCATTCTGCTTTTATGACATTAGATATAATTTGATTTAGCCTAAAGCAATACGAATTAATGTCACAGAAACAGCTGTCAAGGTGATGAGAAAAAAGGGGAAAAAGGCAAAAATATGTTGGACTGTTTGCAATAATATATTAGGAGAAATAAAAGGCCCAAGACTAATGAGCCAAAGCACATCGCCACCATAAATAAAAGACCATAAATTGGTCAATAAATGCAGGTATACTTTGTCAAGGAGAGTCCAATGAAAAAAAAAAAAAAAAAAACCTTCATGAAAGTAAGTCAAGATTATACTATGCATCACAAAGTAGTAGTTAGTATTTGTATTGTAGCGGCTGCTTGAACTGCACTTATTATTCCACTGGTATCTATGCTGAGGAAATAGGCCAATCAGATGAAGGCATGTGACCCAGCGTAAAAGTCAGTGGCACCAGTGTGACCAGTAGAAGACGCCCTGTTTCAGTTTACTTCAAACACATTTTTATGTCCAATGGTAAATCAAATTATTGCAAGTCATGTCATCATCACAAAACTGAATAAAGAGATTGCACTAAAATGTCAAAATGTGCAAAAGCAATACATCACTGACAGCAGTTTGAACTCAATCAAAACGGTGTTCACTTAAAGTCAAACAGGAAACCTACAAGTGTGCTGTGGGAAAGACAGAAAGACACTGGATATAGGCTTTTATCCCAGTATTTAGACTGTGGCAGGCACTCTTCTACTTGGTGTGGGCTTGTGCCACTTCGGGTGCCAATTCAAGCAAACTAAGGAGTTCGCAATCAGAATTGGCCGTCCCACTGGATTAATGCTAGCACACACCCTTCACCGCACATCCACACTGAACACTTATGTGCATTCACACTGTTGGGCGTACGCACGAAATAACCCACAAATGTACACAGTGGGCTCAGGCCCTAACCCGAGTCGAGCTCCTGTTTTCTAAACATACGGTCGCCTGTATTAAGCTTGTGGAAATGTGAGAGGCTTATGGAAATGATGTGTTACCCAAGTGTCGGGGACTAATGTAAATAAATGTTCAAACAACAAGCTGAGTGATTTTGACTAAAATATGTGGAGAAAGAATCCCACTGTGTCTTGGACAAATGCAGTCAGTTGCTATTCAAGGCCTCCACCCCAAAGTTGTTTACCAAATTCCTTGGTAACACTGAGTCCACACTGCTATTAGCACCAAAGATCATGGCCATACATCATTTCAGCACGGTGAAATGAACCGCCAAAGTGTCTATTTGTATGCTTGCACAAACGAGAATGCACGTGTGGAGAAATATGCAGGAAAGGCCATGGCAGTCAGCTTGAAAATAAACTCTTTACAACACAACGGCGCAACATAATACTGAAGGTCTCCCAAGAACCACAGGTGGAGGAACGCAGAGTCATAAATGAGAAAAAATGGACGGAGAAGGAGGGGGTTGGAGAAAGACGAAAAGGAACACAAGCGAGTAAAAAGAGCGCAGTGCGGATAGTGGTAAATGATAGGGTGCAACTAAATGAGGGTATGTAATTTGGGGTGTTTAGTAATTACACTGGTTTGACAGAGCCATGTCAAACCATCCCTTTCTTGATCCCCCACTGCTTTCTTGCCAGCATCCTCATGTTTTCCACATTTAGCTATATTCTCACTCTTTTTACCTCCTACTCCCCGCTGCTTTAAATGCTCCACTCCAGGCATCGGTCAGAAACTTTTACCAGCTGTATATCCCGTCTGCCTCCCCTTTCCTTTGACAGCCTTGAAATATAGAGGAAAATGTTAATATATGTTTTCTTGGTCTATGAAATTCATTTATATCGGTGGACGGCGGGCCAAGAGGTTTGTCGGCATGGGCTTGTGATCTAACGGTGATTTATTTCATCCCAAAAGCACATTATTCTTAAGTGTGAACGTGGCGAGTGAGTGAACCAATGTTTATGTGTTTATATTATATGGTCTTTTATAAATGTGCCTTCTTAATATCAGGACACAATCCTGAGGCGCCTAAAGCCTCATGGAGACTTGGGTTGGAAATTCTTTAAAAACTTTTCTCTCAATATCCCCATGCTGAGTTGATAAAATCCACATTAGTGAGGCAGGAAACTGGCAATAAAAGCCAACACATGGAAACAGTCAGGCTCCTGTGATTTCACAGTAGTATATGGGCTCTCCAATGAATATAAACGATCATATGCCAATGATGAAAGACTAAACAGAGAATGAAGTGCTGTATAACAGGATAAGTCAGGAGTGAGTAACTCTGTGTGACTGCCTGATTATCCTGGAAATCACCTAACACTTCAGTCAACTCAATGTAAATACAGCACAAGTCCAAGTTAAGTTGTAGTTTTGCTCCCTTTTGGACAGAAAATGAAACTAGTCTCTCAAAGGAAACATGTCCATGTAACATTTCAATTACATGTACGTGTAACATATAAAGAGTGACTGTGGGACGACTGGATGTATATGTATTAGTATGTATTCATTTGATTACTTCCTTTTCCAACAACTGCCCAGAGCAATAACCCAGACAAGAAGCACATTTTATGCATATATTTAACTAAAATGATTTTGTGGCTTTTTATTTAAGTCTCATTAGGCTGCTATCAGACTTATTTTACTGGGTTTGTTCCAGCAAATCACTTTAATGAATTTCTTATCATAATCCCTTCTGCTCAGAAATGCACCTAATGCTGTAACATAACCACTTAAGAGTCAAATGTTCCTAAAGGAAAAACAGTATCAAATTGTGACATCATTTCTCTTTAGACATTGCTAATATAATTATTGTACACTGTGCATGTTACCAGAGGAAACATATATACTGGGTAAAGAAAACACATTTCATATTGTGTCTATGTTAAAAGCATCATGAGGGACTAGGCACACAGAAAGCAGGTACACCCGGTCTGAATGAGTGTTGAAAAGCACATAAAGCCAGCATTAGTTTAACCACTCTAAAATCCTATGAGAGCCCTTCTATTCATCCCACCCCCTTACTACATTACACCACCGCGGCTTATAAATGCACATACGGACACACACACGGCGCACGGAGGGAAAAACATATGCAATACGCCGCCGGGCCGTTCTATTTGACTGCCCTGAGCCTTCGACAGTGTTTGAACTCTGACCTTGTCACATTCGAGTGAGTCTGGAGGGGAAAGGGGGCTTCTAAGGGTTCCACTTTACACGGATGAGGTCGCCCCGAGCTCCGTCTTCAGACAAAAGGCCCAGTTGTGGCGGGTGTCTATGGGTCACAGGGTGGGGTCGCTCGGGTCAGCCCCACATCCCAGCCCTCTTTCTGTCTCAGCCTTCTTCTCTTCCTCTCTTCCATCCATCTCGCTTTTCAATAGAGAGGAAGATCCAGAAGGGGACAATGGGCTTCTTCTGCCCCCACTATCATCCCCAACAGCGGGATGCATACTGAGCAGAGGCCAAGGCTGGAGCCCAAAGGGGTCCCTCTGGCAGATCTCTCCTCATCTCCATGTTTTTACCATTAAACCCCCCACTTTGGCCTTCCATCTTCCCACAGTTCCTTCAGTCTGCCTGGGCGTATTAAGAAGAGACGCACCAAAGCTTTTATATCTGCTTTGAAATGTATCACCTGCCTTATATGAGCCAGTACAAAAAGGAGGAGATAAATAGTCAAAGAGTCAAACAGACTGTGCCTTCCTGATCACTTGTCCAGTGTGTTAGCCTCACCAGTCTTCAGGCCACATTCCCAAATCACAAATGCAAATAAGTTCATTTCAGACGAGCTTCCAAGGATGAGCAAATGATGCATTGTTATTGGAAGCAAGGTTAAATAAACATTCAAAACATTAAAATTACATATTGTGATTGGCTGGAAGTTATGGTGCTGGACTATTTGCAAATTTCAAGTTGAGCTTTTATTTGGTAAAAAGAGTGTCACACTGGTAGAATCTGGGCCAAATGTGGAGTTTTGCTAAAATACGTAAAATATTTTCAGATACAATCCTGTGACTGGAATTATTTCTCTTTGGGGATTGTCTGTTGAAGCCAGTCCAGCTTAAAAATTCACAATTGGCTGTTTATCAAAAGAAGGTGCCTTGATTGTAACTGAAGCAAAATGTTAAATTAACCGTGATATGGTTTCAAGGTTATATCACCTAACCTCTCATATGGGCTGTGCCAATCAAACGGTGGGACCCATGTGTTGTGCACATTTTGATTGACAGCTCAGTCCCTGGTGTGCAGCAAGCTGATCTGTTATTGTCTTTGCTCTGAGCAGAATTTGGTAACTCATGAATACAAAATTTGACAAAACATGGATAAATAAAAGTAGAACAAAAAATAAAAAAACATTGCTATAAAAAGAACTGGGAGGTTTTTTTTAATCATGAGTTGGTAAACTTGAAGAATAACATTTCCCAGGGGGCATCACTGTGAGACTCAAAAGAAAAATGTGCTGATGGTTTGATGATGATCAAATTTCATTAATAAAATGAGCCATTGTGAAGCCTTTATTTAGACAGATTGGGGGAAACTAAGATTTTAAACTATTTCCCAGCCTGAGACATTGCAAAAAAAACCCGTTTTATCTGGCTGTTTGTCCCAAAATTCTTACCATTTGCTATCTCCCACTTCGTCCCACACAGAAATGTTTTAGCTTGTTCAAACTACATCTCCCCCACATTTCATTCAACCTCCTTTTTCCAGGGTTGTCTATGCAGTGGGCCTCACAGGCTTCTCTCCAGCTGGCACTACAAGCTGACCTTTGCCACAACAAAAGCACTCCAACACAACATGCACGCAAACTCACACTCGCGCTCAAATGCATAAAGACACCTCCTACAAATGCAGCAGGAATGCCAGCAGGAGCGCCAAAGAGGCCATGTCCCCAATACAAAATGACAGCCTTGTTCGTCTTTCAGCTGGGGGTTAACCTAAAGCATAGCCCCCCAGCCCTCCATTTTGTGCTTGTCTGACCCCTCTAGTCCTTCTGGTTACACCTTAGCAAGGGGGCTCACACTCCAAAGTGCCAGCTATTCCGGGTCCAAATGTGATTAATTTGCCACATTCACTAGGGTTGTTCCCCACACATAATAGAAATGGACTGTCTAGGAGTCCATTAAAAAGCCTCACAAGCCAGAGGGCCCCCATCCCAGGCACTTGGCAACAAGCGGGAGGTCACAGCGCAGTCAAGAAGTTGCTAAATGTGAGTGTGTGTGTGTGGGAGTGTGAGAAAAAATTACACGGCGCAGCACGCATACGTTTTTCCTCCAGAGATGGACTATTTTGTTAGTCTTGCATGTCATAATATCTCACAATAATTCACTGGAACAAGTGGAGTTTGCTCTGTGATGGGAGCCTATTAGAAGCAATTTCTGAGGTAACCAATCATGAAAGACAATTAATGTGAAAGCCATTAAAATGATCCGCCTTATTTCAAGAAAAATTATAGAAGCAGTGCCGGTTTCGGAGCATTTTGCCACAGTTCCCAAAGTTCTCAATTCGAACCTATGTTTGAACCCTTTAGCATTATATATCATTTTGTTAAAGTATATGTAGCTCACTGTATATGACTCTGCATTTTCTTTTCTTTCTTTTTTGTTTTTTTTTTATATCAACATATGCTATTGATTTTATATAATCTAATGTATCTATCTATAGTTGGACCTAACCCAAAGTTACTGAATTTAAAACTATAGTCAATGACCAGACTCTGCACCTCTACACTTAATTGCCTTGCACTTTAACATGTGCTATGACAAAGCTGAAAAAAAAATCTCATAGATCTCTAATCTATAATAAATAGGTTTAAAATTCAATTTAAAACACAAAAACCTAAATATGCAATCTCTACTACAGGACCAGTCCTATGTTTGAAGTTCCATCCACCCCCCAACCCCCAGAACGCAGGAGGGGCTAAGGTAAAGCTACGCACCTTGTAATAATAGTTGCGATATAACGTACGGTGATAAGAATATGTTGAACAATATGAAGTGCACACTTACTTTTGTGGTTATGTAAATGTTTATGAAGCCTCTCACTGAATCAGACCCTCTCACTCTCTCCTCTGCTTATTTTCATGCTGAGTGCTGGAACAATGTCGTAATTAGCCCTGATTGATGTTGCATATTAAGCGGCAAACAATTAGCATAGAGTATATTGCTACTGTGGCCATCTGAGAATGACTGATGTGACTGACCCGCACTGGGCTGCAGCTCAATAACGCAGTCAGGGGGAGCGCTGCTGCAGAAGCACAAGCCACACTTTTAAGTGATATTCTACAAAGTTTTGGTGTTGTTTCTTTCATAAACAAGTCAATTCATTTTGTACATTAAAGAATGAAAGCTCCCATGGGTCATTTTGAGACTGTGTTGAATTGCTCAGTATGGCTGATGCGTATCTGATGGCTTAAAACCAAATTCATAAAAAAGATGAAAAAAGCCTGGATTTTTAACACCTTTATTCTGTCCACAAAGGTATATTTCCAGTTTCATTGAGAGTTAATTTGCCCCGTTGTTCTCCTATGGGTAAGTTCAGTCTGTCATTAAGCAGTGCTCCATTGAACAGCAGCCATGGGAAATGCCTGACTATTGTATAGTTGTCCATCACCGCTGAAAGTTTACACTAGAGCTGTATAACAAAGCAGAAAAGATTACAGGGTGTATACATTGGGCTACTGAACGGCATTCTGCAGACGAGTGAAAACCCACCGTCGGCTCTGACAGGACTGACATACAGCCTACATTTACTCAAGCACCAGAAAGGAACAGGCACTGAGCTGTGTTAGACATTTTGTTTGCATTTGAGCCTGTGTAAATGGTTGCAAGAGTGACTTCATCAGCTCACTTGTGAGTACATGTGAAACCAATTGCTCATTTTGAAAACAAGGCAGAGGTTTAACGTAGGTCGGGGTTTAGGCAAATGTCAAGGTTGGGCAAGTGATTTGTTTTCAAATCACCACTTCCTTTCTCTTAATTGAGCAAAAATGCTAACTGAGCGACTGTTTCCATGCCACCAGAAAAGTGCTCATGCTTTTATAAAAGAGTCTGCATTTACCAGTTTGCCAGGCCGAAATTAAACACTGTATTTTGTCACATTTGTAGTTCTTGTTTTCATCAGGAACATCATTTTTTTTAACGGAACATTGTTTGTCAGTAAAAGTGCAGACCATTTTTTTAATTTATTTTTTTAGGCTGAATAAAGCCATTCTTTTTCAACTGAAAATACAAAATGTAACAAAATCTTTGTTTTGAAAGACAAAAAGCATCATAACTAATGTGATCCTTGTCTTCTAGTCCAATGTTTTATGTACCCATCCACCTCCCCAACCTACCTCCTGTCTAACAAGAAAAGGTTTATAAGCAGCGCATATTATAACTTGAGATAGACTGCAGGAGTATATAGAACAGAAATGTGGGGTTGAAAATATTACTGCCAACATTTCCTGAAAGATAAAATAGTAACAAATATTTGCAGACTTGGTTGGATACAGGTCACTTACTTACTTACTGATTTCCTTTGCCAACAACCTCTCTATTTCTGCCCACTGTGCTCTTCATCTCTGTCTGCTGTAATACAAGACCTTACGCAACTTACTCCAGGGTCTCCAGAGCTGGCAAATCCCTCAGAGGGCTCCCACGGCAGCTACAAACCCAGCCTGGGGCTCCCTACCTGGGGCTTTGTTGCTTCGGATATTTCCTCTGGGACACAGAGACACCGCCGAGGCAGTCTTGGAGGTATAAACATAAATTTAATACTACTGGGAGGATTTAAGAGGTGAAAGAGAGGGAGAGGGTTGTAAAAGCAGACGAGGAGAGGAAACAGCCGAGTCAGAAAAATGCAGAAAGGTGAGCTTGAGAAAGGGATAAGTGAACTAGTTGCTGGCAAAGTAGTCTTTTATGTGATATCAAAGCGCGGTGCAAGTCCCTGGGGCATGGGCAGGTATGGCTGGGCATGATTCCAAAATGCAAATGAGACAACAGGTGAGAGCAGGTGAGTAACACGTCCTTTTACACAACAAAAGAAAAGCTATTGCCTTCTGGGTTTTGTCCACTTCACTTTGTGGATGTGTGTTTTTTTCTTTATGTTTTGTCAAATGGCCAGCTCTAGTCGTTCTGTTCACACCTGGTGCTGCTTTGCATTTCCTGTGTTCACATGATCACACACTTCCCTGTCCTGGATGCAAATGAGAACATGCTCAGGGTAAAACCAACTCATGCTATATATATATAGATGACATATTTAGTTTATGTTAGCGTGAATGAATAAAAACTGAGGACTATTTAAGATGTATAAATGGAAATGTATACTGCACTGAATGAGTATCAAGATGCTCAGAAACAAAGTCAATGAAAAAACATCTGAAAAGTCAAGTGTGCGGTTCACAAATATTAGGCACTCCTAAATGTATCAGCAAGTACTCAGTTATTTAATGATTTAGGAAAGTGGTATCTTGGGAATAAGATCTTTTAATGTGAACCTGGATGCATTCCCGTAATACTCTTGCACAGATCCGATCAAAAATGTCCCTGGCCACTCCTGAGTGATCGTATCTCAGGACAGAAGATACATTCTGATGCGTGCTTTTTAAATCTCTCAAGTTTACAGAGCTGTCCGACTTGTTTTACATTTTCTGAAGCTTGATCACGACAGACATTTGCCTAAAGAGATACTGTTAGCATATATGCCTGGGCTACGTTTGTGCCTGCGGTCTTTTACACAGGCGTGTGGGTGGATTACAGTTCAGAGACTTGCTTATATGCACACGTAGGTAGATGTGTGTGCCCCTTTGATGCGGTGCTAAAAGAATGCCAGCACAAAGCCACAGGGGACGAAGGGCACTCCTCATCTCCCGCCAACAGAAAAGGTCAAACTCTTCAATATTAACTCGGACTCGGGTCACCACGCTGATTACACTACAATAACCATTTTACGTCCTGCATCCACGGAGCCCCTCCAGCCTCGCACACCCCCCGTAAACACACAGACTTTTTTGACACGTCCATTTGGAATTAAAACCCACCCCAAGAGAGAGCCCTGTCGGCGCCCCAATCCAGACAGACATAAACACGTTCTCACACAATCGGCCACAATCACGACCCTTTATGGAGGTCTTAGCATGAACCGCGGGCCCACCGAGACCCCTGCTCCCAACGGTGCGGCACACAGTGGAAACACAACTCGATATAGTGTGAAAACACATGCGTACGAACACACACACACACACACACACACACACAGCAGGCACGAACTCAGGCCGCCATTAAGGCTTGGAGAGAATGCAGTGGGTTTGCATTTGGGACATGACCTAACCTCCTGCCATTGCTCGCTATCAGCGTTTCTTCACACAGACTGGAGGTAGATTACACCCCAGACCCAAACCCTTTCACCCCTCTTAGACCTCCCATCCTTCAATCCCTCTTCGGAAAATGTATGCTTCACGACAAACTCTAAAATGGCTTTGTTGTAAAGTACGCTTTTTTCTGCATCAGTTGTGGCTCCATAAAGTATAAAGATAAGCTGAAGCAGAATTTTAAAGAGGCATTGTCTAATATCTGACAAGTAGTGACAAGACTCTTGTGCAAAAAAATAAAAAAGTGAGATTATCTGCATTGAAATGGAGGAAGTGGGGATTTAGTTTGGGTTATTTCCTTAGTTTTACCACGCCTCGTAATTCCTTTCTAATTCCTTTTAATTCCTAATGTTCTATTAGTGAGGCCTTAGACTTACTTACAGCTTTCTACATTTATACTCACTACTCCTTGATCCCTGCGACCCTCAGTTCATATTGTCGTTGAGACACTTTACCCACCTTTCCTCCTGCGTCTGTGGAACTGGTGCATGAATGTGTGAGTGTGATTGTGGAGGTGTGTTTGTTGAAAAGGTTGGTTTGGCTGCTACGTCTCTCCGTCAATCTGCCCCAGGGCAGGGCTGTGGCTGCAGAGCTAGCTTACCACCACCACAGTGTGAATGAGTGAGTGTTTGTGTGAATAGATGTGAATGGGTGAATGGAAGCTTGATGTAAAAGTGCCCAAGAAGGTAGAAAGCACTACCATTAACACAGAAAACAAATGCAGTGGTTTTAATCTACAAAGCAAGACAATAGGACCCGGAAACTGTAAATGAAAGTGAAAACAGCAGTTGATTTGACTTTATTCTTATCTTTGGGCCTTAACTCACAACATGGCTGCAAAATTTGGCCAAAAAATGTTTGTTATTTTGCATAACTGTAATAAAACTTAAAGTAAAAGTCATAGTTCTAACATTTTTACTAACTTTCATGTATTTCATAAGATATTAAACTATTATTATTGTACTGTCTCTGTTATATTTTGTTATCAGTAGTCCATGACATTATTCCTCCCCTCGGGTTTTGATGTACTCAATATCAAATGAAAAGAAGTGACTAATAAAGCGTTATGTGTTACGCTTATATAAACTTGACTTCTGTCAAACGGGTTCTCGAACGCGGCCTTTGTTGAGCTGTGTGAACGTCAGCAGCACAGTGAAGCTTTTGAGCGATAATAAATCATAGCGTGCTCTCTTGTTGACAGAGCAAGCTTCTACAGGCCTGAAGCGCACCAACAACACTCCTCCAGCCATCCCTCCTGTCAATAATTACACAGACAAAATAGACCAATTTCCATGCAAGTGGCGGTATTTTGATTGCTGTCACATTGTCGAAAAAGGAGTGGAAATAAATAAATCCATTAAGAATTGCAAGTAAACAGAGAGGAGACAGAAGGACCAAATTCAACGGGGATAAATATATAAAAAATAGAGCATGAAAAGAAGTCATCGTGAGTGAATTAATTTTGGCTCAGCGGTGGGTTTAAATGACACCTCCTGAAACGTGTGGCTAAAGCTGTCATCTGTGACGCCTCCTTTCTGCACTGAATCATCCTAATCCGCTCTAATACGACACTGAGAAATGTCTGTCTATTCTGCTTTCTACACTACGTCTCCTATTAGGTAAGTGTTGTGTTAAATGATGTGGCAGGGCCTTTCCTTCCTTTTTTTTTGCAGCAGAGAAAAGGAACGCAGTGGTGCAAATGCAAACAAAAGAGCGTTGAAGTTGTGCAGTGTTACCGTTGAGTGAAAGTTTTATCCATTTTAATTGAGCAATAGTAAATGAAATCGGGTGTAGGCCAAGAAAATGAATTGGCAGCTAACTGAGAGGCTTACCACCAAGATGAGATGAATGATAATTCCCAGCAGCTACAAAAGCCACTTCCTGGTTGATTAAACTTACTAAGAAACAAAGAGCAGTTTTTAAAAGGTTGGAAAGCACCAACGCCTCGATGAATTTAGAGAAATCAGAATAATTCGTGTGGTTGTTCTGTTACTGTCGAGTCGCTGTGACTATATCCAAGCTGGCCACCACTCTGAATAAATCACATTTACCTGTAAGAGATACCACACACACTGGCCTATCTACAAGCTAAAAAATGACTTCTAGCCACAGAGGCAGCCATGACGGATCTTCTCCCTGGTCTTATATCTGCTACTAGGGAGATGTGGGCCATGGCTGCATGAAGGATGAGGCTCCAGAGCGCAGAAGGACCACTCCGTCATCGCCAACAACAGGAAGGAGGACCGTCAGGTATCATCAGCAGCCTGACAGGTGTGGAATGAATGGAGGCTAGCATTCTACCCGTTTATACAAAATACAAACCCTAGATTGTTGGATAAGCAATAATCCACGTATTCCTAGAAACAGATGCACAGTTTTTCTATGAATTTATGTTTTCTGGCTTCCAACGTGTTCCCTATATGAAAATCTCAGCAAGATGCATAATAAGCACATTACACAAATAAGACAGAAGCACTCAGGGCATGATAAATTGTTCTCAGCTTGTTTGATTGGGCAGAGCATTTTCCATTCAAATGAAGAGCAGCTTGCACAGATGGGAAAACAACACTCATTTTATTACTGTTTTGCACTGTTTGAAGGAATATGACTCAACCTTTTTCATTAACACTGCACTAATTTGACCCATGTGGCATATGGGTATAAACTCTCTATACATAGTTTGCTGCACAATAACCAATTCTTCTGTATCAAATCTTTATAGTGAAATCCCTGTTGCTGTAAACATCTTTTTTTTTTAATACATTCTCAATTATACTGCCGTCTGTCTTAATCCCCCAAGAGTCATCTTTCTGAATTTTCATAAAAGTAACACACAAGAACATAACCTGATGTTGAGACCTCATGGGATTTTGCTTAATTGCAGATGATAAAGAGTGAATAAAAATACCTTCATTTGCATTAAAACAGTTGTAAGCGCTCTCCGACTGTGAATGAGCATGAGTCGTGCGCTGATGAGCTGGTATCTCTTACCTGTCCTGTATGTTTGACACTGCACTTGCATCGCAGCATGTGTTGAGCCCTTCATTAAAGGAAGAGCTGGGAATCCTGCAAGCTAACCCAATTTGCAAAGCAATCCCAGGCTGAATGTTTTTTGCTGTTGCGAAGCACATTTCTTAATTTGCATTGATTGAGGGAGATTGATGAGAAGAGCAGAAGTGCCGAACAAAGTTTTTACCTTAAGGCTCTTCTCAGTGTATTGAGTGGACGGTGAGAAAGACCTGTCTTTTTATCAACCCAGCCTCTGAGAATGTGGAAATTCCTTGTTTGTCTCATTCTGTTTAGCTGTTTTTCAACTGAGCAGTACAGGGTTTCGGTTGGTATGACACAGTCTGAGGGTTGAGGCTGCATTGTGTGAACAAGTTTTAGGTTTAAGTTACCCTTTATTTGCCCTGTAGGGAAAACTGTTCTCTGCATTTAACCCATCCATTCCAGTGTTTGCTGTGGGAACCTGTCAGGAGCAGTGGGCAGCATCTGAGCAGGAGCCCGGGGACCCTCTCCTGATCCTGACACAGTGTCTTGATCATAGTCAGACTACAAAGAAGAACACTGTCTTTGGTTTACTCCTAATTTTCTGAACTTTCAATTAGATCTAACTTTAAACCAAAATAGACATGGCACAGGTCAGGGTGATGGATGGGACATAAAACAAAGCAGATCTCACCAGAGACAAGCTCTGTACTCAGAACTCCTGAGCTAGTTGCATGAAGGCAAGAAAGTGGGTTAAAGCTAAGGTTATATAGGATTTACATTTATTTGACTTCAGCTAGCTTTTTCCATTTTACTGACTCTTTGGTTTAAGTATTAAAATGCCCATGTGGACTATAAATGTTAAAAACTGCAACTCCTAAAAAATACCATTTTGGAGACAGTTTGCAGTCGGGATATGTTCGTATATGGAACAAAGAAAGTGCCACACATATTTTTCTGTGGAACCTTGATAATCCTCAACATCCATGTTTCTGAAAATGAGATTTGGGAGATTGTGTGACTTTTTATCAGTTTTTCAGCTCTGACCTCCAGATGAAATCAGGGAGCAGTAGTGGAGCACGATGCCCAAAAAGGGCATAGGGTTCCTGGGCTGCCTATTTCGCGGCGAGGGCCCTCACACCAGTGTCCCCTCACAGGAATGAAAGAGGAAAGATAGATGAAAGCAGCAAAGAAGGGATGACTCCCCTGATCCCCTCCTGTCTTCTCTATCACCCACCCAGAGGAAAATTTAATAAAGTCCACATACCAAGAGAGAAATGAGAAGACATGAAAGCAGAGATGGAGCGATGGAGAGACAAGGGGATGGGGGGTGGCAGTGATGGCTGACCCCTCCCACAGTGTCATCTCTGACCTTCAGAATTGCCTCAGAGCAGAGAACCCCAGGAGGCAGGATGAAACACACACACACACACGGCACGGACCAAGCAAAACACAAACAATGCTGACACCAAAATAGAACCCGTGCACCGGTCCACGCACGAAAACACACACCGCTGACACAAGCTCGCCAGCGCTCACGTCCCGACGAGGGATACTGAGGCGTTTGGTCACCGGCCCATCGTGTCCTCAAGTGACGCTGATGTAAATGCAGCACGTGTGAGACAGCGCTAACTCGGACTGCTGCTGTGGTTTGGATCAGATGCTTAGAAACAACTTAGTGGCAGGTTGGTTATCTTGATGGTAGTTCATATCAAGCGTGACATTTTCTAAACCAAGTCGACCAAAGTGAGAAACAGATGCCCTGAATACAGCCAAAAATATCAAATCATAAATACTGCAGAAGTCTGTCTGTATTGTGACAATCTTATATCGTGTTAATATTATATTATTCAATTTGATACTGGCAATGTGAATATCAAAATAATAACAACTGGGCCTTAATTCACATGTAAGTGGCACCAATATAAATGGTTGAAGCTTGTTTTGAGCTTGAGCTTATATTTGAACTTACATTTGTACTGCTTATCTCTTATTAACAGTTGTATGGGTCACAGATTTTGCTGAATAGTTATGTTTGGATACACCTGACAATTGCCTTTTAATCCAGTGGCAAAGGAAGTGCTTACATTCAGAAAAAAAGCCATCAGATAAGTTTTCTAATAAAAATTCTCCTCAATTTTAAGTAAAAAGTCTATGTGTGTGTGTTTACATATTTTGTAAACTCAGTAAGGCACCTTCAGCTTCACTAGAACACAATACGGCCCACTGACCAAACATTGAGACATTATTATCCCTTGGGAATGAGAATGAGCTTGTCTCTCACGCGAAAATATGCAGCCATTTATTTAAGTTCAGCATCAATTCCTGTGGAATTGCTCTGAGGATTATATGCCAATTTCAAAAATAGGATTTGAAAAATATGTCTGTGAATGAGCCCCATTCATGAAGGCATACAAGACCCATGGGATCAGCAACAGTGAGTCAGTGAGAGTCAGTTACACACAAAGCACACACTAAAGTCTAGTCCAGGTGACCTTGAGGGAGGAGTGTAAGACTTGAGGGGAAACAAATTGGGCCAGGCTGGCATGGCCGAGCACTCAGACAGGAAGACATACACGCACAGAGCCAACAGTGTTAGCTGTGGTAACATTAATGTGTCCTCTTTCAGAGATGATTACTCCCAGCAGGAGAGGGGGGCATCTCTTTAATGACACCCAAATACTTGGAGCGGTCGGGACGGAGAGTGGGAGTGTAGGCAGAGGAGACAGGAGGAGGAAAGAGAGAATAAAGGACACACAGTGGGAGGGAAGTGAAGAGGAAAGAAGGACAGAAAGTGAAGGGTAAGAAGGACTGGACAAAAGGCAAATTTTGGCCTGTAGCTCATGAAACAGACAAAAACACCTTGTCTAAATTACAAAAATAACAGTTTTGTAGAGTGACAATGTTGTCTTTGTAGAAATGAGTGGCCAAAACGCAACAGAATCAGACATTTAGAACCTCTTTTCATCATTGAGTAAAAGGAAGTAAGCACTACAGAGAAAAGTGTAAAGACAGATGAAAGCTGAGAGAGAGTATGGTAAAACAGAGTGAAGGAAGAGGAAAAGTAGCATCCAAGAACATGTGAAGTTGAGTATCAAAACAAAGCATAAGGGTACATCCTAAAAAAGTGTCTGAGCCATGCAACAGATGTGTGACGTGTGCGTGCCTATGTGTTTGTGAGTACAAGTGCCACTTAACAGATGGTGTCTAATCTATGGAGGGCAGTCCCCCCAGAGGCACAGCAGGGGTCCAAGACCCTAAGTGGTGCTTACACTCATCAACCGCCGTTTGGATTCACACACTAAAGAAAAATAGGACACGCAGAAGTCATGCATAAGACGTGTGGATCCACTCAGTCGACAAGATGAAGCCAACGGGACAAAAGTGATGTCTGCTGTGCAGAAATAACAAAGACTGACACACTGATTGAGTGCAGTCCCAAGTGGCATGTTACATTGCTATGTACCACTAGATGGAGTAGTGAGTTACAGCAGCAGCTCAATAATAGGTTTTCATTAGAACATATTGCTGTAAACGTGACAGTAAACGGTCCAGAGAGCTGTGAACACAAATGTGTATTGTAACTCAGATTCCTGGTCAATGGGGCTTATGGGGCTTTTTATATGTGTCAAAGTCTTATATAATTCACAAGTGACAGCTCTGGGGCTTGTTTCAATTATGTAAATGTGATGTGATTAAAAATGCAAGCATGTGTATTTAATGTATGTGATATAAAATGAATGAGACCTTTCTAAAATGCAGTCACTATATGTCTGTTGCTGCACAGACACATATCTGGAATATACTATCACTATTTTACATTATTTTGATTTGGAAGAGAAATTGTGATATTTGCAAGTTCCTGAGAAATGTGAAGGACAGCTTCATGAATGGAATATTTAAATTCTCTATATTCCATTCAGCTCTGTCGCGCTGAGGAAAAATATGAGATGGATATCGTGGAGCATTTACAAAACCTTTTTGCATGGCCAGGTTCAATTTTAAAGTCATTTTTGGAAAGGACATATGGGTGACTTTCCCATTATGTTTACCACAGAAAAATATTTTTGTTAGGAAATATTTGAAGCAAATACAACTGAAGCTAGGCAACAAATTAGCATGCAAACTTGACAAGGCTGCGAATGGAAATGTACAGAATCTCCCCTCAAGCTCTTTTGTTTAGTTTTTTTTAATCTATTATATGTATTGCTTTAACATAGAGTCAAAACGCACTGATGTAAGCTCAGTCTAACGTCTCGGTGTCTGTCTGGCATATTCCCCAGTGCTGATGCGACTGTTTGACAAAATGACAGAGGACGGTGAGTCGTATGTAAATGAGTGCCATTGTCTGGTGTATACAGCTACCCTTCAGTCTTGTGGGTGTATGGAAAAAAAACAATAATGAGGGAAGAAATACAGCTCCATATGGGATGAATTAGGCCTTTCTGAATGAAAAATGGAGATCTTGAAAGGTTGTTGAAAACCTTGGCCGGAACAAAAAGGGAACCATTAGTCACACTGTCCCTGATGGGTCGTCCCGTCCTGTGACATACACCAAATAAGAGGTCATTTTCACTGGAATAGTCAGAAAACAGCACCACCAATCAGCTGCTATTCTAATAGACCCAAATTACTCAGCAGGAATTAGTTTTGAAGTTACCTCTAACATGCTCTTTGTAGAAAATATCAAACAACCTTAAAAAGTTGGCAATACACAAAAAAATACACAGTGTAAAGAAGAGAGAAGGTTTAAATGCATAATAAATAAGTCTTTGCAATACGTTTTTTTTTCTTTATTTTTCTCCTTGCAGCCAAACCTATCATTTACACTTTCAGATGATGAAAGTCTTGCCAAACCTGAGCTCTAGTATCTTTTTGGCACGAACTTTTTGGCTTGGCTTCTTGTTTTTATCCATTCTTATTTCCAAACAGAAGATGTTAATCAAAATTCAAGTTCAGACTCTAACTTCCAAAGTTCTTGTAAACATGTTTTGAGTCATACTTCATGTTTTGACTGCTACATCTCTGCAGTCCTAATTAAAGTTGTGGAAAATATGACAATGGACCCGTGTCGGAGGTTGACTGCATGAAGTTAGCAGTCGTATAAAAGTAAAAAAACTTAATAAAAGATAGTTTTACATGCTCTTGTTTCCCATTAGCTTTATCTGAGATGTTGACTTTACCGTTTAGATAAAGTATATTATGATTGAAGCTCGTCGTTCAGGTTTAAACCGTTGCGATGCATGCAAAACAAGCTTATGTCTGCTTCTTTACTTATTGTAGCTGGATTAGTACGCATGCCTCATTTACAAAACCAAACCAAAATGGTCCATAACAAATACTAATCCTCCCCTACTGTAAACAGACCTTAAGGATGTGGTTCTACACATGTTTACTCATCTTAACGTAGGACACTCTGTTCACTGACACTTCAGCTGGTGTTTTATTATTCATAGCCAAACTGCCCATATTAGAGACTAAAGGTGGCTGACTGAACAAAAAGGTGAATGGGGTCCTTGTCACTTCAAAAGGCTCCATTTCTCACATATATGGGTCATTCTTTCTCTCATGTCTCACTTTTCGCCCCTTTACTGCCTTTTTCCACGAGCACCTTTTTAAAATTCAGCCCGTATAACCGAGCACTTTACACTATTAAAGCCTCCCTCCCCCCGCCCCGGCCGCAGCCCCTGGTGTCTGATGTGGAGACACAGGTCATTTGTCATCAGAGAGGGGAGCTCGAGGAAACAGCAAGCCCAGCAAGGGAGCTCCACGCCGGGCCTGACAGCTCGCCGGGCTCCTCCACAGAACTGCTGAATAGAGTCGAGCAGTCAAGCAGCGGAGACAAAGATGAAGCAGCGGTGTCGGTGTCGGCGACTGGGTGTCACTCGCTGCGGCTTGTGTTTTCTCTCAGGACGGGGTTTTACCGTAAGGACAGGTAAGGTAAAGGTGGGAAGTGCTGCCTAATGTTGTGTGTAGAGCATAATGTGGACACACACAGTGACTTCCAATGAACCATAAGGGTTAAGCATCAGAGGTTTAAGGTTTTAGTATTTTTAGTTATTTCTATTTTAGTCATTTTTGGACTTTTGGATCTGATTTGGTGGATTTGCGTTGGATTTCCAAGAGGCAGGTGCATTAAAAACTGCCTTAAATCAATAGGCAAACAACCAACTGGAGAAACAAGGCGTGACAAAAAGCACCTCCTATTTCTTCCGGATTTCAAATGAGTGGAAATGACTCTGAACGGAAGGGATTTCGGACCCACATTCCAGAAATGGGCTGTCTGGTCTAGGGTTTTTTTTGTTTGTTTGTTTTTTTGTGATTGTAGCATCCATTTGTAATTTTATTTTTTATTTTAAATACATTTTAGAGGTTATCTTTTTTACTATACCTTTATGAGTGCTTTTAAGTTTCCATTTCTTTTGTTCTGTTTGATTATAAATGTTTTGTTACTATTGTTTTATAATCTTGTTACACTGTATCTTTTAAATATAACTGTGTTTACTTTTTAGATTGTTTATTTTAAGTATTATTTTGTTGTTTTTTTTCCTTTGAAGTATTAAGTGTTTACATTTAAGTGTTATTGTTGTTATTGTACTATACTTTGCTAAACACACTTTAAAAGGAAGAAGAAAACATCAAAAAGGAGATCAAACAACAGCTAAGCACAACAAAAGCATGTCGTAAGCTAAGCATTTTTTAAACAGGCTAAATTTCAAGGTCACGGCTCCTCTCTCCACGGGCCCCGTACTTGACTGCACTGTCCACACTTGCTATTGTTACACTCCTGGTCTGTCCAACACCAAATGTCCTGCTCCATTGTGTGTGTGCTCTCTTTCCACTGACCCCATAAGAACCAATATGACTCTCATTACTTACACCCACCCACACACACACACACCAATACACTCAGACTCTCATTACAAGGCGTTTCAAGGTAGTAGGAGGCAAACCGGAGAGACGTCCCGCTGTAAATGCATTCTCAATCTCTTAACTTTGTCACCTTTGCGCATTACATCTTGAATGAGAGCGAGGGAGCGGGGACGGAGGGGAGGAAGCCAGAGTGAATAGAATAACACTGGAATAGGAGAGTGGAAGTGATAGGAAACAGGTTAAAAAGGATAAAAGAACACCCGCCCCCGCCCTCACCCCACCCCCCTGCCGTGACACTCTTATAGCGCGGGCTTGTATTTTATCCCGGTGTACACGCAGGTGCCGTATCGATTCAGGCCGTGAGAGGTAGGCGACAGCAAAGGGGTATTAAATAAAAGAAAAGAGGGAAAGAAAGAATGAGGAAAATCAATTTTATCTGCTTTAATAGTGGATAGGCTTCTAAAAAGAAAGGAGTTCTGGTCAGCTGGCTTTTTATGTCTATACTTTTCTGCCTTCCCTGTGCCCACACGCTTTGGCTTTTGTCTCTGCATGTGCTGCTCTGCAAATTCAGCATCTTGGTCTGCACAAGCCTCACCTTCTCTCCTTCAGGTCGGCTATGTGTAATGCAAAGTTGAACAAAGAAGGTCCATGCACGGAATAATATTCAACGTTGAAACATACAACCCACAGTCATCATCACAAAAGTTGATTTCAAATAGGACTCAAACCAAAAAAAAAAAAATTCAGATGCGATTAAATGTAGATAAATTAAAAGCAGTGATTTTTTTGACTAAACCTCAAAAACAAGACAAAAACAAGGACCGCAGCTCAATACATAAATATAAAAGGCTGAAAAAACTAATAGACAAAGATAAAGAAGCGGTGGTTTTTGAAAGGTCCACCCTAAACAACATGGGAGTATTTAAAATGTCACTTTTCAAAGGCTGTCTGATCTAACATTTGAGAATCTGTCACCAATCTGTGCGTTTGCGTGTGTGAGAGCTCCCGACATCGCGTGCCAAAAACCATCCAAGCTGCTCTTTTTGTGGGTCCACCATGTGACCCGGCCTAGACCGACAGCAAAAGCCAGACATGGACCACTTATCTCTCCTCCTTCACCTCCCCCCTCCCCCTTTGCACCCTCCCCATTCCACCCAAACCCCATCAACGCGCGGCACATGGGACCAGATCGAGCGTGAGAGCACCGGCCGGCCGTGGACACTGAATGCGGCACGAAATGCAGAAACGGAGCCCCCCGCGTCAAAGAGTCCCGGCGTATACAGACAGTCTGAGCCTCCCGGCCGAGCCTGCAGTGTGGTTACCTCCTGGCATGCCACTCGCCACCACCAACTGCAGCTGTTACAGGGAGGACGCTAGGGCCAGACGGAAAAAAGAAATGGTGTCAAAGCAACTGAAGGGAATAAATCAGTCAACAGATTTCCAAAGTGTATCAAAAACAAAAAAAATGAAGTATTTAACTATCTTTTAACTATACTTTCAACCTTAAGGCCATGTGCAAACTCAACCAAAATGAATCCACAACTAAACCAGAAGTAGGATCAGGACAGAACTTTAAAGAGGAGCAGATTCATCCAAAATGCACTGCTTCTTTCGTTGCATTATCTCATTTTTATTGCACAAAACCAGCAGACTTTTGCCAAAATAGTTTGTCAATAAACATATTGCATGTACCAGATCTTTTCCATGCAATCTGATGAAAGTAGTATAAGCCTTTACCAACTGTTTGACCAAAGCGTAGGGGCTTTATGCCATGCTTTGTTTCTCAGACTGGTTTATTAGACTGACTATCCATTTGTGCCTAGAAGTAGCATCCAATAGCACTGTCTTTCTACTTAAGTTGCTTTAAAAATGCCGCCGTAATAAACAGTACCTTGGAGTCTTTAGTAAAACCTTTGGTAAATACTTTGTAAACTCTGCAGTTGTGGATCAGCTTTAATAACTATTCTTACACACGTTGTCTTTTCTTGCTGAGGTATAAACAATATTCCACATAAAAGTACACGTGAAATAAAAACACAAATCAAAATAGCTGCAGCTTCTGAGGCAATTTGAACACGAGTCTCCCATGCCATATTCCTTATTCAGATGGCTAATATAATAACTCGGGAAATTAGATCTTTATGTCTCCGGGTGGCTTTGGATAACCTTTAAATCTGCAGTACACGGGTGATCTCTTGCTACGCTCAAACACATCCCCCTGACCTTCCAATTAGAGCTCACTACCCAACGGCGGCAGCACACTAAATCAGTTCAGGCTGCAGCGTTGGACACAAGTATAAAACAGCCTGCTATAAAATCATTACTGGGCTGTAAAACGCTGGAAAAATTCACTATTAAGAGACTAGCTGAGAAAACAAAGCCGCAAGCGGAGAAAGCCGGATAAGTCAAATATTTGCACAACAGGAACAGTCGTGGGGACGTGTAGCAAATGTGTTTCATAGGATTTCATTAGAATAAGTTAAGAGTTATTTATCAAAGTAACACATCAATCATCATCTATAGCACAAAAAACATATGGCTAAGTGGGAACTTCACTGTGACATTTGATTAATTGGATGAGTGGTAATGTTAGAATGCTTATAAATAGCACATGATCCAACCAATGCATCCAAGAGAGCTCGTGTGGTATCTGAATAAATGGCATATTCAGCGGCTATTAGCTGAGGCATCATTCGATTTCTTAATAATGCACCAGTTAGCTCAATAGAGATGTTGTCAGGGCATCCCACCTTTAATCTTTTTGGCACATATGTAATTGAACATATATTAAAATGTATGACTTAATTTGACATTCTATTAGTTGTTTTTACTTTGCTCACTTTGTTTTTTTTTTAATCTGTTTTACTAGAGGTTTTTTCATTAGGTTTCTTTTTTGCCAACATTTTTCTACAAGTCAACAACCAAAACCTAAAAAAAGACTTTAAATGTCCCTGATTTGGCCCCTGAGCCTTGGGTTTGTCATGTACGCTCCAGAGAGTTAGAAGTGTAGCAAAGGGTAAACTATCTTTGCATAACTAATGTATGTAAGCAAGCGTTGTAGACTGCTTACACAGTTGAATGTAAATATGCAAAAGCCCTATTAGTGGAGCAATTAATGCTAAAGAGGGATGATAACTAATCTAACTGCTCTACTGTCTAATTAGTGACACCATAATAAGCCATTATATCACATTAATGACATTACATTAGCGCTGACGGGGGGCTGCTGTTGGGATGAGGGGGGCTGGGTTCTGGGAAAGGTCACACAGAAATAATTCATTAGAATGCATCAGAGGTGGAGATGTTCATGTGAATTGAAAAGTGTAAGCAGACTCTCAGACAGCCTCTGAGACAGCCCCGGTCCAGTCTGGGAGGAGGATCCCCTCAATTAAGTGCACAGTGAGACAGAGAGGGATCTAATCTATACCTGCTACAGCCGTGAGGGCATTCGACGCTGGCACTCTGAGCCGAGCTGCAAATAAACACGGCTACAGGAGCTGAAGGCATACTGGATAATCACATTCAATAGATTTACTTGAGTTGAAGTCACAGTTTTACATATTCTTGGCCAAAGTTTGGTCTCCTCAATCTTTCAATAAAAATGTATGTTCCCAAATATCAATCTATTCACGGCTACTGCTAGGGCTGTGCAGTTATTAATGATCAATTTCAGCTCCTAACGATCAAAACCTATGTAATAGAGAAATAGAGAAAAAATAGAGAAAAATAGAGAGAGATGTATTACTTGTTTTTATTTATGACTTGTTTTCCACAAGACTGTTGATCTTATTTATCTGAATTATTTCTGCGGGTTTATAAGCTATTTATTTATACGTTTGAATATGTTATTGATTTTAAGGAGAATTCACTGTTTTGTTCCATAAATCTTAAACATATTTCCAAAGTCAATGAGTAATCATGTAAAATAATCCTGAATTCAATAATGATCAAAATAATAGTGATTATGTATTTTTCCATAATTGAGCAGCCCTAACTACTACCATTAACCATCTATGTTCTACAATAACATTACTGTTTACTCAAACCAAAAGTAGGATTTTATGCCACATTTTGGCAAGTGCAATAAATGAGTTTACTAAAAAAGTTTAGGGGTGTAATGGGGCATAGGAATGTAGAAAAAAAACTACATAGTGGTGTTTTTTTCTTTAAGAATTTGTCAAATCAAGCATGTTTTTTGAGAGCGAGAGGCTTTTCTGAACAACATTTTTGCTTTTTCACCGCAGCAGGAAGCTCTGTATTTTGGAGATAAACCCAACAGTAACCTTAAAATATGGGACTTCACTGACTATCGTTTTAATATGGAGGTTTTGATAACTGGTGTTTCTCTTTTGATAACATTTACTTACTTCATAACCACAACAAACAACATTGTGGTTCTTGCAATTTGTCTGTGAATTCTAAAGAGACTCGTTTTTATCTTATTCAAACGTGACTAAAGATAAGACACTCTGAGGCCTATGTAAACAAACAGCTCAATGCAGGATGGAGTCTGTAAGAGGAAAATGGAAAAGAAATGAATGCTTGGGAGGGATGATGTTTTATTTTGGAAAAAGGGCCACAGCTAAGTTCCAAATAAGCGTGAGGGTCTGAGATTAACAGGCCTTCTATCACCTATCGATCCGGGTTTATTACTTTTAAACCTGCGTAAATGGGACAATCTCTGTCTGCATCTTTATAGAATGGCTCCAGTAGGTGTATGGACCTTAAGTGCACTCGTAAATTGGTTTTATGACTTTCTGAGACATATCGCGGCTAATGTTTCCACTCCAAGGTTTTTATGGTCACAATACAGGGACTCCAGTGAAGCATGCTTTCTAATATATTACAACGAGTGACATTGATGAGAAAATCCAACTTCTTTTGAACTATTAGATTAAGAAATATTGCAGATAACGTGTGGTGAAAATCAATACAATTAATGCAAATTAATAGCTTTTCAGCAGCGGTCCAGGGGCGCAGACTTTAAAAGATGGATACTTGCTGACTGATAGAAGCTCTACAGAACAACATGGACCATTGTCTGCATGCTGTTGAACCCATACTGCAAACGACTGTACACCTGATACTTCTAAATGGGGCTGGGACATAGTATAGAAACACAAACTGTTAACATACATTATAAGTATACTTTTATTTTTTGAAGGTTTTGAGATTTTGAGCTTTTTTATTCCCAGATATTGTGTGTAAATGGATTTGGTTTAGGTTTTCCAGACACTAGTATTGAAGCCTCTTGTGCATAAAGAGGCTCTGTACTTGTATTGGCAAGTACTCAGCTTTAACTACTAAAATTGCAAAACCATGTGTAAAGGACAAGATTGTATCTTTAGTCTTTGATTCCTGCCTGTAGCTGTGAATCAGTGCCTTTGTACTATTGTGTTTCTCAAAATGTTTTAAGTGTATTAAAAACTGAGCTCCAAAGCCCACTGTAATGTGTATTTATCTGTTCACTCTGCATTATTCTCCAGATGTTCCCTTTCACAGACGACCTCCATTCTCTGGCCTCTCTATTGGTCTTCCATCATCTCCATTCCTCCTACTCACACCATCCGATCCCATCATCAAAGCGTCCCACTTTGCCAAAACATGATCCCTGCCTGTTGTGTGTTGGTTTGGTTTCGAGAAGCGGATTAAACAGTTCCCAGTCTCCGACTCTCTGATGTGGACCTTATCTCAGGTTTCTCCTGACACGGCCGGTGCTGTAGTGTTATTAGGAGCTATAAGGCTTTGTTATGGAACACAAAAGGCAGAGCTGGGCAGCAGTTAGTGCAGCTTTGTTAAGGGTCACAGAGGTGTTAAATAGACTACACCTGGGGCTCTGTTAACACCTTCACCTGAAACATTCAGACCTCCAGAAAGGCTGTTGCAACCAAGAGAGGAATATATAGAGCACACCATGTGAAAATCTCTGTGGGAATGAGACTGAACATAGAAGCTGGAAAGAATACAAAGTTTTGAGTCAGTTTCTGGAAGTTAGAAAAAGCTTTGTCCAGATATTCTGGTGTGGTTTTTGCATTACACCGCATACACATTACACATTACAAATGCTGCACAATATGATCCCTAATAAAAAAATAAATAGAAGGAAATAGTCCTTTTTTTATTTTCTTTTTTAAAATTTTGTTAAAAACAAGATTTTCATTTGAGTATTTTCATTTTAACAGAGTCCTGGTATTGAAGAATAAAAAAAACAAATAAACCATAAAAAACAAAAGTAGTAGAGTTCCAGTAAAATGATGAATTAATAATGATTCAGTTTGATACTGATGCAAATTAGCCATGAGAAATTACATTTAAATTTCAAGTATTTTTCACAAATATTTAAATTTTCATATAAATATTTTATGTGTCATTATATATTTAACATAGACTAGAATAATAATCAAATCTATGTTTTTAAGTAAATTGGCTATGTGACCACTTATTTTACTTTTTTTTATTTCTTGTAATGTCTTAACGTTTTGTTTTTAAAATAATTTGTTCACATTTTGTGAAATCTAAACATAATTTCACATCACTTTTTTACATTAAATGTAAGGCTAGACAACAACTGAATCACAATTTACAGGACATTTGACCCTGATTACACAGTTTTTTTCTTTTTAAATTTGCCCTCCAAGTTCATTGGTGAGGCATGTACTATAAATATTTAAAATAATACATCTCTAATGAAAATATAATTTCACATGGGTAATATCTATCAATTGCAATTCACTAAACCCTGGCTTATATTAATTGCAATTTAATCATAATAAAAAATATGATCAAAATCATATTAAAATAAAAGATAAAAAAAAATCAAAGTTTACTTTTTATCTCTAATTGATTTGTTTGATGTAAATAAATCTTTCCTTATTTCAAGACAACACTTTTTACACAAAAGATGAAACATCCAAAAGAAAGAATCAGCTATAATTCCATGAGAAATGTTAAATACTGTGTGAGAATTAAGACTGAAAGTAGACAGGAACAAAGCTGGAGAAAGGCTTTGGGTTCTGTTACTAACAGAGCAGAATTTGTCTTGATATGTTTTCACTTTGAGCTGATGTCCTCCCTTTAGCGCTGGACAGAAGCCAATCACTGTTCTTCTCTGGAGGCTGCCATTTATCGATCGGATCACATGGTTGTAATGTGATGTCAGTGGTTCCTTTATCATCCCTTAGCAGGGCAAAAACTTCCAGGATTAGCTCCAAACAAACGGAAAACATCCGAATCATGGAGTAATACAGAACTGAGCCTGGAGCTGTACAGAACTATCAAAAAAGAACAAGACAAAAATTGTCTTTTCATTCAGCGATCAAGTTTAATTCACCTTTACCATTTATTTGGCCACAGTGGAGACCCAGAGCAACTTTGGGGGAGAAACAGACCGCATTCTGGGTCGGCTCAGCGTCAGGCCTTGTTACCCGGGATCCCCATCTTGTCCCCCTCCCACCTCTTTTCATCCCCCTCTTATCCCACTCTTATCCCCCACTCCTCTCTGGCCCAGACTAGTCTGGCTGGCCTACACACGCGATCCTCACACTAGCTGGGCCTAAGCCCCGTAAAGGCGAACACAAGCTCTGTGTAAAAACTCCTATAGGGGCCCACCTCCACCAATCCCCCCTCTCGCTTTCTTACGCTGCCTGACTACACTTTCGCTTCGCATTACTTCTGCTATTCTAACTTTTCCACTTCTGAGCACTATCAATTATGCACTAGAATAACAGAGGGGCCAGGCTTGGCAGCGGGACATAAAGGCCGATTATGAGTGTGAATAATTCAGCCATCTTTGTGCCGTGTTCCTCTTAACAGTGATACAGGCTTTGAGGCTAATGTAACGCAATGAGACCTGGCCTTAATGTGGTGACAGGACCTCATATCCAACTTGGAGCTGGGGAAAAGGAAGTGTGGCTGGGCTGCACGGTTAAAGCAGTAGTAAACCTCATCAAATACACAGATTCAGACAGGTTCTGAAAAATCCAATTTCAGTTTTTCAAGTTTTTGTACCAAGCACCACCTCAGAAAAAAAATGGCTTTCCAAGTACTGTCTTTATGGAACAATACAGAAGTCTAAGTCTAACCTACATTTACTTTATACAAAAAAATTCAAGTAAACACAGAAGACTATCAGCAAAAGTGCATTTGAAATCCAGGTACTATCTTTAAGGAAAAAAAGTTGCCGTCAACACAAATTTAAAAAACATGAAAAAATTAAATCCGTTATGTGATGTAGCTTGCAGCAGCAGAAGAGCCAACATGAATATTTTGGATTAAGAACAGACAAAGCAGACAACCTTCTGTCACCTTCACGCTCCAGACACATGTCTACCTCGACCTTATTCTCAAGAATTGCGTGCGAAGATTTGCTCCCCTTCTTGGAGATCACAAACGCTGATGAATATTTCAACAGTCCTTCCAAAGCCAAGGAGGAAGTCTCATCCAGCAGGAAAAAACACAACACATTTCTTTCCATTAGATAAAACCCACTTTTATGTAAAGCATTATTAAAGCTAAATCCAACACATTGAATTAAAAAAAGAACACTATTGATCTAAGAATTGTTCAGACCGTGAAAAGGCCCAGGGGAAGACATTGCCCTAAAGTCTTTAGTAAATAATTGTCTCGACTTGTTTTCCCATAAATATCAATGGAGCTTTAAGCATGAGACCTCTAGATGCTTTTCCCATTACTGAATAAAAGAGCCCCTCCTGTTCTGTGCTTCCGTTTGCTCCACAGTCTAATCCTGGCTGGAATGTCTGCGTCCGAGGAGTCCCGCGGCCCTCAGGAACTCCGCAGCAGGTGAAACTCAACTCTCTGAGGACTTGTCTCACGGCTACTCCGCTCCACACTTTAACCACAGCCAAAATTACAACCGAGCGCCAAATATGCAGCAAACTCCAACCACCATCTACGCTCAATTTAACTGCAGCCGAAAAGTCAAAATGTTTGAATGTTGTGAGCCGTCTTCAAGAATGTTTTCCGTCTGATCTGACCTCTGACTTATCCGTGTGGTGAAGAATGAGAAGATTATTACAGATTATAGTTTAATGAATTCGCCTGAGAAGGTTATTCCCATTGAGCAGATTTAATCGCTACAGTCGAATTAATGTGTTTGCTTTATTTGAAAAATGACCAATCCTTCTGCAAAATCACAAACCACTTCAGACACTTTTGCCGTCTCTTTGTGTCTGGCTCATGGCGGACTGTATTCGGTGGCGTCACTCCCACGCTGGAGCGGAGGAGAATCTGAGGAGTCCAAACCGGTACCAGCAACTAAAGACATTAAGACAGACCAGAACTGAAAAAGTGTGCTTGTGCATGACCTTTACCGCAAGCCTAATGCTGACAGGAGGTCACCACAGCAGGACCCCATGATCCCGAGGCAGTACAGTTACAGATCTGATAATCCACAAATGGGAAAGAAGGGGGAGAGCGCTGGACAATATGGCACAAAGGGCAAAAAGAGCGGGATGCATCTGATTGGCCTATATTCCATAGAGAATTATAGCTGGCTGAGGACAAAAGGGGGGTTTGGAAAAAGAGGGATGTACAGGATCCAAACCATGATCCCTACTTAATATAAAGCACTAAAGCAGAGGACTCATCGGTTTAATGAGAAAACCCTTCGAGACATTTCTCAGTGCTGTTGTTTATGTTTATGATGAAAAGATTAAACTTATACTGTTGAACAAAATGGAACGCCTCAGTCAAGACGATCGCATTAAAACACTGTGTAGATCTTGGAAAAATAGCCATGTTAGCTCCACATGAACCACTTTATGTTCCTACAGTTGAGCAGAAGAAGAGCTTTCATGTTTTTATCTGACGACAAATATTCTGGCCCAGGATTTAGAACATAATTGAACTTGTTTAGGTCACCATCAGACCTATTCTTTCTAAATAAATGTTTACTGCGCTGAGATGGAACATGTGTCCAGATTAGATGGTAATGTGCCCACATTAAAGTTATATTGTGTTACTTTACTTTCTTTGGTACATTATGGCATACATTGTATAGTGACCATGTTTGCTTATCACTAGATTGTATTCACAAACAAAAAGGTGAATCCTCTAAAGTGCACTATACAGGGATTAGTGCCTGATTCTGACACAGCCTTTATCTCCATCCATTCTTCTTTTGGCACTATATATAACACATTATTTAAAGGGGAATATATGGGGATTAGTGCTCAACTTTGGACATTGCCTTAAATTTATCTTGACATCTCCAACACAAGGTGGCTTATACCTCCTGGGAATATTCCACATTAGTGATGTTTTGGCCTTCACAGCTCAGCAGTGGGATTAGGAACATTAAAAACTTTAGTGAGGAAATGTATAGACTTCTAAGAAAGTCGCCATAGGCAGCACTCATCACCTCTGTTTATCCGAAGGGCTTAGGCCACTTTGGGGACTCCCCTTAAGTCTCACTTATCTCATTAGACCCTTAAAACTGATTAATATGAATGGCAGCAGAGACCAGCTCAAGGCATTCTTAAGGAAGGAGGGAAGAGAAGAGGAGCACAGGGAGGGGGCTTCAGAGGAAGGCTTTTTTGTGTCTCCGGACAATGAGCTGATGGCTTTTTAAGCCTCTCAGTGGCTCTGGGTTAATACCCGGGACTGCAGTCATGGGATAGGGCGCAGTTCAAAGGCTGCTGCCCTCCGAGGCCCGCTGCCTGGCGATTTAAAGCAGCAAAATAAACACACAGTATAAATACCACATCTCCTGCAACTTGAACCTCACTAAAGAAATAATGAAGTGCCTTTCCAAATCCCAGCTATGTTTTTACAATGCTTTTTCGTTGCAGGATATTTACATTTCAACGTCTGCATAAAAGATATGGTTTCAGATTTAGGGGATGATTTTGTTCCACCTTTTTCCTGCGAAGGGAGATAGGAGGCAGGAATGTGGCCAGGAGCTGCCAGTGTCAACAGCCTTTCTTGGCTTCATAAATGTCATGACGTTTTATAAAGAGCTGGGCCCAACTAACTTTTTGAACTGACTTTTTTTTCTTTTTTTACCTTTTAGTCATTTTAACTACTAAGTTTAGATGAACTATTTTTATATTGTGTATTTATTATGCCACTTTAAGATTGGGTGATAAATCAAAAATAATTCCAAATAATTTTTCCAGTCTAAATGGACATAGGCACACAACATAATGTATGCCAAATTACTTTTAAAAAAAGTTTGCACCTCTCTGTAGAAGTCCCTCATGTTTTCTTGACAACCCATGTTTTTAGTGTGTCATATTTAGTTGTATGGAATAAGGTTTGGAGAAAGCCAGACCAGGACGAGCCGGGCTCGGATCAGTGAACAGGGTGAAGATGGGATTTACCACACTTTCTGAGAATCAATCATTTTTCCTTTAGGGCAAAAAAATACTAGAGTATAGTTTGACAGAGCGCAGCCTACCACTACACACACAGTACAACATGAGAAAACAGCCAAGCATCAAGCAGCTCTCAAAGGACTGGAGAACTGGGTCACAGTAGTAAAGGGGCGTGTTTCCTACTCATTCTTGTTCCCAGCGCAAAACTCCAATTTAATTCTGATGATTAGTCAATTAGCTTTTATACTTTCTATGCTAAAGTCAGGGTTTTTTAAGTTTATGTTGGGAGAAATGCAATAAGAAGGATTTCAATAATGATTTCAATTCCTATTTAGGCACAAGAAAGACCTGGTTATGGTTAGAAAGTCCCTGGAAAAACACAGGTGCAGAGTGTAGTTTTTGGAGTCATTTAGTGATAGAAATAGGTCAGATGAATGATAAATCTCCTGAAGTCTTCATACAAGAGTGTGTGTTCAAATAGCAACATGAATGTGCTTGTTCTCCGGAGCGTAGTCCACTCTGGGCAGCCGTACAGGAACAGGAAGTACCACAAATAATGGCTCCTTCCACTGGTTTCTATGGAGATTTGAACGTCTATTTTTTAGAGAACCATAGATCTCTATAAGCAAGAGTGCAGCACAAGAATGACCGAACGCATTGCTTCAGGTCGACTCAGGACAACCACAAACACATCACAGCAAGAGATGCATGCATGCACTGAACAGACAAACAGCACATGGACCTGGTTCTCACTGAATACAGTCATCTTCACATCAAACACTGCACACTGAGCATTTCAGAGTGAGTTCAGTGAAGATAGAGCATATTCTCTCGGATCTTCATTCTCTGCTCACATCACACCAGCAGCTGTTGCCTAATAAAAGGCTTGGAGACATACTCAACTACAACTAAAATGGTGCTTTTGAAGCCTGCATAGTTTTTGTTTGGTTTATGATCTTTTATTTATAGGTATTGTTTGTTTGTTAACATTATTGTTCAAAAAGACAGCTCTCTAGAAAGTAAAGCAAGTAATAAATGATGCCACAGCAGGAGAGCTAGACGATAAGAGCTCAGATTAATCACACTCAAAGCTGTCATAACCTTACACAAAGCCAGATTGTGGTGCATACATTTTAATGGAAAGCTGCACTTCCAAGGGCACAGTGGACGATCTGTCGAAGCTGTTAAAACCAAGATGCAACTTAGTAGCACAGCTCGGGGCTCTGAGTAAACACGGCCTGTGTGTGGGAGTCTTTAGTGTCACAGGAAACAAAGCAGGGGTCTAAACCTGAGCAGGCTTAATCCTGTCTCTGTGGAAAATAGCCCCGGTGTCAGTAAACCCGCACGGCAAAGACGACACCTCCTCTGGGTAAGGACCCGGAGCCAGTCCCCAGGAGGACCACCACCACCGGGACAGACAGACCGACCACTGACACCCACTGGAAGACATGTTCAAACACAAGCAAGGACACACAAGGAGGAGCAGGGAGAGGAAGATGGAGGGAAAACTCAACATGTTACCCTTTTATTACCATCATGGTGGACCTGGAGCTACACAGGTTAGAGCCAAACGAGAGACTGCATACACAAGTCTAAAACACACAAGTATCAGCCAAAGTCATACACATTTGAATGCATTTCTTGCTTTGACACAATGCATGAGTCAGTGTCTGTGCAGCTTCATTGACCAAAATAAACAGAGCGCAGCCAAACTGAAAAAACACTGGCAGCTAGACAGATTAATATCAGACAAGTTCACCGGAGTGACACAAACATCAGCCAATATGACTGTCCGTGCAATAGACACCCCGTTTTCATTTAGAATCAGAAGATCATGAAAGTAAACCTTCAGACCCCAAAATATAAATACAATACAGTTACCATTTCACTAGAACTACAGAGGTTTCCAGTCGGAGGAGGCTGTCTGGAGCCACCTTCTTCTTTTACATCCACTGTGTCAACCCTGACTACCACAAGCCTCTCCCTGTGTGTCTGGCACTCACCGAATACTCCTCTCCTCCCTTTTTTTTCGGTCCCAAAGCACACTACAACTCTCCCTGAGCCTGCACTATTCTCTCCCACTGCTCTCCTTTGCCCTCTCCTCCCTCCAATTCAAGCGCATGCATTACTTTGAGCCCTGGAGTGGACAGAGGGAGCAGAACAATGGCCGCCTTTCAGCCTCTCGGCCCAGCGTTGGGGGGTGCATTGACTGCCAGTATTTTTCTCTACTGTCAATTCAAACTGGCTAATGCAGCTAGCTTATTATTGGCACGTCTGGTCACAACGGTGGAGTGGGCAAAGTGAAAGCAGAGCCGTGCGTTTGTTTATTTATTAATATTATGTTCGCCGGGGAACGATCACAGAGGAGCATGTTGTACAATGGAAAATGATCCAATTAAGCCATTTAACAGCTCCTGCAATTTACATGAATGTGCAAGCACGTACCATTTTGGAAGCAAACCAAGAATGTCAGTTTGAACACGGGCAGACCACACAACAGCCCAACACGCTGTCTGCGAGGAGACGTATTACCACATGAGTCATTTACAACTGGCTACAACTCATCAATTAGGTCTTTATTTGCGCGCTGGAGATGTGTTCTCTTCTGGGATCTATTCTCCACACTGCTGCCCAGCTAGAAAAACATCCCCCTCAGACCCCCCTCCCCAAGTTAAATAAGGAAAACGGCAGCGCTAGTAGAAGGTCCGAGGCCAGCCTACCATGAAAGGAATTATCTGTGGAAAATGTGTCTGGCAAAAACCAAACAGCCGCAATCATTCCTGTCACATTTTCCAGTGCAATAGTGAACGATGACAGAAAAAGAAAGAATTTTTGAAAGGCTATCATATGTTTTGGCCTTGCTCCGTTTCCTGTAAATTCATGTGACCAGGGAGCGGACAGAGGAGTAGAATAGAGGCACGTGGACTTCAAAAATATCAAACAGAAGTTAAAACCTTTGAGATACAAAATGATACAAATAATTAACAAAATACACTAAATATCAGCAAAACAACACCGCAAAGAGAACAGAAATACTTCTTAAAGTGATCAAACAATAGTAGATTTAAATAATGCAACTTTTAAAGACAACAAATTGTCAGTAATAAAAACATGGCAGTGAAAGTATCAAAAAAAAGAAACGGTAAAATCAACAAAATCCCAGCAAAGGTCAACGAAAAAGTAAAAAGCAACAATGTCAAAGTAAAGGAAAACAAATAAATGGTAACATTTAAAAACAAAACAAGAATAGATCACTTTAAAGGAAAAAAAAGAAGGAGAACAATTACCTTCTCAAAATGACAGAAAAAAACAACTTTTTAAAAAAATTAAAAAAGGGACAAAACATCAGAGAAAATAATCAGGCAGGACATTTTCTTATGTACACAATAACTATAGGCTTCTGCACTTTATAATTTGCATGGGGTCTGTTATAATGATCTTAAGCCATTGTTTGTGAAATAAACTGTAAATGATTTAAATAATGGGACATAAAGCCAGAACAGAAAGACAGAAAGAGAAAAAGCAGGGGTTTGGAGTTTAAATGTGGAGAGCTGAGAGCACTTTAAGGGTACGGGACGCTCTCAGTAGCGCCGCGTTCTGGTCAGGGCTGATAGACCCACCAAGCCTTACTACAGTAGCAGCTGCTTCATTGCCTCCATCTTACAGAGAGGAGAAGAGGAGCTGAAGAACGATATGAACACGCCATTTTCAGCCAACGACGACACACACTAAAAAAAAAAAAACGACGCAAGTGTGGGGTTTCATTTTAAGTCTTCTGTAAATCACGTCATCTGCTGTCCCAGGATGAAACTTGGACACAGAATGGACAAAACCGCTTCTCTTTGTCCGTATTAACACGTCTACAAATATACTCAGGTGTTGTGGCTAAAAACTTGGCCGGGATAGTTTTCCCACAGACGCTCCGGGGTGGCACAATGTAACTTTAGGAAAAATAAAGAAACATTTGGAAGGAAAAGAAACTTCCCCTAACTTGAGATTTGGAATGTAACTGAGACGAGGGGATAGAGAAGAAAAATTAGCCTCAGAATAAACAAACACATCTTTTAAAGACAAACAGCAAAAGGGAAGCGCTTTTGTTTTGTCGTGGTATACAGTCAGGAGCGCTGATGTAGCCGTTGCATAAGCTGGTTAATACTTTATTGTTTCCAAGTAAAGCTATATGGAAGGTTCCAGTGAGAGTCACGGCTGGAATAAGGACTAAAAGACAGATCGGCTGCTTGATAGCGCTCCATCTGCCCTCGGAGTGATTACTCTGAAAACAAAAACCTGGACTTTAAAGTCGTCCCCCGGCCAGCCGAGGGAAACATGTGCAACCCAAATGAAGCTGCCATTCAATACCGTCCAGTTCTATTAGAAAAGTAAAGGCTAAAGAGAGCTCCACGGTGAATAACTGACTTTCAAAGCACTTAGAGGCTAATTACTTCTATTAACCTCAGTCTGACTATTGAAAACCAACTAATTGCGAATAAACAGGCTCCAGTGTTACATTTAACTTAATCAAGAAAACAAAGGTCAAGAAGCACAATTTGTTGCAAATTTTGTACCAAATAAATACATTGAAAATATATTCACTGAATCACAATTTTGTTCATAAATGTATTCTTTTTAAATTTTTTAATCGAATAAAAATGATTTCTTTAAATGATTTTGTCAAAAATAACAAAAATATATACATATAATTAATTTATTATCTAAAAGCGTAAAAATATATTTTCTGAGTCGCCACATTTTAGGAGAATTTCAAACAATTTCTATTAATAAAACTTACTTTGAATACAAATAAATTATTTTTTTCAAGAAAATGTAAAATATACCCATTACCTTACGTACAATAAATTAGAAAGGTTTTGAAAAAAGTGTTAAAATTGCAAAAAAAAAAAAAAAATTGTGGAAAGTTGCACATAAAATGTAACTATAAACGTATGTGAATTAATGAAGTCAAATAAAATGAAATAAATAAAAATAAATAAAAACTTCACCCCTAAACAAGTGGACGTATGCTGCTGATGTGGAGCGCGCGGTTCCAGTTGGCTTGCGGTTCCAGCTCCGTGCTGAGCGGCAGACGCCCAACAACAGGGCTGTTTCTCAGCGCGACACGGCCCCTCTGAGGGTCAGGGCCACCGCGGGCCGAGGAACAGCTGCTCTGCCAAACACATAACACTCCCTACTGCTCATTTCACCCAACATCAACACGTCTCATTTAAACCAAAGTGCGTTTACAGATTACCGCCATTCAGTGCTAATAAAAGAACTTCTCACTTGCGTCGCACAACACCATTATTACAGTTTCCAGCCACTCCGGCGGGCATTTGCCTTCTTTTCCCTTCCACATACAGAGCACTAGTCCCGAGCAAAGCCAGAGAGTCAGACAATGGAGTAGCAAAACAGCCCGTGGAAAGTGCCACAACTTAAGATTTATATTAAAACATTCTAATGTGGCACATATAATCAAAAGAAATCAAAAAAAATTACAAAACAACACTAAAAAAGAAACAAAGACTTCAAAGAGGGTTAACAGTAACAAAATAAGAACGAAAAACAACAATAATAACAAAATAAAGACGTTACAAAGCGACAGTTGAATGTAAACCTAAAACTATAACAAAGTAACGCATACAGAACTGGTTCCTGTGGTCGGGACGGCTCCAAACTGCTGTCAGCGTGAGAGCAAAGGTCACTAACAAGGACTAACCAAGCCTGAAGCAGGGGCTAAGAACAATAGTTTCGAGAGAGGGCTATAAAAATGAGGAGCAGAACAAGAGCGATGAGAGCAGGGTCAAAAAGGATCCACTTTAGCAATCTGAGGCGACAGAACCTGGGTTTTTATAAATGACTAGCTTTCAGGATGTGAAGTATATCCTAAACTGACAAATATACGTCCAGTGGAGTTATGCTTTGTCTGGACAGAGATCACATGACCCCGCTCCGAAGCTGTTATTGATTAGGCGGCCTCAGTAGTAGTTCTCAAAAGCAAGAATACACAGAGAGTTATCTATCAACTGTATAAACACGTTGCTAGAGAGAGAAAGGCTTGTTTTCATGCATTCTGGGGTTGCTACAGGACAGACCCTTTTTGTAACAAGAAGGGAAATTTTCTTTGGCTCAACAAAAACAGCAACAGAAAAACATGACCCATAAAAAACAAACGTGTCTTTTCATCAAATGTTCTCAAATGTTCCAAATAGTGCTCATGAGTGAACGGACTACGTAAGCTACGGTTACAGGCAATAAAGAAAAAACATGTTACTCACGTCTGACTGATCTGTGACGGGAAATAGGTCATTCGAAAGCCTCACCGTTTGACCATTTTCCAGTGACTTCTGGAGCAGACAATGCAAAAACTGCTTTGAGGTGATGCTACATAGTTGAATTAAATGTTCTTTTGGACACTATATGCAGCGTAAGACTTTAAACAAACATGAAGCAAACAGAAAAGTGCTGTCACTGCCGTTTGTGGAGACACAAATTATGCAGGCTAATATAAATCACCTTGAGCAATTTGCATGACCACAGCCGCATCAAACTGGTCATGCTAATAACAGTCGGGACTTAAAGGAGAGTTGTGCTCCTTGGTTATGCCCTGACCCCCTCCACTCCATTCCCCGCTCGCCATCTCAACTCCTCACTGACCTCTGCATGTCTTTCCCCACAATAAACCATAGCGGGGCTCCCCAAATGTCTAATTGTATTCATTCTGGGAGATCCGGGGGAAGAAGAAAGGCCAAAGGAGAGGAAAAAAAAGCGAAGAGGGGTCGTCTGGTGGGCTTCACAGCGGAGACATCATTAAAGTCGCCGTCTGTCTGTCCCCTCATTAGAATAAATAGTCGCAAGCTAAGACCGGCGGCCATGAAGCCACACGGAGAAATGCATTTGAAGTGGAACCCTCGGCGGACGTCTTCCACATTCTCTCCAATGACCCTCAAAATGAGTGAAGTGGTTGATGGCTGAGCACAGAGTCAAAGTTGGGAGAAGAGGGGGGAAAAAACGAATTTGCTGTGTCAGAGCAGATGAAATATAAAAAGAATCCAGGTTGGATGAAATAATAAAGCAGTTAAGAGCAAGTTTCTAAGAGTTAGGAGAAACAGTGGAGGACTGGAGCCAAGAGAACGTCAGGAAATCCCCCCCAGTCACTGAGCCACGCTGAAACAACTCTGAACGGGACGCTTCACGCACTGCTCAAACTGGTTCATCGATACAGCGCTTTGAATCATCAACGAACTACATGACAAACAGTTTCGTGCCATGGGCTGTTAGACGCCTCATTACTGTCAACATACAAACACAATTTAAAGTGACATTTTCACTACACATTTAATTATTAGTTTCCTAATAGTTTTGTTCACCTTTTGTACTATGAACATACAGTAAACAGAGATTCTGCTCTATTCAACTCTATTCAATTCAGCCCATTACACTAATTATAGACCATGTAAAATAGCACTTCTTATATTCAACACAGAAAAATTGAATTATTAGTGAAAGACTCGGCTAATTTTATTATTTTCAGGTGCAACTGACATAATGAAAAGCAGAATATTCTCCATTAAGCCTTAGTAGAACTTTAAAAGCTCTAACACACACTCGTTCAACATTTTAAACTCACATTTTCACAACATTTGTTGCTCTGTTTGGATACAGCACCTTTAATTTCAATGTAATACAATTGTACAGTATCCCACAGCCCTTCTATACTTCTATACTCTACTATTCTCTATACTATCAGAGTGGTCCCGCAATTTCTAAAAAAACACAAAAGTACTGTCAACTTTAAACACAACAAAACAGAAATTCAACCAGTCACTGCTGAAGTTCTTTATTTGAACTATCACTAAAATATAGGTCAAACTTTGCCCCTTAATATTCCATAAATGTTCTTTTTGCCATACTATACCTTTGTTTATCCATGCAACCTTAACCCAGCACAAAACACTTTGTTTTCTATGCATTTCTGTTTGAACGTGCCATATATTGTAGTTACCACCAAAAGAAAAAAGAAAAAACCCTCTCCAACACTGTCCATGTTCTGATTCCCTTCCCTACAGGAGTCTCATTTGTCCCATTCGAGGGGCTTAAGTTCGTATCAGCCGAGCAGAACGTATTGCATACTCTGATGTGAAACACCCAACTTGGGCGCCATAAATTAAAAGCCAAATGAATTTTGTGACAAAACCCGTGCTAAAACTAAATCTTTACAGTGATGGATTATCTAGCTACGGGCAATTGTGTGGGGAACGCTGCGGATTCATAAGCTGCAAACGGACAGCGACAAATTGCTTTTTGAAGAAGGTGGTAAAACGATCCGAGAGAATAGTATTGTTTGTTAAAAAATGGATTCCGTAGCATTCCTGATTCTGAATGTCAAGTTCTTGTACGTCTGGAAAGTTTTTGTGAAAGTACTTTGTGACTGAGACACAGGACAGACATAGAAAAGTGACACTTCAATTCCAAAAGCTCTTAAAACTTTTCTCCACTGAAACATACACAGAAAAGGACTCAATATTTATTAAATAACGCATCAATAAGAGTGGTTGGCCATGTCTGTGCCTCTGCTCTTCTGTTATGTTAGCTCTGCTGCCTCAGACTCAAAGCAACTCTGTTTAGTGCAGCACAGAGAGTGGCGTTAGCAGCCTCGGTAAAAACCTGTTTCCTTTCTTCACAAACACACGGAAGCTACTCGTACTTCTCTTTAGCCCTAAAAACATTCCCCATATTCATAATACACACTTTCTTCTTAAACGTTTCCACTAGTCTCAGCTGAATGCCGCCTTTTTTCGTAACTATTTCGACCAAACTTGTCAGCACATCTGGAACCAAGCAGCCCCTCTAATGAAAGCATGTCTATCGGCAAACCATCAAGATTCAAATCAAAATTGTGTTTGCTTCTATTGAAATAAACAGAGAGCGTTCAGTGTGAACAGGGACCCAGCCCGCTCCAGTCACGGTGCACGCTCTATCAGGCTGAGGATCTGCCTACAGCGCTCAACACTAGCCCCGCTTCAGGAGCAGTCAGCCCGGCCTGCGTCTGTGCCCCTGACCACTAATTGCTCCGAGTAATAAATCTTGTTTTCCAAAACTTTGAGGTGAATATAAATAGTTGTGCAGCTAATTCAGTGAGTGTTATTAATGGATTTGTGTGCACTCACAAGAAAAGATGAAGGGGTTTTTGTTAAGAAAGTGCTTTTGGAGTGAAAGATATTTGCAAATTTTAACAGTTAACTTTAATAAGAGTGAGGCTGTGCAATCAAAAATCACTGTGGAGTCGATAAATGTGTCCAGGGTGAGCTTGGGACGAAAACTTTCTTTGACAGAGTTGCTTTAAATAATTGTACTACCAGCCATAATGTTTGTTTTAAATCAGATCACAGTGTTTTACTTCTAAATGAACCTAGATTTGACTTGATGTTGGTGCGACTTAATACACAGGAAGTATGTAAATTATAGGAAAATATTTTCCAGAGATGAGATTTGAACTAAGTTTCCCCAAAGTTTTCATTGTTTCACACGAAGCGCACACACGTCAGCAGACTCAATGGAATGGAAGCCGCTCAGTTTGATTCACTCAAATGAGGTTTTATGGCTCACATTCAAATAGTTTTCTAATTTAGGTGTAATTGAGCAAAGAAATCTATTATTTGTTCTCCAAAAGGCTGGAAATGACTGGATTTAATTGAATTTTCTTCACTGTGCACTGATGCATTACAGTTTAGGAAAGTATATTCACAAGCTGCACTGTCTAAATGACTGTATGTTGACTAATGCATTACTGGAATAGAAAAAATATTAAATCATACGAAATTAAGAACCTGTTTTATTTCTAAAAGGTAATTTGATGTACATTTTAATTTCCCATATTTGATAGTCTTTGAGTTAAACACTATTTAGCTGCTCTCACTGCATGTTATTTAAGCTCTCTCTATTTCTCAGACTGTTTGATCTAACGTCTCTGCGCAGAGCTCTGTCTTCGCGTAAAATTACACAAGTTCGAGTGTATTTTTCTGGACGTAATAATAATTTCAGAGTCACTTTATTTTAAAGACTGGGACACAAAGTGTGGACTGAACAGACGGGTCCAGGGGCCTGTCCCACGACTGATCCGAGACTAACCCTGGTGTGGTGCTGTGAGCCCAGGTTTAGCGGGACCTACTGGCTCCAGTGGGTCGTGTTCAGAGGCTGCTGGACACACAAAGCAGATAAAGGTTTACAGTCCTTCACAGTCCAGTTCTGCCTCTGATCCAGACCCTTACTGCCCCTGTCATTACAACACTAACACTAATGCCCCACTCATGACAAAGGGATAGTCCTGGCCCTGGTGCGCGCGGGTTAAAACAGTTCCTCGGGGGCTGCGCAGTTTGTTCTCAGCCTGAAATACGACAGTGTCACCCTGCCCTGTTCCGAGCAGCGCCGTGGCCTTCACCCGCTGCCAGTGGCGCTGCGCCCCGCCGCGGAGCTCCACAGCGACTAGCCTCATGAACTACAGCCGGGCTCAGCGCAGCCAGCCCCGGGAACACGGAGCAGAGCGGCCCACTACAGGACACTTACCTGGCGTTAGTCCGGTTCCAGAAGACGGCGTAGCGGTCGGCCACCACTTTGGAGCTGGGCTCCTGGCTGAAAACACACATCCAGAGCAGCAGACAGGCGAACAGCACCATCTCCACTTCCACTGCCAGCATCACTATCCTCGGGGTCTCGGACGGCTCTTCAGGCGGGACAGGTGACGGCTCTCGTTCACATGGGCACGCGCTGTGTGTAGTCAAACACAGCCGCCCACAGCGCGAGACAAAGCGGAAGAGTGACACGCGGGACTCGGTGACACTTGTTCACGGCGTCCGTGCGTGTCTCAGTTAAAGCACTGTTCTCACGAACACAGTGAGCTACAGCCGTCAGCGCGTGCAGCCCTCGCGCACGGAGCTCAAGTCGTACTTGTTGTTAGTCCACAGAGAAAAACAGACACAAACAGAAACAAACAGGGCTCAGTGACGCCGCGCGGCGCACGTCAGATGTCCATGTCCTCGCGGTAACTTTTTAAAGCCATACAGTCCTGCTCTGGTCTTAGTCCTGGTCGTGGTCCTGCAGCTGGTGTCACGCCGCGGGGAGGTGTCCGTGTCCGCGTTTAGGGACAGCGGCTGATCTTTGTGGATGTTTACGTCCGTGTCGCGCTGTCCTCGCTCATATATAAGCCATCACGCGACACGTAACAACGAAAAAAGCTCGGCGATCCTCTGCGCGTGCGGTGCGTAGAGTTGCAGTGTGTTGTGTCGAGCCTCAGACGCAGAAGCCCGAGCGGAGAGAGTGGGTTTGGTGACGCCGAGCGGGGCACAGTCCCATTGGCTCGGCGTGGTTTGAATGGGCGTCGCTGGAACAAAGCCTTGCCCCTCCCCCCGCCCAAAAGACACTAATTCAATTAGACCGAGGTAGAGTCGGACGGGGCCGAGCCGAGGAGAGGTGCGGGACGGGACGGGGAGCGCGCACAGACACCGCTGTCTGATGCCTCTGATAAGAGCCGTGCTCAGATTGGGTTCCACCGAAAGGACGCAGCGGAGCACGACGCCGTGGATTTGAGTTACTCTGTCTTTAAATGGACTTCATCTGCGCCAACATGCTCCACTCCTATTGACTTTACATCAGTTTAAAATGTAGGCTAATCATATCAAAGTGTGCGCTGGAAATGGGCAATTGATTAAAAAATTACCGTCCAATTAGCACACTTGTCAAGCGTAAAACATGTTAGTATTAGCTCAGTACAATTTTAAATTAAACGAATGTTTCCAGAAATGTGGATAAATAAAAACAATATTCAGATTAAGGGAAATAGGCAGGATGTTCCATATTTAACATTTAGTGTAATGTGTGCGTTTTGTGACAAACCAAGGAATTTTGTATTAACTCTAGCTACACACAACTGACTCTGAGGTTTATGCTTGTGGTTATCCAGCAGTTAGGAATTATAGAAAACCATTAGCAAAACAGAACAAATACCAAAACTACTAAATTAAATGCAAAGCAAAAATAAAAAATTGAGTCTGTTGTTTTTCCACTTTCTTCCTTGTACCTTTTCATAAATACACTGCTCTTACAGAAACCCTTAAACAGTCAAAACATTAGTGCTGAATGCAAACCCCAGGATCCAACAGCAGCAATAGAGCAATTTTAACAAATGACATATTTTCAAATGTTGTTCAGTGTATTTTTCTTTTGAACCCTGTGTAGGTGACGAGCAGCATGTGTTATGAGTCTAAAAAGAAAATGCAGTACTTCATAATAATGTGTGGCTTGTATCTGCCCACATTCAGATCCACTGTATTCGTGCACAAAGCTGGACAGCCAGGCTCTGTGTGGTGTGAGGTGTCCCTCCAGTCCCGCTCCAGTGCCCCTCACGCCCCGCTGTGGTCAGCCCCCCACTCCACACCACCCACAGCCCGGGACAGATCCACATCCAAGTGCACACAGGTGAAGCACATCTGTCGTCTCCGCTCCGGCCATTAACGGGATTTATGGAAGGAGTGAAAATAAGCAGCAGGCTCCCAGTTCAGGGCGAAGAGTGGAAAATGAATTCAGAACAGTGGCAGTGGGACAGTGGCTCAGTCACACACAAAGTGACTCCAATCCATTTCTTCTTACTGTATAAGTCCCATTAAATCACTCATTAATAGTGGTCATAATGTCTAACACACATCTGACATGAAAGTAATAGTCTAGTATTTAGTAAAAGCAGAAATAAAACCAAATTTACCAAATACAAAATTAAATATTTTAATTTACACATTTCAAACCATTTAATTGCATAGTAAAATTACCTTTTAATTTGAAAGAGTTTTACTGTATTTCAGCCAGAACTAATATGTAGACAAATAGAAAATAATGGAACAAAAAACTGTAGTTGAGTTTTAAAGTTTTAAAATGGCTCGATGTAAAGAAAAAGTTTCTGCAATTTGAGCTAACACCATGTGGTTTTAAGTGGATGATAAAAGAGATGAAGCTTGGGGTCATTTACGACAAAGAAGGTCAAGTCTAAAGATCAACATCATGACAAAGGTTTAGCTTCATTAGACTGGACGAAAATGAGGGCACAAAAACAAAACAAGATAAAAGCAGTGCGGGTTTGTCTCTGTCAAACACTGAAGGACACCTGTTGAATCAGGACAGAATGACACATGAGGATCGGGACATTTTTAAAAGTCTGGATGTCCTCTTTGTGCTACTGTGTGTTGTCTCTGTGCAGCCCAAAGACATCTAGAGGTGAATGAGTGCCTCTAAATAACCTTTAGAATTAGATGAGTGTGAATGGTTGGACTGGGACACTCTCTAGCCCCTGCCATCCATAAAAGGTAAGACTATTATTACAAATATTATTAAGTCAGTTTTGTGGGTTTATCTCCTTGAATATAACATTTATAAAATATTTAGAAATGGGAAAAATAAATGTCTAACCCCCAGTGTTTTACCCGTGACTTTGGCCTTGGTCTAAACCTCACCATTTCCATTTTCTTGTAAGGCGCCTGCTGTGTAACAGAGCAACAGGTGCCGCTTGCCTCTGCGGATACAGAAGCCCAGCAGAGACAAGACAGAGAGCAGGCTCGGGGAGAGGGGTGAGAGGTGAGCTAATAATTTAAGATAATCCTTTTGACCCTTTCCCCGGGACGGCCCGCTCGGTGTAAACTCAGAGCTGTTGACTTCCAGCGATCGCGCATCAACACTCCGTCAAGGCCGAACGCTGGGAGGAACACATACTCCGTCGCGTTTTCCCAGGCTTTTTTTTCCGCGCACACACTTCATACAGATACTATCAGCTACAAGGGGAACAGGGGGAGGCGGGCTGGAGAGGTCAGCTCAGAGGTCGCCGAACATGGCTGTTTTCACACCCACTTTACAGCCGTGACTGCATTCCTCTCCCGCTGCGTTCGCCTCTTTCTCTCGCTCGCAGTTGATAACAAGCACATTTGACTGACTGTTGGTGTGCACGCCGCGTACCCCCAGCTGCTCCCATTTTCTCCAACACAGGAACACAGCTCTGTCTCCACACACACACACAAACTCTTAACCTACTGTCACTATGCTCGTGGGCCACCTTGATTACTTCTCATACATGCCTATTTTCTGCATCGCGGCCTACCATATCTTCCAGCGGACTGCTTTGGAAAGATGGCTTGAACTCTATTTCCAAAAAGATGGCTTCTTTTTTCTGCTTGATTGATTAGCAAGGAAGGAAAACAATGGCAGCTAGCTTCAAACATCAACAACACACAACCTTCTTTTCTCCTCCTCAGCTTGTATTTGTGCTTGGGAGTCATTTTGCGATTTCACCATAGATTTTGCACATTTTGCGTCAACATTTAGCTTTTCTCTCAAACTGGCTCATAACAAGTCTGAATAACACAATTCACCTGTTCTAAAAATGGCTGCTCATGGACGGATGTACTACAACTTTTGGATTACTTAACTTAAACAGACTGTACATGATTTTTTTTTCTTCAAGTTGGGGAAAATGGTTTAAACCCCAAATAGTATATGGTTAAAGCAGTCCTTTGTGGAAAAAAATAGTCTTTATGATGCCATCTACTGTTTATTATAAGGGATGTTAATAGAGAACCTCTATTCAGGAACGGAAAACCTTCCAATCAAAGGCTCGAAAAAGGAGCACTCCCATTGGTCGACACCGGCTTGTCATGTGACGTTCCAGGAAGTGTAATAGCTGCAGATAAAGTGTATTTTCAGCAGAGAAACTGCTCAAAAAAGAAAAACATCAACAGAGAAAAGGGAGGCAATGTACAATACAGATAAATACTGTCAATTCAATCACGTAATGTTTAACGAGGAGGAGATAATTGTCGTCCTGACGCTGAAGTCACAGCTAAGCTAATGCTAAACTCTAAACTTCAGTTTGTTGAAATGTATTAGTATTTTGTGGATGAAATGTTAGTTCATTTTATATTTTGAATAAAAGAAGCAGGAGAGGTCCTGCCTGAGGACCTCGGCTGCTTTTGGAGGAGAGTGGAGTCTGAGACAGGGACAAAAAAAACAGATCAGGTAGAGCTGTAGAAAAGAGGGGCGTGAACTGCAACCTAATGCTGCCAAAACTACAGATTGCATCTTTGATTGAACTGAATTACATTTCCGAGTAAAATTATAGAATATTTAATTTACTCAGTGGTCTTCCCTTTAAAAATAATTGGATATTTATCAAATTATCAACAAACCATCATTATGCCTGCATGGTCTCATCAGTTAATAGTGTTTGTTCCATCACTCTCGCCACATGTGACACGTCTCTGCCTTCAAACAATTATAAATAACAATGATATTTATCTAAAACACAGCAGGGTCTTGTCAGGTCAACATAACAAGCGCCACTGACACACAAACCTGCTTATCTTTTTGATTTCCATGTCATTTTTGTCCCAAAAACTAGAGAGTGACATGACACAGATTCATTAAAGAGATGTCGGTGTATCTGGTGTCAGCACGGCAGGTCAGGCGTGCCAAGAGCCAATTATGAACATGAAACACAAAAACATTCCTTTGAAGAAGCCCCTTTTTGGAACTATCTATCAATTAGAGATGCATGACATTGTGGAAACATTTCAGACTGTTTTGGCAAGGCATTCATTAAAACTATGTGTACAATGGAGTGCATTTGTCCCATCAACTGTGTGACCTTTTATCCATTAGAGATAGATTTAATTAAGCAGCTAAGTCATTCCATCTCCTCAAAGAAGTGTGTTGAATAGTCAGAGACAAGGTGGCTGCTTATAGGTATAATGGCATGCTTTTAACACCATAAACCATAAAAAGGAAGCATTAAACTTGCTCTCAAGACACCCGTAAAATCACCCTCACCGTGATCAAATTTCTATAAAGCACCTTTCTGATTTTACAGTGCATTACAGCATAATGCAGAACATGGCATTTCCTCACTGTTATGCCCTTTTACCGAGACAGAGCAGCGGTGGAGTACAGTTGATTGAGCAGGATCTGGGTAATGATCTATGGAGACAGCGCCGCTCCAAATCTCATTGAAATACAGTGTGCACATCCATAAATATGATGCTCCGGTCCAGGCAATGGGACGGTTGTCAGTTAGAATGACGGAGAGCGCCGCGCCGCCATTGTGCCCTATAACCCCATTCACTCGATCATATGCTTCAAACGGCAAATGCAGATTAGAGCGGGGTACACACGGAGGAAATGGGATTTGGAGGCTGCGGGCGACGGATGTGAACGTTTTACAGCCATTTCAGAGGATAATAATCACAAAGAGTTAAAGTTAGTCATGCGTGAGATGAAAAATGTCAATATGTTCTACCAGCTGATAAATAACTGGGTTTTGTAACAGCACAAATATTTATTTATGTTTTCATAAGTAAATGATTTTGAAATGTTTTTAGAACTGCATTAAATTTATCCATTTGTTTAAATCACACAGTTTTACAAAATATCTCAGTGCTCTTTAAGTCTTAATACGTAGGATTTCCTTTAAAAATTTAATATATTCTTATGCAATGGTAATCAGCTGTATTCATCACTTATGACTGTCTAGAACAGACATGTCAAACTCAAGGCCCAAGGGCCAAATGCGGCCTTTAGCAATGCCTTATTCAGCCCTCAAAAACATTAAATATGTTTGGGACTAAACATTAATCAGAGACAAAGACACTAAATTATTCTAAAGATAGGTAATGGGGAACAAAGCCACGTTAAAAATAGACAAAATGACACTAAAGAGGTAACTATTTCGAGGGGCCAAAGTTGGGCTTAAATTTAGGGCACATTGGCACAAATTGAAATTGAAGTGAATTCACAAAATGATGCGTGAAAAACACCCAACTGAAGATGAAACCTTACATTCAAACACTGTAAAATGTAATACCCAAGTATCACACACTTCTACATTGATATAATATCTTCAGCCCCTGAAAGGATTCTAACTTATAAAACTATCCCTCACCACTTTGAGTTTGAATACTTTGAATACGGCGGTGAATGAACTCCAATCATAGCACACAGGAACCAAAATGAAGCTTATCTAACCACGCAAATAAATAATAATAAATAAATTCAATTAAAGCTGTGTTGTGTTGTGAGCAGCTACAGGAGCCCATCAGGGACATGCTGTTCTCTATGACCAGCCCCAGCAGACAAAGGTTTGTTGGCCTTTTGAAACTAAATCAATTTAGCTCATACAATCACTAAACCTCAAATAGAAACATGAGTGTGCTTCTCCTTCAGTGTTCAGTTTGAAACAGGAAGTAATGGACTAAAATCCTCTGCTGGTTTCTATGGAGATTTGAATATCTTTTAAGATAGACAAGTGCTATGATGATGTGATTATAATGACATTGCAATCTTAGATCAGCAGCTCTATGCACCAGTGAAAGACCTGTGGGTAATAATAAAAGTCACATTTGTACTATTTCTAAATGTAGGATGAGTCTCCTTCCCATGCATATGCTTGGATATATCAACATTGTCTAATAAAAAGCAACATCTGAATATTCTTTTAACAGATGCCAGTACATGTGGATTCGATTTTTGAAGCAGCTTCTTAAAAAGTGGAGTGAAAACATTTCCCATATTCAGCATTTTCTTCAGACTTAAAGAGGAACATTTGTGTAGTACATTGACAGACTGATTTGCTGCCTTTTTAAAAATGTAATTCTTTAAACACACTAGAATCTCCAGAGCCAACACATGATTGGATGTATTTATCAGGTAACGTATACTGAAGCCACAAAGTGTCTCCGTTTGTTGTATTTCTTTATCATTTCTACAGGATAGGTTCCATAAAGAGTTAAATGGTGCAGCTATTCAGCGACAGCAAAGTCATATTTCAATGCCACCTGATATTCATCCAGCAGGATCCACAGGTGAACGCTGCACTCCAAGCTTTTGTGTCTGCGTCCTGCCCGTCACAAACCTTTCTCATTACATCCACATTATGGAGAACATTACCCCTCCACCCCTTCCCCCTGTCTTTTTATTCCCCGACGCCTCCCTCTTTAGGATGCATATTAGATTAAAGATTTTATTGTCACACTCAATGCACTTAGAGCATTGGCAAACTAAATCACCATGAGACAGTGTGTCATAGAAGAGACACCTTGGGTTGACTAAGTCATGACGAGCCGGTACAAATCGATGAGAGGGACTAATCGGATGTATCTGCCGGGACAGACCCTGCCCTGAATCCAAATGATGGACGCCAGATGGGGACTGATGTTGCCATTAGTACAGCAGCAGCGCCGTGCACACAGAGCGATGTAAGGACAAGGGCTTCCTATTCAATGAGGAATCTGCTTTTCAATAGGGACAGCCAAGGTCCTTCTTTTCAGAAAAGGAAGCCAGGAATGTACAGTGGCCAAGGCCTGTCTGGTGCTGTGCAAAGAAAGAGAAAATGCACCAAAGTGAAAAAAAAAACTTTAAAATAATTAACTTTTTCATATACATTTCCTCTATTTTCTGTACTGGAAAATAAATCAAAGTTATGTGCAACTCATTCTGTAAATATTCAGGTTTAGGTGATTTATTTTGTACCCATGGCTACAATAATCACCCTGGAGCAACTCGGAGTAGATTAACCTGCTGGAGCTGATTCTCCCGTGAAGAGCTGGAGGAAGTATCTGGGGAGGGGGAGGTCTGGGATACCTTGCTTTAACGGTTGTCCTCATGACTTGTGCAAGGTAAGTGAATGAAACAAAAACAGTAATAGTTTGAATCCGACCTGTTAAACATGGTTATAGCTACAGTGCTATGCAGCAGATGTGGGACATTTTGAATTGAAATCCTTCTTTTTTAAAGCACAACAGAAGAGAGAACTCTGCCCAAGAACCTCTTCAGACTTTTCAACACTGCATTTAGTGGATTAAATATGTTGTACAGTGAAAAAGAAAATGCTTATGTTTGCTGTAATGCTTTTATTCAGCTATTCAACCCCGAGACACGCACCCACTGACCTCAGCTTGGTGCACTCTGCAGAAAACTAATACTGGAACTTTGTTGGAACAAAGAATATTTAAATGAGGCCAAACTTGTAAAGAAATCAATAGATTGGCCTCCGATCTACGGTGAGACAGAAGAGAGTGTCTGTAGGAGTTTCCCTTGTGCATGTGCCACATATTTGTCTCTCTGAGTTCAATCATAAAACCCTCAGAGAGAATTTGAGACTTATCTTCTATCACTAAGTAAATATTCCAAAAGCAGTTTTACTTGTCAAATAAATATAAATGTCCACACTGGCCTGTTTTGCTGGAGGTTTTGGGACATTCCAAAACCTCCAGAGCCGATAAGAATTAATAAGAACATTCCTCCAGCGGACGTTATCTGGCAGCGCGAGTGTGAAAACAGCTGTTTTATGTCTGACCTGCACCCAGTTTTTCAGCAGCCTTACAGTAAGACTGTCTCAGTGAAATGAATGAAGGCACACATTCACAAACACACACTCAGACCCAAACCACAGCAGCCCCCCGGTCTCGGCAGGATAAATGTTTACTTGGCCTCAAACAAAATGGTTTCTCTCTGTCTTGAGTTGATGCATTATGTTGCTTGGTTTTTTATGACCTTGTTCTCTGATGAAGTCTGTTCTACTTAATTATAGAAACATTAAGTGAAAACTTGATGGTGTTCAAATAAAATTAATATTAAAATGACTGAACCCAGGCTGTTTTTCTGTGCACTTTCCCATTCTGACTTTCTGCTGCTAATTCAGTGTTAAACCGTGTAGACCAATGAGCCACTGGGGGCGCCCCTTACTCAAATAGGAGAAGTCTAAAGGCTAAGCTGTAAAAATAAATACAGGCAATAACTTATGCCTCTTTTATTTGTGAGATTTTGGTGCTTTTTGGAGAATCACAAACTCAATCAAATAAAAAAGGTGGAACAGTTCATTTAAAATATATTTTTTGAGCTCTGAAACAGGAACATCACAAATCCATAGGCATAAGGGAGGCACAAATTGACTGGTGTCTTGACCTTTCCTGAACCTGAAAAGTGCCACTTTTGCTCCAAACAGGCTTTGCAAATAGCACTTTGTGTTAGTAAATCTGGCCCATAACACAACAAATTTTAATCTATTTTTAGAGTGACTAAAGTTTTGTCTAGTTTAAACGATTGATTGAAAAAGCACTCCTTGTTTTGTCTATGTACATCTGTGTGTTCCAGCAGTGTCCACATAAAACTCTGTGTTTTTAATGAAAGCTCTATTTCAGCCAAAGCTCTATGAACAACATTCCTCTTGTTGATGTAAACCCGACACTTCCATTTATTCCCTTTAAGTGAATTACTTCCAGTGGGCCAATACAGGATTAATTATGAAGAATACGTTGCATGGAGGCATTTTATCCTTAGATCTCATTCAGAGAAGTCTCGGCTCTCTTCATTACAGAGACCTGTAGAGGAGCAAATGACAAATCGCAGTATGTGATAATAAAGGTGACGGTGAAAATCCCCTGGCTGGGCTCCATCTCATCCTTATGAGAGCATTATGAATGGACGTAATAAAAGTGAATTAAGACAGGACACCGCTGATATAGATATTATGAGCACATTGTCCCTTCCCTAATGTGAACGGTGCTTCAGCTGCCTTCTGCAACGGGAGGCTTCAATTTGGAGAGGCTATCCTCCACTCAGAATGCATACAATCATGAGTGAAAAAAGCAGGGAGGAGAGAGGGTGGGCAACTATCAAGTCCTCTTTTGTGCTCTCGCTGCTCTTTCATTACAGCAATGAATGTAAAAAAGCCTTTGATATTCCTAGCTGCAGTGTGCGGCGCAGCAGTCGTTCAGGCTCCACAGGGCCTCACTTCTGACTTTGAAGTCTCAGGAAGAAATTGATGTTCCAATGTCCCTTTACGACTCTTCTGTCCAAGGAAAATATAGATTCATAAAGCTAGGACAAAGCTAATAGCATGACTTGTTCAAAGCATAGAATAATAGTGCCATGTGACCGTTCAAGCTAAAGAACATTCATTTCCTATAATAACCAGCTGATTCTCACTTCTCTTTCTCTGGTGGTTGCCACTCGGAGGAAAAGGCCGCCATTGAAGCGCTCGGCTGTACATCATTGATGAGTGTACAATGGAATTAGTGTATGCTTAGCCTGCTAATTCTCAGCGCCATTGTGGAAAGTTTTCTAATCGGCCCATTTGTAATTCGCCGCATAAAAGGATAAGCCCAGATCGGAGCATGAGGGCTTATGACACTGATCAAATTAAGATCATTTTCTCCCAACAGGAATACCTGATAATAGGAAATACAATTGCACTGGAGAGCGACGCTGACAGGGTATTGACAGAGAGATTTGCCTTGAGGTGTTTTTGACTTATATTTGTCATGCATATGCAAAAGTGGATCCAGCTACAGGCCATCAATTTTCATAATCCACTCTATTTGCTTTCCAGAGGTGTTACCACAAACATCAAATGTCAACAAAATAATGTCATTTAGCTTGTATTTATTAGCAGATCGTGGCCCCATTGTGTCACTCACACATTCCTGACTGGTTGCACGAATGTGTAAATGTTTCTTATCCCTCGACAAGTAATCCACCCTCTCCAATATGTCACTGAAGTTCTGAGATAGACCAGTTCCATATCTTTCTAACAATGTGATGAATGAAGGACACATTTTAGCTGAGGGGAAACTCCTAATGCAGTCACTTGTTGGATGTTGCACAAGAGAAGCACATGAAGACTTGTGCAAGCACATGTAAAATGGATCACATTCTTACACAGTGCATAATGGCAGCACAAAGGCATGAAAATATAAACTGTAGAAATGATGGGGTGGAAACCACAGGTGTGGTTATTCCTCAGAGAAATGCTAAGCGTGATTACATCTGAGAGAAAAGTGAGAATTTTACTGTGCGTGATGTACACAGTAGAAGAAGAGTGGTCCATTAAACCGTGACATCATCCAGAGAAACTCACAATGGGCCTATGAAGCTGCAGCTGACACAGTTCATGAATCCAGAAGTGATTAACGAATATAGAAAAGTTCAGAGGTCTAGTCAGCTATGCTAACATTAGATAGAGGCTAAAGTTCTTTTTAACCTCTCTTTTTGTTGCAGAATATTCTTGTCTTTCTTACGTCTCGGCTCAGTTCTAAAAGATCCAGTGCTGGCCTTAGGGGTCCCTTCTTTATCTTGCAATGGGACATAATAACAGAGGTGTTATATAGGTAAGAGGAAATGATGTGTTAGGTGTTTGTGTAGCAGTAATTACACAAAAACAAGAATAGTGAAGAATAAGTGAATAAAAGACATTGCATTTGTATTTATGTGAAACAACCATGTGCTTTTTGGTTTCAGCATCACGCTGCACTTTTTCCACCTCCTTTGTAACTTGTTATGTTGTGTGTTAAAGAGCACAAGAAAGCAATTTTCTTTTTTGTTTATTGTTACATGACACCGGGGAGCAACAAAAGAGGGGACAGTGGCTTATCTTTTTGGTCTGTCGTCTGTGGAGCACAAATGGGGCACTTCAAGGGGCTTAAAGGGGAGAAATTAATTCACTTTAACATGTGTTCGTGCGCTGACTTATTTCACAAGCTGAACTCACTGTTATAGCTACAACTGTACACACTGTCACTTTTACTGCAGTAGCTCTACTTACAGTTACATTTAATACTTTTATACAGTTCTTTAATGTCACAAATTTATCTGCAACAATGTGTGCTCTAAAAGAAACATCAGTGTGTTTTTCCTCAAGTGGAGCTCAGTTTGTCCTCTCTGGGCAGCCGTAGGAACAGGAAGTAATGGAAGCTAAATTGCTTTTTCAGAAGAGCTTTAAATGTCTATTTTTCAAGAGTGGCAAATGAAAGGAGTGTTTATTCAATGTAATTTTACAGTATTGAAAACCTAGTATTAACTGTTCCATTTAGTTAAACTGTATACTACAGCATTTTTACACAATGCACCTTTAAAGTTAAAGGTTTTGAATGCAGTCACAACATAAAAAAAAAAAAATCAGTAGTGATCTTCTATGTTCAAGACTACAGCTACTGTCTGCGATATCTTCATCAGCATATGTTTAATGTGTTTAATACTCAGGACTAATACTGACTCACTTCTGTCTTCATGTCCTGACTTATGTCTTCTGAGTTATGTTTCAGGAGCAACACCCACCACACCTCTGTGCTCACTGCTTTAGAAAATGTCATCATTCAGGGCCATGTCCAGTGAGAGGATCCAGGCAAATGTGAGATCACAAATGTGAGTTTCCCCCAAAGCCCCATTAATCACACTGACGGCAGAGCGGGCCAAAGGAGGGCTGTACTTAGTGAGAATCACATCTTCCTAAACACATACATCAAGAAACTCATGTCACTGCTATTTAACTTTAATCACAGAGCAGCTCCTATATCACTGCAGTCTGACAATGTAATTACAATCATTAGCACTAGGAGAAAATAAAAAATGTTCAACTAACTTTTACGGAAAGAAAGCAGAAAAGTGTGCCACAGGTGCTGGTATAAGGTTGGTTTCAGAGGCCATAAAGGGAAGCATCCGGAGGCCCCTGAATACATTATTACTAGATGTACCGCATATACAGTACTGTGCAAAAGTTTAAGGCAGGTGTGGATATAAAAAGTAAACTATAAAGTATGTTTATTAGTTTAGTTTACAAAATGCAAAGTGAAAGAACAGAAGACCATTCTTAATCAAATCAATATTTGGTGTGACTTTGCCTCAAAACAGCAACAGTTCTTGTAGTTCCTCTGTCTCAGTTTGATCACAAGACTCCCAGACAAAACCAGGCCAAACTGGACTAGCCCAGACCTTCAAAGAAGGAAGGTTAAACTATACCATGTAATTCCAGACAGGACCAGGCCAGACTCCATTAAGTTGGGACACAACCATCAATGATTACTCTCAAGTTTTTGGGATTCTCCAAATGTTTGTTTAAAACCTGCCCAGATCCTTCAAAAACGGAGAAAGTAGAACTGCTCGAACTGTTGCTGTTTTGAGGAAAAGTCACACAAAACATTGGTTTGATTTAGAATTGTCTTCTGTTCTTTCACCGTGAATTTTTCAAACTAATACAACATAAATAAATATAAGAACATATTACAGAAGATAAAAACATAGTACTCCTGCCACAATGGGCCAGAGTGATAGACTTTCTGTGTAGAGTGTATGTCATTAAGTCTTTTATCTCTATTTAATCAGCCATCAACAGACTGTGTACCCTCAATGGAAATGCCTTTAAAACTATGCCAGACAGACCTGACCCGTTCCATATCACTACAAAGGAAACATGTTTATAGTCTTTGGTGTGTCTTACTCTTCTAATTTAACTTTCATAACCAAATTCTTGTCATAAAAGAGCAAGTAAATATCAGTAAAATTGACTGTTCTTCAGAAACATTCAGCACCTCCACATTCCTGGACACAGATTTGTGGGAAAAATTGATTCTGCCTTTATGAAAAGTATCAGGCTTCCACATGTCTACACCTGTGGACCAGAGGTTCAGGGAACACACAGCCACCCTATGAACCGCCATGTTTGACTAATACCGACTTGTCAGCACTACGTGTCCCCGCAGCTCAGGATATTGGAGCAATTACCTCCATACAGCACCCCCCAGCAGCGCAGGGGTCGTCGGAGCCCAATTCATCTGCGGGACCCAGTCAAACAGACCTGTGAGCGTCCACACCGACTTGTTAGGGAACACAGAGCCTGTCGTAATTAGCAGTGACATTTGCTGACAGAGAGGCCACGCCAGTCTGGCCTCTGCTCAGATATTTCTGCATAGAGAGAGGAAGAGAGCCACAGATCTATGCGACACAGAGAGGCCTCGACCGGTGCTGCTGCCTGAGGGGCCATTGTGCCAATCAGCAACTTCCAAACTAAATCATTTGCATCATAAACAGCCTGTCGCGATGCACTTTGAATTAATGTGTTGTTCGTTTAATGACTCAAATTCAGAAAATAGTCTGTAACTAAATTATTCATCATCACACATCCCTGTTCAGTAATTACAGCGCTAACACGTGACAAATTACAAGTGGCTAATGGAAAACCAAACATGGCGCTCTCTTCGTTTCACTCCAAGGCATTACCAAAAATATATGACATGATCTTTTCTCATGACAATCCAAAAATATCAACAGGATGTTTGGTCACTGTAACAGGCACAGAGCCCTCCGTTCATCTTCAATCAGTGTATTTTTTCTGGTACCAGTGAGAAAGGTTCAAGTCCCGCCAAAGCATTTTTAAAAGTTGATCTTTAAAGGAAAACAGCCGACCAGAGAGAAATAAAGTTGGAGTCTACCCCAGCTGCTTTGAGACAGAGGCAGAGTATACCCTCAATCAGACAAAGGCCTGTTAGTTGCAGGGCTTATTCTTATTAATCTTTTTCATACGTCTCCGGAGAATCACATCCAGACTCTCTCCTGACTTTTGTTTATTGATGCAGAGGTGGGAAGAGTGTGACTGGGGAATGATGTGTAACTACATCTACAGCTACTGAAAACTCTGTGTTTACAACCTGAACTGCTGCAGTTAATGCACTTCTAGAGATAATAAGTGTATTAGATATGCATCGCAGTTAAAGAACAACCCTTCCAACCCAAACTAAGTAACAAGTGTGCCACCTGTAAGTAACAAGGTTATACTTTGTAAAACAAGCAGGAGTTTCTCTGGTTGAAAAACATTGTTTATATAAACAGCTTCTCCAGATGAAGTCAGCTTAGAGTCCAAAGGATAATTCATGCATTAAAGTGCTTTAGAAACAGGCAGTGACAGACAACCACTCCCATTCCACTAGCAGCATTTAGATGTACATACTGTATATCTTCAAATGGTGGAAGGAAATCAATGTCTTAAAGAAAGTGGCACAAAGAGGGCAGACCCACTACCATCTTGCTAATCACTTTTGGTTAAAACTTAAGTCAGTTATGTTCAGTTATCCATCTCATGTTTTCTAACAGGACTCCAGAATGTGCTGTTGACCCTAAACACTACAATTAAAGTCACTTATTATTTAAGAATTAACAACAAAAAATGCTTGCACCTTGCAAAACCACTGGATCTGGAGAGATTGCCTAAAAGTTCACACATATGACGTTCTTTATCACAAGAGCCCTGTATGAGTTAAAAGTGTACCACACTGATGTAATGGTTGGCATCACTCTGAGTAATAACTGAGAGGTTTACTCAGCATGTAGTCGAATGGCACACAGACCAAAAAGAGAAGAAATACAGTATACCTTGAAATAAATGTTACAATATTCTTCGTCCACATGGAGAGCAGTGTGTCCATAAAAACACATCTGGGGTCCATCAGAACCTCCTCTCAGGTCAAAGGGTCACAGGATATTTAAGGTTTCCATCAAAGGCTCCAGATGACAAGGTAATGTCTTGGACGCAGACACAGCCTCAATAAATGACTCATGATCCAGAAGAAAAATGACACTAATCATTTTTACAACTCTGAAACTTTACATTTGTCACAGTGCACATGACACGACGACAGTGAACACACGGGTTTTTCAGGGAGTTTGCATGTTCCCACACGGAAGAATAGCACATATTTTTGCATTTTGCCATATTTGCCCCAAGGCAAGAGTCTAACACCTATTACACTAAATATAGGTTGAGCCGCAGAGCCTCTCATGTGCCATTTTTCAGGCATGTGTCATGTCTGAAAAGCTGTAAAACAAAACAGATCTCCCTCTTGTCAGTCACTCTCGTATCGTACAGAAGCAGGCACTGAAAGAAAGCCTGACATGAGCCGTTTTCAAAGATAAATCAAACCAAACGTGTCTTGATTACTACCTTCCTCATCTGAAGAATGCTCAGGTTCTCACCTTCTGCAATTTCAAAAGCAGAGGTGGGTCTGAATTGGCAAAATGTAATTTAAATCAGGGCTGTTACTTACAAGTAGTCATCTAAAATATTACTAGAGTTTTTGAGTTACAACTGATGTGTTGCATTAAGCCTCAGCCAAGTCAGAAAACAGCCCCTGGATAAATCAGAATTTAGATTTCAGCTGGTGTCACTCAGGGAACCACATGTATCCTGGGTCACTGAGGTCAATGTCACAAATATTGTCCTAAAGTTGCACTATTTTAGTTTTAATTGGTCTGATTCTCTGTCACTCTGAGGTCTGTCAAACAAACCAAACTGAGTGAATAATGCAGTAACACCCCTCGCCTGTGGGGGTGCTGCATCAATAATTACTGAAGAGAGACAACACAAAAAGAAGGAAAAGAAACCGTGCTTGTCTATTGGTCCTTCACTTTAGTGCAAATTACAAAATACAAATGGCCACCACAACTGTTAATCAATTTTGGATAATAATAGAATTAACTCCATTACTGTTTTAATGCACAGCGTGAATTTGGGAATATTTTTTCTTTCCTCTTTTTATAAAAAAGTAATGATCTCAACCACTGTTACCCAAAAATACACAAAAAGCATTTCGCTTACTTTCTCAAATAAAGGCAAAAGCCATGTTTCAGTAATTGTTCTCTTAAAAAGTCCCATTTATTCTAACAGTAAATACCACCAACTGAGTAGTAACTAGTCATTATCCACCTCTCTGGCCTCAGACTTGTTTTCGTCTTGGCTTTTGTGAGTCTCTTACTCATTTCCTTACCTGGGGCAGAACACGGGACCACCTGCCTGACGGGACGCAGGAACACAGGCAGCAGTGACAGCTCTCCGACGGCTGTGGCCCCCAGGCTCTGAGCTGAGAGAGACGGAGGAAGCACTGTGGTCAGAGTGGGAAGAGGAATGAGGGAAACACAGAGTAAACAAGTGTGTGTTTAGCTCATGCCTCAGGAAACCAGTCAAATATGCAAACTGTTTTTTTTTACATTTAGGCTATACTGCACAAAAAGCAGCACATTTTAAAAACAGAACCACAGTCAGTTCCCCCGGTGGACACTCGTAGTACTACAAGACTGCACTTTAAAAAGAAAAATTCAGAAAAAGTGCTGACAGGTCACGTCTAGCTTCCAAAATGGCTAATGTCTTTGTGACTGGTACAAAGTGACAGTGATGAACTTGCTGTCTTTGGTTATCTGTGTTCTCTTTGCTCTGTCAGCTCTTTCGGTTTTCTGACTCATGGCGCCGATCACAGCCTGACAAACCTGCTTTTATTTATCACCCGCCTCATTACAGACTTGACACGGGATGTTTCCAGAAAGCTTCTCTGTTCGGAGAAACAATGGCGTATCGTGGACTTTATTCAGGTATTTAAGGGAATCAGATGTGTGAGTTTAGGTTTTGCTAAAGGGGGCTGTACCATTGTGTGTTTGGTGCTATAAAAACCTACGCTTATTTTGAGATTTTCATACAAAGAGACTGACAAAAATATGAATAAACAAGTTCATGGTGATATCTTTGATCCTGAGACATTAAATCTCTTTTCTGAAGGAGTCAAGCAGCCAAAATGTATGAACATCCCGACAAGGGCAGCATGAGCATGAAGAGGATATGGAAGAATGGGAGAGGACAGATTGACGAGAGTTTGGAGGATACAGAGGTCAATGCTTTGGCAGGACTGCAAATAAAAGCTGCACTTTGGACAATGCACGAAGGTCACTGAAGTCCAATAAAAGAGAGGCATAAAGACAGATGTGAGCTAAATCCTCAAAAATGTCCTGCTTTTTACAAGTTTGAATGACAATGGTGTGGTATTACAGATTTAAGCAATGTCACATGAGTAAAACCTGTACTTAATGTGAATAAAAACAAAACATGATATCCCAGTTTTGAGAAGAATGACTTTAAAGAATAAAAATGGGCTATTGTGCCCGACTTAAACTGGAACTTGTCAAATCTACTTTGATTAAAACCTCCCTGACCTTGTCCTCGCACTTTGTCTGAGAGCAATTCCAAAAAGAGAACTGCATTTTGTATTTGCTCTTATTGTCTTTCTGCCCGAGTTTCCGAGCACCTGTTGTGTGTGTTGTTCCAGGTGAAGCTATAGCACAAAGCCGCAGGAGCAGACAGACTGGAGCTCTCTGCACAGTGGTGCCAGAGGCAAACCATTAATTAAGCAAAGAGATAGAAATTGACCCAGCTGGCGGGACAACCTATACACAAGGAACACACACTCACACACACACACACACTCTCTGAATGCTTGCAAGGACACATTCAGAGCATTTATATGTGCCAACCCCTCAACACACAGCCCAAAGATGCAGAGATATTAGCATACAGCAAGTGTAAGCATGCACAGCAAAGCAAACACACCGCCAATAGTCTGTCTGCAGGCAAAAAAAACCATTAGTGTGCAACTTTACTGTGATTTACCGTCGAAATGTGAATGTTCTTCCGTTCAGGTGGTGGCATTAACCTACTTTATAACATGACTTCACCTCCCCGCTCCACTCTGTTACAGGAGATTGACAAATAGAGTCAGGTCTGGAATGTGAGCCATGTTCCTTTCAGCTGCCTCCATCTGTACGGGTTCGGTGCATGACACGAGAGAAGGAATAAAGATAGATATTTAAACTTAAACAGGTGTCGATTAAGAAGAGATCAAATGTGAGAACGCCTTTGGAGGTGGTCTGGGTCACATGTATCCGGATGTATTTGGATCTTGGTGGAAGTGTGAATAGGAATGAGTCCTGGCTTGCACTGAAGTGTCTGTGAGGCAATGATGTGTGCACATAATGACTGTTAATGAAGCATTTTACATCAAAGAGAGAAAACATCAGAGAGAAAAGTGCTTGCTGCACATAGTTGAATGAAATACATGGTCTGAATAGCCCCTAAGTTGCTAAAGTTGCTATTAGTTCTATCAGATCGGAGGATTTCCTTACTACTTTCATATAAATCAACTGGAACCTTAACTTTTTCAGTGTTTCTCTGAGTTGTTCTTCTTCTATGGACCATTATTCTCTAAGATCAAGAGCTTATAAAGGTGTTATTTTGAGACAATATACTACAATATTTTACAAAATGCACCTTTAACTATCTGGGCTTGTCTTAATCACATTGCATTTTTATTTTTCCTGGATACGAGCTTGCACTAATAAACAGTCTGGTAACAAACTGGTAACTAAATGATGAGTGGATGTGGCTCTGTGTGTGGAGCCAACAGATTTAATGATTTCGTTTCAGCCGCTGGGACAACGGTTTATCTCATTCTCAACATCTTTGTCCCATTCATCACGATAAATCCTGACAAAGCGTTTCTTGTGTACACACTGCAACATTTTCTAAAGCCCCCCGACATCTACCAGTGTCTTTGTCTTTTCACACACACCCAACACACACCGATCCTCACATATTTGTACTGAAGGGAAAGAAGTTAACTCAGGTTGTTTAGATTGGCCGTCTCACAGTAAATCCTCGCTGCTGGACCCTATGGAGTGAGGTCATGGAAGAGCAGTCAATATGGATTAAAGCAAATTGCTGGGTTGTCTATGGGAAAGGAACGGGAGAGGAGTCTGGCAGATAAAGAAGAAAATACAGGTAGCACTCAGACTTCAGCAGTAACTCATATTTGACTACTTTTTAGATTCACATATGTTTTTTGAAGATGTAAGTTTTTTTTACTCTAATATTTTGACATTTGAGAGCATATGATGAGATGCTGGAGATTTTCACATAAGAATAAAGAAAAGTACTATCATTATTGCGATGTAGCTAACATTGATAAATCCAGATGCTACAGTCTCCATCAAATGCAGTGCCTTTTTTTTTTTTTTTTTTCCTGTCACATGGCTCTATTGGCCTGTCCCTGTTTGTAGATGAATTACATTTTGCTTATTTTTAAAGAAAACATTCACATTTTGCAGTTTTATACTCATATACAGTATCTTTACATATCTGAATTTGTTTTCTTTCTCTCATTTAACCTTTTTTTAAGTCATCAAGTCATTTTGTGGAACAGCTCTCATTAGCTTTGTATGTTGCCTTGTTTCTGACTGAACACTATCCATTAACAGATATATTTTAATGCAAATATATTATCAACTTTTCTCAATTCTTGCTTTGTCTTTCCCCAAATACACTCATAGTCTTACTCAACTTATTTGGGGATACTCATTTGTTCATTTTCTACTGCTTATCCTGTACATAATGCGGTTTACTTCAGCTACTTATGGCATGAGAAGAGTACGCACTGAACCGAGAGACTAACAGACAACCATTAGTGCTCACATTTACTCACTTTGAGTGATTTAGATTCACTAATTCCCTTAGACATGCGTGTCTGTGGACGGTGGGAGGAAGCCAGAGCTCCCGGAGAGATCAGTCCCACAGACTTCTTGTTGTAGCGTAAACAGAACTGAAAGAACTGAACTTAATTCAAACAATTTCTTTATTTTCAAGTGAAAGCATTTACCTGAGAATTCATTTTCCACACACCTCTGTCAACACACTTATACTGTTTAACACAAACCTCCCTAAAACCTCACTCCACCACAGAAAAGTTCAACTCCGTCTGTGTCTTTTCACTCCTGCCACATGTTCCGTCTGTTTCTGATTATCTGGGCATCACCAGAGATTGCTCCCTGTGACATTTCCAAAGATCTGTCACTCCTTACTCTTTCAACTTGTCTTGTGGAATCTGGAGCATTCAAAATAATAATGCAGTGCCACCGCTGTCTTTCCTTCACACGTTCACAAAGCTCCATAATGGTAATTGCTCTTCACTTCATGATTAGAACATACGCTGTGAGTGAATGGCCAACAGATGTGGCCTGATAATCCCGCCGTTTGGGGATGAAGATAATTCTAGCCTTGAATACACAATCACCCTCCTTTTGAGACTCCACACATTCTCTTTCCTGTTGTGTTGTCGCGTTTTCTCCAGTGATGAATGGCTTTGGAAGCTTTGTGTACTGTGGAAAGATCCAGTCCGCTGCCACTTGTAATTTTAAATAAGAACCCAACTCAAACTTCAAGAAGAACCTGTAGTAAGTGATTTGGGGCACATCTGCATGTTCATTGTGTCCATTACAAGTGTGTTATTGTGCCAAAGCTGCCTGTTTGTCTTGGCTGGCGTTGGCATGTACTTACTTCCTTATGTTTCCTGTTTTTGTGGCAGTGCTCCGATCTGTACCACACTGCATTCACTTTTTATTCAACGAAGACTGGAAAATTGAGGTTTACCCAGAGTGACCCACATGTTTTCCACATTTAGGGAGAACTTTTGCCAGAAACAAGGCAAGATAGTCAGATAAGAAGCCAAAGATGAGCCGCCTGCTGAATACTATAAGGGTGGGAATCGTGGAGGAACTCAAAATACATTGTCCATAGTAAAGATAATATCTCAATAAAGCAATTCTCTGATGTTGGATACGTCACGAGACAATTATCTTTGACATATCATGACATCTGTGTAACTGATGAACAAAATACTAACAAAATAGTCCAAAAACACATCCACTGGTGTGTCTGCACTGTAGTTTCAGACTAAAATAAAAATGATTGTTGCAAAAAGTGGAATAGAGACAAATGTCAGAATCCTCTCGTCAGTTGTTTAGTTTTAAATATCAATATCTGGCACACATACTGGTTTAATGTGACGTGAAACAGGTACCATAACATTAATGGGAAACAGTACAATGTAATGTCTTTGTTTAAATGTTAAAAAGGCAAGTTACCCACAAAACAAAGCTACATCACATTTTTTCAGGTGTTTACAAAATACAACTAAATATCTCTCCATCTCTGAATTCATGCAAAGTGCATCATGTTCTTATTAGTTGATGGATCTGATGCATAACTGGCCCACACTGACACCATTACAATGGCATTAAACAAGGTCAGGAAAAAAAGAATTAAAAAGCATGTGATGTTCAAACAAAGAGTTGTATATAACTTTTTTCTTCAGTGAAATTTTCTTCTCCGTGTGATGAGTACGGAGGAAGGTCAGCTAAAGCTATAATTGACTATTTATTAGAATTCAAACTAAGAAATGTTAAACCTAAATATCAGTATGTGTCTCGTAGATGCTCCAGGTCGGGTGGAGCGGGTGGAGCAGGTGGAGCAGGTGGAGCTCTCAAACACATGAGGATCACATGACTCGCTCCTGGACAGTTAAAGGCTCACATGTTGAAGTGGTCCTATATCAGCATGTGACTGACACAAGAAGAGCCCCAGCTCCATGGACTATTATCCATTACCCATCAAGCACCAGGGCTGTCCCAGGCTTCCACTCCCAAATGAACCCATCTGCCTCTGCCATCTGCACACGTTTTGTTCATTATTCTTTGGCTAAAAACAACCCTCCATTTTTTACTCCCCTGTTCTATTTGTTTCTACGCCTTTACCTTTTTATTCAATTACAGTGAAGATCTTTTTTTTTTTCTTTTTTTTTAGCTAGAGTAAGGGTAACTATCTACTGCCAAGAAAGACACTTTCACTGCTCTTTGAAAAGTTTTCATAAAGAGATATTACCAGATTTCTTTCTTTGTTGTGGAGAAAAACCACAACTAGGGCAGATAAAATAAAACTAGATAGTGGAGCTTTTAGTATCTTTTAATGACTTTTATCTTTTGATTGTTTGATCAGCAGTGGTTCTATCCTGTAAGAAAAAAATCTATCAGGGCTTTGATGAGGTGAATAATCATTAATCATAACCACCTAACGTTAGCACGATGGAAGTAAGTGCACTGGTATCAGGAAACTAGAGATGAGAGGGGCAGTTTTTAAGGTATTTTTTATAAGCTTTAGGAAAGTGCCTGATAATGTTATTATTGTTTATTCATATATTTAAAGTATTCATTCACTTAATCATTCAGCTTTTATTTTTGACTTTTTCAGTTATCCAGGTCGTTATCTGAAATAATAACTTTTGTTAGGTTGCTCAGTTTGTTGGTTAGTTTCATTAATTTGGTCAGTTATTTAGTTATCCTCTTTAGCCATTTAGCTCTTGAGCTCAATATAATAGTTGTACTCATTATGTTGCTTATTTCATCAGTTTTATTCAATATGTTTGTATGTGGTTCACAGAGTTGTCACTAGTTGTTGCTATGATTCTGTTTTGACCAATAAAAGCAATTCGTGATATGTGTGCGTATATAAAGTACATATTATGCCTAAAAAGTAAAAAATTTGAGGGTTTTTGCTGATTTTAGGAGATAACTTCTTTACAGGAAAAATTATATACATGACCCAAATACATTTTTTAGCAAAACTATGTAACTTTTTAGGATTTGCATTTCTGTAATTTATATTTTCAGCCGAATCATAACATTACACAAAAAGTTATCTAAAGAAGTAGTATATTTTGCTAGATTTTTAATAACTATGAACTGCAGATACTCCATCCTGCTCAACTTTGGCCAGTGTTAAAATGACTCCATATTGATACCGTTTGGCCAACGCCAAAAATCAACTAAAATGAACTCAATTTTGTGTGTACTTGCAGCTGTTGTACGTAATTAAACATAAGCATTTCTTGTCATTGCGTTTTATTCTCATCAACCTTCCACATTCTTGTATCAGTGTGTGGTCAGCCATGAAGCGGGCGCTGTGTGTGTGTGTGTGTGTGTGTCAGTCCGTGTGTGTGTGTGTGTTTGTGTGAGTGTGTGTGAGTGTGAGCACAGCGGCTCGCGTCTTTCAACGTTTTAATAAAGATGGAGATTGCATCGCATCCCGGCTTATTAATGAGCCGTCCGCGCAGCGTCTTTCAGCGCCGTGCATGAGAACGTGTGTGTCACCATATATTAAACTTCATAAAGCACACTGTCTTATCTGATGAAGCGATTAACATCTGTTTAAGCAGCGGGACGCCCGAGGTGCTTCACATACGCTCAGTGGATTGTGTTCACTGCCAATAATCACAGCCATTCACTGTTTGTTTTTGTACTTATTTATGTTTTTATTCTGTGTCTGTCTGTAGCCTGTAGTGTAGTTATGTTTCTCCAATGTCGAAACACACTTGAGATAATGAGAGGCATGTTTTAGTCTGAGGTTTTAAGATAAAACTGGAATGTAAATAGATTTTTACCGTTTTCATGATAGCACATGCATAAGTTAATGGAACACTTGCACATCTGGAGAATGACTGAAGTTTAAAAAATGTGGTAATTATTTGTTTCTATGCAACACAATACACAAAGAGCTATTAGTAGGCTTGATTTAATGGCTTTGTTGGAAAATAGTTGAGTTGAGCTGAGTGCATGCGTATTAAGAGTACCACTTCATATAAATAATGTGGGAGTGGAAAGTGAGCTGTGGCTGCTGTGATTTAACACTTGTTGTACACAGTTTTACACCAAATGAAATCACCTCAACAACCAAACACAAGATTTTGGGAATGGTAATACTGTATAATTGGTTGGGCTGTAAATAACCCTGCAGAGTGTTTAGCGTGGGTGAACAAAGTGGAAAAGCAATTGGCAAAAAAAATGAGTTTTACAGCACAGTGCATTGATTGGGAGTGATCTCTTCTGAAGTGGATCTGAGCCTCTTTTCAGATCAACATTTAACAACTTGGGATACATTTTTTGGGTTGAATGACTTATCTGAAAGTGACCTTTATTGCACAAATTGCATTATTCACTTTGCAAATAGAAGCAGGCAGAAGACTGTTATTTAAAATGGGGCAGGCTTTATGATCTGTCTATTGAGTTGGGTCCATGGCCAGTTTATTCCATGCTCATACGTACTGCTGCCTTTAAATGCAACTTGATTCACAAAGACCAGTCTAATTCTTCACATAAAGCAGAAAAATGACATGTTTGTACAACCCAAGATATGTTAAAATGGACAGTGTGGGTTTAAGGCAGAAAATTGGTGTTTAAGCATTGTTGTACTAGTACAGAACAAGTTAATGAGAAAGTCTCAGTAGTTGTTGTGAGACTAAGGATAGTTGTAAGGGTTTGGGACATGCTGAAGTTTGCTCCTATATCACACTGGATGGATCATAACTGTCTTTACAAAACGTATTTCTAACCTCCAGGCGATAAGAGGTGGAGCGACTCACAATAATCGAGATGGTCCCTTTCAAAGCACTGTGATTTCCAACAATCAGCTGATTCAGACTGATTGTGGCAGTTACTGGCGTGTTTTTGATTTGACAAAGTGATCATTGTGTCATTATTTTGGAAAGAACACGGCTTTGCTTTTTGTCTGGAAATTTAAGTTCTCTCCTGCCACACACAATGTCTACGTTCAATGGCTCTGCAAATAGTAATAGTAATCAGATAGAATTAATGACATCTCACAAAGCTAATAATAATAATCACTATTTAATACTATTTTTGTTGTGCATGTTACAAACAGTGGCCACAGATGCCATAACACTGACACAATATCTAAATTGTACCATTTTGAGTTACAATAATCATCTTAACTCATGTGCAAGTGTCTTTTCCTCTTTTGAGAAAGAGGACAGAGGCTAATAAAACTTCACTGCTGCATTCAGATTCGCCCCACACACATTTCTGTCCTCTGTTATGTTTATCCCGGCCGCTTTAAAATTCCTCCTTTAACCACCTCATACACACACAAAGTCAAATTGACGCGATCGACCCCGTGACCTCGTCCTGTCAGAGCCGACGCGTAAAAGTTGCCGGCCAATTTGCGAGCGCGAGGAGCGACGAGACGGAGAAAAGGAGTAAAAGGGCAAAGATTGTCTAAATGGTTGTAAAAATGACCCCATATATGTCAGTGTGAGATGTGCTCCCAGTCTGCTTATCGGGCTTTACAAGTTGTCCGAGTTGTCCGGGCCTCCTTTTAGCGTCGGGAGGACCAGAAAGTGAGCCGCCTGAGAAATCAATAGGGCAGAAAATGAGATCATAAAAATGATCAGGGACAAAGAGTAATGTGTCTCCTGCCACTGATGCATATTGCTCTTTCACACCAATGCCAGCGTATTAAGTTCCTGATGAAAAATGACATGTGAGGGAAAAAAAAAAAATCTATGTAAGTCAACTCTGGCTATTCAGTCGCCACTTTGTCTACATTCAGCAAAGTTTGCAAAGTCTTTCATTTTGCTGCTGCTTTTAAAATCAATGTTTCAATAATTAAGTGCATGGCAGCTTTAATTGGTTAATATTGTAAAGCTTCATTCACTTTCATTCTCTCAGTAGAATGGGGCAGCTATAAAAACAAGTAGAGCTGCTTTTAGTGAATTCATTAAAAGAACTTCATTAGTGGATAATCAGGGTATACATTTATCCCTCCATTCAGACTTTATCAATACATGGAACATGGGAACATAAATGAAGGTTGTATTCACAGCGAAATTCACTTGACACTATTTATCTTGGACTAAAGAGCTTTTATCTTTTTGACTGAGTTGAGTGTATTATGTTTATGTGAAGGCCAGTGATAATCAGATCTCATTCTAAAAGGAGTGGGTTGTACAAGATGATTTTGTGACTGGGTTTGTGTCACGTATGAACCATGCAACAATATCTATAGCTGTCTGGTTTAAAAAGCACCGACGTGAGTTTGACAAAGCATTTCCTGCCAGAAGTGAAATAGGTCTGGAAGTCCTTCTCTTCACATTCACTCATTTCCACGTGGGATAACTCCTGTTGGACCAGTTTCTATTCAAATAACATGGTCTTTATGTGATGTTATATTTATCCAAATGTAAGCAACATTAGGCTAAATTAAGTTTTACACTGTCACACACTAAAGCTGTCGCATTTTTCATTTGTAACTCTTATCAGTGGCAATTGGCAAAGAAATAGATGGAAAGGTAAAGTGTGCTCAACAACAACACTGTGTTGTGACGTCAATGTCGGTGGTGTTAATATGAAAAGTGACAATGTGCATGTAGTGCTAAAGAAAGCTTCAGGTAAAGTCACATTAGCCATATACTTCACTCATTAAATGAAGACAAATCATATTATAAATAACTAATATACACCATCAGCTGACACTGTGATATTTGTTATGTTTACTTAACTAAATGTGAGATGTGTTGTTTTTGATCCTGTCTCACTGTGCAACCTACAACCACAGATTTAAACCACGATCAAAAAGCAGCACAGTGTAAAAGGGCTTTAAGACCCAGTTATTTTAGAGTCAATATATTATCTACATGGACTGGACCTAGGACTGTGCCACCTCCACCACCTCCACCACTGCAGACACAATTGACTTGTGCATGTTTAGGCATTAATAGTATTTCATCAAGTTTTGTGGTATAATATCAAATAATCATAATAATAATAATGTCTACCAAACCTTTTCACCATCCATCACATTAAATGAGGATCAGTGCAAAAATGTTTTGTCAGGTCAAGGTCTTGTCAGTTATCCTTAATTTAACTATTTTATATTTTCCGTTGTTAAAAGTTGGTGGTGTGGTAAACAGAGTTTTTCCGCCAATCAGATTTCTGTTTTCAGTCAGACCATGGTATAAATATGCACACAGTATCTAGGTTCATCGTCACTAGAGAACAAGACAGACCACTGATGAAACATTGGTGCATAACTCCGTGGCTTTAAGTGGACGAGCACATGAGGTACGCACATACATTCACAAATAGTAAAAAGGGATTGAGACAGTAGGAGTCAGAACGAGGTCAGACGAAGACGAGGTAACGTCTCAAGTCAGAAACCACCACAAAAAAAGAAGACAGGCCAGAGGTCAGGTATTTGGCTCAGTGCACTGCGCTTCCCCTATAACTTTAAATGAGGATGAGGAATGTTGGACCAAGTTCTGGAAAAAGAAGAGAAGGCAAGTCAAAAGAGTGTGATTTAAAAAGAGATTGAGAGAGGAGAAGTGAAGGCAGATAGGATCAGATATGGGTATATGGGAGACGAGTGAGGAGACATCATGGAGGAAGGGAAAGGGCGGGAGGGGCAGGAGAAGTCACTGGTGGAGTATAAATACACAGAGGATTATACAGTCGCCCTGTTCTGCTCTCTGCTCCTCATCTCTGTGACAGAACACAGAAAGAGGCTTACTCCTGAGTTATGCATTGCAAACAGTGGGTGTGTGAGTGTCTATATGTGAGCCCAGGGCCATTAATAATATCTTTAAGGAATCCAGTCTGCCCAGTCCCAGGCTGCACAGCACTGACCAAGAAGCAGCTGTCTGTCGAAGCAGCCAGGCAGAAACACAACAAATAGACTTTAATGTTGTCTTGACATTCCTGTTGGCAACTTAGATTGTTCATAGAGTCACAGTTAAAGTACAATGAGAATTATAAAGGATATATCAATCAAAACTATTTAGTAAATAGACAGCCTGATTCATGCCCCCTTCAGGAGACTGCATGGGTCCCCAGGTTGAAAAGGTTTTAAATGGAAGTCAGGGGGAAGAAGTGAAAAATGTTCAATTCCCTTTGTGCCATGGAGTTATTCTCACATAAATTGCTTTTCAAATTAAAATATTTTTCAAGCCAAAATGCCAATGACTGTTGAAAATCCATAAAAAGGAGAAAAAGGATTCTGAAAAAATGCTAATTTACTGACTTATACTGATGACATCATGTCCCAGCCACATCCACGACTTCAGGAACTGATGAAGATAGATTAATAGTGGTATTTAACCAGAAGAAACTATTCAAAATGATGTCTTTGTTGGTATAAAAGGATATCTTTTAAATAAACAATGACTTCTATTTCAAATGTCTCTGACCTAAACCTAAACTTGACTTAGGCCTTCACATGTAACTGGTCTATTGCAAAGCTTCACTCCCTTTGTTCATTCACACTCAAACATTAAAATCACAATTGTTATTATTCTTTTTGAAACACCACAGTACTCCACTTTTTCAGATCCTAATTAAACCATAAGCAAGGAACCATGTGTAAGAATGCTTAATAGAATCACAAGAGACCTGTGCAAAGAAAGTCTGATGTGCTACACAGTGGAGTAGGACCCACTAAAGGCAGTGGCTAATAGGAGCCTGGCCAGCCTCCAGAATTAGATTTCACTTATCAAAATAAATGATAAAACCCTGTTAGAGTCGATAACAAGCTATTGAGATGCTATTTCATATCAGCAGTTTGGTGGCTGTCTAAAGCGTCGGGATAAATGACTCTCTCCAACAGAGCTCTTAAACACTCAGCGGCCCCCGAGAACGCCTTCGCCCGAGTGGAAACGCCACTCAGGTTTATTTAAAACGTATTGATTTTACGTCACAGCGCGAGAAATATGACAGACTTACAGTAAATACCATAAGCATGTGTTCAGATGTAAACTAAACAGCAATAAATATTTTTAAATTCAACTAAGCTGATGTAGCAAGGAGGCTGTTTAGTGCCGTCACCAGAGCCAAGTTGGATGTTATAATGCCTCAGTCCAACACAGGTAATACATAAACAAGCTTTCAGTTATGTTAGTTTTCCAGTCTTGACTACTATTAGAAAGCAGAGTGTACCAGAAAGGGTAAAAGGTATGGGCCAGCTTCCTATATTGATATATTGACTGATGTTTTCATGTTGCAAGTTGGGCTCATCTTTAACTTATTGTAGACAATGAATGCTATGTTTTAATACACAAAGCTAGAGCCATACGATATAATCAGGGATCAGCCTGATAAACACTATCTTGTAAAGTATATTCAAAAAAGTCATTCATTGTTTTTCCTGGAATATGATGATTTGGAATCTGCCAAACACAAGACATGCATCATTTAATTTTCATATTAAGTTAAGACTGTCGTCCAAACAACCAACTGCACAGTTTAGCTTCACTTACAACAATGTTGGAGCCACTGCCCAGGGGTAATTAATTAAACTGGTACGCTACACATATTTGGGACACTTCATTTTGACAATGGAGACGTCTCAAGAGTCATGACCTGCATTATTCTATTGGACGCATGCCTTTAGATACTAGTCCCAACCAAGACCAGTGCATTATAACAACAGAAACAAGAGTCCAATCTCAGTCCAATGACAAACTCATGTTGTTTCTGTGTTTATGTGATTGAAGAGTTATCTCTGGTCCTTCAACACAAGCTGACGTCATCGTAAACTTACAGTGAAGTACGGTTCAGTCATCACGGAGGCATTAGCTTCACCTCGGCAGGACGCCAGTTAAATAAGTAGCCCATGGTGTCTAATCATTCAAACCAAACTTAATTAAGGGAAGGTTTATGCCCAATCTGGACCTCACTCTCTTATTTCCTTTTGCTTTTAAGCATCTTTTCAAGGCAAGCTTGCCTAAAATACAACCTAAATCCCAATTTTGGGATTTAAATGTATTAATTTTGGCAGTGATTTCTGTTCAAAACAATAACATTTGAAAGGGTCAAGGCACTTTAATTATGGATTATGGTTCCTAGAAAAGGTCATATTTTTATTCATTTAAATCTAAAAACAACTCTGCTTGACCACATTTTTTAAGAGAACTTATTTTTGAGGGGACTTTTTCACTTTTCATCTGATCTGATCAAAGCTATGCCTTTGTTAAATAAATGAGAACTCTTCATTTAGGCAAAACAATGGTGGCTGACCTAAAGTTTGACTATGACGCAGAAGAACTACTTTTTCAGATTGTTGTTTCCTTCAATCCTACATCTTTTTGGTTATGGTCTATTTCTAAGCTTGTAAAACAGTTTTTCCTCCATTAATAGTTTTCATTTATGAATCGTTAAAAAGAGTTGTTTAAGTGAAGCAAATGCAGTTCTGAATACAATGTCTCATAGTTATTTATATATATTGAACAGTTGGAAATAACCCTGTTCTCACTTACAATCATGAAATACTTTTTTAAAGTATTGCTGATCATGGGTCAAAGGTCAGGGGATGTTTTCTATTTTCACATGATCAAATATGTTCTTCTGTTTGAACATCAACAGCAAATATTGTTCGATGGTTACAGAATAAAGAGTGTACACAACAGTAAACTGAAAATGTTTCCTGTTCATTACGATGCCGTCAAAATGTGCTGGACAATAAATAAACCAATGACAGATATCAATGCAGCAGAAAGGTATTATGTGGACGCTCTTATCCTATTGTTGTTAATGGCCGCCCTGCGTTTCGAGAGACAAGAATCAATGTCCCAGAGACACCTTTATTCATTTATGACCCCCATGACGAGCACTCTGATACCAGCCGTCAATGGCCCATACTATTTAATGATTAGGTTAACTAATCAAAGAGAGTGCACTGACAGGACCATTCTCTTTCGTCAATAAACATATCATTGATTGGCATGAACAGCTACTTCCTGTCTGGTCTTGTCGGTCTTGGACATACGCTGCATGTCAAACACAGACTAAAGGAACAGCGGCAGCTCGGCTTGAACCCAGGGTCAAACTTTGCAGCTCAAATGAAGCTACTCCTGAATTTGTGAGAACAATACATTAATAAATGAGTGAATGTCTGTGTGCTCAACCAAAAAAATAACGATCATAACCCGCTGACCTTTTAAATCTAAGCCGGCCATGACCTCCGACCCCGGTCTTAGATCAAACAGATAGTGTATTTGCTTATTAGGATTCATGACACTGACATAACCTTTCTGCCATGAAGTGTTAGTGGCTGCGGAGGTCTCTGGGGGTTCAGAGAGTGTCTATAGGAACTCACACAGGCTTCACTCAAATCAAAATTCTGTCAATAAAGCAGCAGATGGAGGTTGTGGTTCTCCATTTTAGCCACAGACTATGCCCAGTGCAAGAGTTTAGCAGAATTAAAGACTTTTGTGTGTGATTATTTCCATTAACATTTGAAAAATAAATGACAAAGATTAAACACCATCAATTAATCCATTAGCACTTCTGTAGTCAGGAGACATGTGACATTTGTGTTCACAATGAAGTGGGGTTATTAACACGACTTTGTAAAAATACCAAAACGCTTTCAGGCTTTTATCACTTTTTTTTCCAAACCAACTTGACATTTGCATATGTTTTTGATAGAAATTAATTAGCAGTGCAATCCATTTCAACCTTTTTATTTTGTATTTTTGATTTGTTGCTTCTTAATTTCAGACAAGAACATTACAATTTATTTTGCATAAATAAATATATACATACATATATTTTCTTTTTTTTTAATTTTTGGTTTGTTTTTTTGGGGTTTTTTTTTGGTGGACTAAAATGTCTTTATTATGTGGAAAAGTAGAACCACCACTTGTTTTGTTAAATGACTGATTTACAAAAAGTCTATTGCAGAGGCTTTGGAGCCAATAAGTTTGTTCTTCAAATACCATCAAATTAGAAATACAAATTTAATAACACAAAATAAATATTTACACTCCCCTGAGAATCCAGATTTTTACCACTGATCAGTATTAACTTAAGGAACTTCTTTTTCACTTAAGTGCAGCCTTTAACAACCTTGCACACTATTAACTCAACTTCTCTCACTTTTCTGTAATGTTTTGCTAAATCTTTTTGTCTTCTTCTTTTCAGTCCAGGCTTTATTTTGTTTCTATTTACCCACGAGAGTCAACACTGATGAGGTGATGTTACTATATTTTAGTGTGATCGTGTTGTCAAAGTAATCAAGTGATGACCAGGGAATGAAATGAAGTAAAGACCATCACAAGGCAAGCTTTTAGACCAAGAGAAAAAAAAATGTAACACTACTCAATGATTTTATGTAGATTAAAGTTAGTTTTTCATCCGATCACAGCAATAATCTAAGGCCTTAAATGAATGCTTCCAAATGTTCCCTACATTTAATGGTTAATTATAAAGAACTAGTAATTGACTATTAGTTTAAGTGGTAGTCCCAGTGCCACTTTTTTGCTTAACAAAGCCATATTAAAGACCAGTAGAACTTAACAGAAAAAGAGTAGAAAGACACACTAGGAAACAGGATACTATAAAATGTATCCTCCAATTGTTGCAAAGCGGAAGGACTGGGACACCCATGCCACTGAAGTAAAGGAAGTATAATGAAGCCCAATGTTTTTAATCTTTGACTGATTGACACAGGGGATGATGGGTAATGGTGGGAGTAAAGGCCTGATGAAAAAGTCAGCATCCATTTGGGACCTGAATTCATCACTTTTCCTGCCATCCTTTGCTCAGACAGATTTAAAAAGTAAGAAATGTCAGTAATAGAACTGTCTCCCAATCAACTGGATGAAAGCCACTTAGGTTCTCCGGCGGCCGTTCCACCCACACAATCCCAAACTAGCCCTGAGGAATAACACTTGTCAATCAAGAACAATAGAATGGTCACAGTCCGTCAAAAATGTTTCTTCCGCTCTGTCCCTCGCCACTGTCCTCCCTGTGGGTGGGCGACAGTGCATTAGAAGTGTAAGATTTGACTTTACAAGAGTCGTGCTTGTAACTGATAGCTGTTAGCTCTTTGCTTCCACGATGCTCCCCTTTAAAGACGAGTGTCACATTGAAATATTGTCTCTTTGACGCCCTAGAATGAACCGTTTCATCTCCTTGTCAATCATTTGTATTGTCTATTCCCAATACTTCCTTTTTTTTTTGACTAATGCGTGTCTTATGGTATTGCTTCTGTCAAAAAAAAGGGATCGGGTTGAATGTGTATTTCTCTGGGTAATTACCATTCTTAGAGTTTTGTACAGTACATCCTAGGTTTTCTGTTTGTGAACATTGCCGCTGCCTATCCAGCTTTGGCTCACAATCATCGCAGGACGTGTATTAAATATGTCAATCAGATGGTGACTGTGACAGTAAAAAACACAGCACACATGCAGATGCGGCGTTGTGCTCACATCGAGACGTCTTTGGGGAATGCTGCGAGCGCCGGGCGTCATGTGCATATCCAATACTTCTGCCGCAACAGTGATGCTCGCTTCTCTGTTTGCCTCGGTGAAAAAAAGAGCGTGTTTGTGTGTAAGGGGAATTTGACAGGGATATTTTGGGAAGGTGGGGGCAGGACAACACTCAAGCCAAGTCACATCAAATGTACTGAGTGTTCTGCACAGGGCCAATTTTGGGCCATCTTGTTTTCTGCTGATACTGAATGTACTTTAATTTAGATTCTACCGAGCTACTCTTTTTTGTGTAGTTGGGATGGCAACCCGTATTCTGACTTGTTACCAGGACTGTGTTGGAGGTGAGTTGACTGATGACAGCGATGTAAATAGCAACATGTGAAGCCCACTAATTAATTTCAAAGAAAAATACAACACAGTAAACAAGGAAAACAATGGGCATCTAGCAATTTCCATCCTAGCATTTTTTTTTCATAGAAGTGTGTTGATTAAAAAAAAATATGCATTGTGACATGGAAATAACAATCTTATCACAATGTAGGGACTGCTACTGGATGGATCAGTCATTTTTGTAACATTCACAATCATTTTGAAAATGGCTACCTCAATTACAGCTAAAGCTAGAGTGTCCTTTTTTGGCAGGAGTCTGTAAATAATGTTCCGCAATTTTTTTTTTAAATTCATAATGGGTTACAACACATAATGATATAACATACACTCATTCAGTTCTTGGAAACTGTAGCCTGTGTCCTTCTATCAAAGCGAAGAGGTATGCACGGATTGAGACCAGTCTGTTCTGAGTATGTATTTTAATTGCTCAAAATACCAACAGCATCACAATGAAATTATGTGCACTATGTACTTCAGAACATTTCATTCCTTTTCGTTTTTTGTTTGGTGTTTAAAATGGGCTCTTTTTGTGGTCCTGGGTCAGCCAGTACTGAGGTCATTAAAGAAGTAGCACTACAGTTACCTGCTCATGCTAACAACCATTCACAACCATAACATACAGTCCTCTTTAAAAAGTCCCAAACACTTGAGCCACTCTCATTTCAGGACATTCATTTAAAATTGAGCAGATGTTGGTGTAATCAGGATAAGAATGATGTTGTGCTTATTCTCAGCAGCTTGTGTGTTGTTGCGATACACACAGATTGCCTTTACCTCATTAGTTTGTGTTTTGTCGCAGTATTTGGACGTCCGTGTAAAATCAGGTGTCCGTATCTCAGGCCTCTCTCCTCAGGGAAATTTCCTCAGCTCCAAACCGTCTACTTGGACACGGTGTATCTATGTTGGGACTGTCACTCCCATTTGGGCGCTCTGTGGCCCAGTGTACTCGTCATGCAGCTTTAGTTTACCTCTTCTTCCTCTTCCTCCTTTCAATCGTTCTCTGGTTCTTTTCCTCTTTCTCTGTCTGTTCCGTAACTCCCTCAGCAGCCAGACGCACAAACACTCACAGCACACAGAGGTATACGAGCGCTGGTGCATTCAGCCGCATATTCGCATCCTAATACACTAGCATACATTACTCATTCTGTTACAGTGAGGAATATAGAGCTCGGAGTGGCCCCCACACAGCGTCCTCTACAGTGGAGAAAAGTCACGGGTCACTTTCTAGTCACAGCTCATGTCCCAAGTCACTTTGGGCCAAACCAAACACTACTTAATGCGTATGTGGATGTGGAGCGACTGTTATATTACTGAAGCTGACTCTTAAAACAAGTTAAACATGAATTTTAATGCATCAAATTGGGAATGCGACGCCGAGTCCCTGGATGTCCGAGTTGTTAAGGTCACACACAAGAGTTGATTTAGGTCCTAGGTTGAATGATAAGGTCATACCCCACAAATCTTTCATACTATGTAAAAAATGGGTTATGGGTTGTTGGGCTGGAGCCTGTTCCAGCTGCTTTGGCAAACAGACACTGACAGACAACGGTTCACACTCACATTCACTGACTATGGGCAATTTAGAAAAGAAAGGAAGATTACCAGGAGAGAAAACTCACAAGAGCACGAGAAGAAGAATCTACACAGAACGACCAGGTTTCAAACACATGTGAGTCAAACATGAACAAACATGTTGAAAGACAAAATCAATGTGACGCTCTTTTCGCCTCAGTTGGATAATAAATTAATTTAAAGAAAAAAAAAACATTACCAAGTGTTGAAGTAGTATCAATAAATGCCATTTTTAAAGGTTTTTTACACAATGAAAAACAAAGCAGTCCACGCCAGAATGAATCAACCCATTCAGGAGCTTGACTGTGATGGGTTTGAAGTGAACTGTTGGTGTCTAGTATTTCAGCCTCACAGAGTATGGTCTGTACTACAACACTAACAAGTTCACCACATATAAACGGGTCTTAAACGTCATATACTTTATTATCCAGTGTTAGCTTAAACAATTAGTAACATGGTTTTTTTTATTTCAAAAGCCATTTCAGAGACACAAGCAGTTGCCATTAGAGTTGTCTTGGGGAAAAAAAGTCAAAGAGATGTCAAAATCTGTACTCAAGTAAAAATACTCCAAGTAGAAGTAAAAGTAGTACACACAAACTTATTCCGTAGTAAGAGTAACAATGTATGCAGTAAAAAGAGTCCTCACATACTCAAAGACGTTTAGCAAACTGCTTCGATGTTGTTACCTGGGGCTTAATAACAAAGCTGTCACACGTCTCAGAAATGCATCACCAGTTTGTTGAAATGTATAGATCCATTTTCTACACAAAAGCCCCAGAGATGAAGCCAAACCCACTGAAGAAAGCATACAACAAACATAATAAGACACTGTGCTGAATAGGCTTATACTCTACATGCTGCTTGCTCTGGTGCAGTAATACTGGAATCAAATTAAGACATTGGGCTGCTCCCCTTGGATGGAGGCAGACGTGGTGGACCGTGCTCGTGTGGATCTGACAATTGTGTTATGGAGCCTGGGATTGGACTGTTTTAGCAGGCAGATGTTTCTCAGAGACACCTATCAAAGTGGTGAGATCCTATGAGGCACAAATGCATGAGCAGATGTTTAGTGTAGTAGCACGGTGTGTCTTTTGCATAATGCTGAAAGATCTCACACAGTCTACTCTTTAGCCTCTCTCTACACACGGCAGAGGCTATTACCGTGTTCCATTAACAAGAATAGGCTCTGTCGGATTGTTTTAGACAGCGCTAAAGACGAGATGAACTGACTTATTATCTCAAGTATAAAAACTGAAAAACGTTATAGGCATTATTATACGTTATAGGCTTTGCTTTTTGCCAAATGGGCCAACTTAAAAAAAAAAAAATCATACTAGAGACTAAGGAAACAGACCTATTTGCAGCTTGCAGACAGAATTTGTCTAATAGATTCAAATCATTGGACATGTGGTCACTTGCACTGATAGATATTTGTGATACTTATGCTATTATTGCTGCCAAGTAAAGGAAAAATTTGACACAATCTCCACTGTTTAAAGTTTTATAAAAAGTATTTAACTAAGATTTTAAAAATTGTTTTGACCAGTTCTTTCTAATGCATACTTATGTATATATAATATAATATTACGACACAGACTTAAACTTTTGAGGCCCTTAACTGCATCACAGGAAACATGGCAGCTCTTATAACTTCGCAGTATTATTATTTAGTGCAGACCAACCAAACTTCACAAACATGTCTATCCTGCATTCAACACCAGGTTTGTCTGTTTTCATCAGGTTTTCCACAGTGACCTTGTTCCAACCGAGTCACACTACAAACGGCACAGAATGTGAAGTTGCACTCGAGTTCTTTCTCTCCCTTTCTTATTTGCAGCCTTGAAAAACAGCCGTTAACACGGAAATGGAACCAAAGCAGCGTTTCATTCGGCCCGTTCCTTTCCTTTAGGCAGTGATTGAATTTTCCCGTTGCCTGCACAAAGCCAGTCCCCACAGGAGCGTTGGCATAAATGCTGTTGGAAGCCTGCCTGTTAATCCGCTAAGGAGAAGCATGTGATGAGATGTATCATGTTCGTCATGCCCATCGCATCAGACACTGACACATGTGTGTGGCCAGTGGTGGAGGCCGGCTGTGGAGAATGCCCAGGAAAGAGAAGAGGCATCATCTGGCTTCTGGGAAATAAAGAGGGCTGTCTGTGCACTGGCTCCAGCCACTAACACACACTTATGCCCAGGTTTAATATAGTGGCGTATGGTCACTGTTCTTTATCCTTAACTGATGCTTCAGGAGCCCATTGTGTCCCATGTTGAGTATGACAGACCCCAATGTTAACCCTCCTACACTTCATTTACACACACATTTTATACAAATCTGCCCATCATTTGTGGCCGCCATCATTGTTTGTGTTGCTACCATGGTTTGTTCATGTTCATCACATAAAACAATGATGAACATGCAGGAATTGAGCCCAGACAACACCTTTTATTTTGGCTTCATTTCTGTTTCAATACATTTGGGCAAAGTGAAAATACAAACCTGCTCCAATCAGATCATGTTTAGTATGTTTTTTACACAAAGAGCATAAAATTCAATGAGGGAACAAGAACTTTTTCACATGTCAACTCAAGCTTTAATTTATAACTTTAAATTCATGAGTTAACGAAGAAAAATGACAAATTAGAAGCTCACATTTAAGTGACTCTGAAGTACCCATCTTTTAACTTTCTTTCCTTTTACCTTGTTTCAATAGAACCATGTCTTACTGAAGCATTGATTCGATATGATTTGCCTATGTATTGATTAAATTATAGCTTTAACTATGCGTGAAATTTTGTGGGATACAGTTAAATAGACAACATTTTGCCATTGCGGGGCTGCTGTAGGTGCTCACAGGTAGTAGAAAAGAGGGGTATCATTTAGATCATAGACAACAACGAGCAACGAGCAGTTTTGGTTTAGGCGAGAGAGTGAGGAAAGTACACTTAGTTAATAAAATTATTTGACAATGTTTTGATTGTTGTCGGTTTGTTGTCATTCAGGACACAACTGCTTTGACTCAGGACGACGAATATGTATCTCCTGCTGCAAGATTATAGCATAATGTGTAGGGAACCTTCTGCATCTTATCACTATATAGGCCGGTCGCCATATGTTGCTCCATTACTCGTAAATGAGAACAGGCTCAGCACAAGTGGCCCTCTGCAGAAAAGACCAGCTTCTCTCCTGCCTCAGTGTGTTTACTATCTTTTGCATGTGGGTAGTCAGACAGACGTGAGAATCAAAGAAAGATGGAGGGCACAGAGATAGAGGAGGGGAAAGACAGCATGACAATGACCCCTATAAAGAACAGAGGCTTGTGGTTAAAGACTATAAACACTCTCCTGTGCACTGACTCCACTGGTACAGGACGGTGCTCCCACAGACACCACCGACAAGCCCAACGTCTCCAAAAGAGATGCCAGATCCGTCCGAAAGAGCAGATAAGTTCCTCTCACGATCCCAACGCTGATCTAACTCTACTAACTCTAAAGGTGTGTGCCGCTGTGGGCTTGTGTATCTGTGTCGTTCCTTTCCACACGCAGCGCAGCACGGCTTTGATGTGACTGATGCCATTGGAGCTGATCCACTCTTTCATCAACATCAAATAAACAGGCAAAGAATAAATTGAACCTTCTCGGCGCAGTGGCACAAAGGGACTAAGAACAGTAGTGTGTTAACTTAACTGTGGGTATTTATCAGTCCAGAGTATGAACACGTGCACAACTGGACCAATACATCCAAAGAGAAAAGTACAAAAGTGGGAAGAGTAGCCAGAATCTGTACTTTGTGCTAAAAATAACTGAGCTAGAGGTGCAGCAACTTTCCAAATTATTACTCAAGCGCAAGAAGTCTACAAAGTCTACACCAATACCGACTTTTTTTTAAATTTATTGAACAAAAAAGGTATAACTGCGTAAGGATATAACCATTTGTTTGTGTTTAGAAAAGTCAGATTGCGTCTGACTTTTCTAAACACAAACAAATGATCAAATTATCCTTACACAGTTATACCTTTTTGTGCCACACTTTTATAAAATGTGTGGAAACTGGCTCCAAGCAGTGGAGCAAAGACCAATCAGAGAGTATGTTTGAAATCTCAGGAGAAGCTCAAGATGAAACTGAAAATGACCAAAAACTGATGGTTGCAACCAAATCTTATGTGCATAAAGTCAAACTGAGCAGACTAAAGAGAACATAACTAGACTGTGACGGAGCGCCAGTAGACGATTCTCTCCATTCTCTCTGCGGCCCAGGAGAGTGCTGGCGCTGGGAGCCCGCGATGCACCTGCACTGTTCCTATCAGTGGTACCTGTGGTGCTGTGGGCCTACACTCACAAACTGTTCCCCCTGTACTGTCTCTCTGTCTCTCTGTCCGGACTCTTTTCCCTCCTGCTGTAGCACGTTCGATCACGGTCATGTAGCGCATTGTGGCGCGCTATTAGCAACCACCTGACTGCGGACTAAACCATTCTTGTTAATTTAAGTATTTGGTGATTTATTATTTTTGCGGGTTTATCTCAGTTGTCATGTGAAGGGCATTTGTTTCTGTTATCTTTATGTTAAAATGTATTATTAATGTAAGTGTTGATATAGTGTATTCGGCCAAATGACTAAATACCCCCTTCCAATAAGGGATGGACTGCCCAGGGGAGGGGCTTGGGGGTATTTAAAGGGGATGCCTGACCTGCTGTGCCTTTGTTTGGAACCCATTTAGACTTACATTTCCCACTGTACATATTTTTGTCGCACTGTTTGGACTGTTGGTGTAAATAAAAATCACTGTTTTTGGAATTTTTTTCGACGAAGCCATCATTTCTGTCTTTATTTTGAACGAACCCGTGACATAGACCAAACGTAGTGACCTCTGCGGAACATGTGCGGAACAACACAGATTACAGGTGTATGAACACAAACTGTACACAGAGAAAAGTTTAGGTACTCAGCATGGAAATTATTGTCAAAATGTTCAAGGTGCCCTAAAACTTTTACATTGGGTAGTGAACAGTCACCATCAGGGAACAGATGGAGCTGGAAATGTACTTTTTTCATCAGAAGTAAATCCCGTATCTTGAAGCATCCAATTCTGCTCAGATCATCCTCCTGTATCTGTTGTTTAAGGACCAGTTTCATTGTGCATGATAGTTCCCCTCCATTGGTCTGCACTCACACTGCCACATACAGACCTGGGCCTGAGCACTGTGGCTTTCTGCTGCCAACCTGGCGTTACATCATTGTAAAAGCGCTCTTCCACAGAGAACATACTGTGTTGTCCAGCTGGGAGCCCTCACTCTGATCAAAATGTGAAAAGTGCTTCAGTCTGGATTTCCAGTGTGAGTGCACCCTGGGCCTATTAAATACTAGAATTTCAATGGTGGCATTCCTGAGAACAATGGAGACAAAGTTCAAATTCCTGACATCTCCAATGGGCTGTTGTTAGGGAGAATGTACAAAAACAAGTTCACTGCACAGCACGTGTATCGGCTGCTTGTATATGTACTGACATGAGCCACAAAGCGTGTTCTTTCTCAACATTATATTGTATATAATAATGCAGCAGCCCCCAAAGTATGTACCATACCTACAAATGTAATCAAAGTGTTGTGATTCGAATTCTAAAGCACTGACCTTAATGCATCCACTACTGTACGTCACATGTTTTGAAGATAAGTTTGCACAGAAGAAATACCAAGAAAACCAATTCAGACCAAATGAAAAATTCACATTGGCCGTCACACGCATTCAATACCCAATGTTCTTTGCATGCTCTCGCTGATTCCTAGCATTGCCAAGTATGTCTCAGCTCATAGCAATCCTGATGTAGTGAATGTGTCATTGTTAGGCAAATACCTCTGTAAAAAACTCTGACCAATGGCCCTGGAGAGGATTAACACTGGTACATTACATGCCTCTGGTCTGACAGTTCCTCGCCGTCACAAATACACTGCATTTTGAGTATTTTCAGTCTTTCACTGGATCATTACTGCAACCATCAGTGGAGTTTATCATTAACTCAGGTACAGCTTGTGACTGTGGGATGCAGCTTTCTTTTAAAAATGCTGTCAAAACTGGGAAGCTACATTTGGAAAAAAAATGTCTAATTCAAGGCGCAGGGGCCAAATGTGGCCCTTTGGAATTTTTTATGTGGTCCTTCAATAGATTTAGTAGGTTATATTTTTAACACTAGTTTTTAATCGTATTTGAGCAGGTTTTAGTTGTATTTGGACAGGTTTTAGATAAGTTTGATTTTTGCTACAAAGATAAATAAAACCTGTTCAAATCCATCTAATTCCTATTCATTTCCAACTTAAACCTGTCCAAATACATTTAAGTCCTGTTCAAATCCAACTAAAACCTGTTCAGACCCATCTAAATCCTCTTTAAATCCATCTAAAAACTGTTCGAATCCATTTAAATCCTGTTCAAATCCAACTAAAACCTGTTCAAATACAATTAATACCTAGTGCCTAAATATATTGAAGGACCACATAAAAAATAGAAATCCAACTAAAACCTGTTCAAATCCATCAAAAAATTGTTCAACTCAAACTAAAACCAGTTACCATAAAATGAGGAAATTAATATTAATGATAACTTTTGTAAGACTTAAATGAAAATGAAATCTCAAATTCAAACTTCAATAAAAGCTTCCAAACGTCAGCATGTTTGGCGTCTGAAAGGACTCTTACTACTACTGAGTTTGACGCCACTGAGCTTAAACAACTAAAATGCACTGTTGTAACTGTTAATGATTCGAAGTAATGCACCCATCACGCTCAGTGTCCACTTATGTCAATATTTTTCTCTTGAAGTACGACATTGAAGAGAAAATAGTTGACAACATGGGGTTATTCAATCGACTGAGGTCATCTGCTGATCACATTTACTGCCACTACGCAGATGTCCATTTCTGTCATTGTCAGATCCAAAGTGTAATAAGCAACAGATGGTCCAAGAGAAGAGTGCTGTGATTAGTTTTTAGACCGAGCAGTATATTTGCCCTTACATTTCCTTATATGGCCTCCTAGAGCACCTTGTAAAACCCAAGATGCACTGCTCTGTGTGAACATGAGCGCGCTGACATCAATTTTCACTCAAGGCCCTACAGTAGCTCTCTGCTCCTGTTGTGTATGTGTTGGAGAAAACTGTTATTAGGCGGCCCGTGTGTTTGCTCCTAGTAGAATAAACAGTACGGCTGCTTTGATAAACCATGAAGCCTCCATTTCACTTTGTATATCTGGGCCCCAGCCGAAAGCCATCCGCTCGAAATTTGCCGTGCCGTTCTCGGGGAGATTGGTTTGGCTGTGTTGCTTTTTTGAAAGGACTGGAGCTAAACACTGGCGCTGCATGTTAAATGCCAGCACTCCTTCCCCCCGGGAGGTCTCTTAGCTCCTAATAGGCATTTTGTTTCGAATTTCAATTTAGAGGAAAAGGCTTTATTCTTTTGAATAATATGAACAGAGATGGAGAGAGGTCCCTCCTGGCTACATCCGCTCTGACAGCACACGGCGGGCCCCGGGGTCTGAACACGTGGACCGCCTGCTCCACACGTGGCTGTCAGTGTGGACAAGGTAGTTCACGGGAGCAAAGGAAAAACACACTGGATAAGAACGACTATGTACAATTACGCTTGGATTGTAACACAAAAAGACATTTAATATAAAAAAAAAAAGGGAGATTTTGCTTGTTTTATCTGATTTGTTCATTCTTGAGCTTATTCTGATCAGCAGGCAGCAGGTTGGGGCGAGGGATGGCACATAAAAACCTAGGACTCACATTATTCTATTCCTTATGTGTTTAAATTTATAGATTAAGAACCTCTTGGTTTTGGAAACGTTATTAAAATGAATGGTTTCAATATTTCAGCTAGCACAGGCGTTTTATTGAACTATGAAGGGAAAAGGAATACTCCACATTTATCAAATCTTTCAAGAGCCAGAGGTTTTTAGTTAAATTTTATCATTCAATTATTCAGATTTTTTATATTACACAACTGGTTTCTTCGCCAAACTATTTCTAGTGCCAAAGAAGCATGAACATAAAAACATAACTTTTTCTTTTACACATTAACATTAAACACTTAATAAAAATACAGTTATAAATAAGTGTACTATTGATATTTGATGCATCTACATTTCTGGAAACTTTACACATTTGATCTTGGTAATTGGGTTGAAAGCAGCTGAAACGCTTGACTTGCACAAAGACAGAACTTTGAACTGGAATTATGACATCTGACTGCAGAGCTGTATGCTCGTGCGTGAGAGTAAATGTGTGTTTATTAACCTTTTGGCCCTGTCTCTGTCTTATGTCTGTGCTGCCCCTGGAGCCTGACGCTGGGCCATTTCACCAAAAGCCTGCGCTGACATCACGCAGCATTACATCCAACACACACAGAACTAAACCACAGCACCCACCGGAGACAAAATGACAAATTAAAAGACTCCAAAAATGAAGCTGCTTTGTTCAACATGTGGCCTCTGTGCGATCCATACAATTACCGGCTTCAAGAACGCTTTCATCAAACATTCAGCAGTGTGGACTCTTTCTTTTCTAACAATAACAATCACTACTTTTGTGTTCCATTTCCGCGCACATCTGTACTCACCAGGATGTGTCACTCACTCCTCATTGTGCTTCAGAACGTGTGTGTCCTCGCAGGTATGCATGCGTGGGTGTGTGTTCCAAAATAAAATGGTCCCAGAATACAAGTTTGCTTGAAGCAGCGCAATCAAGAAGAGAAACAATACAAGCAGATGGAGCCATCTCGCCGACGACACACACACACACACGTATTAACACACACACTCACAGACACACACAGATGTCCGTAGTTTCAAAGGTTGCTATCAAAGCCTCCCCTGGCACCGTGCTCCCCCATTAACAAGGCAGATGGTTTGGAATAGTTTTGTTTGTTAGACCGACAAACACCCACAGATAAACTGTAACACATCTGAACGCCCACACGTTAGCTCCAGGTACGACAGCTCAGCGTCCATATGCCTCACACACATCGTCTGCTGCAGAGGAGAGCGTCACCTCTCTATAAGAAGAAGACTAATAAACAATCTGACTAACATTAAAGAATGGATGTGTTTACTGATGGAAATCTACACCAAGACTTTCTATAAGTCCAAATAGAAAGTCTTATTGTGACTTTTTTTAAATTTCTAAATTTTTCCCCAAATTCTTTTTTCTTTTTTTGGTTAAAATTCTGACTCTCAAAGTTCTGACCTAGAAATTTTCATTTAAGAAGGCCCAAATATAGCACGGTCCACACTATAGTAATATAATTTATCTTGAACTTATATTGTTTAATTATAAAGACAAGATGAGATTTTCTACAGATCTTATTGCATTGTGCTACTGACATGTGACAATTTTCCTCATATTAAAAAAAATAAAAAATTAAAAAAATAAACAACCAATAAAAAAATGTCCACTGGATTTCTTACAGCTGAGATTTTGGTTTGGAACCGACAGTAAAAGCCTAGAAAAAGTCTGGACCAAAGAAGTAAACATGATGTTATGAGTCATGTGTTTTTGTGAGGGCTATTTAGAGACATATACTTGAACCATGAAAACTCAAACAACCTGCAACAAAAATCAAAAGATCAGGTTTTCATTTAAAAATTCATCACTTTCATTTGTTCTATTGTTCATAACTACTCATTGTGTTGCCGATAAATAGACAGTGCTGCACAGAAGGTATTAAAGGTTCAATTAAAGGACAGCATTTCTGAAAGTGCAATTATCTTTCAACAAATGTAAAGGCTTTAACAAGACATTTGCAGCAGCTCTCTTCTAATATTTCTTGAAAACTGCGACAGCTTATTTATTTCCATCAGTCTTTTAGTCCTGCCATTCAACCAGCATCTGACAGCCTCTCTGGTTCAGGTTTCAGTTGAGGTTTGGCATGTTGTGTAGTACAATGCACAGCTGCCAGGTCACGTGAAAAAGAAAGGTTTGGGAGAAAAGAGTGATATCAGAGTCTTTGTCATCACACAGACTAACAGACTGGAATTGATGGCCAGCTCTGTTCTCTGTTAAGCCCTGTCCACATGGAAATGGGTATGTTGCATTTCCTGCGTTTTGGCCATCACAAATAAATACAACTTTAGGACATAATGAAAGCATCCGTGAAGCACCAGGATGGCACTCGTTTTGGGTAATGAACACATACATTTCCAAAACAGAACAATAAAATAAAAAAAGAAATAATCCTCATTGTCTGATCTCACAAATCAATAACTCAAATAGACCAGAATGTAGTAATATGTTAATGACAAATTTACCTCGAGGCCCGGCGGACATGTGAAAGCATTTACAGTTGTCTTGTGTGGACAGAGAAATTTTATGAAATGGTTTTGAGAAAATATGTTAAAAAGAAAAAAAACACTTGCCGTGATTGATCTTAAAGAATGGCAGTCCTGGGTTTTACAGAGAACAAACATCTGAGGCAGAGTCTGACCAAATAGTCCTTCCACATCCAAACCTGACCATTAGAATTGAAAAAGACTGGTTTGCTTCAATAGAGGAAGAGGTGGGACACTGGCCAAATGCACCGACTATAAACATTTTGTCCAGTGTGACCTCTTTTTTGCAGGAAGAAGTCTCCTGGGAGTTGTGAATGAGTCTTATTGCTATTCCATGGCTCACACTCGAGAAGTGAAGATCTGTTTGGAGGACATCAACCCTGGACCAGAAGGTCAGGTTAGAGGCAAACTCTCCAGTACACAGGGCTGTTAGTGTGGTCTGAGTCAAACACAGTGCATTCTGATGGGAACCCAGACTAGTCCAGTCCAGGCACTTTTCTACTGTATGTCTCAGCAGGAGAGGACAGAGGACAGAGGACAGAGGACAGAGGTGGAAGGTAGGCCTCAAAGAACAGGCCCAGACTTATTCAGTAGGTATTGTCCTGGGTTTAGTCCTGATTTAGTCCTAGTTCTTCTACCATGGTGTGAAGCGCTCGCCATTGAGTATCATGCACGTGCGCGGTGTCACGCACTATCCGGGCATATACATATGTCATATGGTAGGAAACCGGCATCATTGTAACTGCTAATACATGTAATGAGGATCAATGGGTGAAAGGTCATTGAAGGGGTCAACACGAGCGCGAGTTATCCAAATCCTCCGCAAAAGTATGAAGGTTTCCACGCGGCGCAGCTGCAAATTTCGTGAATTTTTTGGACATGTTTCGCTCCTTTTAAATTGTTATAATTCGGACATACGTTGTCCGATTCCACTCAAATTTTAATGACTTACTCGCCCCCCGGCCTAACCACATATATGTCAAAACGGTAACTCTGAGAACTATAGCGCCCCCTAGAGATGCAAGACAAAATTTAGTTTGTCGGAAATGCACGAAATTTGGCATGCATGTCCGTTACGGTAAAGGGGTCCAAAAATTATATTGGACCCATGCCCAAATTTCGACGGTGTTGCCGTGGCGATGACCGATACATAGCCATGTCATATACACAGTGTATTTTCTACACATTTTGCAGCATTAATCAAGAATGACATGGCAACACGGCTCGACCTCGGCACCAGCGCTGGGTCGTGGGGTCGCGGAGGTTGCAGGGTCGCGGGGTCGCGACAGCGAGGGCCGATCATCGCTGCTTGCAGCTATATTTATTATTGCCTTGGTGTCGAAAAGAAGAAAACTGGCATCTGCAGAGTGAGAGTGAGCGAGAGTGAGCGAGGAGGTTTCGATCAGCGAGCTTGGCAGTGGCTCCTGGGCAGCGAGGCCAGGTCACTGCTCCACTCTTTGTTCTGGGAAGTTGCTGGAGCTCTGCTGAACTCACACAGCTACTATCAGATGGCAAAGTGTGCCCTGGTGCTGAGACTGAGCAGCAAATAGAGAAAGACACGGGCAGACTTTTCAACATAAGGGCCAGCCAGCAGTCGCCAAGACCAGTGACCGCCTCAGACATTTCTAACAAGGCTCTGACAAACACGGCTGACAAGTCTGTTCTGCTGCTAATGCAGTACAAATAAACAGAATCACACAAACGCTGATTTGTGGAGGGAAAATGTGGTGGCAATCAGTGATGTTGTCACATAGGCCTTGGCCACATATGTTTAATACTCCATTCCAGCAAGCTTTCATCTGCCAATTCATATTAATATAATACAGTGTTTTTGTGTTTATCTGGGAGCTATATCACTGTTTCATATCAGACCTTTTCCAAACTTGGCTTGAATATTTAGAGAAACACTATGTAACTTGTAACAGCCTTTAGTGATTTGGATAGTCGTCCAAAAAACAAATAAAGCAAGCTATCAAACACAGAAAGCCCTGTTCACCAGACACTGCACTATGTAACTGAGTAATGTTGTTATCATGTCAACCTTATATTGACAGAAACAATGACATCAGCTCAGCTTTTTACATTTAACCATGTAGTTCTATTACTTTGCAGACAGACGTATTATTTTCCATCTGCCTCTTTGAACAGTGGTCACTTGTGGTACTGCAAAGACCAAAACTCAAAAAAATCAATAGTACTTTTAAGTAGACACATTCAACTTTAATTGTGATGCTGTTTAAATGTGTCACCTAGAATCTAAAGAATAGACAAAGGTAATTGGCAGCTGAATTAGTCCATAACTTTAACATATATTTGTCACGGTTGTATGTGAAAATGGTTGATTGTTTTGTCACCATGGCAAACAAACTGGTGAGTTTAAAAAAAATTCATTTCAATGTTTAATTTTTCATCTCCTAGGGTAATTTAAGATGTAAATAAACACAATGAGCTCAAGCAGTTTCCCTTCACAAATAAAGCTGAGTGATAGAGACCTAGGCAGCTGTTCTGGCAAAAAGAAAAAAAAAAAAAAGCATTTTTGTTGTATTTACCGCAATAAATCAATGTACCTCTGTTTATTTTTATTTCTTGTAACTAACTAAAAAGCCACAGCAATTATTCACTTCCTCCTTTAAACTGACACCCCAGACGAGACTATTCCCATCATGTTTTTGCTCTCATTTGTCTGCGAAAAGAGCCTTGCTGTGTAAACTTTATAGATGTGGCAGTGACCTAATTGCTGCAGTTCACTTTAACAAGGCTTCTGTTAAAAGAGACATGGCTGTGCGCTGAATAAGCCGTATGTTTTTAAACCACCTGTGGCTCAGTTTTTCCGTTTTAATGAGTCCGTCATGTCATTGTCCGGCTAAATAGGTCCATCTTCTCTTGTGCATGGGGGTACGCTGCTGTCTGTGTTTAAAATAATGAGCTCTTCTTGTGCCAGCAGCTGCTCTACAGAGGAACCCAGACTAGATGGGCTTCACAGAAAGGGCCTGAGTGTGCTCTGTTTAAAGCGCGGTGAACTCCATAACCTCAGAGAGCAGACAGACTTACAGCCAGCTCAGACCGTCGGGGAACAGCATGATTCAGGAGGCACAAGAAAGACAAGAAATAAGGGACACGGAGCAGGAGCGAAAATGATTAAGGGCTGAAGAGATTTAAACAAGACAGATGAGGAGAAACTGGAAGTGTGGACGATAATAAATAACATCAACTCATTGTTTACAGAGAGTTATAAGGAATAATAACACAATATCTACATTTATGCTTATGGTGCCATGGCAACCACTAATTGGCTTTGCTTTCTGACACTTTATTTGGACACTAGTTTCTACAACTGGACAAAAAAGCAAGTAATAACTTAGTAACTCTGCATTTTGATTTGGTTTCTTCAAAGGATTCCATACCTTTGCAACAGGGGAGACCAAGAATATTTAAGGCGTTATATCATTATGTTTATTAGAGGATTTTTCCAGTCACTTTCAAATAAGCAGCAGAGCTCATCAATAGCATCAAACCCAATATTTACAGGAAGCTAAGGAGAAGATGGGGATGCAAGGGATTGTTTCAAGGGAATTAAATATCTCTCTGAAGTGGGATGGAAAAACTGGAGCCAGTGACAAACAGGCCAACAATACTGCCAGCTATTGTTTTACTGAATATTTCTGCTGATGCTGGGAAGAGAACCAGATTCATTCTTTATTATTGTTCAGTTTGACTGCCACTGGACAAGGCGCTCATGCATATTCTGTTCTAAACCTTACATTTACAGTGAAAGGCATTGTAAGTGGGGAAACAGGCACAAAGTCCACTTTTAAGACAACACAAAATGTCATTAAAGTTATTTACCAAATAAACACAAGTGTGGAGTCAGATTAAAACTTAGCCAATGCCCAAAGCTAGTAGAAGCTAATGTGCTTATGCTCTCTAGAAACTAAGGACCAGATTATTTCTCAACGCTGTTTATGTCCTGTATCTGGATCTTAACCTGATACAGAACTGGTTATCGTTGAAAATCCAAGATAAACCCACCAATTGTTGTGACGTAGTTTTCATTTCTGTTATGCCTGTGCATTTTCCTATTTGAAACAGGTAATCTTGGAACTTCACCAATAAATAGATAATATCAACCCTGTCGTTGCCAGCAGAAACTAAGACTGTGGATCAATCTAACATCCAGGTTATTTGTTCCCCTGAAATGATGTTGATATTCCACCTATCTGTGGTTTTCATCAGTCTAGACTTTGAACAAGGGACAAAATATGGCTGACGACACCTGGATAAAGAAAAACAGCAAAGGCAGACAGTGAATAAGCGAGAGATAAGGAAGACGGAGGAGATGAGGCACACTGCAGCCTGGCCACCAAACCACCTAAATTGAGTGCAAATAAAAGAACCGCAGCGGTGTTTGGAAACCTCCCAATTGCCATGCAGGAAGTGTAAAGACAGTTTGATTGAATAGTTTTCACACAAACAACACTGTGCCTTCACATGATCCTGAAAACCTCATCCTTCATCCCCTTTAAGACAGTCAGTTATCGGTGCTGTTATGAGCGATGATGTTAATTATGTATCTGACTATTTTTACACCGAGAAACAAGGGCAGATCGGATCATTAGCTGGGCTCTGGTTGCGGACGGGTTGGCGGTGAGCTGGTGTTATTTGAAAGTAGAGCAGACAGATGGGCAAGTGAGACTGTGATTACCTGAGGATGAGAGATGATTGCAGTAGAGATAGCCCCTGTCATTAATCAAACAATGGTCGATATGTAGCGCCGCGCCAGAGGCCTTGATGCATCGGCTGTATTTTGAAGCTAAACACTGCAGGGAAGAGAAAGAGCGACATTCATTTTTTCCAATACGCCTTTAGAAAATGCACAGTGAGAATCTTAAGGACTATACGGTTATCAGATGTTTTCAATGTCTCCAGAGGAATGTTTTTTAGTGCACGAGGGATTTGTCGATTGTTTATTTTGGCTGAAACAGAAACCTCGGGAATCCCCACCTTTAATCTTTAACCTAAGGCCGTGACATCTATAACTGTCAAAGAGGAAGACAAAGTGACACGTGCAGTCCGCAGTGCTTTGTTTAGAGGAACCTGGCACTTGTTGGATGAGGTACGGTAAAGCAATAGAGCAAGGGGTGCATGTGTATCACTACTTTTCTTAATGAGCTGAAATACCCACAAACTTCTGAGCAGACCACCATCTAAGTGACTGAAAGGTATTTGGTGCAGGATCTGAGGTTTTTTAGTCATTCAAAGTACAGACTGAATGACACCGTAACAACATAGGCTCTCATTATTGTGTATGCATTGGCCACAAAAAAAAAAAACGACATTTTTTAGGTCTTAGCTATGGCCTTGAAAACATGTCTACCCACTGAGCAGAAAAAAAGGAGCGCTTTAACTTCATCCAAAAAGTTGTGCAGTGGATTTAACTTTAAACCCTGCCAGTTTTATATTTCCCAGCATTAAACTTTTCTTTTTACTCTTGTTTTTATGTTCATTCTTCTACGGAAGACGACACTTTTACAACAAACAAGAAAAATGACACCAAGAATCAATAACGTTCAGACATCAGCTGTTTCTTTGAGAGCATCTTGGATTTAAAATGACGGAGATACAGTTTATCTTCGACTTTGAACTGATGCTTTGATTCATTGTCTGAGCAGAACGTTTTGTTTATTGATCTGCTGATTGGACTGAGAACGGGGATGGAATTTCACATAAAAGCCACAGAAAAGGAAAAGTTGTGGGTCAGGTTAGTATGACATGCTTTTGCGGGCATTTCTAATTTCAATAGCAGTAAAAAGCTTCCCAAATAAGCATAAAGTCGTCTATCGCTAACCCCTCAGATTAATTAAACGAGAAACATTTCTTTCTTCTTCTATTTATCATAACATTATTTTTATCTTTATTTATTAAATGAGTATAATAAACACACACATGACTCACATGGAAACAGCTTGTGTGGCTTCTGCGTGATGTTACCCTTCACGCAGCAGACCTCTCTCTCCTGCACACATCACATTGGAAACACAAGCCTCTTTAGGAGTTGCCAATGCCAAAAGTTGCCAAGGTCACACTAGAGTATTACCGGAATCCCCTCATCCTTCCCTCCGTCTTGTCCTCACCTTTCTGCCCTCCTCTTCCTCTCCTCCGTCTCCCTGCTTCAGTTCCCTCCGTTCCCATCATCCCTCTCTTCCTGTAGCCTCTCCTGATGGGGTCGACCTGCGACCCCTCGACCCGGCTCTCTGACTCTTCTCAGTAACACCAGCTGCCAGTCGGACTTGGCCTGTACCGGGGCCGTGCTACAGGCCAATAACTGGAGTCCAAGCACAACACCCTTGATGCAGAGAGCTGAGATTTATTTATTTGAACACAAAACATCTGTCATAGTTACCGGCCAGTGGAACGGCTTTCTTTCTGCTGTTCCTTTCAGTAGGTTTTCCCAGCAGTGGAGGGAAGTTGTGTGTTGTACAATAGTGTAGACTGGCACTGCTGCAAAGATAATACTTTTGGAAGGCTATTTTTACCCTTCACGTTAACACCTAGAGCGGAAAGTGTTGTATTTACATTTCTTAGATTTACAGTCACGGAAAAAGTCAGCTGAGTTCACACAAGCTTTGTTCATAGGCCTATTCTCTGTGCAAAAAGAAAGCACGTTGGATCACATCCGTTTACATCATTAACACAACATTCACATGAATCATAGTCAAAATAACATTTAGGGGAATGGTAATTGTTTAAATGTAAATGGAGGATGCAAGTAAGTGTATATTATTGTTATTTACAGTTATCTTTTCTCATGAATATGCATACGTTTTTTATATTTCTATTGTGTACATATTCTCATTGTTTAAGTTTAGACCAACAGTATTTATTGTGGACAGCAAACAATGAATTTAATTGTAAGTTGAAGCATGTTTCCTTATTGTTGCAGACAGTAAAAACACTGAATCTTTGTTAATAACTAGAAGTATAATTCTGTATTTTTGTGGTGAAATAATCTTCCCTTTCCATCTCTGACTAAAATCACATACTAAACATGACATTATTAATCACTTGTTTGTTTGAAAATTGATTGATTACCCTATTTATTGATGCCACCTCAAAACTTCCATTGAAACTTAGCAAGAAGGACCCACCAGCCACAAGAACCAACCTCCCATCACTTTTAAATAAAATGGAAATGGAATAAACCTGGTCAAACATAAAATACACATGTAAATAATAATATGGCTTTCATTTGTATTTTCAGTTTGCAAGGTAGTTTTTGTAACAATGAATGTGTATTGTCTTGTTACTTGATCACATACTGCAATACAGTTCACATCAATAACAATACAATGGAGTTTTATAACAAAAACTTTAGATATTTCGTATTTATTGCTTTATATTTTGTAACAAGGCTATTTTAAGGGTGTAAACAACTCTACACAATGCTCTACTCATTCTAAAATATAGTGCCACTAAACATAGTCCGCCATATATATTCTATTAATAACCAGGACTATCAATAAATGATACACACAGCACCTTTAATTCAATAAAGGCACAGGTTTTGCCCACATCCAAAGCTATTTCAAACGGCTCTAAACTAAAATAATTGTGGCATTTGTGGCTCATATGGCAGACCTTCTATTTATTTTAGTTTTGGCCGGACTTGTACATTACCCATGCTGTATTGTATGTACCCAACAGTCTTCAGACTCACCTAGAGCTACGTCTCCGAGCCTTAACCTGAACTTCCCCAAAGACTCCCACAGCTCCATAAATAATGTGTCTGCTTTCTCCTGTTGAAATATCACATTGACACTTCTTTGTTCCTGTTCACTTCACCTTTCTCTCTGCGACCGCTGCACATATTTGTCTATGGGAACATTTTCCCACACAGAGCTCTTATCCCTGCCATCCAGCCCAGTCCAGACCTCGCCAACTTATCACCCGGGCCAAGCCATCTTCTCTCCATTACACCACAAACAAATTGGTCTGTTACACCTCTGTCTAGCCACAGATTGCATTTCTTTTCTCATCCTTCAGCGTCTAAACATTCTTTCTTCTCCACTGTGACATTTTCAGCTGGCTTTGTCCATACTTTCACTCGGCTGCCGGTCACACACCTTTTTTGCTTTTCATGTGTGTCCCTGCTTAACTGCCTTGACTTGTGAAGATTGAATATCACTTTTTTGTTTGTTTGTTTTTTTACTAATATTTATGGATGCTGAGGCACACACCTTCACATAGGAATATCTATTTCCACAAAGCTTAAAAAGACCATTGTTCTTACAAAGGTGGTTAGATACACAACACCCAGAAATCTCTTTTTATCCAAAAAAAAACAGCTCAGTTTTACGAATGTTGCAAAAACAGAACCAGGAAGTCAAAAACTTTCTCAAATAATGACTTTGGAAGTTTAAAATTTGGTTGTTTTGGACATTTTAAGAATCCAAATAATATATATATACATATATATATATATATATATATATATATAAAAAAATATATATATATAAAAAAAAAATATTATATATATACATATAAATGAGATATTATATTCCACATTTATTTGAGAATAACAAATGTTACAGTTTCTTTTTTGTGGTGATTGAATATAATTTTTCGGTTGAATAAAGATTATGTCAAAAGTGTCATGTGAGTTTAAACAGCTCAAAAACAACATGGGAGCATTTGATTGAGACAAATGGGTTGTTTTATGTCCTGTTTGGTCAGGACAAAATAACACCAAGAAATAATGTGCTGAGCCATTTTCATATCTTTAATATTTTAGCAGTGGATGTGGTGCTGGAAGGAAGTGCTAAAAACACAAGAAAAAAAAAATCAAAAGCAGCATAATCTGGTGCTTATTTTATAGATGTTTCTGCTTCAGTAAGCAACCACATCAGAGAAGGAAATGTATTTTCTTCGGAATAAGATGATGTTTATTCTGAGGAACTATTATTTATAATTATTGCACATTGCAGGAATGGATTTAAACAGACTGAAGAGACATTTGTTTTGTGGTCAATCGGGGAGTCAGTTTGTTGCCACAGAAAACAATGCATTTGTTCAAATCTTCCTGTTTTTAAAACAACTATGAAAGTATTTTAGATCAAGGCCACATGTTTAAACAGATTTGTGTTGACTTAAATTGACTTTTGGCATCTTAAAGACAATGGTCTGGTTCAAATCTAATCGATTCTCTGGTGTAGATGTCTTCTAAGGAGCTTTTTTTACAAGGGCTGGATAATGCTGCATTCATGTGGGGCCAGAAAATCCACAAGAACCTTTTGTGTTTTATTGTTAAACACATGTGAATACCTGATCAATTTAGAACAACTTGGGAAAATTAGATTAGGATTCAGGGCCCAACTTTCATGACTTCATGACAGGGCTAAAAGTCAAAACTGAAGAAAAATACATGCTTTGTGGAAGACTTAGACACAGCATTATTTTCTGACTAATTACACAGTGCTTCAGTAAAAACCTTGATAAACCCTGCAACTTTTGTCACTTTAAAAGGTTACAGAGTGAGACAAGAACTGGTTAATATCAGCAAACACAGGTCAGATTCAGATGAATGGGAAGACGTACCTAATCCCAAGTTGGTGTGTGTGGCAAATCAGAGACAAATATCCAGACCCACACATTCAGTATGTGGGCTTCATCCCAAGAAGGTTGTGAACAGTGCTTGTATTTAAGTTGAGTAATACTAAACATGTTATTCAATAAATATGTTGCCAAGTCCATATTTGGATTCTTTATTATAATGTTTTACATGTACCAAAAAAAAAAAAAATTAAAACACATGTATTTACATAATACATTATGTTTAGGAAAGTGATCTGGGGTTCAATCTCACTTTGGCAACGGTTCGCCTAGAAAGTAAAAGAAATAAAACATTAGTATGTAGTCATTACTATTTCACAACTACTTGATTACTCCAAAGTGTTTTTATATTTAAAAAAAAAACAAAGAAAAGAAAATGTAATGTCAACTGAATGAACATTATGTGATAGTAAAATACAATGCATGTCTTTTAACTATTAAATTCAAAGTCCAACTCCACACAACCTATTTCCAACATTTTGTCTATGAAAAAGTATTTGATAAAAGATCTACAATGTATATTTATATACCCAAGCCACAGCTGACTTGACAACAAGTGAATGCACAGACATTCCTTTATCAACTACCGGAAAATGGGGCATTTTAAAATAACTACAAAGCACAAACCACAAAACAAATATAAATACATTATAAAACTAAACATCATTCCACCGTTTCATTTTCAGACTTTTTATGCATCAATCTATAATTTGAATTACGTTTACAACAACTAAAATCTATATTTCTAAAGTATTCTGACTTTTAATGGGTTTTTTTGGCAAAAGACATCCTTTCAATATTAGCATTGATCTTAGTGTTAGCATTAGCTTGACGCAAATAACAATGTATATCTGTGAATCTTCAACTAATTCCATTACACTAACACAAATCACATCAATAACATGCTGAACAAATGATTTAACACTCAAGTGTTACCTGTCAAGAAGATGAAGAGCCAGTTGGGAGTCCAAAGTTAGACCGAGTGGGTCCTGCAAAAATAAGCAGAACCAGTATTTATGCGCATTTTAGTTCTTCTTTGGTCTCTTGTGCACTTTGCTTCTTTTCTGTATCTGTTTTTCTCTTTTTCGGTTGTTCTGCCGTGTATGCAGTAACAGCCAGTGGGGGACATGCTTCAATGTTTACAAGACATGCACGAGCATTGCGGCTTTATAGCAGCAACCAATGGGACTCGGGAGCTTTGCGGAGAATGCGATATGCTAAGAACAGGCGAGCCGCTCTGGAAAAGAAAGCTTCTCGCTTCCGGGTTTCGCTTATATAAAAAGCTCTCTAAAAAGGCATAAACAGCACGTAGGAATCTGATCTTTACATATATGACTGCTTTTACAACATACTTTATGGGATAAAACAATTTTTACTCAAATACAAGAAAAATAAGTCAGGTACAGAATCTTTAATGATGGTTATTAGTTGAGGTTAAAGGTCAATCTCCAGGTTCTTTATGTTGGAGATGTTTTTAGTATTTAAAACTATTTTATTTGCTATTTTTTCCACTCAATATTACATTTATTTTCACAGATATTATGATGGAATGTTGGCGTTCCGTCGTCATGACGACGTCGATGATGTCATGAGTCGGAGGTTTTGTGACATCACGAGTGAGTTTTCTTTATAGTTAATAACCCTCCTGAGTTCATTTGGACTTCAGCTTTTGAAGAGACAGGAGCGACAAGAGAAGCACTCGAAGAGAAAAAATTTTAGCCAAACGTCAAAGACAGTAGAGACCTACAGATTCCAGACACAATCCAACATGGAACCTTTCTTCAACGCATATGCAGTGTGCGACCTGCACAACTTGGCCAGCAAATACAACCTGCCTGTCAACTTTCAGGTTAAGAGTGAGGGACCCGCCCACAACTTGATTTTCACCGTCCGAGTCACGGTCGGGGACCTCACTGCAGAGACCACAGGAACCTCCATAAAGGCCACCAAGAACCAGGTCTCGGCCATGATGCTGGGCCAGCTCTACAGGCTGTCCTCACATGGCGTCAGAAAAACCACGAAGAAGAAGGCCACAGCTGACGCTGAAGTCCACATCCGTCCTGACTTCACGGACTCCGAGGAGGAGGAGGCTTCCCCAACACTCCTCATAAAGATAGGCATACAAGTTCCTCAGTACAACCCGTGGGGACAAGACTGTCCACAGACCACCAGAGACCTGACACCTCTGAGTCCAGGTGAGACCACAAACCACCAGAGTCTAGAGGAAGACCACACTCCAGTAAATCCAGAGGTTCACACATCAGAAGAGCAAAAGACGTATGGAGTGTGCGACCTGCACAGCTTGGCCAACAAATACAACCTGCCTGTCAACTTTCAGGTTAAGAGTGAGGGACCCGACCACAACTCGATTTTCACCGTCCGAGTCACGGTCGGGAACTACACTGCAGAGACCACAGGAACCTCCATAAAGGCCACCAAGAACCTGGCCTCGGCCATGATGCTGGACCAGCTCCACAGGCTGTACACACCTCCCGCCAAAAAAACCACGAAGAAGAAGGCCACAGCCGACGCTGAAGCCCACATCCGTCCTGACTTCGGTCTGGGCAAAGATCCCATCACCCGCCTGAATGAGCTGCAGCTGGCCCGAAAACAGCCACCCGCTGTGTACCGTGTGGTGGAGGAGAGGATGATGGGTAACGGCTGGATCCACTCTATTCAAGTCTCCCTGGACCAGCACACCGCCGTCGGGAAGGCCTCCAACAAGAAGGAGGCCAAGAGGAGAGCTTCCACAACACTCCTCATAAAGATGGGCTATCAAGTTCCTCAGGACGACCTGTGGGAACAAGACTGTCCACAGACCACCAGAGACCTGACACCTCTGAGTCCAGGTGAGACCACAAACCACCAGAGTCTAGAGGAAGACCACACTCCAGTAAATCCAGAGGTTAGTTCAGGAGACAATCTTAGCCTCCAGAGCAGACCACAGGACAACCAGAGTCCACTGGAGACCTCAAAAGACACTAAGAGTCCAAAAGACACCTCAGAAGACACTGAGACTCCAAAAGACACCACAGAAGACACTGAGACTCCAAAAGACACCTCAGAAGAGCACCAGACTCCACATGAGACATCAGTAGACACTGAGAGTCCAAAAGACACCTCAGAAGACACAGAGACTCCAAAAGACACCACAGAAGACACTGAGACTCCAAAAGACATCTCAGAAGAGCACCAGAGTCCACATGAGACATCAGAAGACACTGAGAGTCCAAAAGACATCTCAGAAGAGCACCAGAGTCCACAAGAGACATCAGTAGACACTGAGAGTCCAAAAGACACCACAGAAGACACTGAGAGTCCAAAAGACACCACAGAAGATACTGAGAGTCCAAAAGACACCACAGAAGACACTGAGAGTCCAAAAGACCTCTCAGAAGAGCACCAGAGTCCACATGAGACATCAGAAGACACTGAGAGTCCAAAAGACACCTCAGAAGACACTGAGACTCCAAAAGACACCACAGAAGAGCACCAGAGTCCACATGAGACATCAGTAGTCACTGAGAGTCCAAAAGACACCACAGAAGACACTGAGAGTCCAAAAGATACAACAGAAGACACTGAGAGTCCAAAAGACACCACAGAAGACACTGAGACTCCAAAAGACACCACAGAAGACACTGAGACTCCAAAAGACACCACAGAAGACACTGAGACTCCAAAAGACACCTCAGAAGAGCACCAGAGTCCACATGAGACATCAGTAGACACTGAGAGTCAAAAAGACACCTCAGAAGACACAGAGAGTCCAAAAGACACCACAGAAGACACTGAGACTCCAAAAGACATCTCAGAAGAGCACCAGAGTCCACATGAGACATCAGTAGACACTGAGAGTCCAAAAGACACCACAGAAGACATTGAGACTCCAAAAGACACCTCAGAAGAGCACCAGAGTCCACAAGAGACATCAGTAGATACTGAGAGTCCAAAAGACATCTCAGAAGAGCACCAGAGTCCACAAGAGACATCAGTAGACACTGAGAGTCCAAAAGACACCTCAGAAGAGCACCAGAGTCCACATGAGACATCAGAAGACACTGAGAGTCCAAAAGACATCTCAGAAGAGCACCAGAGTCCACATGAGACATCAGTAGACACTGAGAGTCCAAAAGACATCTCAGAAGAGCACCAGAGTCCACATGAGACATCAGAAGACACTGAGACTCCAAAAGACATCTCAGAAGAGCACCAGAGTCCACAAGAGACATCAGTAGACACTGAGACTCCAAAAGACATCTCAGAAGAGCACCAGAGTCCACATGAGACATCAGAAGACACTGAGAGTTCAAAAGACATCTCAGAAGAGCACCAGAGTCCACATGAGACATCAGTAGACACTGAGAGTCCAAAAGACATCTCAGAAGAGCACCAGAGTCCACAAGAGACATCAGTAGACACTGAGAGTCCAAAAGACACCTCAGAAGAGCACCAGAGTCCACATGAGACATCAGAAGACACTGAGAGTCCAAAAGACATCTCAGAAGAGCACCAGAGTCCACATGAGACATCAGAAGACACTGAGAGTCCAAAAGACATCTCAGAAGAGCACCAGAGTCCACAAGAGACATCAGTAGACACTGAGAGTCCAAAAGACACCTCAGAAGAGCACCAGAGTCCACAAGAGACATCAGTAGACACTGAGACTCCAAAAGACACCTCAGAAGAGCACCAGAGTCCACATGAGACATCAGAAGACACTGAGAGTCCAAAAGACATCTCAGAAGAGCACCAGAGTCCACATGAGACATCAGTAGACACTGAGAGTCCAAAAGACATCTCAGAAGACCACCAGAGTCCACATGAGACATCAGAAGACTCCGAGAGTCCAAAAGACATCTCAGAAGAGCACCAGAGTCCACAAGAGACATCAGTAGACACTGAGAGTCCAAAAGACACCTTAGAAGAGCACCAGAGTCCACAAGAGACATCAGTAGACACTGAGAGTCCAAAAGACACCTCAGAAGAGCACCAGAGTCCAAAAGACACCACAGAAGACACTGAGACTCCAAAAGACACCTCAGAAGAGCACCAGAGTCCACATGAGACATCAGTAGACACTGAGACTCCAAAAGACACCTCAGAAGACACTGAGACTCCAAAAGACACCTCAGAAGACACTGAGACTCCAAAAGACACCTCAGAAGAGCACCAGAGTCCATATGAGACATCAGAAGGCACTGAGACTCCAAAAGACACCTCAGAAGACACTGAGACTCCAAAAGACACCTCAGAAGACACTGAGACTCCAAAAGACATCTCAGAAGAGCAGCACAGTCCACATGAGACATTAGAAGAGCCCCAGGGTCCACATGAGACATCAGCAGAGGAAGGTCTACCTGTGAGTCCACAGGAGACTGTAAATCCTGCTGAGACCACCTGTCCACCACAGACCATTGATGGACCCTCAGTGGAGCGTCTTGTCATCAGGGTCCTCGTCAGCAAAATGCTCCAAAAGGTGCCGATGCAGGAAGGGTCCTGGGACCACTACAGGTCCATCGTGAAGGGACTGGAGAAGGCCATCCAAGGACAGTTTCAAGTCCCTGAAGGAGAGGCTCTCAAACTCAAAAACATCAGGAAACTGGGCAAAGTCACTGTCAAAGATCTCATTCAGGAGTTTGGAACTGCTTCCAAACTTCTGGATGAAGCTCTGGGACAAGATCCTTCTGAGTTTGAGGAGGCTGCAGTAAAACACCTGAAGATCCGTCTAAACGCCTACCTGAACCGTCCAAAGACCGGACTGGCTCGACTCTTCACATCGTGGGACAAGCCCATAAAGCTGTCCTACTAGAGCAGCACCACCAAAGACCACCAGACTCCACCATCAGTCTACATTCATTTTGAAGGAAATACTTTGTTTTCTTGAAGATGAATGAAAATAGTACACAATAAAAAATAACAAAAAATAAATACAAAAAAACTTATCTTGGTGCATTGTTGTATTGTTCATGCTTAACTTTTAATACTTGTTATACCACTGTCATTAATTTAACTATAGACCAGAATCACAACAACAATTGTCTCAAAGGGCTTCACAAAACAAACAGTAAATATGCAAACAGGTTGAGCAGGACAACATCGCCAGCCACAGAAAAAGAGAAACCTCAGAGAGAACCACAGGAGGAGGATCCACTCGATATTCCTAATTTTGGCCAATGTTGCACAGATTAAAAAAAGTCAGTTTTAAGCTTGCTTATTGTGTGTTTTAAACAATAAATCCTTGTCAAATATTACTCCAAGATTCCTGACAGTTGAACCTGAAGCTACACTAACACCATCTAAGTTTGGTTTGATGGTGTGTCTCTCTGTTTATCTAGACTAAATTAAATAGATGTTTTTGGAAATGATTGTGTTAAAATGTTTAAAAACTATAGACTGGAAAAACAGAAAAATGTGGATTATTGTTGAGTCATTGTTCTGAAATACTACAAGAAACCATTTTGGATCACGACCTTTATTTTTTGGTAAATTGTGAGTTGGAGGCCTCAGTTTAAACTTGAGCTACTCCAACAAAATGCAAAAAATACTGGAAGTCTAGTAATAACTGTAAAAATGAGGTTAAATAGTCAAAAGTTTTTCTTGTCTTTAGAAAGATGGATAGATAGATGGCTGTATTAATCCCCAGACACTCACAAACACACACAAAACACATTAAGATCATGGGAGAGTAAAAAAAAATAAGTAAAAATCTTGCAAAGGTTATGCTCTTTCAAAAAAGGAAAAAAAAAGCACAACTTTGGGGGAAAAAAGCCATAATTGTTTCAATACTGTCTTGCTTCAGCTCATCTCACTAACCAGATCTGAATAATAATACAAGCTTTACATGTAGTACATGCATATTAACAGACTTATTTATACATTTTAATATATATTTTTAAGATATATATGTATTTTTTTACTGTTGTCTTTTTTTGTTGGTTTTTTAATATATAACTCCATGATGGAGCTGTGGACACTACACTCACATTTGCACATACATAAAACATACATGTAATAATCAAAAATAAGGTGTCACACGAAAGAAAAGAAGAAAGAGAATAATAAAAATAATAATAATACAGTGAGGTATGTTAAAAAAAGAAAACAAAAATAGTACTAGATAAATTGATTGAATATAATTTTTTGGTTGAATAAAGATTATGTCAAAAGTGTCATGTGAGTTTAAACAGCTCAAAAACAACATGGGAGCATTTGATTGAGACAAATGGGTTGTTTTATGTCCTGTTTGGTCAGGACAAAATAACACCAAGAAATAATGTGCTGAGCCATTTTCATATCTTTAATATTTTAGCAGTGGATGTGGTGCTGGAAGGAAGTGCTAAAAACACAAGAAAAAAAAAAATCAAAAGCATCATAATCTGGTGCTTATTTTATAGATGTTTCTGCTTCAGTAAGCAACCACATCAGAGAAGGAAATGTATTTTTTTCGGAATAAGATGATGTTTATTCTGAGGAACTATTATTTATAATTATTGCACATTGCAGGAATGGATTTAAACAGACTGAGGAGACATTTGTTTTGTGGTCAATCGGGGAGTCAGTTTGTTGCCACAGAAAACAATGCATTTGTTCAAATCTTCCTGTTTTTAAAACAACTATGAAAGTATTTTAGATCAAGGCCACATGTTTAAACAGATTTGTGTTGACTTAAATTGACTTTTGGCATCTTAAAGACAATGGTCTGGTTCAAATCTAATCGATTCTCTGGTGTAGATGTCTTCTAAGGAGCATTTTTTACAAGGGCTGGATAATGCTGCATTCATGTGGGGCCAGAAAATCCACAAGAACCTTTTGTGTTTTATTGTTAAACACATGTGAATACCTGATCAATTTAGAACAACTTGGGAAAATTAGATTAGGATTCAGGGCCCAACTTTCATGACTTCATGACAGGGCTAAAAGTCAAAACTGAAGAAAAATACATGCTTTGTGGAAGACTTAGACACAGCATTATTTTCTGACTAATTACACAGTGCTTCAGTAAAAACCTTGATAAACCCTGCAACTTTTGTCACTTTAAAAGGTTACAGAGTGAGACAAGAACTGGTTAATATCAGCAAACACAGGTCAGATTCAGATGAATGGGAAGACGTACCTAATCCCAAGTTGGTGTGTGTGGCAAATCAGAGACAAATATCCAGACCCACACATTCAGTATGTGGGCTTCATCCCAAGAAGGTTGTGAACAGTGCTTGTATTTAAGTTGAGTAATACTAAACATGTTATTCAATAAATATGTTACCAAGTCCATATTTGGATTCTTTATTATAATGTTTTACATGTACCAAAAAATAAAAAATTAAAACACATGTATTTACATAATACATTATGTTTAGGAAAGTGATCTGGGGTTCAATCTCACTTTGGCAACGGTTCGCCTAGAAAGTAAAAGAAATAAAACATTAGTATGTAGTCATTACTATTTCACAACTACTTGATTACTCCAAAGTGTTTTTATATTTAAAAAAAAAAAACAAAGAAAAGAAAATGTAATGTCAACTGAATGAACATTATGTGATAGTAAAATACAATGCATGTCTTTTAACTATTAAATTCAAAGTCCAACTCCACACAACCTATTTCCAACATTTTGTCTATGAAAAAGTATTTGATAAAAGATCTACAATGTATATTTATATACCCAAGCCACAGCTGACTTGACAACAAGTGAATGCACAGACATTCCTTTATCAACTACCGGAAAATGGGGCATTTTAAAATAACTACAAAGCACAAACCACAAAACAAATATAAATACATTATAAAACTAAACATCATTCCACCGTTTCATTTTCAGACTTTTTTATGCATCAATCTATAATTTGAATTACGTTTACAACAACTAAAATCTATATTTCTAAAGTATTCTGACTTTTAATGGGTTTTTTTGGCAAAAGACATCCTTTCAATATTAGCATTGATCTTAGTGTTAGCATTAGCTTGACGCAAATAACAATGTATATCTGTGAATCTTCAACTAATTCCATTACACTAACACAAATCACATCAATAACATGCTGAACAAATGATTTAACACTCAAGTGTTACCTGTCAAGAAGATGAAGAGCCAGTTGGGAGTCCAAAGTTAGACCGAGTGGGTCCTGCAAAAATAAGCAGAACCAGTATTTATGCGCATTTTAGTTCTTCTTTGGTCTCTTGTGCACTTTGCTTCTTTCTTTTCTGTATCTGTTTTTCTCTTTTTCGGTTGTTCTGCCGTGTATGCAGTAACAGCCAATGGGGGACATGCTTCAATGTTCACAAGACATGCACGAGCATTGCGGCTTTATAGCAGCAACCAATGGGACTCGGGAGCTTTGCGGAGAATGCGATATGCTAAGAACAGGCGAGCCGCTCTGGAAAAGAAAGCTTCTCGCTTCCGGGTTTCGCTTATATAAAAAGCTCTCTAAAAAGGCATAAACAGCACGTAGGAATCTGATCTTTACATATATGACTGCTTTTACAACATACTTTATGGGATAAAACAATTTTTACTCAAATACAAGAAAAATAAGTCAGGTACAGAATCTTTAATGATGGTTATTAGTTGAGGTTAAAGGTCAATCTCCAGGTTCTTTATGTTGGAGATGTTTTTAGTATTTAAAACTATTTTATTTGCTATTTTTTCCACTCAATATTACATTTATTTTCACAGATATTATGATGGAATGTTGGCGTTCCGTCGTCATGACGACGTCGATGATGTCATGAGTCGGAGGTTTTGTGACATCACGAGTGAGTTTTCTTTATAGTTAATAACCCTCCTGAGTTCATTTGGACTTCAGCTTTTGAAGAGACAGGAGCGACAAGAGAAGCACTCGAAGAGAAAAAATTTTAGCCAAACGTCAAAGACAGTAGAGACCTACAGATTCCAGACACAATCCAACATGGAACCTTTCTTCAACGCATATGCAGTGTGCGACCTGCACAACTTGGCCAGCAAATACAACCTGCCTGTCAACTTTCAGGTTAAGAGTGAGGGACCCGCCCACAACTTGATTTTCACCGTCCGAGTCACGGTCGGGGACCTCACTGCAGAGACCACAGGAACCTCCATAAAGGCCACCAAGAACCAGGTCTCGGCCATGATGCTGGGCCAGCTCTACAGGCTGTCCTCACATGGCGTCAGAAAAACCACGAAGAAGAAGGCCACAGCTGACGCTGAAGTCCACATCCGTCCTGACTTCACGGACTCCGAGGAGGAGGAGGCTTCCCCAACACTCCTCATAAAGATAGGCATACAAGTTCCTCAGTACAACCCGTGGGGACAAGACTGTCCACAGACCACCAGAGACCTGACACCTCTGAGTCCAGGTGAGACCACAAACCACCAGAGTCTAGAGGAAGACCACACTCCAGTAAATCCAGAGGTTCACACATCAGAAGAGCAAAAGACGTATGGAGTGTGCGACCTGCACAGCTTGGCCAACAAATACAACCTGCCTGTCAACTTTCAGGTTAAGAGTGAGGGACCCGACCACAACTCGATTTTCACCGTCCGAGTCACGGTCGGGAACTACACTGCAGAGACCACAGGAACCTCCATAAAGGCCACCAAGAACCTGGCCTCGGCCATGATGCTGGACCAGCTCCACAGGCTGTACACACCTCCCGCCAAAAAAACCACGAAGAAGAAGGCCACAGCCGACGCTGAAGCCCACATCCGTCCTGACTTCGGTCTGGGCAAAGATCCCATCACCCGCCTGAATGAGCTGCAGCTGGCCCGAAAACAGCCACCCGCTGTGTACCGTGTGGTGGAGGAGAGGATGATGGGTAACGGCTGGATCCACTCTATTCAAGTCTCCCTGGACCAGCACACCGCCGTCGGGAAGGCCTCCAACAAGAAGGAGGCCAAGAGGAGAGCTTCCACAACACTCCTCATAAAGATGGGCTATCAAGTTCCTCAGGACGACCTGTGGGAACAAGACTGTCCACAGACCACCAGAGACCTGACACCTCTGAGTCCAGGTGAGACCACAAACCACCAGAGTCTAGAGGAAGACCACACTCCAGTAAATCCAGAGGTTAGTTCAGGAGACAATCTTAGCCTCCAGAGCAGACCACAGGACAACCAGAGTCCACTGGAGACCTCAGAAGACACTAAGAGTCCAAAAGAAACCTCAGAAGACACTGAGACTCCAAAAGACACCTCAGAAGAGCACCAGACTCCACATGAGACATCAGTAGACACTGAGAGTCCAAAAGACACCTCAGAAGACACAGAGACTCCAAAAGACACCACAGAAGACACTGAGACTCCAAAAGACATCTCAGAAGAGCACCAGAGTCCACATGAGACATCAGAAGACACTGAGAGTCCAAAAGACATCTCAGAAGAGCACCAGAGTCCACAAGAGACATCAGTAGACACTGAGAGTCCAAAAGACACCACAGAAGACACTGAGAGTCCAAAAGACACCACAGAAGATACTGAGAGTCCAAAAGACACCACAGAAGACACTGAGACTCCAAAAGACATCTCAGAAGAGCACCAGAGTCCACATGAGACATCAGTAGATACTGAGAGTCCAAAAGACACCACAGAAGACACTGAGAGTCTAAAAGACCTCTCAGAAGAGCACCAGAGTCCACATGAGACATCAGAAGACACTGAGAGTCCAAAAGACACCTCAGAAGACACTGAGACTCCAAAAGACACCACAGAAGAGCACCAGAGTCCACATGAGACATCAGTAGTCACTGAGAGTCCAAAAGACACCACAGAAGACACTGAGAGTCCAAAAGATACAACAGAAGACACTGAGAGTCCAAAAGACACCACAGAAGACACTGAGACTCCAAAAGACACCACAGAAGACACTGAGACTCCAAAAGACACCACAGAAGACACTGAGACTCCAAAAGACACCTCAGAAGAGCACCAGAGTCCACATGAGACATCAGTAGACACTGAGAGTCCAAAAGACACCTCAGAAGACACAGAGAGTCCAAAAGACACCATAGAAGACACTGAGACTCCAAAAGACATCTCAGAAGAGCACCAGAGTCCACATGAGACATCAGTAGACACTGAGAGTCCAAAAGACACCACAGAAGACACTGAGACTCCAAAAGACATCTCAGAAGAGCACCAGAGTCCACAAGAGACATCAGTAGACACTGAGAGTCCAAAAGACACCTCAGAAGAGCACCAGAGTCCACATGAGACATCAGAAGACACTGAGAGTCCAAAAGACATCTCAGAAGAGCACCAGAGTCCACATGAGACATCAGTAGACACTGAGAGTCCAAAAGACATCTCAGAAGACCACCAGAGTCCACATGAGACATCAGAAGACTCCGAGAGTCCAAAAGACATCTCAGAAGAGCATCAGAGTCCACAAGAGACATCAGTAGACACTGAGACTCCAAAAGACACCTCAGAAGAGCACCAGAGTCCAAAAGACATCTCAGAAGAGCACCAGAGTCCACAAGAGACATCAGTAGACACTGAGAGTCCAAAAGACATCTCAGAAGAGCACCAGAGTCCACAAGAGACATCAGTAGACACTGAGAGTCCAAAAGACACCTCAGAAGAGCACCAGAGTCCACATGAGACATCACTAGACACTGAGAGTCCAAAAGACATCTCAGAAGAGCACCAGAGTCCACATGAGACATCAGAAGACTCCGAGAGTCCAAAAGACATCTCAGAAGAGCACCAGAGTCCACAAGAGACATCAGTAGACACTGAGACTCCAAAAGACACCTCAGAAGAGCACCAGAGTCCACAAGAGACATCAGTAGACACTGAGACTCCAAAAGACACCTCAGAAGAGCACCAGAGTCCACATGAGACATCAGAAGACACTGAGAGTCCAAAAGACATCTCAGAAGAGCACCAGAGTCCACATGAGACATCAGTAGACACTGAGAGTCCAAAAGACACCACAGAAGACATTGAGACTCCAAAAGACACCTCAGAAGAGCACCAGAGTCCACAAGAGACATCAGTAGATACTGAGAGTCCAAAAGACATCTCAGAAGAGCACCAGAGTCCACAAGAGACATCAGTAGACACTGAGAGTCCAAAAGACACCTCAGAAGAGCACCAGAGTCCACATGAGACATCAGAAGACACTGAGAGTCCAAAAGACATCTCAGAAGAGCACCAGAGTCCACATGAGACATCAGAAGACTCCGAGAGTCCAAAAGACATCTCAGAAGAGCATCAGAGTCCACAAGAGACATCAGTAGACACTGAGACTCCAAAAGACACCTCAGAAGAGCACCAGAGTCCACATGAGACATCAGAAGACACTGAGAGTTCAAAAGACATCTCAGAAGAGCACCAGAGTCCACATGAGACATCAGTAGACACTGAGAGTCCAAAAGACATCTCAGAAGAGCACCAGAGTCCACAAGAGACATCAGTAGACACTGAGAGTCCAAAAGACACCTCAGAAGAGCACCAGAGTCCACATGAGACATCACTAGACACTAAGAGTCCAAAAGACATCTCAGAAGAGCACCAGAGTCCACATGAGACATCAGAAGACTCCGAGAGTCCAAAAGACATCTCAGAAGAGCACCAGAGTCCACAAGAGACATCAGTAGACACTGAGAGTCCAAAAGACACCTCAGAAGAGCACCAGAGTCCACATGAGACATCAGTAGACACTGAGACTCCAAAAGACACCTCAGAAGAGCACCAGAGTCCACAAGAGACATCAGTAGACACTGAGACTCCAAAAGACACCTCAGAAGAGCACCAGAGTCCACATGAGACATCAGAAGACACTGAGAGTCCAAAAGACATCTCAGAAGACCACCAGAGTCCACATGAGACATCAGTAGACACTGAGAGTCCAAAAGACATCTCAGAAGACCACCAGAGTCCACATGAGACATCAGAAGACTCCGAGAGTCCAAAAGACATCTCAGAAGAGCACCAGAGTCCACAAGAGACATCAGTAGACACTGAGAGTCCAAAAGACACCTTAGAAGAGCACCAGAGTCCACAAGAGACATCAGTAGACACTGAGAGTCCAAAAGACACCTCAGAAGAGCACCAGAGTCCAAAAGACACCACAGAAGACACTGAGACTCCAAAAGACACCTCAGAAGAGCACCAGAGTCCACATGAGACATCAGTAGACACTGAGACTCCAAAAGACACCTCAGAAGACACTGAGACTCCAAAAGACACCTCAGAAGACACTGAGACTCCAAAAGACACCTCAGAAGAGCACCAGAGTCCATATGAGACATCAGAAGGCACTGAGACTCCAAAAGACACCTCAGAAGACACTGAGACTCCAAAAGACACCTCAGAAGACACTGAGACTCCAAAAGACATCTCAAAAGAGCAGCACAGTCCACATGAGACATTAGAAGAGCCCCAGGGTCCACATGAGACATCAGCAGAGGAAGGTCTACCTGTGAGTCCACAGGAGACTGTAAATCCTGCTGAGACCACCTGTCCACCACAGACCATTGATGGACCCTCAGTGGAGCGTCTTGTCATCAGGGTCCTCGTCAGCAAAATGCTCCAAAAGGTGCCGATGCAGGAAGGGTCCTGGGACCACTACAGGTCCATCGTGAAGGGACTGGAGAAGGCCATCCAAGGACAGTTTCAAGTCCCTGAAGGAGAGGCTCTCAAACTCAAAAACATCAGGAAACTGGGCAAAGTCACTGTCAAAGATCTCATTCAGGAGTTTGGAACTGCTTCCAAACTTCTGGATGAAGCTCTGGGACAAGATCCTTCTGAGTTTGAGGAGGCTGCAGTAAAACACCTGAAGATCCGTCTAAACGCCTACCTGAACCGTCCAAAGACCGGACTGGCTCGACTCTTCACATCGTGGGACAAGCCCATAAAGCTGTCCTACTAGAGCAGCACCACCAAAGACCACCAGACTCCACCATCAGTCTACATTCATTTTGAAGGAAACACTTTGTTTTCTTGAAGATGAATGAAAATAGTACACAATAAAAAATAACAAAAAATAAATACAAAAAAACTTATCTTGGTGCATTGTTGTATTGTTTATTGTTTAACTTTTAATACTTGTTATACCACTGTCATTAATTTAACTATAGACCAGAATCACAACAACAATTGTCTCAAAGGGCTTCACAAAACAAACAGTAAATATGCAAACAGGTTGAGCAGGACAACATCGCCAGCCACAGAAAAAGAGAAACCTCAGAGAGAACCACAGGAGGAGGATCCACTCGATATTCCTAATTTTGGCCAATGTTGCACAGATTAAAAAAAGTCAGTTTTAAGCTTGCTTATTGTGTGTTTTAAACAATAAATCCTTGTCAAATATTACTCCAAGATTCCTGACAGTTGAACCTGAAGCTACACTAACACCATCTAAGTTTGGTTTGATGGTGTGTCTCTCTGTTTATCTAGACTAAATTAAATAGATGTTTTTGGAAATGATTGTGTTAAAATGTTTAAAAACTATAGACTGGAAAAACAGAAAAATGTGGATTATTGTTGAGTCATTGTTCTGAAATACTACAAGAAACCATTTTGGATCACGACCTTTATTTTTTGGTAAATTGTGAGTTGGAGGCCTCAGTTTAAACTTGAGCTACTCCAACAAAATGCAAAAAATACTGGAAGTCTAGTAATAACTGTAAAAATGAGGTTAAATAGTCAAAAGTTTTTCTTGTCTTTAGAAAGATGGATAGATAGATGGCTGTATTAATCCCCAGACACTCACAAACACACACAAAACACATTAAGATCATGGGAGAGTAAAAAAAAATAAGTAAAAATCTTGCAAAGGTTATGCTCTTTCAAAAAAGGGAAAAAAAAGCACAACTTTGGGGGGAAAAAGCCATAATTGTTTCAATACTGTCTTGCTTCAGCTCATCTCACTAACCAGATCTGAATAATAATACAAGCTTTACATGTAGTACATGCATATTAACAGACTTATTTATACATTTTAATATATATTTTTAAGATATATATGTATTTTTTTACTGTTGTCTTTTTTTGTTGGTTTTTTAATATATAACTCCATGATGGAGGTGTGGACACTACACTCACATTTGCACATACATAAAACATACATGTAATAATCAAAAATAAGGTGTCACACGAAAGAAAAGAAGAAAGAGAATAATAAAAATAATAATAATACAGTGAGGTATGTTAAAAAAAGAAAACAAAAATAGTACTAGATAAATAACCTGTAATCTAACTCTAATGTTTTTACAAAATGGAATGTTTACAAATTTCCTTTCAATTTATTGAAAAAAACTAAATGGGTATGACTCAACAGGACAACATTCAACAAATTTTACAAAATTTGAGAATTCGAACATATTCCATTCCCATAAGATTTTAAAGCCTGGTACTCAGTCTCACGTCTGTGTGCTCAGCTGACCATGGGAGCTTAGTTTTCAGCCTTCAGTCTGAAATCCTTCCCCACATGATTCCCCGAGTGTCTCGACCTATCTCGGGTCACATATGAAGTCTTGCCAGTCAGTTAAAGTCTTAAGTGTAGCTTTGGCATTTCTTCCAATACTTTCCACTGAGTAAAATGATTTAACCACAGGACACTATCGGCTTTCCCTTCAGGCACAAACACAGTAAAGACTGAATTACTCCAGCAGTTACTGACATATACGATATCACAGCACATAGCCATGTCCACGCTCAGGACGTACCTCCCTGGTCTTTTCGACTATTGGACAGAGCCGGGAAATAAAGATTTTCTCCTGTTGACTCACATGGGTCAATACGGGCTTTTAATCAAAGACTTTTTCTCCAACACATTCTCCAGAAGCAAACATGTCGACTGGGTTTTTGGAGAAGACAAACTTTGGATGCAGATGGAAGTGATAGACATCTGATAGACACCGATGTACAGTCAATTCTAGGTGTATCAGATGCAATATCGTTCTGTGAGGCTGCATTAATGACCCATCCGTGCCGCATGCCCCTTTATTTCTGCGTGTGGCTGCATGCATTTACATCACTGTGCACACAAAGCACACATGAGAATGAATGTCGGCTTATGGACGTGTCACATTGTCACAGGAGACCCACAAAGCCTCCACAGACACATACAATCACACAGTACAAGGTGACACAGGTTAATACAGGGAGGGACTGAGAGCTGTCAGATACTGTGGAGGGAAAGGCAATTGTTATCTCTGCTGGAACACTATCTGATGAAAATACATATAACATGTATAGATTCTGTGGCCCTTGCCCCAACAACGCATCAATAGTTCTGTTTGTGAATAGAATAAAGCAATTTACAAGCGGACATTGAAGATGCAGAGTGCAGTTTTAGGAGGTATCTAGTGGTAAAATCTGTTTTAAATCAATTGCAGTTCCTCATATCACATTCCTCCTTTCCACAGACTGTGAGCACCTCTATTATTCTGTTTTCTGTGAACAAACCCAGAGGAAATGTCAGATGAGTTCAATTTAAAAAGTCCTCATTAAGGTAAGTTTCCATGTTCAAAACAAAACTGAAGCTTTAAATGTCTATTTTTCTCAAGTCAGACAATTACCAAGATGTTAATTTTGGGTAATTGTATTCTTTTGAAAACAGTATTTTAGACTCATGGGTTTGATTTATTGTATGATATGCTATACTATTAAATTTGAAAGCTTTAAAGTTATTTTAATGTCCACAGACAATGGAACCTTTCCAACCTAGAACATTTTGTATAAACTCATCTCAATTAACTGAAGCGATCTACTATATTATATCTGGTGTATAATTGTGCCCACTCTTCCTCAGAGAGAATGAGAAGTGCTGCGACACTGATTAACTCAATTCAGAGAAAGGAGTTCGCTCGTCTTCACTTAACTCTTGACAGAACTGCACTCAGTGAACTTTATCAGAAAATTAAAAGGAGTAGTACGTCTCAGACAAAAAGACTGGCTCACATGTAGAAACGTAAGACAGAAGTTGTACCCTTGGACTTGAGAGGAGCCGGGGTGCAGGTGGGATGTGAGGAATGGGAAAAAACAACACCACAGTCCTTAAATAGAGCACTCAGCTGAGCAGCTGATGTGAGCAAGACAAACACAACAAAACAAGGCTGAGAGAGAGCTCCAGGACCAGAAAGAAACACTGGACACCAAAATTAGGGATGATTTTTATTTTATTTTATTTTATTTTTAATTAAACAAGATAATTTAACTGAACCAAGATGCTCCAGGTCAATCACATATGAACTAAATCCTACTTTTTCAGTTTTTAAGAGTCATTTTGCCATTACCCAAAGCAGTAATTACCTTATTTACCTCAGATACATTAAAAAAATCTAACAATCTGAGCTAATAAACATCCATATGCCCACTGTTGAGTCAAATACAGCTCTGTATCTGCGCTTAGTTTAACATCTTCTCTCCTTAACGCCTTTTAAAACACAGCTCATACAGTCTTTTTGCCGAGTTCTCTTCTGATTCTAAAAGTGGACAGGATACCAGAAAATGTGTGGGATCCGTTTGATGCGGTGGGACTTGGACACTCATCTAATTGTCTAAACACACTATTATGGCGTTATTTTGAATGTACTCTTTTAACCTGCGAATGATCAAAAACATCTCTTCCATTAACACGGGCCTGCAAGTCTCAAATGCACTAAAAGTTATTGAGCTGCAATTGAAACAGAGAGACATTTTCCCAGATTAGCATAGAAATTGGCACAAAAATCAGGCCGGGTCACTCGACATAAGGGGAAGAAAACTTTTTTATATTAAATGTGGTTCCCAGGAGCAAAGTGTGAAAGGAACAGTAGGGCCTGAAGTGATCTCCGTTTTTCATCAGCGCACCATTCAGGCTGACCATAGAAAGCTCCCAGTGGCAGTCTGTGAGCTGTGCCAGGACCCGGCCTTTCCCCCAAACGCCACACAGAGCACAGACACAGTCATGTTTCCGTATGAAGCGGCACCTTAATCAGCCCACGGATGCCGGCTGGAGCTTGTGACTGCAGTTTCATGCCAAGAACGGAGGAAGTGATCACTTATCTACGAGCGCCGCTGCCATGTGACACGTCAGGTCAGGTTTATTTACAGCAAGTAACGGAGCTTAAAATCTGCGGTTTGTTCCGATGTGAAAAGCGTTGAACAAAACATCTATCTTCACGCCTCAAATCGGATTAGAACACTAAATCGCACCTAATGAACCATGAGGGAACATAGAATTAGCGCCACGGCCAAACAGTGAATTATACACTCCAGAAATGGGAATAATGTACTATACACTGTAAATGCAATCGATATCTTACACATTAAACACTGACAAAAATGCTGTTCATTTCCTTTATTTGTTTTACTTTTTTTCTTTTTTTTTTTGAGTGAATTTAACTTTTTGATGGCCTTGGTCTTATCGTAGATTGAAATTTATTTTTGTCTCATTCTTGGCATTTAAATAAAGACGGACCCAGACAATAATTTTCATAATAATTTGATGTTGAGTTGTTTAAAGCTCAAAAATATGCATTAAACTACATTTTAAATTTGTGAAATGCCAAAATGTAATTCAGTGTCCTCCTAAAACCTGAGATCTGTTTACCACAGAACAAAATTGCAAAGTGGATCAGTAAATTCAAAGGCCTCGAACCAAAATTTTGGCAAATGTCATCTGTAAAAAGTGACCTATTGTTACAATTAAATCATGGAAAGCGACAGAATCTGGTAAGTTTATATAACTACAATTGGTTTGGTGAACTGTATTGATAGTAGCTGCTTTTCAGTCAGTCATTTTAAACAACTTTTCAGATTCTTGCCCTTTTGACTTGTTTTTGGGTGAAAATGTAGACATGTTGGCCATGTTAGTCCACAACATAAAACATACAAGAAGAAGACTGACCTAAAAACACAGTGACAGTGAACACAAACATGCACACTCTCACAGGACCATGAGGAAACAGACTGAAATATTCAACTATTACAACATTATTTATCAGGTGCATGCATTTTCTTGTGTTGCGTGAGTTGTTTGGATAAACTCTTTATCACTAAGATTAAATGAGTCCTCCATGAAGCAGCATACATCTGCAGTCCCACTGTACTATGAACTGAATAACACCAGGTCTGGCTGATAAAATTCCTGCAAGACACAGTGAAATGCAAGAGTTCACACTAAATATGGAGAACGCCATGTGATACTAGGATTTAGGTCAATGGAGTTCAGAGCAGATTTACAGTTACTTTTAAACAGAGGTGGAGCAAACCAGTCTCACAAGAGTTTGTCACAGCAACAAGATAAGAACCTACAACTAAGTTTTACAAGCTGTAAACCCAGTCAAAAGATTATAAAAGTAGAGCTTTCCAGACAAGAGGAATCTATGGGAAATACTACAAAAACTATGGGATCAAACCAAAAAAATAAATAAATAAAAAATTGTAAAATTAAGAATGTAAATGAAAACTATTACTGTTGGTAAATAACATGAGCTGTGTTGGTTTTTGGAAGTTTGGGCTGCACCAGAAGTTTCAATTTCTGCATAAACATGATTTTGGCATTTGGCAACTGACCGAAGATGTGTGAGCTGTTAGTGAGTGGGTAGAAGCTACATGTCACCAGATTCTACTTAGCACTATGTTATGCTGAACACGGACAAAACACCAAATAAGATTTGGAGGAGTCATGGCAGGACACAACATGCTTCAAAGACTATTTAACTGAGATCTGCCTGAGGAGATTGGCTAAAGCCACTAAAACCACTACTAAAGTTAAATGCATGAGTTAGTATAGTATATAGTATATAGTATGGTAACAAACTTATGCAACCTCAGGGCTCTGCAAAAAGAGGTGAAGGATGTAGCTTCTTACATTGCTGCTGATTTGCTAATGCTACACAACACAACACTTGAGCAGAACTGAAGTCCATCAGGAGAATATTGACTCTTTTCAACATGAGATGACAAGTTTTTTGTCCGCTTTTAAAATGGAGCTCAGATTCATGAAAAAAAAAAAAAAAAAAATCCATTGCTTTTGTTGCTGCAGAGTTGTTTTGATGATGTTACTGGATGGACTGCCGTTATGAAAACTATAAATGGCAAATGACACTTGGACACCGAAAACCACAGTTCTATGACTGTAAATGTTGTATTATCCGGTTACGTAACTTGTCTTCCCATCACTGTGGTCACCAAAGCACAATACTTTTATCTCTATGTGCACTCAATAGTTTGGAAAAGCCCATACACACCAGCATACCCACAGCACGTAACCACATTCCTGCACAATGACCACAGACTGTCTCTTCCCATGCAGCGAACAACACTGGTGATGGGCACAGAAATGAACGTCTAGGGCCATTCCCACTGCTTTATTTTCGTTTTGTGAATTCACTGACCACTTGTGAAGTCGTCACAGCTGGGAAAGATTTTCCAATTACCGCTGGACTACACTTCCATGTCGAAACAAACTTTTACTTCATCTATTATGCGGTGGGTACATTGGAAACATATTTTGTGTCATGTAATTACACAGATCGGTGTATTTGTACCAGAAGACAGTATTGGCATTCGCGTTGTGCTTAAAATGAACACCCACAAGCTTTTAGGGATAAAAGGGCACCAGCTGTTGGCAACAGATGATAATTGGTGGTGGTAGTGAGGGCTGGGAAAACACATGCATAACAGCAGATACTATTGTACAAGTAAAAAATGGACCCAACGTATAATCAAAGCAAAACAATCAGGCTATTATTTTCTGCTCAGCTGGAGGTTAATATACTGCGCCGGGCTGCGATGGGATAATAGCGCCTGTACCTACTGGCACATGTGTCTGGACCCATGCCATCCCGCAGCAGACCTATGTAATAAGCACTGTGTCAAGTTGGGTGCACTCGAACCTCCTACACTGAAATCCCCAGAGCGCTCGAAGGCAAAACCAAACTTTTAACAATTCGATGAGTCTGTATCCGCCGAGCTTAATTGCCTCATCATACTGTCCCCCTGGATTGGAGCGGTAATGTGTCATCTTTATGCATGACAATGAACAACACCAACATGATTTATCTGCTTACACTTTATCACAGAGCGTACTGTACACACCAGTGCTGGGCCTTTTCTGAATTCATTGGTTCCCATCGTGCTTTGGAGGAGCACTTGAGCACACTTGACACATCTGATATTTGACTGCTGATTCAGTTGTGTCTTTTGTAAGGATGAATATTTGACTGATGAATAAACAGCGCAAGCTCCAAGTGTTCTTTCACAAAAAAAATCATACAGGTAATGAAAAAAAGTCAAAATTCAGTCAAAATATAGAATACTTTCAAAAAAAAGTTAAATGAGAGCAAACCACAAAAGGTTCTGCCTAAAGAAGCTGGCCATTCATGTTATTTTTTCAAGGAAAATACTAGAAGGTTTAATGGAAGGAAGACGTGGTAAAAAAAAGATGCACAAGTAACAGGGACAACCACAGCCTTGAGAGGATTGTGAAGCAAAACACATTCATGAAGTGGAAGAACTTCACAAGGACAGCATCAAGCACAAAGACACATCAAGAAATCTGGCGTAATCTTCGTGTCAAGCCTTTCCTGAACCACAGACAACCTCAGAAGTGTCTTCTCTGGACTAAAGGGAAAAACAACTGGACTATTGCTCTGTAGTTTTTGCATTACATTTGGAAATCAAGGAGCCAGCGTCTGGAGGAAGAGTGGCACAGACTCCAAGTCAGTGATGGGAAGAGGTGTTGGTCCACTGCGTTTTCTAAAGTGTCCAGTGTTTTTTTCTGAAGTTCAAAAGTCAATGCAGCAGTTTACCAGGAAATGTTAGAGCGCTCCATGCACTGCCAAAAGTGACCATGATAATACAGTGCTTGATTGGACCATACAGAACCTATAGGGCACTGTCAAAAGAAAGATGAAACACCAGACCAACTAACACGGATGAGCTGAAGGCTGATCATCTCCAGGCCACACAACTTTGATGCAGTAGTTCTCGCTAAAGGAGCCACAATGAAGTATAAAGTGCGTATACAAACTTTTCTACTGAATTTTGGGTTTTCATTAACTGTAAGTCATCTCAATTAAAATAAACAATCCTGGAAATATTTCACCCTGTGTGCACTGAATCTATGTGAGTTTCACTTGTTGATTTGAAGAACTGAAGTCAACTTTTCCACTCTTTTCTAATTTACTGACGCACCTGTACAGCGGAGGGGTATTCTGAGTGTGTGCATGTTTTTGTTAATTATAGAGTTAAGGAAATTAGCTACAAATTTCTGTAGACAAAGTGTACACATAATTAAAAAGACTGATCTTGAGTTTTATCAGATAAAAGTTGCAGGTTGTCAAGGAGAAAAAAATCACTCACTTAAATCACAGCACAGCATTTTACCCTTGAAAATGAAAATACATTGATTTGATAGTAAAAGTACTAAAACATATGCAACCATATGCCTGATGACACTGTAAGATGCTGAATATAATATTCTTATATTTCAGCCTTTTTTTTAACAATGGCTAGTAAGTTTAATATAATGTATTATGTTAATGGTGAAACCTGGTTGTAAAATTGAGTGATAGTCTTATTGAACGTCTCAGAGAAACTTCCAGTTCCATGTCTCTCTGCACTGAACTTGGTTACAGTTTTGTAAAAAAAAAAAAAAAAATTGCACTATTTGTATTCTCTGTGGGAGAGAAAGTGGGCTTTAGTTACTGTGAGCACCTGAAAAGACTTTCACATTTACAGCCTTCATTTTGGGAGTGACGCCCATTGATTGCTCTATAGCAGGACAGTGAGAGGAAGGAGGACATGATGATGGTGTAAGTGACAGGAAGATGCCGTTGGTGATGAGTGTAATAATGGTCATGAGCAGCTATTTCTGCCAATGATGTTGTTGAGAGTTTCACAGTTAAAGGAAAGTGGTGCGTATTTGCTGTTGTATCAGTTTAACAGTAGGGGTCCGGGCCGGCGATACAAGCTGTTCAACGAGAGAAATAACGTTAAGTGGAGTGACTGTGATTGGGCATCAGGCTTGTCATCAAAACAGGCTCCACTTGGTTCCTGATTACACACACACCTTATTTTTGAGGTACACCACTGCGTTGTCAATCAGTGACACTGAAGGTGTTCTCCAGCAATTGAAGAAATAAAAGCTTCCTATATTGTCATGAATTACATTCATATCTATAATTTTATTGGTTTATAGCATGCTTATTCAACTAAAAACACAAGCCTTCTATAAATGAATTAGGTTTTGTAGTGATTTGACTAATCTGTCGTTTGGCACTTCCAGAGGGTTGTACTACGACACAAGTTGGACAGAGCCAGGCTTTATTCCTTCTCCACTCTACACTAATAGATAATGAATTACAAGAGCTGTATAAATATAATAAAGTGACACAGTTGGCCCAAAAAAGCCATATCCTGCAGAAAATTACTGTTACACAGCTTCTAATCCATTTAACCTTTAAACCAAACACAGAAAACATAGTTTTTGATACATTAAGAGTATGTATGTATATATGTAAGTATGGACTAGACATGTGAGTTTGTAAACTCATCTTTTCACTTAAGCCATGTGTCTCATGGTGAACACAGGAACGTTTGAGTTACAGTAAGTTCACAGCTCTGTCTAAACGCTCAGAATTTTAATGAATGTACAGATGGAGTAATATAGTGATCAAATATGTGTAACTGAGCGTTCTGACCTACAAATTTTTAATCATAAATTCCCTCTTTAATCCATCTTTATTTACTAAGGAATTGGCTTATCTAATTTTTCCACAATGGAAAATAAATGATTAAAAGTAAAACTTTTCAGGTTGTGTGTACAGGTGATGTTAGATGATGAAAAGCCTATGGGAATCAACACTGAACCAAAAACCAATCTTTTATAATAGTAACTTTACCCAAAAACACTATTAAACATCAAACATCACCCAACCTGCCTCCTTCCAAGTGACACAAAGCTCATGGACCAGGTTTAACCTGTCCAAGAGTGATGCATGTAGGGTATATGGTAACCCTGGAGCCAGTATAGACAGTAGGTAGAGCCCTTGTGTCAGGATGAGACTAAACAAAGGAACAAGAGGAACAGGTTAGAAGCCTGGCGATGGAGGCTTGATTACACAGCTCTGTCTGGAGGGAACAATGTATGTGGGCATCTAGTGTGTATTTCAATTTAAAGATAAGTTCAGTGTGAAGCGTGAACAAAGTAATCGACATGTCAAGGCTCTCAAAGAGAAACAGAACACAGAAGCATTACTATTTTGTGTCAAAGTGTCTGTTTTTTGCCACCAGCGAAGAACATTTGAGCCCCACGTCTTGAGTCAGAGCGGCTCTTGACTGTCACCCCGTCTTGTAGCAGCACACACACTACAGTGGATGTCTCTATCTCTCTGCGTCACTTCGCTTCTGACAGCTTCTTTTTAGACTCTCACTTTGTGGATGGAGCCACTTTTCCGATCCATCAGTCCTCCAGAAGACGAGAGGAGAGAGGGCTGGAGTCTGGTGGAAGGAGATGAGAGGGGACAAGCCGCACGTAGAGAGTGTCTTTCTCTGATTAAAATAGCACGTTTGGAGCGACGCGCCACGCTGGTTCCAAAACAGCGTGGCAATGAGAAGGCCCTGGTCGATAGCACTCCACCGCGGCGGAATATGAAAAGTATTGATCTGCTTTTTACCTTGGACAGCTTCAAGCACAAAGGCTGCAATGTTTCTGTAGCCAACCCTCCAAGTCAATACACTCCTGTTTTCGACATCACTCTGGACTTGTAAAACCAAGGAAAAGAAGTTCCTGTCATGTCAGACACAGAAATGTATTCCTTCTGTCGGAGTTTTTGTGTCAGAGAGGTCAGCTTGTGCTTATTACCTCATGGATCTGATGAAATAGAAGCACAGAAAAGGACTAAGCATCCTGGACAAAAAGGGATAAAGGCAAGCCAGAGCTCTACTGTTGCTAGTTTACTGATATTACACTCCACATGCTTTTAATGTTTGATATTAATGTCGAAAAAGTGTTCTTCAGTGATTGTGCGAATCTTTTGCAGTTATCTTTTGCAGTTAGCATTGTAATGATAGTCAGAGCAGCTTTGGAGAACAGGATTGTATGTACCTGAACCAAATATGTGGTTAAAAAGACAGCGAACACCATACTATTCTGAGTAACTGAGTCTGTCTCTGTGCAGGGGACTGTGAAGCAAACTCAGAGCATTAGCATTCACAGCCTTTGTTTCATTTTATCTCCAGCCACGTCGATGCACCCAGTCATACGTGTCTCTTTTTACTCCGACAATTCTTCACGATAATTTGAGAAAATCAAACCGGAGTGGAATAAGACGGAAGAGTCCTGAAACATCTCCTTTGTTAAATACTGACCAATCTTTGGTTTGGAAGCAAGAAAAAGAAGTTCCCGTCACGGCCGAGATGGAAGTGCGTTCTTCTTGCCAAGTTGGATTTTTATGTCGGAGAGGTCAGCTTGTGCTTATTACCTCAAGGATCTGATGCAGTGAAGGCTGGGTCAAAAGGATAAAGGTTAGAGTCAATGAGAGGCGGTTAGTGGCAGGAAGGGACCGAGGCTGGACGAAGGAGAATGAGGGTGAGGCTGGGCCGTGACCTTATGTTCACACATGTAAACACCAGAGTGAGTTGTCCAGACAAGGCTAACACACACTTGTCCCTCATTGAATTCTTAGGACATTTTTTTTTCAAAAGCAGGATGTTTGAGCCTAGAGACGGTGAAAATCAGCAGCATCAGAAGTACTGACAGACGTGCTTAAGGGGCCCGATCTCATGTAAGAGAATCCTTTACAGAGAGACCCGCTGAGAGAAAGTCACTTGGGACAATACTCGCTGTTAGAGCTTGCTGATCCCGGATCAGAGTCGGGGTGAGGACAGCAGGGAGTAACGCAAAAAGACAGACATCCAGGACTGAAAGAGTGTAGAGAAGCTCAGAGATTAGACCAAGCTGCTTCACTCACGAGAAAGGACTGTCGCAGAGAGATTCAGTTTCTGGCCAATCTGCATGTTTCTCGACTGTACAGGCTGTGTGAGCACACTTGTACAAGGAAGCAATCACAACCTTTGGTACAAGGAGTGCATTTTAGCATGTGTCTGAAGATCCCATTTATGACCATATTTGAAATATGGCGTTAACATGCACACACAAAGATTCAGTTATTAATGTCCCTGTATACGAGACAAATACTAGTACAGGAAATTCTCATCACTGACTCTCACACAAACTGCAAAAGGTTTAGTGGCAAAGATGTGTCAGAGATATGACTTATTCACCACATTTCCAGCAAGAGGAGGAAAAATGGCTGATGCACAATTTCTGAGAGGTTAGCTCTCCTTCAACAACAGCAAGAAGCTAGTTCCTGGACCAACCACGAGAAAAGGTTTCTTTTATCAATGCTGAAAGGACCATCATGGTTTTGTGTCAGTTCTCTGGCAGCTTTCAGAAACAAGAAAATGGTGAAGTTACGCTGCTTGATATCTTGGTTTCTTTGGTATTCTCCAGGCATGACTGAAATTTTGAGTTTGGACACTCAAAAACAAAATAAAAGTTCCTTTAAAGTCCATGGGGGATGATATGGTGCAGTGGTGGTCATCTGTGCATGTGTGAAAGTGTGAAAATAGGCAAAAGAGCCTGTGATTAGAACAGAGAGAGTAGACACAGCAGGACGGCGGAGAATTGGACACATCTGCTGTGATCACAGGAGAGGTGCGGCTCTGTGGACCTCTAAGTAGCTGGATTAACCACTAGCCACGGGGCTATTGATGTTATTGAACTGACACTGTGATGAATGGAGTCCTTCCACAAGGTGTACCAGTCTAGTGCTAGTTAGCTGCATTCACAGGCCCTGCCGCTGTTGGAAAATACACAACTGCAGGCTATTCATCTAAAAAGTCAAAGAGATTTAGGTGAGGCAAGCTTTGATTGTCACAGAGAGCCAGAATCTGCATTATTACCATGAAACGTGCCCAGAGGCGACGTCCCTCAGTGTTTCCTAGTTAACTGTAATTAATCCACATGTCAAAGGTTAACCTGCTCGCAGCTACACCAAAGTAAATATAGGAGAATGCTAGAAAATCTAATTGGCAAAAAGGCTTTACTTAGGCTTTCATTCTTTTTGTATCTTAGGATTTTGGCCAATCTATTTTAGGAGTTCCAATCCACATATTACTTTAATTCAAAATGTAGTGGCTGAAATGCACAAACAAGCCTAACCACTGGAATAAATGCATTTACCCACTTACAGGCCCTTTTTTAGGCTTCCATTTACAGACAGTATTATTAAAGCAACCTAAAATACTTCAAGCCCCATATTAATATCTTATACCAATATACTGGTTTAAAATACTACATTTACTTGTGGTCTGTAAATTTAAGAGCAGGCTTAAGACCTCAGTGTTTTATGAGTTAGTTACGCTGCCGTGGGGCTGGAATGAAGGGCAACTATGACGTCTTTACTTTGATTGTATTCTCCTTATTTCCTCAACCACACTAAGCATTTCTAATTAATTGCCTGTTTATCAGTTGCTAGTATTTTTCTCCAGGCCTAAGTTAAATGTTAAAGGCGCTCCAACTGTCTGCTTGTTCTCATCTTTTGTCTCTTGTAACTTAATAGCCAGGTTTTTTTGTTTGTTTGTTTGTTTTTTTTTTAATAAAGTTGAATAGAGTACAATGCGTGTATTACAGTTTTGTTTATGTGCACACAGTGTCCAGACTCAGAAGCAGTGTCTAGCTGTAGATGAGTAGCCTTTAATGTCAGGGGAAAAACACATTTCAAACAAGGGTTTCATTAGAAAATATACGTTTATATTAAGAAGTATAAAACACTACACATGCCTTGTCTAAAATATATTACTTTATGGTTCAGATGACTTTTGTTTTGAATTCTTTCTCAACAGAGCCATAGATCCTTGCACCAATCAGTTCCTATAAACAAGTCTTATCAACATGCCCTGTTTCAAAATCAGATTATCACTGTCCCTAGACTATTGTCCAATGGTCATCCTCCTTGAGCTTGGGTCCATCAATGGATGTTTCTCCATTTGCAGCGTTTTCCTTAAGTATGGTTATTGTTATGTTGCTGTTTTATAAGTAAAGAGAAAAAGCTGGCGTCTACAAAAAGAGTTTCAATTTGACACTAAAAGAAACTGAATGCTTGTCACATTGCGCGTCTTCAGTGGCAGTTCTCATACTGCACTTTATTTAAATGTATATCAAAGGAGCCATTTTATGCTGAGCAGCTGTTTGCCTTTGTGCTGCATGACTAATCCAAAAAAAAAAGAGGAGCTTGACAAAATGAGAAAAAATAGACATGATTACTGCAGTGTTTATTTAAATATCCCATTTTACAGACCGACTATCTGGGAGAGTCAATTAGACAGTCAAAGATTCACTCCAATTACTTTCTTAATCTAATGTGCTGAGTTAATTTGCTCCTCTTAGAACAATATGTAGTCATTTGGGAGAAGCTTTAAGCAAATTAGAAGTATTTAATGAGTATTTATGCTTCTATACTGTAGCTGCAATCAACTGGAAAATTGTAAGTAAGCCGTGTTGGAGAAAGTATGAGAAAATATTAAATAAATGCATTCCTTTTGAAATGTAGCGGACACACTGTTTGTCACAGTCCTCGGCAAAGAACGATTATTAAAAATATTGTTGGATCTTTACATTTTGGCTGAGGAAATAGCGCCAGTGACCAGCAAGAACATTATGATCTTCAAAATGATCATTATTGTATGGACTGAGTCAAGAAAATGCAAATTTAAGAAGTCAGACACAAATTCAATGCCTCGGTGGCTCGCCTGGAAAAACATATACCACATAACTGGAGGGACCTGGGCTTGGGAGTGATGCTGGGCAAGACATCCAATACCAACATGGACGCCACTATCAGTCACCATAGTGCTATAAATTCACCAAATCTTTGTAACCTTAAAGTGCAAAATACCAATTCACAGTTTTCCAGCTACTGTCTTGAAGCCACAGACAAATCTTTCATCAGGACAATAAAGTAACTTTCACAGACGAATCAGTACAAATGGACCAATCTCTCTCACTTTTTAAAATATGTTCTAACCCATAGTTGGGAGCTCTGGGTCATGACAGAAAATACAATCTTCAAATGGCTGAAATGAGTTTCGTCTGTGATTTCTTCTGCCTAGAAGAATTTGGAGTAGAACCACTGCTCGTCCACATCGAGAGGAGCTGGCAGAGGTAGCTCGGGCATCTCTGTGATCCATGGGTTCCATCATCTATTCCATCATCTATTATCAATCTCTTCCAGCTGGTCTAACACCTCAAGGGCTACTAATGCGATCCATGGATAAGCAGAAGAAGATGGAATGAAATGAATGGAACAGACAGAGTAGTAAGTTTGTTGGTTGATTAACTTCATCTTCAGTCATGGACTTCACGAGACCATTAATGTTCTGTTGTATGTGGCACCAATATCTATCAAAACTATGGGCAGGTTTCCACCACTGTGCACCATAACCAGGCCTTCCAATCAGTATTTATTTTATTTATATTTTTTTAATTGAATTTTTAATTGAATTTAATTGAATTTAATTGAATTTAATTGAATTTAATTGAATTTAATTGAATTTAATTGAATTTAATTGAATTTAAATTTATTTTATTTTATTTATTTTTTTAATATAGTTTAATTAGTTTAGTTAGTTATTGGCCTTGATCATGTCATTTTCACATGTGAATCTTTCTCAGCCCTGAATAAAGCAAAATAAGACAGATGGATGAGTTTATAAATTGTATTGCACTAATCATACATTTCTCTAATGTTGATGACTTGTAACTGTAGCTGGCTTGACAGTTCACATCAGCTGTATATGAATAGCCCTCAGCCATTTTCTCCAAGTGTAATCACATGTAATCAACCATCCCACACGGTTCATCTGGTTAATTTCTAATATTTGCATGGCTGTGGAGATTCCTGCGGGTGTCGTTGGGCTAATCCAATGATAAGCTCCGCAGCATCACTCATATTGGCCTCACATTCCTCTTGAGTGCCTGTCTAAACAGACGGCCGAGCTCCTCTGCGGACCGCAAATCACTTCCTGTTCGGACGGGCTGTCGTCTTGACCACGGCTGACCCGGTTCCTCCCGTCGCCTCCAAACAAATCTCCATCAAGTCCGTGACGTTTCAAACAGACCACACCTGCCATCAGTTAGAAATATGCACTACAGAAAAGCATAAATCTCAAGACAAGACGAGGAATCAGACATGCTTAACACCAGGCCGGGCCAGAGAGATGAAAGATAGAGAAGAAGTCATCGTAATTTATGGAAACAATCAGTTACAGTCCAACGAGGAAGCACAAAACAAACATTCTGAAGAAGTATTTATTTGGCGTCCAAACTGAGCCATCAGGCCAATCAGATACTGCTCACATTTCTGAAGTCTTAATTCTCTTTCACCTTGTCCTGACCCACTGTGATGAGTCTTATCTCTGCGGTTTCAAACAAGCTTGGACAGAGAGTGTCTTTTGTCAGTTTGCATCGCTTTTGTTCGTTCTCATTTCTTCGTGAGGCCTCGCAGGAAAAAAATTTAGACGTTCTCTGAAGATTAAAAGTGACACAATTAGAGCAAGCTGAAAACATTGCAATAAATAAATAAATAAAAAAAACTCCAAAATGGGTTTAGCATAATTAGCACTTTCTGATTCTTCATAAGCACTCACCAGATAAGCTGCCGTTCTAGCAGTAAGAGGTTTTTAAATTAAATGTTTGCACAACGATTTTGTTAAAGCACACTGAAAATCATCATTTAAAACAGCATTATTTCCACACTAGTGCATTTGTATTTTATTTTGGTGATAATGAAAGCAAGCATGTGTCTTTTGCAGAGGCTGGCCCTAGAGCCTTAAATAACCTTCCCATGAAGTTGGGTTCCATCATTCGCCCCAATCTTGTCAAGATTCATTGAGAATGGCTTTTGACTCTTACATCTGTGACACTTTCTCTTTTGTATCTTATTTATTCATGTATTACTATTGTTATTCATTAATTTGTTTTGTTTTTATGTTGTAAAGCACTTGGTCAACTTTGGTTGTTGTAAGGTGCCAAATAAATAAAAGCTGATTGATTATTGTCCACCAGTGAAATAAATCACTATCACGCCATTCATGCAACAAATGTGTCAGATTTATAGCCTGGAAATAAAAGGGTGAAACTGTGGCCAAAAGGAAGTATCTCTAGTATGTCCTCAAGAGATTCCCACTACCATCTTCTTTGTTGTTTGACCTAGCCACTTTACTAGGTTCAGCTCAGACTGGAGGCATCTGTTACTGTCCAGGTCACGGTACACGTTAGAAGAAGGCATCAAGATTATGTGAAACTGTAAATGTGCAGACATAGCCTAAAATTACATAAAGTGAACCTTGGTTGACCTTTTCCTGCTCCTTTAGTGAATCACTTTTCCAAACTAAACATGAAAGAATGACTGTGAACAGACAGATTGTCAGTGTTTAGCCGCTGAAATTAATGAGGTGAATAAAGGCAGTAGATATTTTTATGATCACAATAGTGGGAGTAGGACACTGGTCACGTAGGCCGATAGTCACAGACACCACTGTACACGCCCACAGACACACTTTCAGTCTGCCACGGGAGCTGGTGCCAACATATTGTTTGATATGTTTAGTTTTGAGAGACAGACTTCTGGGTTTTTCTTCTTTTGACAGTTTACATTTGGTTATGATTGATGTGCGTCAGACAAAGGCTTTATTAGAGACTCAGACTTTGTCACGTCGCAATAAAATCGCCAAGATGTCACACATTAGGGACTAAATAAAGTAAAAAAAACCCTGCATGTTTACTTTAAAATATTGCAAGATATCCCACAAAGACAAACGTTTTACAAAATATTACCAAAAGACAAGACGCCACAAGTCTAGACCAAGATTTTTGAACAAGAAGAGTGTAAAAGATATTCTCAGACCGGAGCAATCTCATGAAGGGGTTCAATGGAGAAATATTTTAAATTAAGACAGCATCAAATGATAGAAGTTTCCATTCAATCACAATAATGTAGACAATATCAGTTGTGGTTTTGGCCACTCTTGATTCTGAGACCTCTGCATGGTGTACTCTGATTGTATGATATCTGGCACACAGAGCGTTTGAATCTTTAAAAAGTGGTTTTAAGCCTGATCTATTATTATAAATCTAGTATATTACTAGATTGCCCTCAGTCCAGCACAAATGGAAGGTTCCTTTGCCAAAGCCCTACATGAACATATTTAGACACGTGAATATTATTAATCTAATGGGTTAGTAAACTTCAGAGTCCTATTTTGTGCTCAGTTGATGAATACTACCAACAAAAGTCAAAAGTACCCTAATCCCTTTAAGCCAACAGCTGACATTGGGAGCAACTTGATTTTTAGCTAAACCTAGCTCATTTAAAAGGTTTTTTTTCCCATTTCCGTGCTGAACATGAAGGTAGCTCAGAGAATTGGAAAGCTGTTTTCTCAAAATCCCCGAGCTCTGGACATTAGTGCAGAAGGAAACAAAAAAAAAAAAACCTGTGCATTCCCTGGTAACTTTAGTGGAAGTGACCCTGAGCAAGGCAATTAACACCCGGCTGGTCAAGTAGAAACACTCCACCAACAACAGTGGTGAAACCTTGGCTTCCCAGAGGTGTGAACGTGTGGACGTGAACGCCGCTCTCTGAAAAGCCAGCCTCGCCAGAAAACTCGCTCACACAAGTAAATAAAGCTAAAGAAATAAATAAAGTCTGTGTGGGAAGCACTGTGGCTCTGGCTGGAAAAAGATCCCCCGAACAGTGTCTAAAGCGCACAGCGGGGAGCGTCGCCTTGGCCCGCATCCTGTGCAAATTCACCCCATTTGGGTTCATTCAAAACACAATATTCTCATTACAGGCTCACCTCACTGTCATTTCACTCGGCTGTCCGCGCGCCAGCACATTAGCCCCTCCGGTGCAGTAATGTTCCGAACCGAGCCATAAAGAAGCATTGTAATGTGTCTCTGCCTCATTATTGCCAGGTCAGTGTACGGAGCGACACAGGAGAATGGGGCGTCTCGTATGGCTTGTTAATTCAACACCTCTCCCATTCGCGGCAGCATTTGTACAGCTGGCCTTTTGAAGGGAGTTCAAACTGCACTCCTACACGGACAGACACGTAGATCTGCAGTGACAGCGCATGCACAGACGCACACATAACCCCGGCCTGACATCACTCCACACCAGTGGTTCAGGCCCCCACCTTTGGGAATCAACCCCGAGTCTGTCCAGCCACCGGGGCGTGAAATACACACCCCCAGAAAGCAGCGGATGTGGGTGGGTGGGGGGCCCGGGACAGTGGGGTGGGAGTAGCAAGTGGGAGATTAGGAAAAAAGTGAGAATTCTGGTTCACTTAGCTTTTTCAGACATGAGCGTGTACGGACTAGAGAATCCCAGCTGGGACTAATCCTAATGTACTCGGCAAATAGAAATATGGATTGTTATTAATGGAGTCAGAGCTCATTTTGACCATTTTGACTTAGTCTTTGACAAAACTGCAATTTAGTTTTAGTCATAATTTAGTCATCTAGTCCTTATTAGAATATCATAAGAATTTAGTCCACTTTATCTACAATAGATTTAGTCACTAAAATGTAAAGTGTAATGCATTTTCAAAGTTTTTTTTAATTTATTTTTATTCTGAAGTAATAATTTCTACTTGAATGAAATGAAACTATTACTAACCTGTTATGGCTGGTATTGAAATCCCAAGCGGTAACATAGTTGGATATTTAAAAGCCGTCTTTCGTCTCCATTTCATTCTCATTAATGACTATTTATTTAGTTTTCGGACGCAGAAATGTGTCAACAAAGACAATGACGAAAATGATTAGTCAACAAAATTAACACTGAATGCAGTTGGATATGTTGCATTAAGGCACGTGAATAAACTGTTGTTTTCTGTTGTGGAAATGATAACACATATTTACAGACATGCATGCACTGATCATACTAGTATAATCACAAACTAGTGTCAGGAAACCAACACAAAAGGCCTTCTATTGTTCTAAAAAGACATCTGTGAACTTTTGTACAATATCAGAGGTTTTGGGCAGAACCTGAGGCCCATTATGCCAAATGATAACGTCACTCAGAAACCATAGTCAAAAGGTAACTGCATATTTGATAAATCAGAGCAAGCAGATGATATGCATCTACTGCACGTGCTCAATAACTGGGTACAGCTCTTTACAGCAACCAACTAAAAGCTGTTAACTCAAATGAAAATGGGGAAAGTAATATCATTTTCCCCAAACAAACATATCTTAGTGTATCATGTCTTACCTGCCTGTGGTTGTTGACCTTTGTCATCTTCCCTTCGACGCCTCATCTTGAAGTTTAGGTGTAGTCAAGTTTGGTTAGTTGATAAAAAAAAACATTGCAGGTTCACAAAGTCCATAAATCACAAAAAAATGCTGAACAAAAACGTTTCCTCCGGCTTCAGAGCTGGGTCTGCTTTCAGCCGAGGTGTTCTTAATTAACTCCACTCTGTGCCTCCGCTCAGGTGCACTTCATTAATCAGAGGCCACACACACAGCCACACCTCACATTCACTTCAAATTCAACTCCATGTGTGAGCTGTTTAAAAGTTAGGTGTCAAAAATGAAACGCTCGTTATCTTTCCTGCAGAGATTTCGCAAAACAATTAAAGCAACACTAAGTTTTTCAGAATTTTAGGAAATCTTTTTTCTGCTTTGCAAACTCACGAGGGAATGTTATGTCTCTACACAGTATGTTTGGTTTTCTTTTAAATATGTGTAAATATATGATATGTTGATTTGGTTTTATCATTTATGTGATTTATATAAATGCAACCGATTTGTACCTTATTTTTCGAGCACAAAAGTAAAACTAAGATATTCGTGCTTTGCAAAGTTTGGTTCACAAATTACCACCTCACCTTAATTAAAATCAGGCAAATAAGACATATTAAGATGCTGAAAGCCTTTGATTTAACTCTGAGAAATATTTCACAGTAACTAAATGTAATTTATTTTTATTTAAAAAAAAATACAAATTATGTAGCATCATTTCGAAATGCAAGTACATATTTTTTGATGCAGATGTGATGTAAATTCATTTTAATCTGATTTCCACTTGCACGCAGAAATGAAAAAGTTTGTGCTCTATGAATAAACTTCATAAACTTCAACACATGCTGTAAGAGTGAAATAAAAGACAGAAAAAAGCTCTGGTGAGTTCCTTGTCTATTGTGGAAATGGCCCAGGATGTGGAGGGGTGAGGGGCCAAGAGTTGGCGAGCAGCAAGTGTGAGAGTTCAGAACTGGAAAAGCACTGGAGAAGTCAGGAAAAGAAAAAGGGAATGTGTGCGAGTGCTCTGGAGGGAGCTGGGGGGTGTCGACTGGAGGGTCCGCGCTGAGTGATGGAATTGAAGAAGGATTAAATGGACACTAGGTTTCAGGAGATGGAGCGAGGGGGGGCTGCTTTGAAAGGAGGTCCGGGGCCGCACTCTTGGCCTTGAAACTGGGGCTCCGTCACGCCTCACGTATCGGCGAGCCACTGGAGTCTGGCACCCGAGAGGGGAGCGAGCCCAACCTTTGTTACAGTGTAGGAGTGGGGAGTGACAAGTCATAGCAGCATGTCTGACATGTCGGAGCAGTTGGCTGGGAGACCCGCAATGTGGTCGGATCTGACGCTCACCATCTGCAGCTCCACAGATCCACACTGTTTTAATTGATGAAAATCCAGGGTCGCTCTGCACTTTGTGAAAGCAAATATTAGACTTTTTAAGACCTTTCAAAACCTAAGACCTCAAAACCTCAAAGAAAATCTGACACATAACAACAGCTTTGCACTGGAGCTTTTCATGTTCAGATTGTAAAAGTCCAGTACTTTAATATAAAGTGGAGGTCACCTTATTATTTTATAATGCTGCAGATAGCCAAGTTAAAGAGCAAATCTAGATGGTTTTAATTCACTTGGAGCTGAGAGATGTCTATGTTAAGTGTCATTTAAAAAAGTGGTCACAGAGCCCCTTTCACACGTGCCCTTTCCTCTGGACTTCATCCAGACTTTCTGGAGGCTGCATGTGTGAACCCAGTCCAATCCTTTTTCTGGAGGGTATCCTATAACTATAAGCTGAGGCTGGGTGTCATGTGTGCACGATGTCGGGATGAGAGAACAGAAGTCCCATACACTTCTGTTTGATTATTTCGAACAGATTTATCAGTGTGTAGTGTCGATGCATCCTTTAAACTCCTGCTGCATGGAAGAGTGCAGAGGTCAGAAGAAAGTCTGGGAACGTCTGAGCCACTGTTCTCAACCTGAGAAAACATGAAAAGAGCTCATCTAAATTAGATGTAAAATCCATTTAGACTAACGTGCAGAACAAGATGAAGGGAATTTACTCCAGTTGATCACGAGAAACATTTGGGTTGCAAGTGTAGACAGAGTTACAGATACAGATATAGATATAGATAGATCTTGCTTAGAGAAATGTGAGTTAAATTATCTGTCAGACATGGTTCTATGTATAGCTCCTTTGTACTCAGACTAGAGCGAGTCCTGTCCTGCCTGTCCTTGGTCAAGATCATCCACTTTGCATCGTGGATGGTTACAGAAAGACCAAAATTTGATATGCAAATGAAGCCTGTTTATATGCAAGCGAATAAAGTAAAAGTAAAATATTCAACTTTTTAAATGTGCACACTGCACGATTCCAACTTTTTACAGCTTATATTTTAAAAATAAGATTTCTACTGATACTTTATGAGGATTTCAGGGAAGCTGTGTACGATCGTGCTTTGGGGAGAAAACAAGAGATTGCTGCCTGAATCAAGTTGATTAAATGCACTCCAAGTTATTTCAGCGAACAAACAAGACTCGAATATCCTTGGAGGAGCCCTAATGGTGTCTAAATCAAAGGCAGTGCTTTTTGCATCGGGAAGACAAACAGAAATATGGCTGATCAGATTTGAGCTTTCCTCAAGTCCCCGTTTAGATGTATTCATCCTTATTCTATTCCCTCAAACAGCTCGCTTTTAATGTCACAGAGCGAAGGGAAGTGATGAAATGGAGCAATTATGTATCCATTTGTGCTATTCAGGTGAAACCAGGTGTAAAATTTCCAATCTGTGCACCTGCTGTATCGTCAATTCATTGTGCTTTCTCGTCTGTGTTGCCTGTTAGACAGTAATGCACAAAATATGGACGAAATATAACACAATAAATCTATTTAACATTAACATATTGCTTTCAGAGCGTTGTATTGTTTTAGTCGGTATAAGTTTTCCAAAATTGAAAAAAGCTAAGTGATAATATTTGAGGAAATTTATATCGGAAACATTACAGAATGGAGAGCGGGGCTGTAATATGAGCTATAAAACAAAACTGTTCCTCATCAAACAACAATCCGCTTAATTTAATATGCAGGCATTTAGAAATATGAGAAAACAAACAATAGAGCATTCTTTTTCCGGATCCGGGAGAAATAAGTTCTTTGGTGAAAACAGATAGCCCAGTCATCTCCCATCAGGCCGCGGATTAATTTTCATTTTCCAAACAGTTTGTGGGTATAAATATTCATGAGGCACCTTGAAAAGAGATGGGCGACTTTATAAGACGGTCAGCGCAGAAACAAGCGCCCCCCGCCAATCCACTTTCTCATGTGCAGGGCTTTAGCTCGTGATGAAAGACTCTCACTATCCACGACCTTTCCAGTCTAAAACAAAGATTTGCACAATTAACTACTTTTAAATGTCATCCAACTGCCATATCTGCATATCAACGGCTGGTCTCGCATAGAAATGAGGATGTTTGTGGAGGGAAATCTTTCTTTTTTCTTTTTTTCTCCCCTTCCTTGTCCTGTTCCCGACGCCACTAAATAGTTTTCCTTCTCATTTCAGCCAGGAAGGGAAATGTAAATGTCAACATATCTTGTGCGGAGATCCTTCTGTTGCTAATTAACCTTTGGCGTTTCGAAGCAAGACTGAGCTCTGCCTAAACACTGCAATTAACTCCAGCTCGAGAGACGCAGAGACAACATCTATATGGAGCCACGCGAGCGGGAAATCACAGCGACTTCAGTTTTTTGGGGCTATACTCATTGGTGGAAATGTTCCCGAGGCGGTAAAATGAGCCTATTGGGACGGTGACAGAATGTGGTGGATTAACAAATCTTATTTCTTTTATCTTCATGAAGTTGGACAGGAAAGCTGGTTTAGATGTAGCCTCCGGTGAAAGGGAAACCATTAAAGGGAAACTCATACTAATAAGCTAAATGTGTGCCGGTTCTATCATGTTTAAGAGTGTGTTGATAATTAGCCTGTGTGGTTTAAACTATCCGTGGTAAAAAGAAAAGAAAATTATGTCACGTAAAAATGTGAGCTTCCAACAAAACTCTGATATTTGATTCAAATGCAAAGAAAAATAGAGCAAAGACGTTTAAATAGATGAAAACAGCACGCCTCAGTGGCTCATCTGACGGAGCACATACCACACTCAAGAGACCCGGGTTCGATTCCAGCTCAGGTCATATGCTCAATGTCATTCCCCTTTCCCTCACTCTGCTTTCAATCGTTCTACTGTCTCTGACCAAAAAAGGCAAAAAGGCTGAAAAAATAAATAAATAATGGTGTACACTAACAAAACCAAGAGTGTCAAACATAGTGGACCCATATTGGATCATAATGGGTCACACCTTCCATTAACAGCACCATAGTGTTTCAACCGTTAAACTTTAGCAACGTCGCAAGAATATTTCAGGAGACACTTCTGCAACAACTATGCTACTTACAAGGCGCTTATGATATTGGTCTTATCAGGATTAAGGGCTTAATATGAGCAAAGCCATTTAAATTAAAAGATATTATGTGTGGTCTAAAAGAATTAAACCAAATGAAATATTTAAATACAATTAGTGTACTGTAAACAACTAGTGACACAGTGGATATGGCTAATCCAGATGCTAAAATCTTAAAAAAAAAATGTTAAAGTGGACATTATACCAAGAGCTTTTACTGTTGAGATCGATGAAAAAGTATTTGTTTTAGCAAGCATTGGACAGTTTGAATTGATTGATCACAATTTCTTCTTAGTAAGAAAAAGATGTCTCTAATCTCTTTTATTTTGGCTTTATTTTTTGGATTGATCCAAGATTGAAAATGACAGTGAATGCAAAGCCAACCCTTACTTCATGCTAACGAAGCAAACTCGACGAAGCGTTTTCCGTTTTGATCCGAACCAAATGAGTCGAACTATTCGTGTGAACACCCAAAGTTCAATTTCCAAAAGCACCGACTGTGAGGGAAAGTTTGTCCTGGCTCTAACAGACCTCACCCATCCAAAACAAGTAAATGTAATTCAAACACACTCCTCTGGTGTTCTCTGGGGCTCTGTGGGACCTAAACTGCACAGACCCATCTAGAGTCATGAATACCAACACCGGCTTCTCTCCTGCAGCTCAAAGCCAGTGTCAGTTACAAAGTCAACCCATTAACATCTTCACTATTCAACAGGAACCTCTTTCCCAAATGCAGAATCAACACTGGTCGATAGTCGGGCCGAATACCTCTAGCCTGGCAAGAGAAAAATCCCGCTCAGCTGCCTCCAGAGTGGGCTGAAAACACTGCACGATGATTGACAGGAAATAGTTTTCTTTTTTATGATGATTAATATTGAAACTCTTGAAGCGCCAGGGCCAGACGCAGCAGATTGACTGATGATTGAATTTCCAGCAGAGAGAAGGAATCGTGGTTAGAAGAGGGTAGGGGTTAAAAGCAGGGAATGCTGGGAGATGCCAGAGTAAAGTTGATTCAGTTTAGGATGAATAGGATTGAGGGGGGGGTCTTTAGAAGATTGGACCCTCCACAGGCAGTCGGAGAGAGAGAAAAGGGGACCGTTTGGACGAATCAAAGAGAATATTGAAGATACAGAAAATAAAAGATCAACAGTGGTTATGCAAAACATGTGGAGACAAGACAACACGCAGCACATGAATAATGGAGCACAGTGTTGAGAAATGTCAAGCATTAAAGACTCTGATGCTTTACAATGTGGGGCACTTGATTATGCAATAAAAATATGTTGATGTGTATGAGACTAACCCATGAATACATAGCGTATTGATAGGAAAAAAGGATTCTAGTGTTGCCAGTACTCTTCAGGCCACCTCAAATACTGCCATACAAGTACTTCACTCACGGCAGAACAGGTTTGTGTCAGCCATTTTCTCTATACAGCGTTGTTTGGACAGATTCTTTGTTAAATCAAGGTTATAAAAGAAAAAAAAAGAAAAATCAACAAGCTCTGAGACTGGCAGGTACCCGTATCTGTATTTTGTATGAGTGTGTACTTGTTTTTGTTTGGGAAAGGAGGGATCTGGACAGTGCTAATCCTAAACCTACGCCAAGATGTTCTAATAGATCTCCTGAGAAAACAACCTCTGTTTTCTGACACACGGAGGACGACTGAGTGACATATAGACGTAGAATCTGATAATATTATTAATAGAAAAAATATACATATGGGACATTTAAGGAGGGGAGGTATGCCATAGTAAATGGAGAGACTGTCAACTGATTATATGATATTTAATCCATAATTAGATATTTAGAATTTTTTTTAAATGGGTTCAGTATTTACACAGAATGGCGCAAACAGAAGATCTAATTACATTTTCTCATTCATAACCAATAGAAAGTAGCCAGGCCAGCCTTCTTCACACTATTTCTTTTATTTAAAAAAGAAAAAGTCAGGTCTTTGAGGATCTGAGTTCAGTTTCTAGGGTGCATCCATATCCTATCCATCCATCCATACATACAACCAATCAGGAACAAAGCTCTCACCACTTTTTAGATACATGACTCTAACTGGTCTGACAATATTTGGTGGAAATTGCTGTGAAGGGAAGTGATTTTATACCCAATTCATGGTGAAGTGAATGGAGACTGAATTTAAAAGCCGCAAAATCTAAAGGTCAAATGAAAATCAAAAGGGCTGATACTTACTTTGAGGCCTTGAATATGACACACGCCTTTAAGGCTCGGGTTGTACTGCTGTATGTGACAAGAACAGTCTTCATTGTGGCCTGACACAAAGCATGAGTTCTTGGGAGGAAGTTCACGAGGAAGAGGCCCACACCTGTTCAGTCGAGGACATCCCTCAATGTCAGCTATGATTAGGTCCTGAACTAAAAAAAAAAAACTAATTTCTTGAGAAGACAAGAGTTACATCCTTGGTGCAGGTCCATCATGACAAATGCCCTGTATGGTCAGCGTCAACTCTTATCAGAACCTCATTAAAAATGTAATGACCACATGAATATTTACCAAGTTTAATTACCGCTCTCTATTGCTATTCTGCCCTGCTCGCTTTTTTCTTTTCTGGAGGGCATTCTCACATCCAAGTGCTGGCCGGACGCCTCCTTCCACCTTGATGAATATTGCAGCAGTCCGAGCAGCGTGAGCCATTGATGGGATCCACCTCAATCAGCAGGAGAATCGATGGCATACACTCACATTTGCAAAGGCGCTAATTGGCGGCGGTAAAAATTCAGCAAGCTGCATAATTCACCCAAGAGAGAGAAAACGGTGGCGCTCGGTGCTGGAGATCAGCTCGTTTGGAGCAGAGGTATTAAAAAAAAACCTTGTCACAGTAAAATCAGACGGCACTCAACAGATGCAGAGAAGTCAAAGCCAAAGGGCATTTATTAATGTCTGTGGTTGTCAGGGCCATTACGGTACAAGTCACTGAAGGACGGTGTTTCAGTAGGACTTGAGCTTGCTCTACAATAGCACTTAAGAAAAGGTCATTTTGATTACACATGATCTTTTCTTTGTTATGTTATAAACAAACATCTTCATTTTCCTGTAAAACACCATGATGTGTGAGTTTGTTTACATAGCCATCTAAATCTACAGAATATACAGATACTACAGATATTACATGTTGGTTGTAAATGCATTCTCTACAAGGATCCCACATTTCTGAGTCAGATCTGTGTCACATCTTTGATCGTACAAACCTGTGAGTATCTGTGATACTGTCTCAATGTGAAAAATACATGACTCATGTTTGTCATGTTTTGTCTTTGGGGGTGATTCACGAGCCTAACAGGCTCCTGGAATTAATGGTTTCTGGTGGTTGAGTTCAAGCATAACACGTGTATTTAGTAAAGTGAAAAGAAAGTGGTTATGTTTTGAAAAGAAAAACGTGGGCAGATCCCTCTAAAAGTCTCTGTTGTTACAACAGGGGCGTCATATTCACACACGTCATCTGTTTGGTCTGAAGTGGAGACTATCTGAGCTAACTTCAGTAACTGGCTACTGATCATATTATACTTTTATCCACAGTATATAACCATGACCCCGGTTAACTTCTCTCAAACCAAGAGGCAATGTACCCATCATTTTATGATGTTACAACACAAAACATTGAATATTTCCAAAAACTCATCACTCTTTTTTATATATAGTTGTTGATCTTTCAAATAACTGCAATTTGTAGAAAACATCAGTTTTATGCAAAAAGCAGGTTAAATGGAACAATACAAACTGTATTTTATTTATGAATTAGTCCTTTTTGAATCGGATCGATTTAGGATAATGTTTAAAATGTTTTTCCACTCAATAACAAAGACTAGTTTCTCTTTATTCAGCAATAAGTCGCCAAGTGTGTGTTTATTGTACTCAGTTGGTAATTAAGTCTGCAACTGTTTACTATAAATATGACTTTGAGAAGAAGAGGGCATTGTGCAGTAACAACAGAGCTCCCACTGCTTTTATTAAGATTATCAAAAAAAGTCTCGAGGTGCGCCTTAAGTGAATAGTGCTGACAAAATTATGTTGACAACACAAAAGAGGCGTCGAGGAAGAACCGGGCTGTGTGTCGCGTTTGATGCTATCTGCTGCGTTTGATCGTCGGACTTGAATCACCACAAACAACATTCAAAGAAGCACTTGAAAGAAGGACTATTGTGAAAGAGTGTGGACATATTGAGAGGCAGCTTTTAGCTTTTGGAGGCCTTTGCACTGCACACACTGCACACTGAAGACTCCCCACTCACAGCGGAGATGCTTTGTTTGTTTTGACCTTGTACGCAGGTGCGGCCTTATGGAAATGCAGGTTTCATTGTTGTCTAGTGTAAATAAATTATCAGTACAGCATTATTAGCACTGAGTGGAAAACATGTTTATTGCTAACAGTGCATATGCAGTCCAAGGCTGTGTTGATTTGCATTTCACCTGAGAACATAGAAGCTTGAATTTTTCATTTCAGTTTTCCTGTTAAAAAATAAATTGATTTAATGAAAAAGGCTTGGAGAAACTGCTAAAAAGATCATTGAAAATATACATCCGTCAAAGTGAATGTTCCTCCAATGCTCCAAATGCACACATAGAAAAGCAACAGAGAAATGGGTTTGAAGTCGTAGTGTTTTATTCATCTTTATGTAAATCCAGTCATTTACGGCTGCCTTAACCAATCAGGATTCGAGTGTGTCAACATCTAGCAGAGAACAAAGTGTGTATGGGATTACAAAAGGAACCAAACAAAATAGAAGTCCAGGGAGAAAATCTCCTTTGGCTCAAATCTCAAAAACTTGTCTAGAACATGTTGTCAGCTAGATGTATCATAGAAAGTTCTACTCAAGCTCTTGTTCGTGTCCAAGTGACGGTTTGAGCAGCAGCTGTAGAAAAATACCCTGGTTATTTGCATTTTTGACTACTGAGATCTCTACAAATGGTGACAAAACAATGACTTCTACTGGCCCTGCAAAGATGATTTCGTTTGCTATCTACACCACTTTGAAACAAAACTCTCTCCTCGCGCTGCTACATAGCTATTTTTACAGTACACTCAAAATCATAAAGGCTAATTAAGCAAATCGCACACAGTATTTATTATATATAGATGTACTGTATAGATCAGATTAAAAATGACAGCATGTGATTTGTAAAACTAGATAACGTGTGTTGACTAGTTGCATGGTATTACCTAAAAACCACTTAAGGCATAGTTCCTGCTTGTACCTGTCGTCATGATGGTTCTGTTCTGTGGGAATCTGGGTAAAGGCAACTTCCAAGCAAGATTATGTTCACTTTCAACTTAAGAATTATGATAATAATATTTCTACATGTAGATAAGCATAACCCCAACGCAGGATAAAATAGAGTTGTACACAGTAGTAGTAAACAATTAGTGGATTGTCTCTGGAACAGACAACTGTCAATGAAGCTCGAGTCTTCAACTGGCTGCAAGTTTAACGATGAATCTTAACCACTAACCAAACATTTGTCTGCAATAAGGATAAAAACAACATTTAATCCAGGTTAAAGGACTGCAGGTCCTCAATCAGTTTACCTAAGAACTGTTGTAAAAGTAAAAGCCTTCCAAAAGTTTGCATTTGTCGACAATGGGAGGCAAACAAAGGCTCATTTGTCACGGGTTAAAGCACTCTGAAAGCAACTTTTGTACTTATCTCAACCTTAAACTCAATCCGTTGATGTGTAATCAGCTTCAGTCTGGGCCAAAAGTTTCTCACTGCTTTATTTTGTATATAAATCTATTTCAAGAGTTACAGTACTGTGCAAAAGTCTAAGGCAATCAATGGATTTCATCTTTTAGCAGTTATAATGCCACAAACCATATAATACTAGCATCGTTGTGATTATTTGACTGGCCTATGAAATATTAAAAACAGACAAAATAAATTAGAAATTGACCTTCTTTAGGCCAATAAATCCAGAATGACTTTGTGCTCTTTGTGTATATATTTACATTTGAGACCAAAAGTTGGACCCAAGACACTTGCACAGTGCTGTAAAATACTTTTACTCTGTTGTTACTGTTTGTTTTGTCATAAACAACCCCTAAATCCAGCCCCAGATTCAGAGTTGTCCTCACTGTCGTCTCATCTACAATATTAAAGTCAAGGCAAAAAAGAAAAATATTTACCACATACCACATATTTAACACACTTTCTTTTAGATGTATATAAATGAATAATAATAATAAATAGATTTTTTTCCATTATTTTAAAGAAGTATTCAAAGGCCACGTACTGGATTGTCAAAGTTTGTTCAATCAGCCAATTCACTATAAGATACTCTAAAAAAAAACAGTTTTGAAAGAAACTTGTGAGTGTTAGGACTTGACTCTGAGTTCTAGACTTTTCACTGATGCTGCTGGAGGCCATCGCTGGAGACTGGAGCTGCACTGACAGTTATCTACTCCAGGTAATGCACTATTTTCAGCAACAATGTACAACCCTACTTCAAAAAACCCAAACTTTCACGTCGAAGATGTTTTTCCTTTCTGTACAAAAGTTCCACTGTTCCACATCCAGGTTTTTTTTCCTCTATACAATGATACTATGAATAATATACCTCTATGGAAAAAGCTCTGTCCTTAACATGAAGCACACAAACGCCTTAAACACTGTATTCGACATAAAAGAAAGGAAACTGCATCGTCTGAGATCTGTTAAAAATCACAAAATCACCTCTCCATCGTCTGTACCATGTCACTCGAGCAAAAGGGAGGTCCATCTGAATTCACCGTCTCTCACTTGGTTGGTGTCTTTAGTTGAAGTGTTCGCCTCGAGTGGCATTCTTCTCGTGCATCTGTTTCCACTCCATCAACAATAAAGTGGACTTAATACTCATTCATGAAGAATATATCATAAATGTCACCCCAACACCTCAATTCTCAAAGAAAAGGATCCTTCAATGCATTGTGACTTGGTACTTGCAAAAAGTTCAATAAAAGCTATGACTACTATAAGAAATCCTCAGTTATAAAATAAAAAACGGGCTGGATTTTGTGTGTGGCTACATGCGAGTTTAAACAGAGAACAAACGTGATAACATGATAAAAGGTGTGGACCAAAAGAGCCTCGTGTTCAGTGTCGTGTGTGTTTGAGTGATCCGGCTGTAGCTACGACGCGTTGGATGTGTTGGGGATCCAGCCCATTTGATACGCTCTCTCCAGGGTTCTCTTGCAGTCCTGCATCACCGTGCTGAACACAATGTGAGGATACTGGACCACCAGCCTCTCCACCGTCTCCTCGTTCACCTGCGAACGCACACAAAAACGACCCGTGAGCCACAGCCATGTCTTTATTCTAATCTGTAGAATGTATCTGACACGAACAAAGCAGTTTCACAGTAGGAAAAAAACAATGGAAATGTGTGTCTTTATTCTCATTTTTACTAGATTATATAAGAAAATGCTGATGTAGTCCTATGGAGCTACAAATTTGGACTTCAAAACAATACACAGATACATATACAATGACATTAAACAATAGTGTGCCATAAATGCTGTTATGTCATTATCCTATGACTTAGTAGACCCAATACATTTTCATACAGGAAAAAAAATAAAAATGTTAACCTGAATCAACCACTTACAGTAAGAGAGTCCTACACAGAAGCAGGGATTGACTCCTATTCAAAAGCACTATTTTTGAATAAAGCAAAATGATTTACCCCGACTACTGTATATGAATCCATTAAAAGTAAAGTAGTGATATTTGTGTGTTGTGTTCACAGGCTTCAAACAATGGAGGAAGTAGAAAATGTCTGTTTGCCTCTAAAGAAGCCATGTTTGTTCTCTCAGCCTAGATTAGGTAGGACATACTTTAGTGACTGTTGAATCACTTTTTTATGATATTAAAGAAAATGTTTAATGTGACTAATGCATATATAGAAAATTATTAAACTGCACATGAATAATATTTCAAAAATGAGACCAGTTTCACACGACTGCTCTTTAAAAAAAGATTCTCCAGTCATTTTAGAGACTCATTTAAAAATATGTCGACATGTCTTCATATACCAGTGTTGCCTTTATAGGATATTCATGAAAACTGATTGGACTGTAAATTAAATATTAGTAAAAAGGCTGTGAATGCCGTTGAATGTCTTTACCATTCAGCACATAGACACTGAGACATTCTGAGTGTATAAGCCAGAGACCAGCTGAGCGCAGCGGGCTAATGAGGCCTTCATGTTCTCCGAGGATCACAGAGACACTCCACTAACAGCCACTCCAGCGTCTTTACCACTCTCTCAGCGTGTCACTCCACCGGCTCATGCCAAGTCTGAGAACGTCTAAGTCTGTGACGAAGAGCAGAGGCAGCGTCACCCCAGAGACCTCCAGGGGTTAACCGCAAACCCACCCGGACCCCAGCCCGCCACCCTCCTGAATGCTTTTCCACCCAATGCCCACCCACAGCCTGACACTTTCCAGGGAAGAGATGTATAAACACTCACACACATGGTGAGCACACAGTCGAGCGGTGCTGCCAACGTGGGGACAAAGTGCTTTACAATTTTCCCAGGGCTCTTTGCTCGAGAACCTCTCTGAAAGCGAAGAGGTCTAGTCTGGGTGCCATTTCTTTTTGAATACATTTTCAAAACGACATATTCAAAATCAAGGTTCCTCAGAACACCTCATTTTTCTCGACAGTGGCAATGTCAGACTCAAACTCATGAAGGTTAACATCTGTAACTGAGGAACATCATGTCATGGCCTAAAAACATGGGTGATTCACTTTGATTAATGCATATAATTATCCATATAATAAATGAGTATAGTCCAGGTACCAACGATATTAAATGGTACACTCTGAAGCCTTTTGTACTTGTTTGAGCTGCCAGTTATTTATATTAGTACCTTGTGCTCCATTACCTCTTTTATATTCATAAAGCTCCATTTAGGGTGAAAAATGTAACTGATGATTGAAGGAACAGGGAAGAATGCTCTGTTAAAGTCAGAGGCTCAATAATATTTCTTTCTAATAAAATCTACAAATACAATATTTATGTAAATTCTTGTCACTGAAAACCTGAATTTGACTTTTGCAAAACTGATTCAAGATTCAAGAAATAAAATCAGAAGAAGAAGTGCACTTGTGTGAACAGAGCAGAAGTGGCTCTGGTTGTGAAAGATGGAAACTCAGTGAATGCAACAACAGTCTGTTAGTTTTTTCTCTGATTGCCAAAATAATCAGTCCTTCACTGGGGCATCACCATCACATCATCAAATCACACTCTGTTGGATTTTCCATGTTCAGACGCTAAAAGAGAATTGTGAAGAAAAGTGCCAAAAATGTTGACAGAACAGCGACAGAAGACTTTCTAATTTGAAATGTTGACATTTTACCCTCAGCGAGGTGAATATGTGCACTCAGAATAAAAAGACAAACTGTCAGATCAGAGAGTCAGGTAAATTCAGTTGTGGCAATAATTAAACAGCATTTCAGCAGACACCACTGAAGAACTACAAAAAGACAACATGATTCATTGTTCATAGTGTTAGCATGGCCTGATGTAAGGTTGATAAAACCGGAGCATGGAGAACGGATGTTGTTTTGTAAAGTGACAAAGTTGAAATCTAAATGTTTGGTAACTTGTTTGGATATTTGTTATATTTCAGTCTAAAAAGTGCAATGCCAGCACCGTGGCATCACAAGGACAGATGGATCTAAACAGATTAAGCTTAAATGTTTTGGGAAAAATCTGTGTAATGGTAAATGCCTAAAAACACCAATATGTTAATACGTCCCTGCAATCTGTGTTTATTTCATCTTGCCCTTCTCAACTTTTAAATTTAAACTTGTTCAAGGAAAATGCATTTGTTTTGTTAATGACTTGGTATCTTTTTATTAGTTGTTTAATGGGTCTCCCATTGCTTCATAAAGGTTTTTCTCTCTTTTTGGCTTGTTTTTTGACAGACAAACACCTGTTAGTGGCTCTCTAAAATGTCGCCTGTGATGCACCCACGACACAGACAAAAGCAAAAGAGCGGCTGAACTTTCTGACAAACGCCTCTTTCTCACAGAAGAGCTGACTTTGTTATGACATATGGCTGAGCCTCATTAGCAGATAAAATGACAAAGCCCTGATTGCTTTCATAACATATTATGCTATATTTTTGAAAAGAGAATCAAACGTCCCCCAGCTCGTTAATCAGGGCTTAATTACAATTAAAACGGATCTAAAGAATAGACCTGTCAAACTGATGGGAGGCCGTAACATTCATTTGTGCTCATTTAGTTCAGCTCCACTTGCTGTGCAAACACAGCACACAAAATGGCTTCCAATCAAGACGTATTTCTAATTGCTGGTTGCACAAAACTCATTGCATGCAGAAAGATTGAGAAAACAAACATGAGAAACACGAGAGAGACTGCATGAAGTGCAGTTAATAACACTGTGGATGAAGGGGAACAATAGTCATAAAACTTAGTTATTACTTCATCAAAACAGTGGAACCAGGGACCCGTGAGAAACTGTTGGAAATGTCTCCATAAAGACTCAACAAATAAAACAAACCTATTAGGTTCAATTACTATTGACAATGAATGAAAACTACATTTCCTACTGTAGCTCTGTTTGTTGAAGTGAACAGCTATCCCTCATTGTCACGTTGCTTTGATTGCAATTAAGTAAGAACAGTGGTTTGCAAACACTGGGTCAGGACCCAAAAGAGTGTCACCAGAAATGGAAACTACAAAAGAGACCAAACCTTTACAGAAAAAATACCACTCTGAACCAGAACCAGAACCAGAACCAGAGCCAGAACCAGAACCAGACAGTTGGGTCATATTCATGGTCTTTTGAAAGGGTCCCATGACAAAAGATTAAAAATAATACTGTAAAGAAATGGGTTGAATATGGTTTTTTTTTTAATCAAGTGTCACTCCATGTGGTTGCACTCTTTAAAAACTCAATAAAACTTGTAGCAAACGTAGTGATCATTTTATTCCACCATTAATGACTAACTCCTGCTACAAGCTCAGTTCAAACCTACAGTCTGTCTATGATACACAAAAATGTCAAAGACCAGTTTCAAGATTTATGTGAATAACCTGGAGTTTTAAGATGACATATGGTACACATATTTCTAAACCTATTGCTATTAGACAGAAAATCACTCGACAGGGCATTTATATATCAGAGTATCCATAAAAAGCCCTGGAGCTGTTTGCCAAAAAAGTTGCTGCACATTTTTTCAGAGCTAAAAACAACATCAGGCTGCAGTAAATGAGATCCCTCAGTTCAGAGTGGTTCTGTTTGAAGGCTGCGGACCCTGTGCGTGGCTCACTGTACGAACCAGATGACGTCACCACACCTGCTTGGTATTTGCGACGCGGAGCTGATGGTATTCATAAAGTCTGACTGTTTTCTGTGAGCTGGCAGAAAGAGACCGCTAAATGTTTTCTTGTTTTCTTCCATTGATCCCATAAAATGAACTTGATAGATAGGAGGCAGGTTGTGGTGTTGGATGGAAAAAACTAAAGTGAAGTTACATTCGGCTCCAAAGATTAGAAAAATTATTGTTAGCAGATTTTAGTGAATATAGTTGATTATATTCAGATTCAGAATTTACATTGAAATAAAAAAAAAAGTGTGGTGTTGTAGCCAAGACTGTGTTAACCAAGACCAATTACCAGAGTCTATAGAGACCAAGTCAAGTCCAAAGCCATTGCAGGACAAGACCAAGTCAGTGCTGAGACTAGCATCTGGCTCAAGTGAAGGAATCAGGAAACAGACCAAGTACAAACTCCCGAGGGTTTGTTTGTGTTTGTTATTGTTAACACATTCACAAGAATGACATGAATAATAAACCAGTCGTGGTCTTGGCCTGTCTCGATTTAAAATCTGTGTTAAAGACCAAGACAAACCTAAAGAAAGTGGACTCAATCACCAGCAATGTTTTATTGAATTTAGCCATGATGCATTTTTAACATAGATTCTCCAACTGTTTTTGTTTTACCTGAACATAACCAAAAATGCAATTTCTAAGTATTTTTTTCTAAGTATTTTTCTTAAAAGGCCAAAGCTGTTTAAACTACATTTCAGGGGCGCCTTAGTGGCTCACCTGGTAGAGCGCATACCACACACTCGGGCACCCAGTTTTGATTCCGGCTCAGGTCATATGCTCAATGTCTGACTACACTGTGTCTATCAAACAAAGGCTAAAAGGCCCAAGAGATCTTAAAAACAAAACACATTTCAATGTATACAGGGCTCAGCTATTGAACACTGTATGTATCTTTATCTCAAGACCACAGTAACCAAGGCCAGGACGCACAGGATAATAACTTTAGAGACTGGGACTGAGCTAGGATCAGTTCATAAAGATACTAAAACTCAGGCCAAGACTCCCTGCATTAAACATCTGTAATCTCTGTGGCACTTTCCTGGATCAATCATGGTAAAAAAAAAAAAAAAAAGAAAAGAAAAATATATAAACTTCATGTCAGCAATGTTCCTTATAACATATGAGGATTGATGTTTTCCATTCAATTAAGGGTTCACAATATTCAGCAAAATTGTAATTATAGAAACATAAACTGTAATATCCTTATTACAAAAACAGCTTAAACTGCAATAATTTTACTCCAGACATATTTTGTAAATGTAGGGGCCTATATTTAGTTATTATTAGTTGTTTTCTGTGGTTTAAAATCGAGCTCTATGTATTGGAGAAAAGTTGTGTCTTGAATCCTGAGCTCTGAGCTGGCACAGACACAGTTAAAAAAAGTACTTCCACTTGTGCCACTAACTTCTTTAAACAAGTGATTCAGCTCTTTCTTCATGGGCTGAAATTCTGTTACCGGCAAAATTGTGCTTAATGATATTTTGTTGCTAGGTTACGTTAGCTTGAAATGCTATCAAATCTGTTTACTGTAATGGAGCTTTGAATGTGGGACTCTGGCAGATGTCTTCCTCTTACCCCAGTAAGACTTCAGTACTGGCTTCAGCCTAAACCTGCAAAGCCTTGTGATAGAGCAGATCTCCTCTCGCTGACCATTTTAATCTTTGAGCAGCATCTGGGAGCCGAGCCACAGCTATCTGGAGCGAGGCCTATACTTATGATATTTTCCCCCCATTTTAACTTCAAAGATGCTGTGCTGTAGATCTAAGTGTGCTATAATGCATGCTGACGGGTAATGTGCTGTTGTCAGGGTTTACAAGAGGCCGACGGGGAGATGAGGGCGAAACAAAAAGATGGATGTCTGATAGAGCGTTTTTTAAGAGCCCATCTTTGATTTGAACATGATGCACAGTGAAGAGCTTTGTCAAACCAGGGAATTGAGAGTTATTACTATTTTATGTTCCCATTATTGCCCACGATGCACATAAATAACAGATATGATTACAGGGATAATAATGAGCTTTTATCACAATAGAGAGGAGGTAGGTTGGGGTGGTGGATGGGCACACAAAACTCAGGATTAAACCTCATGTACTAAACTAGAGTTTGAGAAAAAAAAGTTGATTTGTTTCAAAGCGTATTTTTTTGGCTCATTTTTTCTTTGTGAAACATCAAGAAAATTATGAACAGACCAAAAAGTGGAAAACGTTAAGTGCACAGCAGATGTCAATTTCTGACAAAGAACAAAACTAGCGTTGCACACCAGTGCTCAGTGTCTCTTGTTCTCAAATAAACACTTCCTGTCATACAATAGCACTATTTGGCAATATTTTTCAAAAGAAAGAAACTCTTCTGTTAAAGGTCCCATATTATGCTAAATCGATTCTTCTGAGCTTTTAACCATGTTCTAACGTTGTTTCTACCTCAAACACATACCCAAAGTTGTGTTTTGTTTCATTCGCGCATGTTTGAGTAATTTATTTAGTTTGAGCTACAGTCCTTTCAACGAGCTGTTTCACGCAATGACGTCAATATGTGAAATAAACCACTCCTCTCCAGGAAGTGCTCCTCCACACTCCTCCTGCCCCTCTCTCCTGCACTGTCAACAAGTGCCGTGCTCTGCAGCTCAGACACAGAGAAGCATCGCTGCTACTATGTTAGCTTACCGTCAATACTTTTACTTTACGTTCAATACACTGCACACCAGCTACCTTAGGAGTCTCCAGGCAGCATACATTCTCAACTTCAGTAGGCATTGTACGGTCATTTCCACATGTGCACCTATAAACAGAAGCAGTTAACACGCGCTATGCTACGGGCTACACCATAGAAACAGACACAATAAATAGTTTCTCATTTACCAAGCAGAAACGTCTTGTAGAAGCCTTCGAGGTCTTTGTGTTTGCTCATGTTCTTCAAACTCAGAGTCAGACTCTGGGTCGAAGATATACGGCTCAGTTACTCTCAAAGCTATTGCTGAAAAAGTTATTACTACTATGTACCGTGTTTACTTCAGTCTGTTTCCAGCGTAGCGCTAGCATGACGTCAGGCAGGAAGTGGGCGGAGCCAACACGGGAGAGCTGAGCCTTAAAGTGACAGCGCCAAATCAGACCGTTCACTTTGGACTCATGATGAGAGCTCATTCAAACCGCTTGTATGAGATCATTATTGTGTGTTTCATGTTGCAAAACGTGATATGGTAACCTAAATGTTCCCAAATACACTGTATAATGTTTAAAATAGTATAATATAGGACCTTTAAGGTCAAGAGGCTGAAAATGCTGTTTCCTGAAAAATAGGTTGTGTCAGGACAACCCTAATGTCTAATGCAGGTGATGATCCATTATTTACTATTATTCCTTGTATGATTAGACATTTCTGCATTTTAACCTTGCTCAGCCCAATCAGTGTAACCTACGTGGTAAATATTAGTGTATGCAGCAGGCAGTATCATTTTCCCTTAATGATTTTCCTATTATTTCATAGTTTTTGTTCCCCTGCTCTCTTCTCAATCGAAGTAACAGGTATATTCTGCAGATCTAAATGTATCTAAATTGCTGGAAACATTACACAGATACATTGAGTTTGAGAGATACGGGAGATAGGGTTGCTTTTAAGGCTTTTCTGAGAGTGGATCCGAGGCTAAGCACCCCCTGTTCTTGCTCTTAACAGTAAGCCCTCTTTAAGACGGACCCTCTGATGCAAATGCACTCCATCACCGCGTAAAATATACATTTACCGCAAACGCCGGCCGCTTCCACAGTGAGCGGCGCAGTAAAACATGTCGTAAAGATGACTAATGCTGCCGCGCCACACATTCTCGGTGGGGAAAGAGAAGAAGAAGGGGCCTCGTAAATCGATAATCAGATACACAAACACGGAGATGCATATCATATTAGGCGAGCGTGGTGAGAACACCCCGCGAGTGCTCTCAGCAATCAGCGTCGGGAAATGGAATAAAGCGAGAGGCAGAGACTTTAGGAAATAGAAGGCTAAAAAAATATGGCCTTGGCTCGGTGTGAATATTTCAAACTCAGTGAGCGGCGGATTGTTCAGAGCAACAATGACCCTGAAAAAAGAAATAAATACTGCTGCTGAATGACTTTAGAGCTGCATTTTAATAAAGCAAATGACTGTTCACTTGCTCTGCTCTGTAATAATGGTAATCATAATCTATAATCATAATAAAAACCTTCTAATGTGAACAAATACTGGCATTTTACAAAAGCTGACTCAATTAGCTTTATTTGGAAAGAAAACATTTATTGAAAACGGATTAGAGAGATTTAACAGGATCTTTAGAGAAAATATTAGTAGAAAAAGGGCCATAATGGCTTTGACTTGATTACTTTTTAACGTTCTTACATTTGTATAAAAGTTGTTGGATCAATTTTTTCTCTTTCATGACATTGCAAAGTTGCAAAGAAATACAAAAAATCTAAAAATTTAAATTACAAAATAATGTAGGATACCTTAAGATAAGTGAAAATACAGGAAATATGTTTTTTTCATCAACAGAACATAAAGGGACTGATTTAACAGGATCTGGACAATGGGCTCTAAATTGAGAGAATACATTGGAGAAAATGACTGTGTTTTGTGGGTCATACACAGACAGTCTGTACAGAGATGTATTTAAATGAGGGATTGGCATGTTTGTCCTCGAGTTTGTTGTTATGCTTAGTTTGGAGGATAAGCAGTGTAAATGCAAAAGGAAATCATATTCAGGGGAGTATATATCTATAAAGAAGATCTGTGTTGATGAGACTGTTCTTCTCCTGCCACTGTGTCATTTACAGCAATTGTAAACAGCGCAGCTCAAACGTTAAACTGGTCGTGGTAAATGATGAGAAACCTCCACTAACTAGAATTGTTTCTTGTCAGGACAACTGCATCCTTAGAAGTAAAGCTTTTTAATTATTGTAAAAAATATAACATTACAAAAAGTACAACATCTATGATTCTACATTTAATATTGTTGGTAAATGACTATGAGGCTAGTGGGTGAATCAATGAGGGTATTAGTGGGTCTTCAACTCTGTGCCATGCTATAAAACATTGATAAAGGATACATGACAAATTCATTAGTTCAGTTTGATTAAGTGAATGAGTTTTCAAATCCTCTTCCTCTGGCTCATTAGGTCCATGTACAAAAGGCATTTATGATCCAAAACCCCAATGATCTACTGTCATGATCAAGTGTTTACCAAACAGCAAAATTGTAATTAACTGACTTCATTAACACAATTAATATTATATTGTGTAGAAAAATAACAATACTGTCTTCACTAAATCCAGTACATTCCATTTTTCCTCTGTCCACTCTCCTTTTTACTTCAGCCATGTGGCAGCCATTGTGAGTCCCAGGGCCATAAAGAGAGACAAACACCCCCCTGCTCTGTCTGCTCCCATACACAGAGTGCATCAGTCAACCAGTAAATACATTTGAGGGTAAATGTTTAAAAAGCCTGTTTAGGCTCCAGAAGAATGCAGTGCATCAGGTCTTAGTAAAAGGCAGCTTAGACTGGTCCAGATTTAAACAGGCCAGATTTATAGCCGTCTTTAAACTGCTCAGAGGAAAAGCCCCTGTTGTAAAGTTTTTAAACGAGTGACTGGACAATTCAAAGATAGTTCTCTGTGTCTGATAAGAAGAGCGAGGGAGGAGGGGAAAGAAAGAGTGGAAGGTAGTGGAGGATTTTAAAAGTGCAAAGACAGAACAGAGGTCGCTACAAACTTATTCTTAAGGATTTAATATTTCTAAATGAACTATTGATGCATTGGCTCGAAAGCTTAAGGGTTGAATTGCGACCAAGCCAGCCAAGCCTGAGCTCAAACATTTAGATTCCGTCTCCAAAAGCCATGAAGCCCTCTCAAGTCTGCAGTGCATGGCTCTGAAAGCAGTTGAAAAAAGCAGGTCAGGCGCTGCTTGCGACAACTGAGGTCTGGTCGGGCTCATGGGCCCTCAGCCCTGCACAATATCAGCTGCAGCAGAGCGGTGCGTGCTCTCACACATATACACCAGCAACAGGGTCACGGGCTCGGTTCTGCAGGCCAGCTCTGTAAAGCCCACACTCCATCACACATGACAAAGGTAACTACAGGAATGTGTAGGGCCTGGCTGTGTGCACGCTCCTTATCTCTGCACAAACAAGAACCAGTCCACAACTCAACAGCCTTCCCACTGTTCGCTTCAGGAATGGAAATGCAAAAGGGAGTGGAGCCTTTAAATATAATACACTTTAATACAAATCAGGTGTATAGTGTAAAATGTTCTGCAGTTGAACAAAATGGAACACATTGGTCAAAGCTGCTTTCTTTCAATAGTGTACAATCCCCTTCAAGTAAAACTCGTATGTTGAGAAAAACAGATGTGATGCTCCATAAAACCCATTTTGCATGAACGCTTAAGACATGTATAAACTGTAATGATTTTACAGATGTGTTTGCATGTCCCTGCAGAGCTACCGTAGGTGCTCACAGCTCTGGAAAGGAGGGGTGTGAGGTGTGGAATTACATTTTAGATGCAGCCAAAATGGAAACACTGCACCTGTGAGGAAATAATGACAGAGAAGTGGGAGAAGTTATAATAATTTTGGATATGATATATTTTCATCTGCATATTTTGCAAAAGTTTACAAATTCAACAAAGTTAATGAAGTCTTTAGTCTAAAAATATAAAGACTCTTCTGGACAATGGATTATGTTTGTGGCATTATGATATCAAATGATGAAAAGTACATTTGTAGAATATGGAGTAGAATAACAAAACTTGTTTAACAAATTATGATGTTTTTCTATTCATGCATCATTGCATTTCAGCACTAACCAAAGCATAAATGGAGAGCTGTGAATTATTCACCTCAAACAAGTACATGCAATAAAATTTTCTACTGATGACAAACCTAACCTACTGAACTCACAAACATCCACAAAGAGTCAAATATAGTTCTTTATCTGCTGCTGGTTTTCACCAGCTCCACAACTGTTGTTTGAACTTGAAACAATGCACATAGCCTCGTCTGCTGAGGCCTCACTTCTGACTGGAAGAAAAGAGACCGGATCACAGAAAACATATCTATCTATCTTTAATGACTGAACTCTACATAATGTATAATTTGAGTATAGAGCAATTCAATTCTAGCAAAAATTATAACTTACTTCCTCCTACAGATAGAGAATAACACAGCAGTAAAAAAAACTATCAAAAAACAATTTGATGAAGACATAGCTACAACACAAGCCAATAGGTGCAAAGATCATATTGAGTATGTTCTTTAGGATATAAAACATAAAATGAAACCCACAATCCAGACAGATTTTTGTAATCAGCGTTACGCCTGGCACTGTTAAAATGACTGCCTCTGTTCCAAATATAAAACACATAAAAGATTGGTTAAAAAGAATAATCCCCACTTAGGGCAATTAAGAACATTATTGTTATTGGTCATTTAACATAACCTGATTACTACATTTATGCTCCTGATGCAGACATTTTGGTAAATAGCGGAAGAAGGAAAATGCTGGAGTAATCATGTTTTCATTTAAAGACAGTGAGTTCTCACCTTGAGCAGCTTATTGTCTAAGAACAACACACAATGCACCTGTTGAATGCTCAGGGAACACTCATTATCTTCTCAAAGGAAGCACAACGCAGACACACACAGACTGTAGGGACAAATTCCTGAGCGGCTTACTGGAGCTCAGACACACGCAGAATTCCTTCAAGAATAATCAGCAGAGAGCTACTGTGATTATTTTTTCCTGCATGAGTCCCTTGTTCTTCAAAATGAACAAGGACACTTTGACCCCGTCGTTTCAGAGCACACCACAGAGTCAGAGAGTCACAAAACTCAAAAGACAAGATTGACTTTAAATTAAATATAGAGCGAGAACTCATTTGTGAACTGAATATGCACAGACCATTGAGTGTGATTATGGAGGATTATGGGTTCATTTGGAATAATCAAGCCAAAGAGGCACAATTAAAGTCAAGCTTTTTCCTGTTTAAAAATGAAAGGTTTTTGTTGCATTCACTGACAGTTTGAAAGAAAGATGCCAGTTGGTATGATTTTTAATTTTTAGCTGAGAATTGTATTGTTATTATACAATGAAAACCACAGCAAAACCGAAGCACACATCAACTTACCTCTCCCTAAGACAAGCTAAGAAAGTGGTTTATGGTCTTTTGTCTAGATTTTCTTTTATTACTTGTACTTCTGAAAGAACTGGAGCTATTGCTGATATAGAAGCTGCACCTAAGGACATCAGAGCCAGACAATTATGGTGTGAAAACTGCCACATTTTGTAAAGTGTTGTTTTCTGTACGCTAAAACTCTGACAGAAAGAGGACTTGAATGTCTGTTAATTCCACTTTGCTTGCAGTCAGATAAAATATATCTTTGCCTAAGCACTCTGACGTCTCAGCTCAGGTTGCACGAGCTTTTTGTGAATGATAAAGAATAATGATGGCTGTGATTTGTGATAATGAAAACACTGTTACGCCTCATCATCTGCCCTTACAAAATTTCCTCAAAGATATTGCAGCAAATAGAACACATCAGTCAAAACATTTTTAGTGTCTAAAATAACGCCAAAACAATACTCTTTGCATTTGTCGACTTTGGGAAAGAAAATATGTTCAAAGCTCAATAGAATCTAGCAGAAGTTCCATTTAGAGTGGACAAACTGAGGACTGCTGGAGGAGAAGTACATTTATGTAAAGGGTTAAGGACAGTTATGGTTGAGAGGTTGTAATCTCCATCAGATTCATATTTCCACTGGGTTTGTTCATAGTTTATGCTCCAACAGTGACAGAACAAAAAAGTCAAGCCACTGTCCCTTTTTATGCTGCGTCCGGATGTTCTGTAGAAAAGTCAGTTTTGCAAAGAAAAGCAACTGCGTAAAACTAATAACATTTCACCCAAACTAAAAAGCACATGGCTAATCTGCTGTGTAAGAATAAAACTTCAGCAGCCAAGGAAAGCAAGTACAATTCATTTAAATGTCACTTAACTATGTACTACTTCCCACCTCGGCCTGCGGACATATTAATTTTGTACAAACGTAGCCTCCAGTAAAGGAGAGTACATTGTCATTAGCATGAAGAGGGTAATTCATCTGCAACACAGCCAGACACTGTGACTGGGGGCTACAAATGGGGCCGCGACCACCTGCTGGCCCCCCTAGTCTCTGGACTGAGTTGAAACGCACCCAGCCAAATATTGGTTATCACCCAGAAACACATCATGATCGGCGTGTGCCAGCGTCCGGGCCACAGCGAGCGTCGTCGAATGTCTGCCCATGACTTCATGAGATTACGCTGACCTCCGATGTGATGGGTAAACACACGGCATGGGCAGAAAACGGAGGGGGAAAGGCTGCAACATAAATGGACTAATTGAATGAGCAAACATGTGCGAAGAATCCAAAATCCAAACAACCTTGTGTGTCCTTGTCTGAGGGGAAGAGTTGAAAGAGAACGGAAAACTGTAACACAATCTGACTGAGGCGAGGTCAGGTGGAGGGTTTTTTGTTGAAGGGCACTTCTTAAATTCCCTTCAGATCGTCACTGAACTCTGTCGGTGTCTTGGTTTTCTCGGCCCGTCTCCTTCACTGTCCCCAGCCCGTGCCCTTTAGACAACAAGATGAAGGAATGATCAGGAGGCGGCTTCAGTTAAGACCCGCCAATCAATACGGCTCTCCGGCGCGGGATGAGGCTCCGAGATTACACTGAAAATCACAAATGGCAAATGACTCTTTCAAACTACTTTCTCGACTTTGAGGCTGACCAAAAGCTTCGGAAAATAGAAATCAGAGAAGCTGGCCGTTGTGTCTCGGAGCTTGCCCTGTGTGGGACATTTTAACTAATTCTTCTGTGCTTTGAACGAAGCACCCAACACCGTTCACCGTAATAACACTGATCAAAGAAGGTTTAGCTCTGCTGCCAAAAAGCCTCCCAGATCTTTGCAATGTTTTATCTTTGTTTTCTTCACCTCAAATCTCCATTAAAAGCACTAAAGAAACTAGAGCCAGTGAGTGCATCAGAAGCAACTTGTGCTGTGAAAAGACATTCCTCGAGGCCACAATTTAAAATGAAACAAGGCTTGTCTCATAGATGCCTACATGCCTTTAATCTGGTTCATTGCTACCATGCTAATGCTAAATGTGTACATACATAAGCAACGAATGCTTAGGAAGGCCAAGGACTACCCAAACCACCTTTCACATTACCTGGGCAAACCAATAATCAATAATGTTGCTAAACTGGTCTTAGTTAATTAATAAATTGTTGTAATTGCTAATACACAAAAAAGCAATGCTGACCTATTGCTCGAACGTGTTTCCACCCAAAGACAAAGAAATCTCGAATATTATTTTCTTTCATACACCTGAAAACTTTTGCACAATATTTTTGTCCATAGTGTATTCAGTATGAGTCCATTTGTCAGAAGAAGATCACGTGGGGGTATGAAACACAAGATTGCCTTTTTAAATGCTCTATGCCCTGGAACATTTTTCTTAATTCCCCTGCTCTTTAGAAGCTTTTAAACTAAGCAATCCCCACCTTTCACCGTAACAACACTCATCAAAGAAAGTTTCTCTATGTTCCAAACTCTCATTTCCTAAATGAGAGTTAAAAAGCCTCCTAACTCCTTACCATGCTTCATCTTTGTTTTCCTCACCCCAAACCTCCAGGCCCTGAACAATTAGGCCCTTGTTTATGTGTGTAAATTGCTGCGTGGTGCCTATCTGCGTGCCGTCGCTGGCAGCTGGATGCACCGGTGGAACGACCGTATTGATTGGGATGTCTGTTCTTTTAACAAGGTCTGTCTGCTCGCTCTATCTGGGGGTGCAGCGGCGCTCCAAAGCTGCTCCCTAAATGCCCCTCCAACTCGGTAATGGTTTTACACTTGAAAACTGCTTACACAAAACACTTTGGGTCGCAATTTGTGAAGGGAATACCGCATTGTTTCTTTTTATCTAATTCTACCTTTATTTGCTCCTACTTTCTGTCATTTTCCAAATCCTGTCTCATTTGTTTTACTCAAGGCCACCCTGTTCTTGTCCTCCACACTCTCTCTGGTCTGTTCTTTTACTATGTCCCTGAAGGACCCGCTGGTAGTCACTGTCATTACTTTCATAGTCCGACTCGGTGCTGACTGCAGGAGTTTGCTCCACTCTCTGCTTCAAAACCTGGATGGCACATTTGTTTTCACTCTAATGAAGTAGTGGAAACAGTTGAAAATAAAAAGAAGAAAACTGGTTGGCAAAGCAGTATGAACCGACAGAAAGGGATAAGAGGAAATAGAGTTAGAATTGGGTAAGCTGTGAACATGTTTGTAAAGAAAACATTCCAATAGGACTGAATCAGATCAGAATCCCACAAGTGATACATCAAGGACGGCTCTAAATGTTCGCAAAGAGGCCAGGGGGCCCATTACAGCGAACAGCGCCTTAACACACAGCGTACAAGAGACATATCAAAACAGTGTCGAGATAAAGAACACTATGAGTTACAGTGGACATTAATAACGCTCCCTGCAGAGCACTCCCCTTAGAGTTGACAATACACTGTTAAATCACTGGTTAACCTTCCAAAGGGGAATAAACCTATGTAGAAAGATGGATGGGTACAGCAGCATTTATACATATAACACAATTATGTGTTTAAGTACTTTATGGCATTGTAGGAAATGATTATGAACATTATACAATAACTTTATGGGTATTTTTTTAAGCAAGCCTGGTTATTATTGGCGTTTTGGAAATGTGTTAATACTTATTACAGTCTGCAAATTCAAAAGAGCTCCTAAATTCAGCATAATCTTCACTGCAAATAAAAAAATCTTTTTAATCACAAAAAAGCATGTTGTAAAAAAAACTATTTTACCTTTGTTCCTTTGTTATACGCCTTTTTAGTGCAATTTTATCCTATTTTTGCCATAGTTTTGTTCCTTTCTTAGAATCGCATCTCTGTTTTTACTTTTTAATGCTCCTAAATATTACCAATTTCCAAAAGCAGACATTTTTTCCATTAAATGCCAATTATATATCACAAATACTTTTTTTTCAAATGTCTTAAATCAAGAAACTGTGACAACTGCGGGTCTCTGAGTGTTAATGGAGACCCAAATACAATCTCCTGTGACCTACTTTTGGGTCCCAACCCAATGTTTGGGACCACAGTTTTAAAGAGTACAGCAGATGTACCCAATGCAGCATCACATTATTAATACAAAGCAACAAGTGCCAAAGCTTTGATATAAGATAACATAAGAAAATTGTTATACACAGGGCAATGTCAGAAAAAAACTGAATAGCAGGGATTATGTTCTTTGGCAACTAACCAATCCAAGATGGGATTGTTTGTGACTTCCTGTCAGATTCTTACTAATGCTTTAACATTTAGTTAAAGTTAGCACGTACTGCAGCCTCAGAACTCTCCCGACAGAGCCAGTCCATAGACAGTGTTGACGCTTTGTGTCTCCATAGATTAAAACTATTTTTGAAGCCTATTCTTTGTATTTCAGCACTTCACACAAATAGTCGATTAAGGCCGAATGCAGCATTGTGTTCATGAAAGTGTGGAAAGATGAATTCCTCCCACAGTGAGGGCTAACATTTAACTGTAGGGAGCCTTTCAGAGACACATGTACTGACATATGTGACACCGCTGAGCACAAACGCGTTTTCACAAGATTAAAACACTTTTTTTCATGGAGCCTTTTCGCTGAATACATCAAAAGTCTGGCACAGAATCACAGCTGAGAAAGAGCTAAATGAACTGATTTGATTATTTTTGGGTAAGTCTGGATCAATGGCATTCTTCTCCTCTCGTCAGAACGGGGTCTCCGGGCCCGCGGGGCAGGGTTGTAATCATCGGAGGCAGGGAGTGCATGCCATTTGCCCAAGCCTGGAGGGCTACTGATTTCAATGCTCCATTATGGGTTGTGTTAACAGCAAATAACACAAATTCCTCTCCGAGAACACACACTGGTACATGAAAGAAGTGAAAAGTCTGCAGATGAAGTCAAAGGAAAGAAAGGAAGAAAAACATGAAGACACATATGGTTCAGACTAGAGTATTTCAAACAGTGGATCTGAGCTGAAAGATGAATAACAGCAGAATCTGGGTCGAAATATCCAGAGGCATGTTTTAAACGCCATAGCATATGGAAAAAAAAATGAGAATATTTGTTGTTGTTACATGTATTGTTATTGCAATATCAAGATGCAGAAGATTCCAATTTAGAACTGGACAAATGAAACATATTCATCGACATGGCCAATTTTGGCTCCAATTGCTTGCAGCTCAGCTAATGTCAGCCAATGTCAGCCCATTCCCCTCCAACTGATAAAAAAAATGAAAATAAAACATGCCATAGGTTTCGGACCAAACACTAAAAAGAAATAAGAAGCCGCAGAAAGCCTAATGGGGTAATGCTGCATTTAAATGTGGCAAATGGTAGTGTTTCTGTAGCTGGTTTTAGAGAATACGAGAGAGACGGGGCAAAAAATTATAGGTTTTTGATGTCTGCTGTCACAAAATCAAAACTGCATCTAAAATGAATCCCAAAAACCAGGAAAACATGGCAAAAGTCATTATCTTGGCGCAACAGAAGCGGACTGGCGAATATACGACCAACAACTTAAATCACACGTAATGTAACCACAGAGCTAATATCTGCCTGTAGAAAGTGTCACACTGTACACTGGTTTACTCTGTGTATGGGCAGCTGCTGAAAAGAGAGTGTGTATAAAAAATACATATCTAATAATTACATGGACTTCACACAGACATTTGCAGCAAGTAATGAAAGCCTTCATCTCATTTGAAACGGCAGTGGACACAGTTCAGACTAGCTGGCAGTAAAATGTATACAGTACGGGAGCACGTTTGTATAAACTGTGACGGATGAAATCAATCCTTTACTCTGCTTCACATGGAGAGCAGCTGGCTCCTGTTAACAGTTCTTAAACCAATTCTACACTTTCTAAGTCCTGTGACATTCGGGGAAGCTGTTACATTGAAATTCTCAGCATTTTGACAATTCCAAACAAATTTGCAGAGGCCTCGCTGAGCTGCCGAGGCGGGGAGCTGACTGGCCTGTCTGCACTGTGTGTCAAGGTTATCACAAGGCTGTATTTGTCTAATACTGACGGGCCTGACTCGGAAACCCAATGCCACATTAGCCGGTGCAGGAGGAAGAAAGACATGATTTATTTGAACTAGCTGGCTGCTGTACTTACCTGGACATCTGGGAGACAGACAGCTTTAGCCTTGATGATGTTAAACGATATGGGTCTGTTGTTGTACTGTCGCACATTTTATTACTTTTGAATGGTAACTGTTTGTACTGAATTCCTGCAAAATACACATTCACATTCACAGAAACCGAGCACACTCCTTGTAAGGGAAATATTAACTCTGGGGTATTTGTGATTTTCCAAACCACTGTCAACATAGCTTTAACTGGGAATAACCATCTGTTGCTACAGTATATGCGAGTATTTATAACAATTTATTCTGCCAATGCAAACAGTCTCGGTGGCTGTGCAAACCAATGTAATTTCATGCTGAGGTCAGTGTCCGTGACCACTTTGATTACGTTGCCCCAGACAGAAGTGGTTTGACGGGTAAACACCGAAATGCTTCGTCAAGTGTCTACATCCTGCAGCCCGGCTAAACACAAGAACCGGTCCTGGGTTGGAAACAGACACACTCAGGCCACAGAACAAACAGTCCTGGAGCACTAGAGCAGCCTTTTTGAAGTGGGGTTGTTTGAGGTGGAGTTCACTTTGGCACCAAGATCAGATGTGTTTGTGTTCATGTAAAAATGCTACACCAAATTAATCTTAAATCCAATTAATACCACTTATATGTCGCCTGAACCAGATTCAGATCAGATTCTTGTGACTTGGCTTGAAGACCAACATGCCACTGTTGGTAAAACTAAAATTGAATTAACATTAATTGAATTCATAATATTAAAATAAAGGGTGGACTCCTTTCTGTGAGAAGTCTTCATGTCCTCTCCGTGTTACCGTAGGTTCTCTCTGGGTCCAGCTTCCTCCCACCGTCCAAAGACATGCATGTTCAGGTGAACTGGTGAATCTAAATGGCCCCTAGTGGAATAATGTGAGAGTGAATAGTTGTCTGTCAGCGTCAAAATGTCAGGCCTGCGACTAACTGGCCATTGTCCTGGATGTACCCCGCCTCAAGTCCAAAGCTGCTGGGATAGGCTCCAGTCACCAGCGACCCCAATCAGGACTATGACTAACAGACTATGTTTCCACAGCAACTGGTTAAAAGTCCTTCTCTCTTTTTAATATCTAATCCTTTTACATCTGTGGACTGTCGAGATCAAAACTGTTTGGCTTCAACACATTAAAGAAATTTTGGCTCACTATGGACACCTTGCTCATAATGCTTTGAGAGAGCTTTAGTGAAGAAAACATCAAGGATTAAGTCTAAGCAAATGTTAGATCCTTCTCTTGCTCAAACAGTTGAGCTGGAAATACTGAGCAGCATCAAGAGACATGGTTACTGTAGTTATTGGGACTAATAAGGCTAACACCTGATGCTGATAAGAAATGGATGGAATAAAGCAGAGATGGACTTTATCACTTTCCTCTCCTCAACTTTAATGTGTTACGATAGTATATTGACCATTAGTAAAAACTGAAGACCACCTGATTAAACAATGCTATTGTGAAAATATGAATTTATATTTTTGTTGTTGTTGTTTACACTAGTCACTTAGTTCCCTGCTTGTATGGTTAATGAAGGTCAATACAGGAAGGTACTCCACTAAAGTATGAGGTTACTGAGTGACGCATGATCAGGTTCATTTCAAAAACAGAACACAGCCCTTCAATAGTACTTGAAAAAATGATCTGTGTAATTGAGATGTTATTTTGAGTAATGTTTCTGTCATTAATCGAACATAGAATTTGATTCATGAGTTGAGCCATAACATTGGTGTTTAAAAGGTATTTGTTAAAACCTGTGTTTTGCTCTGGGGCAATCTTCCCTTTAGTTCTCCGAAGGGAGTGTTCACCGTGTTCAAGGTAACACACCATCCACAAGAACCTCTTCAAAAAGTCCAAACAAGTACAAGTTGTTTTTGAAGTCCTTCTAATCCTGGGAAATCTAACGCAATTTCGGCCTTTTGAAGAAAAACTGCAGAAGGCTTTCTTATGATTCAAGTCAGAGTGAACTTGAATGACCAGTAAAAAGTATTGCAGGTTTTTTTGTTTTGTTTTGTTTTGTTTACGGTTGACTGTAGAGCTCTTAGACTCTTACCAATGTTTACAATATTTGGCCCAAGGAAGGAAATGACGCTAAAGGAAAGGATTTGAAACAATTCTGATTGAAATAAAACAAAGCATGTGAAAAAAAGTCATTAGTTGCTCTTTAAAAATGAAGCTTTGTCTGAGAAGTTGAGTCATTTTCACAAGTCTTTCATTAAATGTGTGTGAACCTTAAGTTTCTGTGTTTTCCCAGAAGGGCATTAAGGGCACAGATGAGATTAGTTTGCCCTGAGAATGAGTCGGACACACGGTGGAGTTTTACTGCTGTGATTCACACAAATAAAGCACCATATAACACTGCCAGAGGCTCCAAACTAAAAAAAACAAAAAAAAACCCAAATTAAATATGCAGCCTAAACCGAAACAATTTCAGTGAAGTATTGATTTGACTTACGTAAGTAGGGACTGTGGAAAATATGCAGAGGCCAAAAGTTTAACAAGGTTCAAATTTGGTTAAACTGATACGTAGAAGAATTTAGTCGACACGTATTATTAGATTTTATTACATTACAGATGGTATTGTAATGTTTTGCCAATGATTCAGAATTTCTGCAGAGAAAACAGAAGTCCTGCAAAGGCCCACTACAGACTGCATGTTAATATTGCTTTTTAGATATACACTGTTGGACTGCTGTATTCATTTTGATTAGTTACAACAGTGTTTTCAAAACTACTTTCATCTTTTATGCAGAGAATGAGCTGATTTTACTAAAGTACTGCTTGCCTTTTGAGTACCCATCAAACCTATGTCAAATGAACGTGTGCATGCCCAAAAAGGTGAAAAATATAAACTATGAGTGTATGTGTATGTTTTGTGTGAGTAGGTCCTCAGTTACCTGCATCTATAAAGTGCAACTCAGTTCTAAGCACATAATACACATCCTGCAAATATGTTTATTATTAATGCTATTGATCTGGATTAGGCTTTTATTTGTTGCACATCATCTGACATCTTTCCTGTGCACTTTAGAGGAGCAATTAAGTCATTTCTACAGATTCAAACATATGAAAAAGTATCGTTTGTACACATCACAGCCACAACTACTGCGACTAAGGCTTTGTTGTAGGTTTGTTTGTGACTGTGAACCTTGAGGTTTTCCAAAGGATATAAAGTGAAAACTATGAAAATGCATGGGAATAATAAAGTTGGGAATTAGGATGTGCACAGTTTGATGTTTAATTTGACTTTTTATAGACAGGCTTTTGCATAGACAGTGGCACACACGTTAGCGTTTAATTTGTGCTTTTTATAAATGAATTATCAATAAATTTTCACCAAAGCACTCTTTTTATCACTAACTCTCTCTCATGAGAAATGTTTCAGTGATGATACAGTGCTGTATAGTGCAACATATTTAGTCAATGGTTCTGATTAGAATAGAGACAGGAATAAATAAGCAAGGAGATGAGTATTTCTATTATTATTCATCCATTTTTATCAAAAATGGCTCCTATTTCCAGCAGGGTTGAATGGGTTGTTATTTTAGCGCCAGTCCGAATCGCTCCAAAGTGACCCAGTACAGACACTGCTGGACAAAAATAAAGTGCTCAAATCATGTGTGTCTACAGAACTAAATAAAAACTTTAATCTAATAGGAACTGGTTTACAGCAGTCGTGTGCGTGGGATTTTCCAGATATGTTGAGAATAAAAGGTGAGGTGTGTGGTCAGTGCTGCCCCTCGGCTTGTTTAAAGACAACCGCTCTTCCCCAGTCCAGCTGCGACCTCTCACCTTTTTACCTTTTTAACTCGCTCTGCAGCTTCCTTTTTCACATGTTTCCTCTAATAACCTCCTACTTCTATTTGTCCACAATTTCCAAGTGAACTTCTGCAAACTATTCAACTCTATCTCTCTGCGTCCACTCCAAATCGGACCATATTTAGCGAAACCCCAACAACAAAGACAGTGCAGCTGCCGTTTTTTTCCCTCAAAGTCTTGACCAAAGCGTGGCTGCTCCTTCAGCCTCATTTGCAATGCTAAACACAATTTTAGGAAGAGAAGATGGAGCAAAATGGACAATTGGGGCAAGCATGCAATGAATTAATTTGGTGATTTAGAGCTGGTAATGTACCTGACCTTGGAAACTGTCAAAATCTACTCTGGGCTCCATTCACACTCCATTACAACTCTAATCGCACCAATTACCACTTTATTTAGCAGTGTCTTCCTCAAATCCTCTCTTCTGCGCACAAGGGGAATAATTATTTATCTTTTCATCCTCCAGGCGAAATTTTAAATGCAGACATCTCACCCATAAGAAAAGTTGAATGCAAGTAGGTCATTCCTAAACTGGATTTTATCAGCGAGGTGGGAGATATTGATCGTAAGGTCGCCGAGGCAAAATGAAAATGCAATCTAAGTGATCATATGTTATGTAATGCAGTTAGGCTTTATTACACCTAGATAAATATGACAGATACACATGGTCTTTGCGCAGTAATATGAATTAAGTACAGCGTTTTATCACAGGGGCCTTACATATGAGGTCAGAGCAAGGCCCCAATTTATTACATTATAAATAAATATGAGACAGGGCTGGGCTTGTCAGGGGTAAATGATCTCAGGTGAGGGTCAGACTTAAAGAAGACTACACACACAGGTTTTATAATAAAGGAATAAAAATGATTACTTATGAACCTTTCAGAATAGCCTCCACTTTTTTAGAGGTGGGAAGAATTACTTTAGATAAACATGACTCAACCAGAGGTAAAAAGTAGGCAGCTACATTTGAATAATAAAGTATTTGGTGAAACAAAGTATTGCCACCGACAAAAGTAAAACTCCTTCTGCAAAAAACATATTAAGTTTAAAAATAAATAAATCTGAGCTGGTCTTAATAAAGGCTTTGGTCGTCAATAAGCCTTGAGCCGCTACTGATTCTTTGATAAACAGCGGTAATGTGACTAAGCCAACTATTGACCTGCCAGAATTTAGGTTTGAAATGTTTGAAGGGAAAAAAAAAAAGATATACACACACCTGAGACGTGGCCCTAAAATGTGGATTGTGTGAAATGATCTCAAATGGAAACTGTGTGAGTTCAGTGTCATTTGAGTTAACAGGCAAGCAGTTTTGATTCGGATCAGTAAGGTGCTATAAAAAAAAGAAAGTTGTCCAGGAGACCCTTAAGATTTAAAGGTGGGGGGTGTAGATTTTGATTTTTTTGGTTGTATTCAATGGAAAAAAGTAGAGATTGCAATTCCACACCTCACTGTTCTCCATTTTAGAGCATGTGAACAGCTATAGTACCCTGCAGGGACATGCGGTAGGAATAGGTTTTACGGTGACAGCACAGCAATCAGTTTAGTTCATAAATGGCCTTAACATTCAGCCAGAATGTGCTCAAAAGGAGAAAAATATGTGCTTCTTCTCCAACGGTGCACAGTTTTTCTGCTCTTGGTAATTGTAATAAGGAAGGCAAAGTAATGGAACTAAAATGGCACCTTCTGTCAATGTAGTTTTACATAAGATACGATTTAAAGATAGATCAAAGAAGTATTTATATATTACTGTAAAACAACTACACACCGCAATGTTTTACACAATATATATTTAATAATAGATTTGTGATAATAAATGAAACAAAGATGTAAGTAGTAGATCTGAATGTCTAAATGGAGATTCTCCTAAAGTCTGATCTCATTCCAGGACTCAAGAGAACACGTAAATAGAACATGTAAATGCCTGGAGAATAAAATAAGTCAAGCTGGTCAATTGAAATCAGCAACATCTGAACTGCCCCGAGGACGCTTTTCCTTCACAAATGTATTCAGTAAAAGACTAAATCTGACTAGTTTCTGCACACCTTTGCCCCCTAAACCCACTTCTTCCCTGCCAATGTCTGCATGTGCCTTTTACAACGCAGCTGGGGCTTTTTAAATCTGTTCAGCCCAAAACCCCAAAGTAAAATTTATCCTGTACCTGAAAACCTGAGCAGGCTCATTAAAGTGGACTCGACATATGGAGGCCCACTTGCGTTGGGACTGCTGCCTGCGTTGTGTACTGTCTATTGTAGATCGGGCTCAAGTTTCTAGGTTAAGCCAGCTGTTCAGCTTCCCCCTCCCTCGTCTGCCTTCATCCCACTCACGTCAAAGTGAATGAGCCTACGCCGAGTGCCGTGTGGTGGGAGCTCGCAGGAACCAATTGGAGAAGTGGGCGGGGTTGTTACCATGGCGCTGTAGTAAATGTGCTTCCATTTCGGATTAGAGATTGGTGGGAAGGGGCCAGGAGAGTGGAAGGGTGACTTTGGAAAGAGCATCTCTCAGACCGAGGCTGGAGGGGCAGGTTTGAGGAGGGTCTTTATGTCGCTTCAGATCTGGAAGCACTGACCAGTGATCTCAAAATGTTGTGCACAGATGGAAGGGGCACAGGCTGCACTGGTTAGTCCATTCAGCATCATCTCCTCTGTGTAACTCGGTAATGGACTTTTGGAGGTGTGATCCCGTGTTTAGGCAATGATTATCCATAATAGGTTTGGTGCAAAGGGGGCAGCAGTGTTATATTTACATTTCCTACAGCCAAATTGCATTAGAGACATTCAAAAAAAGACTATTTCTACCGAGAATCATTCAACTGCTAGTATGGACTGTAATATCATACATATGATGATTTAAAAAACTAAACATCTCAAGACTGGGGGCGCTGGTGCATGTATCCTATACACAGGCTTAATCTGACCAGTGTTGTTGTGAATGTGTTGTTTTTTCCAGTTTAAATTGGCATGAAGCCACTAGAGACATGGTATTATTAACATATGATTACTACAAACAGCACCAACCACTTAAGCACTATTTCACACTTACCTAACATTGTTATAGGGCTCATTACAGTGAGGTTGGCTGTAAGGATGTATCTGCCATTGTGTAGCTATCTAATTGTGCTATACACATCATCAAACAACATAGTTTTTATGTCTGCAGCACAGTTGACATGCAAATAAGCAGTTCAGTTTGTCAGACCAAAGACAAGCTGGTTCGGGGTCTGAAGGTCTGGACCAAATAGTGAAGAGATGAAAATTATTATTACGCTATATACAAATGAATATTTTTAAAACTGAAAGCACTGGTGCCGTTCTACAACAACATTAATGTAGCTCTTTTTGTACATCTCTGTTTTTAAAAGTGTGCCAGGGCATGGTGCATAGTGTACAATAGATAGGCAGACATTTTGGGTGGGGTTATGTTTGTGGGTGGTGTCTGTGTTACCTTGTCACATCTCATGAGGCCCAGGTATCGCAGGGACTTGCTGCTCTGTGCTATCTGCGTAGCTCCCTGGTCGGTGATGTCCTTACACCAGCCGGCGTCCACCGTCTCTATGGTGCTGCTGTACTGGCCGATGGCTATCAGAGCTGTGGACACGGGAGCGGAGATAAAGGTGGAGGAGAGAAAAGAGAGAAAGACGACAAAAAAAGTGTTAGTCCGACAGCCTTCTCATGCAAATGTGGCAGCATCGCACTCCCACAGAGACTCGCAGGAATTCGAGATGAAACCGGGGCACGTTGTGAGGCCAGCTGTGACACATAATTTCAATGTTTGTACAACACTTTGAAAATGTGCAGGGTTGAGTCACACACTGAATATCCAACACACATGTAGATATGACACAAAGACACATGCACACATCGGCTCGTTCTTGGTGCAACGTGATTCTTTCATTAGAGGCCTGGCTTGAGTCACATCTGACAGCCATGACACTGCCAGGGTAAAGTGGGGCTGTGCCAGTGTATGATTTCATTCTGGGTTGGCAGCCTGTACTTTTTATGGCCAAAGTATATGCAGTGCCAGTGTAAAAAGTATCCACCAAAACATGTCAGTGTGTTTACATAGAAACAATTTTGCATAAAAAGAGAAACTTGTGTTGAGTGTTTACATGACAACCCACTGGGCCAGCCTGAAATAACAAACCGTGGGGGGCACTTTTAGTCAAGCCTGGCACAAGTGTGACTGCTTTGTGTCCTCACTGACACCTTCTATCTATAGACCATTTTACTGTACTGTTACAAATAGCAACCAACCAACAAATGTCTGCTGACAGTGAGTGGGTAGAGAACATTAACAAATGGCTTGACATTTAGGTCTTTATTTATAGATGCTTTCGACTAAGTTATGCTAAACAGGGGGCTGAAAAACATAGGCCTTATAAGATTAACAGATTCTTCTAAAATACACATGAAATACTGATATTACACAAATGCACATACAGTTTGAGAGACAATTCAAAAAGATGTGAAAGCTTTAGGTAATGGGCATTTATCCAGCATCTGTTAATGTTAAACAATAAAATACTAAATCTGTCTCTCAAAGTGTTTTCATTTTTTAGCTAATAATTTAAATAAGCTAATAATAAAGATGTTTTTTATCGGCTTAGATAAAGGAAAAGGGTATACTGCTGCTTTTGTTGTGTGGACATGTATTTTTTGATGACACTGCTTGTGGAAGGATAAGAGTAGAGTTTTAGCAGTAAATAACCTAAACTAAAATGTATAACCATAATAATTTAATCTGATTTAATTGATTAAAACGCTGATCCTCACAGGTGGCCTCGGAGAGTAGGGACTTTCAACAAGTTGTAAACACCCAACGTTCTATGCCCCACACGTGCTGTCCTTAAGTGCCTCCATTTATCCTCATGTCCAAATGAAAATGCATAGCCGTCAAGTTGAGATTGAATCGTCTCTTATCATCTGTACTTAAGACATGCACTTGTATTAACAGACAGACACACAACAATCACCCTTATCAATCTTTGGGCAAATGGAGGAGACCCGCGCCTCACAAGTCGATTGATAGCGCTGCTCGGTGATCGATTGGCAGAACCTGGCCTTTGTTCTCCACTCTCTCACAGCCATCACTAATGACAGTGGGAACAGAGGAGGAGGAGGAGGAGAGGAAGATGAAAGACAGCCTTTGACAGCACCTTCAAATGCTTACTTAGCCCTGATGTTGTTTTCTCATTTGCACAAATCCATTGCACTTCTAACTTCCTATTTAACAAACAAGCCACAAACATCTCTGAAATTTACTTTGCAAACTTATTTATCCCCATCCTCGAATTACTTTACAATTTTACATTCTGATAATGCTAATATATTATGGCATCTATTCTAGAAATAGAGCAAGATTGGACATATAACCCATGACTGACCACAGACCAGAGTTTGAGTTCTGATTGACTTTTTTTTTTTTGCTAATGCCTATTGTCTGTTAAAATGTATTGCAGTTTGCTTAACTTTGTTGCTAATATGAATAAACATGTTTTAAAAAACAGTGGGGTAAACACAATAAATAACATTTTATTGGACTTCTCCACATTTCTACAAATGTTACGTAGATAGTTTGCATGAATTAAGGAGAAGTTCATGAAGAAGTTATTCCTTTTAATGCTTTCGTTGCCCTTTCTATGACTCCTAATGTCCCACATGGCTCCACAAATTACAGTCTTAAACACTGTACTATCAGCAGGACGATGATAAACCATGTTATATGTGCTTCTATGGGCAGGATTTTTGTGTGCAGTGGTAACTCCAGCAGTGAAGAGGAAATGAATAATATTATGCCTTTTTCCTCAGTATGTAACATCAGCTCTGCTCCACACATACACATAGGAAGAGCCTTGTGTACAGTATGTAACATATGTTATATATAGCTTTGGGCACTCGAAGCGCTCCACATGTGGTTCCTTTTGTGCTCAAGCTTGCTCTCGGATGCCATGCATAATGGCACATTACGGCTAAACAGGCAGCAACACAGCTTTGAAGCTGCAATATGTTTCATGTAAAAATGTACTGTGGGGAAGAAGAGGCTTCATCAGGTCAGACAGGCGAGCAGAACACAAGAAAACTCTGACCACTGACAGTAAACCCCAGGAGCCAGCTGCTCCAGGCTAACTTGTATTAATAAGCGGTTGTGGGGGTCATTATTAAGAAAACTGGCTTCTATTGATTTGCATTTACATAAGATGATAAAAAGTCAGTATATTTTCATAGAGTTTCCTTGTACTTTTTCAGTTCACTTATAGTCTATTCCTCCACTTCACAAGATTTTGAAATACCAGGGCAATGTAATAGTCGGGAGTGAAGGACTAATAACAACTCACAGTCTGCCGTCAGCATAGCAGCTATAGCATCCAAGACACACTTAGCAAAAGACTTATTATATTAAAGACTGGCTGCCCGATGAGGACTGTATTTAGTGTCTGTAAGTAGCCAAACCTTCAATGTATTTCTACAATGTGGTACTTTTCTAGCTGCTGGCATTAGCAGCAAGGAGCAGTAACTTTGTGATTATGATCATTTGTGTGTAGAGTGGACTTATTGGTCACAGCTTGGAGCTTGGAGTCCTTAACAAAAGTTTCATTTAAAGAGCAATATACATCAGTAAAGTCGTTTTTTTTTTTATTTCTTGGGTTTCTCTGTACAATATTGTTCTGTTTCTGGTTTTAATATTAAATCAAGAAAATGCCAAGGTTCTTTGCTCAAAGGTGCATTGTGTAAAGTTTTGTAATTGCACTTGAGCCAAATCAGAACTATAGGACCCAGCGGATGTCCCGTGAACTACCAGTTCCTGTACAATTGCCCCAAAGTGAGCCAACCACAGCTATGGAGACAGTTTTTCATGAGAGCTTGATACAGGCATTAACTAAATTGACTTTCTACATTTTTAATTCAAACTCCTCATCTGGTCCATTTTGAGATATTTGTTCACAATCACCACAAGCTGCACAGTCCACTTTTATTGCAGTGGGTGGAATTACACTTTTGATTGTCCACTCTTATGTTGTTTCTGACCTGAGAAACTATATATGTCTGCAGTGAAGACACATGCATCTCTGTGTACATTCATGTGACAAGACAAGACTCCTCATTTTGCTCCTCTTATCACGTCAAATCACATGACTCCAAATTCAATTACCTTGCTTTGAATCCACGTCTGATGTTCCAAACACATTCACAACCCTCTTTGCCAAGCAGCTTAAACCTTTCCCACGAGTAGAGATCAAATAACGGGAGAAAACTTCAGGCTGATGCAGAACAAACAAGTGAACTTCCTCCACTTTGCCGAGCTCACGTCTCATCTTCCTCACCTTCAACTTGACTTGTCCCAGTCTGACAAAGTGAGACAATCGAATCCGACAGGTGCCTCCGAAGGTGAATATACAAGGCGCGCCAGTGGATAAAATGTGCATGCATTTCCTGATTGCTGTGCAACACTTACCTAAACACACACCACCTGCATAATCAGACTCAGTGTCGACAAGCCCCGGGACATTAGAACAAAAGCATATGGCACTTAGACGGCGACGAGGACAAACAAACGCAAACAAACAACATTTTGGTAAACTCTCAATTTGGTAAAGTGCAGCAGGTAATGCCTCTATCAGACGAAGCCAAGTGTTGGGGCCATTAAGACTTGTTCAGTACTTTATCACCAACTTCATCTGGTTGCCATTACGATCTGCCTGTGTGTGCTCTGCCTCGTTGCCGTTTCTTTGATCCTCTATCAGGAGACTGTAAAGTCAGCTACTACAGGTGGTAAATGGAAATCGTTGGCTACTTTGGCCGAGAAGAGGAGCTTTCAGGAAAAGTGTTTTACTGCAGTGGACCGTTTACCAGTCAGAGATAGAGGCTGCGATATGAGCTCACAGTCTGTTTTAGTGAACAAAGCATGTCTCTATTTCAGTAGAAGATGAATTTCCTCTTTGTTAAGTTTTCTACCCACTGTGAGTTGGTAAAATAGTAGTAATACCAGAGTAACATCATCATCTTTTGCTTTTCACTCAGAACAGAAGATTGCATCCTACCTATTTTCTTATTCCACGCTGTCACCAGAACGAGGAAAAACGAAGAAGAAGAAGGAAATGACACCAATCAGAAAAGGAGAGAGAAAACCAACAAAATAATAATAAAAGAAAGTAGCAGTGGGGCATAAAAAGGTCAATGAGGATAAAGGAAATGGATCATAAAAATAAAAACTATGATAAGAAAAAACTGACTAAAATTAACTACAATAAACTTAACTAAATTATTCGAAACTGAAAAAAACAACATTGATCTAAAAAAAAGAGAGCAGTGGACAGAAGGACAAATGTGGTCAGGTAAGTGAGGGTTGGCTCCAGAAACAATACAAATCTATGGATCTCAAAACAAGTATGGTACCAGTGGTCACCTGAGCTTTTCATTTGGAGGCTCAGGAAACCAAATGAACAGATGAAAAAAATAAATCTCATTAAATTCTGAATCCATCAAGGGCAAATCTCAACTGTGTGGTACACATGAAGACTTCCCAGAATCCTTAAAAAGAACAGCCTCTGCTTGACCTTTTTAAAAATGGCAACATTATTAGCCTCAAACTTGAGTATGTCATCAACCTCAAGCACTTTGTCATTGAATTAGCATAAATCATGCTCAGTGAAGGAGGAAAAGGCTTCCTGCAAATTTAATAAACTTTTTGTTCTGGGGGCAGTGATTGGACTGCTGCTACACAGGACACACATCTCATCCAGATGAGTCCATGGTTATGTGATGTAGTTAGTGAAATTCTCCTGAAATGTTTCATTTTGGCTTAATTAGTTCACATTTAAATTGGTCCTGGACATGTTTGAATCAGGAAATGATGCCACTGCATTTAGTTCTCCACTTGCTGCATTTAAATCAGAACCTCTTAGTTCCCAGATAAGGTGAAAAAAGAAAGAAATATGTCAAAATCAAGAGAATGTATCAGACAATATACCTGACCAAAACTAGTAATATGAATACAATAAGACGGTAAAACATTAAGACTCTTGTAAACATGTTCAAAACACACGTCTTTAAAACTGGAATGACTTATTCAAATGGATGACAGTAGCTAAAAGAAAAGAGATAATAAAGCTACAAACACTGTGGGTAAAATATACATATATTATTATGCTAAAATCTTAGGCGCCCTTTTAACCATATCCACAGGGCTTTCAATTAAACTACTTTCGTTTTTGGTCTGACAAAATGTAAAACGTGTGCTTTTCAAAATCCTTTAGCAGAGACATGAGGGACCAAAGGAGCAGGAAATTGTCTTTGCTGACTGATAATGACTCTCTGTCTGAGGAACAGATGAAGCGATATGCAAGAGAAGTTAAGGTGAAAAAGAGGTGGAGGAGCCAGAGGAGCGAGAGGGAAAATCCCATTCTGGCAGCAGAAGCTGTGACTGAGTGGTGACTACACACTCACACACGCTAATGAGGACACACTCGGCTGGCCGGCCTGAAAATGGCTTTAGGATCTGGCTGTCTTTTTCAGTGTGTGTGTACTCTTGAGTTAAGTGTGTGAAAGAAGCCGAGAAAGACACAGATCGACCTTAAATCCGGGATAGAGTTTATTTGGAGCACGGCACATTTCACCTGTCTTTTACCCACTCGCTCACTGCTGCAGAAAAATACTATATGTCATATGAGAAACAGGTGGGAAGCTCATCTTGAAAGGGTTCGCTTTATTTAAAAGCCTTCAGAGAAATAGACCAATATTTCTTAGTCAACAGTACCCAATGGACAAAGCATCAGCTGATCCATTTGTTGGGCAGAGTATCATGGATCATTTAAGAGATCACTTTACAACCTGGCTGCAATAAGTCAAGCCAACAGAGCTTGGAGATCTTTCTCCAGACCTTAGCCAATGATGAACTATCAGAGATTTAGGTAGAAAAAAAGCCATGGCAAAAGTCAAAGAATAGCCTCGTCTCCCATATCAAATGCATCCAGACGCTACAGATGCACTGCAATAATTACAGGGCACTGTTAGATTGAATAGAGCCTGACATTGAAACAGTGACTGTCTGACACAACTGAATCCAACAACACAAAGAGCATATTTGTATATTCTGCACTTCAACAAAAAGATGTTTACTATTTTGTCTGTATGTTGCTGTCATAATTATTGACTCTATGACATTGTTACTGTCATTTAAATGTAGCTTGTAGTGGCTTTTGTTTTTCTTTAAACAGAACTGCCCCTCGAACCCTCGCTGTAACTTAAATGTCTGTCTCGTCAGTTGCATGTGCGCCTGTATTATTACTGATTAGTTTAGAAATCTAATTTGTTTCTCCACATTTGTCATTATTATACATTATCACACTAGATGCTTGTTTTTTTCAACAGACATGCTTACCTTTGCTTTATTGTTTAGTCCACACCAGAGTTTGCACATTCAGACCTTTCCAAATGAACCACATTGTGTAGTTATGTAAAAGGTCTGTTCTCTGGAGACATCATATTAACTTGCCTGTCCACACACCTCTATGTATCAGCAGATAAGACAGAAGAAAATGATCAGATTGCGTATATTTTCAAATGTAAAATTTATTTATTTTGCTTATCTATTGAGCAATTATATGACAGAACTTTCTGGTAATGTTATTCAGTTTTCCCATGTAAACCGGCTTCAAGGGAAGATGAATCACTTCTTCCAACTAATGCATTATCTACAGACAGAGATTCATTCCCCATTCCTTTCCCATCTCAGCCACAAGCCGTAATCAAACACCATAAATAGTGGATTTATCCAAACTCACAGCGGATCTGGACTTAAGTAACCACAGCCTTGAACGGGGTCAGGCGTTGGTCAATCCTGTGATGACCGCAACGTGAGAAGAAACCTTCCTTAATCAGCTTATTCTGCTATCTCTGCAGCTGACCTCCCAGATCCAAGGGTTAAGCATCTTTTACAGCCTTATTAGATATTCACTTATTACATTCTCCTAAATGATGGTGTGCCATTACGGCGATCTTATTGCTCTGAAACCATCCCCGTTCCTGTCCGCTGTAACTCTACCCACCATATTTTAGCCGCTGATGAAGACAGAACGTATAAGAAAGACATAACGGGATACGCGATGTGGTGTGGGTGCATAAATATGGCAGCTGGGACAACACAAAATGGCTTATTATGGCTGATGTATTCCAGAGAGCACAACTGTCATGTCTAATGTGAAAGACATTCTGTCGGCTCTTTGTGTTGCCTTTAAAACTTGGCCCAGTTTTGCCCTTTCCACTGTTCCTCCGTTCACCCAAAGCCACAAAAAAAACTCTTTTCACTTCCCATTCTTTTATTTTGTACAATGGGTGCATTTCTATTTTTTACAGTCAAATCCACCCACATTGTGTTCCGATCCACAGTGACATTTGGGTTTGTGCGAGAATGTTAAAAAAAAAGGTGAAAAGTTATGTTGCTTTATAATTCTGACTTTCTTTGTTGGCCGTTTTGTGTTGCAAATCAATCAGACAGTCTGCTTCTGCTTTACTAAGATAACTTTGGGATAGTCACACATTGTTACAATCAACTATAGACAGTATAATCTGTGACACAGTTTGTTATGTCTGGAACATGAAGCATTATTATCTCAGTTGCCTGAACTGCACGGCTATATTATATGTTTGCTGCCTCTATGTTTGTTTTCTGATGAAACAAAAAAATAAGGTTTACAGTGAACATTTTTATCAACAGCTATTCTGACCAAGAGTCAATTATTAATCTGAGAAGGAGATAGATACCGATAAGATGACCAGTAGGAATCAGTCACGTTATATTTTTGTAAACCTTACTATGCTTTTTTGACGTTTTGGAAGAAAACAAACAAGCAAAAACAACAAAACATATATTTAAAAGAAACATTTTGGGGACTTTCAGGATCACCCATGAAGCAAAATTGCCTAAATGCACATAAAGATGGGTTGGGGTGGTGGATGGGTATGAAAAAACTAGGACTTTAACTTGTTCTAATATTTTTACAGTAAAAACATCAAACAATTTTGTATTTTATTTGTATTTTTTCTTCTAAACATTACACAAAGCCCTGCTCTCTTTTTCTAACCTTAACCAAACAACAACTCCTGTCGCAGAATGAACTGAACCCAAAATAAAACTGGGATGCTATCATTAACACGACATATAAGCACGAAAAACTAAAGAGAACAGAAACAAACTGAACCCGAATGTTCTACTAAGATACTATTTACTATCCCTACTGATGACAACAAAGCAAATCAGTTTAATAGTCAGAACAAATAATGACACAAAACATTACTAACAATGAGAAAGAACTGTATTGTTACTAAATAAAAGTCCAACAGAGTCAGATCATACCATAATAGCTCTAAAGATTGAAAAAACGGGGTCAGGAAAACTAAACTTAACAGCAGAAACAGACTTTCTTCCTCGTTTGATCTGTGCATTTCTTTATCAATCGATTTTCTCCTTTACCATTTATATACAGTGTGACACAAGATTTACTCCCATACAACTCAGTGTTAATCAAAACCATGAAAAGGTTATTCGGCATGGCTTATTTAGCGTGCATTCTTTCATGAAATGTGACAATGATTGGTGCTCTGGTTCACATGGGCAGAACACTTTGACAGAATACCTTGTAAGTACATACTTTGTAAGAAAGCGAAGCAGGTCAACCGGCCCCATGTGGACGTCACTTAACTTCTCCGATGCCCTTCTGCCCCGGTCAAGTGTTAGTCTGACTGCATGATTGATTAACAGAGCATTCGTCTTCAAAGTAGCCTTCTAAACTGGCCGGGGTCACTCAGAGTGCCAAAACTAATGCAGTAAACAACACAGAAAATGACGTACTTGAAATGCACTCAAGACAACGGAGCCTCTGTTGTTTCTGTCCGTGGTGAGCAGAGCATTAGCTAATTAAAAACTGTGAGAACTAGACGGTAACCAAGGAGGCATGCAGACACTGTCTCGATTTAGAACAGGAGCAAGTCGATAGGTTTAACTCGAATTAAAATCTACCTTTTAAGTTACTTCAGAGCACCAACCCTGGCTTATTTACTAGAGAGTCCAGTGTGTTTGTGGAGGTGTAAAAAAACGATTTGAACTGTGGCACTGACTGAGCTATCAAACTTTGGTCCGGCTGAAAATGGAGGTCTGGGTTTGATTCCAAGAAAACTGTTGTTAGTGGTGAGAATGAAAAGTGTGGTTAAAAGCAGTGAACGGACCACAGCACCATTCATTAAGGATGAAAAGTACAGTACGAATCCATAAAAAACACAATCAGCTGCAAAATTGTTTTATATAATTTTTTGGGGCCGATCCCTTGTTGTTTTCAATTTGCTTTGTGATGCAGAATTAACAAATACAGCAAAATTGTGGTGTAGATCGGTACACAATTGTCTTCCTCCAAATTTAGCCCTCCACTATTTATGGAGCCTTAACCAATACGACTTTCCTTACATTCTTACAAGTTATAAAATGATTCGTTTCAGGGGACAGGGTTTTCAAAATAAGAAACTGACTTTACAAGGTGACGGTCTTTGCCCTGACATTTTGAGCGAATGCAATCAAAAGCCACGGGGAACTGAAATGAGCCAGACCAGCTGAAGAGACACACTGGAGAGGAGGAACAGATTGAGTGTGACACAAGGAGGAGGGAGAGTACTTTATGGTGGGACATGCTCGATGTGGGAAATTAATTAGCCAGAGGGCAGAGAGAAAGCAGCGGGCTCAGTCAAGCTATGGGCACTTCCCCAATCGGCTTCAGAACTGATGTAAACCAGCTGATGCACACTGTTTTGTGGCAATGTGTCCTCTGTGTTTGAATAGAGCCCTGTTCAAACTTCACTGACACTATTATCCCTATCCAATCACAAGTGTCCAGCTATAGCTATTTGGCTCTCAACCAGATCCTTCTTGTGTAGGATCAGATCTGTTTTTTTGCTTGATATTTAAATCTCAACACACTTATGATTGGTATAAACTCACTTTTATCTTCACTTTATCTCATTTTGCAAAAAGGAGTTGACTACACTGTGCCAAAGCCATTGTTGAACTGAAAAGTGTAATTACTACATTTATTTTTCTTGTATTTGAGAAAAACCTGTTTATTAATCCAACATATTCTAATAGGAATCATCTGGAAAAAAACAGGAATTTTAATACTTGATGATGTTCAGCACATACCAGAAGCCTTGGCCAATCACATGCTCACTCTTAAATAAGGGATGATCCCATTGGTCTACACTTATGTCAACAAGGAAGTAATGACTAACACAATATAGAGTGTCCATTCCAGTACTGGATATGTCTGCTCACACAGACTGCCTGTAGATGGTCAGAACTTACACTACATAGGCCTCAGAGGATCAAAACCAGAGCTACTGCAACTGTAGATGGTCAAAACCCACACTACAGTTGACTGAGAGGGTCAAAACTAGAACTACAATGGCCTCAGAGGGTCAAAACTCAAACTACAGCAAAATACGAGGGTCAAAACTAGAACTACAGTGGCCTCAGAGGGTCAAAACTCAAACTACAGCAAAATATGAGGGTCAAAACTAGAACTACAGTGGCCTCAGAGGGTCAAAACTCAAACTACAGCAAAATATGAGGGTCAAAACTAAAGCTATAGTGGCCTCAGAGGGTCAAAACTCAAACTACAGCAAAATATGAGGGTCAAAACTAGAACTACAGTGGCCTCAGAGGGTCAAAACTCAAACTACAGCAAAATACGAGGGTCAAAACTAGAACTACATTTTCCTGATACAGTGCAATAAAAGAAAAACAAAGAAAAACAGCAAGACATATACCCATATATGAGAAAACTCCAAAGTATTTAAAAAATGGTCAAACATAAATTCTTTTTTCTGGTCTCAACTGTGGCTCGATAAAAGTGCCCTCATGTTTAAGTGTTGTGGGAGAGGCTGCACTATGAAAAAGTGACTTGGGTTTGGTTGGCGGTGTAGCTTCTGCAAATAATACACTCGAAGACACACTCCACATGGCTGTTTTAGTGGTGGTGTGCGATAACCTTGTGAAGTTTGGAGTGAAAAGGCAGATTGGAGAGGTGAGTGACTGACAGCATGAGGGAAGGAGATAGAGAGCAAGAGTGATGGGCGAGGACAGATAGACGGAGTGGACGCTGATAAGCAGAGATGGAGCTATCACAGAGGTGACCTACAACTGGCTTTCCTTCACCGCAGAGAACAATCACACATTCTCACATTCACGGGACAACAGGAACACTTCGCAGGCCCGCAGCACATAATTAGGCCCAACCTTAGACGGGACACGGCAGCAGGGCAGTAAATCCTATAAATAAAAGAGTGTGCTCACAGTATGGGATATAGACACTTCCAGGGTCTTATGGATATGAAGGTGGTGAAGTTCTGCTGGAGTCGTATATAGTGTGCTGGATATGCAAATCTGGCGAGTAAAATCAATTCAAAAGTGGACACCTTGGATCCATAGAGTGTGTATTGTTGACATACTGTACATTGTATAAAGTCTGATTGATTTTCTGTATGTTGCCCAGTTGTAAGACATGTCAAAGCATGTCAAGGACCACCTCCCCAACCTTCCACGAGACTTGTTAACTGTGAAAATACTCCAGAAATATTTTTTCTCAGGAGGTCACGACATCTCAATTTTATAATGGATGTGTTCCATTTTGTTCAAGAATTACTACAAAATTTGGAAACATTTATACAAGTATGCAAGCAGCATTATGGACATTTTTTGTCTTTTCACACTGTTTTGGCGGTGAATAATATTATATTCAGAAAATGGTGAAAACTTCCACTTTCAAACTGAATAATTAAAAAGTGGGATTACAGTCACATTGTGCATTCATACTTATATTAGTCTGTCTTACAAGAAAATCTACAAAACATGCTAAATATTCACGTCTTCCTTTGCATGAATTGTGTTCTCAAAACCCATGTAAATGAATCATGATCATCAGGGCAGTGGAAAATCAGCGTCAAGTGGCGACGCAAAGTGGCTAAAATGAGGCTACTTGCACGCTAATTAAGAAATGACATTGTTTTATTTGAGGCACTGGAGCAGTTGTTGTCCTGAGGTCACAAAGCATACTTCACTTAACCACCTATTATTACCACATATGAATTTGTATTTAGGTTAAAGTGAAATACACGTTCTTATGTCTTTTTTACAAACGCTGATGTTTATTTGTGTTAAGACCTCAACTATGCTTTATCAGCTTCAGACCAGGCGAAGGTAATGTTGGTACGCTAATAAAAAACGCCATTCAAACCCACCCTTTCCACAGTTTAGTAGTGTGTTTACAGTGATGTCTTTAATCTACTGTGTTTTATACTGTTATCCAGCATCAAATATGAGAAGAGAGACTCTAAAAAGCACAAGCGTACACATATCCCATCATCCCCATCAGCAGTAAAAGCAGGATATTAAGCTCTATTTCAAACCAACAGCACCCCTGTTCCTATGTACCTCTCCTGTGAGGATATTAATCCACCAACCTTTTCTGTTCGTCGGGCTCCCTCTGTTTATTTCTCCATCACTCTCACTCTCACTTTTTCAGGGTTCCCACTATTTTTAAATTCCTTTCCATGATTTTCTTTTTTTTCTTTGGCAGTTCAGGACAAGATTTTCTCATTAAGGCCATTTATTAAAGAGCCAGTTTTATTACACCTGCCATTTTTAGCCATTTGTTGGAATTATTCTGACTTCCCTTCAAACTACAGCAGATTCTGAGGGTCAGGGCTCAAACTACAGCAAACTATGGGGGTCAAAACTAAAACTAGTGTTTCCTAAGAGGGTCAAAACCCCTATAGCAACATCACAAGGCCATAACACAAACTACAGCAGCCACAAGTGGTCAAAACTCAAACTACAGCAAACTATGATGGTCAAACTCACAACAAAATAGCCTCAAGGAGTCAAACCTCAAACTACAGTTTTACAAGAGGGTTAAAACTTAAACTACTGTGTCTCAGAGGGTCAAAACTCACACTACAGATGCCTGAGAGGGTCAAAACTACAACTACAATGGTCTCAGAGGGTCAAAACTCACACTACAGATGCCTGAGAGGGTCAAAACTACAACTACAATGGCCTCAGAGGGTCAAAACTCACACTACAGAGGCCTCAGAGGGTCAAAACTTTAACTACTACAACTGTCGAGGGTCCAAACTCACACTACAGATGCCCAAGAGGGTCAAAACTAGAACTACAGTGGCCTCAGAGGGTCAAAACTCACACTACATATGCCTGAGAAGGTCAAAACTACAAATTAACCGTTAAGGAAGGGGCATTGTTTACCTAGGGCCATATAACAATAATAACAAGAAATTATACATTATTTCTAGGGCATTTGGATATTTTAATAAATCTTAAGGTTATTTTCATGACTGGAAAAGTCCTCTCGATATTGCGTTGGGTAACAGCTTTCATTTAAAAGAAATGAAGGACAGCATCCCAGTCACCGGCGTGTTGCTTGTATCTGGAATTAACGTAGCGTTGCAATAGTTATGGGTTTGGTTATGGATTATGGCTAATCCTTTAGCATAGGGAGCAGGTCTTAAAGGTAATTACACGCTACTATTGGATCCAGAGCAGGCAAAAATGGGCCTCTCTTACATCATGCTTATTAAAATCCAGGAGAAAACTGGCTGCTCTTACAGGCTGCTTAAATTGAGCACAGGTTAACGTACCGTGCCATTCCTTGACAATCAGTACAGCATTTTAACTTGGAACCCAGAGGGCATTGTTGCTAAAGTTGAAGATCTAGGATAAAATGAGCTTAGTCTAGGCAACACCCATCAGCCTACATTTTAAAACTTATATCACTTTTTATTATGTCTGCGATGTAAATAATCACATGAAGTAGAAAACAAAGATCACCTGGACCTTGTCAGAGATGATTACAAGTTTTTTCAATTTTTCAATCAATAGTAGTCGCTACATTAAAGGTTGGTTTCCATGATGGGAAGGTGAGAAGTAGGAAGTAATACACAGTGTCTGAACTGGGTGTTGCTTTGTCTAAAATCTATCATTATGACTCAGTGCAATAAATGTAATAATATAACATATTTCAGTTTAAAAAAAGACCATTTGAGTCTGCTCCTGTCTAATGGAATAACAAATATGTAGATACAATTTTACTAGCAGCTACCTTCCTGTATCTATGGCTCTACCATTAAAACAGTTTGGTTAAACTAACTTTATTGAGTACTGATCACATGACAAAGTGTGACTGAGGTCATTATCAAGTGTTTGGATCAACCTATGCTTCTAAATATACTCACAAAATCATGTTTTTCTTGCCAAACCTCTGCTGCCATGCCCTACAGTACAGATCCAAAACATTTCAGAGATCACACATTGTGGAAGATTAAACATTAACAAAACATTCAGACAGTTTTGAAATCTCCACCTATAAAAGATATATATTTTTTGTGTAATTCACATTTTAAAATGTAGACTGCCTCATGTTTGTGCTCCCTGCCCAGCTCTCTCTTCCACATTCATGTCACCAGATTTCAAAGTGCCACCAAGTCTGTCTCAGGGCCTTATCTCCAGACTTTAACAGTCCACTCTGTCCACTTTACCCGTGGGAATCATTAACAAGACATACATTTCCTTTTCCCTTGGCTCAGACAAAGTCCTCAGAATCATTATCATCTCAAGAACCAAGTCTGTGTGTGTCTGTGTCTCCATTTATGTGAGAGAAAAAGAGAGTCCCCAAAACCGCCTTTTCAACAAATGACCCAATACCAATTAATGGCACAACAATTAGGTTAGTAGACCGTTGATAGCTTTTAGACACACCCAGGGAAAGACCTCAGATAAACTACTTCCCAGTATAAATGGCAACACATAAAGTTCCTGCTGAACTTAAAACAACGTGAGTGAAAAACAGCAGCATTTCTTTATATTTCAGTTCAACCCAGACTCTGTTAAAAACAATCTACTTTTTTATACAGAGTAACATTTCAAGACCCAAATTACATTATGTAGAAATGAAATACAGGTTGTTTTGTCAGACAGTTAATCAGAGTCTGTGTCCAAGACAAAGTTTACATTTCATTTCCAAAGAGCAAAAGTACACAATGTAGTTCTTTTGGGCAGTTTTGGGTTTGGTTCACCAAGCAGTCCCATTCCAGTAAAAAAGAAAACAGAACATCTGAAAGTCTTGAGTTTGTCTTATGTGAATTTACTATTTAGGCTTGAGAAATCTAGGCAAAGATTTAAAAAAAACGGATGAAGTGAGGGAAGTCAGTTGTTTACTATGTTTTGCAAACTTTTAATATGACAAAAAGATACTGTATGTCTTTTGCCTAAGCTTAAACATAAAGTTACTTTCACCTAAGACTAACCATCCTGATTCTTTTCTGTTCGACACAACACATACACTGTTTTTTATGGATTTTAATTGGATTTCAAGGAAGTATTACCAACAGATATAGAACAAACTGTCTCTGGACGTAATTAAATAGACATCCAACCAATCAGACTAATTAAGCAATTTAGATAAATGGCTATTATTGGTTGACCAAGTGGAAATGGCTTTGAATAAAAAGGACTCTGGGCACGTGTCACTTTACAAAGCGATTGGCTGCAGTTTTTTTTTTTTTTGCTTTAAAATGTTTGGATTACACTTACAAATAAACATCACATTTGGCAGATAGAGTTAAAAAACACAGACATTGAGCGTGCCCTTTTCTTTCCTGATTTGTTTGTGTCACTTTGGTGCATTTTACACAAAGTCCTAATGGCTTGTGAGTCTGTAACAGTGCCTAGTTAAGCTCTTTTGTAAACTTTAAAGGCGCTGCAATGTTTTCTGATCAATACCTGGCCATAACTCAAATCACACATCAAGTGCCATTACCTTCTACCACGCACTTCCAGCCGGTGCCCGTACACACTCACATCCACACACATGTTCATTTTCATGAGCTCCGACAGTGTTTTTGATCAATACCTGGCTATGGATCAAACACCTTTTTTAGTTTATGGCCAACCTTTCCCAAGGCTCATTTCAAACGCTCACAGAATAACTCATGTCTTACTTGCTATGACTGCATCTATGAAATTGATAAGTGCTCTTAAATGTGAAATGACAGTTTAAGAACCTTGTTTTTGTAGCACGTCGCAGTCAGGGCGTCTCGTAAAAGCACAAAGCACTATTCTCCAGGAGGTAACTTCAGCGTCAGAGCCAGAGAGTCCAATGCACAACAGACTCAACGTGCTGCTGAGGAATGGAACCTGCGTCAGAGTCTGTCTCTAAAACCTAATTGTTCAAATTTAACAAGGCGATCTTTGAGCTGGCAAACCATTTCTTTTTCATATTTTCATAAAAGTAGATGAATGGTTCAGCCTTGAGTGCTCAATGTACATGGCATTGACTTTTAAATTTTCCACTGCCGCCAGTTTTCGTGCGTTTGCCGTGAACCCACTCGATCATGCATCTAAATAAGAGCTTTAAGGTCCAACTTTTTCCTTTTTATGAGCAAGACAAATAGATGGATTATAACCTCGCCTTCCAATTCAAATGGTGAATGGTAAAATGTAAATGGTATGTTTTTATAAAGCACTTCACATCATGTATCCATTCACCCATTCACAATGTGACATACACAAAACCACCACCAAACACACCACCACAGTCACACTAACCAACAGTGTGAACCGAGGGGAGCGGCCAACCTTCTGCTTATTGGACGACCTGCTCCACCTCCTGAGCCACTGCAGCCTGCTCGAAGTATGGGAGATTTTTACAAAAAGAAAGATGGAAGGGCACTCTCAAGGATGGCAGACATTTGGTCTGGAGCTGACATTAGGACATGCAAATTACTTTGACTCACTTCTATTTTACTAAACTTGTAAATGAATGAAGCTCCAACATTAACCTCCCTCAGTAAAGAAGGAATTCATTTTTTTTTCATGTCCACCATTGAGCAACTCTCACTGAAATAAACAGAATCCAAAACTCTGAATACACTTCTAATAATATATTGATGGCAATCCGTGAGAGACTAGACAAAAGGTTTTGTCAGTTTTTGTCAATTTACTCTACAACACAACCCAGTTCTTTATTAAAATGTAAAGTCCGTTTTTGTTTTTGTTTTTTTCACTTTGGGTACTCCTTCAAAGTCTGTTTTCTGTCCCTTTCATATTCCTGTCATCTTATCTCAGCCCCTTCCTTTCCTTTTAGCCCTCTTCCTAATGTTTGCTTTGTGCTCATCTTCCCTAACCCCTCCCCCTCTTCTCTAAAGGATGTTTCTGTGCTCAGGGTCAGTGTCATCCCACCAGGAGCTCCGCTGACCCTTGACCTCTTTACGACAAGGGTCAGCGCCTGTCCCCATGGCGTTTAACATCCCCGCTGGGAGCCATCCATGTTCATGAGGGAAGCGTACAATTCAAACGTGCACATTATTACAGCGGGAGACAAGCTGACCTTTTACATTGACTTTAATCTTCTGCTCAGGTTACGATACACTAGACGCTCAGTGTATCCGACAAGGCGTCCCCGCTGCTTGCCCCGACGTGTTTTACTCAGTCTTTTATGCGGTCTTCCTTCCTGAGAGCTGTGTTTGTGCCCGCTGTCTGTCCCTCTGCGGTCTAAACAGGTCTTTTTCTTTAGAGGTTGTCTCACTGTGACTCTACACTACAGGCTATAGGGTTACACCACTACAATACAAAGACATCCCACAATAACTATTATCCACTGGAGCGATGGCTGTGACCCGGGCCTGGGAACCAAACGACAACAGTTATGAAAACTGCTCTCACTGCTGAAACAGAAATAAGTGGTAACAGAAAGAAAACAGGAGAGATTTTTTACAGTATTTTGTTTTCCTGTAAAACTGACCGAGATGTTCTACTGGGGTATCCCATAAGCCTTCTGTTAACACCATGTTCTCTAGTGGTGTCATTATTAATGCACATTATAGAAAACAGCCTCATTTCACATTCACATCTTTAAATTGTGATTATAAAATGAAGCTTGTATGTTTGGTGACCTAAAAAAAACCTTAGAAATTTCACTGAATATACTTTTTCTTACCACAAAACATAATGTAAATGCATATATAGATCTATTGTTCCATTAGTTTAAATGGACTTCAATGGGGTTCTCAAATGCATTATGTTGCAGTTCATCTCATTTGATACAGGGGCTCCAGAAAGAATCCAGTTAATGTTCTGTTCACCATAAAGGACCTCCTTTGCCTAAACAACAAAGGAAAAAAATTCAGCTGCATTTTGGCCATTCTTTAATCTAAACAAGAGGCTTTCAGTCCTTTAGAATGGATTCTTTTGAAAACACTACTTCATTGCATAAACTGTGAAAAACTGTCTTCAGTAAAATGCTAATGCCCCAGCTGGTTGGTACCAACAAGAACAACAACGATAGAAGAACAATGATAAAATACACAGTTTATACACTTTGTTCCATCATACTGTAAGTGCTGCTCCACATAATGGCACCTTTAAGGAGCATTAAAGTGAACTTTCACCATTGCTGCTTCTTCACAGACCTAAAAAACATATTTACAATGAAACATGGCCCCTCGATACCTCATCTGTGTCAAGTGTGGGCTAATGTTTGAATCATGGTCATTCCTACTGTTACCTCTCATTTTGTGTCTAGATTGTCTCTGTCCATTAGTGGTAAAAATGCCCATATAATACCTTTAAAAAGAAAGTAAGATACACTAGAGTTCTTCTAATTGCTGACTTCTCTCCCTGTATTACTCTGCACAAACTTTTGAAATAAAAACGCAATGGGACACTAAAAGCATTTGTGTTTGTTTTATAGTGAGCAAAGACAAAATGTACCTCTTGAGTGTCATTATCTGCTCTACTCTACTGTAAGTGTGCTTATGCATTTGGCTTTGGGACAGTAGTGTGCATCTGCTTCTTGGGAGGAGTGGCTGAGCCTTGGTAGGCCAAACACTCAATGGGCAAATGATACAAGCCCCGCACTCCTCCTCCATAAATTACTAGCTCATTACAGTAATGCAGCCCATTTAGCATAGCAGCAAGGGGGAGGACACTAGGTAGTGGAAAAGTGTGTGTAGGTGTAGGAGGTGGTCCGAGTGAAGCATAAATGTCAGGAAAGAAGAGCGAGCGTGATGTGTTAAAGGCACTTTTCAATCTTAACACAAGAGCTTTTCATTAGGATAAAATCTATCATCTACGCAGCTGCAGCGGGAAACAAAAGAGAAATATTAATATAGAGAGTGACTACAGTCATAGAGATATAAGGCTAGGCAGAGACAGAGAGGAGGAGAATGGGATGAGATGGAACAGCTGTAATTGAATAGTGAACTAGAGAGGGCCTGAGTGCAAGCACTGATTAATACAATTCAAATTGATTGTCTCCTCGTAGCTGTGAGAACATCTCATTCTGACTTTCATATCTGAGTGTTCAGCATGTTCTCCGTGTGCATGAGTGCACGTGGGAATGTGTCAGAGAATGAGTGTGAGTCAGTATAGTGTCAGGGGTAAGGAGACTGAGAGTGCCCTCTAGTGCTGGTTGGCTCTTTTACCCCACCCCTGAGTCACAGTGAGTCCACTCAGTGAGTATACACAGTGTTTGGATCAAAGGATCCAAGACTTTAGGCAAAGTATCAGTAAAGAATATCAACAGTCCTCTCAAAGAGATTTGGACATTTGTGTTTCATTTTATACATTCTAAGGTCTAAGGTCTAAGAATGTGAAATAACACCAACAATCCAACAATACAAAAATATTATCTCATTTACCTAAAACACTATAATATACTACCAATACCAATTTTCATGATATTGTCTTTTTTCATGTTTGTTTCATGTCGTGTACTATTTTATTTAGTACTTAAAGTTTTGCCAGAAAGAATTTCTATCTGCTATTTTGAGTTGTTGGACAGAAGAAACTGAAAGAAGAAAGATTTTTCCAGCTCCTGTGCTCTGGAGAGCTAGCAGTTGTTCCCTTGTTTAAATGATGCTGTTAAAATCACAACACATTTCTCCTGGAGCGCTGGAGCAAAAATGAAATAGATCTCATCAACAACATCTATCAACCAACATAATAAAAACAACAACAACAATCACACAATTGAAAAGAATTCTGTTGTCAAGACATTCTAAAAGACTCTACGATATCAGAGCAAAGTTCAGCTCATGACTCCATCTAGTGGTAAGTGTTAAAACAGGATCTCAATTTATTTATTTATTTTTCTTAACAAAATTTTTTGGAAAAAAGTGGACTTGAACTCTATGTTTTCATAATGTTTAATCAGGACATCTGCACTATGTAAAATAATATAACAATATATTTGACTTATATTTTGTAAATGTTTTGTGTATATTTATAATTTAAAAAAAAAAATACACAAAATAATATAGACAATCGATCTGTCAGCAACTGGAGGAATACTTCTACTTCCACTATTAGATTTAGGAAACTCAAATACTTAAATATAGGAAAATCAATATTTACAATCACAGATTTTTTCTTTTAGGATTTAGGATTGCCATCATGAATCCTAAATTTCCTTATTACTTTTAATTGTGTATGTCAAAAGACAATGTCACTTAATGTATGCAATTACAGACACGGCACCAATTAATTTGAAACTACATGAGGTACATTCACAGGTAGTCATCATATCCAGAGCTGAAAACCGCTGAGGGGGATTTAATAATTGAGTAAGGCAGTTACAAATGTGTTTTCATTAAATATGCTCTCTTTTAGCCTGCTCTTTATCTCTGCCTCTTTGCCGTACACATGACAAAAACAGAGCAATTACACAGATGAGAGAGACGATGGCTGCGAGGGAAGATTTGAGTTCCATTTGCACCTTCAGAGTGGCGCAGCAGGATTTATGGATGGGCTGTGAAACAATGATTCACGGTGGTGTTGAATTAGCAATCGCTCCCGTCTCAGGCTCACTCCCTCTCTTCAGGAGCCTGCAAAACTAGTTAGTATTACGAACACAGAAATCTCAGCTGTTCAATAAGACCCAGCAGTAGATATAGCTTTTCCACCTGCTCTCTGCTGGGCTGCAAAGACTATCTACACTGCACTGGACACACACAAAACAATACTAAACAAATGCAGTAGTTCAGTCTTGGATTTCTGAAATTGTTGAGATTTTTTTTTTAAATATGTAATTAATTATAGAATGTTGAGAAGTGGACCAAGAATTTTCCATCTTGAACAGGTCAAACCAGGCCAAATATGTATTTTTTATATTTGTATAAAAAGGAAAGGAAAAATTGCCTTGGGTCAAGTATAAAATAACAGTGAAATGTGTATTTAGAAGTTCCAAAACAAGACAGCAACATGACATTTTTGAACCCTGCATACTTTTCCATTAAATGAACAAAAATTCATCTTAAAGTTTGCTGAATAGATGAATTTTACGCTTTTAATCACAACATACTTACAAAGTTTACTCCGTTATTTAATTGCAATAGCACTTTGCAAAATGTACGCATATGTTTTGCACCCTTAGGTTTTTGCGGGCCCCAAACGCGACACATGAGAGTGAACAATCTCATGCTGAATATAGGAGAAGGTTTAGAGGTTATGTGTCAAGTAGGTACAAACTGGGAGAGTGTGCAAGCGATGGATCCGAGCAGCTGATCAAAGCCTTCATTTATTATGGAGCACCAGTGCAGAGGCCAAGGGTCCGCACAGCATGAATGATTTAGAGACCACCCCGTACCCCTGAGTGAAGACATTATAATGGACAAACTAAAGTAGGTGCACTATGTGGGAAAAGTAACAAACCTGATAACATCACAATTACCTTCTTGTCCAAACAAAACCAAACAAAAAGATAAAAGTTAAAAGACACAGTCCATCGTCTTCACAGAAACACTTTTGGATTTGATTTAAACCTGCATTGTGATCTGCAACTAACACCAGACAACAGCAATCAACTCCTCTTCCTCACAACAGAATAAATATGTCCAGGTATGTTTCTATTAGAGCTGCATTTTAGGAAATCAGGAAATGATTTGTAATGATCTGTCTACGGGAGGTCGTCACGAAGTTTTTGCACAAAAGAAAGAACAGTGTGTTTACTTCCGTGCTTTTTGATTTCGACTTAAGGTAATGCTTTAGTAATGCATTTTTTACCCCGTTGTGTAAAGGGCTGGTGACTCTGGAAGCGAGGACACAGCAGAAAACGGGACTGGATCGCTGTTGGAAAAGAAAATTGGGCACAAGACTGAATGAGACAATACTGGTGAAAAAAAATCCCATCAATATTACAGAAACAACTGTAAAAAAACCACACAAATGATCATGTTTAATACTAGTCATTAAGAAAAGATTTGAATGTCCCTTAAAAATAAAAAATAAAAATGTGTATTATATTGTGCAACTCAAATTTGTATACATTTCTGGCATGTTTTTTTTAAATTATCATTATTATTGTTTTACTGAACTGGCATTAATCTTCATGTATTTGGTTGTATCAGAAATGTTGTGCCTCTAAAAAATACTGTTTATATAAACCTTTACTCCATGTATGTTAATGTACAGCTTAACTTATAATGGTTGCTCCCCATGTATTTTTTTACAACATACATAAATCAAACACTTAATGAACACAAACCTAGCTTGCTGTATTTACTCCTCTAAACTGTACATCTCCAACGAACTCCTCCAAACTCTGCTTCTGAAAAACGTACCGAGCTGAGCTAATTGAATGTGTACTCTGGAACCAGTCTGCAATTTTGGATGGACTGCAATTCAATAGAACATAATGGCCAATTATCCTGCGTGTACGCTAATGGCCCACATTAACTGGCTGGAAAACCAGAGCGAGAGGTGAATTATTTTTATGTTTTCTACTCATCCACGGTCAGAGAAACAGGCAGCTGTGCAGATGGATCCAGTGCAGCTGCAGAGGTGTGGTTTAATCATTCATGAAAACAGAGCTGGAGAAGATCAGGAAGTACACTTTGCCATTTCATGCCTCAGATCCACAAAACAAAGGAGAACTGTGCAATTGTTCTTCCAAATGTCTGTAGTTGAAGCTTTGCCAGGAATTACACACTTTTTCATGTTTTTACTTGTCATTAAGACAAAAAAAATCCATCTGCAATTATTTTTGTGGCCAAGGTCAGTCCCCTTTTTTGGAAGCACATTTGATTGGAATTGTTGATTAGACATTCATAAAAAAATAATCAAGATGAAAGCATTGTGAATGAATGTAGTGTCACAAATCATGAGCCCAGTGCTCTTCTGAATTAAGAGTGGCATTTTCAGAATATAAAGGTTACATCACACCAATGTCATGACATTGTAATAATACTGAAGTAAAATTCCCTCTGACATTGACAGTTCCTTAGGCCTCACTCAAACTACATGATTTTACAACAGACTTAAAGTGAATCTGAACAGGTAATGGTCCATTAATCATGCACGTGCAACTCATTTGATCTGAAAACAACGGCACTGAGCAAACTAGAGGATGAAGGACGACAGACTGGCTTTCTCTTGTGTTTTATTGAAGCAACAGCAGCGTGGAAGCAGTAAATGGTGTTAAAAGTGTTGTTTTTGTGCTGCTCATTTACTACATTCAATAAAGAGGGAAACGCTCTCCACCTTTTCTTTTGTAATGATCATTGTCACGTGTTCGGGAAAACATTTTGTAGTCACTTGAATTTTAGACATCAATTAAAAGCCTTTGCTTCATTGAATCTCTGCATCTCCCGTGCTCGGCTCTGTCCAATTACGTTTTTATGAGAAACTGACCATGGACAGATATTATCCTCTGAGAAGCTTCTGGCCCCCTTGATTGACAAAAGGGCAAAATTATGCTCAAAATGTTATCCTGTAGTTTGCAGATAAAGGTTTAGGTCATGACATTCTAACAGAGCCTTTGTGCTGATCTGGGAGCAGCTGGAGTGAGTTGAGCTGCCATGGCTCCAAACAGTGGTAGACAGTAATATAACAGGGGACTTTTAATTTAAAAACAGTGGATCTTTTGAAGAAGAGTGCCCTCTACAAATGAAACTAATCAAACTCTACAATAACAAAAAGCAAAAGTAAAAGCCATAATTAATTGTAAGCCAAGCCATATTGGCACTTTCTACAGCAGTCATCTTTAATCAGGATCTTTTAGACACCTTCATGACACCAAACATATCACATGCTAAAAGCTATTTCATAAGTCTGTACATATTTCTCTGTTCCATGCCCCTGGAGATACTGCTCACGTGGAAACACAGTCAGGAGCCGTGCCCACCCCCCTTTAGAACCTGTTCACCCTCACCATCCCCTCCGCAGCCACCTCCACTGCAATTAATCAAAGCGTGTTCAGTTTCTACCGAGCCTGTCACACCTACCTTTCACTCTTTCATCATGTGTTGCTTCCCAAAGAGCCACGCGGCGGACAATATGAGTCCTGCAGGGGAGGCGATATGACACAACGCCGGCTCAAAGTAGCTGCCGAGGTTTAAATCATACTGACGTGCAGATTTATCACTGTTTAACTTGTCCAAAGTGTCTCCTCTAGTTGCTGGAGATCTGACGGTGGAAGCTTGTTGGCTTTCCTCGGGGAAGGCTTCAAACCTCAGCCAAGCTCAGCTCTGTTCTGCAAGTAGCTGTCGTAGCTCCAGCATACAGAGATGTCGACTTATGCAACTTGTGGAGCAGCTAACGGGATTACTTTCAATGTCAAGACCTTTTAAGTGAACTTTCTATTGCTTAATAGAGCTCATCTAATACTTCTGTCAGGCTCACTTTGTCAAAAGTAATGTACAATTCAATAATATTAGGTTACGGTTAAGTTTGTGTTCAGTGGTAGAAACCTGGGACAAGGGAGTTTTAATGACAACTGATATGGCATTAATTTAGAAAAGCAGCTAAAAGAGGAGTTGAGGAGCTAAGACAGAGTCGTTTACAAGAAACAAGAGTTGGCACATCATCGAAGGTTGATAAGCAGCTGGTTGTGACTCATTAAGTGACCAACTGGTGTTTAAAGCTCGTATTTCTTTACAATCTCACGCCACTGGAGGTAATGTGCAGTTGACAATCTTACACTCAACACCTCAACAATAAAAATAGGACTAGAGGTGATCCGGAGAGAGCCACTGTCTTCCTAAAGCGTGCATAGCCACTTGAGATAATGCTCCAAGAACCTGACTGAAAAAGTCATTCAAGGAGCCCTGTTTCTTGTGTATTTGTATCTAAATATGTCTACTCACTTGCTAAAGATGTAGTTTGTCACATTTAAGGTCATTATATTTGCACTCATTTTCTACTCTTTTTTTTTTGGACCTACTCTCTACTTTCTAGGATTTCAACAGAGGGTGGCTTTTTTTGCATGAATTGTTTCTTAATTTGACACTTATGTAAAAATGGGTGCATGAAGAGGATTGAAAAAGTTCTTCACTGACTTACAATTTTCACAATTTGGAAGAATACAGAAAATATGAAGGCTGTCTTTGAACAAAACTACAGATTCATATTGCTTTTAGTCAATGCTATTGTTAACTTAAGAGAGTGAGAAATACACTTAACTCACACTCATTATAAATAGCAATATAAGAAAACTCGGCAATTACATTTGTCTTTGCAATTGCCAGTTGTAATTTAAGAACATTGTAATCATTATCTGGCAACGCAGAGAAAAAAAAACATTCACAATATCCCCTGCTCATTATTTCATCTACTGCATTTCCTTCTGTTTGCTCTTTAACCTCACTCTCTCCATTTAATCTGATCAGCAAAACACACTTTCCACAGTGACTGGCTGAAATTTCCAGTTATTTCCCATGCTAATGCGGTTTTTATTGGAGTAGTTTTGTTACTTTCTAACCTAAACTTGACCCTCGGTTTAGTTTCTTCATTGTGTTTTTATTCCCTCAACTTTCTGTGTCTATAATGACCTGGTTCATTACAAAGACCTGCACATTGTGTTTATGGCCGTGTCTTTTATGCTCAGCAACAAAGAGTCCCAGATACCATAGCTGTTAGCGCTCGGACGGTCACATAATCTATCAACGCAGAACAACACACTGAGATACACAGAACATTGTGAACACAGAACGTCTTAGATACACCGCAGTATAAAGTGTACACTGTGGACAGCTCCCTTTTTTATAGATGATGGATGCTATGAAGAAATGGATTACGCTGGAAAAAAAAACCTAAGAGGATTGTGGAAGCAATAGTTAAAGGAAAGAAAACAGGGGAAGAGAATGAAATGTAAGAGTAAAGCTGGCCCTGATGATGGACGAAAAGCGGCCCATTACTGGTTAATGGATCTGTTTTAGGGGAAGATAAAGTACCGAATGTGAACCAAGGTCAGGGTGGCCTTTAGAGGCAACACGAGGAAGTAAAAATAGAACATCTGCTAAGGCACTTGAAAACTCGAAAAACAAGCAAACTCTCCTATAAATTCTGTCAGTGATTGGAGATGTACGATATGTACTGGAATAATGTGCTTGTTTTTTTTTACTTTAACAACCCATGTTCCAACAGTATATAATTAGTAGTACATCAATGTACATGAATAAATACTGAGGCTGTAGACTTAGGCTGTAGATCAGTGCTGCTCCAGAAAATCCCAGTTGTAGGTTTTGAGACCTCCCTGCGTCTTTTTGTTGTTTTTGATTAAATGTGATAGATTTTTTTTTTATTAATTGTTACACTAGTGGACAGAGTATACATATTTCTCTTTAAGCAATCGTTAAAAAATTCTGGATTTATTTATTTTTTATCCCAAATTGTACTGATTGATGAACAAATTGATCAATTAGTTTTTTTAAATACAAGTACACAGTAAACTATTCCTCTACTGAATACAAGACATAAGTGTAAGTGTAATATTGACATAAAACAGTTATTATATAATTGATGTATGATTCCTTTTGTTGTGATATGAACCCTGTTTGCATTTTTTTCACATAAACATATCCTTGTTTATGTGAAAAAAAGACACCAGTAAATATGAAATGCCCACACGAGGCTCCTAAAAAGCCTGATTATTTCTTCCTCAGGCTGCAAAATCCATGTAACATTAATTCAAGTGAAAGGTTGATTTCCTTCTCATCAGTTAATTGAAAAGGGTCTGTTTTGCCATTTTTATTTTTGTGACATTTAAAAATTTTGCTTCAAATTCATCTTTTATAGAATCATAACTTTGGAGAAATTTCCGAAGAGACACAGAATAGAAACACATCTGTGACAGAAAAAGGACTGCAGGTCAGAATATTGACCTCTGGGGGTCAGCTGTGTGTATAATACTGAATGAGCCCAGTCTTGTCAAACTTTGATGAGTTGTTTGTGACCCAAAGAACAAAATTATAATGGACTACCCTCATCCATTTTAGACAATCAATGAAATGGCAGACTGTCAGATCAAAGTGAAGACATACATCATTCTGTTATGTTCAATCAAAATTCATTGAGTGGTGTCTGACATATTCAAAGTGACAGATGAATAAACAAAAAAACAGAAAGAGACCAACTCTTACAGAGGAGCGGCCACTGGGAGAAGGCGGCCAGTGAAACCGGAGTGAGGCGCATCGAGAAGCAGGGCGGCCCGCTTCCACGAGGCGACAGGGGGTCTGCTTTTAGATGGATAGGTCCTGGCTATTGATAAGGTCAGACCTCATTTGCGCCAGACCTTTTACATTTTGCGAAACGTTGGCCCGGCCATTGGCCTGTCAGGAGCAATTCGTCCCCATGAAAAATGGACTGGCTCATTGAAAACTGTGACTCCATCGTAAAAGCATGAGGCCCAGGCGCTGCACTGCTACTGTAACACATCACAGAAAAGCCTCCCAGGCTCAGCTCTGCCTGTTTAAGAAAAAAAATCCTCAATACAGCTCCATACATCGCTGCAGAAAGAGGACTATTTCTTAATGTCAGGATATTTCAGGCCCTATTTTCACCAGCATCACAGCTTGTCAATGAAATGTCATGTCAAATCCATCCTCACAGTTATTCTGCTCCTCAGTGAGAGCCCACGATGACAGCAGTAGACAGGGGACTGCTGCCTTTACATTTTCCGCTATGGTTGAAAAATCCAAATCTAATTTAATAACAATAATGTAAGCAATACATATTTGCAATATAATTTTTTTCCTTTTGAAATATTTGCTCCATTAGGTGAGCCACCAAGGCATCTTAGGGCAGAAGATTTTTTAAGATGAGAGTATATAGGAATGACAGCAACAATTTAAACACAGCTGTGAATGTGCAGATGCAGACCAAGCAAACAAACAAACTGTGATCTAGAAAAAACAGAGTAAGAGAGAGTCAAGTAAGACCTGAAGAGTACCAGCATATATCTCAAGCTGTTAGAGTTCATTAAGTTCTTTAATTCCACAGATATTGAGCTTTATGTCACAAAACTTCATTAAATCAATATCTCTGACTGTTATCCTGCAAATGTTTCTCAAAAGAGCCGTGATGATCACATAAACCAACAGCACAGAGGCATTAATCATTAGCTCTTCCAGTAGTAAAATAATGACAAATACTTATATTCAGTAACATTAGCTGGTTTGAAGTGGTTTCAGCAGGATATAATGAGCAGGCTTGAGCTTTAATAATCAACATTATAACTCTAGCCGACCTTAATTGGGCTTAAATGATCATAAAATGACAATGTTTTGTTTGGAGTGAGCTCAAGTAATATTTAAATATCGCCGTGCATGTAAACACATTCAGTGTTGCAACTTCAGTTCCCAATCGAACCAATTTGACTGGACCTTGACAAACTAGCCTCTGTTACAAGCACTATACACTTACTATATTATACTCAAGTCCACATGTGCATGCACAGTCTTCCAGTAAAGGTTATAGAGGCTATTTCTGACACGAGCAGTGGGCTTTTATGTGAGTAGTGCAGGCTTGAGTCTGGTCACAGCTCTTCAATATTAACCTAGCAGGGTCAGCAGAACAAGGTGAAAGACATAAACAAGCTTGTATTCCTAGAAGTGGAGGGTTGGAAGATGACCCAGCGTCCTCGTCAGTCAGGACCATTTTGATCAAGAAACACATCACCGTTAAAGGTTCTCCTTCACCAGAGACACGGCAGCACACGTATGTGACTAGCGTGAAATAGTGGTGTTATTCCTTGCATTCATTTACAAAGTCATTTATACCTAACAGAAAGTAACACATTTAACAACTTTCCCCAAATTAAAATGCATTGTTTTTGCAGTTTCCCAATCATTTAACCAGAGGAAAATTGGCTTCTACTTTGTTGCATTTTCCCAATCTATTTCTTGTGTGGCCTGCATGACAAAGCTATGCCTGAGTGGTAATTTATTTCCTTGTGTGGAGCCGAACATTCAAGGCCCATTAATTTATGTGGCGGATGCTTATAGCAGCGTAAAGCGCATTTCCAAGACTGTCTTGTACACGTTTCAGATGAGCCCAGCATCCAATTTGTTTAAAAACCAGCCTATCCATGTCAGCTTTTAATGTAAAATACAACCGCTTTTGACTAAATTGGACTTCGCAAACACCCCCCATATATCAAACGGTATAGAATTCACTTAATTTTTACTGTTTTCTATGCGTTTATCATTAAAGTACATAAAACCTGACCCCTCCTACTCCCTCCAACAAGGACGCACAACTTCGATCCAGAGGACTCTAACTCGCTGCACTAAGACACTCATCTGGAAAAGCTCCAAAGCCAGTAAAAACATCTTCCATAAATAATGCCTCTATCAGGGTTTCAGATATGCAATCCAATCGCATCTCATCAGCCCAGTGGTCACTGCCATAAAAAGACTGCTGTCTGCACTATTGCCTCACTTCAGGGTTTATTGAAGACAATTTGTGATGGGTTTAAGACACAACAGATCAACTGTCCTCGCATCAGAAAATCCACCGGAGACGCCGTCTGTGGAGTCTCCGCTCACTAACAAGGAGTGTGGGCTGGCTCTGCAGCTTTTAAGAGAAGGACATTTGAAGCATAATCAGAAATACAGATGGACCTTCGCTTCTTATGTGGCTAATTTGAAACTATGCAGCTGCAGAAGGCAACGGTTCATTGTTTCAGATCAAAGAGTCGTGGACAACTTCAAGTAATGAGGGCTTGATGTGGAAAAAATACAGGGCCAGTTAATGAGAACAGAGTCGTTTCAACCACGCAGCACAGTTTGTTTCAGCTAATCAAGGTATGGTTTGAAACTGTAAACCTTACACAGGCTAGTGTCTCATCTGAAAGGTGCATAGGTGCAAATAGTATAACACATAGCAGCCCGCTAATAAATCCAACAAAAGTGAAGCACTTGTTTATAAAAAAAAAGGTTGAGAAGAAGGCCTTAATGGTAGGCAGTCGATCCTGATGTAAATGAAAAAGTTGTATATAAATGAATGCATAAATCAGCACAGATAAGTGTTATCATTAAAGAATAAAAGCTGTGTTTTTATAGCTATTATCATACCGATATATATTTTGTATGATGCCATGAAAGGATCTACCTGGAACATACAGCAGCAGACACAAATACGTTTGTCATGTCCATTTCTTAACAGCTGTAAGAGACACCTGTGTCATGTTGGAGTTTGGTCACTCTGAGGTGCACAATGAGACAGAGTGCATGAGAAAAAGACAGATTGACTGAAGTCCTTTGATAAACTGGAATGTTGTTTCAGGTTTCATACACGACAGGCATAAGAAACAATAAAACAAAGTGACAAGGCTGCACAAAATCATCAAGGATTAAGTTGATTACACACTTTTAAATTAAACTTTAGACTGAAGTTTTCCACCTTGTCCAACTGTGAACTACATCATTTCACACAAAATCACCTTTCAAAAGCAGTCTGCAGCTGTTGATATAAGATGCTCAAAGTGAAACAGTCTCTCTTTGTACCTAACTGTGCATAATTAAACTAGGAAGTCTGGTAACTGATAGGTAGAGGCTTCATAGGTTTATAGGTGTAAGCCAGGTAAGAAGAAGCTGTAATCCCATCCAGCAGGATACATACAGCTAGCATGACTTCACTGCAGCTAATGTAGACATGAGGCTAATTGACATAACAGAGCAGATTGGTTTTGTCTGAGCCTGGTCTCATTGTGTTTACATTGGAACACACTCATCATTCATCATTAGGGAAGTAAAGCAACAGCAAATGGTGCGAGACGACACTGTCATGGATGCATGCAAACATCATATATACTTGTAGGAATGTATTTTTGAAATTTGTTGACCGAATGTCAGTCCTGACATGAGTAAAAAGAAAGCCTAGGAGTTTGACATTAAGAGTTTGGCTGTGAGGTATAAATCACCGCCGCAGCAGGATGTGGCGCACATTCATTAAACAAACCACGGCATGTTTGTTGAAGCTCGCAGAGGCAACATTTTATCACCGCACCAAGGTAGTAACTGCGAGCGGATAAAGTCTGTTCGGAAGGAAAAAAGAAAGGGCCTTATCATTGAGAAGGCCAGCTAAGCCCTGAGGATTTTACACCAGCGCTGGCCTCTGGCACTGTCACACTTCTCCAAAAAAAAAAAAAAAAACACTGGGGAAAATGATGGAAAGGGAAAAAAAAGTGACTTCAACTTAAATACATACAGTTGTTCCTCTTGGCTCCATCTTTTGTTAATCATGCAAAGAAGCAGGAGACGGTCGTTGGACACATTTCCAGCAGAGTAAGCTTTCCATGTCAAATCAAATTAAAGTAAACTCTACCAAAACTGTTTTATAAATGTCCTATCAGCATTATTTAGGCAAGTGGAGCTAAAGATCAGAGTGATGGATAACAGAATGGAAATGTGTTTCTAGCTGTATTTTACAGATAGACACAATGTCAGATGTGGAATATGAACAGTTTTATCTTGGGATTTCTCAACAAAAACACCACCCTTTTTATTATAAGCACTTACTAAAACATGGGCTTTGTCTTTCTGTATTGATTTCAGGTCACTATGTATTTGTTTTCTAAATTAACATTTTTCTACAATTAGGCTTTTCATCAATTTGCGTTTTCATCCCTGTTTAAGTTTAAGATTGAGATTGATAAATGTAATAAGAAAAACAAGTCTGTGGCAATAACAAAAACACCAATAATACAGACAATAAAAGTTTTTAAAATGTACTATTTTTACAGCTCACAGTTTTCATCGGTGAAGCGTGAGGAAATGCAAAACAATAATTTGACAGTGTTCCATGAAAATTAGTGTTTCTTTGCAAATAAAGATAATCACCATTTGTAAAATCTAAATCAACAGAATAAAAACAATATTTACAGATATAATTTAAACGAACATTTATGCAAATGAGATATTGGAGAGCTGTTTTGACCTCTCACGGTCCCAGTTTCATCTGGATAGGAAACAGTTTGCAGCCAGATATAAACCAATTTTGGGTCTCAATTATTCCTATTTTTGGCTCAGAATTATATCATGTTTACAAAATCAAGGCAATCAATTCATCTTCTATTGTTTTCGCCATTATTGCTGTTGGCTACATCATAATATTCCCTGATTCTATGGCGATGATATTCCCCTCGCCTCACTTTCCAGGCTGTAGCCGTAGCTTAGGTGGCCGGCCGACCCTGACTGCGCCACATCAGATGGAGACCTCTGAGCTGAAATCAATAACCAGTGCTAAGGATAGAGGCTGTTTGTCAGGCTGTCCCTGGTCTGTCAGTCACCAGCCTTCAGGCCTCAGTCGACTGCAGCTGTGGATCTGAGCCCAGGGCCAGAACATGACAGAGTCCTTGAAAAAAGCCAATAAGTTTTGATTAGGATGCTGCTAATTGTAAAATCCATTAGTTCTGATGTTTGTTTGTGTGGAGGGCATACGAGCTGATGGTAATTATGAAGGTAAGATTAGATAAGAGAGGCTTTATTTATCTCACAGCAGGGAATTTGCACATTACAGCAGACACAAGCAAGTTTATTTTTTACGAGCTGTGGCAAAAACCATTGTGCTCAGTTCAGTGGTGTTGAGTGTACAAGCATGACCACAAAAGCACTGGAAATAGATTTGAAAAGTTTGGAGCTGTGGTTCAATATTTCTTTGAGTTGTGTCGATTTGTGTGCCTTTACTGGATTGGTTAGAGGAAGACTGGGGTGGTGGATGGGTATAAATCATAGGACTTACTCGTGGAAGACCCTTGTTTTTATCCCGATACAAAGTTGACAAATGAACCCCAATGACAAGTTAGCAGTTTAGGTTAGGGTCAGAGAAAGAAAGTTTGTGCTTCGATTAGAAAACAATTAAGCTCCAGTGTAAATTCAAGCATGAAGACTGTATTCTCTACTAAGTTTCTGTTGTGTCTGTCTTCATTAAGCTGTCCATCACTCTCAGCCAATCACATTCTCCCAGTTATTTCTACACCAATCCCTCCTCAGCTCTCTAAGTTTAAACATAGTCCTTGCTGAGCTCTTATCCAGCTGCCATTTCCTTAGAAAATGCCATAAAGTGCACGAATAAGGATGTCAAATAAGCCCATATAAGCTCTATGATCATAATACACACTTTTTTTCCCTCCTCATGAATATTTAACTCATCCAACGTCTCCAGAAACAGACACTAAATTCAGGAGATGAGGCAGTTAGCAGGAGCTGTTCATCTAAAACTCCCCCAGTAAGTAGGCTGACTTCTTTTATCCACCTTAAGGGAAACTTTTAAAAGACAGCACCATGCTGCAAAGATGACTTTACCTTGAGTTGAGGGGATTGCACAAGAATAATGGCCTCTCCTTATGGACTCTTGCTGGTGCTCAGAGCTATTTAGAGATGTTTGCAGGTGCTTTGGGAGAATTGATAAGAGCTAAAGCAAAAAAGACACTTTCTAAAAGCTTTAACAGTTTGTTTGAAGGGTGTCAGGAACAAGCTGCGAGTCCACTTATCACCGGACGCTGGCACCTCAGTCCCTGTAGAAAATCCAGCCACCGGTGATTGAAAACCAATCTCCGTTCAAGCCCTACATTAGGACATATTTCCAGCACATGGCAATGGATAGCAGGATGTGACAGACTCCCCTTTAGCAGAGCTCCAGAAAGCAGAGCACAGACCAAAACAAATTATCTCCAGTCTCTGCCCTGGACGAGTAAAACCTGTGGCAGTACAATGTGTCTGATGTGGAGTTTATTGTAAGGGACATTTAGGATACTTTTAGAGACCCCCTTGTTTCAACGGAGCAGGAGAATTGCATTACCATAGCATATTTTGTTTGATAAGTGGACGTCCTTAAGAGGGATGTTTAGTAGAGTTGCATTCATTGAATATGTACAGACTGTGTTTCGATTTCAACGTGCATAAGTTTGGCACGTTTTCTTGCAGTCTTTAACACTAATGTTTTAGGAAATATCAGTATAGACTTTCAAAAATCTGCAAAACCCATTTTAGTTTGAAAAATCCACTAATCCACCCCAAACACTGTTCTGTCCTTTCTGATTGTAAGAAGAAAACAATATGATTCAAAAATACAAACTGCCTTATCAGCCTCAGTTATCCTTTCTAAAATGGTAAGAGGGATTTACTACAACACTGTATTAACCTTTACATTTTCAAGTTTGTCTGGATGTAGCCTTAAATAGTCAAAATCTCAAATCAATAGCATGAATAAGTCAACATTTTGCATCGATTACATGATTTTTTTTGTGTGTTTTTGCCGTGTTTATCTGACTGACTGCGTTTGTACTGTCCTACGCACACCTGTCATTGATTTCTAAAATGAATGAGAGACCATCTCAATCTGTAGCAGCTATTACAGCCAAGATAACGTCTATTGTAAGTTTGAAATATCAATGTCAGTAGTTAATGGTATTAAAGAAGCTTGCAATTTCATTTTAGCAGTTAATACTCTAGATAGAAATAGAGATTTTGATTTTACTACGCACCAAAGTAAAAGACATACACCGATACTGACCTTATACATACAACAGGTGCATTCACAGATTTATGGCTTAATGCTACATAATATATGGAAGATACAGTGGCCTTCTACCTCCGCATACATTAGTCAATGCTTCAGCTTTTGTTTTCTCTCCACAACCACATCCTCAGTGTAAAAAAACAAGAACAAAACCTCTGTCCTCACATTTGTACACGACTAGACTTAGCTTGTCTCTGTGCATAAGGCCATATGGATATAAGCAGCATATGTAAATGAAATAGAGCCTTCAAGTGTTTCCCCTGGCACTTCCATGGACATACACACACACACAACTGGTCTTTTAGTATGCATGTACCACACTTTCCATTTATTAAGCCTCTCATTTACCCCAACACATGAAACATTTCAATACAGTCTCTTAATTAACAAGCGTACCGATTAGAATGTCATGTTATAAAATGCCCAGCAATCAGTCTTCCTGTCACTCCCCGGCGAAACACACACATACACAAGCCTCCGAGTTACTTAATGGTTTTTTTCACCTGCACTTAGCACCGGGCTATGGTCTGTGAATAATAAGTGAGAAAAAAGAATCAAACGGTAAAGTGGAGACAGACAGTGGGAGGCGGATAGAGATGTATTTCATGGTTTGACTCAAGTAAATGCAACATTCCTCTCACAGCTCTATATATTCACCTTCTATTTCCTCCCATTTCTCTTTATTGATTCACACTGTGGGATTATACGTCACGCTTTTGGATGCATTTAAAGATTTCAAAGAGGAAAAAAAGCATCCGTACATTTGCAGTCAGAAGCCAAGGCCGTCTCATTGCTCTCATTGTATTCCCTCGACTGCGGGAAAGGTGCCGATAAAATGCATCTTAGGCAACGACGGAGAGGCGAGCGCTGCATTCCAATAGGGACGCTTTGTCGAGCACCTGCCGAAGTCGCACTTAGCGGAGAGACGCTCAAAACAATAAGCCGGCCCTCGGGTCTGGAAAATATAATCTCACAGACAAAGAAGCAAATCCACAAGCACAATTACGGCAAAGAAATTGGTTTATTTAAAATAGGAAAACAGTGCTAATGGGAGTATTTACAGTATGCACACAAGCTTATGCACAGTGTTTCTCAAATGCATACACAGGGACAGGTTTTTATGCAGAACAAACAATGACTGACCTAGCCAAGAGATGGAATAAAATGTGATAATAAATAGAAAAACTTTAAATCGTCAGGATCCCTAGAGAAGGTATCGAGAGGCCAAGCAGAATCCACACAGACATTTCTGCATAGGCCTGTGTGTTTGTATATGTTTATGTAAAAAAGAATTCCCAGGAGTTATAACTTAGTCTGGTAATATGTCATAAAAATAACGTTGACCTCCGAGGCCTAATGGCTGCTTTCCTGAGAGCCTGAAAGACTGCTTCTTGACAGAGATCAGCAGAAGGGTTAACTAAACTAAACCAAATCAGGTCCTTTCTGTTTTGGAGCTGTCACATGTGACACTGAAATGGCCATGTATTTATAAAGCATGGTATTGTGAATGTAAATAATGTACAAATACGTTCTGGCAGGTACACAGCATATGTTATTATTATGTTGATTTTATTCATTAATGCGATATGTCTTGGAAATGCATACATGATGAATCCATGGTGTAAATGGCTTAAGGCTACATTCACTGATATGTATTTAACATATTGTTGTATTTACAGATTCCCACTGGGTTGATTAAGAAATTACACTTTTAAAAATGTGCTTACCTTTTTTTCTTTCTTTTTTTTCCAACTTTTTCAACAAACTCTTTTCAAACTCAGTTCTTTTCTATTTTATAAAAAGAATCAGTCTAGTCCATGTTAATTTGAGTTTGATTTTCAGGGAAATGGACAGAGATTAAAATACATCTGAATGCAACTGGATAAACATGCAACCAAACAGAACTCAGAGGCAGGACCAACATTCACAGAATAACCTGATTGTGGACAAACACTATTTGATAAAACACATAACCAATCACAGAAACAAAGAGAAACAAAGCCTCGCATCAATCCCGACCTATTTCAGAAAGGTTATGATTGTTCAAGTAGGATTGATTTCGTTGGAAAATAGTTTAAATAAGAAATAAGAAAAATATGACGGGCTGTCGAGGCTAACTCTGAAAGCTAGACACATATGAATAAACAAGTTGAATTGGCATTTGAGTGAAAGATGTTGGGGTTTGCTGTTGTTGATATGTCTATATTTCTGAACACATGGCTGTAATACATGATATATAATGACTATAGTGTACATGCATAATGGTTAGAACTCCTGTAAGACAACAAGAAAGGAAAGAAAGGAATAAATGTGAGTATGTCTATGTCTGTGTCTAAGTGTCAGCCCTGAGATTATAGTTATAGTATTATATACAAATGAGCTTTAACACAAACCTTACCTGTGTTACACTCCAGCAACATTTAGGACGTAAATACTGAGGACTGTGGTTTCAAATCAGATCAACTGTCCAGTATTGTATTTTAGTTTGGTCAGACAAAAACTTTTCAAAATCGATAAAGCAGGCACAGGTGTTCACTGCCTGGTTGTCTTTTTGTTTCACCGAAGGGAAATCAATACCGTATCCTTGACTACCAGTAAATTCCAATTTATGTCATACAAGTTTGGACCTTTGCTTTCTAAAATACAAGTTTGGACGGTGAAATGGCCCCTTAAAATGAGACTGCACCGGAGTGAACCTGGACAAACAAGCTCCCGATAAACATTGTAATGCTTTTGACCATTTTCAGGATAGTTTTTCAAAATAATTGCATTAAAAGTGCTGTTTACCTAGAGTTATGGAGCTATTATGGAGCAGAAAATGTCTACAGTGGTAACAATTAAAAGGTAATAGTGTTCAACAGCATGTCGTAAAACACCATCTGGAGCTCATTAAAGATATATGTGAAGCTGGCTCGGACCGTCCTTTTTCTGCTTTACTTAGTGACAGTGTTTAGAAAATACAGGCGGATAAGTCGCATTTTTAAATTTCGCCAACTGACTGCGTGTTACGCACTTGTAATTACAGGACACACAAGGCTTTTTATGCCACTGTCAGACATTTCAGGTCGGCACAGACATTATATTAGCAGCATTGTGTGGAGCGTTCCTGTTTGCACTGGAGGCTCCACGATAACGAAGGCAGAAAAAGCAAGGTTGACTCAGGCTGTGATTTCTTGCTAAAGGTTGCACGCCTCTGCGGGACAATACAGCAGATGAATATTTTATCTGCAAAGGTGGGCAGCCTTGAAGCTCTGAACTCTCGCAACAGACACATTCAAACGCAATTCTTTGTTTGCTCTCCGGAGCTCTCGCAGCACGCCCCACACCACAGAGCTCCACTATAAGCTTTCAATGACCTTGAAAGCAGAATGGGAAAGGAGTGGATCTACATAGCCCCCATCGTGCCCACCGCCGAGCGCCGCTTTTCAGGCTAAAGCTGGTCAGAGAACACAGAGGTCTTTGACTACAAACTTTTAGAAACATTACTTTATATTTATTTTGCTTTTACAATGTTAAATGAAACGTGAAGTAAGATTTTTCTATCATTTTGAGGAAAGAGGTATTGCACAAAATGCCTAGTTCTGCACAATTTTAAGCCCAATTTTGACGTTAGTAATGATTGCCTTCAAAAACCCTGATGTGATGTGACCCCGCATTTGATCAGAGATAAGAAATCATCATGTGTGAACTCGACAACATTCGTCAACTTATCACAGACTCCAACCAGATATCTCGTAGACTAAATAATGTATCTGAGTCAGTCGCCAACAAGCTACCAACAATGTCTTTGCAGGACACAGGACGACAAGACAAGGGAGGACACTACCTCTTCTAAGGCTTACCTGTGGGAGGTTTGGGTGGATGGAGGATATAGTTTAGGTGGGGTAAGCTCTGGACAATGGCCAGCTCATCAGGGCAAACATTCACTCCGACTTTCACTTACTCAGGGCGTTTAGATGCACCAGTTCTCTTAAACATGTGTGTCTTTGGAAGGTGGGAACACAAGGGGGACATGCAGACTCCGTTGGAACTCTTTTGCATTGGGTCGCACCATTTCCAGTGTTATATTATATTACAATGTTATAGTGTGATATATATTTCATTGTTTTGGAGACCCAACAGACCAGTCAGGTTGAAAGATTGAGTATGCGATCCCCTTTTGCCGCTCTGTGTTGCAATGCGACCACAAGACTCCCAATAATTGGTCCTGCCGCTGTCGTCTGACCCACAATAAATCATATACAGTGCATATAGTTCCCAGGAAGCATTGTGAAGGATAAACACAGGTCCTGACGAGTCAAATGTGCCTCTAGTGACCTCTGGCAAAATCCTGGGTTTTCCATCTCAACCAATGCCCCAGCCTTACTCTTAATCAGTTTCACAAAGTCATTTTACAACATCTTATTTCCAAATCTTGGCCTGAGAAAGTCATAAATATTGTGTAGAAAAATGACCAGATAAGTCCGATCAACTCGAGAATGACAGTGTGACGCTTAGGCAAAAACACAAACAGGCTTCCCGAGTGTCTCTCCGCTGAGTCTGAGTGTCAGGCATATAATTGAGAGCTTACAACATGCTCTTTTTCTGCTAAACCTCGCTATCTATCAGGCCTCACACAGCTCACAGAAACTGGCCTCCACTGCTACACATCTGATTAGGGCTGCTCGGTAAATGAAGCTTTACGGGCCACGCTGATAACGCCACGAGAAGAAAAAGAAACCATGTGTAAAGAAGATGTGCCACAAGTTCTTTCATAGAACAGACAGGCAACATCCAAAGGCAGTATTCAACTATGATTAAACAATTTCAATTAACATTCCTCGCTGTTTAATATCAGCCCTCGGAATTTAATTAACCACCTCTGACCTCTTTTTTATACTTAACCTGACCTCATAAGACAAAGAAAAAGAGTGTTAGCCGTGAATTGTTTTAAAAAGGGTTCATCTGGGGCTCACCTGGAAGAATACATGCCACATATTAGCGACACAGGTTTGCTGTTTCCTGTCTATCCACACTGTCACTATTGAATGAAGACTAAAAAAATCTATCAAAAGGGGGATTAATTTGATTTGATGTTAGCAGCTAATTGAAAAGAATTTCATCACATTTTCCAAACACTAAAATTTGTAAAACCAAATATGAATTATCAAGGTACAGTGCTTAAACAAAAGGGGAAATGATAATGTCTTTATGTACTGAGGGCTCGCTACTCGAAATCATTACAGAAATAAAGCTAACTGCAGAAAAATGCTCAAAAATTGCCTTTTTCAAAACAAAAAAAATTAAAAAGGTACAGCTGAGCAATGACAATAAAGCCTCTTATCTTATATTAATGTTGTCCTGTCTTCTTCCAGAAAAGGGCTGTAGTAGCAGAAGCACCAGAGGCAAGATGGTGCCTGATGGCTCAACTAAAAATGTGTATATCGCACTAAACACAGAGGTGTGTTTTATTAAAAAGCTCAGAGTGGCTCACCTTTTTGCTGACATGGTTTTTATTAGGTTTGTTGTTTATTTCATTTATTACACCTAAATTATGTACTTATTTTATGTTGTAATCTTATTTAATTTTCAGTCTCTTTAATATGTCCAGGGAGCACAGATAAAAAAAGAACCCTCAGGCCAACTCTGATAAGTAATAGGAATGTTTGTTAATGGGCAATGTCCCTGATAAATAATTCAATAAATAAGCATACTCTTTATCATATATTCATATACAAAAGCATCAAATACCGTATTGCTTATATGATGATGAGGTGAGAGACCACAGCAAGAGCTCCTGCTGAAATATGAGTCATGAGCAAGCCATTTAAACATGGCCGCCGCATTATGTATTATTTTATCCCCTGTCAAGTGAATGATGTATTGTCAGTTGTCAAACATTGGAATAACAGCAGGAAAGGACACTATACGGACAGAGAGAGGTGAAAAGAGACATGAAATAAATCAAGCGTCGGTGAAAAGTGAGCAGTGAGAACAAAAATGACATTAGAATCTAAATGAAAAGTGACCTTTAAGTACAAATAGATTTTGCATTTTGATACGAGCTAACCTTCGTGTAAGCAGAGGGATCCTACCGAGATAAAGACAGGGATGGTCTCCCGGACGCCGGACGCCATGGCGGAGAAAACCATGGCAACGATGGGAGGTAAATGACAGGTCAAAGGTCAGAGTCAGCAGGAGGAAATGACATCAGCAGGAAGTATGAATAAACAGTGGGGGATAATCACCCAATACAAGCAATGACCTTGTGAGGGATTAGCCACAGCATTATCTCTGGAAATATACAGATGGAGCAAAATGAGACAGGAGTGACCTTCCAAAAGAAACTTCACTCACTCTCATCTGCAGCAAAAACAGAAATAGTACCATGTTTGGCACACGCCTTTATAATGTGGTAAAAAGTCTCTAGGACCCATGGCAAAGAACTGATAGATCTTTACAATGTCAGATCTTTGTAATGGGCTACATCTGAAACAGCAACACAGTTCAACTTCAGCACAAGCAACAACAGGATGGCAATTTGCAGATATATTTAGATGTTTTTTTATGGCTTAAATCAACTGCTATCACACAGTAGATGTCTTTGATCTATTATAGCATTCAGATAGGTTTAACATGTCATTTTATACTCCAGTATAAATAAGTACCATTTCCAAGGCTGAGATATGTACGCTATTTTTTCTGTCCTGATTGCACTGAACACTCAAAAAGTACTTTTTCAAACAGCAAATCAAAAGACACATAAACTTACTGCACAAGAGATATTAGATGAAAAGTAGAAGCAGTGTTTGGAGGTTGGCAGTTCAAATCCCTAAGTGTCCTTGGTCAGTTGTGACATTGAATGTGTAAATGTATAAAAGGGTGAATCAATGCCTACCTTTATCATATTTTGTGATCCAAAATGAAAGTTACAACTGAAGATTGTGAAAGTGATTATTTCTTAAGATAAAATCTATTGGAAATGTGCCTGTTTCCAAAATGCAGTAAGAATCCATAATGTCAGCTGTTGAACTAGAGAATATAGTATTAAAATCTGGTCAGGACAAAGCCTTACAGTGTATCGTTACAGAAATTTACACATAACCTATATGAGATGCAGCAATTATACCAAAAACACAGAAGATATTGGCCAAAAAATTGCACAAATGATTTACGTTTTCAGCTGCTCCTGGCCAAGCTTACAGATTAAAGCTCAGCCATTACAAGGAGCTCAGTACTGAAATCAGGGCCTCCAGGAAAAAAAAGTCCATGATATTCTACAACAATTCAATCCTGCCTCTGCTAAAACTACCATTAAAGTAAGGTGGAAGTGAGACCTACAGCACAGTGTGTATAAATTCAACACAAATTGTAAATCTGGTCCACTCTAATCTTATAACCTAAGAACAGCTCAATTTACACCTGACCACAGGATGTATCAGTGCCACTGTAAGGAAGTGATTCAGCCTCGAGAAGTACAGTTTTAGCCTCGCATGTAACAGAACTTATACAGAAAACAGGAAAATAGCACTCGCTTCTCACTTCTATGAACGAAAAAAACCACAGTCTGCAATAAGAGGTACATCTCCTGCAAGACGTCTGGGTGTTATTGAGTCTCAAAGGCACACTTAAAGCATAGCGTTATTAACAACTACAGTAAAAGAGGGAAAAGATGGAGACATTGTGGAAAAGGGGGAAAATGGACCACCTGTAATAAAGCCTCATAAATGCACATAATACTACTGTGACGACTGTACAGAAGGCACAAGCCCAGTCTGAGAGAAATTTCATTACTATTTAACTACTTCACAGCAATATGTGTTTCCAGCACAAGAATATATACAGAATATATACAGTATACTTTATTAAAACCCATTCACACTCAACACATATTCAACATTAAAGGCAATGGTAAATTAAACTTAAATCTGCTCTTTGTTATTTTTTCCAGTTTACAGCTATATCTTGTAAAAACGTAGTTCATAGATATTTTTTGGATTTTAATGGTAATTTCTATTTTTTTTAGTTCTCTCCTGCATGTGATATTAATCCCAAACCTTTGAGTATTGCTGTGGTAAGATTAGACGTTCAGGGAGATGGTTATGTTTTGGCGCAGGGAGTTTTGTGTTGAAACAATAAAATAAGTAAATGAGATAGTGCCTAATTTAGTTTAAATAGTCAATTGGTTATTTATCATACTGAGCTGAGTCATAGTAACATTGTCTCTGTTGCTTTTTGAATAAATTGTATTTTAGATTTATAAAAACAAGCATTTTAAGTCAACCAATCCATAGAGGGCAATTACTTCCTGTTCCATACAGCTGCCCAGAGAGGACAAATTGAGCACAGCTGGAAGAAAAGCACCTTCTCTTTTCATGTTTGAACACATTTTTGCATCAAGGTTTGGGACATTTATGAACTGTATGTAAACATATTTCTACAGGATTTGTTCATAAATAGCATGTCCCTGCAGGGCCACCGTAGGTGCTCACAGGCTGGTGAAAGGACGAGTTCTCTATCTGATCTACAAGCTGTTTTTTTCCTCTCAGTTTCAGGATTATAGGTTCCCTGCTTTTCTTTTGAAAAAAGAAAAAAAAAAAGTGTAACTTTTTTCAGGAAATGTGACATATTCTTGGAAGATGCACAGCTATTCTATGTATCTGGCATCAAATTTATTCACTGAACATCTAAAGGCAATCACTCTCCACAGTTGTTCTTCCAGTGACAATAGTAAAGGCTTGCCCATTTTCTTTAAAGCAAAGTGTGTGTGTAGCTTATTAACACAAGCTGTAAAGTCTATCTATAACGTGTGTGTACAGCCTGTGTATGTAAATGCAAACTGGGCTTTTGGCTGTAATCCCTGTGTGTGTATGTATACTTAGTTGTGTGTGCCAGCAGTAGACAGAGTAAGCCCCAGCCTTCACAGCATAAGCCCCCCTCACTTTTCTCCCCCATAAGGCAAACAGTGGATAGACCACAAGGCTTAGCCGCTGAAAGAAGAGGAGAGGACAATATATGGAAACTAATTCAATTTCAGCCTCTTTGCACTGTGCCCCAATCTGCAAATATCCCGACAGGCTGATGTAAGGAAATGGAAATCTGGACTTATAGACTGAAGATTGGCTGGATTGGAACCCTATGGAAGTGTACTTATGCACTTGAGCGGCGGTCATCCCGTTAAATGGCTTCCCTCTGTGGAGATTTCTGTCCGTCCACGTGCACTGTTTCAGATCCCTCCTGATCCGTCACCTTCTCAGTTTTCCTGGATATCATCTGATGAACTTTCCAAACTTGACAATGGTGGGAAAACTGTAACTGTTCCATGTTGGCTTTTCCACACTCATCCAAACTCCCATGTTACAGCCAAAAAGTTAATATATTTGTTGCTTTTATTTGGTTTCACACCTCAGAGGTTTTCTTAACTGATCTGAGTAGCTCAGTGCTCTGCCTCTGTAATAGCAGCTGCTGCTGAGTGAGTTAGAGCTGGAATTAGAAAGGGAAAACAGTAGATAACTGTTACACTAGCATTAATTGCTACAACCCGAAGAAACCTGTTTCATGTTTTACTTTTCTGCAGCTTCAGGAGCAGTGTGTGGTGAATATTAGAAGAAAGACAAGGTAGAGATGTTCAGGGATAATCAAAACATTGCTAAAAACTCCACAATAACTCTTTTTTTTTTTCTCTGATAAAGTTCCAAATGAAGGCCCTGTTTAAATATACAAGTCTAGTTTATGAAGAGACTACAGTTGTTCCTTGTTGATTAGAGAATATTTTATCCAAACACAAACTCATAAGCTCATAGATTCCCTGCTACTCTTTCCATAATGTTTCATAAATGTTTAAAAATGGCGGATACAGGAACAGATCACATATAAGCTTTTGCTGCAACATCCAAGCATCCTGCAGTGTTACAGTCCAGCGTGAAGCTGGTGTAATATTCTTGTTTTCCCTGCGGCTTAGGTACTCTCATTGATTTGCAGAGATAATAACCCACTTTATGAGTCTTTGCCCTCATCGTGTCCAGTAGCACTCCACAACATATGTTACACTCGCCTCGTTGTATCTCACCTTCCCTTCCAGCGAAAAGCACACAGCGGCAGAATCTCCCTTTTATTTCTGTGCGCCGCTGCCCCAATGGTTTTTAGGGTCATTGTGTGAGACGGAAAAGGTACGTTTTACGCTTAAAGGGATTGGTGTCAGGAGGATCTTGTCTGGGAAGCTCTCCTGCCAAATTGTGTTGTGATGGTCACACTCCACAATGTTGGCTGTGCGCTGAATACATGAGTCGAACTTCCCAAAACAAAAAGACGATGCAAATGTACAAACCCAACCAATTCTCACATCTCTCACAACAAATACTACATGCAAGCAAGTAGACAAAGATGGGCTATTGACTTAGTCGCCTATTAGCCAAATTAAATATGTTCTGTTTAAGGCATAGTAATTAGCTGATTTAAATTTGCTTTATTTACCAACTGAATGACAAACAGAGGCCAATAAACTATTACACATTCTACATCACATTAAGTTTCACAGCAGTAAGAGCTGGTGATTGACTGCTCAGTAAACAAGCAAGAGTAAAGGGAAAAGGTCTTTTGGGCAGAGCATAGAAGAATAATGGACAGTGGGACAGTGACATCAGTGACATATGAACTGGAGCTAGAGAACTGAAGTGAAGACAAGTGGAATTTAACAGATTGGTTTATGGCATCAATATTCAATATTTGAGAGAAGGTCCAAAAGCACAAACTTAGCGGTGTGAGATGTAGCTATAGCCTATGTAGCTAATTCTCGCTGGAAACAAACAAGTGAAGGTGTAGTGAACATCATAAAGCAGTACCAGAACACACTGTCCAAGGTCAGACAACACAGTAAAGCCCATCCAGTGGTCCAGTCGGAATAAACTGTATAGATAGAATAGCTGCTTAACTACAAACAACATTATCTGGTGTGTTACTTTGATTAAGAATTCAAATTAGCACAGTTACAGTTGGACTCAGGCGATGTTGAAGTGCAGTTTTAGCTGAACTTAGGCAATAATTCAGATTTCACCAGAGCTGCTTTAACATACTGATTTACCTATTTATTTATGACATTATCTGAACAGAAGTCAGTGCAAACCAAGCTTCACTTTCAGTTACATTTCCTTCTTACATTTGCTAGTCAAAGATTCAAAGAGGTATAAAAAGTTATAAATATGAGTTGCCATACTAGACAGTACAATATTGCTGCCTTGGGGTTGCAATATAGCACTGTAAAAGACACCACTGATCTTATACTGCTTACATCTCTCCATCAATGGGCTTTTTATGTGACATTTTAAAAGAGGCACAATGTCATACATGCCTGCACAGATATAACATGCATCAAGCTTTGAAACGAGCATCACCCCTACGAATAAGAGCAGGATAGTAAACGTCAAGTGTTAAAAGTGAGTGCCTAGCTTCCAGCGTGGACTAATGGCCTCATAACACAGCATACGGCGCCCAACAGTCACACGCCACAGTCACGAGGAGTGTAGCTCTGACGATTTTATGCTAAGTGTTTTCACCTTGTAAAAAGCATCATGATACATTTGGGAGTGTGTGCGTTCCCCAGAGGCAAGGGGAAACTGATAAAACACACAAACTCCCACAAAAACGTGTCAACAAATGCTAGCTAACTCAATATCCACATAAACACACAAGCGATACTTCATTCTTGAGCCTGTGCTTAAAGGGAGGGGCAGGGAAGCCCCATCTATCAACGTTGTGTGTGTTTAAAGCAGAGCGCCTCAGATAAAAGCAAGCGCTGAAAGATGAATGTAAAAAGCAATGAGAAGGGAAAAGAGAAGAGGAAGGGGTCCAAGCTTAAAACAGGGCTTAGAGACGGAGGAAACAAGCAAGAAATGTAGATGAAAGTTAACTACGTGAAGGATGCGGACGGCGGTGATCAAATAAGAGAATAAAACAAGTGAATAATGATGGACAAGAATAATCTCCCAAGCTGACGGATGGGTAAATACAGATGGACATCAAGGAAATGCACAAGCTGAGTAGCTGAGTCCCTCTAATACAATAACACAACACAATCAGCACAGACTGGGAGATGGGCTGTCAGCGGCTCTCCTTATAGGCAATATACTGCAGACGAGTGCAACCGGTTCATCAAGTAAAGTCCTGCTGGAAGTTCAGGCAAAATAATGAGGACACAGTTTTATTTCAATTGAACGTGAAACAAATCAGCAGATATGTGGAATAATAGGAGTACTATATAAGAGGTCCAGCATGAAACTAGGAATGCACATTTGAAAATATGTTGTGTATGGTTTTGTTTTATGCAGTTTATGAGCTTGATTGGCATTTGAAAGCTAGCTGGGGTTTACATGTCAAGTTTTTTCTCATTTTTTCTCCATAATGCTGCACGTTTCTTTTGTAACATTCATTATGCAAAAAGTACAACCCAAAAAGCAACAAATGTTCTATCATAAATATTATCTTATATGCAATGTATAAAGTATGTAAGTATGTATACATTCACACTTTACAGTATTAATCCTGCTTCTTCATTCTAAGACAAATACTCTTGATAAACAAATACTGCTGCCTCCTTTATCGTCTGAAACTTGAAAGTTGTGTTGTACTGTGGGCGGACAAAAAGTGAGACTTTTCAAAAACAGAGTTGCAGATGCCTGTGTTTGCGGTCCAGGTGTCTTTTCTGATTTGTTGTTCTGGTTACACTGCAACATTCATCTGGTCCTGGACAATGTGGACGTGAATGTCTGCTCAAGTCAAAATAACAACTTGATAAAAGTCTGCTTTTAAAATGATGTCACTGACAGCCAATTAATAATCTAATAATAACTGAGTGGGTCTGTGGACAGTAAAATAAAAATCAGGACCCGGACAACATTATTTCAGTACAATGCAGTGTCCTTCATTAACAGTTAAATCTTATATATATATAGGATTTACTCCATACATACCCCATGATATATACTTTCATCCTCATTAGAATGTACTGTCGTCATTTCTAAAGCATTAATGTTGATGGAGATGGTTTTATCAATAAGGCATCACCTAAATATTAAGCAGCTAAATCAGTAGCTTACAATATTTGATTTGGAAGTAATAAGTAAATGCCTTTGGAATTAGTTGAGTTATTTGGAGTTCACTCACCACCCAAAGTTATAAACATGTCTAGTGTGTTTGTATCACAAGTCACCAGTTTAAACAGTTCAATACATGCCATAGTAACTTACATATGCATATGAACTAGTCATTAAGTGAGCTATAAAGTGGTCTTAATAAAAAAAAAACTTTTTGGATTCCATAATAAGCTGTCCACAGAGCATTAGCAAATGTTTTTGTATTTGTCAATTACAAATGCTCCGAATTAAAAAAGTGATATTTATTTTAGCATAGGAAGAAATCCAAATGTCAGTCTACTAACTGATTATGCAAAAAAAAAGAGAAAAAAAGAAAAAGAAAAGCTGAACTTTCTACTTTCCAAAACTCCAAACAATTCCTCCCACTTGCCTACCTTTACAGCCGCTCTGCGTGACGTTCTGTAAAAGCGCACCGAATCTGTTCCTATTCTTCTCCCCGGCTCATAGGCTTTCACTCACCACTGTCTCGCTCCATCTCGTATCGGCGCTCAAGTACACAAGAGGCCGTGACTGACAAGGTAAAGGATCGCACAGAGACGTGCTGGTGAAAGAGAGGAATTACCATATGTAAAGAACGGAGGTGCCAAGGTCTCTCTTTTTGTTTCAGGATGAAGCAGATGGGCTACTGGGGACAAGATAAGCTCAAGATGCACACACACACACACACACACACACGTACAAATGGATACAAGCAAATGTGAGGAAGAGAAACAAAGATACAGACGGACAAAGGTGGAGGGGGCGAGGAGATAGCAGTGTTTCTCCAGGTGTGTGGAGGATACAGTATGGGACACTAGTGGAGGTGATGTACATGTGTGATTAGCAGTGGGAGAGGGGCTCAACAGGCTTTCTCATCAGGATCAGCTTTCAAATCCATGATGCACCATTAGTTGGTTCTGTTACCACAGCTGTCTGTAGTGTAGCTCCCTTTAGAACAGCTCCAGCTCACTCATAATTTAACACTAAAGTATAATTGTGCATTTTGGCTTATTATGTCCTGAAATTACCCAGGAGCTAAGGAGGAGAAGGGAACCCACCGAGATGATGGTTATGTCAGGGTTTCCACTTATTTTAGGAAACTATTTCAGGATATGTCCAGGGCTTTTCCTCGTTAATGGTCAAATAATTTAGAATACACATCATTTTCTTTTATATGTTAAAATGTTCAACAATCTGCATGCTTTGAAATGCCATGAATATAGAAATATACAAACTTTTTACTTACCAGAGACCAACTTGTGGGACATTGTCTTAATTAAGTCAAAAGCACTGAGAGAATTGCATCATGGCAGTACAAAATTCTTCTAAAAGTATATTTTAGGTTTGTAATAAATATGCTATTGCCTTTTTTCTTGCAGTTATGGTCATTGCACTTTTTTTCCGAATCTGAAATAAAATGTGTTCTGTGGTGTTTACTCATAGTGTACCTTCTCTTTGATTACACAAATAAAATACTGAGATGGAATTAAAATGAAGGAAGGAAATCTGCATCGTTTTGGACATTTTCTTCTGAAAACAGAAGGTGTCGACAAGCAGCTCTAAAAGTGTTGGTGCTAAGTATCCACTCTGCAGACTGAAGGGTGCTCGAGAAGAGAGACCAGGAGCACGATTCTTAAAGGTCTGCAGCTGGACAGGCCTTAATGAAGAAGAAGATGTTTCAGTTTAAGTGCCACTTTAAGTAACTGGAATTGGTTTGCTTAAGCTCACTCTGTCCTGATTTAGAGGCTATATATTTTTTCAGATTGAGAGTTCCAAAGTGTTGCTTTATTGAAAATGTATAAAGCAAATACTACGGATGGACTAAATGAAAGTCTTACAAAATCCGTAAAGTGACTATTACTCATCGTCCTTCAAGCTCCAGGTGTGAAAACAGGTTTTAAAATCTGGTGCGATGTGTGATTCACCAAATGCAGGTGTTCAATACGTCTCAAAGCAGCCTTGATTACAACCAAAATGTTACTGAAGCTAATTAGTTTGCATGTACTTCGACGAAAGAGGCAGAATTCTCTGAAGGTTTTTTCTTGCTCAGATGCTAATAGGGCTTTCAGTAAGATCATTAAAGCAAAAAGCTCTGTCTTTGCTCTTCTCATTTTTTTCCTTGCAAAATCATCTCAAAAACCATCTGTACTCCAAGTGAAACTGCACATTGCCGAGCTCTCTCATTCTGTCATCTGAACCTGTCTTTATGTGTCTGCGTGTCTGTCCACAGAGCCATAAAATCACAAAGGAAGCAAACGGCAGGAGGAGAAAACAGCCCACTGCAAACGTTACACGCTTGTGGACGTCTCAAATGCACTCAGAGAGGTCATTAATAAAAATAATTAGCAGGGAAGATAGGCGGAAAAAATAGAGGCCGGCTTGGCAGATGTAAAATCTCATTTCTGTTATTGAATTTATCAGAGGGCGAAGCAGGAAATCCACCGATCATTTTGTTAGAGCGCAGAACTGTAAACGACAACAGGCATCTCCATCTTAGAAAGACATGCACGCAGACCCCATCATGAGCCGGAGAGGGCTGCGGGGGTCATTAGCGGCGGAAGAAGATCACGTATCACCAATTCATCTTGGTCAAAGTGATTAGAGACAGAACATGAAGGGGATATATAGTTGGGGGGCTGTGTACATTTCATTTTTAATGTACTATTGTGATCTCAGGGTCATTAATCACACACACGCTCAAGGAAACACACTTAAAAGTTGAGGCTCACAGAGGTCAAGGTGATTATTGCCACTGTAACTCACACTAGTGTCACACAGTAACCCTGGTAATCCTGGACAATCTGTAACAAATGGGATATCATAACGTCTTTGGGGAAATCTTTAACAATTAACAACTTTTTTGTTAAAATTGTTCAGCAAAATAATAGGTAGAAGGATTTTAAAGGGAGTGGAGTAAACATGATACAAAATCAGTTTGGATGAAATTTTAAATAGGATTTTTGAACAAACAAAAATATACTTGAATTTGCTTTCCAAAATAGGATATGTAGTGATTCACATGGCTTATGTTTTTTCAGCTAATATTTATATGCACCAATGAATAAAGTGACTTCAGAATTATATTTGTAAGTCTCACAGACCTTGTTTATCTGGCGGGTTTATCAGGATGTTCCAATATTTCTGTCAATTCATACGAAAACTGAAATTGTAATTGCATTTTAAATAGAACTTTTATGTGTAAAAAATGTGAGACTTTAAAATCAGGATATTTATGGATATGTAAACACAGCCTGCTCTATGCTTCTGAATCTCACAGACCATTTAGACCTAACAGATGTGTCGAAGTAAAGGTTTTTCTGGGCATATATTCAAAACATGACTTTCAATTTCCAAAATCTCATCAACAATAACTACAAGCTGTGTAACTATAACTCTGAAACTTTCTCAGTGCAATTTCAGCTTACTGTAATACAACAAAGCCACATGATTTATGCAACAACACAAATAATAGCTGCAGCTTTCAAATGAACAAAATAAACAGTGTGATTGAAAGAGGACCTTGAAGCAAAACATGTACATTTCTTAAGTCATTAGTCGGTGGTGAACAAAAGAGACGGTTCAGGAAAAACTCAATAAAAACTACCCTGAAACTTCATCTACATTTTTTATAGTTAAATTTAAACCAAACTGAAGAGAGAAAATACAAAATAAGTGTCTTTTAAGATGCAAATTATAAATGAAAGAAACTGAAGGATATGAATAGTTTAATCTTTCCTACATAACATTTTTATTAAAAGAGCATATTTGAGAGGTGCTGCCATTCCATAAACAGACTTTCTTTTGGAAACAGAAAGATTTCCACAAACTTTTCCATAAAGCAGACTCCAAATGTCCCCTTTTTCTCATTTGGGGTGTCTTTTCAAAAAAAAAAAAAGCGGATATACAGTGAAGTGGTAACAGTTTGAACACATCAGCTGCTTCCATGTTTTAGAAAAAAAAAATTGAGTGAAAACAACACCAAATGCACATATTTGCCGTATACAATGTAAAGGACCTGCTGCTGTGGGTATAACCTGAGCTGCTTGCAACAAAACCGTGCCTACCTTTGCAAGTGGCGTCATAAAAAACTACAAATGAACCACTAGATGGCACTAAATCACACACACTTGTCTTCGAACTTTGTATGTTTTTAAATGGAGGCTAACCACAGCATGTGTCCACTGCTATACATGTAAATTCAAGAATAACACCGGAAAATTGCACATAAAAGCACAAAGCACACAGCTCACAAAGCCAACCGTATAATTCAGGTAGTTATAGTCAGCGGCGCTCTCCTGATGCGTCAGAATCGAAGTAGCCCAACTGTGAACTGTACTGTGGTGATAAAGGGCCACCTCTTCCAAATAACATATGATAGAACGGCATCAAGCAGAGAAGAGAGTCAGTGTAAACAAAATAAAAAGATGCAATGATGCAGGAGGGATATAAAGGCCGTCTCGGAGTACGCTGGGAAGGAAAACGCTGCGTATACGTCTCCTGACAGACACAAATACAAATACTGTAAATACACACAGGCAGACCTCAGCAGGAGAAGCAGACGTCACACTGAGCAGATATGTTTCTCTTTATGTGGCTGTTTTTGAATGGCAGCCTGTCGTCAGTCAGTCAGCCGCTGTACGTTTAAAGGAGTGGAGTCAAAAATAAAACTGATGAAGGCCACAGGTATTAATAACTGATCAATGTTTTTACATGTTCACCCTATACATTAAATCAATTGGATTGTTCCTTTTAGATTTTGCTTTTTTTTTTTTTTACCAACACTGTATTTAGATTTAGTATAATTCTGTGTATTGTATATTGATTTTTTAGTTTTTATAGTAAAATGTGCCTTTATGGTGTGTTCAGTTATTTCATTTCATTTCAGCTTTTATTATGTGTTTACACAACAAACAATCAACACGTATTAAACACGGCTTAAAGAATGCTGGATTGTAAACATAGGTCAGTGTAGATTAAGTGACAATAAAAATTAAAAAAAAATTAGCACAAAATTATCAGAATACAACCGGTTCTGAAAAGCAGGTTGAAGTAGCAGCTGTAGTAATGTAAAGGAGGCTGAAAAAACAGATTTAAATACCTAAAAACTAATACAGCTAATCAACATTTATTTAATTGTGTCACTTACATCCAGATGAATTAAATGACACAATAGAAAAGCTTGGAAACTAGACAAGCTGTAGACTTTGAGACACGTTTTTGTGATCAACAATCCAAGACAAACCCCTCATTACCCAGGAGCTAAGGAGGAGGAGGCACTTTTTGAACAAACTGGAATTACTGACTAGCTTAAACGTGAGTGCAGTATCATGCATTCCACAAAGTAGCCAACATAATGGATTCTGGTTGCTAAAGTTTAGCTGGACAATTTGCAAATTAAGCAATAAATATAAAAAGTAAGAGCCAAGCCATTTTCTGACTCTGTTGACAACTACAACAGATGCATGTATATAATTTACTTCTGAACAATTGGATGTTTCTTCTCCCATATTCTATTCATGTGCAGTGTTTGAGTGTGCAATAGTGTTTGTATCATTAGCATAAATAAAAGTATAATTGTTATTGGCTGTGTAGCAATGTTCCAGTATAAGGATAGCATCATTCTATTATTGTTAGTGTATCATAAATGTAACCTAACAGAGAGCCCATATTTTTAGCACATCAAAAATAAACAGAAAAACAAAAATTGCATCGAGATGACGCATGAAGAAAAAAAAAACAAAAAAAAAAACCCCACACAGACAAAGCATAGACAGTTGTTGTGTGTTTGTGTTTGTTTCCAACCCCGGCTCGAACATCCAAGAGTCAGCAAACATTACTTAGTTCTGTGTGAAACTTTTCAATAACATTTTTATGCACTCATAAGGGGCGCGCCATAAAATCAAATGAGTCCTGAATCATGCTAGCGACTGCGGGTAATAACGCTTGTGATATTAATGCTGGAGGTTGACTGCAACAAAGGGACAGTGATTGAAGGTTTCCTACCGTGGTCGGTGATTTTACAAGACACGAGATACAGCTCCTTCAGACTTCTGCCCTCCTTGGCGATGATTTCAACACACCTACACACAAAAAGAAACACAGACAACAAAGTTTAACAGAGCTGCAAGTGGTTTGGGCTTTCAAAGATTAGCTACGGTCTTGAAAGTAGGGATAGTTATAGAAAGTTTGCATCCCATATCCCATTTGAGAAACATTGTTTTGTAGTTTGTCGCCCCTGACGTAAAAGAAAAGGGGCAGGACCTCCAGGGATAGAAGCGTGACAGAGGTAAGACAGTTCAACAATAACATATACAACATGCTGCTTTACAAAAATGTGAGTTATACAAAATAGAAACATGCTTTATGAGATTGATTTTATGGACCACATTTTCCCTGTTTATCATATGAAACAAACTAGTCATTCATCATTTAATAGAATAAATAGTCACACTTAAAGGTTGGCGCATCTTTTAGCAGTTTTTCTCACTTAACCTAAATGGGACATGAGGCTGGGATGAATACTTGCTGAAACATGGCTTAAATCCTGGAAAATAAACTTCTTTTAGGATGTTTTCAGTAATGTTTGTAGCAAAGGCACAGCCAGGAGCTTACGCCTTCATCTAATGATATAAAGGCAACCCAGGACAGCACTTTCCGAGTCCGCCATTGATGTATTTCACCTTATAATAAGCTGGCCCTAACATCCAGACAAAATGATGGGAAGATGGTGTTTGCACATAATATTTGGACATTTATGTGTCAAGTAGCAAGGAGACATAGATAAAGGCGGGTTAAGGGTTGATTTCTAAAGGTAAACTGCACAAAAGGAAGGAAAGCACTCACTGCACAAACACAGCTTCAATCTTTTCAATTTGATAACGTAGAAAAAGTCAGAAAGCATGTGTTTTAACAAATAAGAAGCTGCGGTAGTTTTGCATTTGAGGAGGGAAAGATATAATACCATCAAGACTACAACCAGAATATAGTACTGCTGTTATTTGTCACACATTTGAAGGATAATTAACAATATTTTTAAATAAATGCAGCAGAAAGTGCCACCAAAATCTTATTTCGTCATTATATTCTTCGCTCTGCTTGGGGGAACTGCCTCAAAAAAACCCCCAAAAAAACAATGCAATGCTCCCAGCTGTTTTCCTTCCCTTAATCTCCTTCTCTTTCACCGGCTTCTTGCACAGCAAAGGTTAAACCCTACAGCTGCAGGGTCATAACTGCTCACATATTCTGCCTCTGCTTCTTTTACCACACACATTAATAATTAAACACCTGATGTGATTAAAGAAGCATGCTCGGGCCCAGCAGGAGGATGCGTGCGTTCTGGTGGGCACACGCGCTCACCAACAGCCAGCGCGCTCACTTCAAAGAGGGATATCTGCATTCAGCCCAGCGCCTGAGCCCAGAGGACCTACAGAGGCAGTGTGTGTGAGGGAAGAGAGGAAGGATACACCAGGGAAGGCCAGAGGCAAGATCAGAGTATCTGTATCAAATAATTCTCTTTAAATGCTTCTAATGAGAGGAGTGTGTGCAACAACCAGATTCTGATCAACGCATTTGACCCATTAACCTTCAGGAGAGAGTGTTTTGATCTTTATGCTGGTGTTCTCACATGAATATTTATGAGACACAAACCCAAATAGCACAGGTTTTGCATGTTTAAATAAGCAGCGGTTAAAATTATGGAAAGTAATGTTTTCTGCACACTTTCATCTTAAAACAGGCTTGTAGGATGTAAACAATCTCTGTTCACACCAAAAAAATCTATGAACGTAATAGAATAGACTTATCCACTATAACTGTCAAAGAATCAATGACAACTAAGTATTAGAAACCTGGCAATGCTGAATAAGGCTCTTGTGTTGTGTGTGTCAAAGATGCATTGTGTAAAAAGTTGCAGTATAAAGTTACACATTAGATGTTTAAAACCTCTTATAAAAGTAACAGAAAGAGCCTGAAAGTGGATAAAGTGAGCACTGCAAGACAAAAGGCACCAAGCTCTCTTTTTATTTGAATGGACTTTTGCGAACTAAATAGTTTGTTTATAAATTTCTACAGAAAAAACTTATTGTCTGTCCCATTTCTTCGGGTTTTTGTTTTTACACAACAACCTATGAGCTCAGTAGAAAAAAGGTTTGAAGGTGAACTGCAATGCCCTCACCAGACGCTGCCAAAAACACACTGTACCTTTAGAAAGAGATAGGCAAAGAGTGCATTTTAACTGTTATTACTATTTAATAACATAGACTGCAACTTTTAACTCACTACTGCTTTTTAAATGTTCGTAAAAAAGGCCTTTGCCCTTAGTGAAGTAACTCACAGCATCTGACCTTATAGATTTCCACTATTGGCTACAGCTCAACACTTCCACAGTCACTGGCAATACTGCTCCCTTGGTCCTTAGACAAAAATAATACAGAGGTTTCCATGCACACAATCATCTGGTTACTACAATAAACAAGGCTTAAAGAATTAGAAACCGATGACAGGTTTTGGAACTATTTTTAATATATCTAGTCTCTATTTTTGCATCATTATTTTATTTTAAAATCATATCATTACGAAAGAGAATAGCTGCACTATCACACAGGAGGAAAAAGTTTGTGTTTGAAGACAAAAAAAAATGGTGGTATTAAAGTTATCCAGTTTTGTTTTTTTTTTTGGTTCTGTAAATCTGTTTGCACTGTCTGAACCAGGTGCGTTTTTCCCATCAAAACAAAAAACTTTCAACTTCAAAGTATTGCATTGTGACTGTCTAATTTCCAACATTTTTATGCCGTATCCTGTCTGTTTCTTCACAGAACACTGCTGCAGAAGTGTGGATGCAATGTGAAAACAAAGCTTAAGTTATTTGTTTAAAAATGAAGGCGATAGTGTGGACAAAGCCTTAGACTTTGAGATGTCAAAGGCAAACAAGAAACAATATTGAGGCATTTGTTCTTCATAACAATGCACACTTATATACAGTGTGACTGACAACTGAGGTTATTCTGAAATTCACAGCTCATATTGTCTCACTATCCTCTGGCTTATCTCAACACAGGCCCGGCATGAAGTGTGAGGACTTGTTGAGAGATGGAAAAAAAGTCAATGCTTCCTTTTCCATGTTGTTTGTGCGGTGCTATCATTGCTGAGCAGCAGTGAAAATAGAACGCAGATCAACAGGGAATTCAACACGAAGGGGGAATTTGCACAAGAACAAAGTGAGACTTGGAAGTGTTACCCTCGCTCAACCTTCGAGAAATCATTTAAAGCCACTCTGGGGACGTCCCATGACATGCGACACATCACGCCGTAAGATCAAGAGATGACGGCAGCAGACAACTTCAAAATGTGTGTTGTCTTTTTCAAAATCCTTGCTTCGGACTGAGGCCAAAGCTGTTAAAATGTGCAGTGGCCTATCTGCTTTAGTTCACTGAGCTGCATCTTCGTATTTCACCTTTTTCTATTAAATCTCAGCACCAAGCCTCTCCATGTTATCAGTTCTTTCTTAACCTACTTTTTCATTCTCCCTTGCCACCTCCAGTCGCCTGTTTTTGATTTTCTTGTCCGTTTTCCATCCAGCACTTTACTTACTTTAACAAAAAATACCTGTTGCATATTGTCGCAGCCAAGAATTAGTAAAAAAGAAAAAAAAGATTACAAGATGTTTTGTGTCTTGGAGTTACGGCATTAGGGCTGCTAATGAATGATGGCTTTGGAAAGAGTCAGAGAGCAAATAGATAAAAAGGAAGAATTCGGGGATGCAGCGGCACAGGGCGTCCTCTGGGAGCTTGTTACACTGTGCCCAGGTCCCAAGGGTCAAAGCAAAAGCAATTAGATCAGACATCAATGAAGGAGGGAGGGGGAGCAGGAGAAAGAGGAAAGAGGAAAAGCACAGCGCTCTGTAGCGACACAAACAGAACGAGAAGGGCTCCACAGGAGAGTGACAGGCAGAAGAAAGCATCAGAGAGCATTAATGAGGGGATGGGGGCATAAAAAGAGGGGTGGTCAGAGGTGAGACGCCAATAGATTGACACTGGATCCATAGAGGTTGCTCTGGCCATGCTTTCACTTGCCAAGGACAACAACATTATTCATTTAAACCAAAAATATTTTAAGGGTGTTCTTTTGTTTTTTGGATTCAGATTTACACTGAGTACAGGGAATAATAATAATAACACATCAATGTAACATCCTATTATTAAGTAAAAAGCAATGTTTCCACTGCTCATTCAGATATAGGCTGGTATGACATGGTTCAGTATGGCAACCTGTGCTGTTTGTGGAAGCGTGCTTTGAGTTTATTCAGTTTATTCTTTGCATATGACAAGTGTGTGAGAAAATGTTGCAGTCTTGAGTTCAAAAACCGTCGTACTGTTTGTATTGATCTCTGTTTTGTCTCTCTCCAATGGCTTCAGAGAGGAGAAAATTGGGCCACATTGTCTTTTGTAATGAATGGCGTAGACTTTACAGAGAACGTGCGCTTAACATAAAAGGAATTCACCAAAAAAGCAACAAGCTCCCACCCACCTCCAGCCAAAAGTGCCTCAAGCTTCATCTGACATGAATTAGAGATCCACTCACCTTCAATAATGTACAGTCCAAGTGACAAAAGCCGACACTGGACGCTGCACGCATACTGAACGTTCAGAGAGAGGATGCTGTGCTAGATTACAGCAAGATGGATGTAGCAAGACGGTCCAGGAAGGAATGGAGGAAGAAATGAGGAGGAATTGAGAAAAACGAAAATGGAAAGATTGTGCAGGATTCTGTCTTTTAGTTTGAAAATACAGTAGCTATGGAGAGCTGTCCTCTTTTTAGAATAATCATGTTCATTTCAGTAACATGAACTATTAAAGCACCTAATTTGATATGATGAAAAGCTTCTTGACATCATTCAAATAAAAGTGATGCACCGTTTGGAAAGCACAAGTTATGAGGATTGTCAACATTAAATAAATAAGAAGAAGTAAAGGAGCAGGAGAAGACGATCAACTTGAAAGTTCAGAAAGCAAAAGCAATGCCAGTTATTTTTTAATGACAACAGAGCGACCAAATAGAGAATAATGGTTTGGTAAAATGAGTAATACTTTGAACGGACATGGACTTGTTCACATATAAACAGTTCAGAGAAAGCATTTGTTTCAGCTTTGTACTGACCAAATACACTCCTCATGGACTTTTTCTTCTGTAACATCACAATAACAGTTTCCATGGCGACCGGAGGACTGCGTGTTTAGGCGATTAGCGTTACCGCGAGGCAGGAGACAGAAGGGACCGGGCGAGCGAGCCTCATCAGGGGTCAGCCACTGTTTGGCTCTGTGTCACCTCGCTGTCGGCGCAAACAGCCAGCGGTAAACAATAAAACTGTCACTTCTCACTCTATCTCCTCGATACACTCGCACACAAACAACTAATTCAAACTTTGCTGAGGCTTTTGGCATGACGGCGTTCGGAGGGGAAAATTTCTCAGGCCCTTAAACCCTGAGTCATACGCACATTTTCTATCTAAATCAAATTACAGGATTCACACAAGCCGACCTCGAGGACTGCGCCCAAGCCCCAACCATCACTTTTATTGAATTTGATTCTTTCGTTAGCCAACTAATGGTGCCTGCCAAAGAATGTAGCCTTTGTTTGACCCGCAGTGAAGGATAAGAGGCTGAATCATAGCAAAATGAGATAGTCTCGACTCAAAATGGACCTCGAAAGAGATGAGGTTTGCAGCTACAAAGTCCTATTCTGCTATTCTCGAGAATCAGCCAGTGTAAAAGTCTCTACTAAACAGCCTATGGAGCCATATGCACCATATTTATATCAAAGAAAAATATGCAGTAATTCACAGCACTTAAGCTTGCCGTTCGCCCGAGTACTAAAAAAAGAATCTTGTTACTTTAAAACCATGGTAACTTAATCACTGCTAATTTGTCGGTGTGATTAAAGTAAGCATGCTCTAAATTTAACATGTAAATGAGTCATTAAGGTATAACAACCTAACCTGAAGAGCTAGATATTCTGCTCTACAGTACACGGTCTGATCCACAGAAAATGGATCAGCAAAAGGACAAGTTAAGTTCTTTAAATTAACAAGTGATCAGTGATTGGATTCATCATCTGTGAGTAACAGCAGTTTATCAAATCAGAGCAGCCTCATGCGGTTTATGTTCATAACAGTAAAATGGTTGCAACATCTTGAGAAATGTAAAACATGCCCATACCTCAGACCCCTGTCAGTGCCACATCACTGCTCAGCCTAAAGTTAAAATATCACTGATTGGCAAGATGACATTTTCCTTTTTCTCTAAGAGTGTCATTAGTCTCATCACAGAGAGCTCCATTTTGCTGCATAGCTATATAAACTTTTTAGCTTGCGACTGTATTTATTTATGACATTCTTCTATTTCCAAGAAGCTTTTGCAAACCTAAGATTTATTTAGGCTCAGATGTGTGTACTGTGTATTTAAGTGTAAAAGTATTAATAAATGAATTTGGCGAATGCAGCGGAGTGGTATTTCCATTTTCATTCCTTACAGTAGATCAATGGTAAATGTTGGGTATTTGACCTCAACCAGGAAAGAGAAAGAGTGGATTTTAGTATTTGGAAGGTTACCAATCGAGAGAATACAATGTTCTATATATTACTAATAGCTCTCCTGCAGGGCTTTTGGCTGTTTTTACTGTATGCAGCACAAAATCACATTATGTTCAGTCTTGTTTTAACATTTATAGTAACACTGTGCTTACTTACTCTTCTTTCTTCTTACACAAGTATTACAGCTTTATTTCAAACTGATGCTCTGCTTCTTAAGAGTCATATCATCATTTTATTCAAACTTTTAATATAATATGCAATCATTAGAAAATGTAAAACTTGCAGGTTGTGACGATTACATCTCTTCTGTCCCCTATGTTCCTTGAGACTCTTTGTTGCATTGCTAAAGCTAACAGCTGAACTCTACTGTCCACAGTGACACCATGGTCCAGACTGGGGCAGTGTCATAATCTATTTAAACAAAACTAAATTCTGTTTAATCTCATTGTAAGATCCACAGTCACGCAGTATATATATATAAAAAAAAAAAAAAACACTCCAGATTAGCACAAAGCAAGTGCAGTCAAATCAGGCAACTCACACGATTAAAAATTATAGCTCACTTAAATTTTGCAGATAAACATATAGACACTGCACACATTAAAACAAACACACACAAAAATAGATGCACTACAGGAAGTACTTTCTCAGCTGCTGCATTAGATGAAAACTGCTCAATAAGACTTGGGCATCAGGGACAAAACATCCAGTTTAACTTTAGCATTATTAAACTTACAAGTTTTAGCCATTTTGCTAGTTGACATTGGACATTGGACAATTATTGCATCTCCTCATTCACCTACATTCCCTGAAATTGCTAAATGCTAAAGCTAACAGCTCATCCCGGCTGTCTATAGTAACTCAATGGTCCAGACCAGTTATTTATGGATCATCTGAAGTGTCACAGTTAAGCAAAGTAAAATACAGTTTATGTTTGTGTTTATGATGTACATTAAACACTCAGACTGGCCGCCATCTTTACTCTGTAACTAATTTGAACACATAGTCATTTGTTTAAGCAAAGGCCACAATGACTACAGTTTTTTTGCACAGTATGAGTGCTCTAAACCGAACTGAAAAGGTTGATTGTAAAAACATTTCTGGCCCCAACAGTGCTGTGTCCCAGAATTCTTTAAACTTCATAAATCAAAAAAAGAACTTAACAGATAAAGGCTTAGAGCCGTTGTTACAGGCTGCCAACCAACAGGTGGCATACCTTTGACTATATTCTGTGGCATGTGGAACTAGGGACAATGTAGTTTTGTGTGATGTTTTCGATGGAGCAAAGGCATGTCACTTGGAGGTGAGGCTAATCTTCTTTTATGCAGCACAGCCAGAGAATCCAAGCACACCAGCAGCAAGAGGAAGAATAATACTGAGAGAAACAGAAGTCCGTATTTATCACAAAGACCACAGACCGTCTTCTACCCAAACAACATGTGTTGGGCTTCTTTTTTCCCCGACGTTCACAATGCAGCAGGAACAAAGACGGTGACGGCTGGAGAAGGGGATGAAGGTAGGAGCACTAGAACAGTACCGACCAACACAGGGCCTTTTCTCATCCCGCTCCTCGTACCCTCCACAATTACACGGCTGTCGTGCCACACAAAGGCAGAAGAGAAACAGGAATGGGTGATTTTTAGAGGGAAGAGGGTAAAAGAGAAAGAAAGTAAGCAAAAGATGTAGAAAGAAAAGGGTGTAGGGAGAGGTTGGAAACATAAAAGCACAAACAGAAGAGCGTTCAGAGCTGCAAGGCCATTTTTAGTCTTAATGAAATGGAGGGGCGGAGCAGCAGCGAGGAGGAAGACGAGGCGAGATGTGGTTTATACTTCTGAGGAGAACGCTCTTGCAAAATGATTCTTGTTATAAATTTTCTTTATATAGCCCATAAATCCATACACAAGTGTAGGAAAACCAAAGATCTGCTTCCTCAGGCACTGTGCACCACTGAGCTTCAGGAATCCCACTGAACAAAAAAACTTTAAGACTTTTTTCATTGGGGTAGTATAAACAGATATAAAATATGCAATATCTCAAAACAGCCCTTTGGTAAGCAAATGTGCTTTGTATCAAGAAAAAGCAACAGACCTAAACTAAAGCAAGTGTTATCGACTTGGACAATAAACAGTTGCAGCAGTTTGAAAAATGCTGAATACTAATATTAGACTACTAAGCAATAAACAGGTTCATATTTAATACCAGTTAAAACCAACATAAATCACAATAACGGTAAATCTACTTAAAGAAAACAGCCTAAAAAAGAAACCGTTGGGGCTATGTAGAGAAAGTAGCTTCATCTCTTTGGCACAAAAAACGTGGCATGCAAATAGTAACATTCACTTTTTAAACTGAAACATTTTAAAGACTGTCAGAAGGAAGTTGGAAAAGAGATAATACCCTGAAAGAAATCATGTCTCCTGCTTCTTTTGTTTGGTTTAGAAAAAGTATGACCTGGCCCAGAGAACAAACTAAAGGTTATGTGAAGGTTAAGTTGGTCACAAAAGAAGAAATTCAAGAATCAAACAAAAGCTCCATTCAGAAACTCTGTTTTTCGAATTGAAAAGACACAAATGCGAACAACCCAGGTTCAAATCAAACTCAGGTATTAGGTTGAACATTAGGCTGATATTACGTTTCTCATTTTGACAAACCGTAGACATTTTGAGGAAAATCCTTCTCTGATTTCTTGTCCAGTAATAACAAAGTAGGAAAAAACGATATCTCAATATCAAATATTCTTTATTCAAGTGGAACGTGCTGTTTAAATTCACTCTGCCACAATACAAACAGAATTTCTCCTATTTTAAAATAAAAACATGGACAATGGGGCTAAAAAGAAGATGCTGCTATAAGTCCAAGGAGATTCTCAGTTGTTTTTTTGTGAGCTATATCAGAGGGAGTTCCCCATTCTTGCTGTCTATTTGTCTAATAATAACAAAATGTCATATAACACAGCTCAGGAAGGTGTCCTGCATTTTCCCGCTTTGTTCCACATAAACAGGCTTCTTTTTATTATTTGTAATGATTTGGTCACACTAACAACTAATGTGCTCCATGTTATTGTCTCCTATCAAATAAAAGCTTGAGGCAATAAAATAAAGTGAGAAAATGAACTCAGACCAACTTTTCAACTTGATGTCTCATGCCAATAACATGCTTACCAATAGTATCTGTTAAACCAAAACTATTTGAGTAATGCATCACTTTCAGAAGCGTATATATCACCTACACAACTGGGGTTAACTACAAATTCAAAAATAACCCACTCGAATCTTGCACAACTGCAGAGAAATGTGTTTCTACAATATTATTCTCTAAGTGTGAGATCAGATATTCCACTTACCTCAGGAGCTCAAAACTACAATGACACAAAGTTCATCCACATTTCTCAACATTGTTTACTGCGATGATAAAATTACCATTCAGGGGCCAAGGCAGTAAGCTCCATTGCTACCTTGGTCCATTTCTCTGTGTGTTTGTGCATGTGTGTTTAAGTTCCAGCCGTCTGAATCAAGGTCTGCTCCAGCAATTAGGGCCTGGATGATTTCCCAGGCTAGCCTGCTGTACCCACCGCTCGAATGAGAATCACATTCCTATTGTGTTCCAGCGCCGTTAATCATGTTTTTAAACGACTCGGCAAAGCGGCGGGGCATTCCAGCAGCTTGTCATCGGTCGGCTCAAAAATGTGCCGATGGGGTCATAACTGAAGTCGTAAATGCCCATCATCCCCAGGCTTTCCTTTTCCAACCTGTGCTTTGTGTCTGCGGGAGAAGTGGCTGCAGAATGAGTAAACTTTGTGGAAACATTGCAACGAGTGGAAAGAAGAAAACAGCACATAATATCCCCCAAAACAGATGTATCTATGTAACGTAAAAAAGATACTCAACACTTGTAGTCTGTCTCTTTGATTTTGGGCCGAAACAATCCCTCAAGTTTGGTTAGGACTTGGCCAGCTGAGTGTTGAACCAAGTGACACATCAGACAGAAGAGCTTTTCTAGATGGAGCTGTCAGAGGAGAGAGTGTGGATAAGCGCTGAATTTGATTTGACATGACGCTAACTTCAACCAAAACAATGTTGGCAGCTGCACTTACTGCACTTATTTCATTTGTTTTTCCACTTCACATTAGCCTGCGCCAGACATTTATAACATTTAAACTCCTTATTGATCCACATTTTGCTTCTGCTTGTTTTCTTTTATCCCAACAGACATTGTTCTTGCCAATCTCAGAAAGCTATCAAATCACGGTTTTAGCGTCGGTTCTCATGCTCTTCCTGCTTTTGATCCTATTAGGTGTCTGTGGTTGGTGTGTTGGTCACATTTCAACTGAACCAGACCAACGTTCAGTTGGATGCAGACCAACCCCCACCTTTTCAAATAGGGCTGTATTCTCATTTACCAAAGTGAACCACACCAGAGTTAGTTTTAACCGCTCCAAACACTGCATGCTAACCAAGTATGTACCGCTTCCTCTTCCTTCCTTTCCACTTTCTCCCCTTCCTGTCTCATTTTGTCCTTCTAATCATCCTGCCTTCTTGAAATATTCGCTGCAATAAAAAGTACATTATAAAGGCACTAAAAGTCTTAACATCATCCAACAGGTGGCAAAGGCTTTCAAACATTCACTGTCTGTGCAGAGTAAATGGACATTAAGCATTTGTAGAGGTGCACATTAACTCTTCTGGCCATATTTTGATACAAATTCACCTATAAACTCATTGCTCCTATTACACGCAGCTGCCTACAGAAACACTGTCAGTCTTGGCCAGTCGATTTGTCCATCACGCCCCAGAGGGAAAAGCCAGCTAAGCACTTTGTAAGGGTTAAGTGGCCGTTATTCACTTGAAGCGCATCCAAATGGACAGCCTGTTGCCTTGCCAACACCGACGGCCCTCCCTGATGCACATGCACAAATGGCATTTTAAAGCAGCCTCTCAGTTGCCAGCAGATCGGTTCGCCTAACACGGATCTCAAATGGCTCGTCAATTCAACCTCTACACCTCTCCCTCTGCACCCGAAACTGCTTTCCCCCGAAGACATGCAGGCGAGATATTCAGCTGTAAGTAAACCAGTGCTTTCTGCAGAGTAATGCCATGGCCCTATCTTTCTCCACACTCTGAACGCTGCAGCCGTAACACAATAAATAACTCGAGCAGAAGATGAGCAGTGCCCTGTGGCAGATGGCGATAACACTTTCAGCCCCAGGTCTGAGTGACACGCTGCTGTCGCTGCCGTTGTGTGAGTTTGTGTGTGCCAAAGCCAAAGTTGCAAGTGTGACTGTGTTAAAAGATGGCTGCGCTAGGAAAGTAACATGTGTGGAATAAAAGATACTACAATTTCTGTGCCCCTGCTCGTATAGACTGTGAGAATAAAAAACAAAGGAAATCACAAGTGCTTACATTTTGGAAGGTCCCCTGAATTCACATAGTGGAACAAAATTCTCATTCAGGATCATTCACTGGTTTACTACTCCGGCTTACAAACTGCTAAAAATAAGTTTGTGCAGAGAAACCATGAGCTCTGCAGAATTTCAGAAGCCAAAATACATTGTTTTGGGTGATCTGATTCACACTGGGGACCTCACCTGAACAGTACAAGCTTAGTTTAACATCAACATCCCACTCACATCCCACTGTTGTTGGGATACAGTTTGTAGCCATTCAGAAATAAATGTCTTGTCTTACCATGGTCTAGATCTAAACTTATGTGCAGTGTCTTAACTCCAAAATCATGTAACTCTGTATGGCTCATTTACACAGTTTATGAATCACAGTGAAGATGAATGACAGACATTCCTAAAACTCTAACACTTAGAAACTTTATGGCTATTTATGCAACTTGAGTAAGGCCAGAAATAGAACTATGACATGCCATTTTCTGCTAAATAATAATATAATAAGAAATAATAATAATAATAAAAATAATAATAGTAAACTAAACTAACTAAGACTTAAAGAGTCAAGTCTTAAATCTTAGTGGGTAATACCACGTGCATAGTTAGTGTGTAAACCTACTTTTTTTTTTTGTTTTTAAAAACTTACTGATCAGATTTCTGTGTCCACTGGAGAACATATAAGGTGTAGGTTTATTGGGGAAAATATAAACCGCTTGAGAGTTATTCATTTGCCATCTCTCAGAGCATTATTATAATACATCACACAAGATTCTGCTCTGCCTTTTATACAGAGAGCATCACACTCGCTCAAACCAAACAGGACACATATCTGACAGAGGCATTATTGAGATGGAATAAACTCCTGAAAATAACACAGAAAGGAGCCTAAAGAGGCCTATTGTTTGCAACAGGGACTATCAAACTCTGCCAACAGCACCTTTAAAAGTGTGAGGCAAATAATCACTTTGTAGGGACATTAAACTAGAGTGCCAAAGTGTAAAACTTTTGTTGAGAGGCAGATAATCCAGCCAACAGCAGGCAGGTAATAAGTGAATGTTGTTGGGGAAATGCAGGCGCGAGCCAGTCGGCCCGTGATAGATGAAAGTGAGCACGCCCCTCAGGCCTGCATATCGTAACTCTTGTCCGCGCTCTGAGAGAGGTGAACTATCACCATGTTTACCAATAGGCCTGACACAGTGGCACACAGTAACACACGGTGTACACCCTCCACCCACTCAGCCGTGGCTAATTGCTCCTCACTCTGATTACTGCCATCTATTTTAATGAGAGCTTACCAATGCATTCTCCACTGCCCACTCTCACTGTCAAACCAAAGAGTGTGGATGCCCCTCGGACGCACACACAGAACGCTGCTGTTCCTGGTGTCGCTCCCAGTGGCAGCAACTGGAGTGTGTTCATTAGGCTAATGGACATGAAGAGGAAGACGATGAAGAAGGAATAGAAAAGTAAACAGAGAATAGGGAAGAGGGGGAAGCCACTAAATTATAACCCTACAAATTTCCTACAGTGCTCCAACAAGTCGTGGCGTGGTGTAATTTTCTTACTACCATGATCGAGAGGGTTTCTTCAATTACACAGACTCACTTTAATTATGCTGAATTTGCCTCATAAGTCAGCTCCCGTTGAGAACAAATGAGCTGGTACGCTTTCAGTGCTAGTGTTGACTCGCTCTTCTCTCCTGTAGCTCAGTTGGATGGACTGGGCTTCATTACGCTCACCAGTTTAGCACCACGTGCACCGACAAGACAAAGCTTAATCAATGAACTCACGCTGGTCACAAGAGACAGCAGACAGTGAAGTGGACAGAGCTATGATCGATGCTCAAAACGAGGGCTTTCCGGTGCGGCGTTATGGATCGATCATTTCCACTTGTGCAGTTTATTCTGTCTGCTTTTGAAGTGAATCCTAAAACATCTAAGGCATCAAAATCAAACTGGAAATGTTAAGTAGACAAGAACATAAAAGGAGGATTAAGTCTTGTGCTAGAGCGAGACGACCGCATCATAACCACAACTATGCCCCGTCACTTCGTCATCCTTTGTCTCGTCATTTCACCAGAAATCTTCCAAGAAACTATTTCAGCATGTCTGCTTCATCACCGTATACCACACACATACTGCAAGTGATTATAGCTGGAAACCTTAGTTCCAGGAAAACAATAATGCTAAAATGAGGTCACCGCTCTTGTCAACAACTTTGCTGGTACGGCAAGTAGTAGAGGTCAAAATAAAGGGCAAACTGCAGGAGTTTAATGGCGTTAATAAGACTTCCATAAAAAGGATTTAGACATGTTTTATAATTAAAAGGTTCAACACTTACTATTAAGCCATGTGGATTATTTCATACGCTAACAGATAATGTAACTGAAGCTACACAATGGCTTTTGAGGAAGTAATTTGAGCTTGTGAGTTCATTTAAATTAATGAATACAGTTTTGAGTGTTAAACTGTGTTGTTGAACTAAATTATAACATCCATTAACAACAGTATTTACTTAAAATAAACAAATACAACATACATAACAACAAACATAATGATATACAAACAAACATTCACACATACATCTTATTATTACAGCAATGTAAATGTACATTTTCCATACCATACCAACTTTATTTATGAAGCCCCTTTAAAACTGTGCAGTTGGCCAAAGTGCTAAATAAAATAAAACCAATAAAACCCCAAACACAGTACAATACAAACACGATGCAATAAAACTGTAGTGGACATAAAACAAACAAACAAACAAAAACTACTCAACTAATAAAATAAGTCAAGTTAAAATCTTTTCAATCACAATAATGCCCCTCTGTCTGAAGCTCAGACAAACATATCCACTCCCAATAACCCCTGACCTCTGCATGAATGGACTGTAAACACTAACCTAACATTGACCCCTGTCTGCCACTGTCTTCATGGCAGTGTGTTCTCTTTATAAGCCCATACTGTACAGTAGCACCTTCAAACACTATGGAGCAGACTTTGATTGCTATGTTCTTGTTCTGTTCCTCTCACCTCGTTCCGACACCTTTACAAGGATATTATCACTGAGTGGTCCGGTTAGATGTAGAGCTCATAATGCTGCCTCATTCCCCTCGGCGGTGTTATCTTAAAATTGCAGAATAACACCTTACCAATAAAACTTACATGGCACGCTACAAATAAAAGCAAACACATGAAAAAAATAAATGTAAACGGTGGAGGGTAGAAGGATGTGGTGTATAAACTAGCTGCTAATCCAATTGTTGCCTCCATGGAGAGAGGAAAGGCCCTAATGAGAAACTGGTGGCTAAATAACCATGATGGCAATAACAGTGGGAGCGTCCCTCGGAGCGAGCGTTTGACTCTGGTGACACTTAACCATTAGGTATTCATGAAAACAGATGTTGCTATAGCCTTGTCTGCTCATTGGCCCAAACACCCCAGGAAAAAGCCAGAAATCCTAAATGAATTTCCCAGTGGAACATGTTGTTTGATCCCACGCCAAGAAGCAGTGAGATTTCTGTTGCTATAGAAGACGCAGCGCAGGGAAGGGGAAAACAAGAGAGAAATGTATTTAATCCGCCATCTACACTTCATCATCTCCCTAAGACTAGAGATGTCATCTTTAGCATAGACTGAAGAAACACAATCCTATTAGCTTGATAGCAAAGTGAATTTGTGGAGGCAGTGTGTACTAAGCAGAGCAGTGGCTTATCACCGGCTGAGCAGAAAGAGCTTAAGTGACGAGACAGACAGAGGCAGACGTTTTAGAGAGTATTTTTGGAGATAGCACTGTTTATATGCAAATTATTAAGCATCTTTGCATTCAAGGATGATACAATATGGGAAGTAAATTTGCTCATTGTAAATTTCAAAATCAATAATAATCTGTGTAATGCTGCAAAAAACTGTTTTCTCAAATGGTCTAATCTCAGGACTCATTCTTTTTCTGATTATTTAGTTGTTTGTTGTGTGTGCATGAATCTTATACACTACACTGATGTACCAAGTAAAGTAAGCCTGGCGACTTTAACCTAACTTTTAATGCAATGGCAGTCACATCTCATGTATCCATGTAATCAAAGTCTCCAAGATTACAAAACATTTAAACTTTTTTTTCCTTAATATATATGTTTTGAGTTTTTAATATATAACCACACACTACAGTACAACCATTTGGGACCCAGCACGGTTTAATGTATTCATTTGAACCTTTTAATCTGTTCTGGAAATATGAGTGTTCAAAAATACAAAACAAAATACAAAAACTGGCTTGGAGACATTTTCAAACAGAAGACTATATAGGGTCCACCATCAGCTCATTGGTCCATTGTTTTATACAGGCAGAAGTCTACAATGTAAGTGAAACAACTCAGATCTAAAGTCCTGGTTTTGTGTGGGTTTATTCCTAAATTTGTTCCTCAATTTCACATTGGTTTTGTCTTGTTAAACACAGGCCTGGTTTAGTTTCAGGTTAGGTTCAGCTTCAGTCTTACTTTGGTCCTGCATTAGTCATGAGCTTAATCCTGATAAAAAACACTGAATAATTCTCAAGTCTCCAAAAAATAATGATGTAATGAAAAATAAGCCAATAAATTCATGAATAACTGCGCTGTGGTAAAGGGGCATGTGGTCCAGATGGAGAACTGTCAGTTGCAGAAGTTCACTGTTACTGAATCAGAACAATTGACACTGACACAATATAATGAAAGCATCAAAAGCAGCAATTTTCTAACAGGTAACAGGTAGAAAATCTTCATTTGGGCTGTTTTGAGGAATATTTTTCACCCTTGCAGTTTTTCTTCTTTGTTTGTCTTAAGTCCAAACCAATATACAAAAAAAAAACCCCAAAACACTAGTTTAATTTTGACTGTTGCAAATCTCTCTTTTCTATCATTTATTTGGTCCCAAGCTCAGTTCTCAACACACCTGATGTTTTCATTTTGATGCAAAAATAAGCCTAAAATCCAAGAAATGTGTGCCCTCTGTAAAGGCTCATTGAAGATGATGACGGCAGCGAGCAACATAACAACCTGACAACACGAGGAGGAAGAGCAGGAGGATGATTCACTCCAAAAGGACCCAGATGGATTATATTTGTGCCATTCCATTCACTCAGTATTGATAGTGCAGTCATCATACTTACAAAGATCCTCTATTTAGTGAGCTGGCAAATTGACCAGGGCCGGTGGTTTTGAGAGACAGAACCAAAAAGACGGAGCAGACGAAGAACAGGCTTTAACAGACAGTGTTGTTGATGGATGTGATTACGGGCCCTTCATGCTACCCATCCATTCTCTATAGATTCCAGATGATAACAGCCCATGGACCCTTTCGTTCGTCCCTCCCACTCACTGTTCGCCTCTTATCCCGTGCTTTTATTTGAACACGCCGTCCTCTTGCCCAGCGTTCTGTTTCTGTTTATCCCGTGTACCCTCTCTGGCCCTGTTCTGTCTCTCACTTCTCTCCATTCTCTCTAACCCCTGCGTCTTCTCTTTGATTCCCTCTTCCCATAACACCATCTTTTCCTCGCGATCACTTCCCGTCGACCCTCCTCATGTGCTTCACAGGGAGTCGACAAACCACATCACAAATCCGAGGCTCCGTTCACCTTCTGAACAATCCATCTTCCATCTCCCTGATCTTTTTGTCATTTTCCCGGTGAAGCTCACCCCTCCGTGGCCGTCCTCTCTGTTACTAAGTTTACATAAACAGACTATCGACTACACTAGTTCCGTTAAGTTTTACGTGCACCAGAGTCAATCAAACTAATGTCTTTAAAAGAGAGCGAGAGAGAGAACGTTAAATCTCACTGTTTCTTAAGTTAAATGCTACTAAATACACACATAGTCACTGATTGGTTTATCAATAACAGTAATACACTCACTGACAGTTGATCGAATGAACACAACAAAGTCAGTAAAACACACTCCTTACTCGGCAACTGCACCTTCCAAAGAGCACATGAACGCATCTTAGCTACACTAGCTTCTTCATGTCAGGGACCAAAGTAAACTGGCAATCGAGCAACAGAGTAGCCTTAATTATGATTCTTGGCATTGCATTTGCTTTTTTTTTCATTTTTTACATGTGTTTCGCTCTGCCGCTGTACAGATGTAGAGAATACTCACAGTTACTTACACTCCAGTCGGACTAAGGCCATAATTCCAATTTCTCTACATGCATTTAACTGCGTTTCCTTACGGTTTAGGACAGTGCTTCCATTTCCAAAGAAAAAGCACCCCCCGATGAGTGGTATATGTTAGTCTGGCAACACATTAGCAGTGAAGAGTAAACCCCAATGACAAATGACAGAAGACTATCAGTGGGGATCCTACGGTCATACAGAAAGCAGGCAGAAGGACTGGAGTGTGCTTCACCGCAAAAATGGGACTTAAAATGAAACCGATCCTCCAAACGCAATACAATATCTGCCTTAATCTTACTCAAGCTCTGCTCATTACACACTCAGCATGGGCCGGAGACAGGCAACACGGGGAGCTATGCGGCTGGGATTTGTGCGCCAACTGTGGGCTGAGTTTTTGTGTGTGTGTAGATGTAATGATGTGGTATCAATGCAAAATGATGCTAGAGTAAAAGAGTGTGTAATGCGCCATTACAGCGTTCACAGATCAAGTAGATTTATAGTCTGTATCATCCCCTCCCATAAGACACAAAACCGTAGAGAATGCTAATTTCCACCGTCATAAACAAGCTTAATAAGCATCATGCTGACATGTAGGCATGTTTGCATGACTCATGACTGCATGAGTATGTACATGCCATCTGCAGCAGGAGGTGGTGTGCACCGCAGGTGTGTGTGTGGATGAGTAAGTCTTTGTGCGCCTCATTACTTTGAGAAAGAGCTAAGCATGGCTTGGTTCTAGCCGTTGTAACATGGGTGATGTCATAAAAGGTCAATTCAAAGTGTCCTAATTGTGCAGGGTGATAATGTACCAACATGATGACCGACATATTTCAGCCAACATTAATAAACAGACTAATCCAACGAGCTTTCAGCACTTCTTACACTGAAGAGTAATAACACCTGACCAAATACAGGAGGGTGAAAATAAACATGAACACATTTAATTGGATTTGCTGTTAAAGGAAGGGCAGTTTTTGTTGAGTCAAATTTCAAAATATACCAAATTAATGAAGACCTAACATTATTATACTAGTCTTTGCAAACAGAGTTGTTTTAGCGTTCCTATTACACTTTGACCACAAGATTTCATCAAAAAAGGCATACAAGATTAATCGAACAATCGAACAATCTTCAATCACTTTCCATCTTTCATACAAGAATGAAAAAAGTATCTCAGCCAAACACTGGAAGCCTGACAAAAACAGAGCTCCTTGGAACAAAGAAGTTCCTTTGTGAATATAAAGGTTTAGTGGGTGCACAGACGTACACGTGCTAATAAGTTCCTTGCATACATTATAGGCTCACGTGCTAAAACAACACAGTCTCCCCGTGCAGCAGACTGGAGGGCCGAGTGTACGGCTCCCAGTCTGCCAGTTCAGTTTTATGTCTTGGCTTTGATACAAACCCGCCCAGCATGGGAGCTCACAGAGCCACCTGAGGTGTGTGTGCGTTTATGAAAATGTGTGTGTGCATGTATATGTGCCCCTCTGAATGTCCAATCCACCACCTGTTTGTTCGCAGTGAAAGCCAAACTCCATCCACTTCCAGAGGGTGCTCCTGGACGGCTGTGTGTTTCTTGTGTGTGTATGTTGCCATTTGTTCGTGTGCGCTGCGTGATTCGCTCTGTTTTCCACATGAAGCTGTTCCTCATTAATCAATTTATGGAAGGACAGCGATATGAGCCGACACTTTCTTTCTCTCCTTCAATATAAAAGTTCTCTGGGCTCTGTTCAGCTCACATCACCCACCTTCTGGCCACATCAGGGCATGCACAGTGACAAGTAAACCACCATGAGGAATCACTGGCCTGCATGGACTCAACAATGGATGTCTGGGAATGGTGCATATGCAGTCTGTTCTGTAAATATACTACTCAATATTCCATATAAAACAAAGACAGTTGAACTTCAAGGATGACAAGGCAGGTTCAATTTACAGCATTGGTCCAAATGAAAATGACAAAGAAGAAGCAAAGCAGATAATAGATTTTTCTCTTTATTTCGTTTATTGTGTCAATTGGAGACTACATGTAGCCTAAATACGTTACCTAGGTAGTGAGCATGGGCACAGATACTGGGAGACTGTCTGGACATATATCCTCTAGTGGGACCAGAGCCCTGAATGATGACAGATGAGCAGAACTGGCAGGTCCACCATTGGGCACATTCTCACAGATTCACAGATAACAGCAGATGAAATGCTGATGAAGAATCCTGATCTTATTGATTTGATGACTTTGACCCATGTTTTATCATCACACAAGGCCAGGCACAGGGAAAAAGCTTTATTAATGCTGTCGAGTATGACATAAGATCATGGAACTTGTTATTGATGTCCCAATATCAAGTAAATGAGCTGAGCATTGATTTTTTTTTAATACAATTTACATAACTTTTTTTGACAGGACCAATTGTTGTACCTTTAAGACTGCTCTAGTTTTATCATTCTCATTCTCAGTAAAATTCTCCAGTGCAGTGAATAAATTCCTCTGGCAGCAGTGAAAAAAGATAAATGAGTGTGAGGCTTTGGTGCAGCTCAGTGAAGTTTACAGGTGTCCTTATCTGGACTGGACTAAAACCTGTTCCTATCGAATGTGTTGTTGTGGTCGCTGAATTGTTTAAGTAAATATTCCAATTGCCTTCTTTTCTTTCACAGTAAGTGTTTTCTGAATAACCTAATGTCTGCATTCAGAAATATTAATGATACTTCACCACCAAACTCCGTGATTAATGATACTCCACAATCAATTATTATTAGACTTTAACAGTGTGGAAAGGAGCAGGTGTAAAGTGGCTACAGAGCGTGTCACAAAAAGAAAAGTCATAGCGGTAAATATATTTTAGAAATGATGCAGCAGGACACCTCTGACAGCTGTGGGCCGAGCTGTTAGGCCTCATGTCCTCTAACCTAAACTTTTCTCATTTCTTAGAAGCCCCTTGGAGAGAACATGACAAATTCAGCAGAACGATGTTTTATCTCATCTGACATCCCCACAACGAGGAAATAAACATAGGCTGACAGCCAATCAGAGTGCCCATCTGCTGGTCGGCCTCGCACTGGTTGGATCAGCCGACAAGCAGAGAAGGGCTAATTTCGGCGAGGGACACACCCCAGCGACAGTCGCCGGGGGGGAGGTGGGTTGGAGGTAGAATAAAGAGGGGGCAGCTGCGTGGATAACTCCGGGATATTTGATTGGTGGAAACGTGCAGGCAGCCAGGCAGGGAAGACCAGGAAATGTAATTCAGGGAAGCTGTCTGGATATGACATCTCAGGGAGCTATTCAATCTGCAGCCAAAGCCTCAAGTGGCGCCTCGCTTGGCATGGTGGCAGGAAGGTTACAACTGTGAGCTCACTGCCTGTCAACCCCACTACACCCTGCGTCGAGAAAAATACAAGGAGATGGGAATAAATAGGAACTGAAATACCAGACAAAAACTGCTACTTTGATAGATCCTTTCACTGTTTGTAACACACAACACAAGCGCACTACCTTTACATTTTTGCAATAAATTTGAAGCTGGTCATGATATGTTTTCAACGAATGAAAGGTTCTTAAGCACCAAAACGTCTGCCCAAACAGGAAGAATGTGGAGAAATGAAGCTGACTGACTGATGTGGGTGCTTTCAGAGTGGGTATACAGCACTAGAAAAGAGTTAACCTGCCAGCTGTGCCCATTCACTTTCTCAGTGAAATGTGTTTGCAAAAATTGTTCCTTATTGTCTATTTTAGTATCTTGGACCATTTCTCTTTTAAAAAATCCTCTAGACGGCAAAAAAAATTACTTTTTCTCTTAATGACGCCACCACAGAATCTAGGTCTAATAATACATCCATCGTTGCCATAAACAAAGAGAAATTCATATTAGACACACAGCTTGAGGGCTCTGGAATAAAAAAAATGAAGGCTAGCTTTTTAGTATTCTTGCTCTCCCACTGTTGCTTTTGCACGACGTCACTTGTGAAATGGTTTGCACTGTTCTAAACCCTGAGCTGAACATCTAAAAGGAAAGGCAGGAGATGGAGGCACAATGGGCCTGAAGCTCTATAGGTCGGAGGAAGGAAAGGCGGGGAGTGAGAAAGTGATCCAGGCGCCGGCTGTGATTCTTCTTCTGTCAAGAACGGCTCATAGAAAGGAGTGATAATTGACAACAGTGGGTGACATACTTTCCCTGGGAGCACTCTATTCATTACAAACCCAAACAATCTAAGCTCCACATGCACATTCTGCCTTAGAAGTACATTAGGCGGATGTAAAGCCTTATAGAAATGTAATTCTACACACCAGAGGGGGATTGGGAAGGAACTATATCAAATACACTGTGGATAAAAGTATATTCGGTACAAGCAGATCTGTGGTGCAATGACATCAATAGCTTGGCTTCACTTCGGAATAGTTACCACTGCCATTAATAAACTGAGACACTAAACACATAACATTTGGGAGAAGATTTAAAGACTATTGGGGAATTATTTTACCACAGAGGTACATATTCTGTCAGTACAGTGTTTATTTTTACATACAGCCAGGTTATGGTAACATCAGTTTAGTGACAAGAGACCACTGACATCTATAATGCTGCTGAATGCCAAAACCAGGTTTAGGCAAGATGTTTTGTAAAAGGGCCATGTTATTTCCAGACAAAGTTTTATTCATTTTAATTTAGAGGCAGGTCATAGTTAAAGACATAGTCAAAAGTACATAGTAAGTAAAGAAAGTGTAAAACCATGGATCTGGGGAAAAGAGTCACTATCATTTGTAAACAATTAAATAACTAATAATTAAAAAGCATTTTATAAGCACCTTTACCGTCTCTAGTGACATTATCCACACAGAGACCCATCTAACATTAAGCATCTCTAGGGCATAGTATTAGAACCAGTGAGTAGCTGCTGTCCCTGTGTTAAGGACAAAATATCACCAGGAAGATGATTTCAAATTAATTGTAGCGATGTGCCATGATTAAAAAACATACAATACACAATTATACATATTGAAAACTTATTTATACTTCCAATGGTCACACTGGTACCACCAAGCTTTTAGTCTTTCAAGGTTTTGATTGGTCCATGGAAAAACATATTACACGATAAAGTTGCATTCCAGGCATTGTTTATGATACATTTATTTATTTATGCTCATATATTCCCCTCAATATAACACTTCATTTCTGTGACATTTAAAGCTTCATATTCCTATTCCAACAGCTGCCTTAAGGGGAAACATTACTAGAACACACAGCCATGCATGAAGACAAGGAAGAATAAGTTATTTGATTTATAAAATGAGTGAATTGACTTGATTTTAGGCTTGCTTATACACAACAGCATGTCTGTAGAAGGGGTGTGAATAGAAGAAATGCAATCATCATTTCAAATATCAAAACCATGCCACCAAAAACCACACTGGATTTTTTTTGTTTCCTTTATTTTTAGATATCTGTTTGGATGTTTTGAGATTTTTCAAACCAGATATCACAGATGCAAATTACCAACAGCTATCTTTGTGTGAGTCAGTTTTCCTGCTGTACAAACATTGCTTTTTTTCATTAATATATTCTTGAATACTGAGCTACCTCAAAGTGCACCTGCGTGGCCCATACAGAGATGACATCATGGGAGGAAACTAGTGCAGGCTGATTGTTCACAGGCTGCCATTCACTCCCACTGCCTGCCATTCACTTCCATTTGGCTTCCCCGCTGTCTCTCCTGCTGCTTCCCTGCTCTAATAGCACTTCCTGAAGAATCGTATCAGCGCTGTTTGGTCCATGCCAGTCAGCAGTCACCTACTGAGATAGAAGATGACAAGTAACCACTGGCCGGCGCTCCAAAAAAATCTTTTATCGAGCCCATTCATTTCATACTTGCATACAGATAGAGAAATTCAACGAAACCGAATCCCTCAGAGCGTTTCATTCCGAAGAGACTGTACACATTCAAACAAACTGAAGAGACGCTTATTGTCCGAATGCAATTATCTTGTACCGTCCATCTCCTTGACTGAGGCGGGACAAAGGGGGCTCTGTTGATGAGGTTAGCAGCGTGTGAATGGGAGGTTAGACATCCTTGGCTTTTTCCATGGCAGTGGACATTCAATCTGCCATCCACACATCCCTATGGATCTGATAACGCTAAACAAACCCTAGAGAAAAAGAGGGAGACGAAGGAGCGGGGGGAGAAGCCAGACGCTAATGGCTTGAGTATTGTGTGTAAATCCTCTCTTATCGGGCCTGCTTTCAGTGTTAAGAGACTGGTCAAGGGCAGTGGGAAAAGAATAAACTCCAGAGCCGCAGTGTTGTCAGGCAAGCTTCACCTCTTTAGTCGGACAAATTCAAGAAAAGAAACATAGACGCTGTCAAAAAGCCTGAGCTGGCATTGGACTAAAGCTAATTATTCTTGTCTCATGTAAACACACATACAGTCACACTTGGGCTCATTCTTGCCTCAGCTCTGTCAGTTGGTGTCTGGTGATGACAGAAAGGTAAAAGCGAGAGTGCATGGGACGAAAAGAGAAAAAGAGAAGACATGGTGGATTATCCCTCTAATCCTCCTGCTCCATTATAAAAGGAGGCTCAGTCGCTAATACGTTCAAAGTACAGTAGAATATGTCTGCTCTTTCTTCCTTGTCATTGTACCTCCATCTATCCCAATTTTATACTATTCTCCTCTTTAATTTCACTGAATCCGAAAAGAGTGGATGTAATACTCAGGTCTACAGCGAATTTTGTGACAGACGTTAAAACCTGGCACTAAATTACACTTCTCTGCACTAAAGACACATTTTGAAAAGACGAGTGCTAATGAAGACAGGTAAGAGCATCCAATCTAATAAGCAATTACAGCCTACTTGTCTTTCTCATGTCATTTTCCAGCCCCCACACTAAATGCACTCAGTTTCTTTCTCTGTTCAGGTAATATTTGGTAAGTATGTTTTCAAAAAATGCAAAAACAAATAAAAGCAATAAAATAGCTCCCTGGAGTCACAGGAGTCCCAAGTTTGCTTCCTTTCCCAAATATAATGCATCTATGTGAGGTTTCCACAATCAAGTGATTAAAACAATTGAAATTGCAATATGTATCTTGTTTGTGTCTTCTATGTCTTTTTTGTGTTAAATTATTTTCTAAAAATAAAACTGAGAGTGTTGTTGTGGTACATCTGGCAAAGACTCATGTTACACAGAAAGTCCAATTATAATGGACACTTTACTCAAAAATATTGCCTGAACTTAACCATTAATTACTATAAATGACCCTGACGGGATAAGGGGTAGAGCTAATGCTAGCACCAGAGCAGCTCAAATCATGTCCATAATGACTCTGCAGACACTGAAGACTTTTGCTTTGCTATTCATTATTTTCGATTTAAAAATTACACATTAGAATTACATTTTTATGTCAGGAGAAAGACTAAAAAATTAATTAAAATTGTAAACTGTATTGTAAAAGATGTATTTTTTAGTCCAGCCCTAATTATGGATGATTTTACAATAATGTTACAGTTTAGTTTTATGTCCCATCTGTCTGTTAAGCTGTCTCCTGTCATCATTAATATATGAAACAAAAACAATATATTAAATGACATATATTTCTATATGTAAATGTTCTCATTTGTGTGCATTTGTGTTCTGGAGAGTGAGTTTAACTAAAAACATATTAAACTGACTACAATTCTCATTTCATTTGCCCTGATACTCAAAGCTTACCATCACTGATTAAGACAAATACTGCCACATAAGGTGCAACTAGAGTACGCCTCTGTACGCTTCCTATTTGTGAACAATCTTCTCTTGGAACAAAGACGTGACCAAAAGCAGTGTGTTACAAGAACAACTTCCTGACAGTGTCTGAGGGGTCTCTTTAAATCAGTCTCTTCAACACTGTCCAAAACACAAAGAAAATGTGAAAAAAGAGTAGAGCAACAACAATGGCCTGAGAGCTGAGGCTTGGTGGAGTTAGGTGTCACCTCCTAGACCTGCTCCAGGGCTGAGGGCTGTCACAGAGAAACAGTCTGACTGTCTACTGCTTCAAATGACAACAAACACTGGAGTCTGAGGCACTTTCCCCTGGGAGCTAGACCATCAGTAGTTACTCTTCTCACTAGCAGTGGAAATGCAAGTAAATTAGGGTGAGTTTACACACACTTGACTTGTACGCATGGATCCTTTTAGGTGCACACAAACAGGCTCAGTGTGTGCAGTGGGAGCAGGTGCTTGGTGTAATGAGTTTGTCTACAAGCTGTTAGAAAATGACAACTGGGCGTGCAGAGCCCAAAATTGGCAGATACACGCCTTTTCAGCAGCTGAATACATGCACACACTAACACACACTAACACACACACACCTGTCACTGCTTCTATTACAACATATCCTTGTGCGCCAGTCTTTTAGAGAATAAGTACCTGAGGCCAGGGGTGACTCAGGACTTTTTTACAGTAAACAATTCAATCAGTGATGAAGTATGTCTTTAGTGAATACTGTTCTATTAATCTGGACTCAAATGCTCTGTTAAACAGTGAAGTGTGGGGTCTGAATAGCAGCTCCACCTTTCTTCAAATGAGGTCCTTCAGATCTGGTTTGGTCTTAGTTCGTCAGAGGTTTGTCCTGGGTCTAGTCCTGGTTAAAACCCAGTCCATCATCTGATTTTTTTACCTTTGCATTTAGTTTGACAGTTTATTCACTTAAAATCTATTGTAATAATCATCATCTGTGGAAAAAAAGACCTTAAGACGTGATCTTGGCTTATTAAATAAGGTAAATATAATTAAATTAAAATTTTAATAAATGAGAATGATCAGCCCACAGTCGGATTTTGTCCAATCACAGCTCGCTTTCGGTAAAAAGGAGCGCTCCAATTGGTCGACAATGATGTCAACAACGAAGGACCAAGGAAATTATAATAAGGAAATAAACCAAGGAAATGGGTTAATCCATTGCAAAATATGTCTTATTTTACAGCAAAACAGCTAAAAAAAAATAAATAAATTGAGAAATCTGCAGCAAATTAAACATGAATAAATGCTGGCAATGCTTTGACACAAAGTTTAACAAGGATCACTCCAGTCTACAATGGTAAAGCTAGAAGTTTCAGGTAAGCTCTAAACTTTGATTTCATTTTAATGTAACATAGTGTTTTGTTGGGAAAAACTGGTCCGGTTTCATCTTTTTTCAAAATAAAAGAAACAAGAAAGGTTACTGGAGTGGTGGGGCTGTGACAGAGACGGCAAAAACAAAATCAGGTCCTGCAGCTTTCAGTACGTAGCATTTCACATATTCTTAAATGCATTGTTTTGTTCAGTTCATTTCGAGTTTGGGAACCGCTAAAAACACATAAGAGGTTGGGAGTTTGCTTGATTCAAATGATATTTTCTTTTTGGTCCTGAGTCTCTTCATGTGTAAGCCTTGTTCAGCCCTGAATGCTAATCAGATCCAACTGTAGCGCTGCGTGGCGAGATGAATGCACATTCACCGTAAGCTCTTTGTTATTCACCGGTGAGCTCTGTGAGGGAGAGGTTTATTAGACACACGGCGAGGAGAGGAGAAAACTAATAAGCACACGCCGGGGTCCAGACAGTCTGCTTCTGCTCTCTACATCCGCCTCGCACTTGTTCGTTTTGTTTTTTTCACACTTAACAAAGTCTTCCCTCACCTCAGCGCCGAAGAGTGACCTCAAAAAGCTCAGAGAAATGCATTCATTTGCATTCGCGCTTTCGTCCCATCAATCCGTCTGTCTATCCATCTGAAACCCAGCTAAGCTTCTCGCTCTCGTGTCCATCACTGCTCATTACTCCACCCATTTCCATTGCTCCCTCTGTCATATCCATCCATCTTCTTCAATAAACACAACTCAAGAGGCAGGAATCTAAGAATATCCAAATTCTCTAGTGTTAAATTAAAGCCGCAGCACTTTTCTGACACTTATCGAACCGTCGAACGCCGAAATATTGAACATTGGGAATATGAAAATGATGTGATGCTGCAAAAAAGTTGCTTCGGTAATTTTAGTCGTGGAAAATAAACTGCAGTGTGGTCTATATACAGCGGCAGAAGCTCATTACAGCCACTGAATGTGAAACTAGAACAAGCATCCATCAACAGGGAGGTGGTCTACGGAGCCTATTAACAACCTGCACACAGTCCCAACAGCTTCCTCACAAAGTTTAGGATGCTGTTCACATAAAAACTATGTTCAGAGCAACGACACAAACAGTCCACACGGAGCAGCAGCTGACCAACCCACATCTGACCTCCGGGTAATAACTACGGCACTGAGAGTATAATAGCACCTTGTCAACAGTCAATTATAAAAAGGGAGACTCAAAAGATACAAAATGGCTGCATCAACATTAATACAGTTTTATTTCAAACGGTGTACGAGCAAATAAGTGTTGGAATGGTCAAAAATAATGGGTCAGTGGCCAGGAGGGTGTGACCGTAGCACAACAAATAAGCTTCCACTGTTTCGTGTTATTACTATAAATGTATTTTAAGTCAACCGATAACACTTTTTTTTGCACCAAGATGTTTTAGCGGTCGTTTACAGCCATTAAACACTGAATTGGTGCTTTTTTTGTACAGTGAGAATGTCATCCTCATCTAAATGCACAGTCTGAACAGAACACAGACTTTTTAATTTGGGTAAAACTCATTGTGTAAACAGCCTCTTTGTAGTGTCTGGTAAAAGCAGCCTCTAACAAAAGGCAAAATCCATCAGATCATCTAAAAGCTCTCACTGCTCAACATAATACAATAAAACCTACAGTTATTGGTTATTATACACAAGGTCCAGCGCTGGTGTAGGACATGAATATACCATATACCACATTCAGATTGATAAATGCCATAAAGCGATAAAGTTTTTGTGGAAACTGCGGTGCACCTAGTTTTCTGGCGTATGTTTGATAAACGAAGGACACTGAGTCTTACTTCTTAATATATCGAGGATAGTCTACATTTTTCTGGAAGCTTATATTTTAATATATTCTGTCTGTTTATGTGATGAATCAGCAGGAAGAGGCAATAAATCACATCATTTGAATTCTCACTGAAAGACAGAGTTTCTTTATAATACCGATCGATACTAGTCAGTACTTTATGGAGTCTTGAACTTGTTTTTTTTTTTTACTTTTGAGCAGTAATAACAAAATGAATCACCCAAAGCTAATACAATATGTTCCTAAACAGAGAGATATTGGTGTGAACGTTGAAGAAAAGCAGGAATATAATAAGAGAAGCCCAGCTGCCTTCACAGTGAGGGCTTTAAGACGTACTGCACTTTCAGATATATCCCAAAGGTTTTAATGCTGTGTAGTGTATGTATGCACACACTCAAGTTTCTATAGCAAGGAAGAATTAGTCTAAACCGACAAAAAGCTGTTTATTCTGGGCTTTATCTGCAAACTAATCCCAACAAACAAACAAAAAAAAAAGGCGTCTTAACATCCTGCTACCTGTGGCGACTCGATCTGATAAAAATCCCCACCAAAAAGATTCTCCTTTGCACAAAACCAACTCATCATCTCCAAATGTGAACAATGTATCTCTCCCTGAAAACTAATTTCCCTGTGAAAATGGGGTTTTAAGTCTTTGGAGGCTCCTTTTAGATTCTAATAAACTAATTCCAAGCCGATGCCGTGAGAGGCTTATTTCAATTTCACACGGCTTTGTTCAAATTTGTTTTACATTAAGACGCTGGAGGGCGAGGAAGCACAAGACAAGGACTAGAGGTTTGTTTTAAAGCATTGAAGTATTTGTCTTTACAATTCACAGCATAAAGAGAAACATGTGAAAGTAATATCTGCCTTTTTGTCCCATTGTCTTCATGTATCTGGAGATGGATGCTAACATTAACACTAGGACATTATTTTATGTATTAAGTACCTATTAAGAAATAAATGTAATTCTAACAGTTGCAGATTAAGGGCTATAATTCTCATATCTGTGTATATTAATATATTTTGGGGATATTCTATGTATATATTAGATTATTGGTCCATGTTAGGAGCAAGTGCTGCATTCATACTACACAAATATTCTTGTGAAAGCATGAGAGTGATTATATTAAAGACAATCTCAAATTTGCATTAATATTGTTATCATCACTAGTTTTGTGGTTTTGGTGGAAATCACAAGACTTAAAAGGTTTAAAGGCGCTGATTTGACCCCATTTGAATGTAAGGATTTTTATTTTCCACTACATGACAAAGTCTGAGCCCTCAGTCTATTCGAGTCTATTGTTGTTTCTGGATTTTCAAAGTGCCTAGATTCTTGAAGAGCACATGGGTTACAAAAAAAACTCCACAAGGTCCACTTTTCATCTAAAATCTATTATCTCAAAACACAACAAACATTTACATAAAAACATATTTGACAAAAATGAATACAGTGCACAAAAGTTATTTTAAAAAACAACCTGAATGTTATTACTTTTAAGGAAGGCCTGACTACGCCTCATACCTTTCTTCTGCACAGTCTGAAAAGTTCTGTGTTTTTTTTGTTTTTTTTTTGAGAGCTGATAATAACAGCTATGCACATGGATTTTGGGGCAAGAAAACAACAAAGAACATGAATGAGAGAAGTTGCAGACAAAACAACAAGCTCCAGGGGTAAAGCAAAATCGCACAAACTGTGTCTAAGATACAGGGAGGAGAGCGATATGATAGTAATTGCCGGCACTAATGACTATAATAACATACCTTAACACTGGGCCGCTCAACTCTGAGCTGCTTGTGTTGATTGCAATCATTGTTAATTGCAAGTGTTTGAGCCAATTAAGAACAGTAGCAATTTCAACTGTTGCTGCTCAGGCTACGTCCATCTCATTGTTGTAAAGTTTACCAAGTATCGATGCATAAACACATTCCAATAAGAGAAAAAAAAAAATCATTATGAGAAAGTATTGTTGACTCAATCAATCGCACAATTATTTTCGTGTCTGATGAGATTTTAGAAAACATTCTTGTCATTATTGTGCATGAACAACTCCTAAATCAAACCAACAAAGCCGATCCTTGGGCTGGATTAGTTTAGAATGAAATGAAAACTGTTTAGTTCAGAATGAAATGAAAACTAAGAATAGAAAGTTTGAGAATGAAAGCAAGTCATTCATATCGAAATATAGTTACAGGGAAGTAAAGCAGAAAGAGGTATAATACATATTTTTTACACTATTGGTGATATTTAGCCAGCTGTCCCTCTGTTTGCAACGAACAAAGAAAACATTTTGTTGTATTCCACCTCCTTTTCCCTTTTATCCAATCAAAGTTGTCAATTATTTACTCTATTTGACTCTAAAGTAGCTCAGTTTATTAGGTATTGTCATGGATGTTATTGGATTTTAATAGATACTGCTGATAAGTAGTAAAGTTAGTGAGAAAACAAAGGCAAATATATTTACAAAGGCAATTTAAAGCAAGGTTATAGTAATGAATGGTTTTAATCAAATGTAAAATATCTGCTTTCGAAATGTATTGCTGGTCGGAAAGTTCTGGATTTTAAAGTCCATCTGCCGCCGAAACCAAGAAAAGTTAACAGATTATAGAAGACCAGACAAATGACAAATGTGAAACTGCAAGAACATTGTTTCTACAAATGTCATTATTGCACATAACTCAGAATAGAAACAAATGTCTCTTACTGAGTTGGGCAGACATGGGGTGTCTGTGTGCTCAGTTTGCTTGCTTTGCCTGAGGCAGAGTAAGCAGTCATTAGTCCCTCGATGTATCTTCAAGCTACAGAGTCTACTGTCAACTCGAACACATGCACAGCTAACCCAAAATAATGGATTTCCAAAGAGTGCATTTAGTGTAACATTATACGGATAATAATGCACAAACACACCTGAGGCAGAAAGACGACAAATATTTCTCAAACATCATAATTATGTATGTGCACAGTTGAGCCAGGTCAGACATACACCGAGGCAAAGTAATAACAGCAGCGGAGTCTTGTTTATAAATATGCATATAGACGGTTGCATTTACATAATACCATATTTTCAGAGTTAATTAAAAGCCTGTGTGCGATAATGACTGGGGGCGTGGTGGCCATAAACGAATAAAGGTCAGGCTGTACATTCGGGTGATGAACTCCTGCTACATGCTGTGTAATAGAGTAATCTTGTATACATTTCAGAAAAATAAATAAATAAATAAAGGCATGAAGTCATTTGAGGTTTGACTATAGCTTTCTGATCAACATATAACACAAACCTTTTTGTTACAACACTGTGCTAAAGAATAAAATGACTCATGCTACTAGCCCCAATGCTAATGAGCCATGGGAGCTTTAGTCACAGTTACTGCCCTCGGTTTCAATTTTGTTATTCTTTGTAAAAACACACTAAAATCATCTTATTGTAGTGGCTTGAAATATATGTATGACAACAACACTATGTATTTAACAAAAATGAAGCCAAAACAAAAACTGTCTTTGTGTTTCAATAAATATCCACCTGTGGCAAGGAATTATTGTTTACTGTATTAATGATCATTTCGGCTCATTTTTCTATACAGCAAAGCTTCAGTTCATTGAAGAACATACAAAATTTCCCTCTTTACAGCTCTCTTAAGGTCACCTCACAGCATTTCAAATGGGATGAAGTCTGGATTTGACTATAGGCCACTTCAAACCATTGATTCTTAAGTTTTTCAGGTATTCTAATATTTGGTAGTGTGTTTTTAATCACTGTCCAGTTGCATGACCCAGTTTGGACCAAGCTTTAGCTGTGGGGCAGACGGCCTCACATTTACCTCTAAATATTCAGACACAAAGAGGTTCATGGTCAACTGCAGTTCAGCTCAAGCTCCTCTAGGGTCTATACTGTAAAAAACAGTACAGAAGAACAACAATGAACACCAAAAGAATAGTAATTGTAGCAAACTTAGCTACGACAGTTTGATTCTAATTGAAAAAATGAAATAGGGCACTATTCTCAGTACAGCCTAATGCTTGTAGGTGAATAAGTATAATGCTTGTGTTGGGAGCTCCTGTTTGGTTTTCTGTTTTGACAGTTGTGCATGCGGATTCTCATTTTCTGATGCCTTCGCTGCAGAAACCAATTTGTGTTGACTTATGATATTGTGTTAAAATGTTGCTAATGCAAATGTCCTGCTGCTTCCCAGTCTAAGCTCTCCAAACAAGTCACAAAAGGGGTACGAACACTAGTTAGAGAGCCCAAGCACCAAGGATGTGTGCTTGGTTCACATCATATTTAGTGTAAAAGCCTCATAACAAGCTACAACTCCATCTTCATGTTTCCCATTTGGGGGAACGGTGCATTTGTGCCCACATTAAGGAAAAGGCCATGACAAAATGCATCTCTGTTGTCTTACTTTATGGAAATACAGAAGCATTTGCACACCAATTTAAACCAAATAGAAGCAGCGGGAATTGTGGACTTTTACTAGGAATCCCAGTTGGCAGAGAAGCCGAGAGGGCGAAACGGAGTCATGCTTATTAACTATCCCCCGTGCCAAGCCCTGGCGTCATGAAACCAGCTGAGCTAGCTAGACGCTGAGGTAACAGGTCACTGTGCAGGAACTAGCTGCTGACAGGCTTCCAGTTGGCGTGCACCGCAGTGAAACCCTCCTCCTAGAGTTACAGAGGCATAGCTGAATCGTGACACAACTGCTTTTTATGGGCTTTTTTGTTACATTTGAGACTTTAATGCCCAATTAAATCTGCCCTTTAGCAGTTTTGGTTATGAAGGAAATCATTCACATTAAATCTACATTCAACACCGTGACCACATATTACCGCTTTTACTTTTTTATTGTGTCAATGAAGGATTTAACTCTGTGGTTTGTTCTTTCGTATTTTTTAAGATTTTATATATTATTAATGCAAAAAAAGATGGATTTGGGTGTTGCATTCAACGTTTGCCATAATTATTCATGCGTTTTCTAAAGCTTATGGTGTTATGGATCACAAGGAGCTGGAGCCTATCCCAGAGACTGAGTTCAACATGAACAACTGTAGAAGTTAATTGCAGGGAAACAAACACAGACGTGACTATTCACATTTTCACTGAAAATGGGCATTTTTGAGTCAACAATTCACAACTTAACAAAAAGAACACAAATGCATTTATTTGTTTGAGAATATAACTGCAATGCAATTTTTTTTTTCTAAAATCTTAGAAATTGTTGGTGTTTTTCATTTTGGATTTGCAAAGTTCCTACCGTGTCAGAAAACCTGGTGACAAACTACATTATAAAAACACCAACGTACAAAAAATGTGCTGTCACAAATACAATATGTTAGTACGTCTAAAATTGCAAAATGTAATTCTTTCACTTTCCTGTTATGAAAACAATCTGGACTGTTTATGATTTTAAAAGGTTAAATCTCCACACTAAATCAATGTGCCATTTCTTTACCACATTTTGTTAAGGGACAGCCATATGCGCACGAGTCTCTTGAGTGCCACTCCCCAATTTTAGCTTGGTTCTGCACAACACAGAGTGATACAATTGAGTCCCAGTTGTGCGATTTACTCTCCATTATATTTTCTCCTCATCCATCCATAAAAATGACCACGAACACAACACGGACACAAAACTACCAACAAAAAAAAAAAGAAAATGGACACCTGACAGTGGGTAGAGCAGCTAATTTTCTGTGTTTTAGCTGCTAACTACAATTTTACAGTTTCCAATCCCAAACTACTTCATTATTCTTTTTATAGAGAGCAGCCTCGTCGATCAATGTCCATCCCTCGTGAGTCTGTTTGAGCATTTGTGGACGTTTCCTGATTGAGATTCCCGAGGGTTTGGATTCTGAAGCCCACCTGCTGCACACATGTAGCGTGCACACTCACAGACACACACTGCCAGCAGCCATTTCACCTGGCAGCCGAATGCCATTAATTCCTATGCCACAGCTCCTTAGGTGAGTCGGTGGTGACAGAGGCAACGTCAATGAGCGAATGGTTCCTTCTCCCTCTCCGCTTCGCCGTCCCTCTTTCCTATCCCCCCGCCTCCATCCATATTCAGCAGATCCTGGCATGTGGAATAAGGAGAAAGTGGGAAGATTGGGAGGAGAAGATGGTGGGTGATTGTAAATTCAGCAGCAGCTCTTCTTGTAGCGCAGGAATGACCCATCATTTCACACTGGGCCAAATGGCATGAATTCATAAATATAAATAACAGTGGCAAATGGTTCTTTTCGGGATGCGGCACCGAGGCACAAGCAGGGACACATTAGAATAAAGATGCTTTCTTTTGCACTCACATCCACTCTTAGTACCACAACTCCATTTTGGCTATACTTTGTCAACTTTTGCACTCCAGTTAATTCCTGTTTCTTCTTCACAGGCTTTGTTTCTTTTGTTTTGTTTCCATCTTATTGTCTGTCTATTGAAAGGATCGTAAATTGCACATTGGGTTTGAACTAACACTTTAAATAGCAATAAATGTAGTTAAACAGTTAGCAGGTTGACGGTAAATCCTAGAGACACAATAGGCCAGTGACCAAACAATGTTATATCACACTTTTGAACAAGAATAAGCTGCCTATACCTGTCGATATATTGAGTTGGAGTGAATGTGAGGCAGTAAGAAGCAATATGAAAGTGGGCAGAAATTGGCCTGTGCTGACAGTTGGACTGATGAGCCGCTCCTACAGCAAAACCAATGCATCTCTTTGCCATTTGCACAGCTCTTCAATCCTTTAGCTGTGAATTTCCATATTTTCCATCCCCTTGATTGCTCTTAACGCAGTGGCCACATACACACGCATAAACATGAGAGCAAAATCAGATACAACCGATTAGTCAAACTGCCATCTCTCCACACCACCAACGCTCATGGTTAGCAGGGCAGTCAGAGATAAATCAGGCCAATCAGTGACAATCACTGGGCGGGCTGAAGAGGCAGGTGAACTAATGACAAAAAATCAAGCACAATGGTGAAATTTTCACAGAGAGGCTGGATATTCATTTGGCAGATAGAACAGAAGTGTTGTTCACGGACATCAGATGGAAGCCAATGACACCCACCGCCTCGTTTTATGTTGTTCACTCATCTGCCCCCACTATCCCTCCTCGTCTCCAACTCCATTTAACACTTCTCTGTAATAGAAACTCCAGATGATACAGAAGAGATCAAATAAATGTAAATTCTGCTAAAGTGGAAACAGGGCCAAATTGAATTTCTGCATTCAATAGGGTTTATAGATGGATTATATGGTGCCTAATAAAACCGTAGGCCACTGGAAAAGATGTTTATCGGTCTAGTAATTCAGTTCAGATTTACTGTTACTTCTCATGGGTGCAGAATAGTTTTGGTGGCACTGTTTTGATACATTACAAATACAGGTGTCCCACAGGGCTTGGAACAAGCCCAACTTCATTTTATGTTGTTTATATTGTGTGTGTTTGGGAAAAGGTTTCCAAATGTATGTCAGTGATGCCATTATTTATGTATGTGGGAGAAAAAGTTTTCGAAGAACTAAAAGCTGCATGGCATTTGTAACTCTAAAATTCAGGGCTCACAAGTGGAGTAAAGGAAACTATGTCACCTTGCTTTTCCTCCAGGGCTAGACCTGAAAAGGAAGAATTACACCAAAAGATAAATGGGAAAGATATTGAGCAGGTCTGAGAGGTCAAAGAACTTGGTCTTATATTAGAGTCACATCTACTGAAAGGGACGTGAAAAAGGTGACCAAGGTGGCAAAAGTAAACTAGCACATAGATTTAGCTGGGACTTTCTACTATTTTCAACCCAAATAGTTCCTTGTATTTAAGTATTTATGAAAAGTAAAGTCTCATGAAGAAGCATGAAAGATGATTTGCCCTTTGAACAAACATCCTTTTCTATTCAAGTTATCAAACAGTGATGGATTATTTTACCACTTATTATTTATTTATTAGATTTCTCTTTACTTTAGTAAACATTATGGTCATATTAAAGCTTTACAAAGTCACAAAGGTCAAAGCTGCAGCTCTACAAATGGCTCAATGGACTTACACCAGGACACCAACATTTAGTGATGTCAGAAATGACTCTAGCCCAGAGCATTTCTTGTTATATTGCAAAGACCCATCCCATGAGGTGCAATCAGTCAACCAATAAATAACAAAATCAGTAATTGTCACATCATGTGTTTTTATTTCTGCACATGATCTAAAATGAACTTCATTGCTTAAGCCAGAGGCCAGTGCATTAGCCAACACCACATGTACCCTCCTGTGAAGTGGACTCATAATGAAAAAAGAGAGCACCCGTGAAGAAGAAAATGCACTTAGGGGCACTTAATCACAGATGTGCCACATTCAGGAAATCAGAAATGAATGGGAATAACTGGAAACTGAACAGAACCGTGAAGAGGGTGGGCACTTTGTTGAGATATAAAGGCATGGGGTCCATTAATGATGAACCTCACATGTTACTCTTCCTCCAGCACTTTTCTTTAAATATAATGGTGTCTAAAATTCATGGATAAAGGTTTTTCCTGAGAGAATCTTGCTTACACCCTGCTTTTGGGTTCAGACCACCTTTGGACTTAACAAAACTGTTATTCCTGTTAATGACGTAGTTGCAGCAAATGTGATTGTGATCTACTCCGACACGTATTAGATTCTGCAATGTCACTGTACAATAAATTCATAATAAAAATACACAGTGCTTTTGCAAATGGATAATTGCAACTTTTTTTTCTTCCTAAGCGAGCTGGCTATTAGTTACATGTATTCAGTCTATTTCCATATTGATCTGCAAATACTGCCCCCTGGAATAAAGACATCTTGCACCATTCTGCCTTTGCTCTGGCATCAATTTCAAGTTAGTTCAAATGTAGACAAAGGAAAAAAGCAATTACAGTTAATAAACAAGTCTTCTGAGGACACTGAGTCGTCTGTGGTTGTTCCAGTGAGGTGCGTTATGTTGTTGTTGTTTATCCACTGACGTCCTTGGTCTTTCGTCCTGGTGTTTGACCCCATTTATAAACCCCTTCATCTTTAATATAAGCCCCTATACTGTATATCCCCATAGTGTTAATGAATACATGACTCTGTGTTATATTTGAAGTCCTTAGTGTTTTAGAGGAAGTGGAAAGGGGCAAAGACGATCCCTTGTGGAACACCTGTACAGCTAATTACAGAGAAGACTTTTCCAGTTAGACTTACTTTGGCACATCACTAGATTTTCTGACACCACTATAACATAACACACACGACATACAGGATCTTGGGATTGATTTTAGACACAGCCAGAGATCTTTACTCTCTAAGCCACGTCTGACCTTTCCTTTCCTTTTACATTTCTTTTTTTTTTAATGTCCCTTGTCTCTCTGCTACCACTGAATTTTTCTTCCCTTGTTCCAGACTGCTGCTGCTGCTACAGGCTTTTATGGAAAATGAGCACCACTGTTACATATCAAACAAAGGTCAGTGAGTGTTTACAGAATGTGTGTGGCTACATGGAAGTAATAGTCATGTCAGATCAGCAAAGGTCAGCGTGACATGTGCCTGAGTGAGGTATGACTTGTTGCCAGCAGCTGAGGCCTTTGCCGTGAACCAATCCACAAGACTGCCTCAGCCATTAAAGCTAATTCACAGGTTCATTGCAGCCAATTCATGAAGTGCCAGCAAGACATAAAAATCACAGAGTAAACAGCGAACTGCTGGAGATCATTGTTGACTGCAAATGACAGATCATTTTTTAGTTTCTTATTGCACAATACAAATAAATGCTTTTCTAGTCACTGTTTTTCCGCTTCCATTAAAACAATACCTGAGCTGATATACAGTCTTCATTGTTATGTGTGAGCTTCAGTAGGTGCTAGTATGTGGGTGTGGAGTTTCACAGACTGTCATCTTGTAGGAGTAAGTACATCTGATGATTTCTCTCCTAAATTGCATTACTGCCGAGGAATATGAGAGCGTATTTCTGAATTAAGCACACATAATGGTGTAAACAATGTTTTAGTCCTAATGTTTCCCAGGTTCAGGATAGTTAGTCTCCAACACACAGCCATCGAATGCACATCGCTAAACAAATTTAAGAGCTTTGTCATTAGCACAGCACATTAGTGAAATCTGGTGGGAACTTTCAGAGAATGAAATGGAACTCAGGTATACTTCATTTGTTGGAAAGAAACAGAGGTTGTTGGTATATTAAAAATGGGTCCACACAGAAGTGATTTTAAACGCTTTATGCAGCCTCACTGCCTTGTAAGCAAACAGTAAAGGAGAAGTAAGTGATTGTGGATAGCCTTGAATCAGTGATGAAAGTCAAATGAACTCAACTACAGACAACAGGCTTAATCTTCACACCAAACAAACATCTATAAGGCTACTGTCAAGTCAAATAGAGCTGATGTGCAGCAAGTTTTGACCTTTTAACCATTGTCTTAACTCTGTGCATGTGAGACAAACAATTTGCTGACTCACTTCTGACTTGATAAAATGAAAAGCAATAGCAAAAACTGGACCGCAGATGAATTGGGACAGCCAAAATGACGTTTACTTTTCTATAATATAAATGTTCTATTTCTGTGACTTGTGAAGAAGGTACATATCATTTTAAGACATCCATTGTTTATGTTACCTTTGCTTCTTGATCACTAACACTTAACTAAAGTAACTAAACTAAAATGAGACCTAGGCTGGAGAAGGTGTTTTTTTAGCCGGAACTTGCCAAAATTACCTCTCTGATTTGATGAAGAGCAGGTATAGCACTCGACTCTGGGGGGTCGACAAGCCACTCATAAGAGCAGGTTTGGAGGAGCTGATACTGCTAAAGGAGGAGATGGGACGACAGTGTGTTTTGCATAAGTCAAGCAGCTAAAGGAAGAAATACAGCTCAGGTGGTTTAATGCCAGAGAAATGGGTGGCATTGCATGTCTAAGGTCACTTGGACAGACAGGGCTAAGGTTATGATTTAGGTCATTTCTGTTAAAGATGTAGATTTAATGTTTGGCTTTGTTTTATGTTTTTGCATCTGTCTTAAACTGTGACAAACTTTCTTTTTTTCAACTTCAAGAGATCAAAATCAAAATCTGAAATCCAAACAATCCACAATATTTACATTATTGATGCTGTGCCCGATAACTTTGTTTCTGTCTGATAGCTTTGTTTGCTCAGAGTGGTGAGCAGGAAGCCCAGTGATTAAAGCCTTTGTTTCTGTTTACTTTGAATGACTCAGCAAAATGAATTGATTTAGTCCCAAAGGCCTTGTATATTTCTCTTCATCACAGTTCTGCAAAAACTGATTTGTGAAAGAATTTGTGATCATTTACCATATGGAATGGTGTTGCGATGGTGGTGTCTATATTTATTTGTGACAGTTTATGCTGGACAGATTTGCAGAAAGAAAAATGCTGGAATATTTTCCATCTAAAATATAGCATCATCCACTCAGTGATGTTAAAGTCTATTTAAATATATTTGAAATTAATACTTTAACGTGTGCATTGTTTAAACATCTTCACAAACCTGATCTTTTCCTCTCAGGTGCTCATAGACAGGTCTACACTGGTGCTCACAGGCTGAAGGAAGGAGAGTATCAATGCAAATTGCAATGTTACCACTAGATGCTGCCAAAAGCTACCCTTTGCACTTTCAAAACTTCATGATTTCGAAGTATCTTGACGCTGGTGACACCACAAGGCCTTGGAACAGAAGCTGAGAAAGAATTCTCTTTGAAATGTATGGCAAACACCAGCAACAAAGTAATAAGGCCATGATATAAAAACAACCCCTACGTCTAGAGGCCAAAGGTTCACTACTGACACCTGAGTTCCTTTTCTTCCTTTTGATGGAGCCAAGACAAACTGCTTTTATTGAAACTTCAAAAAACGATGTGAACTAGCAGACAAGACCACCGGCCAAAGTCAACTTTGGGTGGGTTTATTTGCCGAATGCACAGAAAAAAATACACAGTGCACACTCAACCCTTGAAGCTGAATCTTATGAAGGGCATCCAGGGCTAACCTGGGTCAACAAAATCCATCGTAAATCTCTCTCTATCAACCATTCATCATCTTGTAGAGTTTATACAAGGTCTCTACAAACATGATTTCTGTCTTTGTCTTAGTGTGAGAAAGAAAGGATCATAAAAAAGGGGAAGTCAATTTGGAAATACATGGAAAATAGACAAAGAAAAGTAGATAGACACACACATTAGAGGAATTAAATGGACATCCCTTGGGGCTACTGGCAAAGCTGCTCTTAACTAAAACACATGAAACTAGATTTATATGCTAAGCTACACTCAACTAAAATCACATTGTCTTTGGCCTAGGTACTTACACTGAATAAGAATAATAGTGAATAGTGTGATGTTGACAAGTTGGCTCCAAGAAGCCTGCTTTCCCAGACTCACATTCAGAATGTTTTAGTTCTTATCTACATATATACAGCAGTCATGCTTTTAAGTTGAAGTGCATCTGTTAAGTTATTGCTGTGTTCAATAAGAACAACATCAGACCAACAACCTGTCATTTAATTAACAATTATGAATGTTTGCTTGGAGATGCACTTATTTTCATATTTTAACAGTAAGTGTACTTCTAGAGACACCAGGGGCCCAAGGCAAAACGTACAGTGGGGGCCCAAGACACACTCTACATAAAACATATTACACAAAGAGATGAAATTACACACAATGTTAATGTGTAGGAATTACTTAAATATTCCAGAAGCTGTCTTTGGGAGGAGTGAGGCATAGAGGTAATCAGTAAAGTTGGACTCCTGCACTCAGTCTGTTGTCAAGCCCTCTAAATTAGCATCTAGTATGTACAAAATGTACCTTTTACTAAAGGGAAGCATCAGTACTTCTGCAGTCATCATTGCTTTGTACTTTGCTGACTTCGGCCTCCTCTTCTTTTCCCACGTTTCTAGTTTATTCTTCCATAACAATATACTGAATATATTTTGAACACATCCACTACACTGCACTAGTGTCGTTCATTTCTTCCTTTACATTTCATTAGGTTTTGCTACCCCTGCAGGCTCTTATTAGCCTTTACTGCACTTACTGCTGGCTCTACCTTCTCTGTGTGAGAGGAGTTAGAAACGGACAGTGAGAGTGATAATTGATAACACCCCAGGGTAGATCCAGCAGGTGGCTGACCTATCTGTGGCAGTAATACTTTGTGAATACAGTCTTATCATCTTAAACTCAGAGCATTTTTAAGTTTATTTTTTCTTACAGTTGTTACAACTTTCATCTGCAAAGTCAGGTACAGAAAGAAAATATGCTATTTATGGCCAAGGGGGAAAAAAGCCAGTCCGAATCTGTTTGCAGCAGATTAAACATGAAGAGTTAGATGTAATGTGATCATTTTAAATCACATGTAATTCTGTAAAACAAGTCTTAAAGGAACGCCACTTCATCATTGAAACCAGAGAAAGCAGCTGACAGATGCAAACCTGACCAGATTTTATTATATCTAATTAAATTATATCTAATGATGGACACAGATTCAAACATGGTTAACATCTTTTAGACAATCGAGGTGTTCAGTGGAGACACAGTCAAGTGGTGCACAAAAATATCCAACAAAATCCTAGAAATGAATGAGTAAGCTCATTGTTCTCATGTAGCTTAAGTGGATTTGTGAATTACTTTTCTAAATTCCCTTTGGTGTAGGTGGCAATTAAACAGGACGACAACTGCAACTATAGCTTAAAAATCCCTCATAAATCTGAACTTAAAATAAAAGCTGTGGAGTCTAAATAGTCAGCTGGATGTGTGAATCTCTCTCGGTAAATGTATTTCCTCTCTACGTCTAAAACAAAATAACCACATTGGAGTTCTTATGATCCACTTTAGTATTGTGCCCAAAGAAAATGGCCGTCACATATTTGTCTTATGTCGCAGAGAAACTTTCTCTCATCTTTCTCAGCCCACGTCCAACTTCCTGCCCCTCTCCCCCCACTTCCTCCCCTCCTCTTGTCTCTTTGAGTCGGGCTCTGTGGCAGAATGATGGAGTGGCGATGTCTATGGAGAGGTATGACAGTTGAATCGGTGCCTGTCACAGAGACTGATGTCCATCGCAACCCACTCAGACAATTCTGACAGCTTAACAATGAACGCCTCGATGTCCAAACAACAGGCTTGTCTATGCGTATACATGCACTCGTGTACCGGGATGAACTGGGTTTGAGAGCTATACAATGGGCTAGGAGTATGTTATGAGTGAGGAAACATGAACGTAAATACGCATATAGTGCATCGTGTTTGGACCAATGGAGGTAGTGTATGTGATGAGAAAGTTTAGCAGATGGCTTTTAGAAGCTCAAATAAAAGATATAGTGCAGAGGTGTCAAACTCAAAGTGGTGAGGGGCCGCAATAGTCAATAATAATCCTTTCAGGGGCCGAAGATGGAGATTAAATTTTGAGAAACTATCTTGAACAGGTTTCAGTTGGATTTGAACAGATTTGAATTGGATTCAAACAAGTTTTAGTTGGATTACAACAGGTTTTAGTCAGATTTGGACAGTATTTGTCGGATTTTAACTGATTTTAGTTGGATTTGAAAAGGATTTAGGTGGATTTGAACAGGATTTAGATAGATTTGAACAGGTTTTAGTCCAATTTTAACAGGTTTAGGTGGATTTAAACAGGTTGTAATAGGAAGTGGTAGGTTAATCTTTGTAGCAAAAATCAAAACCATCTAAAACCTGTTTGAATTTAACCTAATGCCAAAAATATAAACTACTAAATGAATTGAAGGGCCACATAAAACAGTGCAAAGGGCCGCATTTGGCCCCCGGGCCTTGAGTTTGACATGTGTGATATAGTGGATTTGAATACTGCCTCACCAAAATACAAGCATTTTTTCGGTGCAAGGAGAAATTTCATAAAACTGTTCCTGAGATTTTGAAGAATATCTTGTATCAGAAAGTTGTAGTGTTTGACCCAAGACAACTCCTGTTTACTGTCCAAAGATTTACTTTGATTTTATTCTGGACCCAACATGCCTATCCCGTAGACGATCCCTGATGTCATTTAGGAAGGTGCATTACATCATTACGTAAGAGATCATAAAAGAACAAGGACTGCAGATCCCACCCCATAAACAACCACATCCCAGACGTGATATAAAAATGATGTAAGATCGTGAATGAGTAAGTTGCATGAGTTTTTATTGAGAAACACTGATTTTGGGGTTTCGTTTGTCTGTGGCATTAATGAGACACTTACTCGGCTTACTTCGGTCAAATGTTTGGTAAAGTGAAAGGTGCAGTGTGTTCAAAATCATACTCAACTGTATGAATAGCTCTTTTTTCATTTGTATTTTTGTTCTTTGGGCCCATGTTGTAGCATAAAGGCCAATATGTACCTACCTAGTTGGCGTTTATCATGGGTTTACATTGATACAGAAACACTCAGATATACTGTAGTTACATATATAAGAGATAAAGTGTAAATACCAGTAAAAAAAATATTTGGGTTATATAAACTATATTTATTTATATATCTAGTACTGGCTGACAAATGTGCGAATGAGAAATAATAAATTAGTACAATTTAGAGAGGTCTGCACCCAATAGAAACAATATACAGACTGTCTCAAGTTAGATTCTCAGATTCTTTTTTATTGTAAATCCACTGTTGATGCTGTCGTTTAAAACAGAATGACCAAATAAATCTTAAAAAGCTCTTTAACTTGCCTCACTGTTTTAATACAGCCGTGCTTTACTGTTCTATTTCTATACTACTATTACCTTCCAATGATTACAAGTGACTTTAAGTATCATTAGATGTAACCAAGCGCTTATAAAATCACGTGGAGTGTTATAAAGTGTTAAAATAATTCATGTGCAGAGCTGCGGGGCTGGGAGCTGCTGCTGTGAAAGAGGACAGGTATCTGCAGAGCACTGTTTACAGTTGGACTGGGGTTTGTCAGCCTTCCTACCAGCTCAGCTCCTTCAATAATAGATGCCTATAAGATGTTACTGTGTTATCTTCAGCTAGGGGGCCGTGAGCCGCTGGTTCAAATGGCTCGTGGAGGGTTATTCACAGACGGCGTGCATGTGCGCTCACACGTCAGCGCACGCACTCCCCTCCTCGCCCATGCAATCGCGCGCTCCCCTCTCCCAGCAGCCCTATTAAACTGAAGAATCTCAGGAAGTGAAATGAAACTAGTAAATCTTGACTGCTTTTATGATTGACTTGATATGATTTGTATTATAATTTGGACCCAGTGCTCCTTCCTCTCCTCCCACCGCTGTACTCCCCTTTCACTGCCTTCATTACTTAGATGGGCTCCGGTGAAATAGGGTATTCACAACAGATACAGAACGTCCATATGTACGGCAGACCCATTCAGAGGCTTAATATTGAGGATACACAAATGATCACATGATTTAATTTAACCCCACAAATCAATCTAATAATGCGACAAGTTAAACCAACATCTGATCTGTTCCAGCTCTTCGACTGCTTGTTTTAATAGTTCTACGTTGAATGGTCCGACTGCAATGCCACATTAGTCCCTTCAGACATTGCATTTCAATTTATATTCCCTCATATAAATAAATGTGGCCAGCTCGACTTGTACTGTTCAGATTTCCTGATTCATAGATTGTTTGGCACGTTCCTGCTTCAAATGCAAAACGACACCGGCTTCTAGGGGGTCAAGAACAGCACTTTCAACCATTACCTACTTTTATCATATTGAGAGAGAGTTAATTTTGCTGGGTATATGCCATGGGTGTGCAACCAAATCTGATCACTCTGTCGGATTTTGGTGCCAAGTATAAAGGGGGCTTAGCTTGTTTCCATATCTCTCTCGCCTCTTTGATCCAACAACAGTGAGATGCACCACAGAAATATTATGAGACTTCTGACAACTACAGAAGTAAGAAGTCCAATTTTTTCAAGAAAGGTGTAAGATCAAAATACACTAAGCATTACAACAAATCATGTGAGTGCAAAAGGCTGTAACTGGTGCAGAATATGCAGCAGCAGGTTAAGTGCTGAGCTGGTGTTGCTACAGAGTGACCAGTGGAAGTGGAAGTTCTGGTCTAGAGCTCAGTATTTCTGTATATGTTTTGGTTCAATTTTAAATATTGCATGTCGTACTGTAATTGCAACTATAAAAGATATAATACACGGTTTTCTCATTCTTCACTGAACCACTATCCCTTCCACATAGTGCCACAGCTGGCTGAAGGCAACAGAAAGTGAACAAAGCTTTTTATACAGTAGCTAACTTCCCTTATAGTTTGAGAAGCCAAGAGGAAAAAACATGAGATAAGATGAATATTTATAGAGGAAAAGTTAGATCTGACAATCCAATCAGACCCCTCTCTCGACAAAACAGGCTGAGCTCATAAATGAATGTATGAGAAACCCAGGAGCGATAACCAGTGGGCATAGGGACCTCAGAGAGACGGGGAATCATTATATTGACTAACTGATGGACTAACTGACAGACTGACTGACTGACTGGCAGACTGATGGAGTGACTGTCTGAATGGGAGCTTTGAAATGCAGCTAGTTTGAAGTTAGAAGTCCCGGGGTCTTTGACCAACAGAGTCTGAACACACAAAGGCGGGAGAGGGCAGCTTATTGGACCACAGGCTCTTTAGCCTTCAGTGGCCTCATCAAAAGAAATGATAACCACATCTTCCACTTCCTATCTGCTTGGACGATGTGCCCTTGGGCAACGCTCTCCTCACCCTTTTGCGTCTGTTTGTGAATGTGTATTTGTAGAGAATGAAGGCGTTAGTACGTGCCAAACCTTTTTACTTCACACCAAACTTAAACATCTGCAATATCTGCTCTGAAAAAGAACTTCCAGACTTTGCCAACGAGACGTCAGAAAACCTGGCCTTATCTATAGAACAGCAGAGGGCACAACTCACTTTGAGAAGACTTTTGAAGCTCACTTTGAAGATAGCTTTATGTACAGACGGTTCACAAACTGTGCAACGCTCAGAGACTAAGTATCATGTACTGTGTGGATAAAGCCAAGCGTACATTTACATTTACTGTATAGACTTTTTGTAATTTCATAAAGTAGCCTCTTTGTCCACTTGCCTCACCAAGAGCTTATTTAATAAACTGTGTTTTTATTGTCTGCAGAGCTGTCATCTTCAGTCAGTCAAACTCCTTCAAATATTTCTTCCTTATTGTGTTAGCATCTCATCTGTATCTCTCAATAAATCCAGGGATGCCACTTAAACTCTTGTAATGAATCGACTATGCCACTTTTGACTGCGGTGACCAAGGTCAAAACATTACTTTGATCAAATTTGATTTTGGGTCGAGATTAAACCACCCATAGTTTTTTCTTTTTTTTTTCCTTGTCTAAAAAAATAATTCCTGTGTCTGTGTTGGTCCTTCACCTGCTGATATTTAGTTCTTGGTGGAGTCCAGAGTGTGTCATGTTTATATTGTTTTGTCCCATTTCCTCTTTCCTTTTTGAAATACTGCTCATAGAAGGCTTAATGCAATGTTTCTTGTTATCAGGCAAAAAAAAAGTCCTGGCTTTTGTCATCATTGCTACACAAACAGTAAAATAAAATCCATAATGTTTAAGTCCTCCGGTCCCATCTGCACTGCTGGGACTAATTTGAAGTTTATATAAGTTTGCATTGTAAGACATTAAAAGATAACCTCATCCTTCTGTAAAAATATATCTTGAATAACACAGAATGTTTGCTGTTAACACATAATTGTCTGCCATACTTGTTAAGTTTGTAGCTGTGTTATGCAGACTTTTGTTAAATGTTTTTTTTTTATATGATCTTGGGAAAATAAAGAAAAGTATAGAGTTCTCTGTGTGCGTTCTGCTCCAGCCACCCACTTTCTATTTCCCAGCTAAAATAATCTTAAAAAGAAATACAAATCTGCAGCGAGACCCAACTCTGGCTGAGCTTCTGACACAACAGCCTGCAGCCACACATCTGTCTCCAACTCCAAATGGCTCTCAGAAGCCTGAGCCCAGTTACCTGCAGGAGTCCCATGTCTGTCCCAGTCACTGACCACAGAAACACACAAGGACACAGACTAGAACAAGACACTGGGGCATACACACTCTTACCACATACTTCAACACTCTGCTTTTTCACTCAAAATAAGATGGCCACTTTCAACATCCTGCCAATACCAGCAGCTTTACCAGAGCGAGAGCAAATCACCGAGTCTATATAAAGTGGTGGGAGGCCCAAGCCAATGGGACCAGAGGGAACAATGGAGTGTGACAACCGTTTCTCATTTCAGATGGAATATAACAATGTCGATGGCGGTGTGTCTAACATGCACATTCACCATGCTTTAAAGTATGTATACTGCTCGCCTACATATTCCCACAGAGCTGGAAGAGGTTACTGGGGAGAGGGAGGTCCAATATGCAACTCTTATAATCATCTTCTTACAAGATATTACATATAACATGTGTTTCAATTATTATGGTTTAATACCTGGGCACTGATGGTTGCTCTTATATAAGAAGCTCTATAGGACTATGTGATCTTTCTAAATTATGCCTTGGGAATAAGAGTGGATTGTCGTCCCCCATTGTTTCCACTGGTCTGGTTGGCCTTTGCCTCCCACCACATAATATAGATTTAATATGCTCCAACTGTGGAAAAGTCCTGGATTTTATGTTGGGGTCTGACCTAATGAGTCAAATAGTGACGCAGAGGGATTAACACTGGGTCCTATGGCAAACCCAGTTCCATCAGCGTCACGAGAAGACGTCATGGGCCAGTGACCAAACATATATTACACCTTGGGATGAGAATGGGTTGAATATGACCATGAGGAAGGAGGTGTGGTCCGGGAAGTGCATTAACTCTATCTGTATGGTAATGCCATTACGTCTCATCTGATCACCACGGTCCCCGCCACACTCCCTCAGTAGCTCCTAGCTTTCATTAGCAACATGAATTATGGATTTGCCCTTGCATCTAAATGCTAAGCATTATGGCATTTGTGATGCAGTTTTCCACATTCTTCCCCGTCTTTCTTTCCTGTCTCTCCTATCTTCCTCCACTTCACTCTCCAAGTCTATTGCCGAGCTGCCACACACTACGATTACCAAGCCACTATTAGGGGCTGTGCTGAACAAATTTCCATATCATCACTTGCCCCTTGAGATACTGATAGTGAAGAAGTTGCTGATTTTGTATGTATGCACACACACAATACAAAAGTGAGGCTTCTAGCACCAAGCCACAAACTGTCAAATATAACAGAAAACAGCCAGAGAAATGAGCCAAATTTGGAAACTCTTTAGACAGAAATAATGACAATTCTGTGAAGAAATGTGCACAGACAGAAAGAGAGATATGGACCGAGTGCAGGGCCAAAAAAATCAGGAAGAAGGATTGAGTTGGCCCGGTTCATGCTGCTCCAAGTGACGGCACATCAATAAGGCCTTTGCGGTGCAGCTTTTTCGAGGATACATCAGCAGAACGACTGAAACAGGACACTGTGTAATAACAGCTCACTAAAAACATTACAGCCACTCATAAAGCGCCCAAACGCACTTTAATAGCTGTCGAGATGTTTCCTTTGGCCTGACTCAGGGGAAAGGGGACATATCAGCGCGGGCAGGAAGTGAGAGGTTTGCATTAATACAGGTCAGTGCATCTGTCTTCGGCTCCCTGATCCATAGGACGCTCGTGTAAAGCCCCAAACCAACTTCATGTGTCCATCTTGGCCTTTTCTTTCGTTAAAGCAGTCACAAATAGCCCAGCTGCGGTCGGGAGAATGACATCAACCTCTCATTGGTCGTTTTACGAGCGAGTCCGACCAGCGTGAGAAACCAAGCCGCTGTAACCTCATGGAAGTCCGGCCCCATGACTATACCGCTTTACCAAGAGGGGAATACACTCTTCTGAGCACGTGCACAAACATCCAGACGTACTGTATGGAAGTGTTGTGATCCAAACCGCACATAGCTTCCTGTGAAGATGCAGAACTTACAACATCCTGTAAGTATAGTCCAGCTTTTCAGGTTCTTTTTTGGTAACGCAACCCCGACGTTGCCTTTTAACTGATGATTCTAGTTGTTGTAGTTGGAAAAAGAGCAAACACACATCACAGAGAGCATTAGGACTCCACCGCTGTGTCAGATTTTCCTTGCACAATCTCATAAAACATGATTAGATTAAAGAAGAAAAGGTCGATTAAAAGGCGCCCATTGGATAGACAAAGTATCTACCATTAAATCACTTTTGGAAAATAAGAAAAAAGATCATTCAGTCTTTAATATCTGGAAAAGTGTGCATTTCTTAACTTTACTGAAGAAAGTAGAGAGAAAAAAAACGCAATCTTGAAAACGCCAATGAATGAAGAGAAAGCCTGTAACCTGACTAACAAGGGCAATTACTTTCAAATATATGGCAGTAGCTTGTTAGTGTGTTGTTTTGATAAAGCAACACCAGCAATACAAAAAAATATGTGCGATATTTAATGACTCAAAAGGCTTTAATAAACCTTTAGCCGAGTCATGAACTTGCGGTGACAGTAGCAGCATTTCATTGCACAAGTAATTTATAGTAAACTTTTGAAATGTCATAAAAAGGCTGCTATAATAATAGATTTGAAGGAACAAAACCACAGAGCATTTCTTTTATATAACAGTGAATTTATGGACATATTGGAAGAAAGCCAAAACACCAAGGCCATGGACTGTTACTTAGATTTAAGTGCTTTTAGGGCACACATTTGTGTATAACACTTGTGTCCCATTTTTACAGACTTTCACATTCTTTTATTTTCAGAACAGGATAATATGTAGTTTGGACTTTTTATGAACAATTACATTTATCAGAATTGTGGAGGGGTTTATACACAGCAGACTGCAGAATTACAATGACATATTTACAATTCAACAACAACGTTATAATAATTAATTAACTCTAGGAACTCAATACTCCACCTAGTGGTAAAGTGATATAACGGCCCACCTGAAAACAACACAGATCCATTGGGCTATAAGAGCATATATCTAGAGCACTTTCCAGTTTATTCACAACTGCCAACATATTAAGAACTCTACATTTAAAGTCACAAGTTCTGGTTGAGTTTAATAAAATGGAGACAAAAAATGCATTGTTTTCATTCTTAAAGTAAGAGCGATACAACACAGGCTCCTTCTAAAACTGGAAACAGCTGTTGCTCATAAACTCTAGTCTTGTTGTGATTAAGTACAAAATTTAGTATGTTTTCTGTAACAAACTGCAGTGTTTAGTTCTGCCTTTTGGAAAGCAGACCACTCTGATGGAAGCAAAGTGTTTCTGAAGTTGTACTGCTGTATTCTTTTCAGGGATTCTCCAGACCCTTTAGGCAAAAGAGACCAGTTTTGACCCGACACGTACCACTCCAGAGGATACAGCCCTCACATTCATTCAATATGGGCAATTTTGAGTCACCAATTCACCTATACAGTCATGGACAATGAAAGGAAGCCTGGAGAGAACCAACTAAACCACAGAGACGACATGCGGAGTCCACACAGAAAGGCTGACTTCATATTATAAAATACTCCCTTATAGGTGTATAAACTATAAACTATCAAATATATAAACAGGAAAAGAAAAACCTGGCTCCTACAACACCTCGGTCTTGTCTTGTGTCCCACTGAAGTCTGTTAAAACACAAAGGACACTGGCTCTTTTCCCCTTCATCTTGTGATAATCCCCTCTTTTTGTGTTTGATGTTCCCCTCTATGCTCTCAGAACAAATCCCCTGTCCTCCTGCCCTCTAATCGCATTACCTCCTGAGGTGCCGAGCACTCTGGGTAACTGGACCCCACCGGCACCAGCCACTACTCCACCATGTCATTACACATAAACAAAAAGGCTGATGCCTACAAAATGGCAGCTCAAACAACCCGACCTGGCTGCAGCAGCGTACTGTATGACCTCAGCGCTTTTAATGGCACTAAAAAAGACCAGGTCTGGGGAAAGAAACACGGTGTCCATTTGCCGTTACAGCATTCCAGAAACAGAGAAGCCACAATGTGAGGATGAAAGCGTAAAATAAAGAGCCAAGAGAAGGAAAAGATATTCAGGCGGAGTTGGGAGTGTGGGAGAGCTGGAGTTGTCCAAAAACTATTAAAAGTGTTCTTCATGTCTAGCCAACAAACATAAGTGAGGTATTACACATGCGCCCTATCAGACCAGGGCCAGGAGCAATGGAACAATTGAAATCAGAACAAAGAGGAAGAGCAAATGGGTTGTGAGTTATTTTTACCAAAGCAGCAGAAATGGTTCTAAAATAAAACAATCTTGTCTTCCCAGTGTGGTGCTTTATGTATGACAATGGACATTTAAACCTCTCGTAGTGTGCAGCGCGGTGGAAGACACTTGAGATCAAAGGTAAAGTAAACAGCGTTGGAGAGACAATTGAGAAAAATGTTTTTTTCTTACCTGGAGTTGGGAAAAACAGCAGCATCAGCCCCCACATGGAAACAAGCGAGAGAGAAAAAAAAAGATGTTCAGATCCACTGAGATGTAGCTGCATGTTGGATGTATTTAGTAATTGTAATATTCTATTAAAATAACACAATGACATGGTCAAGCATTAATGTATTATGGCCTTTTTTATTGCTTGTAGCATTATTAAATGATTTACATGGTTATATACATGTGTAACATTCTTAAGGCAAAAACATGGGTATGTTTGATATGGAGGGAAAGGTCTGTAAGATATAATAAATAGTAAACTCAATACATTTTTCAAGCCCATTAATGAAAATAATTTTTAATGACACAGTTAAACCACCTCAGGATTCTCACTATTTACATCTACTACTATATTTTGGTTGCTCAGAAATGTTGGCCTTGTAGCTACTTAAGGTGTGTTTTTTGTTTTCTTCTGTCTTTCTGTTTCTTCTTTTTTATTTATTTATTTATTTATTTATTTTGCCTTTTTTGATTGGATGGCACACAGACAGGAAAAAGGCTGAGAGAGGGGAATGACACAGGACAAGCCAAAATTATTAATGATTCTTCCACAGGTCGGGCAAAATGAAAGGTGGGGAAATAAAGACATAATTAGAGATGGTTCAAGGTGCCGCCCTAATTGTTGTTTGGTCAAGAAGAAGCCACCACATCTCCACTTTTTCAAAATCCAGTTCAAAGTGTACCATAAAAACTTTTGAGAATTGAACATGAAAAACTAAACTGAAGTGAAGAAAAGTGTCTGACAGACATCTAGGTATAATAAGTCAGGGCAGTAAACTTCAGAGATACTGATGCCAGAGTGGAGGCTAAAGTACACACAGACGCACTATAGGCTCACACCAATGTGAACGGGCAACAACTCTCTGCTGGCTTTCAAAACAACAGTATTAATCATCATTACACACACACACGCACAGAGCACGGGTGGGCCGAGGTGTGTGTGTGTGCACGCCCTCGGGACTCGTCAAAGAGACACACTGACACCTCGGCGCAGCCTTTATTACTGCTGTCATAGCAACCAAGGTCAAGTGGTCCAAAGCGCTGTGAGTTCATGTGTGTGTGTGTGTGTGTGTGTGTAAATGCATGAGGGGGAATGGTAACACGTTCCCACAAGAACAGGGAGGAAATAATGAGCTGGTTGCTGTCAGGATGGAGTATGGAGACACAGATCCCTCAGCTGAGCAGTGGTACAGCACCGGGCCGGATACTGACATCACCAATACTTCACCACACACCACGGAGCAAAGGCCACGGGCATTGTTTAGTCCGAATGTGGTCACTTTGCCGCAGGTGAAAGGTATAATTTGTAGTGTGTTTTGGTCAATATTTGGACAAGTTTTGAGAATGATCATTTAGGACAGTGAGTAGGCCTCTTTTACAGTCTACTGAAGGTTTAACCAAACAGAAAAGTTTCTACGAGAGATCTTTGCTCCTTTGTTCTTAAAATCCAGTTAACCTTTATTGTAGACTTAGTATTACTTGTAGACTATATAAATAAATAAATAATAATAATAAAACAAAATAAATAAACAGATTCAGTTTGTGCTCGTGTGCAAAATGAAATGGATTAGTATCTGTATGCATTTTTTTCTTCAGTATTGTGTTCTAAAAAGCTATAGTTAAGTTATTTACCATGAAATATATGGTTACAAAATGTATGTAATGCATTGTATCACACTCTAGTTAGTTTAGGGCTCAGATGTGTGCAGTGACACTTTTTCATGTTTTTAGGCGTTCCCTAAAAATACATTTCTTCAGATGAGAAAGATTGGTGAATGCCAGAAAACTTTGGAAAGATTTAGTTTACTGCAAATAAGGCCAATTTGCTCATACATCAAACTAATACAACATCAAGGAAAAAAGAGCAGGTCACTGAAAGCACTTCATCTGCAGATCAACTTAATGATCTCAAGTTCCTGTTTGAGCTGTAAAACAAGCTTGAGATGCCAAAAACATTACCCTTGTGAAATCCTTCACACGTTATTCTCACCTTCAAGCCAAGAACACTTTCTGACACAGAGAAAGTGATTCGAACATTTTTCATGTACAGACTAAACACAATGTCAATGGTGTCTTTGTGTCTAGGAGTGTCTGAAGTGCAGTTAGAGGTCTGAAGTTTTGCACTCTTTGCCATCTACTCCAATTTATTCTTGTTTCGCTGGCTGAGGCGTCAGTATCTTGACTCCAAACATGGGGTCTGTCGGAGCTGCTCTAATCTTCACTCGAGTGGTGTCACTCCTAACACAAACTGTCAAGAAGAGGAGAAGCAAAAACAATATTTCTTTAGATGCATCTATGAGACGAGCCAAAGGGCAGCATCAGGAGCGCAGCCTGTTTGTACAGCTTGGGAACTAGAGAGCAAACACTGGATTACATATTCTCACATATGTATTTGTCAAAGTAAGCGCCCACATGTTAAAAACCACATTAAAGCCTGTGCAAATATGCAAAAACTGCACATAAAGGACTATTTAAAAACACATGGCACAGATGTCATGTGTTTGTGCTGTACAAGTGACTAACACATCCAGACAAGCAGCTTTGATCCCATTGGCTGTATGTCGGCATATCAACAAATCTAGAAGTGATACCAAATGAGATCATCTTTGTGTCTGTAGGCAGCGCTGGTATCACATATTCCAGTCTGGTGTCTCTGATATAATATAATGCAGACTCATATCTGACCTTTCGGATGTGATGACTCCTTTAGTGCAGCCAAACACATAGGCCATGTGTAGAGCTGGCATTAACATCCAGCATTAGGCATTTTTGTATTCTGATCACAGGACAGTACTGATGCCAGCTGGGAGTCTATTCAAGACATATTGCACACACATTGAGATCTGAAGAACTTACTTAAAAATAGTCTGGGACACATATGACCACAGTTTTTCATACAGTGTTAAAGTGACTGTGTTCTGGAGCATATTAGTAAACAAAATTATAGTGTTGTCAAAGAGTTATTACATGTGACATCAGAGAAAAAGCACTTAGGGACCAGTGGTTGTCGATGGATTCTCAAATAAAATTGACCCAATCACATTTACTCTCAATTAAAATACTTTTACAACTATTTTAGAGCAATAATCAGAGTAATCTGGTTCATGAGTATTAATTAAAATACTGTAGTATACTGCAGTGTTCGAGAGGCCAGTTATCATTAAAACACTCATTCAAAGTTAACCAAGGAACAGATGGTAGCTGCTGTCATTTTTTTGTAGGTATCTTAATTTCTTTGGTGATGTAAACATTAAAGGAGAAATCCTTTTTTTTTTTTTTACTTGCAATACACCAAGAGAAAATGGGTTACTGTGGCATGTACACAATGTACTGTAATGAAGCTGCTGAAGTCAGTTGAATGACTTGCAGCAGAATAAAAACATGGAGTGAGCATTGAGTTTTACACAAAAATAAAAATATCTTATCAAGTTCTTATAAAACTTGATACTTCTTAGAAAAAAAATAATTTAAAAAAAATCGATATTTCACAAAATTGCACAATTTATCCAATACACAGCTGTTTATTGTCTTTTGTTGAGTTCATGGATCTTTTACTGTTGCCACACCACAATGGGACCATTTACCAGCACTGGGCTTTAATACTAAATTCAATACTAATGCAAAATTTGCAAATGTTTCATGTATACAAGAATGTAGAAAAAAAGATTAATCTGTATAAAAAACCCCAGTAAGAATCATAACTGGAACACTTAGACACATTGATCATTTATTGTTATAGATTTTGAACATAGTCATTAAGCATGCATTTGAACATTTCTCATTGACCAGGCAAATACAGTGAATTAATTGGTCTCAAACATAAGGCGAGGGGCCGTGTTTGGGGAAATAACCCCATAACCACATTTGCTCAAGTTGTTCAGGAGCAATCAATGAAAAGAGAATTACGTTTTACAGACTCCAGCTCCACAGTGGAAACATACAGCTGTTACGTGTTTATCAATATTAGACCATCAACCTTTTTTTTTTTTTTTTCATTTACCCACAATTGCCCAATTGTCAGTAACCAAGGAGTAAGCCTGTGCATATGCTGAATGAATAGATGCCTCTGCCCAATAAAGATATCTTAGCTCTAGCCACAAGTCTCTCCTCATAAAACCCAGGTGTGAACTGATGCACTTGATCAGATGACAAAAAATAAATCTGCCAAGTCCTTACAGCGCTCCCAGACTCCAGTTAATAAAAACACCCCACACACTACGCTCAGGGATAATCACAGAGTAGCTACATCGAGTAAAGTGATAATCCTTCCATTTCCTTTGGACTGCTTCTGTCTCGACAAAATCCTACAGATCCTCCAAACCAGTGGAGAGAAAACTGAAGAAACATCCCATCAGCGGTCAAACGGCGTATACTTTTTACCACTTCACAGCGGTTTGGCTTCGCGCATGGGTCGTAAAGCAAATTCAGGGGACCGGGGTTTAGAGACTGGCGGTGTTTATTTTCGAATGATAAAATCAGTTCAAATGGATTATATCTGCACTCTTATTGTGTATGTTGGCAACGCTGTGAAGCAGAGGTGGGAAACAGTGATACGCCGACATCTTCCAACAAAAACCTTAAAAGGCTTTCTTAGCAAAGTCAAAACGATGGCTTAAAATGAAATATCTGCCGCGGTGCTTTCTGTCTGTCCGTCAGAAGGTAATATGGAAGACACAGGGAAGAGGCCAAGGACATGCTGCTCTGCTGTCATTTCTAAAGAAGACATGCGCTATATAAGGCTTACCTCACTCTCACACTGATTAGATTTACTGCAAGAACACGCATGCACAATCTGAAAATGGAAACATAAACAGTCGCACACAGACATACCCGCATCCCATCAATTAGGAAACAGCCATGCTGCAATCAGTAAAAAGCTGACTTCTAGCTATTAGTGGAGACAGCGCATTACAGATTGTACCAGCGGCCCTCCCTTAACGCAACCTTTCTTTGTTCAGACACTCTTTTTTTTTTCTTTTTTTTTTTAAATGGGAGGCGGGACAGAATAATTAATAACTGGTATCAGTCCAATAAAGCCATTAGCAGTCTCCACATTTGTCCATTCTCTCACTTATCCCTCCCCTGTTTGCTGATTTTTACTCCAACTCTCCACTATGCTCTCGGTTTTCGTGATAGATGAACACGCTTGAAAGCAGCTGTAATTCAGGATGGCTTTTAGGCACAAACACTACAGTTACAGCACTCCAAATTGAAAATAAAAACAGCCTGCCACGAATGGACAGAGTAAGAGGGTGCATCACTCCTGGAGTCTTTTTGTGTCTTTAATCTTGATGTGACCTTAATGAACTGTCCTGACTTAGAATTTACCAAAAAGATCCTGGACTAGAGCGCTGGAATAAACATACTGTAAAAGAGGCAACAGGTTAATAAACTTGGACTGGCACTTTTTCAATCCCAAGATTAGTTTGGTCTGTGGAACTGCTAGTGCTACTCCCCCTGTCTGGGACACCAATAGGTACCAAAAAACATGGGTCCACTTTTATTGGATTCATTTTCTATATGTGAACAGCGCACTGGTTTGGACCAAGCTTCATCAGTGTACCTAACATTTCCAAGGAGCTTTGGTGGAGGCAGGACAGTGAAGGCTGGGGGATTATGTGGGGTCATGTGAGATCAAGGTGTCTCCAGTGGGATAGTAACTTGATGCAGCCAAAATCAGTGGGTTCACAATTTAAGTGGGTAAAATAATGTATCACAGCCAAGTATCAACCAGAGTATTTATCAGTTACAGCTCACTATCAGTAACAAAGTTGGATCTTTGATGACATTATGACAAATAGTTGTAATAATAATTTTAGTTATTGCTCCTCAAGTTATATTTTGATATTTATGAGTGTAATGGATGTAATATTACTGTATTTTATTCACTGGCAAGTCTTTGTTAAGTTTTAATGCACATGTTGTATGCACACAGCACAACTTGATATTGTTCTATAAAGTCCTGGTATAAAAGTAAAATGTAAATAAAGCTTTTTCACTGATTTCCCTATAGATTAACCTATTGATTCTGTTGACTGTGAGTATTAATATCAAGGGCACAGCTATACAATCTGCAGGGCAAAGGCCTGATCAATTAACTTCTCATTTATTATTCATATCCTGTTAATTTCCCCAGCCATTGAGGCCTGCTTATGAAGTTACATTATGAAACACAAATAAAGAGAAATAAAAACACAGACGGGTCACCTCTGTACAGTATACTGTCCTTTGGAGCATAAAGCTATAATGTTATAATGCAGGCTAAATTGCTCTTGCTGCTAGCGGTAGGTTTGTAATGCTGGCTGTTAATGATAAAAGCACAGCACCTGAGTGTTGTAAAGCGGAGAAAAACAAAGCTACATCTATATGCTGATTCTTCATTTTACTCTGGTGTGCCTTTTCCCTCAGGACTATGTGTGATAGCACAGTAATGGGCCGGTGCGCTAAGGCTTTTAGAGGTAAATTGATGTCAGTGACATTATTGTAAGTTTGCATAAAATTGTAAAAAGAATAGCATAAGAAAAGGTTTTACTGGCGGTATTGAGAGCAAATTGACAGGAGCCTGTTCTATCTGTGCTTTTCAGATCCCAGAACCTATGCTAACCTTTTCTGCAATCACACTCCAACATATGCATCCAGCTTTAAAGCAGCCCACGCTCCCCATTCTGAACAGACCACAACACGTGTCTCTGCATACTCAAGTTAAGGATGGAATAAACATTTTGTCTTCAATATATCATTATTATTCTAGACTTTAATGATCAAGAACCATTCCTATGCAGAAAAGGGAAGCAATGTGTAGTCTAATTAGTATTTATGCATCAAAACTGTGCTCTAAAATGCATAGCTCCCTAATACCCCAATCTATTAAACTTTTGATTGAATTTAGCACAAGTACTACTCTTTAACAGATACACTTTGGACCAAATATCATCCAAACTTTGACACAAGTTAGTAACATTTAATCTGATCCCGGACTTTTCTCAGGAGGAGGCAACAGCTTGAGCGTGTTAGCACTCATCGAACTGTTGGAACTGGGAGACCGGGCGCCAGTTTTCGGCTCAAACCGGACACATTTGTCAAAGTTTGGACACCGGGTGATCTTTTCATTAAGAGAAGATCTGTGCTCTGACATTTACAACACCCGTTAAAATGAAGATATATTACATATTTCACAAGGTGGCAAAAAAGGCATCCATCTCCTAACTCACCGTCTCACTCTCTCGTGAAATGTTGTAGACTTAGTGGCTTATTAATTTAAATGATACTGCTTCAGCCTATCCTTGGTGAATATGCTAATCAACAAATTTGAGCCCTGATGAAGTATTTTATTAGGGGCTGTAAAAGTATTTTTGGGAAATATACTGTCAGGTTCAATTGCTCAAAGTGACTATACAAGGAGAAGCATGTCTCTCCTGTATATTAAAGAGGGAGCGGACTGTTCCAGCTCACTAAGATTTAACTGGCAACATAGTCAGTAATAGACGATAAATCAAGTTTATCAATGGGATGGAATCCAATGAGAAACAACATTTTCTCTCAGACGCTTTGCCAGAATAACATGGACACCTCAGTAAAAGGTCCAATGTAAGCAAAGGCAGGCAAAAAAGACCACATTTTCTTGAAGGCCTCAGCAGTATTAGTCAAAACAATGAAGCATTCAAAGCTAAGGGCCCTTCTATGACAGTCTCAGATTCTTTAACCTACACAAATTCAGTAAGAGGGTATGGGGGTAGGTGACATTTTTGAGAGAGTTGGTGATACTCTACTTCACTGAGCAGCTAATTTGACAGTGATTGGTAGATAATGTGATAAACAGCAGCTAAATCCACCACATGGGGCAGAGCCATCCTTGGTTGCCAAAACGGACAAGAAAGAAATATTATAGGCTCCATAACATGTGTTTATAAAGATGAGTTAACACCAAAAGCGACACGAGCAAATAAAGCAACAGGCAACCATTCATTTCAGGCAATGTGAACGAGGCAAGGGACACGAATCCAGCAAAACGAGCATAGATTTCAGCTGAGAAGAATTCAAACTTTATGCAAATGAGAAGTGATATCTCCAAAGCTCACCTAATCACAGAACTGAACTAGATAAACACTGGAGAGGAGTAGGTCCAGCCCGTCTACCAGCGACTGAACACGAAAACAGTGAGCTGAGCTGGATCGAGTGATTTGTCGCTCCTTGAACTCACTCTAAGAGTTGTTTAATGACTTCTGTACAGAGAGGTTCCTGGGCTTATGACTATGTCTGGGGGAATCTTATTACCCTCAGAAAGGTGCTGAAGGCCCTTACCTTCTGAATGAAAAAGGGCACAACAAACACAACAAGATCTGGTGGTATGTTTATGTGCCATGACAAGACTTGTATTGAGCTGTATAAGCCAAGCTATAGTATACAGTATGTGGTATAGTAGTATAGCACAGTACAGTAATGGTTGGTAATGCAATTTGCAATAGAATTACCAACCACATTAGTTTATAAATGGCTTAAGCTACAGCTAGAGTCATCTATCTCCCTTTTTCCACCATTCAAACTAATGCTAATGGTTTGTTTAGTGACATCAACCAATCTGACTTGGAAGGGCTAATGTGAAATAATAAAAGGAAGCACTCTGTGTTTTATGCAGCCATAGTCTTTTCACATTTGTTGCAATCTACACAGTAAGATTATCAGGCTAATGTTATTTTTTATAACATGGTCATTAAATACAGCTTTAATTTTGAACATGCACAGCTCATTTGCTATGCTTAATACCAAAACTAATTTATGCTAACGAATCTAGAGGCTTAAGATGACAAGTGAATAACAGACGACAGCCCGTCGTGTGTGTCCACGTCAACACAGATGAACTTCTCATGTTTAAAAGTGGTGTCTGTGATGTGACCACAAAGACTTCTGTGAAAAAAGTGAGGTGCCCCACCCACCTACTTTCTCAATCTAAGATTTATCCCACCTCATTTTTAACACTAGCTCCGCTCCACGCCGTCAGCATTTATTCATCTATGAAAGACTCTGATCGAAGGGTGATTTGCATGATTGCATTTTCCATACCTTGCATTAATAGTGCAGCAGGGCTGAATTTCTAATAGCCTATCACATTTAAGTAGCCATCTCATCCCACCGTCACATTACCGCTCCTTCAATCTGCTAATGAATCAGGGCTCACTCTGTCGCTCTTGAACTTTTTTTCCTTTCAATGAATCCCCCTCTTCACCTGGTCCTGTCAGTTCACAAAGACACTTGAGAATTTAATACGGTCAGCTCAAAGAAAGAAACAGTAGGGAACTGAATGACAATGGAGTGAATAAGACATAAACCTGAGAACTGGGAACAACCTCTTCCTCAATCCAAACCATGTTATTTAATGCTGTTTTAATATTTGCTTTGGTAAGAGAGCTTTCATTTCTCCTCAAACAGACATGTTTTACAGTAAAAGAGCAATATTTTCTATTTTTGTGAATAAAAGCTGAATTATTTCCCCATGTGTCTTCATAAAAAGCCAAAAAGAGACATAAAATCCCTTACCACAAGGTCACCAACACCGCACTTCATATTTTTAGCATTTTTGGGTTATGACAAGCACTTCAAACCCTCCGCCGCCCCCATCACCACAACCACCTTTTTAGTGCCTCCCGCTAGGCTGAATTTCAGTAATCTTCTGAATCTGCAGCCAATAGATTTCCCACCAGAGTTCACGCTCTTTATTGAAGATTCTGCGGATCAAATACTGAGATACCATCGACACCAATGTGGATGTGTGCACGTGTTAGCGCACGGTTGTGAAGACGGCAGCAAACTTCGCACTTACTGTACATATAAATACACACTCCCACGTAAACACCAGCAGCTACACTCCAGAGACCTTTTTTAATAGTGTTTGCTTCGAAGAAATCTGACAAGACCTTGGAGCAGAAAAGTGTTTAAATAGCGATTGCTTTGACAAAAGGAAAGATGACGCCAAAGAGGGAAAGAGAGGATGTAAAAAAACATATAGATTTAGTAAACGGAGGAGAGAAAAAAGTCAAGGGGTGAGAATGTATAAGCCTGAGCAAATAGTTATTACCAGTCTCTGAAGGGTGGCGGCGTGAGCGGAATAGACTGGGACTTGGAAACCACTGTTACCGGTGGGGATAGGGGACCGCTTCACAGCCGCGCAATCTGTCAGCGGCTTAGAAAGTAATAGAAGCAGACCCCCGACTGGAAAAAAACACAGGAGCTTTAGCGCAATATAAGAAGCAAGCATCAGATAAGTCTGAAGCTTCTTCAAGAGCGGCAAAGTGAACGCTTAAACGGCTGAGATTTTTATGGCTCATGATGTGTCCAACGTGAACTCTGACATGAGCGCGGTGTAGACAGCACTGACTAAAGGGTAAAGAACGGATTTCAAGCACATGACAGCAAATTGATAAAAGTTTATTGTTCCATTAACGCCTGCAAACCTGCTTTACAGAAAGGCCTGGTGCTATGTCCTCATCCAAGACACTAAATCTCTTAGCACCAGAAGCAGATGGGACACACTCTTAGTATAACTGACCTCTGTGCAAACCAGGGACAACTGGAAATGTGGATTCAGAGTCACATAACACAGCAATATGAAGGACTAATGACAATAAAAAGAAAAATTGTTCTAAAGCACTAAAAATTAACAAAGGATTCTACACAAATGATACAACGCAAATATATAACACAACACAACAATGGTCTGGACCATGGGCTAACTGCGGCTACCACAAATCAGCTGTTAGCCTTCAGCAATGCAATGAATATTTGCAAAAGGATGAGACATGGAGCATAGGAGGTAGTGTGAAATCTTACAGATGGTTTCAGTAAATCAGTAAAATGTCAGTAAACAGAGATACTTCACAATTATAGCTAAGATGAGCTAACCTATGAATGTTTAGGCACACAAAGTCAGACCTGTTCACCTCACACACCTGCACACCTCTTGGTCTCTCAGTTAGATCAACAAGAGCACAGCGTCTAGTAGTGTGACCATGTTTTCAAACCTCAAAATTGAGATGCTTTAATTTAAAACCAAATCCAACAACAGCACCGTAACAAATGGAAAAAATGTCATCCAGAATCAATAAAACACCAATAAATAATAATGATATAATGAAGTGACTGCATTGATTAGTGCTACCATTGTCTGACATGTCTAACTGTGAACGCTGGAGAAGGATAGCTTGGCAGTAGCCTCATGCTAAAGCAGATACATTGACCAATCAATCCTGAGCTACTGACCTGAGGGACATTGTTGATCTAATATAGCCATCGCCACGGTTTGTGTTCACGGGACAAGAGCTTAAAACCGCAGGAACTCTATCGCAGAAATCTTAAATTTGGAGTAAGTTTTCTAAATTAAAGGAACAAGATGATGCTGAAAAGAACACTTTGATATAATAATGAAAACAACAGGACGCTTTCAACAAACAGTATAACAGTAGAAAAAGGAACAAAACAATACTAATAAGAAACAAACTGCTCTAAAGTAACAATGTCCTTAAGTTTCTGCAGGACAAAGCACATTTTTTCTTATTTATTTATTGTCTTGTGAAAAGTGGTCATCTGTGTTTGCAGGACGCCTCACAGATTCATCCTGCACCTTTTCCCCGAGACAGGAATACTGATGTTTGTAACAATATCAATTTTTGACTGTATGCACTGCTTCCTTCCCTTTTCCTGAGAGCACAATTGTATGAAATTGTAAGGTTTGTTTCGGTCTTGCTAGTAATCTCAGACATGACAGCCACTCCAAAAAAAACAAGAAAATAAGCACAGGTCTACATGCACATTTAGAGAGGCAGGCTCACACCAAACAAAACAGTCTCAAGTTTGAGGCGGAGGCAGAAGAGAGGGTTTCGGAGGCTGCAGCAGGAACAATTTTTCAAGGTCAAATTTGAGTCATTTCAAGGAGTTTTATTGACCATTTTGAAAACTTCCAGCCCCTTCATAAAACCATCAAGGAGGTTTGAAGAGGAGGGCAGGTATCCCAGAGTTCCCTGTGCTGTCTGGAGCGTGTTTATGCATCTCTCTGCTCCAGATGAACATTAGATCAGAGGTTTAAACGCCGAGGCCTGATCAGAACAGACAGGCCATATGTCATGGCTTGGGAAGATTAGCGGAGGCGAAGATGTGTCTGTGGAAAGTGAGGTTTGTATACATATGCATGCACACGGAAAGACAATGATTTATTTATCAGACACCATTTTATTGTCCAGGTACGATACGTCTGATGTTTTGTTTTATCTGCTGAGGTTATGAAGCTGAAATGTGCATTCTTTCTGGAAATTGTACATTAAAGGAAGCACTTGCACTAAAGCCACTTGACCTGTGCTGCAATTTGGCACAATTCAGCACTTCTCCACTGCGTTGCACTCACCTTGCCAAAAGAAACCCAGGTGTGTCAGCGGTTGCATTGTGTAACCGATCTGGCTTGACGTCATTGTCATAAAGTGCTTTTATGTTTATTAGAAGAGCAGCATTTGTCTTTACAATGGACAGTAGTACGATAGAGAAAACAGGCCTCTACTGTCTAAAACACTTAATTTTTTCATTGAATATTGGCGGCTGTCTATCGTTTACAAATTGAAACTCTTTAATACAGTTATTGTTGAAAGAACCAGCCCACAGAGAAGATAGCTTTTATCCAGCTTATACATGTTTTGATGTACACTGTCCAATAAAAAAATAAAGTAATTAATTAGATAACAATGTACTCCATGCCTTGTGGTGACACTTTTTCCAACTTTGAAAAACTTCAGAAAGGCTGCAGTGCTTAAACGTGAAGAGCTCTCACACTGGTCAGTCCTGCGATGCTAAACACAGCACAAATGGGAACTGTACAGATTGAAGTGTGCTGAAAAGATAAAATATTTAATGACAATTACTGTCAAAATTTGGATATAGTTTCTCAAAATAATGACTTCTCCTATGAATTTTTTTAGTAAAATTTCAATACTTAAGTTCAAGAGTTTTATTTCATTTTTGGAGAAACTAAGTCAAAACTTAGTGGAGTTAGTAGGTCAAATTTTACCAAGTCATTATACTGAATGAAGTCAAAATTTGGACTTACAAAGTTACAATTCACTGAAAACTTGTGCTATTATTTTAAGTTTCTGAATATTTTTGGAACTTTTTACCAACCACAGTGGCAGAAAGAGGCTTCCTTGCGGCAACATGTAGCAAAACAAAGAAGAGGAATAATAATCAGCGCTGCATTTGTCCCTTGGAGCTTCTCATATAAACCAGGTGAGCAATAATAGCAGTTAATAAGTCCAATTTACTTTGTTATTTAGGTCCCCTCACAGAGCGCAGCTTAAAATACCAATCTGAAATAGTAAATCAGCCACACAGCAGAAGCATTCTCTGTGGTTATCCCCTGAGACTAATACACCACCTTACACACAGTTCCCTCCGGCAATTACTATGCAGTGATACCAGTCATTTCCTCTCTTCTTATTGGGGAGAAAATGGCCTTCCTCCATTTCGTTCAAAACCCAGGGTAATTTTCTTAATCCGGGTGTGATTCCACTGAACATTTGCATAAAAATGTTCACATAGTTCTAATACGCCATTACTCTCCTCAATAGCGGTGGCTAATTACAGAGGTGTCAGACAAACAGGTAGCAGAGCAGAGAGGCACAATGGCCGCCACATGGGACACAGCAACTGAATGGAAAGCAGTAAATTCATTTAGGCTGGCTTCATTAAACCCTGCACCTTGGGCCCTGCTTCACGCTCTCCCCTTTGCACTCCCGCTTCTCATTTATGGGCCAGGCGGATGTGCTGTGGGTAAGAAAGAAGAAGTAGATCACACAAACAGCGCAGAGGGAGGGAAAAAGGAAGAAAGGAAGAAGAGGTGGGGAGGAAGGAAGAAAGGAGGGAAGGAAAAAGATGAGAAGGAATTGTAACAAGGAGACAAAGAAGAAAGAGCAACAGTGTGAAAAGTGTGAGTGGAATGAAACAAGGCCACAAGGACGTGTTTGTAGATAAAGTCAAGGGTGAGTATGTGAAATAATTATTTTAAATATGGCTTTGGATTTATCCTGAGATCAGGTAAAGCATGATTAAGATGTTATCAAAGGCCTTACAGTTTGGTTATTACAATAAAAAATCAGGGCTAAAAAGATAACACTAAAGAGAAAATTTAAGGCTAAATAGCAACATGAAAATTCTACTAAAAAGATAAGGCTCACATAAAAAAGGAACATAACACTACAAGGAAGAAAAAAAAGCAAAAAGAAAAACAAGAAACAAGCTAATACTAAAATAAACAAATGTTTACAAAATGAATAGGCACAAGACTATCTGAAAGAGGACAATACAATGCAAAAGAATATTGTATATATAGTGGAGCTAAATACTGAGCAATGTTCTCTACCCACTCACTGGCAGCACACACATGTAGTCTGTCATTTGCCAAAGCCATCTAGTTTATGCTGCTTTCATGAATTAGATATTTGATATCTGATGAACTTCATCTGTTGCAAAAAAGCACCTGCATGTCTTGTTTTGAATCACTCAAAGGGTCTGTTAATTGGTTTCTTTAAACATATGCTACTGTTTTTTTAAAAGCATTACACTGAACAGCATTAGAGCTAGCTTGCTAATCAATGTTTTAAAAGAAGATAGCCCGGAGTTTGATTATTTGATCAGTGTCTGAATGAGTGTTTTACAGTTGACATAAGGTCTGAAAGTGTAGTGCTTTGTGTTCTCTTAAAGGCAAAGACTATAAAAAGCATGACTGGCAGCAAAAACAACAGTCACAGCAACACAATACACCATCAAACTTGTAACAATGAAGCCGCACAAGAAAAAGCAATACTACACAAAGTGCTGCTAGGCTGGAACAAGGACACTAGGACATGTGCTCATTTGATGATAAAGACAAAACGCATAAAAGGATGAGCTTATGAAAGAATGGTTCTGAATATGGCTTTTGTTTTATTTATCTGACCCAGTGTAGCAAAAGCCACAGCGAAGAGAAAAAGACAGAGAAAATTACAGCTTTGGTCTTCAAACAGGGGCCAAATGCCAGGTCTCCTGCGTGGGCAAACAAGGGCAGCCCAGCCCGGTGGTCTCTTTACCATTTAGATTATACTGCCATCTTTGTGACCCCACAGTATGGATAACTATCATAAGCACGACCCCTGCTGTGTACCACCTGTAAGACAAACACAACAAAAACATCCACCAGCTTCAATCCAACTCCAGCACATTCATGTGGACTTTACACTTCTGCATAGGCCTCACTCTTTTAGATTTTAATCTATTAAAGAAGAATTTCCAGGGGTCCAAGATCGTATATAAGTCATAATGGAACTTCTCAAGGACTCAGGAGAAAGGCTATTTATATATTTGATCTATTAAAGGTCCATTGTGTTAAGTCTGCAGTATACAGACGGTTGATGGGAAGAGGGACTGGCTTCAACAACAGTTAACACTCAAAAGATTCTGATGAAAAATCAATCAGCACAATATTATAACCCGCTGGCATTCATTAACATTTACAATTACAAAACAAAATTACAAAGGATTCAGACATTTTAAACTGCCATGTCATCACAAAAAAAAAAACCTAGAGCAGTCCTGCAGGGACATGGTGCTGAGTCTGCACAAATGAGCTCAGTTTGTCCTGGTGTCAAGACCAAGACATGTCCAAGACCAGAGAGAATACCACGACAAGACCAAGACTTTTTGTTATAAGGACTGAGTCAGGACCAAGACCAAGTCAAGATCAGAACTAGTGTATGATACACTGTAGTAGATACAAGGGAACAGTTGTAAAATCTAAACAGTCTCCTAGTCTAGTTTTCAATCGAGTCCAGACTCATGGAGGTTAGTGTTTGGTGAAGGTTTTTATTAAATGACAAGAACAGACAAAATAGATCATTTGAGACCTTGGTTAGTCTTGACGTCGTAGACTGAGACATGACTGAGTAAAAATGGCTTTGAGACCAAGACAAGACCAAGACTAAAATGGTCTTAAGATTATTTTACTACAACACTAGTTTGTCCATCCTGAACAGATGTAGGAACAAAAAGACAAAGCTAAAGACAAATACAATAAGTGTCATTTAACACAATTATACAAAGCAACGAAATATAAGCGGCTCCAATGTGACCAATTGAAACAGAAGTTATTAAAAAGCCTTGGATTCCCTCTTATAATTCACTTCACAAGACATTTTCTCAATATTTGCAGCCCTTTTGGTTCTATTGAAAAAAGCTATACTCATTTCAAAACACTCTATAATGCTGTTCCTGTTTGGACTGAACCAATGTATTATGCACTGTTCTTGACCAAATCTCATTTTCTTAAAGTCTTGTCACAGTACATGGTCATGACTTCACAGTTACACTCGTGTGCATGAGTCACTGTTAAAAACTGAACATGTAAGTCTTGTATGAACTTGTATGGACTGACTGGAGATGAAGAAGTTTGAAAAAAACTTTGATAGTGACAAATAAGAGTAAAATCTTCAAATGCTTTAATAGATGGTGACAAAAAATCTACTGGGAAGAGTTTTTACTTTCCAAGTAAAGTGAAAAACCACAGGCACAAACATTTCAAACCACAAGCACTGGGGATTAAAATTAGATCATATCCAAAAGGACTGATGTAAAACAAGATCAGAGGGAAAACCTAATGAGAGATCAGTCAAAGCACCAGCCACTGTTGGAGGATGCACCACCTACGTTCTGCTTTGCATCACCATCAAAACCAAAAGCAGTAGAACAGTGTTTGGAACTGGTTTCTCCTGCTCTGGTTACAGAGTAATGTGTTTTTTTGAATGCAGAGCTATATGTGGAATGTAATTTAATTACAGGAAAAATGTATTTGGATAAATTGGCACCCACAATCCACTGCTGTGAGTCAACAATTTGGTTACCATGGATTTTATCTGAATTTCAGTGTCAGGCTCATGTCTCATTTAGTGAGATAATAGTGCTTCAGAACCTGTGTCTAATGTAGTTCCACAGCCGTGAGATCCAGCACTTCCCATATAATGATTACATTTAGACAGCCCACAAGGTTATTTAAAAGCTGTTCAGAAGCTTTGTTTAGGATTCAGAGTCATTCTGTTAGCAGTGTTCAAACATGGCACTTACATCTCACTAAATGCAATGAATTAATGCTGTTAGACACAAAAAGGATGTGAAAAGGCAAATACAAACCTTCCAATTTTTGACAGCCCTTCTTGAAAACACATTTACTAGAAAATTGTGTTTGGATAGTCTCCAATGTGAACTGCTAGACTGCAACCTCCTGTGCCAAAGAAGCTTCAATGCAACAATTTGGTTAGATTATTATTTTAATCTCCATAAAAGTCTCCAGCATTTCAGCTGCCACCAATGAGACAGCAAAAAGCAAACCTTGAATTGAAGTATTTCATCTGAGGTGGGACTTAGGTTAGCACCAAACATGCCCCCACGTGAATGACACCTACCTTTTGTGCTGTCACATATTTTAGTCATTTAGCCGTCGGGCGTATTTATCCCACGACAGTGAATTCTTGAGTTATAACAATAAAGTATTCATTCATTTTCTACTGCATATGATTTAGTGGTTAGAGAGAAGGTGGGGTGTAGCTAAGCTGCTCTGGGTGTGAGTCGAGGTCCAAGGCTCATGTTTGCATTTTAGAGTCATTAAATAGCTCTGATAACCACTCACTCTCACATTCATTCAGTTCACATTTGCACAGATGTCTTTGGATGATGAGAGAAAGCCAGTGCGGCCCGTGCAGGAAGTGATCCCACAACCTTTCTCCTTTAAGAAAGGGGTGCAACCACTTCACTGCCATGAATACTATATACTATATTATGCCATAAATCACTAAAGAGTATTGCCAACTGGCTCATTCTGTCTGCTGCATAATGGTTATCTATTAGCATCAGGCCAAAGTGTTTCAATAAAACATTACCATCTGAGCCTGGACATGTTAGCAAGACCTGATGATCCCCTATTTCCCTTTACAACACTACAACCCCGTCTCGACCTCCACCTCAGCTCCGTGAGCGTCTCTGCTGTGTTGCAACAGCTGTAACTGATTTGGAAAAAGAAATATTACAAAAAAGTTTGGAGCTATTGTTGCAGGCTGCCAACCAACAGGTGCCATGGCAACAGAACATGTAAGTAAATATCTCCTCCTGCCCTTGACTCTCCCTGAACACAAAGGCACTTCTCACACTGTCGTCGCCCATAATCTCCAGCTGCTAGCCTTCATTGTGTCGCTGTGCCGCGCCACAAATGCTCCTCCATCTCCGATACTTATCAATGCACTGGAGTTTGACGCCACCATTACTCAAAATTAATAACCACGGCAGCATGTTTATCATAGTACACTTTCACACCCAGCCTGCCAGAAATAATCACCTCGCTGTTTGTGTGCGTGACAGAAGGAATGAGAGACCAAGAGACAGAAAGAAACACGGGAAGACAACCGGAGGAGACGTGGAGTGTGAAAATACGACAGGAAACGGAGAGAAAGAGCCTCCGATCAGAAACAAAACCGAGAGGAAGAATCTGCAATACGCATACGTGTGCATCTGCCGTACCTAATCACCCTGCCTCCATTACACCTCGCTGCTTTTTCTGCACCTTTTCTTCCCATCATGTCTGACAACAGGGCAACACTAGCTCTCCTTGTGTATTCACTCCGCTAAGCAGAACTCTAATCTGTGTTGACAGCCAATCTGCTTCAACAAGGCAGGCCTGAGTAAATAAAAGGAGCCTGGCTTTTTAATTTACAGATCTGTACTGTACGGAGCGAGGCCGTGCAAAGGCTTCCCACTGGAATAGGAGCGGAGGAAAAGGAATTCTTAGTGCTATAGTTGTACAAATAATACATCCATGTGCTGTATGTGTTTGAAAAAAAAAAAAAAGGCAGAAAAATGAAGTGACAAGGACAAGAGGAAGGCCCCTCAGCACCTCAGCTCAAATCTGGTGAGACAGGTGGTAGAGAAACAAGACAAGGACAAATGGCTGTCTGTCCCCCGCTCTGGCACCGCTGACATTTTCCATGGCATTTTACAAAACATCCAACAAAACCAAACGGAAAGGGCTGACCTAAAAATAGTTGGAGGATACGTAGCTGTGGTAATACATACAGCGGATATACACTCAATTTTTGACTTGTTTCTTCACTTTGTTGACACTTGTTAAAGCTGCTCATGTTAGGGTTTGTGTCCAGATTCAGTCCAAATTATTTTTCTTTTCCGTACAGAGAATTGGTCTGCTTCCTGTCGATCTGATTTTCAGGTGGATGCAGATTAAAACACGTCTGATTGCAACTGGATAAATATGCAACCAATTAAAATTCATGATGCAATTGCTCCAGTAGGATTCATTTAGGTGGAAATAGGTTTGAATGGGAGGGGCTCCAGATCCACTTCATTTCGCTGAGAAAATAAAAGGGTCAGGCTAGTCTAGATTACCAATGCTCCAGTTTGGTGTCGTTTTAGCCATGGTCTAGTTTTTAGGGTCTGTTTGTCTAGTTAAGTTATAGTTATTACAGTTTATTCTACTGTCCGTGAATGCACCACAGTTTAAAACAAGCCCATATCTGTGTCCCTCACTGAATGCACCCATTTAGTAACTGTTAATTGTCACTAATATGGGACAGACGCACTGTTAATTGCCAGTGTTGGAGCTTGTTGTACACAGACTGCTTCAGGTGCTACTGTACATGTTTACTTCAATAACTTTAGCCAGAGTTTTCTTTCATCCTTTTCTCTTTAGAGCATTGTTTGGAAATATTTTACTGTAAAAGATGTAAGCCAAATTGTCAATAATGCTCGTTCAAAATATCTCATTGAAAATAAGGCTGATAATACTAAAAACTAACAAAGTACATAAAAATATGCATCCCATCCTTGACCCACCACCTTGAAGGGGTGAAGGGGTTTGAGTGCCTCATAATGTTTATGTCTCATAAAAAGGTATTTATGTCTGTTCGTGATATCAGCAAGTATTTCGTTTTAATTACTGATATTTTAGGAAATCATCCTATTTTACTTTCATATGCGTTTTGTGCATCTCACCAGGAGACAATAAAGAAAGAAGATTAAAATTTAAAACGCTTGTGGTGCCTTTAAGACACTACTGGGTGCTTTAATTTGGAAATATTTTAACTTGGCGTGTATCTTGCTTTTAAATAATTCATTAGTTTAATACACTGAGGGTCAACTAACTGCAAGACTTTTCTATGAAGTAATTGATATACTGTGTGTCTTCACTTACTACTTTATATTCCCTTTTTGAGGTATTTGGAATTTAGAGCACCCAATGGCCACTTGGGATACACACAGAGAAAGCATTTCTAGTCATCACTCTCTCTTTTTCTGTGGCAAGAATAAACCCCTTCTTACTACAATTGATTTAAATCAACTTCATGTCTCTACAGTTTATATAAAGCATTCTAGTTGATGCAAGTGTGCAGTGTAAATGTTGATTTAGCAGAACCCACAGACAAGAGTGTCATGAATAAGTACAACTCTCTTTAAAGACGTGCAATGAGATGCAAAATCAGACGTGATGTGTCATGCTGGGCTTATAAAGGACTAAATTATGTTGGGTTGGCAATAAGACCATTCATGTTTTTAGCACAACACTGCCTTGTAGCGTTGATACTGATGGATTTTCATTGTGTCAAGGTTACATACTATAAACACCATACGTATAGCACTGTTGTATCTCCTTTGCACACTGTCCATCCTGAAGATACAAGGATACAGTTATCAGATATAGTTTACATCTACTGCACTATTTATGTCTCTTTATCCTGCACCATTTCTTTGATTCATTTGTTCTGATGCATTTTTAAAGTTCGCTCTTTGATGTTATCCATCTGTAATAAGACTGACCCATAGATGATGTCATTTGAAGATAGTTACCTAAGTTTACTTTGTTTAAATCCATAGTTACTATTGTATTCGTGTAATACTGCAGAATTAATTAATTAAATATATAGATCTATCTGTATTTTACATGTTTTTATCACCTTCATGTAATTCCAGACAGAGATCAGGGTTCTGTTGGGGCCATACCCTCACTTCCAGGACTCCTTGTACGTCTTTACATTGAAGATACTTCTTAATGACATTGGCTGTATGTTTAGGGTTGCTAACTTTGATTTTGTAAACTGATTAAAAAAATTGACTGTATACTTTTGCATTTCTTCAAACCACACAATATTAAAAGCCAAAACCATAGCTTTCACTAGTTACATGTGTAAAAGCATTTAGTTTAATCTCATATGTCTAATGAATGTTACTGGTGCATAAATGTTCATTAGATTTTTGGAGTGACACTCTAGGATCCGGCTGCTGTCTGTCTCCGGTGCAGGTGTGTTCTTACCCACACCTTTTTTTTCCGTTTCAGTCGAGGGGTTGTTTCTGGGAAAATGGTCGTCCAATTATTTCTTACTTCATAAGCTCCTGAAAGTCAAAAAGCCCTCCTAGTCACCCCTCATCTCGTCCCATTTTGATGAGAGGGGACCAAAATGCAGAGCAGGCAATTTGGGCTGTGATTTGTGATGCTCATAAGTAATGGAGATATGCAGAACATTTTGGCCGAGAGAAAAAAGAAGAAAGAGATAGTGGCACTGAATAATGATTGGCCTGTTTTAAATAAAGCGAGGATAGACAGAGGAGGAATGCAGTGCGTCTGGGAAATGCCCGAGTTCCGACTATACAGATCTCATAAAAGAAATGACTCCCTTGTTCCATACTTTCAGCAGAGAGTGCAGGCCGACTGACCGGTCTCTCTCACACACAGACATATAAATCTGCTTGTCAACACAGGCCTTGTGTCCGGCAGCAGGGTTAATGTTAGAACAATAAATGCTGACTGCGCTTTGACCAAAACCACTGAGGAGACTTCAGTGGCAACTCACCAGCTTTCTTTTGGACACACACAAACACAACACACACACACAGTCTCGGAGCAGTTTCCCATAAAATTTGCATTGAAACCAGGTTGACCAGAAGCTGCACTCTTGCCAGTAAAAGGGCAATTTGTTAAAAGCTAATATACAAATGAGAAATTATACAGTGGAACCAGCACAGCACTTCCATGGTATCAGTCACAGATATGGAAAAGCAATCCTGACACACAGCATACAATGGTCACAAATACACAGATTGATTTATTTTATTATTTTTTTTCCATCAACGAAACTATTTCAAGCGTTTTTCTGTTGTTATCTGACCTAAAATGCAATTTAACTGTTTTCTGTTTTGTAAATAACAATATGTCTCTTCCTTTTATGCTCAACGCAACATTCAACACACTCATAGAGAAAATAAAGCAGTTTAGGTTGGTATCTTTTAGTTTAAGCCATCTCTGTCTCAATAGAAGGTCAAGTATAATTGACACGGCCACACAAAGTCACATGGTGCTCTGTTTAATCGAAGCACATGGCTAAACTGCATAAATCAACAAGTCCTCCACACATCAGAGACCACATTTGTATCAATGTTATGCTACTTCACAAAACCAAGTAATTATAAGTGGTAATATGACATTCTCAGGTGAATATATGTCGTCTTTAGCATCTGTAGTGTCACAAAGGCCTCAAAGAATTGAATTTTGCAATCTAGCATTTTTGTGTGTGTGTGTTTTTGAGACTACAGTTAAACCACAAGAGAAGGTTTACAGTCATTAACCTCAACAATAATGTTTAAATAATGAGAGGATTTTGTTTGCATTTTTAATACAGGACTGAATCAAGAATTTAAGTTGTAAACTGTTCCTGGCAATAATTGAGGTAAAGGCAATTACTTCCTGTCTATTAGTTAAGACCTTATTAAAACCCAGGACCCAATTATACAAATCTCTTCTTTAGGTTGGAAATATATTTCAAATGTTAATTCAAAGCAGAGCCAGAATAGCCTATAGCTATTTTTGACATTGTTCAAAATCCAAAACTCAAATTAATGGAATAGATTTGATTTATGACCGAGCCTTACATATCACTAAAGTTAAAGTAAAAAAAAATAAAATAGCGTTTTAACTTTGACACTGTGTTCTTAACTTGAAAAATGAGCGCTGCAATTTGCTGTGCCGTTCCACTTTGATCATGACTCGCTCCCGATTTCCCAAACACTGTGACATTTTAAAGACGCAATCGCACTTTGGTGTGTTATCATCTCCACCGAGAAATAACAGAGCCAGGACTGCCCACCTGCCGCCATCCACATCCTCGCGCCACAAGAAATAACAGTGACCAAAAATGAGACGTCCCACTGTCACAATCTGCCCGTCGGACTCTGGCCCTGGGAAGTCCTTATTTGATCGTGATCTCCTGGTTTCTTACACTCAGATGTCATTATTGGCTATTACGGTAAACGAACGAGGGAGTCGGCAGTGTTTTATTCCTCTGAAGATGAGAGATAAGAAAAACGAAAAAGAGGAGGAGGAGGAAAAATGACCAAACTACTTTACCTCCCACAGAGCTCTATCTCTCCGATGGCCCCTTGTCGCGGGACAAATTGATCGTGGAAATAAGGGGTCATTTCCTGCGCCTGTTTACCTGTTCTCGGCACACTGTCATCAGTCAGACACACAAACGTGCAGCGCCTGACCCAGCAGTGGCCTGGAAGAGAGAAGCCTTGAGTCATTGAGCTCAGGGACAAACTGTCTGTGTGTGGATGTGTGTTTGTGTGTCTTAACGCTGGTTTTCCTCAGAGCCCTGACCTCCATGACCTTTGACTCTTTGAACCTTGAGCCAAATAAACTATTTCTACACACCTCTCCCTGGGAAAAAGACAAAGACCTATCCATATAGCAGAAGGTCAACGTTTTAAAAAGCCTTCACAAACAATCTTACTTCAATTCATCACCGATTTGTAGTGTCCATGTGGTAGTGGCATTTCCAAATCAATAATATCATACTGGCTATAGGATATTTCAATTTAGAGTTATAGAGTTACATGCCATAACTTTGTCAAACTCACTTCGAAAGCTTTTCTCCCTTTTAGTTTGAAAAGTAGACATGTTAAAGCCTTGTGTTTGTGCATTAAGATAAGAAAACCTTTATCTGTCCCACGGTGGGGAAACTGAGAAAACTGTCAAAGTTAAATGCCAGACTGGCCAGAACAAAAAATTTAATTAAAACAATTATTATAAGACAAGATCAACTTAGACCATATATATATAAATAGACTATAAATGTGTAAAGTAAAAACTATGCTAAAACAAATTTAAACCAAAATAGACTCTGCATATGTACAACGTATGGATCTGAATAAGATAAATTGCAGATCGTACAGGTGCTACACATTACAAATGTTGCACATGGGTAAAACTGCACATTTGATTGTGGAAATCAAATTAAAACTGTATTCAATATGTATTTTGCACTATTCCATCAATAGTAGCTTAAAATAGTCAATAGCCAATACAAGTCAAGAGATAGAAAGATGTATTTACAAATTAATAAAATAACAATATCCTTTATTAATGGACAGACAGTGGATAGAGAATCACTCATGTTCCTTCATTTCCTTGATCCTTCCCATGTGTCCTTGTTATGCTGTTGAGTTGAAGGATTGCTGCTAAAGCACCTGAGCCCATTTTTAAGAGATTTTGAAAGTTTTTAATAATAAACAGACTATTATATTTCCGCTATCCATTATATTTGAAGGGTTTTTAAGCTTCTTGCAAGATGAGCCCATATCTTAAAAAAATGACAAACCCATATTCTCTTTGAAGCCACTCAAAAGCCTTCCCTCATACTTTGACCATTAGCTTCCTCATCACCTCCCTCATTACAGAAACTCCCCTCTAAACACACCTCAACACACACTTTCCCTTTGACATCACACAGACCACCCACCGCTCGGCGAGTGTCTCTGAATAAACTCTCTCCCCTCTTCCCTCTCGGAGCTGCCTGGCTGTAAAATCGAACAATAAAGCTGCATATGAGTGGGGCTTTTTATGTGCTTTGAGTCTTTCAGCTGTAGTCAGCATGTATACACTCACAAACGCACAGGTGTGTCGAGTCAGTGGGACGCTTTTCCTCTCCTCTTCCTCAGCGGGGAACAGCAGACCACAAAACATGTCAACACCACACATCATGAAAGTCTATCTTGACCTTGTTGCCATTCCTACAATATGGGCCTGGTTGTATTCAAGTACTTATATACAGGGACATGTTCTAGGAGAGAGTGCTGTTGTGTCAAGTCTCTGGTGAAGGAAGAATACCTGGGCAATGTCCAAAGAAAGTAGTGACAAGCGAAGAGGCAGCGTGCTGAGATATATTCATCAGACCTTTATCCGGTCCCAGCACTAAACAAGAACAATTTCCTCTGCCATGTTCTAAAAATGAACCGCTAACTATAAATGTTTCCGCACTCGGGTTTTCTGTCTGTACGTTACTAATGGGTCTAAATGGATCTCGTCATGAGACATTCTTGGCAAATGGTGATACTTAGCTATTGTTAGCATTGAATTTGTGCAAAAATTTCTACGGCTGTGAACTAAAAGAGTGTGAGCAACATTTTGGGCCAAAGTGAGAATACAGATCAAATGAAAGCTCTGATTAGATCTTTTTACTGCCATAACAGGCACAATAATGTGTTCATCAATCTTAAGTTACTGAGAAAAAACAAAAAGCCTATCTCTGAACAGAGGATTCAATCACTACTATAAATACATATACATAAGTCCTACACTGTTCTAATTATAAAAAGCATCAAACATTGGAGCCAAAAAGGCATATCTGACTTTTTTCTCAAATTAAAAATGTAGAAAAAAAAAAAAAAAACTCACCCGGTTACACAGAGTTAAATCAAAATAATGTAGATGTACACTGTAGAAATACAATATAAAAAGCTATTATTTTAAATGTGACATATATTGAAATTCAATAAAACTATAGCTTGTTTACATACAACTCTCCCCATCTTTCTACAGCCTGGGAGCACCTATGGTAGCCCTGCAGGGACATGCTATTATCTACAAACAAACCCAGTTGAAATAAGTCAGGTGATGAGTTTGATGTAAAATAGAAGATACAGAAAATGCTTCATGATTGAATTGATTGTGCTTCTTCTCCAGCAGTGTTCAGTTTGTTCTGCTGCAGTATTAAAAAAACAGAGAGTAATGGCTCCTTTCAATCATTTCTGTGGTGTTTGTAATTCTTATTTTTCCAAGATGGACAAATGCAAAGAGTGTTATTTTTTACCTATACACCTTTAAGGTTACAGCAACTTAACTAAAAAAGTGACCACATATGGCTCCATCATTGAGGGTTGACTGTGATTTTGAGTGAGGACAACCAGCTCTCTTCATGCTCCATGTCCCATCACCCAGAAGGTCAAAACACAAACATTCTTCTCTCTCTGGTCCAGCTAGTTTCACATAAACATATAATTCAGTACATTCCACCAACACTAAGGTTAGACCTCATATCGCTCATGTCACATACAACATGCTTACCATATGCCCTCATACACATTCTTTATTGACAACACAACCCTACACATGCAAGCACAAACATATTTTAGATTCCTATATTCCCACAGGTGGAGCAGACAAATCCACACACACACACACACACACACACACAAGCACTGCTCTGCCCCAATGCAGTAAATATCATTATTGAATCAATGCAGCCTTGAATCAATCCCGGCTGTGCTGCTCTGTTGGATTGTGAAAAGGGGAAGAAGTTGATAACGCAATGTGCTCCTGTGAGAATTTCACCAAACGAAAGCAGGCAGGTAGGGCATTACCATAACCTTCCCACCACATTCCTGCTCCAAACTCAATAACGCCACAGTGACTCACACTCACAAACTTGCCTCACATCCATTGTTGTTGCCGTGCACTATGGTAAATTCAATATTGTGTTCACACGCCTAAGCCTGAGTGGGAGTACATTTGGCAGAGGAGCCACTGCCTCAGCTTCAAATCAATACATTAGATAGAAACATATGAATAAAACACAAGATAATAAATAAAAGAGAGAGTGGTTTGCTCCGGATGTCGAATGCCGGGCTTCTGCCGTTTAGGAGCAAAAAGAGGAGAAAACCAGGGACAGACAGCACTGGAAACAAAAAAGAAAGTTCTTGACGCAGTTTAAACTTTGTCTTCTTTCTTCTATCCCTCGTCGCATGTGTTTTTAGAGCCTCTCTCTGTAGGTTTTCCTTTCTAGTTCTTGCTAAAAAGCGCTCTACTTCTCGTTTGCAGATGAATGCAGTCGAGCGAAAAGAGGAATCATCTTTTGTCTCTAAACACTGTGGTCCACTCCGATGTGATTATCGCCTTTAATTAATGACTAATAAGTAACAGCTCATTCCCCATAACAAGATCGTAAAAATAACTAATCAAAGAATGATTTTTTGTCACAAAAAAGATAATGAGCCATTAGTCAGATGATCAAATAAGCAGGTGGCGGTATGGGCCCACTGGACTTTATGGGATTTATTAAATGAGTATTGGCGCTCACATTAGTTTTGAATCATTAACCTCTTAGTTTATAATGAATACAGTACACTAAGTCATTGTGGGACAGTAATTAATTTGGGTTCTATACCTTCGGGGGTATTTATGGGAGGACAAGAAAGGAGGCATTTTTTGTAGCATTCAGCTGGAGTTTAGAGTTGGATTTAAGACTGTATGGTATGGGATTTTTTCCAGACAATGTGAGGATCCTGCAGGCTCCACTTTCCTGTTTTATATTATAGGACTATAGTTAAACCTAAACAAGTTAAATATTTAATAAAGGCCTTGATAAACATGTGTAACATCCTGTATTTGGCGCCAAAGGAAAAACACATCTAGAAACTGGCGGTGGGAAATGAACTGAAGATAGTAAAGCTTGAGGAACTCACCGATCGTTGATGCTCCAGTTGAGGCAGAGGTTGAGGGAGCTGAGGTTGCGACATTTTCTCACCACCTCCATCACCGTCTCGTTGTTGAGCTCCGAGATGTGCCGAAGGTCCAGCACGGTCAGGTTACGCAGCTGCAAGAGATGACACAAACCAAAACAGAGTGAGCACATTCAAATACATATGTCTGTGACGACTTCTGTTCATCCAGGTCACAAAACAGTGTCGTTTTAGAAGTAGACTTCTGGAGAGGTTTAAAGCTTAAAGGCTTTTGACACGTATTTAAAAGGTTTGTTTTGGGTTTTTTTGTCCAGATGCCCACTTTCAAAATGCTGGAAAATACAAAAATACAGTGCTGTGGTTCATAAAGATGATAAAACTCTGTAATTTCATAAATTCAGGGAAATATTAGTGAAAGTAACTGGGCATTGGGTAAAGATCCGGAGGAAACAAATCAAAAGAACACAAAAAAGGAACAGGACTATCGTAGACATTGTAAAAATAACATTAAAGGGGAATAAAACTGCGCTGTCAAAGGAATAAAACTAGGCAAAAAAAATACAATAAAATAACCAAAAAATGTTTAAAAAACTGAATTTAAAGTGGGTCATAATTCTTTTGAAATATGGCTCCTCAGAAAAAAGTTAAGGATGACGGACTTATCCTTTTGAAATAGCTCCAGCTTTCTCGTTTTGGCAGAATTAAAGCTTTTAAGCACTTTCAAGCTCCATATTACACCACTATGCAGTTGTAGTAAATAACTCATTCACTGACACATTCATTACTTCACTTCCTAAACAAATTATTTATTTTCAAAAGCACATATAAGCAATAAAGGAAATGTTTAATGTGCCACTTGTACTTTTTTCTAACCTACAGCATAAAAATGTAATCATCCATTCCAAGCACTTAAAGTAACATTAAACCCAGCTCTCACATTTTCTCTTCACAAACGGCTTATTTGTTTCTAATATAGGCATCAGTTTCCTGTGTTTTGTGCAGCGTGCAGCAGTCGATTAGCTACTACAACAAATATCTACACACCTGCTCAAATACATGGATGTTTTCGGCTTATCTCGAAGATAATTTAAGAAATCCACTTAAAAAAATCTGTCATGAACTGATGGTGAGCCTGAATGCCAAATAAAAGCTAACAAGATGATAAATGGCAGAAAATTGCTTGCTGCTACTGTACTCTACTGGTGCTTGTGTGTCTGCTGCGTGGGGTTACGCTTTCCCTTTCCCTCCTTTCATCTCAATAATCCCACTTTCTGATCTGAATACTTTACAAGAGCGGGGTTCGATTAATCCTCAAGTCGTAAAAAAACTCGACATCCTGACACGCTCACAAAAAACACACTCCCGCTCTGACGCTCTATTCAACAAGAGCTCTTCTGCTAAAACTTACTAAAGGCTTTTCATGTCACAGCGAAGGCCTATTTTTATTTGATACATACTGAATACTATTTAAAAGCACAGGTGCAAGTACATGCTGATGTCTGGGATGCGGGGTGCTAAATGTCACGGCCAAAACTGCGGAGAAAACAGGCTTTAATGGTGTTAAGATCACGGGGCTCCATAGGTTTGACATATACCTCACAGCGTGAACACACAGGGAAGCGGTGGATAAGAAACGAGCTCGCTGTGAAGTAAGCATCATGTAAACACTATTCCTGCTGCCACAGACGGAGGACTGCAAACAAACACAGCACCGTCGAGGAAGAAAATAAAAAACTCAAAAGCTTTACCTGGCTCTATCTGTCTACATTTGTCTCGGTGTTCTTATGTAGCCTGTGGCATCTTAGCCAAGAGAAAATTGATTCCACATCTCTGGTGATAAAAGGTCCGCGTACGCATGAAATAAACATGAAACGGCTTGGCTTTATGGCACATCAGCACCCTCACACTGAAGAGACACTTAGATATACTAATGAAATAAACATTATAGGGCTGGTGCGTGCAAAGAAGGGTCAAGAATTCAGGCGCTATCGCTGGGGACGGCCCGCTGACATGATAAACAATGGGAGCTAATTAAAAGGAATAGCGCTAAAGCGTGCGCATTAACATAGACATTGGGGCTTAAAGGCACAACTAAACATACTAAACTACACAAGCTAACTGCTATGCGCCCCCGTGGCCACTGTTGGATCAATGTACTCAATTATTCATGTAGAATAAGACCGGTCTGTCTGTCTTTCTGCAAACGCTTATACAAAAGACACCAAAAATCAAACGTAGATAACCAACACTGGTATCACACACAAGGGAAATATTTAGATGTAATTTGGCAGATGGTAAACTGCAAAACAGATGTCATTTCAGTGATTGAGAGAATTTCAAATATCAAAAATAGTTTAACTTTTCGCCATCTGCCTCAACATAAGAGACAATTAGATGCCACAGACTTCCAAACACATAATAAACCTAGAATTTGAAATGAAAAATGCAGTTCAGATAAGCATTTGGTTGAATTTGCAATGCTTTATCTTAAAAAGTAGTGAGTGTAACCAGTGATATAGATGTATGATGAGTTATTTCAAGGCAAACTATATGATTTACATGAAAATGGTTGTTAAAAAAAACTCCCCCGTGGCCCAGCCTCTCCTTTTGCGCTCTCGAGTCTAACTTTGGCTTTAGAATGAACTTTGTCTGCTTATCAATAAGCTCTGATTGGCTGAAAGCTACACACCTAAAACATTGATGAATACAAAAATAAACAGGAAAAAAGGAAAATAAAGGAAAATGACTGTGTTTACAATTATATTCACCTTCACAATATTAAAATAGGCTTTGAACTGATTTGTTTTTAATTTTTTTTTTTAATGGAAATCCTGCATAGTATACCTTTAATGCATTTGATTCTATTTAAACATCACCATAGCATTTACTGACCCTCCATTGGACTGTTTTTTTCCCACTATTTTCCATATTCTTTGTAAAAGCGGCTTAAATGGAGTTTCTGCTCAACAACAATGTCTATTGGTCCAGGGCTGTAAGTACTGATACATGAATGGCCCGCACTAAACTCTACTTCCCTTTGTGTGTCATGTTCGCTGAGATCACATGGCCTGCTCATCTCTCATTGGCCGGTCTCAGACTCTTTTCAGCCAATCACGGTGCTCCACAGTCTTTAAAGCCTGTCTGCTTCTGTTGGAGTCTGCTCTTTTTGCTTTCCCAGCACTTTTCCTGTTTTGATGGCATACTTTTGTGATTATAGACCATTTTATCTGGCTTTAAGTGATACTGAAAGTGACAAATAAAACAGTAAATTGCCAAAAAGACTCATCTACTTCTTTATTCAGTGCTATGTTGCATTACACATGGTCTATGCATAATATGAGAAAGATAATCATATAGAAATCTGCTAGAGATGGGCTTACTCAGTGAATGCAATCTTGTGCACAATGTGTGTTTATGGTCATCACTGTTATATTTATTTTATTCATTTATTTATTGTTTGTTTGTTTGTTTTTTTCAATTTGTGTTTATTTGAATATTTTTATGGTATGTATTTTGTGAGTGTGTTTTTTTTAATATTTAATGCATTCATTGTACTTTTAATATATCCCTATACTTGGGTACTTTATTGGTCTATTTTATGCTGTACCTTCTGTGAACATTGCAATTCTATGTAATGTCTTGTGTTTTGTATTCTTAAAATTGAAAATGCATAAGCAAATAAGAATCATACATCGGACAATATTCACTGCAATACATCCTATGTGTGTGCCCTCACATCTTACACAGGCCGTCCTCTCCTTCTTATACGCGCTTGTTGTGCTCTCAATATTTATGCTTATTAAGCCTTGAGTCAAATTTAAAGCCTCGACATCAAACGTAGCATTTCTTCCTCCAAATCTTCAAAACCGCTTATGCCTGCTAAACAGAAATCCTACTACAGCCAATAGCAAGCGTCTCATTGATGTGGGCGGCCAATGAGAAATGAGGCCACGCAGTTGTAGCTTTTGATTGGCCGGCGGTGTAGCTAGGTTAAACCAAAAAAATGAACACTTAGCAGATGTCTGCGCGAGAGGGAAGAGGCAGAGTCACGGCTAAGACTTGTCGCTCCATCTGTGAAAACAGGAAAATGTATTCTATAGTTTAGCAGACAGTGTGCAAATCCCTAAAGGGAATAGTGACAAAAAATGACTTTGAAGTAATTAGTCACACAGTGGAAAGTGACAGGCCTCGGCGCGAGTGTTTGTTTTCTCATAGTTAAAAGATTATCATAATTTAGCTCAGAGGTGAAAGGTTTTAATGCCTCCAATCTTGTTTAATCAGCCCTATTCATTAAAACAGCACACTTTGGGTACATTTGGATCCAGGGAAAGACAGCGAAGATAAATAAATGGAGAGAAACAAGAAAAATAGACGAGGAGCCGTGAAAGTTTGAAGAAAGCCAACGCCTGTGATTCAAGGGAAGACAGGGCGATGGAAAGAGAGGGAAAAAAGGGAGAGAGAAGCGGAGCAAGAAGGGGATTTGGTGAGTTTTCGGCAGCGTTTTCTTCCAGTTGGCTGAGGTCTGTAACCAGGCAGAGTTTGTCTTGTCTCCTCTGAGTTGGCAGCTACACCTGGATAATTATTCATTCATGCCGTTGCTAAAAAACATAGGAACCTGAAAAATCCAGCTGCTCTGAGGCTGCGATCTCCACCCTGTAAGAACACATACGCACGATGGAAAATGATGCACACGTCGATAATATGAATATTCCAAAGACTACATATGTTCATTGGAATATGCACGGCACTGAAAAATATTATTCTGACATAGAGCTGGGAAATATGGCAAAAAAATAGGATCTTTTCATTTTTTATTTTCCAGACGATTTAAGATTTGAATACTTTTTCTTGCTGTATGACCTCAAAGCAAAAGGCAATACAAATGCACTTTGATTTTTACATTAAAAATATTTTCTTCTCTCATAGCAAACACAAAGAAATAAAACCACAGCAGCAGTTCTTGCAGGATATCAATGTGTGTAAGAGTTTGTAGAGAAAAAAACTGACAAAACCGTAAAGGCTCCCACCAGACCACAAGGTCACACAAACATAAGCATCCGTACAAGTAAACAATACTTTGAATGGTTTAATAATTGGAGTGGACAAACAATGAGGTTTAGATTTTTGGCATTGCCTCACAACCCAGAGTTAAACAAATAAATAAATGTAGGCTGTGAGTTGTAAACCATGATCTGTTCTATTCCAGTTCTATGAATATGCACATGCTCGTTGCACAAAACATCAATGAGTTTTTGCAAATTGAGCTGAGACATCACTGCTGGTACAAAAGTTCTGTCTACACGTGAAGGCGGTAAAAAGATTTGTTGAAAGTCTTCACCCTGTCAGGAGTGTAACATTCCCTAAAACATTGTGAGTGTGAATAAAAGAGGCCGAAACGCACAGACAATGCAACATTTTCTGACAGGGTTTTAGTGGAAAGACTGGAGATAGTTCTAGCAGTAGACTACATAATCTGCCATTAACCTGCCCTCTCAGCCTGAAAAGATGGGATATGGTGTATTAAACACACAATACAGTGAAATTAAGAGATAGAAAAAGTGATCCATTAAATCAAAGCACATGGACAATTTACATAAACAAGGACATGGAGCATTAAACATTACATGAAAAGAACACACCAGGGTGTTGGGTTAGATGACTGCCTTTCTCCAATGATTATTAGCTTCTCAACAATCCAGGCCAGTTATATAAACTCACTGTGCAAAACTTTCCTTTGCCATTTTCAAAGCAGCAGAGTAAATTCCAATAAAATCCTGGATATATTCACTTTTTCAAAGGTATTCTGATTAATTAAGCCTAAAAGCCGTACTATTATTTGTTTAATAAAAAGCACATATTTGATTGATTCAAAAATATTTTAGATGAATAAGAGACTTTAAATTCAATGCTGTGCTTGTAAATTGAATTTTTAAAAGTGAGAATAACCGTAAAAAGCTGAATAGCTAACAGGTCAAATATGTGAATGAACGTAGCATTGCTTATAAAATTCAAAACAGCCGTCAATTACAAACCTATTTAAAACAGGAAAAAGGGAATCAGGAAAAAGCATATACTATAAAAGAAGGAAACTGTCTTTTTCAAAGTTATCCTTCAACCAACGAGCATGTGTCACCTTTTAGTAACTACAGAGGTGGGTTTGAGGCTTTATTAAATTAGTGGCAGTCACAGTCTGGTGCTCTGGGTGTGTATGGCGTACCTGAGCTGGAACTACCTGTGCCATTACCGCATGTATTTATAGAAGAATTATTATGCCAAGAAGGAAGTTGATCAACCCCATGCAGAGGACATGATGTCACGGAGGAAAAGCTGCGAGTTCAAAGCTGTTGCTGTCCGTCAAACTCGAGAACAAGCAGCAAGAAGACGTTTCAAAACCACAGACAGAGCTGGCATTGTTTAAGTCCTTAAGAGCGTACACGTTGGATTTGGAAAATATGAGCGGTTACTTCATAACTGTAGTTAATTTATAACCGCCTCAGGATTTAACATGTGAATTTATGTCAATGAAAATATGTCTGAGTGTTGAAATGCCTCCTGAAAATGAGGAATGCATGGAAGAACAGAACAATAACAACACAGAGGCAACACTAATGGGCTCGTTCAGGCATGTCCCATGTTTGGCTCCAGGAACTGAGGTCAGATTTTATATGGGCCAAACTTGGGCCTAATAATGTATTATTAAAGGCCCTTGCACAAGGGCAGTAATAGTCAAGAATTATATTTTGGGAGTAATTGGCTTAATGTTACCATGAAATAACCTGATTAGTTATCTTTAAAAATATCTATCAGCTTAACTGAGGCTTTATCTGTTACAGCCATGTCTGAATACACATTGAAAGGAACAGGATGGTCTCATTGAGCTTGAAAGCTTTACTGCTATTTCAATAAACAATATTAGTCAGTGTCATTGAAAACAAAGTGAAAAATCGTGCACCTTTGACTTATTAATGAATAAATTCTCTTGTATATATATATATATATATATATATATATATATATATATATATATATATATATATTCTATCATACAGAGGCATATGGGTCCTGCTGCTGTGGTATGGTTATCACTGCCTTGTCATACTGCATTATAAAAGTACTAGTTACTCTTACTTTTCTGGCTAAAGGAAAATCCATCTAAAGATCCAACTACAATTAATTAATTTTTTCTTCATCAGTTCACAAGAACACACATATTATATATTTATATATGCCTAAAGGATATCAACTAAAGTTTGCTGGGTCACTTTGAAGTTTAGAATAAGAAGTCACAGGTGAGGAGGTGGTGACTGTGTGCATGTGTTAAAAGTGGTGTAGAACAAGACAAGGCGAGGGATACGAGGACAGGACAACGGCTGCAGTGTCACTAGGTGAATATAAGTGTGCACTCATGCATACACACTGTTTTTTTTCCCATATCAGAACATCCCAGACAGTTCATTCAGACAGGAGAAAGCTGTGTCGAGACAATCCCTCTGCGGCGAGCCTAAATCCTACACCCCCCTTTTTCTCTTGACAATATATGCACACATAAATACAAGACGGCCTGGACAGACGGATATGAATATTTGAAAAGGGATTACTGCTGAAAACTAGGTCTAGAATCACAAATACAATGTCGGCATCAGTTCCGGACCGATGAGCAGTGTTTATAGTTAACTCGGGTCTTTATCTGTCTCGGCCCATCTACTGTCTACCACTTATTTTCACTCTTGCTCCGGTTCAGACCCTAATCCTGCATGTGCTGGTGTTGATAACAAACTCAGTGGCGAGGAAAGGCGTGAAAAGATAGAGAGCATTGGTTTCTCTTGGGCGCCCTAAGCCAAATGACCACATATAAACCGCATAGGAGCACACACGTGAACTGGAACAGTGAGGTGACAGTCGTGGAACATGACACTAGCAGGCCCAATAATGAGACATGATATCCCTCCCTCCAGAGGTCAAAAAGCTCTCTATCTTTGGGTTAAAATGTTAACGCCAAATGAATTATTCTTCAATTACTCTTGGAAGAGACACACACATCATCCTTGGGCTCTTCTCTGCTCATTATATTCATAAATCCCCCAATCTCTTCTATACAGCAGTGAAGAAAATTATTATTACGATTTCGCTTCATTCTGCAACCCCCCCAACCCCATTACCTTTCTTCCTCTAAATCCCGTCTACTCCTTCATTTCGCCTTTATCCTCTCTGCCGCCCCTGAGACACAATACACAAGTACGAGTGCACAGTGGAGCACACAAGGGGAAGGTGCAAACAGACACGAGTGCGTATACACTGCTGTCTAAGGCTGGTGTTGGGGGTTATCAGTTTGACACAGGGCGCTGTGATTATGTATTTTCTGTGCTCCAGTCAGAAGGAGGAGATAAGGACAGGCACAGTGCTGGAAAGTCAGTGTTGGTGATGGAGGTGATGGAGGTGATGGAAGGCCCAGACCTGCATTTGAACCTTTTGTGTTTCCTACCTTCAGAAACTGCATGTTAATGATCTTTTGATTAGTTCTATTTACACGTGCTGAAGAGTGAGAAGACTTTTACTGCAAGTCTAAGCTGAAAATTAGACTGTTTTTCAGTATGTTTCGTAATAAGACTGAAATGTAGAATGGAAGCAATATTGAAATGATTTCTGCCCAAATTAGTATTGCAAAAAAATATTAATGAAGACTTGAAAGTTTTGTTTTGGAATAAACTGCAGTCAAGGATACTGTATTGATTTCCTTTTATGGGAAAAATTAGAGAAGATGAACAGGAATCACACTGGAAGTTTTGCAGGACACCCCAGTGGCTCACCGAGGCACACCAACATGCGTTCAAATCCCATCCTTTGTCTTTGCTTTGTGTCATTCCTCCATCACTCACTCCCTGTCCTCTATAAAAATAAGTCTCCAGTTGTCACAAGACTACACCTGGAAGTGACAATGGAAAACACAGTTGACAGCATTCACAAAAATCTGCTTTTGAGCCTCTCAAACAGGGCCAAAGAGCACCGTAGAAGTATGTATGTTTGTTTTAATTAGTGGCTCACTTGGTGGAGAGCAATCATTAGCGACTGACCTCGGTTCAAATTCAGTTTGGACCTATTTGCTCTATTTAGTTTTCAGCTCTCTCCCTGTTTCCTGTCTATCTCCACTTTAAGGCTATAAAAAGTATGGTTTTCAAACAATATTTCTTTGTGCAGGTTAAAAAAAATTGGAAGGCAAGTGAATTGGGAAATGCAATGGCTTTTGAGTTTTTAAGTGAAACCCACAACACACTGCCATTAAATAATTAGCAAAGCAGACTGGGCTCGTGTGGTAGTCTGGATGGAGACATTCAAAAACCAGGGCTTTGACTCCTTTACATAGCTTTAACATTACCTCAGTTTTATATTATGACCTGTTTGATATGTTTAAGCACATGTTGCACACTGCTTTGTTCACGGTACAAAAATTATACAGTCTGTAATATATTCTCTGCATCTGACTGTACGTATTTGGGCTGTATTATAAAGTACTGACATCACTTCTGAAACACTATTGTAGGAGTTTTATTTTACTATGCATGTTGAAAAATAATTACACATTAATTCTATAAAACCAGTGCTTTTTCCGCTGCTTCATAACTTTCACAGTAACCGTAGTAAAAGAGCATGAACAAAAACATGTGTCGTTCACTTTACGGCATTAGCATCAACAATAACAAGGCTTTCCCAATGTTCCACACAACATCTTTCACTTCAATAAATTCCATTTTGGAAAAACATCGAGAAAATATGTGCGGTTAACTTTCTTTTTTGCGTTCTATACAAGCCATATTTACAGCAGAGTTGTTGAAAGCGCTGTACATACTGCCCTAAGCTCCCAAAGCCACCGAGATGGTAAGAACATATGATTCTGGTTATGAAATTAAATAGCTTGCCTGTCATAAAGCAGACTGTTTTATTTGCTCATAAACACACAAAGAGAATGAGGTATAGTCCTGATCCAATTCTGTCAAATTTAGCCAGCATTTATCAAAGCTCTTAAGATTCTGTGGAGAAAAGCAACAAAACCATCGCCGCTGAATTAATGTACACGGCCCCAAATTAAGACCAGAGACATCCCAACTGCACACACACACACAGCTATTACAGTCTCCGAATATGCCTCTTTTCATCTCTGACACATTCTTCAACACTCTCCCCATTTGTTTTGTCTCTGGCCTCGTCTCTCTTTCCTGAGGGCGGGAAGTTTTTACACTCGAAAAAAGGCGGATTTTTGGGGCCCAGAGTGTCTTAGCGGGCAGTGATAGGCTGATGTATGAGGAGGGGTAGGCATGACAAGCAAAGGGAAGCCATCAGCGGGACATCTAAGGCCCGGGGAATGAAGGCTCTCTGGCACCGAGAAGCGCTCTCCAACACTGGCGCTGTGATAGAGCCGACCTTGGACTTAATGACTACCAGAAGAAAAAGAGCAGCACTTGACAGGAAGATGGAGAGACGGAGAGAAGGGGGTGAAAGAGGGAAAAAAAGAGGGAGGCAGGCTGAGAAAACACACCGAAGAGGAGGAGAGAAACAGCAGGGGGTACGGGCCATTCCATTTATCAACACCAGATGGCAGTATTGTGAGAAAGCGACACCTGCAGAACTCTGAATTACAGTCTCTTCAATAACAGTATATATATGTTACAAGTGATGTTTACGGAAAAGATGACAAAACAAATAAATTAACAGAGGTCCATGATGTGCAGCTGTGGTGCGTAATCTTATTTACAGATTCATGTGCAGGTTAAATATAACTAAAAATGCCATTATTTTACATTTGGTTTAACCTTCTCTAAGCTCAGCCAGGTTCAAATCCAAAATATGGTCTGATATTGTTCTTGTTTTTGTGTTTGATTTTAATAAACTATGGACCTTGTATATTTGTGGCCTTAATAAAGGTTAATAGTAGTAATAATCATGATTAACTGTAGTGGTGTCAATTTATTGGTTAAAATATGATGATTTTAGTTTACTTTGGTTTAAATCAATCCTGGGACAAAAGTTGATGCTTGGCCCATACGCCAAAAGGGTTTTCATGTTAGCTGCCCATAGAGCATACATGCTCCAGCATTTGTCTTGTGTTTTACCCGCCGTCTCCTCTATGTGATCCATTCAGATCAATGGGCTCATAATAAACGAGATGACTAAATGATTAACAGGTTTAAACAGTTACAAACTACGTGGGATGAAAAGTGATAAGAAACAATACAATATCCAACCATTTTGGAAGTTGTAGGTGCCTTGTCATTGTTTATCAGATCACTTTTAACATTGCGGTCTATGGGGGGAAAAAAAACATTTCTGGGCTATGCAATATTTCTTTATTGTAATATGAGTGGCCACGGGTGGAACTGGCAACAAGGAGGACGCAGTCTACCACTCAGTTCTTCTGAAACATCCATGGTTAAGTCACACAATGAGAAAAATGGAAACCTGTATGTAGAATAGCTGCTATTTTAGAGCAAGGACAGGACTTTCCATTTATGCTGAACTGAGGGCAACTACTGCTACAATACAAAAAATAGGGCCCTATCAAAGGACACATGCGTTGCAGATTTTCAGAAACATTTTTGGTCCAATGCTGGTTTTCGAACACTTCATGTTTTTGTTTTTTTAGGAGATTTCACAAAAAAGCAACCTACTAAAGTAGAAATATAGCCCTTTTTACAGACAAATCTAGATATAATAGATTATGTTTGTCAAGTGTGATCCAACATGAGAGAAAGAACGAAAAATGCACTCTTTCTTGGCCAAGTAAAACTCTTTATACATAAAATGATAATGATAACCAATAGCTCACCGCCCACACACACAAATCTGGACACAATAAATCCATGGCTCTTTGCAGCTTGTCACTGACTTCTCTAAAAGCTGGACCTTTTGAATTTAATTTAAGGGAATAATTAATCTCACACTGGTATACACATGCAGTTTGTATCAGGTTCTCACATTAACTACAGAAACTCTGAGACACACAGAAAGCCCCCATCCCCAGAGACTGAGGCTCCACTGCCAGCACTGGGAGGTGAGAAGACGTTATTAATTCCATTATTAATGTCAAGAGCTCTGAGGGCGGTTCAACGTAAAAGCCAGGAATAAATACAAATTTCTTTCCATCCCCAGCACAACGGGGGTCAGGTAGTGTTCTTTTTATTGTCAGTTTTTATAGCACTTTTCATCTTTTAAAACAGCCTCTCAACAGCCAAAAAAATAGAAGTGTAGTGCCTATGAGAGCAGTACTGTACCTGTGTGGAGGGAGAAGGGTGCATTATGGGTTGTTTATGTCTTTAGCAACTGCAGCAACTTTTCTATTCAAAACAAAACAACCATCATTGACTCCTTGATCTTTTTGTGCCTTGGTCTGTCAAGGCTGTTCTTATTCTCAACGTGTGATACAACACCATATAATCTTTACTATTTTATCCTATAATAAAGCAAAGGGTGGGTACCTCACAATACAATATAATTCAACAAGCACTTATTTATGTTTTTTATGAATCTGTGAAACCAAACTTTACAACTAAAATGACAAATCTGAAATTAACATTAACACATGAATTCACTGTATTATACCGCCTTATACAACTAAATGTGTTACTCAGGAGTGTAGTGGGGTGCTTCTGGGAAGAAGCTGTATATTAGCCTCATTGCTCTGGCTTTTAGCCTTCTGCCTGAGAGGAAGGGTGTGAACAGTTCATGTGCTGGATGGGACATATCTGTCATCATGGAAGTTTCTCAGATGTAAATGCCCTCTGGGAACGAGAGGCTGCTGTTGGTATATTTAGATTTATATATGTTATATTTAGGCAGATTTAACCACTCTATGCAGAGTCTTCGTGTCAGCAGCAGATCAGAATGACACTGTGATGGAGGATGACACTATGTGCTCCACTAGTCACCATTAAAAGGCAGGAAGTTAGAGCTGAGTCCAGCCCGCTTCTGCTTCCTCAACAAGTATAGGTCTTAGTGGGCCTTTTTAATAATGCTGGCAGTGTTGAAGTCAATATGAAGTCATTGGAGATGTGCACACCCAGGTATTAAAAGTGGACACCATCTCTACAGCTATTCCTCCAGATGACAGATGATAAACAGCATGGGCATCAAAGAGGTGCTGCTTTTCTGTGTAGTAACAGACAATGCAAATATATTGAAATGTAAACTAAGCCTAACTATTGCCTTATATTAACAACAAAGGGGGAAAATGTCACATTTTACTTCAGAAGCCAACTTGGGCCTATCCCAAAAGAGACAGCATCTCTGTCCCATCTGCCACCACTGCCCCTCCACCTTCCCTCCATCACAATGGGCTGTACAACAATGTGTTCAATAGTGGCCTTAATGGTTTAGGATGAAGGGTTATGGGAAACCTAGTACAACATAATGAGGAGCAGTATAAAAACAGTTGTTAATATAAATATGTCACAAGTTTCTTTTTTCTGCTTGGAAATGAGCTTTATTTAAGTAAGTTTTAACTGAATCCAATCAAGTATGTTTGCAAGTGCATTTTCAATTAGCAGATTTAGTTTTCTGTTTTATTGTCTTGTGTTATAAATGCGAGCACACATTTTCACAGAGCCTGTTGGTGGTACATCATTTAACGGGATGATGAGTTATCCAACAGCGCAGAGTTACAAATATTGAGTTGTGTTGCACATCACAGAGAGACGGCGAAGCTCCCACGGGCCTGAAACAGTGAAAAGCCATTAGAGCAGCGTAAATGCCACCGCTTTACAGTTATTCTACACTTCATCTGCATCGAACTCAGCTCCGTGGGTGGCCTACTTCAGCCATCAGCCCACTTGATTAAGAAAATACGATTTGAATTGATTTCCACAAACCCTAATTTGTGAGAAGTTGGAATAAAAAAAAGACTATCAATCTGAAATGAGTGTGTCATATGAGAGAAGTTAATAAAAGTAATGGATTTTTTTTTGCGGCCGCCGAGGTGGGGAAGATTATCACAGAGAGGGGAGAGGGGGGAGAGTGCAATCGAGGAAGAAAAGAAATGAGAGGCGGTGTGATAATCGAACACGAGAAGAGCGCAGCGGTCCTGAGATGGCATGCTGGTCCACGGAGTCATCAGAAATGCAACGATTCCAAACGCAAGAATATGATTTTCAGTCGACGCTGCATGGGACCAAGTGGGAGCGAAAGAGAGGAGGAATCAACTGCTAAACGAGATAATTACTGTGTGAGATTATAGAGAGACAGAGAGAGAAGAGGGACGGGGACAGACGGGGATCGCACTGATGACGGCTCAAATAACAGAAACAGTCTTATAACTTAATAATAAAAACATTTAGTCTGTTTAAAATAACTATTACTAAACCACAATTAACTAAAGCAGCAATATGCAAACTTCTTATCTTTACTTCTGTTACAAACTTACAGTCCACATTAACAACCTTGTCTGTGGAAGATCAATATTTCAGTAAAAAAGAAAAATACTGTGTAATAATGTCTAGTATCTAATCTGGTTTTATATTATGAACACACAGCTTAACGGTGCCTTGAATTAAACAATAAGCCTTGGTAAATTCCAGTAAAAGGTATAAGAATATTGAAATAGTATAAAGTACAACCAGCGCAGTCAGGTTTTCTTATTTGAAATGTGAATCCTAACCAAAAGTCCAGTTCAGTCGCCCAAAGCTTAAACCTAAATATTACAAGAGCAATGAACCTGCTGATCTGAACCCTAAAACTTCACCTTTGTTAATACAGTAATAAATAATAATGAGCTTTAGTCGACTGTGTGTTGGCCGATGTGGATGCTCCCACCTCCAGCTATGCTAATGCTGTTATGACTGGCTGGCTTCATTACTGTCTGTCTACAACACCATGGCCAAGGTCAGTGGAGGCTGCAGCGGTGGTGGGGGGCCAAAAGCATGAGCACAAATTAATCTGCTGTTTAATCTAATAATGCGGCGTGGCATCGGCTGTCTCAGTCCTATTAACACAACTGTAATTGCATTTGGGGAGGAATGGGCGCACACAGGCCCACAAGGGTTTGTTAACACTCGCCTGGACACCTAAGTATATTCAACATAATTATATTACACGAGCCGAAAAGGGTAGGGACACAAAGGGGAACAAGCCGAGATGAGTTTGGACGCAGAGGGGAACAAGGTTCACTTTTGGAATAGACACATGTCGGGAAAAAGCAGAGTTTAGGATATTTTCACCATTTCCAAAAAGGACTTAGATGAAGATGTCTGTTTGATCTGTTAGACTTGGTTTTATGTGAACTATTTCACCAATGACAGGAGACGCGTTGGGGTGGTGGTTGGTTTCACAAACCCCAGGATTTGTAAACAGACAGGAGTTTGTAAGTGTACATGTCATTCTTTTGGTGAGGTAGGGTTTTCACTGAGAAAATCATGTTTTGGTGAAGCGCTTAGTGGTTTAACAATAGTTTTCTATAAACCCTTTAAAGCTCTTTTCTGTGGCATTTGAGGCAATAAACCAATATTTCATCTCAGTCTCCAAATGTCCCGTTTACACTGATAAAACACCATCGTACATTAAAGATCTTCAGTTGACCAAAATGCTTTCCAAGAGTAAGGAAGAAAGACTTACAATTAAATGGGCTTCTAAATTTAACAGCCATAAAAGTTGTTTATGTTTTATATATACTATGTCTTATCTATCTCTATCTATTTCTAACTTTAACCAGGTTTAGTCATTTCCCAAAACATAATATTCACTGTGTACCACTCTTCCACATTTTTCCCACAAACAAAATGCTATAAAGACAAAAATAGGCTGGTGTCAGTAATATGAAGAAGATTTGTCTTTTTCCCTCTAAATTTTACATTTATATTTTACTGATCCACATTGCTGCAAATGTCACATACATTAAATTTGGGAAACAACGCTGGGAAAAAGGTATATTTGCTAAAAGCAGGTGGAGTGTTTCCTGTTTAATTCAAGCAATCAGTGAGTGAGAGCATGTGTGTCCATGTTTATATGGCATAGAGGGTCTTTAACCATGAAGCCCTCCTCATTAACATGGTAATATCTAAACAGCAGGGTGTAGTCAAACCGCAGCGTATTATTAGGATTCATCTCATTAGGCTTTCATGAGATTTAAAGTTAACACCAAATAACTTCAAAACTAAGTCGGAGATAAAAAACACAGCAAGGCCCTGGGTTTCCTTTGCAAAAGTTAAATTCCACCCCCGGAGACTGTGGAAAATGGGGAACTGGACTACTCAACAGGATTACACCAAAAAACTTCAGAGAGAATGACTTTTAAAATTTAGTGAAAGTACAAAAAGCTAAATGAAGCTTTTAACCGCGCAGCATGTGGTAGAATAACTGGAACTGGAATGTTAAAAGAGTCACTTACTGCAGTGAGATGAATGACTCCCTGAGAGGTCACAGGACATCCCATGAAGCCGACAAACTGCAGCTCGGGACAATGCTCCGCCACGGCTCGCACGGACCTGTCGGTGACCTGCACAAGAACACAAAAAGAGAGAATATTAATATGTACATCCAGAGAACTTTTATCCAAGAGACCACTGTAATGAACTTTTTCAGCTTATTAAACAGATCAACCAGCAGACATTTGTACAAAACCCTTCAACAGGAGCTCAACTGATCAAAATGTTGACTCACTTACATTTACATTTACAGCTCTGTGAGTCAGCATTTGGAGAAAGGTATTGACGTACTATTCCTAACAATTGCAAATGTGAATTGAGCAAATGTCAAGTCTGTTTTTAGGGAAAATAAATAATGGCAGAAATTTTGTCTTCCTCATCTTGGACAAAATTTGAAAATCCGAGTGGGCTGAAATTGGGAATCTAGACCCTTAGTGTGTTGACATAAGTGCTTTTTGTCAGGCTGAATGGATGGTTAATAGTCGTTGCAAAAGGGAATGTCTGAGCACTTTACATCTAGATGCAGTCATAAACCGAAAAGTAAAGGTTTAAGTGTTGATGATGGAGGTGGCATCAGCCGGGTTTTAGGGTTTTTTTTTCAGGGTAAAGTAGAAGCAGCACAGAAAAATGGATAAAAGTAAAAATATGAGACCAAGTATGTAAACATTTTTCACTTGTAATATCACTATTGGGTTCCATAGGGTTTTCACCTCAGGTGCCTGTCCCTTAACCTTTTCTTGCTTGATTTGTGAGTTTACTCAAGAACATCCATCTTGAACTGCTCCAAGCAAAGTATTCATGGTCCAAACCCTGGCCAAATGTGTCCCATGATGTGGCAGCACTGACAGGTCTGGGTGTTTTAGGTTTGAATGTGTAGCGACCATTTTACTGTTAGCAACGTAAACAACATGGCACTGCTCTGATGGGTTAAAACTGCGGTTGTAAATCCAATCACTGACCAATTATGCATTTAAAATATCTGCACTTTTACAAACACTTTCAACAGGGGCCCTCCCAGATGGAACTGAGCAGACTGTACTGTCAGAGTCAGGTAACATGTCCCAGAGGCAAGAGGCAAAGTGCAAGTGGTACTAACTGAAAAACACATCAATGCTAATCCTGTTACATGTTCATAATTATAGTCATTTTGGCCCAGTATTGCTATGAGCACTCATATACACTGTAATGCAGTGAGATTTTCTGTTTCCTCTGGTAGACACAAGTAACACAGTCTAAAGTTCTGATTTATTTAAATATGGAGGCACTCCATCAAAAACCTGACAAATAATCAGAAAAATCTAGCCTGGCCAGTCAGTTCATTGAAATGATGTAGGTCTGGAATCTCTCCCATTCAATCCATTACAACTTCCTATTACCATTTATCCAAATTATGAGGTGGGATGCTTTTTTTTTGGATGATTCATGCTAGTTTTTCAAAATACATCACCCCCCGGAAATCCAACTTAAATCAAGGAGTTACAAACAGTGAAAAGCGAAGACAAAGAAAGAGAGTCTACTTGCTCTTTCTTTGTCTTGAGGCTACATTTTTCATGTGAAAAGTTACATATAGTTGCTTTTTTATTCTTTTTGACTCAAATTCAAAGTTAGAACTGTTTTTTTAACTAGAGACTAGTGAGGAGACAACATTTTAGCTCCAGGAAAAAAAAATAAAAAGAATAATCCATCCTTTTAACCCTCGTTTAATGAGCAGCAATGAAAAGAACGAGAGGGTGGATCACAGAAACAAAGCAGGGGTGAAGAAGAATTTCATACAAAACAGCTAAAAGGGTAGTGTGGGTGTGTCGTCTTATGATGGATGGTTCACTCCCCATCATTCCGCCGGCCGTCTGCTAACAGCTCATAATGGATCAGCGATCGATAGGGAAGCAGAACATTTCCAGCAGCTTCCACAGTAGTCATCGATACGCCTATTGATAGCTCCTGCTCCACCCTCGCCACACTCAGCGCTGCACACAATACGTGGGAGATTGTTTCTTCTCTCAGTAGACCCGCACTTCCACCAACTCCTCCATCAAACAGACGAACAGAGACGAGAAGAGGAGAATAGAGAATTGACTGTACGCTGTGATTCACCGGAAAACAAGCCTGCCATTCTGTCAAAAGATCTGTACCTCTCTGAAACTTCTGAAAAAGAAAGTCGAGGAAAAGATGAGATAAATTGTATTCCTGCACAGAGAAAAACTCAATGAAATACTAAAGCATGACGAGCAAGACAAGTCAGGATCCATCCATATTCTTTTATAAAACAGTATCGTAGAATGTACCAACCATCTAAGGAAATTAAAAACTTGAAAGATTATGTCTTTTTTCACAAAGAAAGAGTAAATTCTCAACCGTATATGGATGTACTTTCATTATTTCTAAATATTATGGACAGAGATAGTGTTAAAGATCAACGAAATCTCTACAAAATGAATATATCATGATTTGAAATGAACTGGTTGTTGTAATTACTATGTCTCTTGCCAATGTCCCTTTTACCTGGAAATATATTTACAGTAATAAGTAAAATACTGTGAAACCATCATACCGTGATATTTTGAAGGTTATCATACCCTCAGAATCAGTCATATCATCCTATGCCTGGCTGGATCAATACTAAAAGTAAAAGTATTAACGTGTGTTTTGTCTCAGACTTTTCAGCCCCAGAGTTTTCCAAATAAAACAACCTCAAACAGTATCTGCGTAGAAGCACTTAAAGGTAAGATGATTTCAGTAACAGGCCACAGGAGGGATGTCGAGTTTGCATCTTCCCGTAATCCACATGGTGTTTTCTCTGGGTGTTCACATTTCCTACAAAGAAATGACTCTCTATGCTTCTTGGGCACAACTCAATGATCACTAAAAGACACTTACTTACATTGTGTGGCCAGACTTTGCCCAAGTTGGTGGAAGAGTTGTGGACTGAGTTCTAGTTCATGTTTTCTGTTTTTGTGATTTCCCCAATTGGTTCCATAAAGTATAATGGTATTACAAAGGCTACAAATTTAAAAGTGATGTCATGAAAACTGAGGTAAATATAATAAACGTAGAACACAAAGTACATTTGTTTAAATGGGTTTGACTTCTTTGTGTGATTCTATGTAAAAGGTCTAGGAGTTTTCAACCAGACTTTTGAAATCTATCTCATCAAGACAAGACTATCTTAAGATGTTTGGTTGTTTTCAGAGTTGTTTACCACATGTTTTCAACTGGTTTCCTCCCATTTACACTTTCAGCCTGCTGCAGCATTAGCTCTGTTTTGGTCCTGAAAGCATTTCTTCACTGAATACAGCAACAGCACCTGGGGCATTGTCTCCAGAGCATGATTGACAATCTAATTTATTAGCCATTAAGAGTGGAAACAGTGACGGTTTGCTGATGGAGATCTTGGCCCGCATAACCACAACACTGTATTCAGTTTACACGACAAATCCCAAAAGCACAGAGGACTAAACAAAACAGCAGTGTTTTCTTCTTCAGGGTTCCCGTTGTTTTTTGAGGCCATTCAGGATTTTCCAAGACACATTTAACTCCAGCACTAGCTCCACATAGCCATTTATTTTCACAGCTTCTCTTCATCCCACAGCTCTATTTTTACATTTTCTCTCATCAGCTGTGTCTGCTAATGGCTTCATTAGAAACATTTACTCACTCTAATCAAAGCGGTGCTACTAAATCTAGCTCTTTCTCATCACTCTTTTGGTGAATTCCTTCACAGGGCTGTTGAGTCATGGCAACCGAAGATGGAAACCCTTAGAAGACAGCGAGCAAAAAGAGAGAAGTCACAAAGGAGAAGAACAAGTGCTCCATTTATCTCCACACCAGTCACATACAGTAAGGCTTATCGGAGTAACACACCTCCTATAACTCAAGTCAGCCTCAAAAGTGTGTCTCTCACCTTATCGCTTCAAGGAAAGTGACTGTAAAGTGTGCACTGCTTCATAAAGAGATGGCAATGTAAAGGATTTCCTGCAACTGAGTTACAGAGAGCTCTTGGTATTATTGTTGCATCAAAGACGATTTCAATATGGTTCTCTACTTTTGTGTGGGAAGGTACAGGTGGGTGCAAATTAAACAAAGAATTCACTTTCAATAGTAATAAACGTTGGATATTATTAATATAAATAATAAAAGCTGATCCCATTTTTGATATGTATTGTGTGTTGTATGCTCATTTATTTAGATATTCCTTTACAGCAACATTACCATGTATTATATTTTGCTAGTAGTGTTAGTTTTGTCTTCTCTTTTATAGCATATTTGAAGCTGCATTAAAACCAATAGCCAATTAATTGCTCAAATTATTGAACACACCGCTACAAATCATTCTCAATCAGTCTATTTTCAGTGTATTATTATGATATTCTGAGTAAATGGCAAGTCAATAGAGAATATGTAGTGTCAAATAAAATAAATAATAATAAATAGCCTATTACAGTTTGGGGTAAAAGCTTTAAATTAATGTAATATTAAAACCATAAAGGGTTGCATTGTCTACATTTATTGCTGGAGATGCCAAAAAGCACTGCTGTATTTCTAGAAATATAGTGCCACAAATGTTTAGTACTCGTGCCTCACAGAGAGGAGGTTGTGGGTTCAAAGCTGTGACAGAGGCATAACAGCTCTACAAAGAAAAGGATGACTGGCCGACCTATTACACATGATGCAGGAGTAGTCCCAAATACTTAAAAACTATATTTAGTAGCTGTATTTGTGTTGAAGAATGCAAATTAGCCATGTGCTTTTTGGTTTCTATTTATTGTCACACTTTTCCAAGACATCCACTGCTTTTGCTTCCTTATGTTTAGGCCTTGTCTGAAGTATCTACAAGTAACACTAGACTACAATCAAGTAAAAGTCCCAGGATGCAGGTCACAGTGGCTCTCCTTTCTTAGCCGAAATGAGACAAAAAAGCTGAGGGAAAATTTCATACAAGTGGCAAACAAAAACATACCTCTGTGACTCTGTGAAGTGGGGTCTCTTAATGAAACACATATCTAAGTCCAGGAGGGAGCCGTCCAATTAACTGCTTAATAAATGAATGGATAATCTCAAAGAGACCTTGTTAAAATCTGTGTGTATCCACGGATCATTGCCCTGACAGCAGTGTTATTTTTTACAGCAAATTTTATTTTAGTTTTAGTCTTTTGACTAAAATGCAGTTTAGTTTTAATCATCAGTCATCTAACCCTTATAAGTTTTAGTCTAGTTTTTAAATATAAGAACTATGTCTACAATAGACTTAGTTGCTAAAATATAAAGGCTAATGTATTTCCAATTGTTTTTTTTGGTTTTTTTTTGAGAAGTAATAATTTCTACATCAATTCTGACATCACTCCCACGATGCTCAAAAACATGAGAACTGATTGGATCTCTTCACAACTCACAACATTGGATTTTGTCTCTGTCTGTTTATTTTCATTTCGTTTTTATTTGTGTTGATACATTTAGTCAGAGTTTTTAACCTCATTAATTACTTTTATTTAGTTTTTGTTTCATTATCGGACACAAAACCTTCTTGTTGACGAAAACTACGACGAAAATTATTCCTCTACAAAATTAACTCACTCACCTTACAGAAAATAATTCCACGCTATTGCCCATAGCAGACCTATCTCGGCAGACTTTACCCATAACACTGTTTTTTTATATCAATCAATAATGGGATGCACCTTAGATTCAGAAAACAACACTTCAGTCATAACCTTTCGCCGCAGTCAGAAAAGATTCGACAGAAGTGGGTCTGCGCTCCCACTGTGACTCACTGATCTGCAGATCCATGTGGAGACTGAGCTACAGCTGAGGTGACTGTAGAAAAGACTAGAACCAGTCTGAGCAGCTGGCAGGTGGAGCGGCCTTGGTTTAGCCTCCCCCATCACGGCCTCTGCCAAAAAACCATCAAGGCAAACATTTTCAGGTTGACTAGCAGCAAAATCAAATGGCTACACTCAGCCAAGCATCTTAAATCAAAGCTGTATGTGTGGAACAATAAAAAAAGAGTTCAGAGTCTTTCTTATCAGTGAGGCCAAAAACAGACTGGAGCAGAAGTATAGCAGCTTTTGTATGTACAGTAACTCTCAGCACGTGAAACAGAGAAAAACTACTCTTGGTCTAAAAGAGAACAGACCAGGGGGGCATGTACCGTATCAGATTAGGCCAGTGTCTGACAGAATGGGACAGAGAGACGCCACGTGGGTTCGTAACTACGGTTTGTCTCAAAACTAAAAACTTGTCCTGAATTTCTTCATACTCCCTCCTGATCTCTTCACCTTTCACTGACTTTGATTCAAAAACATGAAAAGAAACATGGCAGGGCTTTGCAGAAGAAGTGGAAGGCTTTTTGAAGGGCTGTAGTTTAATGGTCTCGGAGTGACAGAGCGATGGAACGGCGGAAATGCTGCAGTCATAAAGATTGTCTTTGTGTGTGTCTGTTAAAGAGCTGGGAGGTAATTGTTCAGAGTGCTGTGGAAGCAAAAATGTATTGATGCTGTATGCAAGTGTGTGGTTCGGTGTCTGGCGGACGGTTCATACAAAGCGCTGGGGCAGCACCCAGGGGCCACTTCTCGTCCAATAAGGCCATTTAAACTTGTCAATATGGTCCGTCATACAACTCCTTTCAGCCTAACAAATGGAAAGTGACGGAAATATTTAAAAATAGAGTAGCATGTCTTGTTTTAGAGCATCTGGATTATTGTTTTTGTCATATTGTAATGGGATTTTTAATACTATCCAACAATGCATTAAAAAACAGTTCATACAGTCATCCCAAACTTCTACACACTGACTTTGAATGTGGGGACCTGTTATTTTCTTCTAGAAAAAGAGAATCTCTAAAAGCGTGTGCTCAGTATGATGACTAGCCAGCATTGCAAACAATTTATAACAATTTTCACTCATTTGCAAAACATAAAACCCATCCAAAAACAAAATGCCTCTGGATGCTAGGATATGATAATACTAAAGTAATTTTTGCCTTATTAATACATGTTTCGGAAAGTCTGAGCTAATCTTACATTTGAAAGCCCACAATAACCTTTTCTTCACTTTAGACTGTTTTTTGATTCTTACAGAAACTTTTGGGTTTGGGTTTATCGAATTCTGCTCTCTAAAATACAAGCTTGTTTACACTCTCCAACTTTTTCAAGGAAACCAACCCAAATGATGATGAAATGCTCGCTCATGACACAAAATCAGTCTGTATGTTTTCTGTCCAAATCTTGCCGTTACATTTGTGTCTTGTATTCATCATAGGACTCATTTTGCCTCCTGCCTTCTGACGGCATCTGAAAATATGAGTTTGCTCTTTACTATGTTAGAGTTTACATTCAAAATAGCCACTTTTTCTGCAATCTTTTCTTTGGATTTGCTTCTTCATCTGGTGTAATGCAAAAATAAAAGAAATATTCCAGTTGTAGATTTTTTTTTTATGTGTGTAACGGCTTTTTGTGTCCTTTAAGCCTTAAGTGCTTATTCCATTGCTCTATATTTTTCCATTTCTCTATGTTTTTCACTGAAGCAGACACAGGTAAAGGAAGGTTAATCGTCGCGGAGAGTAGAGGGCAGTCACCATGCCATTTGTCTATGTTTCAAATCCACAATCACAAACACACCCCAACCATTTATCACACACCAGTGCAAAAAAATGTATCCCTTTTGTCTGCGGAAAAAAAAACTATTGAACTTTTTCCTTCTTGTTGCCAAAACTGGAGCCAGTCAAAGTCAAAGCTCCTCTCCAGCTTTGCCTGGAAGGTGACCAACCAGAAACTTCTGAGAGAGCTGAGAGTTGCAGCCCATTCGGAGTGCACTTAGCCATTTAGAATATGATTAAACTGGTTTCCACAATCTGTCACTCAAACTAGAAAATGCAGAGTGTTGCTAGGGATGAAAGATGTACCGTTTACCTATGTTTTTACCATTGAGGTTGAGAACAGAAGGTCAAATAATAAATGTCGCCGATGTAAAGGTGCTGGCACTACCTAATGGGCCCAGGAAGTCAGTGGATCAACATTAGGTAAGTGCTATGTCAAATGAGGGTCAAAGGTCAGTGTCAAGGAAGTACTTTTGATGGTCATGTTGAAGTTAGATGTAGCAACAGTGAAGCATAGTTGGGAAAATATACAATTACACAGTTACATTTAGATTATAAATAAAATACCAAATTATAGCTCAATGTAGCACACACAGTTGTTTGTAGCATTAAGAAACATTATATAAAATCATAGCAATTTGACTAGCCATGTGTTTATTACAAAATCTCAAAGAGGAAAATTTATAAGAAAGCTAATTTAATTTAGTTTAAAAGGAATTTTGTTTAATTCAGGGATTCACTATGTTTATAAGATCCAATCCAAAATCTAAAATTGGAATTCAAACTTGCAAAAGCATCAGATTGGCTAAATATACTATACAAAGTGAAAATTGTTTAATTCATTTCAAGCAGTATAAATTATGTTATTTTATTTATTTATTTTATTTATTCATGTCATCTCATAATTGACATAATTTTAGCCACAAAACACAATAATAAACAAAAAATAACACAAAGCAGCCAGGATCCCAATTATAATAAAGGAAAAAGGAACATGAAGAAGATCAGGTTTATATGACCTGCCTTTTTTCTAATCACATCCTCTAAAAAAACACTAATCAACCAATCATGAGCCCACACCCCATCCCTGTCACCAAATATTATTATTATACTATTATCAAAGCTATATTTCAACAAAACAAAAGACAAAACTACAGCACAGCGAAGATCAGCTTCAATGCAGACTATTTTGAACGGTTTGACTAAAAAAGTGATAAAAACTGCAGATACTTCTCATTATTCAGTAAATGTATTATTTATCATGGTTATCATAATCCAAAACCGTTCCCACATTATGCTGTTTAACTGTGACTGTGTGCTCTTCACATTGTTCCCACACAATCAGCCCATGTTTGTTCATAAAAAGCAGGTATAACTTTCACACCAGTAAGTGCACATTAAAAAGTAAAAAGCCTGACTCGTGTGAAAATACCCCAGCTCCAAAAAGTCCCTTTATTACCATTCCACGATTCTGCAGTGACAAGAGATTATCTAACTCAGCACAAAGCCTGAGCCAGTCAAAGGCCATTGAATATCATGATGTCTTTATGAGATTTGTTCGGTTTCTCGAGTATTTTGTGGAGTACTACTGATTTCCAATATTACCCATAAACAAGGACGCCAACTGCAAGCCCATAAGGCACAAATTGAAGTGGGGAGATTTTCATCAAAGTTCTGTTCTTTCCAAGGTAATCATTTCCTCCATAAATACTCTCTGAGGACCGATACAGCAGCGGGCTCCTCACACACACTCATCCAACTTTGTCTCTTTTTAAAGAGCTCAGATGGGCTGTATTGACACAAAGGACTGGTGATCTAGCAAAAATCTAAATGACTACTTATCATCCATTGTAATATGCGATGCCTGGAGACAAAAGCAACACAGAAAGTCGTAAAGTTTTACAACAGTGTAGAAAGCTCTCTTAACGACAATGTCTCTGTGCTGATGTACATGTGCTGGCTGCTAAGTGAACATTAGCTCGCTCGGAGCTCAGTATCGATCAGAAAAAATGCTTAGATGAACCATTTTAATCTTAGGAAAAGCAGATTCACTTTGAAGATTTCTGGCAAAGAAGTGTGATAAGCATGGAAACAGCAGCGTGCCATCCTTTGAATTCACACTGAGAGGTGCGGACAAATGCAGTACACTACACATACTCAAACTCAGTAGGTGCAACAACGTTCACCCTCCACACGCATCATCTTTCATTTTGACAACATGGCAGAGGAGGAGGAGCTTGATCTGAATAAAAAGGTTTTGAATCGGAAGCAGCCATAGCTAACATGTTACTGATGAGTTACAGATGTGCTGTAGGTGATAACCTTGTAAAACTGACAACTACACACTGAAACTGGCAGGTGGTCTTGGTGAAGCATGTTTGGCGATAGTTTGGACTTTCAGACCAAATGCAGGAAGTCAAGGTCAATTAAACACACACAGAAGAGCGAACACAGGAAGGAAAAAGTCGACGCTGATATAAAACACATAAAACTCACTATGTTGTTTACCGTTTACTATTTAATGATAATCATGACAACCACAGTGATTATGTTGTCTGTATTAGGACTAATGACATGTTTACAACTGAACTTTTACTGCCTCACCTGTCAATTTAACTTTCTGACTCTCTATTCAGAATACGTACAGATAGATTTGCTACCAAAGTTAAAGAAACTCAGTGCGTGCTTTAATTATTCTTTTGTGGTTTCTTGTAAAGCATTTGCTGCCATCTTGTGGTCTGGAGTACCCATTAACGAGCGTTTGTAGGAGTTTCAGGTTGACTGAATTTTTTTTGCTAAATGCTCCGGATATTTTTTAAATGGAACGGAGACAATATTAATTTATGAAAATATCCATGTACATGAAGCTGGGCCCTAAATGTGCTTGAACCTTTATATCAAAAAGAAAAACTCAGCAGTAATCTAGAGCTGTTGCAAAGGCTGCCTCTTATCAGGCGCAGTGGAAACAGAAGAGACATGAAATCACTGATGCAGCCATATGCTACACACGGGCCAAGTACATGTTTGAGTCTAGACAGATGTGGGGCTCCCGGTCTACATATATCCAGTCTCATGTTTTCTTTGGCTAAACACAGGGAGACATTCATGAAACATGATGAGACAGGAACTTAGCAAGGATCACAAAGAGAGACGAGGGGAAATGAGAAATCTGCAACCTTTTTATGTTAACATAATGTAGCTGCTAGTCTTCAGTGTGCTGCTTTGGCAAGTTCGGCAGCCTCTTTCTTGCCTGTGTGAATATGGATGTGACAGATCAACAGTGAGATAGATGGAGAGGTGGCACGACATGCCAAACAAGCCGAGGGTGCGCGCGGGGGGGGTACGTGAGTATGAGAGCAATCTGATCTTATTAGTGGGCCGACGCAATGAGGGGCCGCGATGAGAGCCCTGAATCACCACCATCGAATCAATCAGTCTAATTAACCAAGCTTTATGAACACTGGGCCGGGCTGAGAAAGAATCCACCGACACAGATTAATAATGATTACTGAATGCAGTGCAACACATTCTATTAACAATCCATCTTCGTGCATTTCCAGCGGCTTTGCATAAAAAGGCAGTTCATTGCTAGTTGCGGGAAATCCTCTGAAACATATTACGTGACGAGCTGCTGTCTCCATCAAGTCTTTAAAGTAAATGAAATGATATTCGTCTGAAGTCATTCTAGTTCAATGAAGCATGAACTTTTGAGAGTGACTCAGTGGTGATACTGTAATTAAGGGATCTTCATTCTCTAAAGGAGTCCCAGGCATTTTTTATTATTTTTAATAAAGCACACAAGATAAAACCGGACTTATAGAGAGCTTAGTGGAATATAAATGAAGTCTTAGGAAATAACACAAAAGATGTTTTCAGGCACTTCAAGAGTACATACATATACTGTATGGAGGAGATAAGAATAGACTGTTAGATCTGCATATCAGCCCAGAATATGTACAAAATACCTGAGCTCATACAGACAGAGATATGAGAGCATCTCTTGCAATAATCCAGTCAGTTTGGTCATTAATCGGACAAGGCTTGTTGAATAAAACATGTAGGCATATTTATATTAATACTGATATGACTAAAGACGTGCAATAGTTTATTACGAAAGTCCATTAACAGCAGAGTTCAGTGGACTTCAGGGTCACGTGACTATCATCAACAGAAAACGGACGTGTAGTTTCTGAAACCTTTAACTGAGTGCACTTATAGTCCTCAATAGTGCAGCACTATATAGTGATTGAGGGGTTCAGGTCGAGGGAGTGGATTCTTACACAGCCCATGACTGTTACCAATATGACTCAAAACAGGAGCCGACCAGGTTAACTGTCACCTATTCAACAAAATAATATTTCATTTTTACCAAGCAGCATTTGGTTACTTTGCAAAACATTGCTTTGCACTGGATTTAGCTACATGGTGGTTTTACATCAGGAATCCCAGTAAAATATTATTAGTTCATATAAAATACATTAGTGAGTTAATGATTTCCAAATATCAAGCCCTAACAAATGCTAACACACTACAATATTTAACTTAACTTGGCACTTGTACCTTGAATAGTGTTGTTGCACTTTTCTTTACAAAGTATGCTTCAGACCAATAACATAAAGGCCTAAAAAACACTGTGGTCTAACAATAAAGTTTAAAAAAGGAAACACCATCCAGTGAGCAGCCTCACAGTGGCTGCTCTTTGACACAAAAGTCCAACTGTGGCGGTCTAAACAGGTCACGGAAGGACGCACACCCTTAACCATCTGCAGTGTGTGTGTCACCGAGACCTGCCGCTGGGCAACATCAGGCAGCCATGACACAGCACTCCCACCACTTGACTACCCACGATGCCACAGTGTGGGCAGGCACTGTTTGTTTACCTTAACAAAAAGCATCCCTGACCTATTCTCTCAAGGTTTAATGCGTGCAAAGTGCATCTGCAACTCTCTGACCAGGTTTTATTACCATCGTAACCTCTGTCCTGCTCATTAAATTATAGGAGAAAGCAGTGCACAGTAAAAAAGCCTAGGATTTAAAAGCAAGGAAGAGTGAGGCCATGCTCTCCCACTATTACCAGCTAACTGAGGGCAAGCCACAGGCGAAACCAAATCAGTGGTATTCAGTGACATCTATTACCCAGCAAAGAAATGTTGTAAAAAAGTTGTTTTTCCAATAATTATCTGCAATTGGAATTCTGTTTTATGCACAATTTTATTAGTGTATCATCAGTGTAGTGAAGTGTAGTGTTAAAGGCTAAAACTTGAAAACAGAGTCATTACCAGGAAATAAAAATGAATTGGAAACTATTTTATTTTGCCATTTTGTTTTAAATGTCATACATCTGGGCATCTAAATGTGAGGATCTGCTGCAAAAGTTCAAGTTTGACCAAAAGGCTTTTGTCTTCATCAATAGTTTAGTGTGAGCTGTAATCTTGTTAATCTTGTGTCAAAGTTCCCTAACTACATGAACTCAAAACCAAACATGCAACAAAAAGGAACTGTATTTATTGTTCATCCTATTTTTTATTTTATATTCTTTTCCATTTTAAATGTGCATTATATGTCACTATAAATTGGATTTCACTAGGCCTTGTAGAGGCTGGTGCTGGAAAACAAGGCAGGTGAACTTTGCTGCCTTTTAGATTTAGTTTGAAAAAATAAGCGCTCTTCCAAAGACTCACACATTGGCTCCACTCTGCTGGTTCTCTGCAGGCTGCCTGTGTTTCAGGGACAGGAACAGCATGGTCACGCTGATATTTTTGGTTTTATAATTTATTTTTTTTTTAACAAATGTTGCACTCCACAGTTTCCCCGTTAAAACCCAAATCACATATCACTGAGGTAACAAAATTACCTTCCTTTGATACTATTTGTTGTGTTTAGCATCTGAGGCTGCATTTATTCATCCGTATATGCTTATGTAACAGCTGGCAGCCGTATTACAGTTTACAATGAACAATAAGGAACTGCTCTGGCTATGTCATTTTGAAATTTGCCTTAGCCCTTTAACAACTAATCTATAGAAAATATATATATATTCATTTATAAAACATTAAAAATTTAATTATATTTTAATTTATTTAATTTATTATATAAAACAATTTTATTATATTAAAACTTTTTTTAATATAATTTTAAACATATTAATATTAAAAATAGGGTTTTATGAGCTATTTATTAATGGTTAACATGTCCCTACATTGCAGTGGGTTAGGTCCATGTTATTTATAGCCGCTCATGGATGAGTGAAAACACACTTTTATAAAATAATTAAAATTATAATCAGTTCAATGTCATGATATTTACATACATAGGTGTATTTTGTAACATCATATGTACAGCACTTTTTTGTGACAGCTTGAGACAAAATATGACCATTCTTAAAGCAAAATATATTTTGTAATATAGATTATATTATAATGTTATACTATAAAAAAAATACTTAAAATCTTTTTAAGACATGGGAGTTAAGACATTGCACATAAACCTTAAAGAGAGATCACACTGAGTTATAGAAAGTCATTATGTGTCTTTAGACAAGAAAGTATTTAGTACAGTTTATGTGGAAATTAGTCAGTTATTTTATGGTGACAGTAGCAGTGGCCTGGGTTTAGTGAGAAGATATTACCCAGAGACAGACTGTGAGAAACTGTAGAGTACAACCATCCAGACCCAGAACGCTCACACCGAGAACTATGACAAAAAGGCCATAAAATTATCTGAAAAGCACACTGTATATTTTTCAAAAATCGAAGCTGGCTCTAAAAGATGACTATGTTTGAAAAATGAAACTCCCAAGATCAATAGATCCACTTTTCTCCAGCTGTGGCCATCTCAGACACAGTTTGAAAAAAAAGGAAAATCCATGAAAAAACTATCCTTCTCACATAGTGCACAAAAGTAACTGCTACCTACTTATCTAAACTGATCCCACAGACTGAACAAAGCTGACATTTTGTGCATTTTTAAAGGGAATCGATTAATGTGCCGTCCCATCCACAGCTCTGCCTCTCGGATACTTGTCAAACTATCTTGTCTCACTCCATCGATGTTGACAGCTTTGATTATTCCAGGGAAATCTGCAAGAGTGATCGGCAGAGTGATTGATCGGCTCACTTGAGCGCTCCTCACTCAACTGAAAATTACCTGTCATTTACTCAGTGGTTTAAGCATTTACTTCCCAGTAGAGTTGGAAGATGCAAGTGTAATTGCACACATATATATAGGCTTCTGGAGCCACCTACACAGCAGTTCAGACAGAGGATCGATAGCTGCCATGTGTCACAATGAAGAGTCGAAAAGGCCACGAAACATTTTAACACACTGTACAAATTCTAATCACTCGAGGCGGTACATTCCAGAGGGTATTTTTTCACTTATCAATAGTTCTTTGTGGAAAGTTAAACGGAAGTCAGAAGTTACTGAGTTAAAATTGAGGAAAGTGACAAACTCCTCAAATTGCTCTCTAAATTGTTTTACCATCCTAATGTCATTGTTCCTCCACCGTAGATTAACTCAGATTGTCTTAATCACTTGAACTGCCGGTGTTAGAAGACGGACATGACATTTATTGAAGGTCTGAATGAATCTGATCTCTGAAGAGCAAAGTAAGACAAACTGGTCACAGTAACATAGAGTTGTATAATGTGTGTATATTCAAACCACATATTTACATAGTTTACCGTCACACTGTACAGTTTTTGCAATCTCTCACTGTACCACTGCGACCAGCAGGTTGATGCATTTCTCACTGGTCAGTACCAGAAGTAAAGACCAACAGCATCTGTGGGATGAGCTGGAAAAACCATGGGGGTCTTACTTTACAACTTTCAGGACTTAAGGGATCTACTGTTAACTTTTTGGTGCCAGATCCAATCCATAGTTCTCCTTCAGAAGTGGAGGCTCTGGTTTGAGGCCAAGGAGTGATCTACACTTGGGATAACACAACATCAGTTTTCTCAGAATGAGAATGAATACTTTGATGAGTTTACACAACAATCCCAAATACATGGATATGAACCATACACAAATAGATTCTGTTGCATTGGACCAATGTTTACACAAGTTATTCTCACTCTGGCTTTTCTAACTGGCCACAGAGGTGTTTTGTTCCAGCTTGTGTCGTCAATGACGTCCCAGAAAGCCAACTGCTTTTCAATCTGTTACCAGCAAGTATTATTTATTATCACTATGCCTGATTTTTGGCGCAAATTTACACTTGAAAAGGGTAAGCACACATAGAAAGTCATCATCAAAGTGTAATGTTTTAATAGTAAAAGTTACAAAATGATGGTTTAGGGAATCTAAAATGTGAACATAAGATGAGCGGCTTTATCTATCGTCGATGTTAAAAGCTTTCTACACTTGCAGCATTAAATAAATGTATTTACACACCTGAATCACCTAATTTGCTTTCAACGGTTCTTAATGGTGGTCTGTCTCTTCCACCATCAAAAGACCCTTTAGCCTGCACCACTCTAAAGCCTTAAGTGTTTCCATAGTAACCGCTGAGGCCAATCTAACAGAGTGGGCCTGAAATTGACTTTTAACACTTTAAGCTTTACTTAGAGATCAGTTTTATGTCTCACACTAATCATGAAAAATGGGGCTTAAAGAGGCCAAGTTGCCCGTAGACCTTTAACGGGGATGCAGGCTGCCGCGGTGACGGGCCTATCAATGGCTGGCGTTACAGCTGTGGCCTGTATCGGATTGTTCTGTGGAGCAGTCTATAAAGAGAACGGCCGCCTCTTCTCTCTATCGACACGCCACTAAAGGTATGGAGCAGGAGCTGGCAGCGGCTGAGAGAGGCACGGCTGCAGAAAGCTTTGGTGTGTTTTCTCAAAGAAGCAGCTTTCTGTGTTCAGAGATGACATTGATCTTGTTGGTGCATGTTTGATGTTAATCCGGACTAAATAAGCCATTCAGCAAATATGATAAAGCCCCACATTTGCGTGAGAAAGCATTTGTGGAGAGAAATCATGGCCCAGTGCAAAGAATACTAACCTCGTTTATAACAGCAAACTATTACGCCATTGTTTTGGCTCATCTACAGAACAAAAAAAATAATGAAACCATGTGTTATATCAGAGCGATTCACAGATTTGTCGTGTTGGATCTTGACCACTGCATTGTGCTTCATGAAAGATTAAGCCATGTCTCACATTTATTGTTAGTTCAACACAATGGCGTGCTTTTTTTGAAATGTCCCAATACAAGTGTTTCCATAATCAGGACAAGTACATAAGACCCAAGCAGATTGAAGTGCTGCTGAAGTTGCTTTTGTTGTTGATTTGTGACACTTTCAGAGAGTATTATTTACAGTTAGCCTTACTTATACTATCTTCATTTACAGTAAAAGATCACCAAAGAGCTATGCATCGAAAAAAGGTAAAATGAAAGCTAACACTGCAGAGAGGAAAGCTCCAATACCATTGAGTGTGGAGCTCCTAAAAAGAGAGGCTCTCATTAATTATAGCTTAGCTGCATTGGCTCCCATTCCACTTTCCAAGTTTTTTCTTTAATTAACATAGAAACCTTAAACTAGAATTGTCATGCATTATCCGTCTGGCCTGATCTGGGACATTCAAGCCATAGGTTTTTGCCAAGAGCTGTTATTCAGGGGGGAGCCTATTAAATCCTGGTCTATGACTGGCTCAACTGTGCTCTCAGGTCGCTGGACTCAAGTTGATCACATCACTTGCTTCTTATTGAGAGCATTAAATGGAAATTAATGACTACTTGTTGCTTTTATTATTTGTAGTATTTACATTTACATAATTATTTATTTTTTGCCATTGGTCCTATTCAAGTTTTATAGAGTAAAAAGGGTAATGAAATGGCAGTGTGAAGCGAGTACTGGTAACAGTATTTGGACAGCCCTGCTCAATAGTGATGATGGTTGTCTTTCACAATAGGAAAGCTCCACTCAGTGCACATTTTATATCACTTCATAAAACACACCTATTTTCTGGCTTTCAGCACAGTGTAGGATGTTGCTTGAGATGTTGGACAGATAATAGACAGGTCAAGCTACAAAAAGCTGTGATGAAATATATGTCCCATTAAGTGGAAAGAAACTGTCTCTAATGCAAAAAGCAGCAACTGAAGATTTGTGGAGAAGTGTGTATCGATTGCCAAGATCTGTTTAAAACATTTCAAGACAAAATCCAGCCAAAGCTAAAATCCATTCCTCTTTGTTACTGAGCAGACTGTGCACGCTCTTCTCATAAATTGACCATATTCTTATCTGCAAAGTCCACAGCTCAGACGACTCTAAAGCACCTCTCCACTGCTTTAGCTACACTTAGATCTGGACCGATGTGATCCCTCGTCACGTCCAGCACACCTTCTACCAGCCCTACCATCTGAGAAAAGAATTTAGGTGTCATTTTAGACTGCGGGCTCTGAGTCACAAAGAAAAGCTGCGAGATTAACAGAGATCAGAGAAGTATCAGGCCAAGACGGCTGGAAAATAGAGCTTTTAACTGTGAGACACACCTACATTTTTTATTTAGTTTGAACCTGATGGTAGCTATTATTGTTTAGCCATTAATAAATCACAAAGAAATCAGGAATGACCTTGCAATTATTGAGACTAATGCTGTATTTTTCATGCCATGGCAAAGGATGGTCACACCATTTTTCCTTAGATTTTTCTTCTGCTTGCATTTTTTGTAAATTGATTTTTTAAAACTAAATAGGGCATAAGACTGATGGGATATAAAGAAATTAGCATAAAGCTATAGGAGTTAAGTACAATTTCCTTGTTGTTATGTAAAATGCATCACTATACGTTTTTGCTGTTTTGTAATTGTCTGGGTCTTTTAAAAATCACCTTGAGTTGTTTTTGCATACGAAAGGAACAATATTCTGCTTACTGCATCTTTAATTTAAAATACACAAATAAATCATTGCTGTTGTATTCTGTAGAGGCATGTCTATAAATTCAGCAGTGTTTTCCAAACCATGACCTTATCTGAACTCCTTCAAAGAACACCAGCAATGCAAAGGCAGCTTTTTCCACACAGAGTAGCAAAATCCATACTTCATTTCTTCCACCTTGTCAGTGTCAAGGTAGGCGAGGAAAAACCCCAGGCTGGCCGCAGGGCAGCAGCCTCCTCTGCCCTCACGGCCTGGAGGCATGCAGCCACTGCCTGCCAGGCCTTAATGATTAGAGCTGGGGGACTGTTGTGGGAACAGTTGACATCCTAAACACTCGGGAGGCGCACATACACTGAAGTATCACTGTTGTTGTGTAATGTAAATGATGGGCAGGCAGGTGACACAGCCCAGGGCGGGGGAATTACAAGGTGGTTATGTGTAGTGCGCCTGTGCAGGGCTCATTCACACAGCATTACTCACTTTGAGGCGATGAGTAGTGACAGCGACACATATCTGCTGTCAGAGAGGCCCGAGCACGATTCAAGTAAAGAGCCAGTGGAGAAAAGTGAAGCCTCCTCCATATGTTTTGAAGGTAAGGCAGCCTCTTACAAAGTGTCCTCCAGAGAAGATGTATGCAGCCTGGTGCCCTGTAGCCACTTCCTCATGTACAGCACACTGACACTGGCAATGTGCAGCAGAGGAATACAGAAAAACATCTGACAAATGAAAAACTTAGTGTGTGCAAAATCATTCCAACGATGAGTCAGCACTGTTAACTCATATTTACAGTAAAATACTCAAACAGCAACAGCAAACACATGCACCAGGACAAAAAAATTATATATAAATGTGGCACACAGAATTATATACTGTAATAACTAAGGCTATTTACTATATTTGTCATACAATATGTAAAAAGCACACGTAACCATTGTGATGTGACAGTAAAAATATATAAGAATGTTTTTTCTTCAGTAATGTGATGTAAAAAACACTATTTACTATTAAATTCACTGTTGCAATATGCATGTACCTTATGTCCATTATAATAGTATATTTTACAGTCAAACAACCACAGCTAGCCCTTTTCTGGCATTATACTGTGATGATATGTGCAAACTAATTCATACTCGTTTGAAAACAAATTCTGCTGCATTTTCACAGCAATGCAGAATTTCTTAAGTTTCAAATTATAAAATCAGTTTTATTGCGACGTGTGTTCAGTGTCTAGTGATATTTGTCACAGGAAGAGTAAGTGGTAATCATTACAATGTCATTTTCATCAGCTGTTGAACAACTAAGGACTACAGCCACTGGAAAGGTCATTCCCCAGGAGCTAAGGAGGAGGAGATGGGGGTGCTGTGACAAGAATGAAGCAAAGCGTGACAAATCCTGCATCGTGATATTTAAAGACAGTTGACTATTGCTACTAATGATGCTTCTATCTTATACACTTATGTTTTTCATTTTTGTACTGTTTCCATATCTAATCCAGCCATTTTCTCTGCATTTTTGACAGCGGTATAGCCCAATCAGCAAGTGGTCCCTGACTCAAGACCCTCTTCTGTAAAATGTCAGGATTTTACTGTTAGGATCTACACTGTTTCCACCTGATGCTGCATAAATTCAAAAGTATAGCTAAAAGTATGGTATATTTAGCAACGCAAACAATAAATTGTCATATTACAATGTCTGAACATTCAGTGCTGACTCCTTTTATAAAAGCTGCATGGCCTGACACACTTATTATCCTGTGGACAATAAGCCATGGACAAGTACAGACCGTTATCACTCGCCATTACTGCTGAACATGACAATTAATATCCTGGACTTTAACAGGAAGATGACCCATTAACACGGCTAATAGCTTTGAAAGGCCACGCTAAATATGCATGTAGAATGAAAGTGGCTGACAGTGGGAAACAGAGAGAACAGGTTGAATGGTAAACTAATTAGCTCGACACTATCGCAGATGGCGAAGAGGTCACAGTGAAGCCTTTATTCATCGCCATATTAACCTCGTCAATGCTAATTCTACAGGAGATTGGCCAGACTCTATGCAGACATGGCTTTCATAATTAATGCAGAAACAACAAGGTTTAAGAAGGAAAGTGACCACTGGAAAATGGAAAATTGACCTTTCGTATTATTTTCCCTCAGCACTCTTCAGTAATATGGTCGACAAGCATATCATAAAGGTTGTTAAAAAAAACTGTTAATCCCTGGGGAGTCATGTAGCAAAACAACAGAGGAGGAAAGAGAAATGAGGAGGAAAAGGCTGACGAGAGTGAACTCAAAGTTGCATAGATGAAGCTTCACATCAAAATAGTTCTTTTTGGTACAAGTCCTGTTTGTGCGCTTGTTTGGAACACTTAAGGAGGCAAGGTGTCATCTGTGTAGGAAAAGAGAGAGCAGAATAAGTCCTCATCATCTCAATGGCCGACTTTCAGCATCTTCCTGGGATATCTGTGGTAACCGGTCCCACCAATGCCGCCTCTATCCCTGTCTGTACCATATACATAGAATAAGACAAGACAGAAAAATGGGATCCAATGAAAGCTGTTACAGAGAGCTTGCAATGTTTAAAAAAGGCAGACCAGAGCTTAGTGAGGAGCACAGTGTATTTAAACTGTCTTGTCTCTTTTTGTGGGAACACCTTCATCCGGGCTCTTTATGTGGAAGTATAGTGTAAAAAAGACACAACCCGCAACAAAAAGCCACTACAAATGCAGCGGCTGAGACCAAATGCATTGGAATGTGACAGTCTAAGAAAACTGACGCTGCCCTTTTACTGTTAAACCCAAACATTGTTCATACGCCGTTCAGAGTGCACTACGGGAATACCAGCGAGGCTCCCTGGGGTTTTGTTAAAACTCAGTCAAGACACTCAACACTGAGCACAGCAATGCGTTTTTTAACACAAGCCTTGAACTCAGCTGTGGGTTGTGACTGAGGTAATGAACAGGGAAAGTGAAAACAAAAGCTAAAATGAGATCAAACAGGGCATAAGGCAGTGTTTACAGTCTGTGGCTGTGGATGTTTTAGGTGACTGTGATATTTTGGGCAGACAAAAAGACAAAACATAAAACCTAAGAAAAAGCTTCTTGTTCTTGATAAAATACGGACTCAGAGACAGGATTCATGCAGAGTAACACAAAACCATGTCCAGAGTAATCATAATTAGGGGTGAGGAAGAATTTCAGTATACACACCTTCCCTCCTTGTCCTGATGCCATTTCCACCTGTGGCCAATGGAGGTACTGCAGCAAAAAATCCCAAGCCATAAAGGATTTTCAAGATAGACTGGAATGTAATTTTTCTCAGTTATAAATCCTCTAAATGTGTAAAAAATAAATAAATAAATAAATAAAAAAAAAAATAATAATAACTTTGAATATTTATGACTTCCACACATAGTCAATAAGCTACGCATTAATATACTTTCTTATTTGGTAAAAGTTCTTTGCATTATCAAAATAAAGAGAAACATTTCTATCAAAATGCATAATTTCACAGTTTGGTCATTTCAGGTTTACTTTTCCCCCCATTTCTTTACAGATGTTGTGATGTATCTGAGACTTTTTGCTGAATCATGATGTTATCGTATTAAAATCATTCTAAATCACACTGTATCATGAGGTGCTCAGTGATTTCTGCCACTATTACAACAATACCATGATAAAGCAACTCTAACAGTTCACAAATCATAAGACAATAATGAATATATCATATTTCTTGAGGCAAAAATAAAATATGCATTGAACTGAAATTAGTCTCAGACTCTTTTTAATCCAAGACTTACGTTCACAAAAGAATAAAACAAAAGGATACCCATTCTGAAGGTCATTCCACTTCTTTATTAGTTCATCAGAAGACTTTCAGTTTCTGCTCAAGAGTCAAATGAAAACTTTACTCATGACTTATAAGCCATTGTTTTATTTGGAGTTAACTCTGGCTCTGAAGCTCACATGTTGGTAGTGCAATTATTCAATCACTGTATGAGAGGAAAAATGCATTTTAATCAGTATATTGTATATGTTTGAGTATCATACGAACAGGGGGAGAGCACACAGAGACATATCTTTCGTCGCCCTGTTAGGGAGCGCTAATGATAAAAGAAAGCAGAGGGGAGGATGAAAGAGTGGCACATTTACAGGCGGCATTAGCGGGTGCATAAAAATTGGATATTACGGGACGGCCTGCTGCAGGGTCGGCGCAGCGGGGGTCGGAACGGGGATGTGCTATCTTAGGCAACCTTTGTAATATAGTAGGAGGAAGAGAGGCAGTGCAAGTCCTGGGTGAATTAGCAGCACATAGACAGGAACCGCACGTCAACAAAATCAAAAATATCAGGAGCTTTGTAATATTTCACACAAACAGATCTTATGTTCTTTGATGCTGCAATGTCGGTGCAAAACTATTAGCAGTTTAATTGGTTCAAGTGACAAGACTAATTTACTTCATAATAAAAACATGATTTTTTTTTTCCCTGTTATTTATATTCTTTCTTCTTCTTTCAATTGTTTTCTGTCCTTTTGCCAATTCTAAAATAGTTGTAGTTTTACTGTGTTGTTCCTATGCAAAAGCTTATTTATTGATATATTAACGTTTATTTATTTATTTATTTTTGTTTATTAGCTTATTTATTTAATATTTGGTTTATTAATTAATGAATATTATTTTGTTTGTTTATTTATCTATCTATTTGGTGAGCTCGTTTGTTTAGTCTGCAACAGATGCTATAATGCTAACTGTGCTATGTTAACAAAACTGATTGATTGATATGTTTATGTCTTTGTTTGTTTGATTAAATGTAGTTCCCTTACAAAGAATAGAGATTACTTACTGGATTATAAATAATAATTACTGAAATCTATGCTTATTTTTGTTACTCATCGTAATATGTCACTGGTGTCTTATAATTAATAATAGTTATTATTTGCAGCTAATTGGCAAACAACAAAAGAGACACAAGGAGACACTGTAATGCGTTCTGTTGACAACCCTTTGAAGCAAACAGTGGAGCAGAGCAGAGAGATGAAACTAGAGAGGAAAAAAAACAGTAAAGCATTTGAGGAGTAAAAAAAAAAAAGAAGCTGAAGCAAGAGGCCAGAGATAGACAGCTGCAAATCTATTATTAACAAGCATTCCCTGCTGATTGTGGTGTATGTTCACAAAAACACACATGAGCCTCAGAGACAGCTTTCTGTCGGTGCTCGGCTTGAATTAAAAGCAAACTTATGATTAATGCAGAGGGGTTAAGACTTGGATACCTCCTACTCCCCTGCTGCCTGTTCTGTACTGGACATCCTCAAATTGTACAAAATAGTAAAAACATAAAAACCACACCTGGTACAAGTGTAAGCCACAGATATATTGTTCATAGACTTATACCGCAGCCTACCACTTAGTTAAAACAGGAAAGTTTTACCATCGTGTGCAATATCATTCTGAGCTAATACGTGACACTATGTATTTTTCATAAACATAAAGGTGACAACTAGAAAGAACGTATTCAGTTTAACAGACAGTTAAATGGACTTTCACTGAATTTTGTTTGACTTTTTTTGCTTAAAATTATTCAAAATTGACCTTTCCTCTTTGGCAACAATCACAACAGTTCATTATACGTTCTAGAAGAGGGCCTCCAGTTAATGGCTACCAAAAATACAGATAAAAGACTTACATGGCAAAACAACACAGAAAAGATAAACATAAATAGAGAAAATGGAAGCAAAGTGAAAAAGGAACAAATATTGGAAATGCATTGACGTAATGTTTAACGAGTCAGGGATAACTCAGGAGTTTAGTGTAAGCTCTAACTTTGGTTTGATGAAATGTCTTGATATTGTGCTATGTTGAATTGGTTCTGTTTAATTTATTTTATAACATTAAAGAATAAAAGATCCCTATAATCTTGCTGCAGGGCGAGGAAGGCAGGAGGCACCATAGCAAAATTAATTTTCAGGTAATGGAGTTATAAAAAATCTCTTGTATTCTATTGACATTACCTCAAAATAAGGCCTGTTTCCCTCTAGTATTTTGGGTGATATTCTAAGCTAAAAACTGTAAGGACTGCTAATGGCAATCTGTAATAACCCATTAATACATCATAAAAGCCTGTTTTGGGGGAAAAAGAGAAAACCTGGAGATAGAACAGTGAGAAAAAAAATCGAGACAAAAAGTCTTGAACCACATTTGAGATGTAGTATTTTTCGCTTTTGGTTTGGCATAAAAAAGCTTTGTGTTCCAGGCCTGACACTGTGTCTATCAATAATATACAGTCTCTGATGTGAACACACAGAGAAAGGTAATCCCTCGCCTTGTATTTTGCTTTGGGAGGAGGCTCACCACAGCAGTCCATACAGAGTAAAAGAGAGGTCTAAAAATCAAAAACACTCAGGGCCACGAGGTCTGCTTCTCCTGTCTCCCTCGTCGACTCATTTTCTGAGGCAATCCCTTTGTGAGCCGAAGAGCTGGGACACACCGGCTATTGCCCGCAGGGAGAGACAGGCATCGAGGAATTGAACAAATGAACTGGAGCACCCTGTGATGAGCAGGACGACAGCCGAGGTCAGCCGAAGCCCAGTGGCCACTGATTCACAATCCCATACCTGTCCAACAGCATTAAAGCAACACACGGGAGAAAGGCCCGGGTCAATGGGCTATCGGCTGCACCACTTACACCTAGTGAGAGTTTTTAGAATCTATCGTGCACATTAGTCACATTGAGAAGGGCTCCATTCATGAAGCTAAGCAAGTAAGAAAGAGCAGGAAAGAAGAAAGAGTGCTTTACAGTTTAGAGGCTGCATTGTGTAAATCACTGTACATTTAATGGATCACTTCAGTTAAATTAAAAAAATGACAAAAATAAAAAAGAGGGAGATCCTGAAGCAATCTAAATGTCAACTTATGTAGACATACCTTTCAAATATGCCCTAACCTTCTGTTTTCCAAAGCTGTCATAGACTTATAGATAGTCAATTAGTCTTCAACATGAATATTTTTCATCTATTTAAAAAGCTTTGAAAGTATATTTGTGAATCTAGCAAAAAGCAAGAAAGCGATAACACAAGTCAATTATTCACAATATGCACATTGTATACAAACACTGAAGCCACAATCTGCAGTAACATGCAAAACTGTGGAAAAAATGTTTCAATTAAAAAATTTTAAACTTTTATGGAAGTCAATGTGAGAATTAACACACCTTCCACTATTTCTACTTCTCCAAGTCCAACAAAATGCGCAAGATCAAACTCTCTTAAGAGTTTTCCATAACTGAATGGTTGAATATGCTTAAAAACTTAGGAGTATACTTAACTGAGACTGCAAAGCACCGAAGCATTATTTTTAATCTTAAAAGAAAATCATCTTAAAACACTGGGTGAATTTACATTAAAATACTGTCTTCAGCCTTGCTTAAAAACAGATGCTATACTTGTCCTACAACCTTAATTTCACACCCCGTTTCCTCCTTATTAGGGGCCCTTCTGGGGCTTCTACCTCCTGATCACCATGGTAACAGGATTGAAAGAGACACAGCCTTGGTCCCTTACCAGGTGTGGAGCAGATCACCAGGAAAAAAAAACTATTAGAGTCAAGGAGAGGAGAGGGTGGAGAAAATATGAATTATCAATGCACCGTGAGGAAATGGAAAATGATTATTTTATGGTGATTGTCTGATATCCGATTCTGAATTGTAATAATAATTTATTAATTCTTCAAGTGGGATGAATATTTGATGAAGAGAAAGCATGGTTGAGGCCATTTGGGAGGAAGGATATGCAACAAGGCCACAGGTCATTCAAAGTCACTAACAAGAAAACAACACCAAGAACAAATTGATGAAATTGTTCCTGCGCCGAAGGAAATTTCCACAACATGTACATCACATCAGGAGAGGAGAGGCAGCCGGAGTCACTCTAAAGAGAATTCAGGGAAAACAACTCAGTTTAGACTGCTGAAAACAAGAATTAGTGGGGCAGAACTGTTCACTGTTTAGGAGACTAACTGAATGAACAACCTTGAAGAGAAGCCCAGGCCACATCACTGGGGTTTCACTGCTAATTACAGACATCGCTCAGAGCAACACATAACTCAGACACTGCTGTGACTCACACACACACAATATCCCAGTCCATGTGATTTTTGTATTTATTGTCATTTTAACCTAACATTTTTTACATTTTAAGTATTTACCATGATGAACAACAGCTACCTTTTTAACACCCAAAACCATGTTAATGTTTTAGTCTTGTGGGTTGTTAGGAAATTTAGATATGAACTGTTGTAAAGAAACAAAAAGAACTGTTGCAAACAGACTGAACAGCATTCTTATATATTCTTCTGGAAAAATAAAATAAAACAAACAAAAACAAACATTAAAAGTGCAGTGTGTAGCCTTTAGTGGCACGCCTCTCCAGCAACTATGGTGGCCTTGCAGATACATGCTATTGTAAATAAACAATGACCCAAAATCCAGCAAAGATAATTTATATTTTACCAATTTACATTTTCAGAATAGTTACACTGATATATTAATTTTGAGAGATAGGGAAAAAAACATATGCAATTAAAAAGTAAAAACAACCCAACAGACTGTTCTCTCATAATGAATGTTTAAATGAGCAGAGGGAAGAGAGATTTTATACAAATGAAAGGCTTTTAGCATTACTTCTGCTCAAACAATCACATCTGTCTCTGAGCAGATTGCCAGGTATCAGTGCGTGACACAAAGAAAGAGGAAGTGTCAGGGCTTCACTCACGTTTCCATCCGTCTTTAACGCCGCTGGAGCAAATGAGGGATGCAGACTGTCACTGAGTCACTGAGAACACGGACAGAGGGGAAAAAGATAAAGGGTGACCAATGAGGTGGAAGAAAGGGTGACCATTAAAAGAGGGAAAGAGGAGGAAAAGAGACAAATGAGGTAAAGAGAGGGCGGCGGACTGGTGACCTGGGAAATGTAGGCCGCTTCAGGGTCAACAGCACTGGACCCTGGGACTCTGAGGTCAGGTTTCCCAGGACAAAGTGAAGGAGGCAAAAGTTTAAACATTTAACACTGTGGCTTTAAGCACAGTTCAGAGTGCAATATTTAGGCTCTGATTTGTTCATTTATGAGGCATCACTTTATAATACTGCTCCTTAGAAAACGGCTAAATACTGCACAATATGAGGAAAATATTCAATGTGATGTGGTTCAGTATGAGCAATAAGGTTATTACTTAAAAAATGTATCTTATTTCCTCCTTTCATTTGGTTTTAAAATTGAATTAAAACTTCTAATTTCCAAAATCATTTCACCAGAATTTAAGGCCATCTGATGACTATGACTATATTATTTTGGTATAATTACAGTGGTTCAAGCTGTCTTTATGATTTAGGTTATTGTGGCTCTCATTGCTAAGATCATACTACATACAAGCTCTAAGAAAGATCATACCAAGTTAGACCTTATTGTAAAGTTTTACAGAACACATTGTCCATGTGTTCTGTGAAACTGAAAAGAAAACAAAAGTTAAGTATGTGTTACCAAATGTATTTGTCCTAAACACTGCATTTTAAAGTTTTGGACAGTGGTCAGCACAAAGACACTTGGCTACAATAGACAGTTGTGTGGGCCCATGTTAATGTCCATTAGTTTGATTTTTGTGGAAAAAATAGTATCTTGTTGTTGCTGTGGGACACAATTCACCTTGTGGAAAATATAGGTAAAATGTAGGACATGGCAGTGGTCCCTCCAGCTACAGGTTACCCAAAAGTAAAATAAAAATACAGAAGAATATCATGAGGGAGTGAAAGCCCAACGGGAAACAGTCTTTAGTTCCACTGTGGTTGAAATTATCTCCGTCCCATGTCGCTCTATTGCTGGAACCACATAATGACCATGCTCCAAAGGACATTTTAAAGGCATTTCTGCTTTTCATAAGGCCAACTGTTTCTTTTTCCGACGAAAATGATTAGCATACACTATTAGATGAATCAAAGACCAGAGATGAGAGGCAGACAAAAGACAGTGAAAAGGCTGTTAAGGAGTAAAAATAGACCAAGTAAATATGAAATGGGCAGAAAAATGGTCTTCCAAATCTGCCGAGCGGCAAAACAATGAGAAATTACCATGGAGGAGTAATCAGTGGCTAAAAGCTTCCCCCGCTGACTCAAAGTGCTTTTGGGAAAAAGGCAGTATTGCAGGAAAATAAAGGGATCTGAAGAATTAGTTGAGCAACACCGGAGCCATGTGACAGCCAAGACTGAGGAAGCAGAGCGATGGGCGTGAGGAGACCAGCAGAAAGACCACGAGAGAGGGGAAAAATGAGTGAGTGATTGAAACGTGGTGAGTGGGAGAGGCACAAAATGAGCTCTGAGAACTCCAAGGGGGCTTTCGGACCATTTCTGCATCATTCTGTCCTATTAGTGCTACTCTTCCGGCTGTCTAAACACCACTGAAGCCTAATAAAGCCTGAACTCGCCCGCTTACGCACACACCAACAAACGCTGATGGCCTGAGATGGCAAGAGGGGGGTATTTCCAGGGCTTTTAAAAATGACCTCCAAACACCACAGCCTCGCTCTGCCAAGAGTCCGCAAAATTTAATGGAGACCATTTGAGGTTTTCGGTGATTTGGCAAACTGCCTATTTGGCGCTGGCTTGGCCATTTTCCACCCATTTGGAGGAGAATGGTCAAATATAAGTTGAGGCAGTTTGGAATGGGCTTTCTAGTACTTTGTGTTTGTGAGAGGTAAACTGATATTTTAAAACGAGGACTGAAAATGGTAAGTATGTCGGGCGAACTAAAGCTATATAGAAGTTTCACAAAAGATTATTATTGTGAAAAACATGCTGTGTTATAATCAAGGACGGGGGGGGGGGGTTAATTGGTGGCACGATGATTAAACTTTACACAACAAAGACATGTCATTTGGACACCATTTTGAATTTTTCACTTTTGTATTTGGACATATAATGTGACTACAGAGGTAGGCAGGGTATACTAACTAAACTCTAGAAAAAAATCATGTTGTTAAATGGAGTAATTTTTCAAATATCTGAAAAAGGTGAAAGTGAATCTGACAGTATTGGTCTTTAGTGGCCCTTGACCTCTGACCTTTGATATGGAATTTTTACTTAAGTCTGACGCTGTGCTCCAAAAGCAATCAATGTTCTCAGTCCCCTGTACAACCGACCTAAATGCTGTATTAAAAATTGAAAAGATGATAGTCTATACGTTGCTACAGGCAACATTAAAGTTTAACAGGTCTACTGAGCACGGCTTTTCCCTGACTCATAAAACTCTCCTCCACAAAAAAACATAAAAGGGAATGCTGTAAGTTTACAGGGAGGTGATCTCCAGCTCACACACCATTTTTACTAATGGGCTTCTTTATTGGAAACCATTTTCTTCGTTTGCAACCAGAGGACAGGTGCACTGAGAAAACGAAAACAGTGAGGTGGGAAACTTTCATGTGTGCTTCATTTCACAGACTGTGCACCTGCGCATCAAAAACAAAAGAACAAAGGCAAACTGTGCAGCAAACGAAACTGTTTTAAGCTCCTTACTTTGGAGATGATAAAACTAGTATCCCTCGGTAGATATTCTTCTTACATCAAGCAAATTAAACACATGAAAAGAAAGAAAAATAGAGGTGAATATTAAATGTGTTAAACCTGTAGATGTGTTTTCCCTGTGCTCCACCATTACTCTGATGTGCGTTTGAGAGGAGGAGGGTGGAGGTGGAGAAAACAGCCTACTGCAACGCAAAGATGTAAAATAGAGATTTCTTTGTAGGTAAATAAAAAATTAATCCTTAAAGAAAGACACAATATAATAGTATCTTTACTGTATTTATTTTAATGAATTGCAACACAACAGATAAAGCTCAAAAGAGCACTTTAGTTCACAACTAAATATAATTACACACCTATGACAAATTATAGCTTCATTATTTTGTGGCTCCAGGCAGCAAAAAGACCCAGAAGAGACTGGAATAAGAGGTAAATGTAGTTACGTAGAGAAGCTGGAGCCTGTTCAATGGTACATCTCTGATTGTACTGCTTCTGAAACCTATAGTTTCCTATTAGTACTAGACCGGCCTGGGTCTTGACACCAGTCTTAAGACTATTTTGTAAAGGATTTGTCTTGTTATGGTCTCGATCACCAAACACTAACCTCCATGAGTCTGGACAGAGTCTAAGACTAAACTGTTTGACTGTAGACTTACATTTTTGAACTTTTCCCTTGATTCTATAACAGTGTATCGTGCACTGGTTCTGGTCTTGAGTCGGTCTTGACCTGGTCTTGCCCTGACATGGTCTTGGTCTTGATACTCTCTGGTCTCAGACATGACTTGGTCTTGACTACAACAGTACTGACTTAGATAAACGTGCGGCCAAAGCCAACATGGGTTTTAAGAGTCAAATGCAACTCTGATCCAAGTCCCGGGTTTTAAGTCCCATCCACCACCCCAACATTTTTAATGCTAATTTAGCCTATCTCTATTCCTAGAAGATGGGACAAACCTTGGGTACATTATGCCTAAGGATGAAAATGAGAAAATGCCTAACCTATGCAGTTCTACTTATTACTGAGTTCAAGGACCTGTCCATTTGAAAAGGTGGTTTTCAAAGGGCAGTATATTTTTCTTGTGAATTCAAAAACTAAAATGCAACATCCAGCAAATGTGAGAAGTGAGACAGCAAAGTGTCCAAATTTAAAACTAGGTGGAGAAAACCACAGAGACTGTTCAAATCCCCCGATTGCACATGTCATTGTGGAAGGTCAGCAAGGTGATGCCGAAAAAGATGTAAAACTATAAATACACAAACCCTGCAGTGAGAGCATGGACACTGAAATACCGCGGGTGCCTCAGAGACCATGTGCTGTATAATTGAGCCTTAAGGGTGCATAATGTGAGGGTTAAGTGTGCTGAACATTGGCATTTCTTTGGATGAGGACACTTATCCTCAGTGGTATATGTGAATATGTGGGAATACAAGAATACAGCAAAGCCAGGAGATGGCTGAGTACCAGTGACAGTAAATGGAAAGGACCCAGTTAGCTCCAATGTGGAAGTAGTGTTCATGTCATGGATGTATCATAAGAACTGGATATAGGACTGTCCACTGTGTCCTCAAACCAGTTCCTCCAGTGGTCACTCAAGGTATTGTAGCAGAATAATCCCATGCACCAAACTTTTTTGGTGAATGAGCTAATGACAATAAACAGTGGCCATAACTAACTCAAGGTCCAGCTTTTAATATTACGTCTATGGTTTTGGCTTCATATGGACTTGCTCTCATTTACTCCTGTGTATTTCTCACAATGTGCATTCTGAGTATCTTCATGTTAACTTTCTACCATTATTTTGAGGTCCATATTACTTTTTTTCATAAGCTTAACCAGTTAACTTGAAGACAGACAGTTCTAATTTGACAATAGTTAAAATAGTTCTAAAATAGATCAGACCAATCACAGTGTGTTGGCTAATGCTTTTTTAAACTGCTGTAGGTAGCAGTCTTAGCATTAGCAGCTAACACCAGCTATACTTGCAACCATCCATAGTCCTCTCATCCTTGTATACTCAAAACTGGCCACACGTATTTATAAAATATCAAAGCAGTCATTTTGGTTCTTAAAAAAATCTTAGAAGTTAAGCAGTGGTCTCAATTTAGGATAGATGATCCGAAAACACCTCAAAATACAATCTACCATTTTGAAAATGCAGAAATGCATGTTGTTGTTGCTTTATATTTCCGTTCAGTTAACGGTGGTATCTCTCTTTCATGATGCTTTAGTGCCTTAATCCCACACTACTGAGCTTTTAAAGACACTGCGCTATAACTTTATCATGCCTGAGGGAGCCTGACTCATCTGAAATGTACCACTGTTTATTCACCTATAGTCAGACTGTGGTGTATTACCTTCCACCATTTATAGACTATAACATCGAGTTTTATCGACTTTTGTTAACTTTGAGATACTCAGGCTAAACCGTAAAAATCCAAACCTAAACGACTACAATAAAACAAGATACAACACTAGGCATTTTTTGTGCAATCAAAAAACTATTGGTTTACCAGTTTAACCGCATCAAAAGGGAATTGTAAAAGTGAAGGCTGAAAAGAAAAGACGAGATTTTTAGTGCAGTGTTTGTGATTGTTTTCCTTGATTGAAACACTTGCAAGTCTTCGACATTAAATTGTGAGCTGACTCCAGGCCCTGAGTGCTCTGCAAAAGCTCGTTTCTCAAGAGGACAAACACACTGTTGTTATTTGTATATATCAAATCACAGATGGTTTTAGTAACTGAGGAGGACAACAAGACTGTATTACAGCAAACTGGGAACTGCTGCAGGGGTATACATTCAAGTAACATGGCTATTTGTGTTGGTCTCATTCTTTTAATAATCATAATAATAATATGTATGACTAAGAGGGATCCTGGATTAAGCACAGCAATAGGATTTGCTTATTTTAAGGTCTGTGTGTAAAATCAAATTTGTTTTTTGTTTTGTTTTTGTCTGATTTTGTCTGATTTATGCCAATATAAGTCTTGTGATGGGAAAGTAAACCTCTGTGATTTGTGCCATAATGATTAAAGTCAACAATTATCCCTCAAAGATTGAACCTGTCCAGTCACAGCTTTTGACTTTGCATAGTGAAATGGGTCTGGAATCCCTTCCCTGCACAACACACACCAGAAATGGTTAATCTACGATCCAGCAGGGTCATTCTTTATTTCTCTGATGTAAATCTGATTACGTTTGTTCTGCGTCCACACTAATTATTTGTATTGAACAGAAAATTAGCAGTGACTTCAACATTTTATAAAACTCCTACAACTTAAAGCACTCAGGCCAAAAGACTTAGTAATAAACAAATTTAGAAGCATGTCAACAGCATTTTACAGGCTTTGAAACAGTGATTTACTGCAGCAGAAGACTCGATTACAGATGTCTATAAACATCAGGTGGTGAAGCACAGTTAAAAGTGATACCTGAGTTATCAAGATTTATGATAAGTGGCTGAGCGTTTGACTCGAGTATGCATCAACAGGCAATTTGTACTTGTAAAATATTTGAACTTTACATATCACACTCATCTTTATTTTTAAAGTTACTGGCAAATCAAAACAAGAGGGGCATCAGTAAAAGGCAGAATAAGTCTGCAATGTCAAGTTGTACTAATGATGAGTGCTCAGTTTAAACAGTGTCTTACATGGAAAATCCCAGTTAAAGCCGTGTACACAAAACCATCCAGACAACAAACGAAATGCAACAATACCTCCTTTACAGTAGCAATATGAAAGTCATACACATGAGCTCAACAATAATAACCCTCGCAGCCATGTCTGAAATAGAGGCAATAAATGAAAACATAAAGAGGAAGGCAATACCGCAGTGTGTGCATTCATGAGGAAATATTTTCATGAATGGCCTGGATAATGTCTTTTCCCTATTTTCTGAGCTCAAGGCTGTGTTTACAATACTATAAACACTTCGCTAACAAATTGATAATACAAAAATAACTTCCCCAAACTTCTCACAGAGCCATTATTACATTAAATTAATTTTTGCAGAGCCAAAACTTCAGGGCAAAGCTAAAATATTTTAAGAAACTGGGCTGGCATTCAAAGCCAGACATTCCTGCAGCGCTGTTCGTTTTGCTGTCGATATAGCACTGGCACTTCATTAACTTTGTGGTTCAGCTTGCTGCAACCCACAATGGTCTCTGTGAAGCATTGTTGTAAACCACTGTATGGTTTCTGTGAATGACCGCTATAAAAACAATACACACATGTTACTGATAGTGTGTCACCACCTGATTGACCGCAACATTCAAGAAGCTTTATTTATTATTGTTTTCCGTTTTGATGACTTTGTCTAACTAAACACGTGTCAAGCAGCATTTAAATAGTAACAGACACAGGTCCATCAATACTGAATTGTTCAATACATTACTGCCAACTGCTTTGCTTTTTTTGGCTGAACAACTGAGTACATAGAATATCTTTATAAAAAGTTCAATAACGTGAGGCGAAGACTATGATTCAACAGAGCATGCCCAAATTTGGAAAAAAATGTAACTGTTACTGAAAGAAAATTCATTAACATAATTGAAAATAGCTCATCTGTCATGCCATTACCTGCCCTGGCACAAAAACCACAACGCAACCACAGAAAATTCACTAAAACTTCTCTAAAAACATAGAACTAAAAAAGGTGGGTGTTGTTCTGTTCATTGTAATTTTTCGGCCTAAACAGACTGCGTCATTACCGCCCCGAGACATCCAATCAAAGACAAATGTCACAGTGAGGAAACATGACTAATACAGCTCAACGTTTGTTTGTTACTCCACAGATTACATAATTTGACAATCACCTCATGTGCCCTCGCCCTCACTCACAGGTGAATTAATAGTTTTTTGTTTCCTCACTCTTCTACCTGACCTTTCTGTCAACTATGTCTATGCTTCAGAACATTTTTCACAAAAACTAAATATTCTCTTTATAATCATGTCAACAGAATCCACTTAAGATGGGATCATAAAATACTCCACAATATTTTCTTTGAGAAACAGACCCAAGGCTTTAATACTTACACACCTGGTTCAAAGACCTTAATATAGAACGTGATCATGTTAAAATATATTCATAATAATGAGGGCAGTCAACGTTAACACGTGATTAAGCTAAAAAATATAATTAGTTAATTAATCTCATCACCGAGACTGACCTAATGTTATCCCATAAAATCCCACCAAAGCGAGAGGGTTTCCTCGCGGTGTGTGATAAGGACAAGTCAGACCGAAGCAGGTCAAATGATGAATGAAGAGGCTTCAACTGGTGATTATCGGCAAGTTCTTTTTCAAAAAACATTTGATGATGATCAACTTCCTTTTCACCAAAGCACGCACGGTTTAAAATACTGAACCATCTTTGAGCAAAATACATTTTACTGATGCTAACAAAGATGCAAATGCTGGAGGATCAACAAGCCGCTGGACGACACTGGTGGAGAGCAGCCACTGCTTTAGTTCTCAATAAACAACAGCAAAGCTAACGCCAAACGGATAGCCACAGACTGCAGGTCTATTAATATTGTTGACGACTGGGGACTTCAAGACATCATTCACATCACTACAGGTGACCGTCCTATAAACGGCCATCGAGGGGGACTATTGTGACAAGAATACATGAACTGTATGACTCTGAACAGGAAGCACAGCAGTTTGATTTGAGGAGGCTAATTTTATCAACATTAGAACTTGATTAAATATTTTAAGAGATTGACAGCAATAATAATAATAATAATAATAATAATACGAACAATATAGCCATACAGGACTCAGCTCAATACATGACTTATTGACTCCTTGGAAAAAAAGAGTGATATTAAAAAATCAGAACGCTACAGTGGCTATTAGATGTGTATGATTATTGAATCATTAGCCCCAAGAAAACATCAATAGATGGCATTTAGTTTTAATGACTTTATCCATTATTTGTACAAACATGATCGCACACTTTCTTCAAGCTACAATGTAAACCTAATCAAAGATATAACTACTATCAGGCGGATCTATGAAATGACATTTTTGCTTTCCACACTGCTCTGCCTCCAGCAATGGGAGCTCTAAATAAACATGTTTTTTGAAGCGCTGCTTTAAAGAGCTGAGAAGACTAGAGTTCAAGAGGCCACGCTTGCCCTCACACACAACATGAAACACACAACAGAGGTGGGCTCTAACCTCGTCAATATGCTGTTGTCCCTTGTGGGATCCAACGGCGCCAAAGAGATCTGGCAACACATGACAGCTGGCACACAAACACATGAAGAGAGCTTTTAGAAATGTTCAAAGAATTATTCCATGTGACAATTTATCTGTGCATGCCTGCTTTGTAATCATCTGTTGGGGCCAGAGAAGCCAATGCTATTAAGAAGATTTTCCCCACTCGTCGCAGGTTTGGCAAGAGAAAGAAGATGGAGTGCACTCGCAAGCGTTTTGTGTTTGAAACTTCAGTAGAAATTAGCATGTCACTGCCTGTTCAAATGCCATTTCAAGAACACAAAATGATGAACAAAGCACTGTGAAGTAATGAATGTTTAGCCAAAAAACTAATTGATGAAAAGGGTTTCTATTGTCGCTTGAAGCCGAAGAGAAAGTTCACCATTGAAAAGTCAATTACACAACTCCACTCGAACAGAACACTTGGACTAATGTTTGGCAATAGTTACAAAAGAGACAAACCCCAAAAATTATTAGAGACAATATTTATAAAGATGGCTCACATTTTCTGGTGCATTTGACATGTAAACAAATTTTAATGCATTTGTGTTCACATACAAGTACGATTGTTCACATTACCTGTTACTCATCTGCTCCTTAAAGGGGCACTGTGCAGATATCATCACACAAAAAATTCAGTTATTTTCAAAAGTCCATTTTTAATTTTTTTTTTTGGTCATTCAAAACAAAATACTCATGTCCATGCCGGCATGGCATGCTTCAAAAGAAAGTCTAAGTTTTATTGGTCTATATGCTTTGCTTTTATATGCTTTGTAAAAATGCAACACAAGTTCTGTGTAGGCCTAACCTGACTCCGCCAGATAGAACTGCTCCACAGAACAGTAGTACCATGTGGGAAGGCTCCCGTTGAAAGCGTTTGCAAAAGGGAGGCGCCTTCTGTCGAAAACTGGAAGGTGATTGGATGAAGCACTGAATAGTATCCATCTTACCATGAGGTTTCTTTAACCAGTCATAGCAACGATATGACGTGCCACTCTTTGCGCTTCTTTCAAACAAGCTTTGTTAGCTTCATAGAACTGACGAAAGCCCATTCTAATAAGGTATAGGCAAGGAATTATTAAATAAAACTACACGTAGTCCACAGAGTCAACCTTCATCCATACAACTTCATTTTAAAATCTTCTTCTTTAAAATCTTAAATAAAATTGTACTATTTGAATTGAAGAGTTTGTGGTTGCCGGCTGCTAACTAGAACATAACCTGTATTGTTCATCTACAAAGCTATTCACTCACGAAAATAAGCAGAAACAAAATGTTTGACAGCTGTGACAAAGCTGCCACAACCATCCCTTGGTGTATAATGCATTGTGATTACAGCATTCCTTTTCTTGAGAAAACGCAATCAAAGTGAAGTAAACTCTGGAGTCAAACTGGGAAACTGTGAAGGTAAAAGTGAACAAAAAAACGTGCATTTGTTTAAGGAGTTGTGTGATTTAAAACAAAAGTTGTGCGTTTTCCAAAATAAACTCAGTCTAGACATATCTTAATTCTGACTTTGAGGGAATAATGCATCAGCCAGAGTGCAGAAAACACTGTTTTTCAACAAGCCTTCCTTTCTAAGTGTTAAAATATATTAGCACATTAACCGTGGGCCCGAACCACCTGGGCCTCCGTGCGTTGAAAGAAGATCTAGTGCTAAAGAGGAAAGGGAGGCTCATGGAGGAAATGACAGGCTAAAAGTGAGAGCACAGATGCAGGTGTTTTTCTAACACCTTGAAGGAATGCATGACTAAATGATACAGGAAGTGAGTCCACATCTGGGTCTCCTCTTGTGCTTTCAGCCGGGACTCTGCGGACGACCGGGCCCGACTCTCCAGAGATGAACGGCAGCCATCTTTGTAATAACATACTACGCAGCGAAAAGGCAATGATGAAAGACAAAAAATAAAGTAAGTGACAGATGAGGGGAAGCAAAGGCTACAGAAATGGAAATACAAAGAAAGAAAGGAATGACTTAAGACTTTAGAAGGCAGAATAATGTGTGGATTTTTACATTTGTCTGTCTTCTGCTTGTCAATGCAGCCCTTTTATTATATCTCTAACCTATAATAAAGAAGGCTTTTACGAACTCTGGAAGTCATAAACACATTTCTCTAGTGTAATTTAAACCAAATGTATGCACCACATTTCAGCAAACTTTGCGATATCAAAGCGTTACAACTCTCCGTGACCTGTAGTTATTTTAACAAACAACAGCTTCCATCTAAATCTTAATGTAGCAGCAAAAATGTGTCACTGGAATCACACGCAGCGGACTAGAGCTGTTTGTACCCAGCCTGAGCCCCATGCAGCGGCTCTAATTTCATTTTTACTGCGTAGCTGGCCACGGACCCAGGTCCCACAGTATTAATGAACTTAGCCAATATAAAAGCAATCATGCCTGAGGAGCAATTACAAATCTAATTGAGCATCTAAACTGAATATTAAATCGGCGTTAAACCAGGCCTCTAATTTAGACGACACTTAAAAAGTCAAATCCTTGCACATAAAATAAAGCCTAGATACAACCACAGAGACTTTTCAGAAAATGTTAGTGATCGTTGTCGTTTTGAAAATAGCAAAAACAATCAACTCTAGTGGGCTCTAAAGACCGGGACAACTTGTGGCAGGACAAATATTGTTTATGATTTGGAGATATTTAAAAAGCTCAGCGCCAAATGATTATTAAAAAGCGTCATCTCCAATACAAGGGGACGCTCATTAGAATAAAAGTGTACAAGAGTAAGTCTATATTAAAAAGTGGCAGGTCAGTTTGTTGATGCCTCACAGCTATGTCACACCCCCGATGAGCAACGTGGACACCAGCTGCCATTGCTTGTGCACACAGTAGGCACCACAATCAAGCCAAAAGATACCAGAGCCAAAAACAGTTAGCTGGCCCGGCTAACACACTGGCAGCTACAACATTATTAAGAAATACACAAAGTTCTACAGTTTGAAGACAGCCTTTTATGAGAGGACCTGGCATTAAGGGGGAGGTCGAAAAGCTTGAGCTTGGTAAGGTGACCTGGCAACAAGGCAAAGAATATATTATTGCATTTTTAGTTGCTTATGGCAAGTGAAACCCAGCCGAAGAGACGGAAAAAACGCCTCTGGGTGCTGGCATGTGCGAATGCTAACTGTAGTTTAAGCATTACATTGTCTGGCTTTGGTTCAGAATTAGACTGTGTAAAAAAAAGTATGAAAAAAATGATGAAAACAGCTTTTTTTAATGTAACATATCATACAGACACTCAAATCATACACTTTTTCACCGTATGTCCCATAGCTTTCTGTCATGTTGTTGCCTGCATACACTGCTTCTTTTCTGTGTTTTATGGATCTGGTACTTTAGATTAATATATGGTCGGTGATTGGATGAATCACCTGGGGGTAACTACAGTTTTATCTAATCAGAGCAATGACGCTATGCCATGTTGTTTACATTAGTAATGGTAAAACGTCCTCAAATCTAAAACACGGCCATGATTACCAGCACTGCCGCACCATTGGTCCAAACCAACAACGAATTATGAGCAAACACTTGTCCCAGAGCAGGACTAGATACATCTTTGTGATTGTCGAAAGTTTGCGAGAATCCAATAAACTGACAAACGCTGTCTCTCAAGCATAATATCTTCTCAATGGTCGACCTTCAGTTGATGACACACGAGTTTCTATAGTTTGAATACTGAGCGAAGACTGATGGTCACAAAGTTGCTAGTAACAATACAAACAGCCTGCAAGTCTGTAAAGCGCAATGCAGAGGGTCTGGTTAACCTCAGACACTAAGTAAAGTCAAGGTAAAACAGTGTTTCTTTAATGGAATCAATGTTCTCTTAGCAAACATAAAGTTTGAGAGGAGAAAGGAACTACAGCCATGTAAACAACAGGAAGCCTAGTATCGATTGCCCTCGTTTATCGTCAGTTAATATGAAGACAAGAGATGCGTTGGTGATGACAAGAAGCTAGCTCTCACACAGTTGCTTCCCATGTAGGAAAACATGAACAAGTAACTGAACAAAAACAAGTAACTAACTACTAACTTTTGAGCTTCAAAGCTAGCCAGTGCTAAAACGATCGGATACCAACGCTAAATTAAAACTTTGGTAAACTTTTCGTCCTCTGGCTCGGCCCCTTAGTGGTGGTGTATATTGTGGATAAACAAAAGGTACGAGATGAAGAGGATTCTTTTGTGGCGGCGGTGGCTGTGTGTCTGCAGCTGGCGAGGACAGCTGGGCCTCCTGTCTACGGGCTACAGCGAGAGAAGAAGAAGGGCAGAGCGGAGCAAAGGGGAGCAAAGGAACTGAGGCGAGCGACACAGCGCCAGGCCCTGAGAGAGCCCTGGGGGAAGGTTAGCACCGCTCTTAGTCTGTCTGTTCTCTCCGTCTCCTGCTTCTCCCCTGCACCTCCTCTACAAGCAATTAGCCAACAGCCTGCAACTCACATTACACTTTACTGAATGTTAACACCACTGTATACAGAGATAAGTGCATCCTAAACGAGTTATTGTCGTCAAAATGGAAAATGCATATGTTTCTTCACTGCTCCATCTAAAGTTAAATATGCAAAACATGTTTAGCAAGTGTTTCCAGAAGAAGACTAAAGACACATGGTTCTGACGAAATAAATCTTAGAGTTTACCTTAAAATCCTTGCTACAGTGAAAACATATTCAAAGAACATAAAGCAGCCAAAGCCAGTGGTGAGGCATCAAAAAACGATCATTATTTCTCAAATTCACAAAATAATGAAGAAAGAGCTAGAGGTCATGTCACTGTTTTAGTTCAGGTCAAGGCTACACATTTAGCCATTTCAAAACATTGCATTATAGACTTTTTAATCTCTTTGTTTGAAACTGTTAAAAGCTCCTTTTTCTTCATCATCTGCCATAGACTGAGGTGCTAAAAGTGTGTGTTTTGTTTGTTAAAGAAAATGTCATGTAGGTCAAACATAACTTTAGCAAACTCTGGTTAAGTCCTGGGTTTTGTTCCCATCCACCACCCTATCCTGATTCCTACCGATAAACAAAAAGGTGTTAAATGAGAGAATAGGTCTGAAACCAAATGTCCAAACCTAACAGCAGTTTAACAGGTCCATGGTGGATAAACAACGAGAGCTGGAGGGGCCATTAGAACAGACTGGCAACCCACACAAACTGCACTTTGACAGATTGACTCTTTTAGAATAAATGGCTGAGAATGGCATTTGACTTAGCATTCAGGACACAAAGTGGAATGAGAAAACCTCATTTATCCACGAACAACAATATGTACAAACATAAACATAAGGATGCTGGAAGGAAGATGTCTTATCCAGCAGTGCTGAAGAGTGACACTAAGTAGGTTGGCTGACTGTGTCGAGCCTCGGCGGCCTGAGGGTAAGCACTGATTTACCGCCTCGTGCAAAGAACAAATAAATCAGCCATCACACTGAGCCAGACACAGACCTCAAGAGATGCCTCAATACCACTGTTTATCGATCTGGCCGCGTGTTTGTGTGTGTGTACGTCTGCGCGCGGGAGGGAAAGTGTTATTTATTTTGCTGTTTATTCATTTGTTGGCATGAGGTACTTTATCTAGCCTGTGTTTTGAAAAAAGTTAATGCACTTACTTTTAAATTAAAGACCCACTTAGGTAAGGTTGGGGGGCACACTGGAGCGGTAGGAGAGGAAGGGGAGGAGGGGACGGAGGAGGCGGGGGCAGTTGAGAAGGCCAACAACCCCTGCCGACAAGAAGGATATTGAATTTCAATTAGCACACACCTGCATTTACATACAGCCTACATGGCAATGCTTGGGTAAGCAATTTAACACTCCAATTCAAGCAGCTGCTCTGTGTCATTTACATAAATTAATAAAGCAAATTAAAATTCTATTGAAGCTTTTTTCACCTCCACATACCTTCCCCTCTCTTCCGTTACGTGAGTCGAAATATCAGCGTGGGGTCAGGGCAACAAGTCGGTCGCTCTAATTTGCAACTCCCAAGAGAAATTAGGGTTCCTCCTGTTTGGACTAAATGTAAACAGCAGGTAGCTGACAGTTTCACTCACTGTGTTACCGTACCTGCGTTAGTGGCACATCCGATGCATTCGAGCAGCAGCAGGCAATCACTGGCTGTCAGAGCAGCAGTGGAACACGCACAGAACACCGCACCATGACCAATCTCCTAAAGCCTCAATACACTCACTGTGAGCCTGAGTCGGGCTTTTCAAACAGACCACACCGCCAGAAAGCACATACCAGTCCCTCTCAGACTACATCGGGATTAGTGATGGACTAGCGGCCAAGTGCTCCGCTTTGGAACGGGACGTGAAGGTGTCTCATTACTGATACTTTAATGATATGCACTTTGCTGCGGTAAAATACTTCTCCAGCAGCTACAAAATGAGAGTGGCGTTTTGAGGTCAGTGACACAAACTGTCGGCCGTGCCAAGCCAAGATGTCTCCTGCAACGCTACGCTGAGTCCGGCCAGCTGGAGACGGTCTGAGCGAGATTGGAGGGCAAACAAATGTGACTTTGAAAATAAAAAGCAGTTATTTGATTTCTGGGGACAAGTACAAGTTTGAAATTAGATTTGGCCTTTTTTCCCTAAAACTATTTTCATCTATGAGAGTGTTATTAAGTCAAGAATGCAAACAGTATCTATTACATAAATATACCAAACCAAGCTAAAAAAAATAATTCATGCCTCCAAGCCATATTAATACTGTAAAAAAAAAAGAAAAAATAACAGATAAAACTTTAAAATAACTCACAAGAAAAAACAGAAGTTAAGTATTAATAGATGTGTAATTAACAATTAATTAATAAACTATTTATAGAGATTGAAATATCATTTTAATGTTCAATTATACATGGGTTTATTGTTAAGACTAAAACACTTATATCAATGTTTATAAAGTAATAGTGATTAATAATGTTGGATTAATGCTTTGTAAATAATGAATTATCAATTAATTAAGTTGTTACAAAAATTCAAGAGAGAGTTATTCTAAAGTGTCACCAAATAAAGATGCACTGTATACAGAAAATGTACTCAACATGCCCAATATGCATTATGCAAAATATGGTGATACAAAGAGAAACTGCATTTTTATTCATTTCAGTTCAAACTTATTTATGATCCCTGAGTTACAATTAAATTATCACAAATGTTAGTGACTTTTTGAATATTCAAGGACTATATCCATCGAGCAATCATCATGAAGCTGCATGCCGTTTTATACAGTTAATAACATAACATTTAAATATAAATATACAACAAATACAAATACAATACAAATATACATTTCCAAGAATTACTGAATAACATTTAGCCTTCTTTGCATAATATTCTAGTATTTATTCTATTTATTCTATTGTTCTATTTTAGTAACGTGTCTTTATATTATGTCTTTGTATTGTGTAGGTATTAAAACAAATTGCCAAAGACAATAAAATACTGAATGTGGCACAACACAAAATGAGGAAAAAATGAGTTACATTGACACTACATTTTCTACAGGCTTTCTATAGCTGCAGGTTAAGAAGTTCATATGGTATACTGTATATTGTGTGTATAATACAAGAAGATCTTTTAAGACAGAAATGCATGTTCATTGTCTGTCGTACTGAGAAGGTGAACTTCCCTCCAGTTTCCTGCATACTTTCTGAAAACTCCACAGTCGAGTGAGTGAATACAGAGGTGCAGTATACACCAGAGGTAGAATAGACCGATGGCTGGTATAAAGTTAGACACAGACTCCCTGACAGCCAAACAGAGCTCAAACTCACTCTTGGTCTATTTTATACTTCAGCCTCATTACGGCAGACAAGCTCTCTGGAGTTCGGAGGAAATTAGCATAGTCCCCGCAAAGTACGGTCAGACCTGTTTCAGTCTGTGGTGAAGTGTCCTTTGGAGAAGAGTCTGGTTTTCATTGAACCATAAATGGCTTTGACAAATAGCAATATGGCTGTTTTGGATTTTTCTTGGGTTCACAAAAACACTGACATATGTATGGAGCTGGTGCCAAGAGCTAAGAGAAATCCAGATGACGTGCAGAGAGAAGAGAAAAGAAAGTAGTTCTCTTAAGAAAAAGGATTTAATGTCATTGTTAAAGTGTCGCCCTCTGGTGGTGTTTCACTAAACCTCAATCTGCCCAGTAACTTAACTGTTGTAATCTCCTCAGTTGAGTCTGACTATGAGAAATACAGTAGGGAGCTTGTTACACTCAACCATCTTGTGTTTAATTTGTCTCTTCTCTACTGTGCGACCCCCACATCTCTTCCCACCGGTTCACTCTTTCAACACCCCTCCCCGAAGACCCCTCTTTAGTCCTCAGTCTATTAGGAGTATTACTGAACTGTGACTGTGAGTTATTTCAATATCACCTCAGGAAGTATTACACACTCCTTAATTAGACTCTTAAAAAATGTGGGAACCATGGAAGGGTGCCTTGCTACCTCTAAAATCCCAGTGAGGCCAGGTGTGGGTTTGAATGGTGTCACAAGTGGGCGCTTGCTGAAGGGAGCCCTATTTTTTCCCTATAGTAACATCTATGCTTTATATATCATGTCAGAGAAAAGTGGATTGACTATTCTTGTTAATTTTTAATAAAAGCTGTATAAAAAAACTATTACTGGCTTCAGAATGTTATGTTATGTAGCTCGTAGAACAATTTCATTATGGCCTTCATGCATGCAGTCTCATTTATTCAGTGTCATCACACCGTCCTGTTCTGACCAATGGGTCAGACATTTATAATAAATAAAGCTTATTCTTCAGCTGTAAAAGATAATCAGAAAAAAAAGTATGAAAACTGTACGCTAAACAGTAAAAATAGATATAATCGTTTGGATTGCATTCAATGAAGAAACTTTATTTGTGCCAAAATAGATTTGTTTAATGCAGTTCCACAAGTGGCCACTGGTGGTGTTGGTGACAGCCACAAAAGCCTTGATGGAATTATTATTCTCCGCCAACTTGACAGGGTTAAGATTCATTTTTTCATTAACATTTATTACACACTAGTTTTGTGCATGTGATGACTTTCTTTGACACATATCCATACTGCACACTGCTACAGATACAGTGTGGATACTGTGTGCTAATGTGACAAAAAAAAATGGACCTTAGTATGAAGTAATCTACATTACAAGGACCCAAACAGTAACTGTTGCCCTATTTTCCAGTCCAACCTAGAAATACTTTGCAGTAGTACACCGTCAAATTTCAGAGTCACACCATCTACAAAAGCTAAGAGTAACAATATTGTACACAAGCATCAACATGACGCTTGTGTCCATTTATAAATGCTGATGTGTATACATGGTTCAAGCAGCAACTCCTCACTTTACCGTATCAACAGCTTCTCTACCTCCAGTTTATCCCAATATAAATGACAAACACGTCTGACATCGCCTCCATTAAATCACACTGTGGGCAGCCCCAAGGTGTCAGGTGTAACCAGGCCAAGTTGTGGGTGGGCGCTCCCACTGCAAGCATTTCACTTGTCATCGTTTAGCCCCCGGTCCACATTAACCAACACGGCGCTGCACACACCCTCCTCCATCACATAACGAGGCGGCCCGAACGGGACGGCTCCATTCTTCAGAGGCACACTTAACCACACTCATTAGTCTTGCTTTGCTGCCTAATTGGTCTGGCGGAGGCCCGTTGTCCGTTCTGACGAAACACTCAGCCCCTGAACACTGGCACGCTGCAGAGACCACCACTGCTGCGCAGGAGAGTGTTTAAGAGTGCACAGGTACAGGTGTGTGTTAGCCTGACTACAGCAACAATGAAAAAAGGAGCTATGAACAAGTGCATGAGCAATTAACTGGAGCGCAATTATTCTCATCTAGCATTAATGTAGCACTTATTTATACAGAGACGCCTACACTGAAGTTATATTTAAATAGGGCAATGGTTGTGCAAGGGCCGGTAACACTTTTTGCTTGAAACCCAACATTCACTGCTTTAATAAGCCTTGCCTCCCTTGTGTCATTTAGGGTCAAATGAGAACATGTTGCCAACCCAATTTTTAAGCAATTATGCTTAAAAATTGAGTTGGCTGTTGTTCAAATTAAGTTTAAAGTGATGACAAATTATGCACAATATGTTCATCCTTTTCTGTGACGCATTCAGAACTGATTTATGCATTTTACTTTCTGATTTTCAAGTTTTACACACTGAGTGCTTCCCTGAATTGTTCCCTGAGGTCGGTAGCTAGCATCTCGCGATGTGAGGGACGCTCTGAGTGTGTGGCTAGTGTTAGCATTGTCGTTTTCAGCAGCATTGTTACTTTTGGAAGGCCTTTTGAGAGAAACACAGTCCATTAAATTGGGCTCCGCATAAGAGCTATTTGATATAGAGAGCAAAAATGTTGGGCTGAATGGTAGAGAAAGTTAAAATGCCATGCCTCATGTCTGCTCCATTATGTGTACCAACTGGAAGTCGAGTTTCAAATTTCAAATGAAGTACAAAAGCATCAAAAAGCTGTCATGAAAAGTGTTATTGTTTTTGCTGCATTCAATCATTTGCACAGGTGAATGGTTATAACAGTGGGTTTAAGGTCGACAACACTCATTCATACTTACTGTGATGCCTTATTTGCGTAGAAAAATTTCAAGTCTGTGTAAATTATTACCACGTAAAAACTTGTAGTGCCAGTAGTGCTTAATACTTGATTAATAACCCAGCAGTTGTGCAGCATGAGAACAATGAAGTGGTAAGAGTGAAACCACGATTAGCAGCAGAATTAAGTCATTAAGCAAAAGCATTATAAGGCATTTCTGAAACAACATATCACATATATTGTTGTGAGGTGCTTGTGTTGTGGTTTTAAAAAGGCAGTTTTTGAGCAGCATCATTGCAAAAAAAAACATCAACCAGACAAGCAAAGGACTACCTCAAAAATGAAAAACTCTTTACTGTAAAAGACCAGAACACCAAATCAAATCTTCCAAGAAACTGCATCACGCAAATGCCTTGTTTTGTTGTCTCTATGTGCCATTACCAACAAGGTCATAAATCCACATTGCAATGTCGAGTTCAGTCTGCGAATCGGAACATTTATCAGCCGATTCGAGAGCTTGTTAACGTTGCTGACAGTCACGATCTTCGGTAAAGTCGGCAGAAGTGAACCAGCGGCATGCGATCCTAACATTTAGTGGGCACAGAAAACAAAAGCCAATTCTCTTAACTGCCACGCTGCAAAGCTGTCGGCACCCACAGCATGTGAGCCGACTCTCTACCCATCAATTATACGGCGCTACGTATTAGGCGCCAGAATAAAGACCCTTAGAGACAGCCATCAGCCCAAGTGGAGTCAAGTCTCTCTGTTCTAAGCACCACATTGATATTGCGCAGGTAATTGGAACTCCAATGTCACTACTTTGTCTGAGGGACTTACATAAACAAGTACAGAGGAGATATTCCATTTATCTTACCTTGTGCTGCAGAAGGACACATCATTATACACAGAACAGTGCGTGTAGAGCTCTAACTAGGCTTGTATGTTTGTGAAATGGATGGACCTGCAGTACATCCGTGCTTTTTCCGGAAACAACTCCAGCTCTCGTGCAAGGTAAGGAGTAGACAAACAGACTTTCATTAAAAAGTACACGTTGTAACTTGAATGAGGGCCACATTTTTTAGGGGCTTTAGATTTTGAATTGTTGCCACGAAGCATTTACTTTCATTATAAACTCGATAAAGCAAATGCCCAGAGTTAGAGCAGCCATTGAGTGTCAGTGTTTGTGCTGCCACTTAATCTCAAGCTTTCAGTGCAGCATAAAAGTTGACAATGACATTCAGACAAAGGTGAGAAGAGCGTGAGTAAGGTTAGGGAGCGACAATAGCTCCAAAATGTGTATATGCTGCATGGAAATTGCATTGTCAAGGCCAATGTGAGTGCACGGTCCGTTTTCTTTGGATGTCTGGAGCTTGTCACAGTCCAGTAAAAGTCCCAAAAGGTGCACAGCAGGAAGTCTCCGAAATGTCCAGCTGCTGCTATTACAGGCTGGATAATTGTGAAAATACTATTCAAGTTTAAAAGGGTCATTTCTTTCATGCATGTCACCATTCTGAGGCCTAAAAAGCTACAATAGAAAATGGTAGCACAGTGAAGCATACAATCATGACAAGGTGCAAAAGTTCAGGTAATGATTTTATGTAACAAAGGCATTTAAATAAACCAAAGAAACAAGTCACAAGGCATAGACCAAGACTGCGTGTGCCAATAGAAGAGTACTGTCTAATGGATACAATGTTTACATTTGCCTCAACAGCTTTACCATTATTCTGGTACAGTATATACTTAAATAATGGACTGTGACACTTTATGTGCACCACTCAGGGGTAGAAAGAGCAGCATGCCTGCAGTATATAATTGGTAAAACCCTCAGTAAAGCTCCAATTTGTAGAAACAGAATATATGAATAGAAAATCAACGTTCACGTAAGTATATACTACAGACACCTTGTGAAAAGGTATGTAGTATATCATTAAAAAGGCATTTTTGAGAAATAGCTGATGTTTGCCAGTAGAATCAATAATGTCAAGGTGTAAGACTGTGTAGCTTTAAAATATGCATCCCTAAATATTACCTACATTATAAAATACTAGTGTAAATGTGATAATAGTTTAAGATTATATTTCTTTTTTTCTGTCCTCAATGGCATCTTCATACCTTTAATACCTGTATTGTTTGTATTGTCACCTTCTTCAAATGAAAAATCAAAAAGTCAGCTAGACAGTCCATTTACAGTAATTTCATTGTATCTTACCGTGAAATATTTTACATTAAGTTTTAATTAATAACATCATTAACTAATTGACAATACAATACTTTGAATGTTTTTTAAAAATATTTTTAAGCCTTTATTTGATAGAGACAGTGTAGAGAGACAGGAAACAGGGTGAAAGAAAGGGGAATGACATTAAGCATATGGAGCTAGAATCCAACCCGGGTCACTCAAGTATGTGGTATGCACTCTGCCAGGTGAGCCACAGTAGCACAGCAATGTATTAAATTTTAATGAGCTAACATTCTCATTAAATTACTGTGAGGTTTTGATATTACAGAGTTTTGTCCTTGCAGTGATTTGACAAAAGTCTATAGATATCACCCAAAGTCTGTTAAAATTTCAATTTAAAAGTACTGAACTTAAGATTATTGGCACATATTAGAACTTCTGTGACCTTAAATACTTTTACCTCCTAATGGTATAAAACTCTTACAGTTTAATAACCTCAGGCCAAACCCATATAAGTTTAATATTTCCACTTTTCCCTTCTGTTGCATGGGAATACAGAAATGGCATTTAAAGCGTCTTTCTTCCACATTCAGCAGTGGCTCCATTTTTCTTTTAGCCCTCGACCCCAACAACAGCCGACCAACCTATGAACTACGGCCATTCACCGCTTTCCCTGAGCCAGCACATTTTACGCCCATTTCATCAGAAACTTTTCTTCTTCTGTCGTATAACAGCCGAGCTTTGCTGATGTGTACCTTTTGGAGGTGGAAGTCCCTCCTCAGAGACCCCCAGCCTGGGTTTTTCATGCTCTCTCTCTCTCCTGTATTTTCCTCACACATAGATTTACACAAGACAAACAAAAAAAACAGGGCATGTCTCTCCCAGCGCTCCGAGGAGGGGTCAGGGAGGTCAGACTCCCCGGGCCAGACAGCACGGTGCGGATCAGTGTCACTCCGGCTCATGGCGTGTCAGCATGAAGTGACAGAGCAGACAGGACGGCCCCTCCCCCTTTCGAAGATGACTCTGCCTCGCTCACGCTTCTTGTAATTCCCCGTCGGAGCGGCAGGCGTGGGATGCTGACTACGATTTGGGATGAAAGGGGTCACAGAGGACGGAGAGATGACAATGGATGGGGCAGGAGGGGAAGGAAACTGGGAGGAACCTGCTGACCCCACTTCCCAGTCTGCTGCCGTATGAGACGCTTTAGATCTGTTGTTCGTGCCCGTCGCTGACTCTCAGGGTCAGAAGGTCACTTACTATCAATGCCCCTATTGACCCACTTACATACATGAATATCAAAGTAACACACATGTTTACACCAAGCTGTATTTGCCGCTCTTTGGTTCATTAGTTCTGAGTTTTTCCACAAGTTTTATGTGATCTTTTGTGTACACTGTTTTCCATACTCTGAAGAGACCATAGTCTAACCAAAAATACATTATAATGTTATTGGATTTTGCAATGGGCAAATTAGTTTGTACGTTTCAGTCTGTTGCCTTGACGGTCGTGTGAGTTTTCTAAGTGCTCTGTAAATAGCTCAGTACACAGTCTCTGTAGAAGCAGCTGCTAAGTGAGAGCTTCAGTGGAGGACGAGTTTGAGAGGACTCCAGCACCACTGACACTTATTTATCAGAAAAAAGGCTACATAAGTCTGCAAAATTTCTGAAATGCTACAACTCCTCCGAAAAAGCCAGCGCTATCTCGTCTTTTGCTTCCCTACAGCCAACGAGATACAAGAAGCAAGAAAGCAGAGCAATGCCCAACTAAAGGATAAACTAAATATAAGCAAAGTTACTTTCTTTGCATCTTTCTGCAACTATCACCTCATATTAGGCTTAACTTTATTAATCCAGCTTTGTCACAGTAGCTCAGTTACAAACAAACAATCATGGGCTCAAACAATAGTAAAAATAAATATATACAAGAATATACAGAGCGAATATGTGATTCACTTATGTACAAATGTGATATGGAATATAAATTATATACATAAAGTGAATAAATAATAAGGAGCATAAAACAAGACACAAGTATGAATTAGGGAATGGTGAAGTAGGTAATGTTTGAAATGAAGCAGCCATATAATCAAAGAGAATAGAACTACAGTAATCTAGTGTTGAACATAAAGCATAAATAAATCTATGTGTGAAAATACCTTAAACCAGCCTCATCCTCTGTGTTGGAAGTACCAGACAGTAGGCTTTTGTGTCAAATTATACGTTTCTTGCAGTTCAGACAGTCCCAGCATCAGACTGAATCAGAGCTCAGAAATTATTTTAGATTATTCTGCTTGTCTCTGTCTTGATTATTTATTAGTGTGTTTTGAAATCACATCAGTAAATCCAACAAAGAGTGCAACACAGACACAATAACTATTATCATCAAGACAAAACAGACATAATTGTCATGCCGCTGCGTCCGAGCACACTCCAATGGAAAACAAACGGCAACAATGAAGCCCGTGTAGCTTTCTTTCTTCTTCACTGTTCAGAATAAGAAAAGCATTGTTTGAGAAAAGGTTGCCATTTTGTGTTTTCCCAATCCATTTCCATTTCGTGCACAAAAACAATGATTGTCTGTCAACCAATCAACAGTCTACAGTATGTTTAGATCCACGCTTTTGTTATCGCACCCTAGTATTTTGGTACTCCGATGTAAGATTGATGGCACAGTACACTCAGAAGACAAATAAATTAAAAATGTACAAGAAAAGAAGAAGAAAATCATGCATATTACAATATATTTATTTGTGTGAGAATTCCTCTACAAGCAAAGCCAGAGCATCAATAAAGAACTAATCCCCTCACATCCTGGCCTTTGTCGGTCTTGACCTGGAGAGCTGTCAGGAGGAACAGAAAGCTCGTCAAACACGCCCATGAAGAAAGCTGACATGGACCAGTGACCATAACCCTGAACTCAGGACAATGGTCTGAGGGGGTTAAAAGGCCAAAGGAATACAAGAGGAATCCAGAACAAGACTGAAAACTAGAGTTATGATCCCGATTTTAGTAGGCAACGAAGAAGTATGTGAAGATGGCAATGGAGAAGGATTTTTTTTTTTTTTAATTAAAGGTGTCAGTGCAATTCAATTAGAAACTTGATTGATCCCTGAAGGCAAAACTCTTAATTCTGTTCAAATTCTCCCTTCATGCTTTATCTGATTTAGTCTGATGTGTTGTTGAGTCCTTTTCGGGGCCTCTTCCAGGATCATACAATCTCACACATTTACAAACTCACTCATGCTCCATTACATTGTGTAGATGACGGTTCATGTTGTTTAGTATGGTATCCATCCCATTGAACAAGCCCCCTCCATAACATCAAAATCGCCAAAGTGTTTATCAGCGTCAAGTGCGTCTTCTAAGTTTTTAGTTTTTTGGGGGGTTTTTTGCATTACATTATTAGAATAAAGACTGAATTTTATAGGGCACCTGTGTACCTTTTTTAATGACTTTTTGGCCCTTTTTGCCTTTATTTGATAGAGACAGTACATTGACAGAAACACAGAGATAATGGTAGATATATCTAGTACACTATTTAGTATAGCAAAGGTTAATTACGGTTATGAGTGCAACATTATGTGCTAGTATCAGGATAGCAACTGTAGGTGTAATATTTAATGTGATATTGTAGAAATGTAGAAATCTCAGGTTACAATAACCCCTTAAAAACTCCATGGTACAGTTTTCATTGTAATAATATGTCTGCTCACTCTGAACTGAGGCTGGGACAGACAGGTCAGGGGTCTCCTACAGCACATTGCGTCAAAATTACATTTTTCTGCCCTAGAATATTATCTCCAGGACGATATTGTGCAATCGTGTTACATCACTAGAAATAAACTTTATGATTGTGACATGCTGTTACATTTGTCTTGTTTTGTTTCTCAGTCGTCCTTGTTTGTTTTCCTTTTCTGTCTGGCAAGCATCCCTCGTCTGCCAACTCGACATCGTGAGTGAGTAAAAATGAAATGCATATTGCTAGATACCACTTAAATTTTCCCATCTACAATTCCAAACCGTTTAAAATCAGGTTTGTCAACTTTAAATACAAACGGATGACCACCATCTCTTAACGGATGGGTAAAAAAACTGAGAGTATGTAGGAAGACAGAAGAGAGAGCAGATTAGAGGAGTGTCACGGCCCTGAAAGTTCACCACGCATCTCGACCCAATATCCTCCGCTCTCACCGAAGATAATAGAACCAAAGCAGGGGAAACCACGGGAGGCGAGGAAGAGGCACGGACACAACAAGCAGATGTGTCGTCTGGCTCGCGCTTAAATTAATCCTCCTCCCTCATTCCGCTTTCTTCCTTTTATCAGTCGCAACAAAGGGACCTGCTCGGGCTTCAGGTCCAGACAACAGAGAGAGGTGGTCGGACGGTGGATTCGGGGAGTCTCGGGGAGGGGAGAAGAAAGGAGATTTGGGAGAAAGGAGGGAGTCGAGTTGTGGGCGAGTGTGGGCGTACGTGCCAGGTCAGCTCGGGTCTTATGGCAGGGGGATGATGGGATGAGAAGGACGGGGATGTTCGGGGGTTTTGGGAGGGAGCCGGCTGGGCTCAGGGAACACAGAGAACGGAATCAAACACAGACTCTCACAGAGCTCAGACACACTCGCAGGCTTAGAGCGGCTGTGGGATGAAGAGGAAAGAAGAGAGGGAGGGTCTGGAAGACAAGGAAACGCACGAGTGAGAGGGCAAATTAGAAACAAACAATGTCCCAGTACCACTTTTACCAGAACGAGTAACTAAAAATTCACCAGTGCACCATTTCACTGTTGTTACTAAAAAAATATGTCCAAACAGAAAAGAAAAGACAGACAAAAAACATACTGCAGTGAGTTAAGGTCAGTTGAGTTTCAGTACAAGACGTTCAGACGAGTTCTGGTATTGGTATGTACAACCCTTCATTTGTAAGGAGAGCCGAGGGTCTCCTGTCATAATCATGTTTTTTGTCAACTCTAATGTTTGCAGTGCGGTTGGAAAGTGCCCGATATTTTTTGTTTTTTTGCAATTTATAAAAAACTAAAGGGCATAAAGAAGAGCAGTCACTTTGCTAAATGTAACTGACAGAGTAATAAAACAGGATGCTTCAGTGACATCATATGAGTAATGAAACTGGCACGGGTCTTTGGAAAGTTGAAAAACGTTGGAAAGACTGGCAGACGAGCTCAGTGTCTCAAAGCAAAACCTTCCTTTGATATTAGATATTAATAAACTAGCCAGAACAAGATTGGAAACAATGGCAACTTGTTTTGAGCCAGCCAGTCTTCTCATCCATCTACATTCCTCTTTCCCACTCTGCCTTTAATGGCCATCGTGAGTGAACATTGCCATCTGAGCATTAGTAACATCAGACCCCAGTATTGATAGGTCCTGATTGGTCCCTGTGAGAACTGTGCAGTAAACCTATTCCTAGGGGCAAGAGGCCCAAAAGCCCTTTTGCTGGATTAGGGTGTGATCTGTAGAAAGGCAGCAGATGAGCAGCAATGGACACACACTGAGCTGAAAAACCACAGGAGTCTTGGCTACAGAACATCTAAGCCTTGAAAGAGGCTGCAATACAAGCCAACATGTCTCTCAGTCAGTGCATCAGGCCAATTACTAAGCCGTGTTTTCTCCTGTTTCTAAGATGGTGGCCTCATATGCCACCTACTTGAGTCCAAAATTCATCAGGTCTATTTTTAGGGACACTACATGTAATTCCTTACTGACAGCAGACCAAAGCACTGTTTCTACCAAGTTCATTTGGCCACATGCGATTTGCTTTTCCATTTTCATAACTTTTTGTCATCAGGAGAAAATAAACCAAAAGCACCATCAGAAAACATCAGTAATTTTAAATGTACAGTGGATAACATCATTTTTATATGATCTTTCATGCAGAATTTTATGATACATTGGTGTTGAGTGCAGGATGCTGTTGACAGACCTGATCGGCTGGTCTTTGTTGGAAGATGCACCTCCATGAAAAAAAAAAAGTGTGAGAGTGCCAACATTTTTACAAGATGTATCCTTTCTCAAATGTGCTTGAAACTTCTCAGGTGTGCAGCAACTATACCTTAAATATCATTGTCAAAACTTTTTAGGAACTGTGCCGTAAATAGCATTTTGTATTTTTCTGATATGGTACCAAAACAATGGAAGTGGTAGTTAGGGGAGGGGCTAAACACACTGCATCTTCGTAGGCACTATGAAAAAAAAAGCACAAAACAGCTAAATTTCTTCAAAGTTTTTCTTGTTCTGACAATAAATAATAAAATGCTGAGAAGAAAGCACATTTAATGTACATGAACAGTGCAAAAATGTTTTCATGAACTCCAACACAGCAAATCTTGCTTCATGAATGAGACCAACAAAAACAGAACTTGTGATATGAAGAAGTTGTCCAAAGTGAACTAGCGCAGCTCTCACTTTCTTTGTGTAAAAATCGGAAAGCTGGGAAAAAACTGAAAACCATCAGTATACCTCATGAGGTATTATATAATCAGAAATATTAAAAGTGAAAAAGCCACTGAGTGGAAGATTATTGGGGAAAAATTGTCAATTTTTGTGATTTCACTATGAATAAAAATACTGACAAATTAAAGGGAATGTGGCGTGAGTAAAATGTTGCCCAACAGCTTGGTCTCTTATTACAGCTAATATTATTTCTGACCTCTTTGTTCACTGGCTTTAATTATAATATATTTCTCGATGAAGCGGTGTGCCATTTTGACCCACTAAAACTACTGTACAATTTTAATTATGTCAAGTATGTCCTGGATTTTCTGACATGGCACCTGCTGGGGAATGCTATTTTGTCTAGCTACATCTGGTGGATACTGTATGTTGGCACAACTCATTCTATCCACAAGATGTTCCTAATCACGACTACAAACTGTCCAGGCTATGAAACCAGAAGGCGGACATGCTGCTCCGCTGTAGAAAATAAAGTCAGGCCACTGTCAGATATCAACAGGGACTGAGAAAGAGTTCTCCTCGGCTGTTAGAGGAAAACTTTGATCAAAGTTATTTCACCTCATCCATCTCTGACTCTCCTGGCTAGTCATAAATCATCTTCACTGTGCCAACTGTCACGCTCAGTCCCTTAGCCGTGAAGAGCTAATTCACCAGGATAACACCCAGAGCAGATCTCCGCTCCGCTGCCCGAACGTGGAAAAAGAGAACTGCCCTGTGTGGACTTGCAAATGATATACGTAATTATCCAATACATCCATACGTCTGGTTTAATGTAACACTGGCTCCTGTATATTACTCCCAAATAGTTTAGGTTTTTTGTATTTGTATAATGGACTGTGTTTCCCATGTTGTTTCCTGGGGACCCAAGTTTTATAATTATCAAATCAGGATTCACACGCCTAAAAAATAAATAATATAAATACCCTTTCTAAAAACTGAGGGCAGTATTTTCCGATTAACATTCACATAGTTTACTATAGACCTTTTTTTCTTCTTAGGGCTCATACATAGCCTCACCTGTAATTATTTTCTGCCTAAAATACAACAGCATATTCATACATTTAAATCGATTTCAGATTATTTTAATATTACTTTTTACATTTCCAGGCTTTCAAGGTTTTCCATTACTCACAACCAGAATTACATTTTGTTCTTATTAATGTTGCTTTAGTCATATTTAGTGTCAGTTTCATTTTGCCCCTTTCAAGTGGCGTATTGTTGCTCTTTATCTCATTTGAAAGCAACTACTTTTCAATAAATTGCACACAGACGTTCACAATAATGCTTCTGGATTTTTCCAACTGATACATTTATTTTTTCCTGATGACCCAAATAAAATCTACAGCATCTTTTGGTTCCCAACTCACTCCATGAGAAACACTGACTCTAGAAGAAAAAGTGGACGATGGGATCAAGTTAGTGACAAAGAAACTCTTGCTGAATAAGGGTTGGCTCCAGTAAAAAAAAAAGTCATCAAATAAATAAGTTTAACTACTCTAACTTTGATCTAATGTCAACTTTTGAATAGTTTCCATTTTCTGGAGGTGCACCTGTACATTTTTGCTCAGTTAAACAAGGTATTGATGCTAATATATAGCATAGCATAGTCTTAGTTAATAATTACTTGTAACATGAACATAACCAGCCTTGAATACATAGTTTTTCAAACACAAACATTATAATGCACTTTCCTAAGAAAGTACAATAGTCGTAAAGTTTGCCTCTATTTTATTGACTATAAGCATCACTAGCAGCAATAACTAAAGTGAGACGAACTCTTTTTTTCCAAATAATAAACACCTTTAGTCTTAAAATTCACAAAGATATTTTATCCAACTTTACTTTACTTTAAGGACTCACAAAATGTATTGGGAAGTATTCCTTAACTGTCTGTCGCCTATACTTAGGAATAAAAGTATTCAGTGCCTTTGTAAAATGTCATGCAGGTGCAGCTGACGTGAATAAGACAAACCTTTTTAGCCATTAACTCCCTCATGGACGTGAGGCATAAAATTATTTGCTTGGCTGCACTGGAGTTGTACCGGCGTGTATCTGCAATGCTAATAAACTCCATTGGCACTGGCAGGTAATAGCACGCTACCGTAACTTTTCTACCTCAGCTCAGCACAGCTCAATCAGCCCCCGCCAGAGGCCCCTCGTCTATGAGTCCCCGCGGCTCGGAATCAGCAACTTTCAATCTCGGTGTGTTAGCACGCAAGAAGACGCAACTGTACGTTTGGGGAAGGGTGATGAGACAAGCAGACAGCACAGCGTGAGAGTGAACGCCACACACTTACAAACACACATACAGCGTCTAATATCAGCTCGGTCCCCGGGTCCCTTTAAGAGACCTGAGAGTCAAACAGGGGGAAATAAATACTCTGCTTTATTACTAGAGAAAGGTAGAGGAGAAAAAGGAGGGGTTATGGGGTGGAGAAAAGTAAAATCAAGATCTTAGTGAATGCCACACGGCGGAGGAGAACTCTCTCATTCCCCCGAGTCAGCAAAGCTTCCTTATCCTGTCCTTTCATATACTGTAAAGAGAGTCTGCACACACCATATTACGCAGAATTATAATAATATACAAGCCACAGTAAGACAACAACATCACAACGAACAGCCCTCTCTGTATTTATAGCTAAGGGGGCATGTAGTGTGTAAATGGACCAGGAGCGGAATAATGAATTAAACATGCATACACAGTAGATTAGACACAATTTAAATTAAATAGTCAGGAGTTACAATATAGATGAGCTAATTCTTACTTGCAAGTGTAATGGCATTTTAATTTTCCACCGTGTTATATTAGAGACGTATTGGACTGTAACACCACTGTATATGATTTAATGGAGAGCTCTTATATAAACAGTCTGCAGTCAACACTTCACAAAGTTAATTATCTCAGCTTTACCTGCGTCTGTTTTCAGTATGATATGTACGTGATCAATATATATTTATTTATTTACATATTGTTTTGAGAAAGCAGTAAGTTACATTAGCCGAGTGTGACATTTGACATCTTTGTACATTTTTAGGGGGAACTCACCGATGAAAGTGTGAACAGAGGCAGACAGAGGGCAGTGTGTCAGGATTAATGTCATTATATGAAATATTTCTGATTTATTGTGACTCAAACCTGAAGTAATCTGACCTCTTTCCACTGTGTTTAATCATAGAAAACAGTATGTCTCATCTGGGCTACAGTAGCTACCGTACACATGGTCTAGATAAGGCAGCAACACCAAAAAATACACATCCAGCCTTTCAAATTATTATTTTTTTCAACGTATGTGAGCAAGAGTGCAATAGAGAGCTGCAAAGGCTCACAACTTTGCAGCTCTCTATTGTACAGTTGTGAGCCTTTGCACACAACTGTACAATACCATCTTATTAGTGGTAGAGAATGATTTAACATCAAGCCTTGGACAGCACTTTTTGAGTTTTTTCTCTGTATAAAACACAAAAAACAAAGAGAGGCATTAACAAACATTTCTTATAACAGTTTATAACATACTAAAAAAGTCTGTGCAGTGCCTTTAAAAGTAATCCTTTTTACTATTGCTTTCACCATTCAATCTTATTAGCTTTTTAATTATTTTCTAGCCATTTACAAATGTCTTTCAAACACCATCTTTGTTTCAACCAGCCTCCCTCACCTCCCTCCATCTCTGCCCCCAGACACTGAAACACAACTGTGAGAAATTGACTAAGAAGGCTGGCGCTTTCAGTAACTCATCTTCCCTTGATAGCAGTCGGCAGAGGGAGGAGGGACGGTTTCCCTGACCCAGTGCCACCGACACCGTTCCCCGGAGTCACTTTGGGCCAAAATCACAGACCACGGCGGATGTCCCCTGGCACATTCTCCAGTCCCCAGCACAGCCCCGGAACAACTTTTCAAGAGTATATATAGTGTGTGTGTCTCAGGAGCGTGTGGTGTGTGTCTCCGGCTGTAGTAATCCCACGCTACTCTGGCACGGCTCCAGCAGACATGGGAACACCACAATGGATTACTCATGGAAGAGAGGGATTTACAGAGGAAGAGAAAGAGATCAATGGAGGAAGGTACAGTAAAAGGGAGGTAGAGCAAAGAGTTTCCTGAATACTATTAGCCCATATCTGCACTGGGACTGTAAAAAAAAAGGAGAAGGATTCGGTTTAGAATTTCCATTTCTATCAATACAGCTCAAATAAAGCACAGACTAAAAACGCTAAGGATAAAAGAGAGCTCTGCGCAGTTACAAAACTATGCAGAGCTGAATAGAATATCGATCCTCAGTGACATTAGGGAATAAAATGTGCATAAACCACTGCTTCCTGCTGATTAGAGTAAAAGCCACATTGCTTATATACATACGGCTTCTCTTTTCATTCTTACAGTTCAGATGCAAGGTTATGCCTTTGTACTGTAAAGCATATGTGCAAGTCTATTGTATCTAATTAGCTGGTATTTAACAATTACAAAAAAGGTTTTAATTATTATATTACATTTATTATTACATTTACAGTTAGTTTTGTAAGGAGAAAAAACATGGCAGCGAAGAATTAACACAGTAACACAATAATATTTTGAACACTGTAGCTGTACCCAATCTCAAAATGATGTGTGAGTACAGCCGAATAAAATAAAAGCTCTTCAAAAATCAGTTTTTAATAATAATCTAGGTATAACTGCGCCTTGGAAAAACTGAACTTTAAAGCTACCTAAAAAAACAAGTTCCTGTTGCTACAGAAGCTCATAGCAGACAAACTAAGCACTGCTAGAGAAGAACATTGTTGTTTCTTTTTGAACAAACAAAAAAGGTTTAGGGCATTTATGAACAAGTGATTTTGATGGGGGTTTTTTAAATGTGTACATCATCTAATCTTCTTCCAACAGGTTTACTGATATGTCCCTGCAAGGCTACCATAGGTGCTAACAGGCTATAGAAAGGAGAAGTGCAAGGTGTGGAATTGCAACCTGAAATCTGACCACCAGAAGCCCCAAAAAATAATTCTGATCCTTTTAAAACAAAGTACCCTTAGCGGCCCAATATAGAAACAATATACAACTAAAGGAAAAAAATGCAAATATAGGCTATGATACACTTGACAAATGACAAATTGCACCACTTTTCACCCAGAAATCACCAGACAGACACAGAAAAAAATTGTAAAAGAGTGTAACAGTTGCTTATGTCCCAGTTCAGGAAAGGGAATTTTTGGTTATGCATATGTTAGCTGTTCCCCGTCCTGTCTTTTGCATTCAAAACAGCAGTCCAAAATCTGTGGTTTGAGATTCCTGGTGTTCACTGAATGATCTGACAGAAAAGAGATGAAAACCATATCAAGGCTTTATCCTCAGTGTGGGATTCAGAGCGGTGCAGGCAGTTGATTTTCAAAATTTGCACAGAAGCCAAAAGTTTTAATATGTGATGAAATATAAATCTCACATACCCGAGGCGATACTAAGTGTTACGTGACTTTTTTCTCTTTCACACACACACATCACCCTCCCGCCAAGCTCAGCTGCTCCTCTACCTCCCACAGCACTGACCTTCACCTGTCACATCGGCTTCATATTTACAGTCACTACGGCCCATCTGCCCACGCTCAGCCCCGACTGTCAATCAGCAGCGGGCCGCCTCCCCCTTCTGCCAATCCATCAGCCCCAAAGCACGGAGCTGTGTCACCAGCACAAACCCCCTGAAATCTACACATAATCCCCAACTTGACAGTAGTATTTGGTACGGCCCGAACTTTAAACCTCCATCATGCAGCATTTGTAACTGGTCCTAACAAACAGTAAATAAAATACAAAGAATAGTACTTTTCGTTCATACACTTTGAAGCCACAAGGTGAAGGTTATACACCATTAAAAGTGCCATAATCCTATTTAAAGGCCACCTATAAGGCATCTGAACTTTTTCTCTTAGCTTTGTATCCTGTAGCCTGGTGGACCAACATTCAAGAAAACTATGTAATTCCAAAAGTAGCTCACTGGTATTAATTTCAAGATTTTGTGAGGTCACAGATGACCAACCAGGGCCATGTGCAGGCCAAGTGTTTTTAGAATACATGAAGATCTGTAGTTTATAACAGAAGATGTAAAGAAATGCAGAATCAGACCTTTAAAGCAAGGCACAGATAGTTGAAGCAGTTGAAAACCTACAGTTTTGTAATTTCCTACACTTTTCAGTCACATGTGAATTTTCCTCTTGAGGGACCAATAGCAGCAAATTTAAAATGCCTTTTTATACCAAACATGCTGCTTTGTTTGTACTGCACAAATGATGCTTTTGGTTCTTTTGATGCTGTTTTCCATTAAAACCTTTAGGATTGATAAAAGTTTCATTCCATGTAACAATCCAGTCTTCTGAGCTCTTTCCAACTGATAGAACAGGACACCTGATCATGAACACAAAGCATGTTTGATATTTAAAATCTGTGATCCAAGCAGCCTTGATATTCTACTTTGCAAATGTAATCGCTCTTAAAACACATCACAGGTTAATCAGACAAAATCATCTGTAGAACACCTGCAGTTCCCCAGGACTGTCCCTTGATTGCCGTAACAATTTGGCAATGTATTGGACCATTATAGTGCATACTACCTGCATACGACCTGTCTTGGATAGACTTTTAGTGTGTTAAAAATGTGCCACAAAAAAATGCCTATCCAAGCTTTTTTCACCATTTCACACCAACTTTTCTCAACCTGAATGATCCAAAAGTCACTGATTCAGACTGGAATCGACTATATTTTTAGCCAAAATTCTGACATAAACCAGTCAAAACGTAAGCCTTGGCTTCCGAGCAGCGTACATTTGACATTACCGCCCGCCAGAATAACATCTGACAGTCAAGCTGAAGTGGAAAAAGTTGGTATATAATCACATAAGGCTAATTAACGGTGAGTTTTTGGACACGGCTCACCTGACAGAGAACTGGGCGACCCATTCAGCAGTTTTATACTCCACATTTCCTCTAATAGGATGCAGTTGCCACCGGTTGTGCACAGTCAGACCTTGTTAGTCATAATTTTAGCCCCGTGCAGGTCCAAAAAGGTCAGCGGTACAAATTTATTTTGCGAAGAAACACACACCTACCCGTTATGGCTCATATTTCTATCCTTTCACCGCGCTCAAAAAGTGGGGCAATGCAACACACGCTCAGCCCCAGAGGCACGGTGCCGTCTGGGTAGGGGTCCACTGAATTCATCCCCCCTGCATCTCAATGACAAGCACACATCCACGGGGATTTATCTAAATGCAAATCAGGTCCTTTCACACACACCATTTACTTTACGTGGGCCCAAACAGTGTGGCATGAGCAGGTATACAGCCAGCCAGCCAGACAGTAGTTGTGTTTCAATGAAAAAGCAACGAAAAAAAGGAAAAACTGAAGCAAAATTTGAAAAATACAAATTAGGTTTTTCCATAAACTGTCAAGACAAAAAAACCCTGAGACTCAAGGTCACAGCAAGACTCTGGAATAGCCTGAGGAAAAAAGGATTTAGCTTTCCAGAAGTTTTAGGAAGTATTTATTTATTTATTTCATCAACTGGCAACACAGAGGTTAATGCAGGTGACAAGGGCCATACCACAACACAAGAACCTTAAAATTCTTTTTACCAAATATTGTTATGACATTTGTGTCATTAACTTTTTTAAGCCAAGTAAAGGTTTTTTAATTATTTTCAAATTGAAAAATAAACATACACTATTTTATCTAGTCTAACTTCCACTGGTTTCACTGGTTACACTGACTTTCTTTAATTTAATTTAATAATTGGACTAGCTAATAATCCTGCAAACCTTCCTGGGGAGGCTGTTCTGGGCATGTCCCACCGGGAGGAGGACCCGGCCTAGGACACGCTGGACACGCTCTCTCAACTGGTCTGGGAACTCCTCACTATTCCCCTGGAAAAGCTGGAGGAAGTGTCTGGGGAGCAGGAAGTCTGGACGTCTCTGCTTAGACTGCTGCCTCCGTGACCAGGCCCCGGATTAAGTGGAAGAGGATGGACAAGCTAATATTGAGCATGAATCCTTGACAGTATGGGCACAATGACAAATTTTTAAGATATTATACAAACTTTATGAAAACACAAAATGCAAATAAAATCTTGTTATGAAAATCAAACTACCAGAAAAAAACAACAATTTACTTCACTTTTGAGCTCTAAATGTGTAATCCTCTGCTGCTGAAGCTATGGCCCACAAAAGAAAACAGGATCTGGACTGATTGCTAACAGTAAAACCTCCTTTCTCTCTGATTTTTAAGGTGAATGCAAAAACAACAAGAGGAAATATCACTTTTCATTTAAGCCCAAAGAACAAGCTTAAAGAACTTCCAGTAAAAGTCTATTATTCTTCCATTCATTTTGAGTCTGCCAAAGTGAAGCAAGTTGCTCAACAGAAGAGACTAAATGTCTTTTTAATACAAGGCCATTTGAACTTGATTTCACCTCGAGGCCCTGTTCTGTCCTACCTCGTGCAAAAGTCGACCCCGAACACTACGCGCTGCATCTGTGAAGAAGCGCGACCCGGTGACCTGTGGCGTAAAACCAGGTCTGAGAAATGATCAATGCTCCAAAGGTCATCCGGGGTCTAGTGATGGAGAAACAACATCCTCCGTGCCGCCTGATGCTTTCTCCACTTCTACATAGCTGTTAATTAGGCCGGCTAAGTGCACCATTAATCGATTGCTTGTCTCTGTGCTATATCTCATAACGGCGTTGAGCTCTGGCAACGGCAGGCGGCGAGAAATGTGAGGTTCAGGAAGTCACACTTTCTTTTTCTCCACCGGTGAAATACTGGCGCTGGAGGGAGAGGAAGCAGAGAGTAATGGCCGCTGTTTTAACACTGGAGTGGGAGGTGGCACCTGATAGGCACAAGAGTTTAACATTAACACTTGGATATAAGGAACAAGTATTTTTTGTGCTCAATGGGGCAATAACCAAACATCTTGCTCCTCAGGCACTGTCCTTAATCAATGTCAAGAAGTTTTTTCACACATTTGTCAGTGTTGTTGGTTTGTAAAAAGTAGTCTTACAGAAATATCTGAAAATAAGCAGCAACCTGTCAGAGTGGACTGGTTTTATATTAAACAATGTTCAAAAGAAAACAACTAAAAGGTGAGAAATAAAGAAAATTTTCTTCTTTCTTGTACATAAAACTGAGAAAAATGAAGCAATTTTCAAGGTAATGTCTTTTTTGATAATGTAATATGCAGTAAGCTTCTAGAAAGTGGGCATGTATTCAGAAAAGTATGAAAGCCGGCCAGAAAGGGAAGCAGCTTGATGTGTGGCTGCCATTCTCTGCAACTGAAAGCTTCTCCTACTTTAAAAGACTGGCAGGTCTCTAAGAAATCTGCTTTTAAAAAAATGAGAAAAAGAGCCCAGGGCTGCATTTCAGTTGAGATTCCTAAGTGAGGTCGTCCTTGAAAAGATGGACAGGCGGCGGGGGAAACATGCTAACAGGCAGGCACATGTGAGAGAGGGACATAGAGAAATAATAAGCAGAGGGAAGCTCTGAAGAGAGGCCGAGGGAGATAAAGTGCAGATAAAAACATCACAAAGTCGAGACACAAGCCAACAGAGGGACAATTAAAGAAGTGTGGCCAATGGAGCAAAGGGAAGGCCAAGGTCAAAGACAAGGTGAACTAAAAGATTCACAGGCCTTAGACGTATTGCAACCGAATGTGCCTTCATCAAATCTGGGAAACAAAGCAGTTTTTATGATTGTGACATCCTGAAAAGCCTTAATCAATGGCTTCCTCTTTCCGTGGCTAAGTCTAATCCTATTGTGTTTATAAAAAAAAGAAAAGAGTTACCCAAGTGCTGTACACTCAATACTGCATACATACTGTACATCTAAAAAGCACAGAATACATTATAGGTAACAAAAGTGTCTGATGAATGAGGGCAAAAACTGATAAATAGCAAAGCGGTGAGAGCCTTAGGAGCTTCACCAAACAGTGGGTGTGATTTCAAAGATGGGACACCGTAGACGACATTGATGTTTATCTCTTGAAAAATTCAGAAGCATCAAGGTGATTACTCGATGGAAGGATCAAATGCTCAGGCGGATTAATACAACAACAAGGCATCCTCTGAGGTGAATGGGTTGGGTTATGATGAATATGGTGGTCAGTGCAGCTACATGTGAGAAGAGAAAATCAAGTCCAATCAAGAAGACTATAATCAGGCTTAAAATGCATGCACACATCCTTACACTGGAACAGCAGTCATTTGAATTTCTCCGAGTTGAGCTAAAACACCAGCATAATGCATAGTCATATTCATAACCAGTCCATTGCTTCATGCATACAGCTTAGTCGAGCTAAGGTCTGACTAAACGCTCTGAGCATGCTCCACAAAGTCAGCATAGAGTCGGACACTGTCACACATACAAACAAGACCAATGTTTACCAATGCCTTTTAGGCCAGTCACTTGTTGTTTGTTTTGGTCTAACAGGAAACACAAAGTTTAAATGCTAAAAAGGGCTAATCCACTGTAGCTAACGACGTGTTCATGAATATGCAGTGAAGTAGCCTTGTCTATTAGCATTTAAAGCAACAAACAAATCAGGTTGTATGCCTGTTGAATGCTTAAATATCACTACCACACTGGATTAGCCTGAGCAGAACAACAAAAGACTAGTCTAGTCTCGTTAGATGTATAGAGATATAGTATAGTGACTGACATAACCCATTCTAAGTTTAAGTCCCACTCCAGCCCATTGTTCCATGACATGCCCTGCCTCCCTCTCACCTTGTACCTTTTAATCTTAGAGTTTGGGGCACCCAAGACGAAAATCCTTCATATTCTGGGCATCTATGAATAATATACAGTCCATAGGAGAGACAAAGGAGCGTGCAGGTGAGGGAATCCCGCTCCCGGTGTGACCTCGTTAACCCCAGCGGCTCATTAGAGGCTCGTTACGGCAGCATTCTCCAGGCCCATCCCCTGTCACACCTTCATTAGGCCCATCGACCCACTGTGCTTATTAAACACATTCATTACCCCGAGTATTGAACCGACGCTGCCAAGGCCGGCCCCAAATGCATCACAAGAGGGGTGGGGTAAAGGGGGGAGGAAGGGTGATGTCTGACGCTGCTGAGAGATGCTAGATGGAGGATGTGGAGCAAAGGGGATGGGTCACACACACAAACGGCCGCTGAAAAGGCAATTAGCCGGCAACACGTATAGACGTTCATACAGACACGCACCTTTCTGTCTCGTATCAATCATAGCTAATGAAGTCGCTGATTAGGGCGGCGATGGCCTTTCAATTACAACCAGAGACAGCAGCAGGGGGGAAGGAGGCGGGGGAGTCGAGGGGGAAGTTGTGAGTTGTTTAAGAAGAGGTTGGATATAAGGTAGAATCAGAGAAAACTGGAAATGGGGGTTTGTATACTTTTCATGTGAATGTTAAAAGCTGAACAATTAATTCAAAAAAGTATTCCTGATCAGTTTGTACTAGGATCAAAGTGCTTTTAAGACTTTTAAGAGCAGTTAGTTCAAGGTACTATATGGAAAAAAAAGTATTAAGACCTGGTAGAAAGGTTCATTCTATACATTCTATATGTCACTAAGAACTGCAGTGTATTTTGACTTAAGCCCATGATTCATCTAATTATTAGCATTTATGTAGCTTCACTTTAAAAGTTTTTATGAAAGACGCCAAGATGAGATAATCCTATGATTTGTCCCAAAAGTTCAGTGTCATGGCAACAGTGGCAAATAGAGTGAAAAAAAGGCATTAAATATAATGGCAAAAAATAAGGACATTAAAGTAAGCACAAAAACTTGATTCAAGTAGAATACAGCTGTGCCATGACAAAAAAAAAAAAAAATTAACCAAACTCAAAATGTAAAAGGGTTATGAAACATGGGACATCTGCAAACTATAATTTGATCCAGTGGTGTCCAGCCTCCTGGATAAAAAGATCTGCCGTCTTTTGAGACAATTCAAGATGAGATAATCCTTATTACGATTAGTCACACAGTGGAGAAGTTCAGTGTCATAGCAACAGTAGAAAATAATGTGTTACAGTGTATTGTATTGTATTATTGGTTTCAGTGGAACTGCTTTGTCAAGATGAACAAGACAAATGATTTAAAATACAAATTGATCAGTAGAAGCAGCCAAAAGGGGATTCCCAGTAAGTGGCTGAGGACAGAGGTGTCTAAAGTGGATGAGTGGTTTGAGGTAATGCATAAGATTTACAAAACTGATTTAGCCTTGTATTTGAAATAGACAAATAAGACTTGTTGCCTTGGTTCCTGTTACTGTGTTCAAGGGCTGCACAAAATCTGGAAAATGTGGAATATGCAATGACTATGTTCAATATAGATAATGTTAATGCCTGCGATTTCTGAAGGCTTCTGTTAGTTAAAGTTGAATTTAACTCTAACATATGAATACAAGGTGCCACTCACTTTTCTATGTGTTCACTTACATTACAGTTGTATTTAAGACTGCCTCTGATTGGACAATTATTCTGACATTCAAATAGTGAACATCTGTCCTATATTATTGCCATTCAGGAAGTTCTATGTGATATGAATACTGCAATTGCTGATATAATGATAAATCTATATTATCCTGCCTTACAATCTGTTCTAATTGTGTGCTAACTTTCTGTTTCAGGAAGTAAAATGAGTGATGTATGGCAAAGATAACATACTGAATATACTGTATTAAATCTACAATGTGTTTGGTCATATGGTGCCCATGCACTAAGCCTCTAGCATAAAGGAAGTAGAGGATAAAAGTAGGTAGAGTGTTAAGCCACTTGCTCTTGTGTTTCACTTCTGTCTTTTTAGCTCAGCTCAAAGCCAGAGTGAATCCCCAAAGCAGGTCATTCATCACAGCTCATACAGGTAGTCCACTGGGCTAAAGGCTTGGCCTCTATCCTGGCTCGGGGCACCTGCTTTAAATGATGACATCATTTCTGCCCTTTTCTTTAACAAAAGGAGAAGTCATCATCTGTGAGAGGAAGAGAGAAAGACAAAGGAAAGAGAGATTAAGAGGAGTATAGGCATGAGCGAGGTGCAGGGACAGGCCATGAATCACAGTGACACTGCGCCTGGCCGAGTGTCAGAGCTGTGGCATCTGGAGCAGGAGAAAGGGGAGGCCCTAAAAGCAGCGTTCTACAAACACTGGCCAGGTCAGAGCCCAGCGCAGGGCCACAGGGTTTTTAAGGATGCCAGAGTCATTCTGCCTAAATGGATTGTCAGAAAGTCACCAGCTGTGATGTCACTAAAGTCGTTCCAAATCGCTGCTGGGTAAAAGACACGGGTGAGTTACTGTTACACCAACAGTTAGTTACAAAGGTGAACTTGAACAGGAAGCTACTACTACTAATGTCAACTACAAACAGAAAAGTCAATTGTCAAGTATAACTTTTTGTGCCCAAGCTCATATAACAAAATACTATTATTCAAATAATAGATACAGAACTGTCATATTTGACATTGATCAGCTTTAATTCAACTACGATCATCCCAATACCACATTTTCCAGTAAGTTTCATTGCCATGATTTTTCATTTGTTTTACAGGTGTTTGTTTTTGAGCCTCTTGATTTTAACAAGCATTTACCTATATATTACACAAAGTTTATTTATAGTAATTGAAGACAGTATAGATTGCACTACATCAAAAAAAAAAAAAAAGGAAATGGAAACGCGTATGGCAGTATGTACAAGTAAATGAGGCACTGATACTGGTGAGTTCCAAAAAGTGTCATTGGTATTTGAACTATAACTATAAACTATTCTTCAATACATTTACACATACTTTTATATTTCTTTCTCTCCAGTCTGGTTCACTTGATTTCACACAAGTAAGGCGTGACTTTAGGGCACATATGAAAGCTGGCCTCCCTCAGGTTTCTCCGGTCACATGCTGCTGTCCCTCCATGTGCTCAGCCAAATCGCTATAAACAGCAAAGGCACTGAAGTCACATTCACATTAACATTCTTCAGTGCTTTGCCCAGTACTCTTATAGCTGCAGGCGAACTCTTAATAATGTCACAGCGAGGATACAGCATCTACAGTACCAAGAAATGATGTATTAAGAACTCAAAAGCCATTAAGAGTGCCTAAGTGTGGTTAACAATACTTATTCAAATCCTTACATGAATTGCATGGCAGACACAGGAGGTAAAAGAGCAAACAGCAACCACCCATGGTTCACACTCATAAAGGAATGTCAAAGAAAATATCAGAGACTGTATCAACAGGTTATAAAGCATTTATCCTGTCCAAATCAAACTAATTTTAAAGTTTTAATGTTCCGGCTTCCAGCTACGTAAAACCAGGAAGAATAATAGTATGGCGTAAAAAGAATGTGTCACTCAAATATGTCTTAATATCCTTCAGTTTTCAAAACAGCATGGGCTCTTGTATTAGAGAAACCTTGAGCTGCACATATTATATACATTGCTACTGTTGCAATCTAGCATTTAAAAAGTCTTAGGACACCCTCTACTGGTGAAAACAAGACATAGCACTTACAAAAAAGTCAAAAACTGAACTGTTACCATCCACTTTGACATTTTACATTTATAATAAATTATTGAGATTAATGTAAAGCAGCTAACATTTAGATAAAGTGCTATTTTAAACTGTTTTGTACATATATTGCACTGCTAAGTATGACAAAGTGTTACTATGGAAAACGGTGGACAAACTTTCCTTCGCAGAGGTACACTGAGTTCTACCAGTTCATTTCAAGAAACGAAGATATTTGTCTTCTTGTCATATCTGGCAATGCATCACCATTCAATAGTGAGCTAGCTCTATCGGCCGTCTCAATTCTCACTAATAATGTCCGTCATTTACTTGACTTTGTTTTCTTTTGTCAAGTTTAATACTCTTAACATTTCTGTGAGACGCTCCATGAATCCAAGAGAGACACACCAAGCTCTTTGTCTTCTTCCAAAAAGTTATTATACCTGTGTTATTGATAGAGGCTATGAAAAATGTTGAGGCTGAATCATTTCCCAGGGTAAATAATGTCGAAAGGAAAAGATTGTGCCAAGGTGAAGGATCTCAGTGGAAGAAGGGTTCAAAGACTCACATTTCAAGAAGTACTTTCAGTTTTTCCTTTTTCAAGCTCTTTTAAAACCTGCTTTGTTCTGGGGCAGACGCCAGGAGGAACATATTGACAGTGTTTGTGTCTGAATGTGATGGAGTGTCCGAGTTAAAGTCAGTGTTCATTAATGCATCTGATTACACTTTAGGCACTCAAACCCACACAGCCTTTTTCAGTCAATACAGAGACACTTCCATGAGCAGAATTTAAGAGAAGAACGTGATGTTTTGGCAAAGTATATTTGAAAATATATAAAAAGTAGTTTTTACATTAACCTATATATTTATAGCACAAAGGTTTAGCAGAGATTTTTTTTGTAATTGTATTCCTTGTTCCGGTATTTTGTTCCATGTCAACTCACCCTCTCCAAAATGTTTTCTGTCTGTCCAATAAAGGGAAAAATGTCATCTAAAAACATCAATATACAAGCTGGTTTGATTTTTAAAAATTAATATTTCAATAAGACGGAAAAAACATTTTAAACTAATGGTAACACCCACCAATGGCTAGAAGTAGTTAAAACTATAATCCTTGAACTTGCAAAAAGAGTAATGACGTTTTAATATTTGCTCAAAAATGTTTATTCCATCAATAAATCCAAAAATACATCAATACAGCATGCCTCTGAACTCTGAAGTACAATTTACTGTTGCCTTCACCGCTCCTTACATAAAACTTGTCCCTCACACAAATGCCAAAATGTTCTAATAAGCTCTAAAGTAGATTTGAGGCAATACATGTGATGTTTCAGTTTCTAAGGCAAAACCAGTTATGTCAGCCCAAATCTAAGACACTCTTATATGCTGTGTGGCAAATAAATCCTCCTATATGTGAAAGATTGAGGGCAAATGAAGCAGAACTCTGAATTACAATTTCTTCTGAGGCTTTCAGCTTGTCTGATGATGCTAATCTGTCACAACAATGCCTGGACTTTCCAACAGGCTCACATTTGTGTCAGACTGAGAGCAATTAGAGCTGAGCAATTCTTTGTGACATTTCTTTAAGGTTCTTTAACTGATACTTATTTTGTCAACCAATAACAAGATGTTCTAATAAACACCTGTCTAAAAGAAACCTCCCATTTGTACCAGACTGAGGGTAACTAGGGCTGAGCACAAGGCAGAATTATGAATTACTAAATTAATTTTTAAATTAATTAATTAATTAATAATAAAACTCCCTGAAAAGTTTTCTGTTCATCAGATAATACCAGTTCTGTCACACCAGTGGAAAGACATTCAAATAGGCATCTAGACATAAGCACATGTGGAGTAAGCAACTTGGTCTGAGTATTTTATTTTGCATATCGCTTCATCTAGTGATATAAAGTAACAGGTTTTCTCTGTGTTTCTCAGTTGATATGTGTTAAGGCTGTTCCTTCAACAGTTCTCCATAGTATTTCCAAGTTAAATATTACTTCTACTGCCTTTGAGAAATATTGGAAACAAGATGAAAAAGCCAGACACATAAGCAAAGAGACAGAGATCTAAAGAGACTTGTAGTTGACATGAAAGCATGGAAATCTGGCATGGAAACTGAGCATTTCCACACTCTGACAGACATAATCCACTGCCATTAGCAGCTAACTGACTACACCATCTGACATTTACCATCCTGATGCTTAAACTAAACTCCTGTCAATGAACACACAAAGAATTAAGATAGATCCTCAAGAGGACAAAGACAATGCTTTGTTTGTCAGTGTCGAGTTATGTGCCGCTGGTCAGAGTGGTACTATTTATCTGTAATCACAGAGTTTCCATACAGACTCCATGGCAGCTGGCAGCCATTCAATTCACTTATTACTATGTGTGTTGTGCTTTCACTAGGCCTTAGTTTATACATGTGTGTTAGCTCATGTCAAAAGGTCTATCCCATAATATCAGACAGCTATCATTAGCACTTCCTTTCTCTTTGCACTCCATCTAATCCCACTAATTAAATCTTCCTATGTCAATATACACTTTCATGTGTGATTATGCTTCATTAGGATGGTTGGCGCCATTTTCCTTCCAGGAAAAACTCCATTACTGACAAGACAGACATCCAATCTCAGACGGGATGAGACTGATGTCCAAAAGCAATGTTAAGTCTGTCAGTTCATCTTCTTTTCTCTCATACAGACATGCTTTTGGTCCCGAGAGGCTTCGAGATGTTGTAAAAGCATGGGCGCCTGGCTGGGATTGTACACGCAGAGAGGTAATTACACCTAAATTGAGGGCATATGGTAATCTCTGTTAGGTCATCTCCAATTCCACTTACACTTCCACATTTTGGACTAATTAAAACGGTAAATAATCAGAGTCGCCTGTGAGACACTGGGAGGATGTGTGCAGTGTCTTTGAGATGAGCCAGTGCAGGAATCTCCCCATCACACCGCCAAGAAAATTGAGTGTACAGTCTTTGATTTTAACAAGACAGTCATGGAGATTATTTTTTTTAAAGAGGGAGCAAAAGGAGGATGAAATGTGCTATGTCAGCAAGAAATGTTGGCAATGTGTGTTTAATTGAAAGGAATATGGGAGCAGAGTTAGTGACATGGAAAGATGGGAGACGAGAGGATTCTGCAGCATGTACAGCATATCCACATTTCAGTCTAGGAAACTGACAAAGTTAAAGTTTCACAACTGCTATTCCACCCTACGGCAAACTGAGAAGAGATGAGGAAAAAGGGAATTTGCTATTCTCACAGCCTTTGCCCTTCGAGGTGCTAGAAGAGAACAGAATATGAACGGAGAGTGAGAAGGGGGGAAAAAAGCTTTGAAAAGCTTTGAAAGGCAACTGGTGCAATATAACCATCGATGGCATAAATAGTGGATGGATGCCAATAAAGAATGCAAGGGAGGAATCAAAAGAGAGTCACCTGGCTTTCACAAAAACACACCGTGAGGGTTGTCTGTAGCCCTGGGCTGGTTTGGCCTCGGGCTAGCAAACAATGAAAGAGCTGAGGTCAATTTGTTCACTGTAAACAAAATTTGGAGATGTAGGCCACAGTGTTACAACATTAAACAGTCATTGGGAAAAACATAACCGTTTTGCCCTTCAGTTTGACGGCCACTGTGAAATATTTTTATACATTTCAAGATAAAAACAACAAAAGTTACTTTCACCTCTTGCATCACAGCAGAACACCAGCATCCACCACACATTTCAGTCCCTTCAAGACTTTGCCCCAGTTGTTCAGCTTCTAAGATCTTAAATTTCAGTGTGAATTCTAAATATAAAAGCTGAAGTAGTACAAATATCATTAGTGCAAGTAGTGGTTTAAATTCCCTTAAGGCTGAACAGACTTCAAAGAGAGAGCTTCCTCCTTTTCCACAAAAAGAGCCCAATTTAACCATCTTCAAATCTGGATATGGTCTTAACATCGGGAAAAGACCCTCGAGCGTGGAACTGAAAACCACAGCAATGACAAGCAGAGTGGAAAAAAAGAGAAAAAGAATGTGGGTGTGTGCCTGGGAGAGAGAGAGACCACACAGAAACACAGTGCAGTCATTCAATTATTTAATTTAAAGGAAGAGGAGTACAGTCAAAGTGAGTGAAGGCTGGCCCTCATCTGTGATTGATTTGGAAAGGCAGAATTCTTCCACTACAAAAGTCAGCACAGAGCAGCATTGAAATGACAAAACAACAGGCTTCAAACTCAAAGCAACTTTTACAATAAAAGCCACAAATGAGCTTTCTCTGTAACAAGCTTTTCCCTTCTTTTTAATCATCTACATATAAAATAATTTTTCATGCCTCCGGGTAATAAAAATATGGCTCAGTCTAACACCACATTTAAAAACAAAGCACTCTGGTCTGGACCATGGACTTACTATGGACTCACAAGGAGTATGATAAAAGGGAAATGTGAAGTCTCTCTCCTGTGTTAATGGTATTGCCCATTATATAGAAAAGTAGCATAGCTACTTAACTGATGCTAATGTTCTGAAGAGTTTTGATTTAATGGATAGTGAGATGGACAAATTGGTGACAAATTAGTGAAAGTAAACTTTGCTAATCATAGATGCTAATGCCTTTATGGACTGTTTTGCTGAATGCAGCAGATATGGTAATTATTAACTATAGACAGCATACTTTTCTGATCTCTGTTTATCATTTGTCATCTAGATTTAGTATTTACAATGTCTTAAGTTCTCTGGCCCTAGATATGAATGTGAAGTATTATTGTGGTCTTGCATCAGGTGAAGTTTTCAGGTGAAGTCACTGATAAAAAAAATTAAGCTGCCATACCAAGTCTAAACGAAGTACAAATGGTTTAACAATGCTTGACTTACATATACAGACATTTTAAACCCAGCCAAAAATCATATTTACTTTGGAAACTATTATTTCCATCGTTCCTAAGAAATAGGAGAAGAGACACTAAATATGTCAGTGATAAGAAATGGACTCTGTGGAGAAATGGCAGCTAAGCGTTTCTGGGTCATCTTAACCCCTGGCAAACTGTAATGACTATTTTAGCCCAGGCTTTTCTGCACACGTTCATGTAATAAGTCTTATACAAGCTCAAGACATTTCTCACTGAGTGAATGACAGGAAACTAAAAGAACTGACAGTGCAACGTCTGAAAAATGACAGTATGATATTTATACTGCTGAGCTAAAACATTATCAGTGGCAATATTAATCTCTAACCAAGTGTTAATCACTCTTTCATTTGCTATCATATTGATGAATAGTATTTTAACAAACTGAGCTTTTGCTCAAGCAACTAATATATCAACTTCATTATTATACGTAAAGAAATATGAGCAGGAAAGTTATCAAGAAACTCAGTTCAAGCTTATGTGCAACATGAACAAACTGAGTTTCTCACTGAACACCGACAAATGGTGACACCTAGCGGGCGTTCTGTCTTTTAAAAGAAGTTAAAACGGACATCAAAGAGAAAAAGACACAAAGCTGAGTCAAGTCCAACCAGCTACAGTTAGGCTACCTGTACGTCACATAATGTGTAAATAAAAAACACAGTTTCACAGAAAATTCTAAAGAAAGTTCTAAAACCGCTGAGTACAAGGAGATTTTGAGTCACTTTTTATACCCATCCAATGTTTGATTGGGTAATGTGCTGGCACGTCCTCTCAAAGACTAAGCTCATGCAGATGGCAAAGTCAGTGCAGAGCAACTGCATCCACCACATCTAATACTGTTACATGACTGTCAAGACAGACACAAATAGAGCAACCCTGAACTACTTGAAAATACAATTAGTTTAGTCATTGTCAGAGAGTATTTAATCCAAACAACAGTAACAGTCACAGCAATATAATAAAATGTCTGCCTTTCAAATGCACTTGATTAAATATTATTCTTCACACCGTAGATCCATGTGAGCTTATTCAAAATCCAATCAAATCATTACAACTAATTAAAATCCAGCATTATTCATTTTTGCTATGATTCACAGAATCTCAAATGCAAATGTCGAAAACTCACTCGCTGAAGCAACAATAAGAAATCTTTAGAGTGACTCACCAGTTTATTCTCTTGTAAGTATAGTCTCTGTAATTTAGGACAGCCTCTCGCCAGGGCCACCATGCCTTCATCAGTGATGCTGTAGCACTGACCCAGGTGGATGTCTTTTAGCTCACCACAGTGCTCTCCCACCTGACAACAAGAACAAATGTGTGAGTATATCTCGAAGTATAGCATCTATTAACATCAGAGATTAAATGGGAAATGGGATGGGATCTACAAAGTGGTATTACTAAACTACAAACCTTTTTTAGTGCTTCATCCGTTAGTTTGTCTTGGTTGCCAACATGCACCTTCACCAGCAGAGGGCAGTGTGTGGCCAAAGATGATAGAGACATGTCCCCGAGCTGTTTGCAGCGGTAGGCTGTGTATTTCTGAAGGCCAGGACAGTGAGAGGCTAAAGTGGAGACACCATGGTCATGTACCCTTCTGCAGTCGGAAATGTTTATTTCTGTCACATTTTGCCTCCGGGTAGCTATTTTCACCAGGAGGTCATCATTTACCTGCACAAAAGGAAGAAAAAGGATGGATCACATTTTGAACTTTTTCTATCACATTTAATCTACTTCAAATCAAAGGCTTTCCTGACTTATTTAAAGGCAGAGTATCAACTTCACTCCAATGCCCTTTTTGGAAATTAAGAACTATTCCCTTCTGACCACAATTAACCTGCAGTGCCACGTGTAAAGACTCACTTGCTGTAGGCCACTGAGGTCAATTTGCTTCCAGAACTGAAAGTCTAAGCAGAGGTCTCTCCAGTACTTGCACACCAGGGAGGCACAAAGACAACGCTCCTTCACTGTCAAGTGGGAGAGCACCTAGAGGAGATGCAAAACACAAAAGTAAATTCATTTGGCGTGCTTCTCTGTGCAACATTGGTTAGGTGATACAGGCAAACAATCAACAAACAGAAGAGCAACTCATTTCAAACAGAATAATCCAGACTTCAATATTAGTATGTTTACACAGACTTAGAAGGCCAGCTAAGAGTTTTCCCAGTTTTGACCATATTTGGGAAATGGAGTTGGCCTGCTAACAAAGACTCCAAGTTTCCTTGTGTACATAATAAACACTAGTCCCAGTTTCTGATAAAATGCCAGTGGCATATGAAACAATTTTGAAATCTGTGAAAAATGAAAACACAGAGGCTTATTGTGGACTTTCCTGCAACAGGCAATTACAAACTTTAAAGGCTGGTTTGAATCAATTATTGACACAAAAACAGACAAGTAAGAAATTACTTCAACCAACTGTGATAAATTAAATATTATTGTGTCCAGAGGAAACACACAATAAGGCAATAATGGGAAATATCACTTGGTTGCTAAACTGTTTGTACAGAGTACAGAGTAGTGGTAAATTGCCAGAAACCACAACGTGGCATAGACATTGAACAACAAAAATCTTTTTTTCTCAAAACAATCGGCGAAGCTAACATTCTGAAACCAGGATATGGCATGCCCAAACACAAACACGATACTTAATCAACACAAGTCTAACTCATACCCAAGTATGTCCTTACTTTGAGAAGGATGGAGGAAGGCAGGTGGTTGATACTTAAATGGTCAGCAGCATCAGGACCTTTTGGCTGGTTATCGTCATGGTGATGATTACAGCATGGGGATGACTTTGAACTATGGGGCACATCGCCATGGTGACCACAGTGGCCTTCCACATTTGATGAGGAAGAGGAGGATGAAGCAGATGAAGAAGAGGGAATGGGACAGAGAGGAGCGTGGCAGGTGCTGCTCTCAGAGTTTGAGGAGGCCTCTTCCACACCTGCTCCGGTTTCCAGCCCTCCTTCTGGGCCGGTGAAGGCACAGCGTGGCTGCTTACAGGGGGTGCACCTCTGCACCTCTGAGCACTTCCTTTTACACACCTGCCACACAAACAACAATATCACAGCTGCAGAGTTTGCAAAAAGAGTGAGAGCAATTCCGCAATTTAGGAGGCTTTAAAATCACAAACACATGTTAACTATAACGATAATCAACAAAATAAAAATGCACTGCTTACATTCTAGCACCATTTTTATGAATTGAATATGGATTGGGAATTTTGTACGGCCATCACAGCCATGAGACAAATAAATATTTTGTTCAGATATAGGAAATTGGACACATTTCTTAAATTCATAAATAGGGAGGTAAAGCACTGCTTTGTAAAGTCCAGTTGACAGAGAGACAGTTCTATCAGTTAGTAAAAAAAACAAAACACTATGAACAATTAGGCTCATGGGCAACTTCTTACCATCTCAGAGTATTCGCTGGTGCAGACAGGCACAGGTACAGGTATAGGTACTGTCACAGATACTCCAGCAGTTCGGAAGACCACTGGTTGTGGAATCAGTTTTGCAGGAACAGCTGATAACAGGCTCCTGCCCTGGCCCTCCAAGATAGCTAGTTCTCGAGGGGACAACAGGAACTTTGAGCAGTCTTCAGGAGACGCAAGTGACGCGTATCGCTCTGCAAGTTTAGAGGCAGCTGCAGCTCCAATACCCACTCCAACACCAGGAACACTGATTCCAGTGATGCTGTTATGGCGGCACCCGCTGCTGTTGACACCTGCCTCGTAATGGTCACTGTCCTCGTCAAGATCGTTATTGTTGCTGTGGATGATGAAGCACAGCATGCAAGGCCCCTGCAGGAAACAGTTCCTCTTCTTCTTTTTCCTGTGATGCAATTTGCGTGTTCTCTTCTTCAGGCGGTAACCATTTTTCGAGAGAAGATGGCCCATATAGATGATTCAAGGTAACTCTAAAAAAGGAAACGAATTATTAGTTTGTCATCAGGAATAAAAAAATAAGGCAAATGGACATAGTTTTCCTAAAGTAAACCAGTCAGTGATGGTATTCTTTCAAGGTACTTTGTCAATCCTAAAGTAAAAAAGACGAGACGACTTCTTCTAACCTTTTTATTATATGGCATGGGTGACTGAGAATCTTCACATACTGTATTTGTCATTACTATATCACTAGGACATTTAAAAAGTTTGGGACAAAATAAAGCATGATTATTTAAAAACAGCATTTTGTGTCATTTATGTCATCTAAGAACACTTTTTAGGTATTGAATCACAATCTGACCCTTCATACATTCCATATTACCAAATCACTTAACTCTCTTCAGAGTCTTACATCTATTTGACAGAAATAACAAGTCTTTTAGCAGTCAGTTCAGGAACCATTTGGACAGTTTTAAACTTGCACATCTGAGTTAGCTACTGACTGCTGCCACAATGCAATGCACTATGCAACTCCACTGGATAAAAACTGAACATAAATACTTCTCTTACTGTTCTTCTGCAAACTCTAAAAGTCTACATTAGCAATAAACTAGTTGGAAAATGATCCGAGCTAAATATGCATGTTAAAAGCGACTATTACAAGCATAGCAGATGACTGCACTATATCTGATTTGTGGCATTCTTGCAACACAAAGCAATGACACAACGACTGACAAATGAAACAAAGATGTAAACATTGAACAGGTGGTCTATTGTTCAGCAGAGACTGTGCTGGACGTGAGGAACATAAGCTGACAGTTTGTTACCCAGAATAACGTGACTTTTTCCACTGAAAAACATCACATTATCCCCCTGCTAACCACTACAGCTTTCTGACAGGCTAGCTCAGTACATCTTTAGATGCTAAGTTAGCTGTAGCTCTCAACATAAAACATCTTACCACTTCACACGGTGTTCCCACACCACGCGCGGTGCTCGCATAATACTCTTATGCTGCACGGTTACGGTGAGCGCGGGCACGGTGTGCAAGAGAGACACGGGCACGAAAACCCTGCTACTCAAGTACACCAGTGTTTATCCAAACAGCTCTGGCTCTACTGCTGCTACTCGAGGACAACACTTCCGCACCGAAGGGGTGGCGAGACGGAAGCCGACGAGGGACATCGGTAATTATTCGCACACTAACATAAACCCATGTAAACATTAGCACTTGCAGGCAGCGACATGAGTATAGGCCTGTGTAATTTGTTTTTCCACTTCATTTATTACAATCACATTTGTACTGTAAAACAAGGCCTCTGTCTAAATGCTGTGTCGGAGCTGGGACCAGTCACTCAGCTGTTATTTCTGAAACCAAAATGTTATACTTGAAAGTGCAATAGTGTTTTGTGCCTCTGTATCTGATGTTTTGCCCTGAACAGAGATAAATAAGCACTTAAAACAATATTAAACATTTTACAAGTTACAAGCCACATAGCCTATGTTTGATTCTGTGGCAGTAATATCCAGACAGGCTTCAGTCTAACAGAAATGTGATCTCTGAAACTGAATTTACTCCATCTTTATCTCAGTATTTCCCCTTTCAGAGCCACTATTCCAAGCCAGAGCAGCCTATGGTTTGCAGTTTTTGTTACTATGATGTACTTATCCCATTATTTTAGGATGTGCTCTATATAAATGACTGAGCTCAGTACAATGCTCACACAATTACAGACAGGCATTAACATAGAGTTAATGCTGCTATGCAACCCTAACACCAACCCAGGATAACTTGTTTAACAGGCATTTGCCTGGGGCCCCAAGTGACAGTTGATACTCACTTATTTACAGTATATGGATATATTTATATGGACATGCTTGATTATGTTTAAAGCAATGATTTACCATTGAATCATTTTTAATAACTGTTTAATAATTTAATAATTTTGCTTAATAGCCAGAATGGCATACAGATGCCTTCTACTAGGGCCCTCACCAGGATGGACAAGAAAACAACAAGTTAACTCTGTACTCTCTAATTCACTTTTCTGTCGTAAAGACTTGCATTATTTCAAATATTAACAGTGCTAAACTTCAGTGCATGAAAAAAAACTGTCCCTCGTCCCCACAACGTAATAAAATCCCAACCCACACCCTGAAAGTCGGCGCATGGGCGTGAATTTCCATCTGTGCGCTGCTCCAGCCTCCAGCACGACTCCCAGAAATAGCAGCGTCAAACCCGAGAGCCTCAGCAGAAAAATGGCTGAAGTCTCACCAATAACGCGACAAATAACTAAAGAAAACCACAACTACGGAGCAGCCACTGTTGATTTCCGTCTTGAAGAAGTCGAGGATTGTTTAGTTTACGACAGACACGGAGTCGGTGTTCCGTTTAAGAAATTATACCAAGACAGGAAATCGATCATCGTATTTGTGCGGGTAAAGTTTACACAGTCTTTACCGAAGAGCCATTCAACAAGTAGCTTTCACCATCTATGTTGACTACCTTGGGCATCAAAGTAGTCAACAGGTGTGGAGGGAGGGAGAGCTGGACATGCAATGAAAAGGAAAGAGTCAGGACATTATATTTCACGTTATAATAGTCAAGCTCATCTAATTACTCAGTTGTTTATATGTAACGTGGATCTAATGTATTCTATCTTACATGTTTCTGCAGAATTTCCTGTGCTACAGCTGTAAAGAATATGTGGATGACTTGAGCAAAATTCCCAGAGAGACACTGCAGGTAAGAAAACTATTCACTCAAGAGATTATACACACAGAAGCAAATAAAAGTGCTGCAGGGAAAAAATAATTAGAAATAACATAAGAAAATAACTAATTTTATAGATGGCAAAACACAACCTCTACCTTCTTCCCTTTGAATCAAAGAACTGAATGTTGTGATATGTGATGTATCCAATGCAATTGATATTGTAATCAATGTATAGTGTAATGTTGGACTCATAGACTGACAATATTTCTTATAAATAACTATAAAAACTGTATCTATCGGCAAGAATATCTAAATGTCAGTTTAAATTTTTAATATCCAGATAATTTTTAGAAGAGCCTTGCTTTTTTTTCTTTCTTCTATTACTTTTGATTTAAGGAACGGGCATTAATTATAATGAACTGTGGAAAAACATGTTGAAAAGGATGAAACATAGATATAAATTTAAAAAAAATACAAGAGCCTTGCTGGGTTGATATACAATAATACAACAAAATAGATACATACAAAAGATAAACTATAATCAATAGTCTTTTTTTTTTTTTGCAGTTTATAAGCACTGCATAATGGGCAGGTCTGGGGCGAAAGGCCAGGGTTACACCATTAGTGTTGAGTTTCAGTTTTTAGTGAATCAGTCTGGGCTGCATTTGTGTAGAGAAGTTGATGTGAATATATGATCAACGCAATTGACAAAACCTAACATAATATGATAAACCTCTAAAAAGACAATAAGCAGAGAGATTGGGATGCTTAAAACAGCAAAACACTGGTCTCTGTAGCAGCACCCACTTCAGTATAAGATTAGTTGTTTTTTTAAGAACAATGCCTTAAAATGGGTCTAATGGGTGAAAGGGGTTATGAATGTCGTCACAGTCAATGACGTATATCTGCATATTTCCATTATTAAACCAAATTCACACTTGTACTTATTAAATCATTTTGTGAGGAATGATGGTCTGTTGTTGCAGGAGGCTGACGTTAACCTTGTTGTGATTGGACAGTCTTCTCCTCAACACATAGAGGTAACTTTTAGCATATTCTACCATCTTTATTGCATTACATAATTACAATACTTCTTTGTTATTCCTTTTAGCCGTTCTGCTCCCTGACAGGATATCCTTATGAAATATATGTCGACCCAGAAAGGTGCATTTATCAAAAGCTCGGGATGAAACGAGAAGCCAAGTTTACAGACTCAGGTAAAACATAAGCACAGTCATCAGTTATAATAAATGAATGAAGAATTTAACCAGTATTTTTATGGTTTTCTGTACTCAGGCCATCGCAGCCCACATGTAAAGTCTGGTATTTTTACTGGCCAAATGAAAAGTATCTGGAGGGCCATCACTAGTCCAGCATTTGACTTCCAAGGGGACTTAAATCAGCAAGGTGGAGCCATGATTGTAGGGCCAGGTAAGCTTGTTCTTTCTTCTTCTGTGCATTGTTTTGGTTTTCTTTTTTTCTCTTTTGCTCCATATGTCATTTCCTGCCCCATTCTCCCTTTTCCTGTAGGCTCTAATGTCCATTTCTTCCATTGTGACATGAATCATCTGGACCACATGCCCATTGAGTGGCTGCTGCAGCTCGCTGGAGTTCAGCAGACTCTGGACTTCAGTGATAAGCCCAAAATCATCCATGTATAGGCCTGCATTACCTGAATATGGACGTGAAATACAGACTTTATCCGAATATTGATTTCTACATTGCACTGTAAAACTTCTTGCTGAATACTCCACTGTTGCTTGCTGGAAAAAGGAGGCCAGTTGTTGGTAATGTAAACTGTATATGAGTAATATGGGCTGGGCCTATAGCTGGATAAAAAGGTTGTATTTAATTTATTATTTTAGTTTTTATTAATGTCATTGATTCACAATTCTAAGGCCACATCCAAATTAATAACTTTAAATTACAACAGACAGCATTTACTACATCCACACTATGGCGTTTTAGATGATGGATAGCCTATATTCCACATTGACATATTCATTGTACAATAGTAAGTGCCTTTTGGCTTATCCCTGCCAAGGTGTCGCTACAGCAAAGTAGTTCACATAAGTAGCTTGGCAATGTTTTTACGCCAGATGCCCATCCTGACGCAACCCTCTCCATTTACCCGGGCTTCGGGCTGGCACGGTCTGGGTCAGTGTTTGGAGCTGCTCCTAATGGTGTTCAAACCCCCAGTCTCGTGCAAGTTGGGTAACCTCTTCACCACAGAGGAGCACACATATTCAGTGTGTATCAATCTGTACATAGCCTAACATAAGAATAATATAGCCTATTGTTTGTGATCTGAAAAACATGCATGAGGCCTATTACATGTTATAACATTGTAATATCTAAATAAAGGATGGATCTATTTAAAGTTTAGATGTTATTTACTGTGTGAGAATCGACAAAGTGGCCCAAAGCAGTGATTAGATTAATTGATTCATATTCTCTGGGCTGTATTTTTATTTTCCTCTCATGGTGTAGGCTACAGTAGGCTACTCGTGCTGCAGCTGTACAGTGAAGGGTGGTCACTGGACATCTAATGCTGATACGTCACATGCAGGGGATTCAGAAACCTTCCCCTGCTCGGAGACGTCACAGCCACCAGAGAGGCTTGAGCAGGCAACGGTACCTCGGTTGACACATCCACAACACGCAAACACCGCGATCGGCCGGGCGCAGGAGCTCCAGACATGCCACAATAACGCACCGAGCAAACGAGGACAAGCCGCCTCTCCGCCGCGTTACAAATGTCCGCTGCGCAGCCCTGAGAGGAAAATGAAGCGCAAAAGCGAGAGGAGACGAGCCGAGTCCAGGAAAAAGCGCTGTGCAGCTCACAACAGCTCAGAGGCGGAGCCAAACTCTGATATTTACATTGAGATAACAGGTAAGTGGGTCTGCGCAATGAACCCGCTCAACTTCAAGCCTACTTGGCACATTCAGAAAGACGCATTGCACTCGTCTGTTTACAAAACCACATCATTTTAAGGCAATGGGCACCTAAAAGACTTTATTTCAGATTTTGACCTAATATGGCGACACCGTCTGTCCCTGATCGTTAATACACAGGACTGTGACGACCTATCCCTCTTGACTTTGCAGTGGTTTAATAGTCGGCTACTTAGGCCCTCTACTTCACATTAGTTTAAGAACTCATTTAGTCCAAGAAATAAAGAAGAATTCCCCGTGACACAATTATAGACATATGTTTTGAAAAGACAGCTGTCAGGATAATCTCTGGGAAATTCAATGCTTTTATTGCATTTTGCTGCTCCGTTGACGTCCTACAGCTGCTGGAGCCTGGGAAAGGAAGGGTCGTCCGAGTGGAAATCACGGTTTTGACTGGCTGGGGGATCGTCTTAGCAACCGCTTGGGCAACTTTCCCGGGACCTATCATGTGTCTTCTGTGGAGAACTTTAAACTAAAAGAGGCGGGGTAATCACTAGCTGGCATTTTGCGCGTCCAATGGTGAAGCTCGGTGTGTTCCTTTCAGCCAATAGCGTTGCAGAGAAATCCAGGGGGAGGAGTCACGTCGAGCTCATTTTCAGCAGAGTGCGCACTTGAGAATGAAAGTCCCTTCCCTCCTCGACTGGCAACTTTGTCCTGCTTGAAAACAAACGTGCTCCGTGCTGTTTTCTTTTATGCTCAAGACAACTTTGAGCGTCATTTTTTTAAAAACACTTCAAACGCGTTTATAGGGGACAGTGTTTCCAGGTATGCAAAAGTCCTTGTAAAGAAATTTGACCTCGTAGTACGCTTCTCTGCAAAACGTCATGTTCAGGACTGGGGGGAAAATGAGCACGGACGATGTTTCCTTAAGATGCAGTGAAATCATCAAAGGTAAGAAGCGGAAAAGTCACCATAGATGGAGTTTTAGCAGAATGGGACGCAGTTAAAGGGGCATATACAAAAAAGGTGCTAAGTGCCTCTTTCTTGTCGCCCTCCCCCTCCTCCCCTGTCTCCTCTCTGTCTCTCTGTCCTCCAGATCAACTGTACTTCGCCATACTTCAGCAAAAGATCAAGAGCACAGCGGACCGTCACTGTTTCTGCATAGATGAGGAGCTGTCATATGAGAAGTAACTTTTACCAAATACACAACCCCCATAATTATAAAAATGCATAGCCTCTAATATTAAAAAGGAAATTCAATCCCTTTATCATAGACTTCCTGCACCTGGCTCATGAGATATTACACTGGGAAGGTCTGAGTGACGCCAAAATATATTGAAAATAAAAGTTACATATTGAGACATGACACCTGTATATGTGTTTGCAGCAGTGCAGTTGTGAAGAAGGTCATGTACAAGCTGCAAATCCTAAAATGTTCTGTTTTTTAGGTCATTTTTTCCCTTTGCATTTGTTTTGGATTTGTTGATTTTGCATTATTCGTTGCTGTACCCAGTCAGTCCCTGCATATACAGGCCTATAACAACAATAATAACTGCTAAAGTTTTATTTTTTTGTTCAATGATGAACTTCTTACATGAAGTTGTATTGTCCGTTTTTTTGTTCGAGGACATGATCATTTTAGTTGCAGGAATAACACTGGCATTCACCCAACGTTGCATAAAATGTTTCCAAATATAATCTTTATTTTATCTGTGAATTCACTGTCAGTAGCTGATTCGAATGCATCCCCAGAGATAGTTGCTGCGAGCATAAATAGCCCTGACACGCCTTTTTTTTTCTCTCTCTTAGCTTCTATGCGGACTTTGGTCCCCTCAACCTGGCCATGTTTTATCGCTTCTGTTGCAAGCTGACAAAGAAGCTCAAGGTAAAGTAAACCTCTGCCCCAGAGACACAGACGGAGATAAAAATCATGTTAAACAATACTATGCCCTAGATTTGCTGCATTTGCATTTGTATCCAATAGAGAAATTTGTAGAATGTAATTATAGTCGTACAATCCAACACCATCCATCACTTGACTAAGGATTTTTGCCGCATTCTTACTCCCATATTTATATTGGATCTTTTTCAACTCTAACATATCAGTTTACTCTGTGTATAATTTGCTCTTGTGTACAGTCCATAACACTTTCCAGAAAGAGAATTATATTTTATACCTGTGGAGACCAGAAGAAACAAGCCAATGCTGCCTATCTAATCGGCTCATATGCAGTAAGTACATTATAAATAATAACGATAATATGTGTATTGATGAATAAACTGTATAGTCATAAAAGGAAATAATGAAAATATAAAAAGGTACTTGCTGATGAAGTGTTTCTGTTTGAAGGTAATGCATCTGAACATGACTCCAGAAGAAGCTTATAGCCTTTTGGTGTCAAGAAATTCAACATATATTCCATTTAGGTAACTCCTCATTGATTTACACATTGTATTTATATATCTGGTGGATTTTACTGATGTGAATTTCAACCTATCTTTTCCCAGAGATGCCTCTTTTGGGACCTGCATGTACAATCTGAATATTTTAGACTGCCTTCGTGCTGTTCATAAGGTATTCCACTCTTTCAGGAAAATGTTTACCTTCTTCCTTTGCTTCGTCATTGGTTTAATAAAATAATATTCTGCATGTACTAGGCTCTTCAGTTCGGCTGGCTCGACTTCACCAACTTTGATGTTGAAGAATATGAGCACTATGAGCGAGCAGAAAATGGAGACTTCAACTGGATAATCCCAGGGAAGTTTCTTGCCTTCAGTGGGCCTCATCCTAAAAGCAAAATTGAGAATGGTAACTGAGCATTATAATAGATATTGTGCTTTGCTTTGCTGACAGTTGAATTCACACCAAATGTTTTTGTCCCTTAGGGTACCCTCTGCACGCTCCCGAAGCCTACATTCCTTATTTTAGGAAGCACAACACCACTACTGTCATCCGACTGAACAAGAAGATGTATGATGCCAGGCGCTTCACAGACTCAGGCTTTGAACATCACGACTTGTTCTTTGTGGATGGCAGCACTCCCAACGACTCTATTGTTAGAAAGTTTCTCAACATCTGTGAGAATGCAGAAGGGGCCATTGCAGTTCACTGTAAAGGTACACATTTAAATGCCTTTTTGGCTTCAGTGTGTTTATGAGAATATTGCTTCTAATGAAGAATGCACCCTGTCACTATTTCAGCCGGTCTGGGAAGAACTGGCACACTGATCGCCTGCTACATGATGAAACATTATCGACTGACTGCTGCGGAGGCCATCGCATGGATACGAATCTGTCGACCAGGATCTATTATTGGGCCTCAGCAGAATTTTGTTGAAGAGTAAGAGTTTTTAAACAAAAAACTGCTTAGAAAATAAAATCATAACAATCACTTCAGCGCTGACAAAAACCAGGTGTCCAGTTGGGGGTCTGTTTTTTATCTGCTAACACTATGCTCTTTATGGATGCTATATTTTATGTCAGAAAGCAGAACAGTCTGTGGGCAGAGGGTGATGTCTTCCGGGAGAAGATGCTTAAGGAGAGAGAAAATGGAAAAGTGGCTGTAACAAGGATCCTGTCTGGAGTGGATGACATAACCATCAACGGGAGCAACAAGAACAGATCCCCCAAAAAGAATGAAATGGAACAAGTGAGTTTTTAAATGAATACCTTCAACATATGTGAAATAATCATGTATACATGTTGAGACAGGCAATAAAGTGTATTTCTTTTCTCTTTATTTCTTTAGTATAATGACGAGGAGGAGAGAAATGGCCTAACACAGGGCGATAAACTGCGAGCTCTCAAAAGCAAGAGGCAGGCCAGGTCTTCATCAGGATCATTATCGTAAGTGCCCAGGCAATCTGCAAGTCTTATCATGCTTCACACATGTTTTACAGTGCTGTATAATAAGAGGATCCTGTACGCAGTGCCTTTCAAATCATTACTGGAGTATGATTTGAAAACAAAATGTATATTTTATACCAAGACTAGGAATCTTTTAACATTTAACATTTTGTAATAAAGGCTAGTGATCTCATCTGGATTACAGGCATGGCTTACATATGAGGGCTGCACTCCCTTTTCCTATACCACGGCAATGTCAACTATAATGTGTATCCTTGAAGTATTCCATTTGGACATAGTTGTGCTTATAATTTCAAACACATATTTATGTGAATTTATGGGCTCGTATTATGTAGATTTTATTAGACTGACACAGAATCTTCCATAAAACCTGTTTGACAAATGCTGGATTTAGAAAGGCACAATTTAAAATTTGTTTGTACTGAGGAAAATTAAGCACAATTAACAGGCATGCTACTCCTTCAGTCTATAATCTGCCCTGTAATATATACAATATGTAATGCATTAGTATGTATGTGAATGATAATTAGACACACAGTGAACAGTTCAAATGAAAGAAGTGGTTACAGGCCATAGGAATGAGGACTAAAGGTTACCGCCTGGAACAGAACATTATGTGACTCTCTGGCTGTGAAACAGGGCCTTAATGATTTTGCTCTTCAGCTGCAGAGGTGCAGACACACTAGAAATGGCAGGTATGAAATCTTAGTTATTCTGGAAAAGGTCATTGGAAAGCCAAGCATTCATGAAATAGTGGAAACAGCATTGTTAGTTTACCTTTGCAGTTACATGTTAATAAGTATGAGACCATACTACAGAATCAAATCATAGGTCAGTTTAACCTTTGTCTTATATTTGGGTAAATTAGCAGATTTTTTTTGTGCCTCTGTAAATCCAGCCATGGAAGCTTTGGTGTCATCAGAGCTGAAGATGGTTGACTGGCCTCTGCCAATGTACCCATTTGGCTTTGGCTTTTGTTGTCCCATGTCAGGCAGGTGGTAGTGTTCTGCTGCAGCCTCATGGGCACGGTGTGGCCTGTGTGTTGCCTGCCGTTGAAAAGATAGCACAAAGAGGGAGATTGGGGAGAGGGCATGTGAGGTTTTGTATAATGGAGGTAAGTGCACGTCACTTCCTTTCAAGCTGACATCCTCTTCCTGTAGAAATGGTTGCTATGCCACTGTATGGTATGGCTACTTGTGGCTGATATTTAACAACTTTTTTTGTTTTTTTTTCTTTCTTGGTGTGAAGTGGATATGCACTTCATAAATGCACTACATTTACTCGCCTTTCACTGTCAGCCCCTCACAGTTCAAGGCTTTTCTGAGATGTCCTCAAGTTGAGTCTGCTTTTTGTTGACAATGGCAAAAATTATTTAACTAATCATGGTTTTACACAAAATCCTGATTAGTTGAATTTACTGTTTTAGGGCTTTGCTTCCATGAATTGCTTTGAGCATTTTAAATAAAAGCCTTATAAGGCACTGGGTATCTGTTCTTTCCTCCAGTGGGCTACTTTTTCATTGTTTGTCCAAATGGCCTATTTGTCTGCTCAATCATGCTATACTGTTTCAAGCTACTTATCTAGTTTTGGGATTGATTAGATTACAAAGTTCAAATCATTTCCCACTTAAAGAAAGGGGTAATTTTGAGGAAGAAAGCACGTGCAGTTCCCATAAAAGTTTTAAGGTTCAAAGTTTAAGCTAATGAGAGACCATAAACCTTATCAATGTATTGCTACACCAATGTTTGATTCTGTGCTGAACTTCACTGTCTGGCCTAGTGTTTGTTTTCTCTTACGTAACACTGAAGCGCATGTTGCATTCCACTGATGCTTGGAGTGAATCAATTAAAAGTGTTCATTACCTCTTGCCCTTTTTGCATGGCCCCGGACACTTGCACGAACAAACATGCCTCTGTGTTGGATCTATGTTTCTGTCTAACATGTAACAATTGTTGGGCCGGGTCCATTGTCACTTCTGTTGTCTTGTTTTTTTCCATTGGTTTTGTGACTGGATTGGTGTAAATATGCCACATGAGCTTTGCATATTCTGTTAGGATTTGGTATCTGACAGCTGTCGACTTATTATTGTAATTTGATAACTTTTTAGATAGGACACACACCAAGTAATAGAGAGATACAATTTTATTAATATTAAGGTTAAAATAAACCTATTAAAGATTCTAAACATTTTTAGAGATAAAACATGCACATAGAGCAGATATTCTAAAAATAAAGAATAAAAAAACAGTATTTGTTTCCTGTATTAAGGGACACTACTAAAAGCAGTATATGTTGTAATAACACATGTGTTGTGGGCCAATATAATCATATACAACAACTTTTTCAAGTCACATAATAATAGATTATATTTATGTAGACTTAGACTCAAATGAAGAACATAAGTTAATATTGTTGGATGCAAAGCTTTGTGAAAGTTATTTAATCTAATCCAGTCTCAGTGGAAAAGCACAACATCAGAGGCTCTGTGTCCTGCCCGGTCTCTTGTCTCTCTTGTTTTCCTTTATTTCCCTTTTTTCCGTTTGCTCTTGTTGTTGGATTTGTCCTCCTTTCAGATGGCTGGTAGCCATGCTGCTCTCCTCCCTGTGTAGCCTTGCCCTGTGGTGGATTGTGTATGGCTTCCCTTCTTCCATCCTGCATTTCTGTATAGACGGGTTAGGATTTCTATGAGTTCTGCCGCCCGTCAGCCCCCCCCAAAACCTGCCCCCTTCTGGAGCTGTAGGTAATAAAGCTGTAAGTGAGAACTGTATATCTTCTTAAATCCCTACCCCAAATTAGAAATTGGTTTAAAATCATCCTCCTTTTCTCCTATTCTTCTTTTTGATTGTAGTGGACTGTTATAAATCTAAGATTGCCTTGTACTTGTCTCCATTTCGCACAAAATCTAGTACTTTACACCGTCCCATTATCCTCTCATTCTTGAATATCACGCTTTGCTGGTCCTTTGGATTGATTTATTTGCCAGCTGTCACAGAGATGATGATGATGAAAGCAATTATGAAGTACTTTCCTCAGTAGATTGCACCACCCCAGGCTTTTTCTGGAACTTTCTTGGCTTTACTAATATCACCTGGCTACTTACCTTGCTATAACTCTTCCACTCATCTCCATCTTGTTTCTCCTACCCTCTGTCTTTTCCTGTCGTGCAAAGATCTCTCACAGTGGCACTGTTCTGTTTCTTGTTTTTCACAGACTAGAAGAGAATAAGATACATACAAGGTCTTCATCTCACTCCCCCAGGTACAAATAAACCATTACACATACACAACGTGCACACATAAGACTTGTGGTCTGTGGTTGAATCTAATTGTGATGTGTTTGTATTTACTGCAGAGTGGTTTTGCAGGCCAGCGTCCAGGGCTGTAAGACCATCCCTTTGGCTTTGTCCGATCACTCAGACAGCAGGAAGAGGACCAGGACTTCGATGCCATCTAGTGGCTTGGGAGGCAGGTCAGTAGTAGTGTGACGATGAGCTCAATACGAATGTGTTCATGCTAGTTTTAGTGTCCTTAAAGCAACACTACCACATTTTATTATAACATACAAATAAGATGTACCATCAAGGACCAGGTTACTGGTTCGACATCTTCTCCCAACGGTATAAACTCATCAAACCAAGACAAATATCCACACATCTGAAATTGTAGGTGCACACTGACACATAAGTCCATACATAAGTTAATGTTGCTTTAAGAATTTCACTGTCCTGATTATTCTGCTCAGTAAATCTATGCTTTTAAGCTTTGTGCATCTGGACAATGTGAAAAAACTATATATCAAAGAATCAAACTGTTCAAAACTGAAATAACAAATTAAATCACATTACAATGAGTGTGTGATTGTGTTGCATAGAACGTACTGCATTGGTATCCTGTATACTAAACTAAACTAAAATTGGACTGACTCAAAATATACACACGATTTGCAGTTTTATTTTTGGTTCAACAATTAAAAGGCAACCACAAGAAGCTATAGCTACTTATATCCAAATTAACAACTTCCTTCTCTCTGCCAGCTCCCTGTGCAGCACCAGACTGGTCAGGTCCCTAGGCAACTTGCATGTAGTGGCTGGAGAAAGAGAGCCTATGTGTTGTGAGCCATGTGTGGGCCATAGGGACACAGCTAGTGCCAACGCAGGCGCTCTCATCAACTTAAACATGGCACAGATCCACCTGCAGGCAAGCTCTCTGAGACTAAGTGCACTCTCCGTCTCTTGTGATTTAATCATTTAGATCAGAGCAGTAGAGTTAAAAGTACAGTGTAGAGGTTTTAGGCAAATCTTTCTGAATATGCCAGGGTTTAACTGCACAATGAGGCATGAGCAGTTTTCATCTAACACTTGATGCCACTTCTTTAAGTCTTATACATTCCTGCTGACAGTCGTTGTTTATGCTTTGACTGTGCTGCACCACTAAGTTACTCAGTTTTAGACCAAGTTTACAGTTTTGTAAAACAGGGAACATATGTCGTGGCTTCATTTTGCCAGTTGAAGTTTTCGACAGGCTGCTTCTTGGGCTTTTATTGAACTATGCTTAATAATATATCTTGCCTCAGTTGCAAGCCTTTACAGTCAAACTCAGCTTCCACTTACTTCATTGGTTAAATGTTTTGCCTCAATGTCACCTCAATATAGAACCAATACACTGTTATTATTCTATAGTGGTGCAACCCAGTCCAAGTCTTCTCACAAACCAAATGTTCTGGATGTCCCTACGCACATTTTGTATTTGCATTATTAACAGTGACACTTTCCTGTTGCATTTTCTTTGCTCTTCCTCAAGTGTCTTTTATCCTCTTTAAGAGCAGGGATTGTGACTGGCTATAGCTTCTTTGGATTCCCTTCCAGCCTAATCTCTCCTGCCATCTTCTGTGCTGTCTGCCTGTATTGTTGCACACTTAACATACTTTCCTGATGCTCATGAGTGATCTTTCTCTGTTCTTTCTTACATGTATAGACGCACTGTCTCCAAAGGACGTAAAGCCCGCAGTTCTTTGCAATCAATGCGATTTTCTAGGCTTTGGTAATTAATCTATTCTGTTCACTATTTTGTATAGGCTGTCTGTAAATAATCCTTAGACCAGAAATAGCAAAGGCTATGCATATATTATAATTAAAGGCATACTATGCAGGAATGAACTAATTAAAAACTAGCCCTGCATCACTTCCCCATCATTTGATTTAATATTTACCATTTTTTAAGCTATGGCTGCATGTCATCAAGACTTGCTTTAGTTTTGTTTTTTCAAGCAGTGGTTAGTTATAGGTTACACACTGGATAACTTTACTAGTGTATCCACCAAGAAGACTATGTTTGTGCCAAGAAAATCCCACATGGTATGCCTTTAATAGCTGCAGAATAATTGTATAAATGTTTAGAGTAATTATAGCGGTATTAATTTGATTTGTCATCAGTGTAATTTCCCTTGTCCTTTTTTAATTCTGACTTTGTTTTTGTCCTTTTAGTCACTCCATACCTAAGGCTAGAGCTCCTCTTCTTCGATGAGCCCGTGGATCTGGAGCTTTTTACATCAACTATTTTACATTTTACATTACTGTGTATTCATTCAGTATTTTTCTTTTTTAACTGAGGAAATTTTTAGTGACGTATGACAACACATTTTATATTTTAACACTGCATCATGAAACAAATGCATTGCCTTATCAGTGCTTAGTTGTTCCTACTTAAGCATGCAGTAGCAGATTATAGATGCCAACTCTTAGACTGGCATCTGAATGTTTTTAGAAAAAGGAGGAAATGTGAAGACTTTTTTTTCCTTAAATGAGCACTGTGCAGTAAAAATGAATTAGAATACAGAGGCCAAAACACTGGGCACATTTTAATCCCCCTGCTTCTGGATTATTGCAGGTCTGCTGTGTTTTTAGAAATGTTTCATTAGGAATTGCATATTTAGTGTCACATGTTTGTGCCTCGATACAATATCAATATTTAGCTACTATATCTACAATAAGATTGTAAAATAACCTTTCTATACTGTTTGTACTTTGTAAATATTTTGTACCATGTTGGAATCATGCCATTACTAAATTGGTCCTAAAGGGGCCCTGTTTTATCCTTGTCCATAACCCGCCATATACTTGCTGGAAGCACACAGCTTTTTAATAAACTGTTGTAAAGTTTTATGGCTCAGCAATGTGTTGCTTCTCTATATCTGAGCCAAGAGAGAAAAAATAAGTGTTACACTTATCTGAATCAAAGTCAGCTACAGAGAATCTTCATAACCCTTTAAAGACACTTTAGTTCTTTATATTTAAAAGAATGGTAGGTAAATGGTAAGTCTAAAATTTTACATAATTCAAGTTTTTGTTTACTTTTATTGTCAATATTTTGCGAGTAACATGAATAATGAATAAGGGGTTAGCATTCTTGCCTCACAGCAAGCACCTCATGGATTTGATCCCCAGGACGGCCAACTCAGTCATGTCCTTCCCATGTTACCGTGGGCTCTCTCCGTGTCCAGCTTCCTCTCACCGTCCAAACACATGCATGAAAGATCCCAATAGAACAATCTACATTCCCCTTAGTGGATGAATGTGAGTGAATGGTTGTTTACCATGGTCTGTGCCTGCCCTGTGACTAACTGGCCAGTATCCAGTGTACCCCATCTCAGGCCCAAAGCTGCTGGGATAGGCTCCAGGCACCCGTGACTCCCAACAGGACTAAGCAGAAGATGAATGAATCAAATATAAATCCTGATCCACCTGTTTTAACAGATTGTGTCCGATTAACACACCTCCATGCGACACCATAAACTTGCAAAAGCGTTTATTCTCCAGCAGTCAGATGTTCAGTGTCTCCAGTGTAACATAACAAAAAAAAAAACCTCAAGCATAAAACCCCAAACCTTAAGAACTGCACATATGAAAACAGTGTTAATAATCAAGTGTTTAAGTGCAACCAGTGTTCCCTGCAGGAGCTCCAACACCACCAGGTGAGTTTATTGTCATGCTGATAGTGCTGGGAAGTCCTCTGGGTCATAGGGGTTGGGTGCCAAGTGGTCTCCCTGGGAAAACAAACCGGGTCAGGTGCAAGGCCTAAGCCAACATTTTCAAGAGTGCAGAATGATACAATAACTAAGGCACTTGTTATTAAACTTCAATTGAAATCCTTACCGCTTCTGGTAAGGGCTTCATCCTCTCCGGGCGATTAATTGATCCGCCTCGTCCTCCTCGACCCCGACCCCCACGACTGGGCCGTCCCAGACTCCCGAAATTAATATCCAGCAGTGAAGTGATGTCATTGACGGACCGGCGGAGGAAGGTGCTTTCATCCTCGATGTCGTCCAGGTCCTTCTTCAGGTTCTTAAGAGTGAGTGCCAATTTACATTACTATCTGATTTGCATTTTCTGAATGTATTTATAAAACAATGGGAAAAAAAGCCCACCTCTAGATGTTTTGACTCGTGGATAACTTTAGCTTTTGAGGGAATTTTATTCTCTGCCCTGCGGATGTTCAACTCCACTTTTGGACGATTCATCTCCTGCAGGGCTTTCCATTCGTCCAGAGACATCTCCACGGCAACATGGACAACCATCTCGCCCTCTTCCTCGTGCAGTGCCCTGTCATGGGCAAAAAGATTGGATTTGTTCAAGAAGTAAATATTTAAATGCATCAGTCATCTAAACAAATGAAAAACTTCTAATGCACCACATACTGATTTTCCTCATCCACAGATGTTTGGGGTTCCTCAGATTTCACTTGAGCCTCCTCTGTCACCTCCATCAACTCACTTTATGACAGAAATAAGGTAGTGTTATCAAGGTATTAAATATAAATATATATATTTTTTTACATTTCTCCAACCTCGTAGCTTCTTCAACAGAACCCCAGTTCCAGGGCCCCCTGCCTCCTCTCTTTTCCTCGGGAGAGATACCACTGCAATGAACAGCGTCAATATACCATAAACAAAACAAATATGACTAAATCGACAACAAAGGCTTACGTTCCATTGTGTCGATCATATTCTCTCTTTCCCCTCGGGTTGAAGTTGTCTGGGTTCCTCGTGGAGCCACCTCTTGCTCCTCTCCTTCCTCTGAAGCCTCCTCTGCCTCTGACATCAGAGTCTTCATAGGACGGCCTTGAGAGAGAAAGGTCAACCATTATTCTTAACATCTGTATTGTTAGTTATTATCAGATGTTATGAGCCGGTTTGAGTTAATGAGACATACTTGGAGACAGAAAGCTCCTGTGGGTGTTCCTCTGTATTGGTCCTTCTTTCCTCATAAGCAGACTTCTTCATGCCCCTTAAGCCCTCCTCTCTCCCAGCCCTCTCAGTCACAGGCCCAGCACGGCTCTGCACCTTCCGACCTGTGAAAAATAAATAACATAAAGATTACTTATTCAGACACCTAAGAAAACAAAATGGTAACTGATGCAACTCATTTCAGACCGACCTATAGCTGCTTTCAGAACTGACAACTGTAAAAAAGGCCAAGTAGCTCGACTAGCAGCTGCCATATTTACAGTCAGTGCTGATTCATGCTGTGGACAAATGAACTGATAAGGCTCCAAACCGTATTTACCTTGAACCGTGTCCGGTGCGTCCGACCCGACGGGGACGCGCCTGTCCCTCTGTGATTCCTTCTGACCAGGCTTTTTCTGTCTGTTCTTCTTTTCCTCCTCATGCTTCTTGTTCTTCTTCTTTTTCTCCTTGTCTGTTTCGACGACGTTTATGAGGTCAAACGGGTCAGCATCGTCGTCCAGAAGATTCCCAAATCTGTTCGCCACAACGCACCCATACTCGTCCGGGAGCATTTTATCCTGTTGTGATGATCAAAAGCGTATTTCCCCCAGTGTTATTACGAACTGAATTGAACGACAAACGCAAAGAAAAAACGAACTAGCAACAGAAAAAGTAGCGCACGATGAGCTTAGTTCGCGTTTCCTACGAACTTCCAACAAACACTCACCATTGGGCACCTTAAATGTTTGCAGGTGTGAACAGAAACTCCGCAGCACGCCCCTGTGCGCTCATCAGACCCTCACCAATCAGCACCAGACCTGGCTCTGACAGACAGGACACTGACCGGCGGAAGTAGGGCTCCGAAAATCACTATTTAAATTAAAATTGAAATCAAATCAAATCAAAATAAATCATTTCGAAAGTAAATAACAGGCTACTATGGCAACCGTTTTGGCGCAAGTACATTACTGTTATGTGTTACTGCCTATGGTAATATAATCAACAAATAAAACATGTTCCAGCGTTTCCTAGTTGAAGGTTATATATTTTTGGTATAAATTCAGGAGGATTGTTTTCTCTGTGTTGCCCTCAAAGTTAGAATTACCTTAACAGCTTTAGTCGAGCTTTATCTAATAATCTTGAGTGTTAGTCTCTCTCAGTTTTATTACCTTATTATCAAGAAGCAGGCTGAATGTAGGCCTGTTGTAAATCATTTTAGTTTGTCTTCATGTATAGCTTTTAAATGGTGTCCAGGAAGCCCACTGGTTACCATATGACAGGTCATCACAAAGCATAGGTCCTTATCTAATTTAGCTACATCTGTTGGTATTTAGTCTAGCTATAGCCTATGAATTTACTGTTGGATAATAGATAGACTATTAAGCATAAGATTTCCACTTTTTTTGCAAAATGTTATAGCTGACCAAGCTGACCCTGCTAACAGAGAAGAGCATGACCTGAAGTCAGGTTTAGGGAATTATCATTCATATGCCCTGTTACCAGAAAGATTTAAGGATATAGTTTGTATCTTTACTCAGTCAGTAGGCTACGATATATCAAAAAGATAACTTGGCTATGTCCTATGGCAAGTAATAAGATGCATTTTCATAGCTACAATTGTACCTATACCAAGGCAGCCTACACAGTGTAAAACATCATTAGGAAATAGGCTACAGCTATAAATGAAGTCTAAATATGATCTTTATTGACAAAGGAGGCAACAAAGGGCTGCAGGCCTACATACCAAACCAATGTACAATACCGTGGTTTGTATAAATTATGAATGTGTTACAACCTACTAGTAGCCAAGGCATATAGGTGTACTTTTATGGTGTTATGTGTAGAAAACAATAAGCCCTTTTAATATTTTGACTTTTAGACCTCAGAGGCTACTTTATAGTCAGACAAAACCCTGATATTTCATTCATATTAAAAACCCTAAGTTTTTATTTACACCAAATATTGTATAGCCACTAATGATAAAGTTTATATTCCCATGTTTCTGTCACACAGTATATCTTTTGTTGTAAATGTATCCGCCCATGAGATTATGTAACTTTGGCGCCTCTGCACCACCCTTTCCTTTCCCTTTAAATTGACCAAAAATGTAATAACATAAACAGACTCCTCAGCGCGGGAAAAGGCCATCTGCTCGTCTGCGATGTAAAATTAACCGCCCTTTACTCCTATTGGCTGTCTCTCTCTGAAGTCCCGCTCTCTGGTCGTACATTGGCCAATCCTGGTGCCAGTCTGAGGCTGAGCGCGCCGGGGGTTTAAAATTCATTGGTCAAAACTTTTAGCCAATCAGATGAACAGAGAGCCCCGGGCTTCTGGGTATTTGATGCCATGCGTGTTGGACGGCTCTATGGCTCTTATCATTGGTCCGTTTTGACACGTGGGACAATAAGCTCGCAGTGGATAGGTCTGTGAGCTGCTCAGGCGCGATTTTGCAACGCGGGACGAGGCTCCCGTGGGCGCTCACTGATCAGAGCAGAGACCCACTGCGAGAAGAAGGAAACTTATCCTCCTGTCTGCTGCTTTCATTTACGGATACTTTTAAAATTAGTTTTCTTTGGAAATGAAGGACATATTCACTCCAGACTAAAGAAGCAGGCCTATTTATTACACTGACTTAACTTTTTGGTCAATAGAAGTCTAGACATTGACGCTTTCTTTTGCAACAACTCCATTTTTGCATCTTCACCATGGCGGAGAACAAGCATCCTCACGTTATTTTCTGCAACGACTCACCCAAAAGAGTTTTAGTGTCTGTGATCAAGACCACCCCGATCAAACCGAGGAAAGAGCCGGTGATGACCCCGACCAGCCCTGGATTCAGTGACTTTATGGTGTACCCGTGGAAATGGGGGGAGAACGCCCACAATGTGACTCTCAGCCCGGGCTCCGTGAGCGGGGCTTCGTCCCCTACCGGGACACAGACGGCCGTGGAGGCGGACACGGCTCCCTCACCGGACCAGATGAAGGTACACGTTTATTCTCTGTTATAATAGTCCACACTATAGTTAATAACAGTTGACAGCGTTTCAGTTTCACATAGTTACTGTAATGAAATGTTACAACAAGGTCATATATGAATAAAATATCTCAAAGAACTAACTAAAAGCTGCGTTTAAGTAAGAATAATGGCTACATTGTTATAGTTACAGACTTTAATGGTTTTAATGATACAGTATTGACTTGATAATAGTTTATGTCTTGCCATATTGTGATATGTTCATGTAACATGTTGAGTGTAAAATAGGACATAGATGAATACTTTGGAGTCCTTTAAAAAACGCCCGCGCATATGGGTGTGACATGATGGATTTTAAACCCCAGACACTTCCGGGTTTTGCAGCAGCTGCTCACCAATGACGTTTCTTCGCGCGCCAAAATGTAACCGGATGGAATGAATTATAATGAACGAACGTGCAACACTGTCCCACGTGATTTCAGCAAAAAAGAAACTACAGTGCTGTGACTTTTTGTAATAACAGATCTCAGTATAAACATAAATTATGTACAACTTTTAAATTTGCCTTTTTAGAGTCAGATGTTATCTTCAGTTGTTAAAAAGACAAATGTGATGTGTTATGTCTATTTCTAATTTTGTCACTGTTTAAAACCAGGATGGCATCAGAAGAGGCCGTCCTCGAGCTGACACTGTCCGGGAGCTGATAACTGAGGGCGAGACTTCATCGAGCCGCATCCGCTGCAACATCTGTAACCGAGTCTTTCCCCGAGAGAAGTCTCTGCAGGCTCACAAGAGAACACATACAGGTGAGAGACAGAAAATTAGACCTCAAGAAATGACCCGAGAGTGCTCAGTTATCTATAGAATCATTAAAAAGTCAGCAATTAAGCCTTGTGTCTGCGATTTATTGATGCATAATGGTGTTTTTTTCCCAGGAGAGCGGCCCTATATGTGTGATTATCCAAACTGTGGCAAAGCTTTTGTCCAGAGTGGTCAGCTAAAGACACACCAGCGGCTGCACACTGGGGAAAAACCATTTGTCTGCTCAGAGAAGGGTACGTTTGGTTTAATATGGAGGTGCTTAAATGTCTATATTGTAGATTTTTGTTATAATCAGTATTACTCTTTCTGCAGGATGTGGAAATCGATTCACACATGCCAATCGTCACTGCCCCAAGCACCCTTTCTCCCGACTGAAGAGAGAGGAACCGAAGGACGGTCTGGAAAAGGCCCAGTTGGTTGACAACAAGGCTGTAGCAGAGTGGCTGGCAAAGTAAGGAGGCACACAAATTCAACTGGCCATAACAATTTACCTAGGATTACACCAATCTCCTTTCTACCTATTCAACAAGTGAATTTACTCATTGTTTTCTGCAGGTATTGGAAAACTCGAGAGCAGCGTGCTCCCACAACCAACAAAATGAAACCGCAGAGCAAGGCGAGAGCTGAGGACCAGGAACAGCAGGATCCCATGGAGTTCCTCCAGTCCGACGAAGAGAACGAAGAAGACGAGGAGATGGCAGAGGAGGAGAAGGGCAGTCAGGGTGGAGCAGCCAAGCGCCGCCTTCAAGAGCAGAGAGAGCGTCTTCATGGGGCTCTCGCTCTCATTGAGCTAGCCAACAACCTGTCTGCCTAAACCAACCATTTCCCTTTCCCAATCCGCCTTCCTGTAGAATGTGCTGTAGAAGCAGTTGAAAGCAGAGCAGTGACTAGATTAGTCAGAAATATCAAGTCGTAACACCAGTCATTGATGGAAAAGAGCTCATTTAACCTGAACTGTCAACGCATCATCTATTCCCTCACAGCAACAGGAAGGCACAAGCTAAAGCACCTTATTCAGCTTCCATTTTATCCTTTTAGGCTGCTATATTTGTAGATTTGACTATATGAAGAATGTTGCTCTTTCTTTTGTCTTCTAAAGGCAAAGAGACTATGTTTTATGGTTTTAATTTGTTTGCACTTTGACGGTAACGAGTTTTTAAGTATATTGTGAGTGTAAGAGTGTGTGTGGGTGGCTAATGTATATATGGATTAAGCTCAGACGGACAGATTGATACAGGGTGTGCTCGAAAATAGGATTCTTATCTTGCTCCTGGGTCGCTGCACAATGTCGCTGCCGCTGACAGTAGAAAGAAGCTGAGAAGGTTTCTGATAGTTCAGCCTCATGTGTCCAGCTCTCTTTATGAAGAGCTGGTTATAGAAGGGCACAGACTGTGTCTAAGGAGCTGGTTCAGTTTTAATCATGATGAGATGTTTATATAGACCATTGCAAGCGTAATCCAGGAGTCTGGTTTAGCACAGTTTGCCCAAAATCCTTATAGCAATTAAGCTTTTTAGTCGTTATACACAAACAGAATTTACTGCACTGTCTTTGATTCAGTTATTTACTTAATAAAAATAAAATGTAATTTACTTACCACAACTCTTTTTACTGACAGGTCAGCATTTACAAGACATTTAGCCATCTTTTATATTAAAAGATAACTGACAGATTGTTAGAGGCATGTCATCATGGTTATGTACAGCACCTCTATCATTTCAAATTGAGGTTTACTTTCCCTGTTTCCTTGGTCTAACTTTTGTTCAATTTAAGAGCATACATCACTTACACGGATTTTGGGTTCAAGGAATATTTTGTCACATCCCATGTTAAAAAAAAATCCCTTTTGTCTTTTGTAGGGTTCGATCACTTATAAATTATAAATAATAAGCACTTGCAACCCCTACATTGAGTTTTGGATTAAGCTTGCAATGCACTGAAGATTTGACGTGTCCAGGGAAAGGCAAAGACCAGTTTTGCATCAACTGGATTTGTGTAGTGTTTGTTGTTTGATTGATTTTTGTTCCTTAGCAACACTACATCCTTTAACACTGTATGATGTACTCCTCTCAAACAGCCCTGCCTTTGCTACTTTAGCTGTGATCTTTGTGTAGAGTCATTGTTTGAAGTCCATGTAAAACTGGAAGCCAAGTTCATTGTTGATAATCAAACACCAAATGATTTATTGTATCCATCCATAGTGTATTTCTAACCCTTAGTTTTTTGTTTTGGTTAAAGAAAATTATGGCATTTAATATATACACACGTGTTAGACAATTGAGTGTGCACAACTTAACAAAAGCTTTCTTATTTTGGGTGTCTCCCTCTGCCAATAACCTGCATTGGTTTCTGGAATCAAGTGTGATCTTTTGCTTGCTAATTAGGCATTTGGAAAAAAAAAAACTGACAAACTTGTCATACTTTTATAATTGTTGGTCTTCAATAAACATTCACTGAACCTCACCCAAAACCGATGTGACTTTGTTATTTTAATCAATCAGTGAATAATGTTGAGAAGAAATAATCTACAGGCTAATTATTTGGTCTATTTGTGTTAATATAAATAAAGTAGAGTGCAAGGGGAATGACATTAGATATATGACTTGAGCCGGGGTCGCTTGGGTGTGTGTTACTCTACCAGGTGAGCCATAGAGGTGCCCCTTACACACATAAATATTTAAAGAAACCAGTTTATTAAAAGTACAAGTATATTGTACATAAATGTGCTCCAATATGGAGGAAAAACAATGCCACCTTGTGGTTAATGTAAAAACTCCTTAATCTTATTTAGGATATTTTACAGTTGAATCTTCCGCCTCCTGAATGTTCACCTTTTCGATTGTTCTTTCAGATGATTTGTGGAAGGTGAGATATGAGTACATGAGGCCACCTGACATACTGAAAACCAAGAGAAAAGTTATGAATTATATCAACACACATAGACAACGCACTTTATATACATCTTCACTCAATTTAAAAAAGGTAATTTGGAGCTGAAATGTTACCATATACTGAGGCCTAAGAAGTTCGTCCATGAAAACAGATAGTCTCCACCCACGAAGATGCCAATATAGGCCACTGCTACATTCTGAAATAAAAATGATTCTTCTGTATGATCCGGGCAACAAAACAGAACATCAAGTCACTGACATTAAATACAGTCATATCAGTCCAGGGAAGATTAAAGACATTTGTGTTGAAGATATCAAAGAACATATTGCATCATGTTAATAGTAATGTAAAAGGTTAAAAAAAGAACTCGCCCCGGGACAAGAAAGTTACACTGGAGGTTTCTGTGCAGCTGAGGGTACTGTGTCAGTGAGATATGCATAATTCTACTAATGATTTGGGTTAAAAGTTACGTGGTGCTTTTCAAGATTAGCAAAGATAAGGACCTTTTATTTTCTTCCAAGAATAGTTTCCTTATCAGTGCTTTCTTACCTTTATTGCCCCAACTACTGTGGTTGTAAGTGCTGAGTTATAATGGCTGCACAGTACTATGGAATACATCAGCACAAACCTTCAAAAACAAAGTCAGTTTCAAGTCAGGCTTTAAAAAAGACAGAGTAAATGTGCATATATAAATGAAGCAGAATACCCCATTATGCAGGACATGAGGAAACAGAATATGAATGTAACCTGGGTCCAGTCTTTAAACGTGACAGCCTGGTGTTAAGAGCATACAGTATGGAGTAAACACAGCTCTAATCAATGTATTAACAACAAAACAGATCATATACCTTCTCCAAGTCTCCTGTGAAAACACTTGCCAAAATCGTGGGGATAACAATTATTAATGCATTATAAAACAGGACGCCATATTTTCCAAGCCCCTGAAATAACATAAGAGTACACACACATAGTTAGTGACAAAACACAATGGCAGCAGTCACGCCTAATCCTGTTAGGTCTGGGAGAAGCAAAACAAAATGACAACAAATGCTTTGGACATTTAATGGTGCAGCCTCTTGTGAGTCATTTACTGGTCTACATTTCAAACACACATGAAAAAGTATCCAATAACATTCTGCGTATTGATTTTTCAACACTAATGAGAGAAACTTACCTCTATCCCAAGTTTTTCTTTGGTAAAGACACCGTTAGCAGCAGTGAAGGCATCGTTGAGCAGAATAAAGACATAGCCCTCCAATTCAAAGGCCAGGTCTGAACTAAAGGGAAAGGTGTAAATGAGGTAAAGACGCTGAGCTACACGTGAATAGATTTATCCAATTGAATCAGCTGATAATAAAGTTGGCCTAATACTCACCTGGCAGCAATCAAAGCACCCAGGACTATGGTCATAACACTGTACACAAGCGCTCTCGAGAATGTCTTTCTGAGAATACATTTTTTCTTATTCAAACAAATATTGCACAAATGCCATCATCAACAGTTTCACATTTTGTATAAACAGAAAATACAGAAACACAACTTACCTCAATAGATATATTTCTAATACCATTGTCATCAGAATTGTGAACTTCCTCAATACTGTAAACATAGGTAAGCTGGAAAAGAACAACAGGGAAAACTGATCAAAAGTAAGGCCTTTATGAGAGAGTTAAAGTGAACTAAAGGCTTTCTACCTGAGCTTTTTGGTGCTGGCCAGGCCTGTGATATGATTCCCCACATACAGCAAAGGAAGAGGGAAAATCTGGCAACAAAATCAACACGTTAGCCCTTTAATATTATATGCTTTAACCCATTTAATGAAACATACACCCATTAGACTTTTCTCTTTAAACTAACTGAACTAACTTAAATTCATCACAACAAAGCTCTCTGTTTGCAAATGACTTAACACATTTCACATGGTTTCTTCAACCCTCAAAACAGTCCCACGGGCGACATATGGAGACACACAGTTACTTCAGATTTCAAGTTCAAATGAGAGCACTACAGCTGAGAATTGGAACGTCATTTGGTTTAATGGAAACTGTTTACACAGAAAGGTGTGGTGACGTTAACTCCTGATTAGCTCGTATTTACAGTAAGATAATCTATGAATAAAGCACACGTTTCACCAACAAGAGAGTCTGTTATTACTGTATGACCTTAGGATTACAGTTGGTTAATGATAGTAAACTAATGACATGTTACAGCTGCAGAAAATACTATGAAATGATTATATTTCTCAATAAAGCAACACAAGAAGTACACAGTGAAAAGTGTCAGTTTAGATGCCTTCCTGCTCATTACTGTGTACATTATGCATGTTATTGAGAGTTTTATTGAGTTCTGATTGGAAAATGTGTCAAAGCAATCCAGAAAAACTAAAAAGATAAAATAGGACTATTTAAGTGCGCACCTTAAGGAATATACTTTTGTCGAAGTCTTGAAACTGGACACTTTTGTTCATTTTGGCAGCGTAAAGGACAACGATAGTAGTGATCATCTGGAAAAAAAAAATAAAACAAACGTCATTCATAAAAGCTGAATGTACTCATCTATTTACAGTTTGCACCTGAACACTTACCTGTCCTATTCCGAGACAGGCGTAAGAGGGAAACCTGCAAAAGAAACGCGATACTCGTCACGTGGTTCCACATGTAGCCCCCTTTGGTCCGTTTATACACGTGACCTTTTGACCTGCTGAGAGTATGACCCACCTGAAACTGGTCAGCACGGTTTTGTTCACCACCGTTATCAGCAAGGAGCTCCCCGCGTAAAACACCGCGGACAGAAACTTCCCGGTCCCCGAAGGCTGAGCGCTGTCCTGGAGCCCTTCGGTGGTCATCGTATCGGGGCTTTAGTCAAACAAATGCGGACAAGACAGCGGCTGAGGGTGAGGCGAGCTAATTCCTCCTTCAGTGTGTCATGTTTAGATTTCCTGTCCTCTGTGGATGAATGGGCGGTGCTCTGAAAAACAGTGAGCTGCCCATTCAGAGACACGTGGACCTGCTGCCCATATTTGACCTATTACGAGCTGATACACACTACAATAGGCTACAATGGGATACTCTAGTGACATAGAGTGGACTTAAAGATTAATATTACTTTGAAGACTGATAATAGATCTGTTATTGGTAATGTAATCTTTAACATATTACAGGAATAATGTGTTGTAATAACATATAAAGTAGAAGTTTAGTTATAGTTTTATAGCTGAAGATTGAAGAAAAATCAATGGTTGTTTAGGCTCCGTTCACACTGCAGGAAAATGTGAGCTAAGTCAGATATTTGCCGCAATTGCCTTTTTTCCCCCTCAAATCTAGTTTTATTTTCTTCTGTTCAGATTATTTAAAGTGGCACTGCATAACTTTTAGCCAGTATGGGGAGCAGATGTTTCTAACGACTCTCTGTGTTTTTAAGACAGGAGCTATATTTTACGGTTTATTTACAAGAGGAGACCATCAAAGTTCGGCAAGATTGGGAGAAAAGAAAAACATGTATTCTGAAATAGTAATTATAGCGTATTTTGTTCAAATACGACTCTGCTAGGGTCCAGTGTATTGGCCTATTTCTGCTCCCTCTATTTGAGTACTGTCATTTCTTGTGATAAGCTCTCGTCCCAAGACAGGAAAGTTACGTTGGAGGTTTCTGTCCTGCTTAGGGTACTGTGACAGTGAGATAGGCCTGATTCTACTGATCTCATGTCTAGGAACTATCAGAATGAAATGAGAACATATATTATATATATTTGGTTTACTTTTTTTTAAAAGCAATTCCATGTAAGCCTCAAAATAATGAAATATGAAACCTCAAATGTGGAGAAATAACTTTGCTAACTTGATATTGGTCCAAAACTAATGAACAAAAAAAATTTAAACAATACAAATTAATCACAGAAAAATGTTTAAATGTGAGTCACGTGAACATTTGTTTTTGAAGCAGTGTATGCACTGTATAAACTATGACATAATTTGTTACTTTTTAATGATTTTGCTGTAATAACACAAGCTTATACAACTTATGGTATATTTAATAAGCTTTTATTTTGTAAGCAGCAGCCTTCTAGTTTTGCCAAGTTACACACTGTCAGAGAAAAACTAACACGCACCAGTAATCGAATAAGCAAAATACATTTTAACGTCTGCTGTGTGCTGCACCCTCGGATCTTTTGTTTGGAGAGGGAGGGAATGTACTTAACTAGTATTAGCAGTATGGCCAGAGTTCAGATCAAAATAACAGGCAAAATAACAAGTAACTAATTACTGCTTGTAATTGTTGAACCAAAGCCAATGTGCAAGATGTGCTAAACAGGTTTGTTACTTGAACCCATTCGTTCAGTGTCACCAGGAAGTAATACTGGGGCCATGTGCAGAGTGGCGTAATTGCATTAAGAAATATATACCATTACAGACGTTATTGCAGTGTCTGTATTTAGTAACTGTGTATTAGACTTTCAACTTACAGATTACAATATACAAATAAAAGGGAATTGTCTTGACATTCTCTTTGATTATTACATTTCTAAATTATGCATTCAGTTACATTTTGCCTCGTGACCCTGAATTGGAAGTTCAGCCTCGTCCATTAATTCCACTAGAGGGTGTTATTGTACTAATAGAAGCAGTGCATGTAGCGCAGAGCATTTCCTGTCATTATTTTCTTCTTTGTTCTTATCTTTGTGTCTTTATCTTAAACATCTAACTCTTGCGCAGTCGAACTGAGGCACCATAAAAACTCCTTTGTGACAGGTTAAGTGCACTTGGATAAGAACAGTGAACACATTAAACATAAAAAAGCGTTGGCATCAGTTCAGTTATTCATAGCTCTGGCTTGTTTTCAAATGTAAGCAGCAAACTTTGGCTTTAATATTTGAACTATATAACATTTTCCTCACCTATTGTCTTTTATTGAGTACTCCAATCCTCAAGACTTTGTTGGTTTTTTTCTATCTTTCTTATCTTTTCTCAGCTCTGACACTTGAGGAGCAGAGGAGACAGAAGATGAAGAATTGTCCTGACTGAGAATCTGGGTGAGTCATAATCCCTGAGCATATTTTCCTAGAGGGGAATTCTCTGACATGACCATAAAACAGTCTCACTGTAAAAACAACCCCTTGCCCTGGTCCTAACATGATCACATGATGTATGAATGTGTGACAGTGATTAGAGCTACATGCACCAATGGACTTTAAACGCACTCTGAGAGAAAAAAAATAGCTGCAAGACTTGACTTTTTAATCTGCTGTGTTGTAAAAAAGAAATCTCAGGATCAAATGCTTTTTAGGAAAACTGCATTTATATATATTGGGAAAACTGAGATTGTACATGTTGCATTGTTGAAAATTCATACTATTTTCAATATAGCGGCTGCAGAAAAGGTAAATGCAGAGGATCCCAGTGCAGACAATGCAATTCCTAGTCCTGGATTTTGTTAACAATCTGCAAAATATATACAGGTCTTTATTTTCTTATTTTGTTCCAGAAATATCAGTATTTCAAAAGACATGCACTTCCTATGGACCTCTACTCATACAACAGCACTGCCTATATCTTTCCACACCAACTTACTTCAATAAATAATGCATCAAACCAAATTATCATATAGTATTTATTCAATTTACAAGAAAATACATGTCATTTCATCCAAACAATACATCACCAAGATCCCATGCAATTACAATCTGATTACATTATGAGCAGAAGATATTTTCAGCAAGATCATGCAAGGATTTATAATACATAATGTACGAATAATGCGAAACACAAAATATGTGCTATAATAACACTGAAGAGAGCCAACTAGCCTTTGAAACTGGTTCTTACTGTAGAACAATACCCAACAAATGAGCCCAGAAACATTAGCTGCAAGTTTTTACAGCCTTCTCCATACTCTTTTTCTTTGCAGAGAAGAGTGGGTCAGGCTTCATTCACAAACAAGGCTGCATTATACAGAAGGTACACATTTGTTTTGTAAGGTTATGTATGCCTTTTTTTTCACAGAAGGTCTCAAAAACACTGGGAACACAGACACAATCGAGCTGTGTCAATAGGTCTCCTTCTGCTGGCTGCGTTTTTTCCTCAGCTGAAGGTTCCTCAGAACCCTCTTCACTTTGGGATGAGCGCAAATAGGCTTCGGAAAATCTTTCACGTAAAGACTGAGGACACCAACGAAAAAAAAAAGAAATGGTTTCACTCATATGTGGCTTATGTATGGACAGAGATATGAGTATTAATAACATACACCACTGCAGAGATGTCACAGGCTCCGTTACTGCGCTGGACTTCCCATCTGTCAACCTTGGCCAGGATGCGCATTGGGATGAGTCTTTTGGTTGAGATGCAGCATCTCGGGATGCCAGCTGCAAAATAGAAAACATATTATTAATATAAACATTTGGAAAACATAATAGTGATTATAGTAAGTGCACGAGAAAGTGTGCAGTGAAAACTCTACATGACAAACAAAGGTCAGTTAACATAGGATTAGAGTAGGATTAGGAGTTTACTGTTTTACGATTACATGAGGACTCTGATTTTCACAAATGTCAGGCCGTATGTGTGAATTGTATCCACTATTTTGACATTTTGCAAGCTTTCATTTGAAGCTACGTTATATTTCAAAATGTACAAAACACTCCGCAACTATAACCAGGAATATTAAGTTCTTAATGTGTATCTTGCACATTTAAGATGTATGGAAAGTAAAAGTTATTATAAGTAGTAATAGTGTAAATTGGTAGTGTAGCGTCTGTTGAGCTGGATGTATTGTTCCTATAAGAGCTTTTTCAAAACAGGGAACCATCATAATGACTTTCTAAATGTTTTAATGATTTTGAGGCTATGTGCCTCTATGGTAAAAACTTGCACAGTGTTGCTTTACTGTTATATTTTAAAAGTATTTGCTGCATGATGTTTTATGCCTTTGATGTGAAGCAATAACAAATGTGGATTAGTACAGCACAAATATAAATGTGAATAATGTGTACTAAGTTGACGCAATCAGCTATCAGCAAATCAGCTACGAAATACTAGTCAAAAACATCAACTGCAAAGCTCAAGCAAGAGCAAAAATGGATCAACTACCAATAAACAGGATGGTTTTGGGAACTGGGCCTTGAATCTGACACAGTTCATCTAGAGTTTAACTAATCATGACTCATCATTAAATGTGTAGTGCTCATAATTGTCTGGTCCTTACCTTGGCTGTAGGTGACGGCTAAAGCACACAAGCAGACGCTCACGAGCACCACTTTCAGATCCATGACGACAAAGAGAATGAGGTGAGCCGATCGGGCCAAGCTCCTTATGAACAAACTCACACCCCCCTCCACCCCCCACAACTTGTCACAATCAGGAGCACGTCCAACTTCCACCAAACCAGTTCTGCATCCTTCCCAAACTATTACCGTTCTGTTGAACACAATTAAGAGATGTTGACAGTGTGGTAATCCTTAGAGTTGTGAGTAGCCTTATACAAACAGAGACGGCTCACTTTGAGCATAACGCTTGTTTATGAGACTGTGGTAGTTCTCTTTTGACGCACAAGCCTCAACAGGTTTAATGATCAGTCTCTCAACTGAATCTTCTTTGATTGATGGATACTAAGTGAAAGCTTGGCAAATGTGTCAACCCCATAAAGAGTTAAAGAGGTCACAGTTTAGCACCCCAAGGCAGGAGTCTGTCAGAGGTCAAAGAGGAATGAAAAAACAATCATGAATCGTAATATAAACTACTCAAATTTTGCATTTTGACGATTTTTTTAAACCATCTTAAACATTAGAAAAAGCAACTGTGCCCTAAAGCCTTACACATTTCTGTGAGGCAAGGTGTGTCTCACTGGGCTTTGTGAAAAGTTGTGCAATTTATTGGATGGTAAACACCAGACAATATAATGATTCAAAGGAAAAACTTCAAACTTCCCTGGGGTTTTTTGGTTTTATAGTTTTTGTGCCGCAAGTGATTGTTTTAGTTTTTACTGACTAATGTGGTAGGAGTTGGTGCTTGTCAAAAATGCACTGAATGCAAATTCAGTTTGATTTGTATAGCCCAGTATCACAACATCAATTGCCTCAAAGGGCTTCACAAAAACAAAAGACAGTTAATATACAGGATGAACAAGCTGCATCCCCTGTCCTTAGACCCTCCATCAGGATCAGAGGAAAAACTCAAAATACACCCAGCCGCGGAAAAGGAGAAACCTCAGGGAGAACCACAGAAGGAGGATCCACTCCCAGGACGGACAGGACGTGCAACAAATATGTCCAAAGAGTCCATCCAATATACCAATATATCCAATATATGTTTATATATAAACAAATGAAACATTTATATGACTATTATCCTTGATAATATCAGCAGGAACAGTTCAACTAAGTGAGAGGAACTGGGGTCAGGAGGAGCCAGGGGAGGTCTGTGGGTCGGGACAGGATCACAGATGGGCCACAGCTAAGGTCCAGTCATCAGTGGGACGTCCAACAGCAGCCGGACATCTGCAACAGTATCCACTCCCCCAGAGGAGAGTGGGACAGAGGGACAACTTGTGAACAGCAGAGAACTAAGCAGAAATGTAAACAAGATTGTTAAAATAAGTGTTAAAGCTGGAAGGTTATAATAATGTAACCTTTACCTTCTGGAAAATGCTAAAGCTGGTAAAGACAAAATGCAGGACAGCAAAGGGTTTTAAAGAAACATAAACAGACATTTCTCTTATTTTCTGTTATGTTTTGCATTTTCAGTAAATGTGATAAAGTGCTTAGCTTTCAGTTTGCAAGCCTCTGGACTCCATCATATCCTCATGCACCGGTCTGGACCATGGTTCACTGTCAACACTGTCTAGAGCCTGAAGCAGCTAAGGATGAAGAGACAGGAAGGTCAGGACCGAGGAGGTATGTTAGATCTCTGTTTACATCTGGTGAGAAGACAGAGTAAGAGGTGGCTCTACTGTGCTTCATTACACAGACATGAGAGCTCTCAGTGAGACGGATGAGTTGTTGACACTGACCAGCGTCGATAAAAAGAGTGGTGTCTGCTGTTGAGGCCAGTACGAAGGCTTGTGCTCATCACACAGAAGTATATGTCACAAAATGTAATTGTTATGAGTAGTTTTAATCAATGCAATAAGCAGCTGTGTCTTTCAGAAGAAGCATTGAAGGAACAAGCAAAAGACAAAATCACATTAAAAAGGGATTAAACTTTTGACACACGTTGGTTGTAACACACATGACGTACACTTGTCAAAATGTGGGAGGTCCTGGGGCCTCTGAGCTGGATCCGGGAACACATTATCCAAGCAGACTTTCAGTAAATACAGATCTGGCAGAAACATCAGCTTTCAATCATCGTCAACGCACATTCATTTTCTTTTCTCTACAGAAACTGAACAAGTTGGCACACAACAGAGAATGTGCTTCGCTCTGAGGAGCTAAGTAAACATGTTCAACTTCTGCTTTATCTTTGAAGCATCAATCAAGTTTTTTCTTAAATCACTCAGACTGTCCTACACTTTGTGTCTTTATTGAATAAATATCTTGAGTACTTTTCTAAGGGGTTCATGGCTTGTGTTTAAACCTTCTCCACTGGCTCTTGCTCACTCTTAAACTCTTCCGTTGGTGGTGAGTAATCTACTTGATACTGACCAATGAATTGTTGAATGTGTTTATTTTGTTATGTCTCTGACTCAGAACACAATAAAAAGCTGTTTGGTGAGATTACCTTACTTAACTAAATGTAAATATGAAACAGACATTGGAATAAGTGGAACAAGACTGAGACACGGAAATTACAGACGACAAATGGGAGCGTGTTTTATTGTATTATTTATTGTAAGACAATAAAATAGGCAAGGACTCTCTGTTGGAAATATGATGAGTTAACAAAGGGTTCCTCAGGGGATTACACTGGTACCACTTCTGTTTCTTGCAAATACACTTTTTATTTAAATGAAAAAACACCCAAAATATTCTCCACCCAGCGTAGATCATTGACCTTGACCTTCACATTCAGGAGCTACTGGCAGGAAGGAGTGAAATGGAAAGACTTGTGACTAAATAAATGTGACTGTGGTAAATGCTTTTAAAATGTGTTACGTGCACAGGTGGGTAGTAACTGATTACTTCTGCTATATCGACTATGCTTACAAAAATGGGTCTGGAATCCCTTTACAGTCATTTCAACTTTTGACTGTTAGACCGATCATAATTTTATTCAAAATGAGGTGGTCTTATTCAGTTTTGTTTTTGCTGATGTTGAGAGGCAGTTTTATTTTGTGTCCATGGCACAAGCTGTCTTTATTTGATTGGAGTCATATGTATCCAATTACTTCTGGAGGCAGTTTAATCTACATTTGTTGGTACTGTCCCCTGGAGATCCAACTCGAATTACTAATGAAAATTTTCATATGTTGGCCTTATTTTTTCAGTTATTTACACAATGAATGAAAGGTTGGCTTAATATTCAAGTCTTTTCACCAAATACTTACAAATAATTCTTAATTTAAGTAATGTATTAAATAATATAATAATAATTCTAATTTAAATGACTACTTCGACTTGAGTAACTTTAATGTGACAGTGCTTTTATACAGTATACATTTTGGCTCCTTTAAGCAAACATTTATTTACTATATGTAGATTTAATTTTTACTTTGTGAGGTCTTAAAATACACAGTGTCCATCCAGAAGAGAAGCAGCCCATTTTTTCGAAAAGAAGAACAGACAACAAAAGTCATGATGGCAGTGATACATCATTTACTGTTTGATATTTGTGAATAGATGTTTAAAGTTCATTCAAACAAAAGCCAGGCTCAGTCGTGGTCGTCTATAGCGTCTTTATTCTCTATTCTAAGACTTATTTACAATTCAACTTTAATAAATCTCATTTTAAACTGGACATGTGTGATTTGGACAATGCCTCATTCAGGATATCATTTGTTTACATTATGTGCATTGTTATATACATTAACTGTAGGGACCAAGCTTCAGATGGAGTCTCTATAGAATACTCTCTTAGACTAATAAAAATAAAAGTTATAGGCAGATATGTTGTAAAGAAGTTGTCCTTAGTGATTGTGGTGATCACGGCAGCAGGGCTCATTTGTTTCGGCGTGTCGCGGTGCAGGGTCGAGGCTTAGGGATGCTGTGGGTTTGTTGCCCCATTCCCTGAGGAGCCTAGAAACCCCAAATAGTGTCAGTACTCAGTTTGTGTTCTGCTGGCTATGTGCAACAGACGCAGCAGCAGCTCTGCAGGCGAGCTCCCCGCAGAGCTGTGCACCGATTCTGTGGCCTCGGTGTCTCCCAGGCAGTCCGAGTCCAGCACGCAGCTCTCTGAAAAACACAAGGCTAAAAGTGAGGAAACAGTCCAAACTTTAAAGGTCACCATGCGTTATTATCTGTATCTGAATAAAACTTTTCACATAAAATTCATTGGCGTGTTTGATATTTAAATTACTTTTCAAGTTTTCAAGACTAAAGCACTATGATCGGTTGTGATGGTGTTGATGATGTAAATGTGCTTGTTAAGACTGGACAGAAGTGCCACAAGTCTAAACCTCTCGAAAATGTAAAACAGACCCCTAATGATGGCAGTATCTGGCCTTTTTTTATACATATATTTACCACTATGTTCCCTAATACACCTTAAACATATTTCATACTATTCCCACTCGTCTAATGATCCGTCCTTTATTAAATCAACACAGAAAGAAACTCATCCAGTGTTTTTTTTTTTCATCCAAATCTAGCATTTCTATATTTTTGCTAGGGACTATTAAGTTATAAGTCAGAGATATCCACTCCATATGCAGCTCATCGTGAGTGTTTGTGTGAGAGTCTTTACCCGAGTTACAGCAGAGTCCTGAAGCTGCACAGTGTCCCCCGTCTGATCCACAGGGTCTCCCTCCAGGCTGGCAGGGGGTGAGCAGGTAGTTCTCTTCCACACAGTGAGCTGTTTCTGGGGAGCCCATCAGGCAGCCCAGGCCCTCCCCGCAGCAGATACTGGGGCCGAAGCAGCGACCCCTCTCTCCGGGGCCACATGGCATACACTGAGAAAGAACAACGTGAACGTGTAACAGGTTTTATGTCAGATTAATGTAATGAGAGCAATGTACAAAAACAACAAAGGAAGAGCAGAGGCATTTTGATTTAGTTTTAACTGGAAAGAAATATAATCGAACTCTATCATTTACATGTGATTTGACCCAGAATATAAATCTATTAATCTTCCAAAATACTATTACAAATATTTTACATCCAAATGATTACATAGATTACACACGTGAAATGTATCTCTTCTTATTTAAAAGATAAAGTTCATAAATAATAATAATAAATAAGGGGAAGACAGATTTTACATCATGAGCCACAGGGCACAAGCTTATTACAAGAAAGTCACAAATGTGACTGTTGATTAGAAAACAGTTATTTTAATTATATATATTTCTATTTTAATTTTCCCTAATTTATCGTTTTTGAACAGGTGCGTCATTTTACACATGGCGTTGATAGCATTGTTTACACTTTTTAAATGTCTTTCAATTGTGAGTCACAAGTTTTAAGTGCTTTACTTCTAAAATAAAAATATACTCTTTACTATCAATATTTCCATCTTCTGTTTATCACATTTCTCGCACAAATTGCATTCACGAATTTGGCACAAATTTAAACGATCCTTAAATGTCAATATAACAAAGCTAAAAATGACTTCGTTAAAAAAAAAAGAAGAGAAAAGTGGTGTGTTTGCTCACCTGTCTGAGGCTGGAGTCCTGCAGAGCTCTCTTGCCCCCTCGGGGGCAGTTCTGGATGTAGCAGGCGGAGGAGAGGGCGATGAATCCCAGGACGCACAGGTGGAGCATGGAGTGAGGCATCTCTGCTGCGGTTCTTGTGTCTCCTGTGGAGCTGTGGTGTCCTCCGCCTGGTGCTGGCTCTGACAGATCTCTCCCTGTTGAAGCCTCACTTATAAACCGATAGACATAACCTAACAAAGCCACTGACACTCGTAACTGACGTCAGTGTCGCCCGGTTGTGTTCCGTGCGCTCACTTCCTGAAGGCCACCAGCGTGCGTCCGTGCGCGCGAGAGGTCACGCCAGATGTGGCTTTGCATCAGATACGTGCCATCTAATAAATATACAAAAGCGAACAGACTGGGGCTGTCTGGGAGAAGAAGATGTCTTTTCTGTATTCAAGACCGTATTTGGAATAACTTCTGTGAATAATGCCACGCGCGGTTGTTAATAACGCCAAAGTCAGAGTGGCACAACAACTAATTACAGCTAATTGAATTTACTACAATGAGGGTCTAATTCTCATGTTGATCATGCACAAAGCTGTTGCCAACACAGAATTTTTTGACATTATTCATCTGATCCAGCCACAGACAGGGTCACTGCCATAATCCAGCTCTGATAATGAACTAAACAGGATTAGCATTTCATAAACAGGAACATGAGAAAAGAATATTGCGTCTGCATGTTTAGACACATGTTCAGTCAATTAGTTCATGAGCAGCTCATTAAGAAGTAATGATCCATAACTAAACTGAGCATCAGGCGTGATCAAAAAAAAAAAGAACCCCAAACAATTAAAGGAAAATACTTGGACAAGACATCCGGAATATGAAGGACACAGAATGAGTACAGGACAAGTAAAGCTTTTGGATTCAATGGAATTATTATTATTCCAATAGATAATAGACACTTTCTATCCATTTGTTGGCTATAAATCTCTGAATTGCAGCAGAGCAGTAAGTATTCCACCACTTGTATTTCTTATTGGGAATTGTGTGGTTTCAGTTTCTGGTCCTGCTCTAAGGTTGTTGAGGAGTGATTTTGGAGCATTTGCTACAAAAATAATTTCTCCAAGTGGCACAATAAAGGAACTTTTATCTTTGATACTGATAAATGAACAACTCAATGTTCATGCCTAAAAAACCCCCACAAATGATGTAAAAGTGATAAAAAAAATTGAATTGTTATAGTCAACCAAATATGACTCAATTGCAGCCATACATTTTTCTTTTACTCCAATGACAAAAATATGTTTAATATACCTGTATTATGCTTTATTAGCACTGTTGAATAGTGTTTGCAGACCTCAGCCTCAATAATATTCAGAATTATTATATACTTTACTGTTTTATTTATAAATCTGTTGTCTGTATTTCTTGTGCAAGAAAAAAAAAAGTGTTCTTAGCGGATACAGGTTCACGACCTTGGTTAAAGCTTAATGTTGTCAGGGGAACCAACAACAGAAATGCTGGTTCTAACTGTGAAGCCTAATAAATGATGTTTTGACTGAAATGGTGTGTTGACAAAACGAGTCGAGGTAAAGTGTTAACAGGTAGGAGAAGACACAGAGGGACAAGGACACTCCAGATGTGTTACCAAACTCAAAGACATTGTGTACCATTACTGACTACTGCTCACTGAAGTGTCAGGAAATGCTTGAAAAGATGAAAACACATTGTATAGAATGGCATTCATGAAACCTAAAATAAGAAACAAAATGAGAGATTCAGATGCGTCCAGGTTTTAGTAAGGCCACAAAAAATAAAAATGCATGTTTGTTATATAAACGTGATTTGTAAAAGTACACGGCCACATAATCTATTTTGAAATATGCTGTATTGTTATCTCATTATTGATATGTTTTATCAATAAGTTATTTTGTTCTGGGTTTGGACATCAATGTAAAGTATGAAAAACACACGGCAAATATAGCATGAGGCCTGGCCGCTCTGTCCGTATCCACACAATACACATACAGCCTTGGTCAACCTAATTTCCACTCTACATTATTCTGTCCTCTTGCTCTCGGTACATCTGTCCTCCAGCCTTTCTTTGTACATCCTCAAAGCACCAAGGCTACGACACTTCAGTCTTCTCTGAAAAGCCTAAGACAGAAAGCAGAGGTAGGTTTCTTTCTCTTTTTGTAGACTTTTGTAAACGTCGCCTGTGCTCATTAAAAATATCAGCCATTGTGGTTTCTTTTAGACCAAAATAAAAAGTTCAGATAAAATCTCCTTAAATATTTTTATTATATTAATCAGAGATCACCAATAAATTCATTTTTATTCACTTTGTGTCATAACACGGTCAGCACTGTGTTAACCTTGTCCACATTGATTCACTGGATTTGTGTGGGCTTTATGAGATCTGTCAGTGATGTACACGTGTGATGTCACTGCGTGGGGTAGTGCTTCGGCATGTGGGACACTGGAGGTGGTTGGTTGTTAGAGTCCCGCTGGAGTTTAGTGTCGGAGGTTTGCTCTGCAGACACGAACGGCAGAGCAAGTGTCCGCAGGTAAGACGGTAGATCGGAGAGGCAGGTGTCGAGTAAACGGAGACGGAGCAGGAACAGGCGGAGCACGTCTTCTCGTCTGTCCAGAGAGGAGGAAAAATCACCACTTATATGTTTGAAGTGAATTATGGTCCTTCAGGATGAATAATTTTGATATATTACTACAATTTAATACATTCATACAGGTTTTCATAAAAAGTAGTATCTTTTAACATAATGGAGCACCTTCCACATTCAATATTAGGTGTGAATAATAAAAGCTTGGATGCACACTGTTGATTTAAACCTCACCATGAGTTTATTTATCATTATTTTACTGTTTCACAAATCAGGAGTGGTTTTACTGAGAGGTGGGGAGTATGAGCGAAGGGGGTAAGTATTAAAGTGTATTCAAACATATGCTCATACAAGTCTCATCTCATTGGCCAAAAATATGTTTCATAATATTACAATCATGAACGCCAGCCTCTCGTGCCTTGTCCGTGTGTGTTTGCTTGTAGTAGTAGCTGGTACCTGTGTTTCCAGTGCCTTTAGTCTGACTGCGCTGAGCCTCGTCATGTGGTTCCACGTCCAGATGTCTGTGTAGGGACAAGTTGGATGTGAAGGAGGGCCGACCCTGCAGCGCACAAGAAAGAGCCTCGTCCAGACTGGCCGACAGACGCTGCTCGTGGGAGCTGCAGCTGGGCTCTGAGGAGGTAAATCATGCCATGTTAACGCATAAGGTTTGAAATAAAAGATAAAATTTATGTTTAATTAATGCTACACTCACCTGCAGTTTCATTAATTCTTGGTCTTTTTGAATGAGGTAGCTGGCTCTTTTCTGTTGAGTCTGTTGGAGAGCCAGTTAAGTCTCTCTTTCTGGTTTGATGACACTTTAATTTCGAGTTGTCACTGAGAGCATTGTTGTATGGAGGCAGAGGTCTGTCTAATTCCGAAGCGATAAGTCTTGAAGGATGTGGGTTTTTCTGTTCAAGCTGTCTCCCCAGCCTTCCATCTGTGCCCGCCTCCCCTTTCTGCAGGAGGAACTGGTCGATGCGGCTTTTTAGCTGGGGATTGGGTAGAGGCTGTGAGGATGCTGTAAACGGGACCCCAGTGAAGGGGTCGTTTGGGGGCCGGCCCCAAGTGGCTTCTCTTTTCTGGTACTCCTCCAGTGTGCTATTGTCCACTGACACACCACCGGGCAGCAGCATGGGCAGAAGCATGACCTCTTGAGTTATGGGGTCAAGAAACTCCTCTGGGACTGAAAGACTAGAAGAGAAGACATCAGATCATTTGTTTACAGTTGTTCTATTATCGGCACGAGGCAAAGAAAAAAAATAAGAGGCTGCTGAAACTACAGATGTCAGAAGTGAACCGAGAAATTCTATGGCAATAAGTGAGGAGGTCAAACAAGTACGAGTTTAAATACACAACACTTCCAGTTTCAAGTACAAAAACTGTCACATGGACAACTGTCAAATTTATGAATAAAATGTTAAAATGGGGTCATAAATTTGTCAAAATGGGCCAAATCTTGAGATGGTGTAGATAAATTCAAATGGGGATTTCAGTGAAAATGCAAAGAAAACCACTGACACATTTTTATAAAAGAAAGAAAAAGTTAGGTATGTGGAATATAGAACTGACTGTAGACTCTCAGGTCTAGGCCATAACTTATTCATATATTGTTAATTATGATTTCATAAGCTTATCAAAACAAAGGCTCCATGAATGTGAGTTCTAATTACAGTTGAGTAATGGGAAGTATCATGTATAAATACATATTCTTATATTACCTTACCTGTGACCCTGACTACGGACAAGCCTCATTAAATCATTTAGCTGTGACTAATTACCTTAGCGATGTTGCTGTTTTCTTTTGCTGTTTAGGCGGACAAACGGAGAAGGTGACAGATACAGGTAGCGATGGCCGTCTTTCACTGGCCTCATGAGCTTTTTGGATTCTCTCAACCTCTTCTGCTCGACAGCACTGAGCAGGTTGTCCCCACACGGACAAAGCTTTGAGTCCTAGAGCGGATGCAGCACCGCCGAACGGCAGCGCCACCCGCAGTTGTGTGACGGCGCTTAACGAACGCACCCCTCGGCTCCACAGTTCCTCTTGACGACAGTTCACGGGAGGGGGAGGAGGGGGGGAGTGGAACGGGGGCCGAGGCCTAAAATGTGAATGTGAGAAACAGACTTTGGTTTCTTCCCTCAGTTCGCAGCGCCCCACCAACTTAAACTCAGCATTACCAGACTCGGTGATTGTATTTGACTGACATCTGGATGACTGAGGTTCACCGACTGCCTCATTGTCCCAGTTTTGTGCCTGTACGCTCCACTGGTGTCCCTTGCTTTGTATGAGTTTAAAGTCTTTTTTCTGTGAATTTTCTTGGTTTGTCTTTTTCTGGAGGTGACCATAAGATGAATCAGGAAAAGGACCAGAGCTGGTGCTAATCTCTAGTTTTTTACAGGCTTGTCCTCGGTCCATGCCCCAGGGCCACAGCTCTACATCCACTCTGCACAGCTCCACTTTAAAATCAAATGTCAGGGTCACCTTAAAGATAAAAAAAATAAACAAAAAGCACATTACTTACATAAACCTTTAATAATAACACTACATTTATCTGTGAACTGATAAGTTACCTGTACAGGGGGACGCAGGAAGTACTCCAGCTTGAAACCTCGCCTCCGCACAGCAGGGTCAGCTGACACAAGGTTTGTGACGTCATATCCATCGGCACACAACTGCGGTAAAAAAAAAAATATATATATAAAGTCATATTAATCAAAACTCAATGTATCTGTGAATGGTAACCTGGACACGAACAAAGGATCATTTAAAAACATCAGTCAACAATAGACATATAGATAGATCTAGATTAGTGGCAGTAAGATAGTATAGGCAACTGCAACATCTTTGACACTCTTCTATCATAACTATATTTAGACCCAAATGGATTTGAAATAAAAGGATTGAGTGAAGGGTTGAACAAGAACATGGCATTTATAAATGAATATATACAAACGTCCTCCCTTTAAGTGCTTAGTATCTTTCCTTTTCATGAATATGCCTCTTGAAATTTCACTTAATAATACACCTTGCTCTTTGAGAATGTTCTGGATTTCAATGTTATGAATGGGTTTTCCTTCCCCTTACCGGTTTATCCCAAATAAATTCATTTTAAAGACTGTACCCACTTTTTTGATTTTTTCCCTTTAAGGTCCTTGTGTGAAGCAAAAACAAAGTATTAACATAATTTGTTACGTAACACGTTTCCAAGCTCTCAGTCTTGTAGAGTAAGAAAACATATTTTATTCTCTGGACGTGTGCAGAATGCAGCAACAATCCAATTACAAAATTCCAATAAAAAGAACATGACAAGGTCAGCTGTGATTCAGTCTCCCACACAAGTCTCTATCCATCTGCTATTTTCACATGTTCAGCTCCCGCCTTGGCCCTGTGCTGTTTCCCACCTGTGAGTGTTGATTCATTCTTCTCATTCCACAGAAATCAAATTTTAGGCATCAACTTCTTTCCTATTATTGTATTCCTAAAAAACTAAACTTAAGCATCAATCAAGATATGGGTCTGTCTCATGTTCAAATAATATGGTTATAGAATAATGTGTCACTTGAGTAGAAGCCAAAGCCAAAGATTGTTCCCAGTGATTTCAGTGAATTAAGAAAAAGAATATGTGAGCTTTGTTTGTTTGTTGCTTTGCTTCTAATGTAAGAGTCTCAAAAGCAGAGGCAAGTGAAGGGTTGACATAGTGTGTTGCACCTTGTTGCAGTGGACCATGGTGTGAAAATGAGGTAGGCAGAGGTTGACAACCATTCTTCAGCCTGAAAAGACACAAAATAATGTGATTTCTTGGTTGCGTCACTTACAAACAACCTGTAGGTCAAGGCAACATACAGCAATACATTCGACTCACATTGATACCCTACACTGCGCTGCACTCCTGAGAAAAACACATTTTTGTGTATAAGGTATATACAGACCTTTGTACTTAAACAGAATGACCTTCAGCTCTTTTCATTGACAATTATTGACTGTTGAAGGAGCCCAGGTGCTGATACGCCATATCCTTGTGTACTTCATTAAAGACACAATAGTATGCGAAATTAAACGTGACAAACGTTGGTTCTAAACATGGGTTCTAGGAAAAATCCAGTTCGAGGAAAAATTATATTAACACCTCTTCAATGGTGTTTGATGTGTTAATGTGGGTTGCATTCTTTATGTCTAACTCCAGCAAAAAGAAATTACTGCATATCTGCATAAATTATAAAGAGAAGACTTATAGCCTAAATAGCTCAGATACACTATCACATTAAACAATAATCTGCAACGATAAGTGCTCATATTTGGTCTTATGTTAATTCATTTAGCTTTATCTATCTCTGGCTGGCTGTCAAAATTATTTGATATTTGAATTACGAACCAAGCTAAGCTATCATGCAAAAGTTAAAAAGCTTAAAATAAAAAATAAATCCCCCTAATGCGATACAAAATAGGCAGGTACTTACTTAAGATGACCGCAAATAAAAGCCAAGATCTTAATGTATGAAAAAAAAAGAACTCTCGGCTATTTAACAAACAAACGACTAGCAAGATGCTAGCAACACATAGCAAGCGGCTACGGAAGCTGGCAAAGGACATAACTTAAAATACGTTAAATGGAAAAAGGAAGGAAAACATGAGATAACGTTAGTGGGTTTAACAGACAAATATTACGCATAAGGCAGTAATCTATCTGCTCTTTACATATATTATAGAAATATATTTCTGTATTTATGAATTGACATTTATGGAAAAAAACCTAAAAATAAATAAGCTAGCCACCTCATTTTAAAGGCTTTATACCTTTTATTTATTATACTAATTTGCCTTTGTTCAGTAATACGCTTGAACAACATGAATTTCACATATCTTTATTCGTTCTGCTGAAATTTAACAAAGGAGTGGTTTAATCAAGCCAGAACAGTACTAGTAACATAAATGCAAACGATAAATCTGAAACATGTATAAAATCGATATCATTTTTGATCTCTAAACAATGCAATACTTGAACTACATTTATCAACTACATTAAAAGCAACATCATTTTTGGACAGGGTTGCTATGATTGCACCATTATGGTAGGCCAATAGGCTATCTACACAGTTAAAAAAAACACATAAAGGAAAGCTCCAATGGCACATATTTTCTCTTTCAGTTCACTATAATATAATAACAGTAATAAAGATGATAATACTATAATACCTTAGAGATAAGTTAATATTCTTGAGCAACATCTTTGTATGCTGGCATAAACAACACATATAAAAGCCATGATATTCACATCTGAGTCTACTGTACAGAGTAACTTGTGTGTAGGACACTACATAGTGCAGTTAGCCTGAATACTCTGTTTAAAGAGGCCGGCGTTCAACTCATTTTTTTAAACCCTCCTCTCCCCTGCTTGGTTTAAACGAACTATACAGAATAAAGAGTTTTCCAGAAGGAAATGCAGACTCAGTGTTCATTCTTTCGTCTCACTGCCCTTGTATTGAGCTCGGATGCACATGTTCTGTACTAAAAGCCCCCTCCCATTCCCAAATCCCTTTAGTATATCTTCACTTAATCTATTGCCACTATTCCCTCTATCATCAATCTCATAAGCTGAAGCTTTTCATATGTATACACACATGCACACTCACACACACACACACACTCTCTCTCACACATTTACAATCTATAACTATTATAATTATTTCTTTCTACTATATCATACATTCTATAAAATTCTTTTAAACTTTGGGGACTACTATCTCACATTTCTTGGCTATAAATGCACCAGGTGAATGACAAAATAATGTCGGTAACCAAATTTGTGTGCTTCCATTAATGGTCATTGCACTTTATCCCTGTTTGTTTTGTTGGGGCACTATGAAAAATCTCTAACGACCTCTAGTGGGAGTTTTTAGTCAATGCAGCTAAAGCTGACAGAGACTGTACACGTGTTTTTCTATTGATTCCAAGATGATTACCTGTTGATTTGATTCAGTTTGTAGAAAATATAAACTCTGTTTCGATGGGTCATGCATGTTGGACCCTGTGCATGAAATGATCTGAAAAAATCAAGCAAGATATAACAGAAATAGCCCAACTATGTGCAATAACCTGTTTCTGATACACAATTAAAGCACTAAAATTAATGATAATCACACTCTTGATTTTTTTTTCACATATTCCCAGCACCTGTTATTATCATATACATGCTGGAAATGAATGGTGTAAGGCGCTCTCTGGCCAAAAATGTTTACATCACACACTCTGACCACTAATTCTACTTGTACATTACCAGTGACACAGACTTACAATTAATAAATAGCGCATAATATTATTGTTGTTGATCGTTTTTGACAATATCCCTGATTGTCTTGGTCCTTTTCTAGCATGGGTATTAAATGACCCTGTCTTAGTGCTTTGATCAAAAACATTGTCATTTAACAGTTTTGTTTTTTTCCCCCCATATATCAGTGTGGCACACTTTTCAAGAACACTGATTATGTTGAATGTGCAATTAATAAGAGGTTGAAAAATCCTTGATAAATTGAGAGTAGTTCAACCTTCTGTTCATATTTCAGCTACACAATGTTACATTTCATGACCTTTGCTGATGCTTTGTGTCCATAAATACTTTGAAAAGTATGTCACTCTGTGCTGATTTAGATTGAAAACTGTTCTAATATTATGCTGATGTGGTTTTGTAATCTGTGTTTTCAACTGGATTTTGGAAATGTCTTTATATTTCAGTGGACTCTATCCTCTCCAGACGCGACGGTCCTGCCCAGGGAGGCGCGAGGTGGTGGAGAGACGGCGGGCCCTTCTGGTCTTCACAGGGCGGGGAAAGGGTCAGGGCGATGGGTCCGGGCAGAGAGGGCAGAGGCGGAGGAGACAGAGGAGACAGGGCTAGAGTCGGAGGAGGAGAATTTGAGGAGGTGGGGGATGTGGTAGTTGTAGTAGTTGTTGTAGTGGTTGTGGTGGAGGTGGTGGATGATTTGGCTCCCAGTTGCGTCATACGTTTCTCCAAAGCTTGGTTCTTCTGCAGAGTCTCCACGTAACTGAGCTGCAGCTGGGCCTGGTATTTCAACACGCGTTCCTTCTCGTCTTGCCAGGTGTGACGCTCCTGGTCGAAGTTGAGGGCCTGCCGTTCTCGTTGCTGACGCTCCAGACGAAGTGCTGACTGGAGCTGCTCTAGTTGTCTGCGCAGCTCGCCCGCCTCGTCCCAGTGACCGTCGCGCGGAGCCTGGTGGGCGTCCTGCCTCAGCTGTACGTCCTGACATATCTGGGCCTCGTGACGCAGCTGAGCCTCCTGACGCAGTTGGGCCTCGTGGCGGAGCTGAGCCTCCTGCCGGATTTGGGCCTCTTGACGCAGCTGTGCTTCCTGCCGGAGGTGGGTATCTTGACGGATTTGGGCTTCGTGCCTGAGATGAACCTCCTGACGCAGTTGGGCCTCTTGGCGGAGCTGAGCCTCAGGTCGGCCTTGGGTGTCCGGACGCAGGTCTTGTTGCATGTGGGTCTCTTGCCGCCATTGTGCTTCTTCGCGCTGCTGCCGCTCCTGCCTCTGGGCCTCCTGCCGCTGGGCTTTGGCCTCGTCACTCTGGAGACTAAGCAGCGTGTCAGATGTTGGTGTGAGGGAGTTGGTGGAGGGCTCAGTGGGGTTTCGTGGGCAGTGGACCATCCCCCAGGGAGGTAACAGCCCTGCTGCAGCTAAGTTAGGGCTCACAACAACTTCTGCACCTCTGCTCACTTCACTCAGAGCCCGCTTTAGACTCAGCACCTCTGCTTCAAACACACCCAGCTTCTCTCGGAGGATGGACACCTGAGGAAAGGACAAAATATACCAGCAATATTGATCAGACAAGTCACTCTGCAATAAGAAATATTAATATTATTTATGAACTTGTTTATGTTTTTTTGTCTGTCTGTGCTCTATCTTGAAACTTTATTTCTACAACACTAATCTCATAGCAGACACAGTTTTTTGTTTATGTCTAAATCTTCAAATTGTCTAAGTCCCCTGAGCAAGACTGTACAATCCCTCTTTGCTCGGATGGATTTGAAGATTAAAAATGCATCTGTGTTTTGTAGTAAACTTCACAATCCCCCAAGTGTATTTAATCTTGTACAGTAACAACATTCATACAAAGTATCATAGTATGTGGATGAATTTCTTTGTATTTATACTTTCAAGAACATATAGCAGTCCTCTCTCTTAAAAATAGTCATAAAATAGTGAAAGAGCTATGGCATAAGCTAATAAATAGCATCTACTGTACAAAACTTCATTAGAACAAAACAAAGTATTAGTTTTAATTTAGGTGTTTTAGGTTTCTGTTGAGTGGGGCATCGTAGTATAGTAGTGTTTGTATTTTTATGGGCAATTAGTATTAGTAAGGTTTGATTTTAGAAGCTTAATTTACAGACAGCTATGGCTGGCTGTAAATACGTGTACTATGACGTGTACTGTGTACTAAGAAGTGTAAAGGGCTGGACAATTTAAGAAGAATGACCAGCCTTTTTCTTCCTAAATGACAGTACATTTACCTCAGACAGAGTCCTCCTGAGCTCAGTCTCACACTTCTCCAGCTCCAGACTCTTGGTGCTGTAGGAGTCTTTAAGGCCGAGCATGGTCTCCTCCCGCTCTCTCAGTTGGGCATTAAGCTCCTTCAGCTGCCCTCTCAGAGCCACCATCTCTCCTGCTCTCTGGGTCACCTCAGCCTGGCTCTCCCTCAGCTGCTGCTTTAGTAAGGAGATCTCACCTGCTTTCTGACACACCTGACACAACCAACAGAAAACTGGATCAACACAATGTCCCAACATTTTAGTCCTGTAATCATCTTGGGCTACATAAAGATTACACTTTCTGTCTATGCACCAGAATTATTAACTTTTTAGTACAAAACGTATTTTAAATCTGTCCACATTTGCATTTCAAATCTGATGTAGGTAGATTCTAATAAGGCTGAAGTTGCAATATGAACTCTGAATAAGTAGAAATTAAACACACTGTTATTTAGGGGACATGTACACCAATGTCATTGCCTTCATTTTCTCTGAACTGGCACTAGCTTGCAGAGGCAGTTACAGTAGTACAAACCTCCCACTTGGTCTCCTCCAGACGGGGCAGTATGTCGGCCTGCTCCTTCCTGTAATCCAGACACTTCCTCTCCAGCTCCTCTCTCTGAGCGAGCAGAGCTGCCATCTCCTCCTGCAGCCGCCTCTTGTCCTGGGACAGTCGGGTTATCTGGGCCTGTAGGGCGGTCTGGGAACGCTGGGCACGGCGGGTAACCTGCACAGAACATAACACACAATGCTACTCTCTTTAGCACTCTCTTTTAGCATGTTAGCAATCCTTGTTACAAATAATACACAGAGATTTCACCTGCTGCAGGCGCGAGGCATAGTTCTGTCTCAGCTCGTCCATCTGTCGCTCCCAAACACGCTGCTTCTCCTCAAACACCTGAATAATGGCTGCTTCACTTTGGTCCAGGTTTCGACGCATGTGCTGCACCTAATGACAAATATCAACCAGGATTAATGGTGGCTTTTTGATTGGGTTTAATAGAAGACACAGAAAACACATACATGCATAACAATTATTTTTAAATTACTTTAGCTATTAGCATCCAAAATGTATTCTAGTTTGTTCACTAATGTCTGAGATGAATGCTCTGAATTTGTCCAAAAAGTTTCTTCGGACCCCAAATATTTAGTAATGTCTTGTGTGAACAGAGCGACCTCTTGTTCCTTTTCCCACAGTCGATCCTCCAGGTCTTGGATGATGTCATCAGAGGACGGAGAAGGGCGCAGGGGTGCAGGAGCGTCACTCAGGTGGCTCAGCCTCTGATAGGACGAGGAGCTTTTTCCTGAAGAGGAGCGGCCACTGTCTGATGCACTGAGTCCATTCTGGAGGAGACAAATTGGCCCAAATTTTAAGCTGGTATCATATTTCTATGGAGCACTGTATATATGAGTGTTACCTGGTATCCGGGCTTGTCCAGCTTATCCAGTCCTGCCGCTGCCCCAGCCATACCCAACCTGTTGATGTGACTGGTGGAAGCACTCAGAGGCCCTATGACTGCTGGGGGACCACAGCCCGACCCTGAACCCGTGTAAGTGGGCAGGCTGGTCAGGGAATTCCTCCCCGAGTCGGACATCCCTCCTTGGACCACCTCGTTACTGTTCCCTACGCCCTCACCTCTGCTGACCCTCACAGGACTGTCCTGGTCCAGGAGCAGGGCCTCTGGGACCTCTCCGGCCTCCCCTCCATCCCGTCCTCTCCTGCTTCTGCCCTCGTAGCCCTCCCCCCTGGACTCAGCCTTGCCCTCGCTCCCAGCTCCTGCCTGTCCCACCAGGTTCTGCATGGAGTGGAAGCTTTTGGGGACGACGGGTTTGAAGGCAGAAGGCCGAACCAGGCCCGAGTTGCTCTGCATTGCCTGAAAAACAGATAAAGTGGAAGAGATCCGAGGGTGAGTTTACGGGAATTCTTTAGTGGTCAATTTAGTTCAGTTGCACCATTTCACAAAGAAACAAAAGGCGTGTTTGCAATTGTCCATTTTGTTACGCATTTATGTATAACTGCTTTACTAGTTAAAACATTTGAAGATGATGTGAGTATGGCATTAAATGGTCAGCTTAATTTATGAGTAAAGACTAGGACAAACTATGTGCAAAAATAAAGGCATGATTAAGGTAAAAAGACGGTGTACCCAATAATATATAAGCTTTTCTCATTTGGGAGGATCTTATGTGTTTTTGTAAGGTTTTTTAAAAGTGACAAAGCCAGACACTAATCTGAAATAGCCACAAACTAAAATGTACACACAAAATCTTGGTTCAGAGATGAGTGGAGATGATTTGAATTGAGTGAAAATGGCTGGTCTTCAAAAGGTAGGGAAATAGATTTTTTTGGGAAACCCAATTTAAAGGGGATACAATCGCTGAGAATAACATAAAGTCTATGATATAAAGGATGCTCATAGTTTAGTGCAGTACTGTTCACTGTGACCATGCTGTAGTCAGTAAAGACATTTTAAGTATGTTGGGTTTTCTGATTCATGCAGTTTTGGTAATTACTTTGTCCTATTGACTCCAGCTCTTGTCCTGCCTAAACTGATCGCTGGTGAAGGTATTTAGATTTGCTGTACCTGTACCTGCTCTAGTTTTCCGGACACGGGCATAATCTTGGGCGGGTTGTGGTTGGGAGGGTTGTGTCCGGCTGGATTGTTCTCGCTGTCGTTCCGGGCGGCGGCCATGTCTCTGTGCGGGTGCGGGTGCTGGTTCATCACCACAGCGTTCTTGTCGCCGGCCCCTCGTCCCACTATGTTCCCACAGACGTCCAGAGCTGCCGCCTGCATCTCCCTCTCCCGCTCCCTCTCCAGCCTCTCGTTCTCCAGACGTTCTCTTTCCCTCTCCCTTTCTCTCTCCCTCTCCCGTTCCCGTTCTCTTTCTATCTTCTCCCTCTCAATCCTCTCCCGTTCCCTCTCTCGGGCCCTCTCCCGTTCCCGCTCCCGTTCCCGCTCCAGTCTCTCCCTCTCCACCCGTTCCCGTTCCCTTTCCCGGTTCCTCTCCCTCTCTCGCTCCCGTTCTAGCCTCTCCCTGTCCCAGTCTCGGTCCCGGTCCCTGTCTCTGCCCCTCTCGCGCTGCCTGTCCCACTCCCTCCTGGTCGCCCCGTTCCCACAGTCCAGTTGGTTGTTGTTGGAGGGGACAGTCATGGTACATTCAGTGTTGGTGGATGAGGCAGTTTCGGTGGGGCGATCGGTGCCCGTACAGGTCCCCGTCCCGATACTGACGCTGCCCCGCTCGTCGCTAGAGGCCGTCCCGTCCGATATATTGGCCGGGAGGCGGGGCAGTCGCTCAGCACTGCAGCTGCGGTCGGCGGGGCAACGGCGAGAGAGAGGAGGGGCCCGGGGCAGGGTGGTCCTCGTGCCCACTGACTTCATGGCAAACTCCTGCTCTCCTGCCACCCCACTGCCAACACTGCCCATAGTGGGGTCAAAGTCAGGGGTAAGAGGTTAGGAGTCAGGTTTGGGGAGGGTCACAGATACATTTGGTGTGGGTCATCACAACCTAATGCAGGTAGTGGGGGCACACACACTAGAGGAACACAGAAAAACGAAAGCAGTTATACAATAATGTCATTGCATAATGACTAGTTATACAATAAGAGCTAATGCAGAGGAGTCCCGCCCACAGACAGGGGCAGCAGGGTCCTCCCACTGTGATAACAACTACAGAGGTCGACCTGGCACAAGTACAGTGGACATCATTAGTAATGGGACATTTCTATTTCTATTTCTATTGCACCACAAGATACGATTTGTCAACTTTTACCTTTTCTTTAAAGGAGAAGGAAGTGATATGTTTTCAGTAAATAAGGATTGAATCACATTATATTCAAAGAGGCATCCTCTTTAGTGACTGTTTATGTTCATGTGCTCAGGTTCATCTGCTCATAACAAACTGACAAACAATTTGGTGTCCCTTCCTTTTTTATCCACTCAGAAGCAAATAGGCAGTCTGCATATTTACAGGTTTTGAAGATTAATGAAACAGGTGACAACTAGCAGCCAGTGAGCTGTATTTGATTAAACAGTAGCAACATGAAGGTTGTTATCTGCTTTAAAATAGGTTAAACAGGGTTTAATCAGACATTCTCGCTGGAGGTGAGTGCTTTAGTAGCAACAAAACAATCTAACTTCAAAAAATGTTAGAAAGTTGACTAAGCACTTACTTCTCCTTTAAATGGACCCTATTTAGTTTCACTGTGTAAAATAAACCAACTTTTGGGGCACTTTGTCCAGCTTTGTACAAAGTACATCAGGAGTATAGGTAAAAATGACTAAGATGCTCTATTCTTAAAATAAAGCCAACTTTGATTACAAATTCCTATTGGTGGTTTGAAGAGGTAACACTTGTACAAATATCTGAACTGTAAACCTGCAACTACTCTTAACTGTTTATTTTAATTATTAGTTTTTCTTGTGGTCACATGCGCTTTTATGACCACAGATGATTTTGATCATAATTTTGCTGTGTTTGCCTGTGATATTCCGTTACACTACTGCACTACAGCTATGCACTGACATCAGGTGGAGTTGTATTTGACCATTTCTTTCATTTTGTAAAGCCAAATAAGGTCTAAATCAAACTGATTTCAGATTTGTCAGTAGTGACTGATTCAAAATGTAACTCAAAACATGCCATAGCTGAGGGGTCTATGAAGGAAGACCAGAGACCTGTTTGAATATAAGACCATATGGGAGCCTTAAATGCCCAACTCTTTCATTCTAAATCTGTCAACAGATATGATATGACAATGAGAAGTAATGGAGTGTTTTGTGAAAAAGACATGACATTTTTCACAGTAGCTGCTGCTTGTCAAAACAGTGACATTACATCACATTAAAAACCTGACTCTATTGGTTCTGAATGACACTCGTGACTCGTGGTAAGTTCACAGTAATCAATACAGAAATCTCCCTCTAATGAAGAATAAATAAACTGTCTGATAATAAAAATGAACGGGATGATACTGTTTTGTTTTGTAATTATACAATATATATTAGAACAATTCAATTCACAGGCCTTTAATATGCACCATGTAGCATTAATCCAGTCTGTAATGTAAAGGCTACTGTCTGACTCTTGCTGAGACTTGTTTATAGTATTATAGTTATTATTTGAGGCACGTGATGTCAAATATTCATGTGTGGCCTTTTCATCATCAAAACACATGCATCTGTCCAACAAGTTTGTGGCATCATGGCTAATGTTCACCCATGCTATACCCTGACAGATTACCAGGCTTGTGAAAAAAAAGCTGGAAAAATAACCTATGGATTCAATTCCACCCTGTCTGATGCCTCAATGATGTTAAACTAGAGTCCAAAGTATCCAAAAATCAAAGCAGACCCCAAAATGATGATGTACACTGCTTTTACCCCAAACCAAACATTAGCCCACAGTATTGGATCACATATTATTTAATGCACAGACTCCATTTCCTTAGCTTACCCATCTCTGCCTACCCCTGACGAGACAGTGCGCGCAGGTTTGGATATATGAGACCCCACTGTATCTTAAATGAATAAAGACGGTGCTCGTCATATGAGCAACCATAGCTCCACCAAATCCATAGATAGACACAGACATGCTAAACGGATGGCTACATGGATGCAGTCGTGCTAACGGTGCGCCTCCCCTTCCCTTCCCAGCCCGTTTACTAGAGCTTTACTTCCACTTGGGTGAATAGTAGTAGTAGTAAAATACAGTGCTCCACTCTGTATGTGCTGCTGCGCCTCAGTCCCCTCCCCTCACGACTGCCTCTCTCCTTTTTCTCTGCATCCCAGCTCGGCAAGGGCGGCTTTAGCAGCATCCGCATCAAGCCTCGAATCCACTGCGCTGGCAAACAATTACCTCCTGGCTCTAGGCCCGCGACCGAGAGCGGCGCGACTCAACGACACAAGACGACGGAGATCGGCACCGAAATCTTGAACGCAAAAGCACGGCGTCATTGACATTGACGTCGCATCATGCAGTGGCTTTGATTTACCGATTGTAGCATCCTCACGGTCCATCATCAAAGGCTACTCACTCGTTTGCAGCTGGGCGCTCTGTAAAGATGGCAGCCACCAAAAATGCGCTCCGCCGTCTCCTCGCGCTCGTCGTGTCGTGGACGTGGCGCGCCGCTGTGGTCCGTGGGGCGCTAATATTAGGGATGCTGTCTTCGACCGCTGTCAGCGAGCGTCGGATGCTGATGATGGAGTCGGCTGATACGCGCATCAGCTGAGAGACACACACCCACTTGTGGCCCCGCCCCTCCGGCTGCATGATGCAAACGCCCCCTTTTGGCACGGCTCCAGCGCGCGCCTCTGGGAAAAGCCGATGGAGTCGTTCAGAGACAGGGTACGTGAGGCGATGGGGAGAGTAGTTTAAAGCAGACTGCACCATTACGTAAACACAGAGAGTCCAGAGTGTGCTGGTAAAGTAGTGGAGTAGGAAAAAGCAGCGCTATGCAACTTTTCAGGATTCACAAAATAAAGGAGACAAATGCTGCTGCAACCTCTCCGTAAATATCTTATATATTAAAGTTACAGAAGGGTCTGGCTGAATATGTGTTCTGCAACTCACTGTTAATGGATTATCAAACCAGGGCCACTTTGTTCTAATGTTTCATGTGTGGTAAAACTGAGGCTGTTGTTACTGTAATGATTTATTGGCTGTATTGTGTTCATTCCTGCACGATACTTGCAATACATTTATTTTAAAAGAAATCCACACATACTTAAACTCAGTGTTATTCAGCTACAACCTGAACAATGGTGGGCCCTCTGCCTTTGAATAATCATTTTGCTCCTTTTTCCAGTAGAAATATTCTTATTACAATTCAAGAAAGAGTTAAACGCAGAAGCAGAATTAGATGATACAAGGCTAGAGTTGATTAAAAAGACAGTGTATTATTTATTCACTCTTGAGAGCTGGCATATGGCCAAGTTTATGTATTCTTCTTATTCTTGTGGGAATCATGTATATTCGTGTTGGTTACTTAACAAATGGTGGTTACGCTTTTCATAAAGGCCATTTCACTGATCAACTTACTAAGTCTAAAACAAGACCCTTATTTAAAGGGTCTACATTTTACTCTCTATACAAATCTATACACATCTACACACAACATTCTCATTTTTAATTGTAGAGGAGAAAGTAATGCATGTGTGTACAACAATACCTTTCCTCATTTACCGCTATTTATTTGTACATGTTATATTTAAACATTTAAATGTACGCTGAAGTAGTTAAATGTTTACATGTTTGAAATGTATTTTCTAAGCATTTACAGCGCTACATGATTTAATCTCAGCATTACCTCTGCCTGTTTCTCCAAACTGGGAGCATCTATGACAGCCAATAAATCAGAAATTAAAGTCAACTGTTATGTTCCTGTGCCTTTAGTCAGATTACTCAGTCTGTCCACTGAGTGGCAGTGTGGTGTTGTTACAGTCACACTGACAGTTTTCAGAACTGAGGAACATCTGAAGAGTCTCTCAAAGTGTGACATCCATTTGTTCTGCTGCTGGTTTTCTGTATAAAAGCAGATGAATCCACGAGGCTCTCTCAGACTGAATGACTGTGGTGTGCTCCAGAGCTCTCATTGTTACTCACACTTTTTTATCTTTTTTAAATACATTTTGAGATGTGTGATCCAAGCACAGTGACTCTGGGACAATGCCTCTGTATCATCACAGGAGCCTCCAAGGGGTTTGGACGTACTCTGGCACATCAGGTACAGTAAATAGTAACGTTTTACTCAAACTAAATCTGTTACTGTGGTAATATGTTGTCCTTTCAGGTGGTCCATCTGCTGAAGCCCGGTTCAGTCTTGCTGCTGGTGGCTCGTACAGGTCTTCTGCTCCAGGAGCTGAAGGAAGAACTGGAAAGCCTCACTGCGGCCCAGAGTGTGGTGGTTCGTTGTATCGAGGCAGATCTGAGCACAGCTGAAGGAGTGAATGAGACACTGGAGGTTGCGAGACAAGAGAACGTGAATGACATCGATCATGTGCTTCTTATTAACAACGCTGGTCAGTTTCACAGTACGCCTTGAGACAAAAGGGACATAAGTCATGCTGTTGTCTGTGTGTAATCTCTTTTGTGCTTCTAGCCTCTGTGGGCACCCTCTCTCACTTCTCCAGCTTTACAGACCCAGCACAAGTGAATTCCTTCATTTCCTTCAACATAAGCTCGGTTCTGGCGCTGACTGCTGGGATTCTGCAGGCTTTTCCACAGAGACCAGGCCTGAGGAGGACTGTGGTTAATCTTTCTTCAATATTAGCACACCAGGCTCTGCCACGTTGGGTCCTTTACTGCACTTCAAAAGCAGCCCGGGACATGATGTTCAAGGTGTTGGCAAAAGAGGAGCCAGAGGTCAGAGTCCTCAGCTACTCTCCAGGTAATGAATAAGAAACTTAAGTCAAATCGTGGGAGTGTTCTACTGTAAGCAGGTTACATTAACAGCATACTCCACCCATGTCTAGTGTTTATGTTATATACTTGCTGTATTTCTTATGCTGCGACCATCGTTGTATGTGTCCCTCCAGGTCCCATGGACACAGACATGCAGAAGGAGATCTTCAGACAGACAGGCCTCAGTCATCAGCTGATACCTTGCCAAAAGCCCGGGGCCAAACTCCTGAAGTTACTTATCGACAATGACTTTTGTTCTGGAGCACACCTTGACTTTTTTTGATGTGTGACAAAACTATAAACATAAAACTTTATCTTTTTGTTTTGAGGTATAACTTTAAGCTTTTGACATCTATGCACAGCTAATGTGTTGAAAAATATACACTAAATGTCACCCACTAGAAATGAAAAGATTAAAATATTGTGTAAATAACTAAATAACTTACTATGGTATTTATTAATCTGATACATAATAAAGAACCACTGAACTGACTTCTTAAGTGTTCACTTTGAATTTGTACATGCAAATCAGCAAATACACTTTGTTTTCTGGCAGATTAGTCATTGTACTGAAACCTTGTAAAAGACTGCTTCCAAGGAATGACAGAGGCTGTTTACTTCTTATATCTACAATATCCACTTCATACTTTCCAACTATTACTATATATTGTTTAGTGTGAGAGCATGATCAAGAGATTTGATGAGGTGTACCTTTGTTTGCATTAGGATCACACTTTGTAACGACCCCATCCCCCATCTTTTCAAAGAAGGCAGGAGAACTGATGAAGGCCCTTATTGAGGGTTAAATTGTCAAGGAAGGTTCAGATAATTATATTTTTCCTCATTTAAATCATTAAAACTGTTACATGTCATTTATGCATCAGTCACAAAGTTAACTGTGCAAGAGGGCATTTGGTGTTCCTCAAGGATCAACACTTGGACCGCTTCTATTTGTTTGAATATATCATCACATCCCGTCAGTTGCCACATTTATGCTCCAATAATCACTTAAACTCAAAATAAAATAAAATCTTGACCAAATAAGAGTAAGGAAGCTGCACTAGACTCCTGATGTGACCCCTTTTTATGTTATTTTTGTATGTGGGCAAAACACCTTACACCTTTCTCTTCAGGAGTCTATTTCTGAATGCTATATTGCGACTGGAAGCTGAGAGTACGTTAGAGAAGTCACCAGAAGAGAGGAGCAGCGTCAGATAAAAGCCAGTCTGTTCTTGCCAAACTTCTCGCAGCTGTCCAACGTCACCACAGCCTCTTGACAGACAGGCCCAGCTGAGGGACAAAAATAACCCACGGGGCCTGGGCACCTACCACTTTCATTAGGGGTGGGGGACACTACTGCCACATTTTACGATTTGTAAATGTGTTCCTTTGCATCTAAATTTAAAATAAGCCTCATAAATAAATCTAAAGTTTTTGAAAAGATATGAAAGGCCATTAGGATTAAAAAAATATGTAATATCAGAAAAATAATGGGACAAGTGTTCCCTAACCCGCCTGGGGTGTCATGGTACTGTCAAGAGGTGACAGGGTTATTTTAGTACCCCCCAGTGGAGAATGTGCAGTTGTCATTCTTCAGGAACTCAGAGGGCGCAGACAAAACTTGTCTCATTCATTCAGATTTATCCAAGTTTCTCGAGGACCACCGAACATACAAAGATGGAGAACGTGGAAATATTTAATTCACCTGGAAAAGGGAGAGGACTGAAAGCTACCAAAGAGTTCTGGGCTGGAGATGTCATCTTTACAGAGCCAAGTATTTCAGCTGTTGTGTTTGACAGGTAAGAGTTTCCTATTCCAGAAGGATTAACACAGAGACTACAGTATGTCATGCTCAAATCCTAATTATAGTATTAAGGATGTCCACGTGCAGCATAATAGGAAATAAAAGGCCAATCTCTGAATAAAAAAATATTAGCGCATGCTCTCTATATATTATTTTGCAGTATATTGTCATTTCACTTGACTGGACATAAATAAAAGTAGCGTATGATGAGAAACAACTGGATAAGCATTTGTATTTTCTCTATATTTTCCATCAACCACTTTGTTTCTATTTCTTGATCTTTAGTCTCGCAGATCGCATTTGCCACAGCTGTTTCCGCAGACAAGACAAGCTCCAAAGATGTGGCCAGTGCAAATTTGCTCATTACTGTGACAGAACCTGCCAGCGGGCCGGCTGGGCTGAACACAAGCATGAATGTAGTGCCATCAAAGCTTATGGCAAGACACCCAATGAGAACATTCGGTGAGCAAAGTCAATCTACATTAATTAGGTGAAGTCACACTGGGCGTTTATATTAACAGAAAATACAAAGTATGAAGGCTATAAACAGCAAAACAGTATAAACAGACGCTTTGTTTTTGATGATAATAAAGCATGGAGTCAATCTTTATCAGCGTATGATGAAATTAGCCTTGAACTCACATGCCTCTGCCTTCATTGTTGCCTCACTGTGTTCAGTTTGGTGGCACGCATCATGTGGCGTCTTGACAAAGAAGGCAGTGTTCTGTCTGACATGCAGCTGACCACCCTGGACGAGCTGGAGGACCACCTCGCTGACATGCCCGAAGACGACCTGAAAGACTTCAAAGTGGACATCCACAACTTCCTGGACTACTGGCCTCGGACCAGCAAGCAGCACACAATAGACGACATCTCACATCTGTTTGGAGTGGTGCGTAGTTATGGTTATCATCCTCTTCCATCATTACAGTATCACACAGTACCCTCAAGGAATAAAAGAAGAAATGAAGAAATTAGTCCAATAAAATCCACCAATGATGACAAACCTAATCTACGAAGCTAAAAAACATCTTTATGGCTACAGTAGTGTCCCAATACAACTTGCCTATGCGTCATAATTAACACCAACAAAGGAATTTTGCAGCTCCTTGTCATGCTTTACAGTACAAGCACATGACAAGAGACGATGCTAAATCTTTTCATGCAGTGATTGACAGCTGTAAAAGCAGATCTCTGTCAGCTGTTTGTAAAACCTCAACAAGAACCACGACAGCTGCCTCTAACAGTGTTACGTGGTTCAGGTTTGTCATTTGGCTTTACTTTGCTTTGTGCCTTGTGCTGCTTCATCAATGACTACATTTGTCTCTCCTGATTTCAGATTAACTGTAACGGATTCACTGTGAGTGACCAGAGGGGTCTCCAGGCTGTGGGAGTGGGCCTTTTCCCAAATCTCTGTCTCGTGAACCATGACTGTTGGCCTAACTGTACCGTCATCCTCAATCATGGAAAGTGAGTCAACAGAACACTTTTATTTAGAGTTGATTACAGAAGATGTTACACATGTAGACTGTGTGTGTGTATAGTTTGTGTTGTCTGTGTTTGGTGTAAACGGCTTCCTGTTTGTTTTTCAGTCAATCGGCTGTGAATACTATATTTCATTCTCAACGTAGGTGCGTTACCTCAACAAAAATGTTTTTATTGTATCATCGGCGTTAACCAGTGCATATCGTAACATCGCCGCCTCATTCCACTTTGTAGCAAACGCCATACTGTGTCAGCAGTATGTTGTCTACTCTAATGTGGTCACGTCACATTTGAGGACTTAACATGTGACTTGGGTGCTCTAACAAATTTAGCATCACAGTAGTTTTATACAAAATAGTGATTTATCCTAACGTCACCATTTTCCTCATCCTGTCGTGTGTCTATGTTCTACACTGTCTGTCCATAATAACATTTTCACTGTGTAACCCATTTCACACAAGGTAAAAACAGCTGTTTCCATGTACTTACTTATACCATAATATTATAATAATTATGTTATATTTAAGCCAAACTGGTAGAGAAAGAAATCATATAGTGAATATTTTGCATTATATGCAAAGGGTGAGGCAAAACATTGATACATATTGTATTGCTCCAATAAACTTTACTAACTTCTCCAACTTTTCTATTAAGAAAAGTGTAGTTGTGCATTGTTTTTCAGTTGTTCATTCTCCTAAACTCAAACAGTGCAATGAAAAGAGGCACAAGACCTGCTTTTTGCCATTTTAAATTTCAAATATAGTGCAATATGTTGAAGATAATTGTATTGGGTGTCACTGCATCATGTCAAACTTGTCATCAAAGGCAACGTAACATCTATATATAATGTTATAAATCTGTATTGTAAATGTCACCTCAATACATGATGTTTTTGGCTTGAATGTCACATAATATTTATCCCTCGGTTCTTCAGCTGCATTGACTGAAATAGAAGCCTCACTGTAGAAGTGGGTTTCAGCTCATTTCAAAACTCAAAATGAAAGACTAATTTAACATTAGTGAATATGAAGAGGTAAGAATTGTGCTTTCTGTTTCTGGGACTTTAACAATTTGTTTTCCACAGGATTGAGCTGCGCTCTTTGGGTAAAATCTCAGAGGGAGAGGAGCTGACTGTGGCCTACGTGGACTATATGAATCTGTCAGAGGAAAGACGGAGGCTGCTGAAAGCACAGTACTTCTTTGACTGCACCTGTGAACACTGCACAAACCACACCAAAGACGATCTGAAGATGGCAGGACGAGAAGTGGACGGAGTCAAGGTCTGAGCCTGTGTGCAGTGTGTGTGGATCTCTGAGGGCTGAGCCTGTCCCTTTACACAGAAGTGACGTGGCTGATAAGAACAGACATGAAACATGAGAAGCTCTGGCTATTTTAAACTGATATAGTAACTCTGAATAGACAGCCTCTGATGTGAACGTGTTACATGCCACATCTCAAACAAGACAAATGTTGTTTAGAAAAGCTCATATTTACACATTAATGAGACAAAATGAAAATCATAAGATAATTCAACATGACCTGCAGTATAAAACAAAAGGTTACACACTTGTTGTAAAAGTTGGTACAGTCTGGATACCAGTCTTTTAGGCTGCACCATGTTGAGTGTCTACCATTTTGTATTTTGCATTAATGAAGAATTTTAAAACTTGTTTGGTTGCAAACAAAAACATTTCAAAGTGTATTTCATATGAAACAGAAACATAATACACAAGGAAGGAACTACATACCACAGATGCAAATTTGTGTGAAAACTGCTAGCCCAGCTGCAGTAACCCTGCCCAGCTAATGGCAACATCAAGCTATTCTCAATATGACCAACAGGGGGAAATAATTCACTTATCTGAACAGCTCTAGATCAGAAGACATATTAGATACAATACGTAGTCTCTTAGGATCAAAGTGACTTCAAAAGCTGTGGCAGGTGCTATTTATAAATCCATTGCTCATCTGTGTTTTTGACAAACAACTTGCAAAGCAGAAGATTGCTTTTTATTCTTTAAATCTTTTTTATTTGTCTTTCTTTAGCCCACAGAAGACGAGGTAAAGGAGGCAACAGATTTTTGCTTCCAGATGCTGGAGAAAATGGACCAAGCTCGATTAAAGGGGGACTATCACGAGGTAATGAAAGTTCATTTATCCCATTATCACCACCTCCAATGCTGTCTATTTACACTGTTTATTTTTTTCAGGTGGTGAAAATCTGTCGGCAGGCCATCGAGAAAACAGAGCCGGTTCTGGCAGACACTCACATCTACCTGCTCAGGATGTGGAGCACATTAAGTGAGGTCCAGGCTTATCTGCAGTACTTCGACGATGCAGCAGAATACGCTCGCAAAATGGTGGACGGATACACGTAAGGACAAAAAGGCAGTCCTTGTTTTAAGTTTTAAGTGATGAATAGCCGATATTGAGTTTTTTATGTCTGGTCTGAACAGGAAACTATACCACCCCAACTATGCTGCTCTCGGGATGGCTGCGATGCGTGCCGGAGTGAACCATTGGCAAGCAGGACAAATAGAAGTCGGACATGGGATGGTCTGCAAGGCTTACTCCATTTTAATGATCACACACGGGCCCACGCATCCAATCACAAAGGACCTCGAGGTAAAGACACATCTCAAACTCTACGTATGTAATGTGTGCATTCAATTATCAAGAGCTAACGTGTCCTTGTTAATATCTCTGCAGGACATGAGAATGCAGACCGAGATGGAGCTGAGGATGTTTAAGGAGAACGAGTATGTGTACCACAGTATGAGAGAGGCCGCCCTGAAGAACAGACCCATGACCATGATGCACGAGCCCAAATCTGTGGAGGAAGGCATCAAGAACCTCTTCCACCGGAGAAAATAACCACCAAACATCCAAGAACACCTCCCTGTTGTTTACTGTCGGTTTGATGGTGTAAGCATGTCGTCTCAACTCTTCTGAAACACTTTTGTAATAAAAGCTTTTAATAAAATGTCACATGAATGAGCTGTTTTCCTGGAGTATCATGAGGAAGTGGGTCAGTAGAAGCTGACAGTGCTATCAGACTGGGCTACAGTAGGATATTACTAGTGTGTGACAAATTAGCCATAAACATTCTGCAACACGTGCATCAAAATACTGTCTTTTGTTTAAATCCCCCAAAATGTTTAAAGCAACTTAACTTTTAGTCCTTTTAACCTTACTGTCACCGTCGGCCATGTTTGTTTACCAGTAGAGAGGTTTAAGACGGCAAGTTTGGAAGAAAGAGTGTTTCTTAAACAGCAGGGTCATTTTAGTGTGTTTTGTACAAATATGACTCTGCTTGGTCCAGTGTATTGGCCTGTTTTCTTTATTATATGTGCTGTGTGGTAGAGCACCTCACTAACGATCTCTCTATACTTGCCACTGTCCCGGGACAGGAAAGTTACAGGTTTCTGTCCAGATGACGGTACTGTGTCAGTGAGATCTGTTCTCAGGTCTAAGAACCATGAAAATTGGTGAGAATATTATTGGAATAGAGTATAATATAGAGAATATTTTTGGGCTAAAAGTTACATGGTGCTACTAAGACTGAAACATTAAAAACACCTTTTGTCCTTACAGTGTCAATAAACCCTTTGGAGTTTTGTTTACGTCCATCAAGGCAAAAAAAAAACAAAACCTAGACCTTAACAAAATATTACGTTTAAAATGTACAGTAATACCAAGCTGGGCAGCACATTAAAGTCTAACTCATATTTAGCCATGTTTCTCCATGTGGTTAAAGAGCTTTGAATCTTAGAAAGATTTACAGTTTGATTAATTTAATCAGCACTTGCAAGATTTCAGATATGTCTTGTTCAACTTGCCTTATCATTAACTGATGCAATTGATCACAATCATGACCTTTACCCTTCAACCACTTCCAACTAGACTTCTACAGCTCTGAAATCCCACTTGGAAAATTAATAAATAAAAAAATACTTTGACAGTTTCATGTTTTATTATTCCAACTGCAGCATTTAAATCCGTTTGATCGTCCTCTTGTACACAATGCTCCCCAGAGTCAAGGTCTGCGGTGAAAGAACATTGATAGATAAGATGAAGTTTAAACAGATAAGAGTAATAAACACAGCTTTGAAAACACAACTCACATTGACAATTGTGTTTGCGTCAACCAGTTCTGTGACCGATTCAATTCCCTTCAGGGAGGTTTTGAGTTTGTTGCCTTCACGCCTCACCACTGCCTAGAAAGCACAAGATAATAAAGTTTATTTACTACAACATGTGATTTTTATTTCTATCCAGACACAAATCCCTGGAGGAAATATCTTACCTTAACCTTCTCTCCGGTGATAGTCTCAATTTCAGACTCTTGTCCAATGACGAAAGAGTTAACCAGAACTTTGGTGCCTGTGGTGACCGTCACTTTAAAGCTGTCGCCGTTCTCTTCGATCTCAGAGATGCTCTTGACGTCTTTGCCTTTCTGGATGAGGTCATCAGGAAGCCCTTTAACGTCCAACATCACCATTACATGAAGTTAAAACTAAGCTGAATCTACAAATCCAAGCTGCTAAAAACAAAACTCTTACCAATGGCTTTCATGAAAGCCTCGAAGTTCTCCTGAGTCTCGAGCTGGTATTTCCCAGAGAAGGACATGATGGCAGACAGTGAAGGTGAGCAGAAGAAGCCCTGTTGACTGCTTTTATACTCACACTGCAGCTCTTCAATCATTAACCACAGGTGTCGTGAATCAGAGCAGCTCCAGCCCACTTTATTGAATGGACTGAGGGCTGACTGTGTCCCAACTGAGCAAAAGGGTAAACGTTAGAAATCAAAAATGTGTCTCAAACATGTCATTCCCCAAAATAAATACTGCTGACGGGACCCAAAGTTGAGTAGTGCTTTTCTTTGCACTTTTCTCTCTTGTCCATTTCCCTTCCTTCTGTTTCTTAACTTTGATTTCTGTTCCTTCTTTTCCCTTCTTTCTTCACATGTATTGCTCTTCTCTTCCCTTTCCAATATTGCTTTGAATCATGATTTATAAATGTTAACATGCTATTAAAATGGAGCCCAGTGCATGAAAATAAGACAAACATTAAAGTGTACCCACAATTTTTGCACTGTCTTCCATCATTTTACCACTTTTTAATGTTTTTGCTCAAATTTACTTCTATTTTCTTCCTCATTTTGCCAATACTTGATCCCACTGTGTTCATGTCTGTATCTCATGTCATGTCATAGATGGCTCCAGGAAGGCAGTTGAAGTCTGTATCAATGTTGTACATCTGTCTGTTTGTTTTTTTTACAGTAGAATTACATCTGAATGAGACTGGAAAAAAGTACACCTGAATAAACTTCTAGCTAAATGACTTCTTGTCCATATGACCAATTTGAATTCTTAAAAACTATACTATTTTACTAAGAATTACCCAAACACGAGGAGCTGCAACCATTTTTAAAATAAACAATGCTGGGCAAACTAAGACCCGGGGGCCATATACAGCCCATTGAGCTGTTTAATCTGGCCCTCCAAAAAGTTAAGCCATGTGTCTTTTTTGCCAAGAAACACAAACAGCTGCCACTTTTCCTTAAAGCAGTGTTGTTGCTCTTCTGAACCGAGGGTGGCACATTCTAGCAACAAGTCAAGGCCAGAAAGTGCAGCATCTGCTCTAAGGTTAGCAGCTAGATCAACGTTTCAAGACTGTCATACAATCATCATATATGTCAATATCATAGAGCTACTTGATGAAGAACTGGTCACACAGTTTGTTCTCTTAGTTAACACAGGGCACTATTAACAAGATTAAAGGCACAGGTGTCTTTTTCATGTAATTTATATTATTTTATACTATCTACACTGCCCTGTTCTAATGTGCTGCAGCCCTGACCCATCTGTCACACTTTAAAACATAATGTGGCCCTTGAGCCAAAAAGTCTAAGACATGAGCCTACTTCTAAAACCTGAACCAATCATCAGTATTTAATTGTCTAGTTGTTTATGTTCAGGCCATAAACATGAGGTTGAAGTTAGATTATTTGGACAAAGTATTTGAATGAAGCTAATAAAAAATACACACACATACATTTGCACTTTTACAATGTAGATATAAGTCTAGTATAGTAGTATTACGTTTGAGTCTGAATGGAGGGCAAACTACACTCTACAGCCATCCAACAGTACTTTACTCAGATGATGTCAGTGTTTCAGATAAGCTCCTGATAAACTGTTATCACTGGGGGCAAGCTTTGAATGGGACGGGTCAAAGAAGTGTGACAAAAGTGTAAAACCCCACAACACAGCTTCCGTGCATCAATGAGAGCCTGAATGATTTACTTAAACATGTTTTAGGCTTTGAGGAATTCCACAGCAGAGCATTGAAAAGGAATCAAACGTGACACTGATAGAAGAAGCTGCTGCAGAAAACACACAGAGTCATGTAAGGATCATTCACAGCAGCCCGTTACAGGACGAAAAAAATCTGAGATAAAGACGGCTCTGGGCTTTGTTCGTGCTGATTATAACAGTTCCATTTGATAAGGTCTGCTGACTACAAGAAATGACAGAGACACTGTGTTTGGCAACAGGGTAATGGTAGCTGCAGTTAAAAATCAAGCCAGGAAAGTTTGAGTCTTAAAGTTGTGTTGCATTGTAAGAGAAAAGAAGATGCCAAAAAGTTCCAGACGTATACTATTTACATTGGTCAGGAGAACCATAGACAACAGACATTTTAATTTGTCCAAACTTTATTTCAGCATGCATCTGGATGACCTTCATCCAAGCTTTCATACATAAAAATATATCGACAAAGGCACTCTACAGAAGTACTCTATGGAAAGAGCCAAATGAAAAATAAAGATACAACTATGTGAGCTTTAGAAATACAAGTCCCCTGTGTCCCCTCGTCGAGTCAGGAGCGGCTCATTGGTGAAGTCGATGCGGAGCGTTGTGATTGGCCAGGTGTAGCAGCCTGAGGATGATGTCACTGGGGTCGCTGGGCTCGTACTGGCCGGCCGCATCGTCTCCGTCCTCCTCCGTGAGGCAGCTCGGGTCTGTGCTGCAACTCTCTGCGAGTGGTACAATTAAAACACATGGTGATTTACAACTTGTTATCAGGATTTGTGAAATCGACCATGACCTTTGTATATTTAGTATAAACATAATAATGGTCTGTATGTATTTTTCATTTTAAATATGCTTGTTTACTTTACAGCAGGTGGTTTAAATCGTTTTGTTTTTTTTCCTGAAGAATGATCCCATTATATAATAACCTTATTGCATATTGTTTGCAATGAGTGACTTTCCCTACAACCTCCGCTGGTAATCATTACACATAATCCTTTTCCAGCAATACTTTTTCAAGACACTTTTCCAAGACAAGTAGAACTGTCAGTGTCTTTGTATCTCTATAATTCTGTTCTAGTTAAATTGTGCAGCATTTGGAGAGCTGACCATACTGGCTAAAGGTTATTCCTCAGGCTTTAAATGTTAATAATCCATGAGGAGCATTACTTTGTCACTGTAGCTCATTTGAACACAAAACGCTCTTCGAGTTTTTAGATTTGCAAATAGATAAATATATGAAAAGTTTTTGAATATTAAAGTGCATTGAAACAGGAGATGGAATGAATGTGTATGCAGTCAGCTGTTACACAGGGGTGAGTTTTCGCCAAAGTGAACAGAAGATGGTATAAATGATGTCTTATTTCGTTAAGTGTGGCAGTAGAGCTCAATGAGTCTGCTGGAAAAAGAGCTCCACTGCCCCCTTACAGTCAGACTCAATGATGGAGATGGATATTCTGCTTGAATGATGAATGAGAAACATCATTATGGGTTTTGCAGCAACATGACTTGCTAAACATTTACTGTGAAGCCCTTTGAGGCAATTGTTGTTGTGATACTGGGCTATACAAATAAAATTGAATTGAATTAAACGCTAAACATTTACAGAAACACAACAAATGAATCTAACCTGTGTCACAGCAGAGTCCAGAAGCTGCACAGTGTCCCCCGTCTGATCCACAGGGTCTCCCTCCAGGCTGGCAGGGGGTGAGCAGGTAGTTCTCTTCCACACAGTGAGCTGTTTCTGGGGAGCCCATCAGGCAGCCCAGGCCCTCCCCGCAGCAGATACTGGGGCCGAAGCAGCGACCCCTCTCTCCGGGGCCACATGACATACACTGAGAAGCCACACATATGATAGTTGTCAATGCTTTTTTAAGTCTGGAAAACAAGTGCCAGTTTCATAATAACACATGCGGGAAGTTTTAGAGTCACCTTGCGCAAAGGGGCGTCCATTATAGACCTCTTTCCTCCGATGGGACAGTTGGAGATGTAGCACGCAGAGCAGACAGACAGCAGGATAAACAGGCACGCAGTCACAGCAGCTCCACTCATGTCTGCTCACAAAAGAGTAAAGATAGACAAGTGAAAAACTGACTGATGAATATATTCAGTATCGTCGAGTATACTCACTTTCTTAAGGCTGCGATGTAAAAGCACACTTCAGTCTATATCAGATGTGTCTCCACTTTCTTTGCTTCTTAGCGCCACTGAATTGTCTTTTATACTTTCTTAAGCGAGTGACAGTGAAACCCAAAAGCCACTTAGAGGTCTCTAATGAGTGCAGGAGTTACCATCATCTTCCCTCCGTGATGAAGATGACCTCAGAGTGGACCGGTGTCAAAGGTCAAAGCCGTTCAGTGGCTCGGTCTCCTTCGTGGTACTGAGAGTAATTATAAAGAGGTCTTGTGGCGCGTGACAGTGCATGTTAGAAAGCACAGAGTTCAAAAAGTGAGGATGTAAAATTATTGAAAGCATGAGTGGTCACAGGTCAACTTTAGCTCCTCAACATCCGGATACAATTATTGGAGCACATTAAGGACTGTTTCAGCCAAAGTGAATGAGAGTGAATCAAACCTGCCTTCAAAGGACACTGCCAAGGCTATAGTTGAGTATGGGAGCCTTTTATCATATCATTAAGCCCCATTTTGTTTTTTATATGTGCAATATTGTCTGTATTATGGAGAGCACAATAGTACAACATAATGTGACTATAGCACAATACGAAATGTTACTGTCTCTGACACTTTTTCATTGAATATTGACATCTTGCAAGAGTTCAAAACATATGACTCTTCTCTGACACTTTTTTTTTAAAGGGAGCATGTCTATGTTCCTAGTTTTGTTTTGTTTTGTTTTGTTTTTGTCTGTGTGCACATCTGGAAGCAGAGTTATGCAAAAACTCCTGCTCTGATTTGCGTGTTAGGGAACAACTGTGGAAACAACGACATGCAGCCTTTTTTGTGATCAAGTTTTTATTGTTTCCTTTTTTCATTCGTCAAAAAACAAAAGCACACAAACAATGAAGAACTAACAAAACAGAACAGGCCCAACACATGACACATAAACAGTTACAGCACATACAGGTAACCTTATGTTAAAAGGGCTCTGAGGTCAACACTGTTTGGCCCCGAGTCTGATCTGGGCTTTAACGTGATGCATGAGTGGAATTCAATAAAAGTCAGCACCCAGTGACATTAAGATAAGGAGTGTGGGGGCTTCCACCTTGTTACGACCATCTTCTTGGAGACAGTTAAACCTACCTGGAGACGCCTCTTTTGAACTTTGTTTAATTTTAGCTGAGACACATCATTTAGGATCAGAACCAAAAAGATACTGCGTCCCTTATGGGACAGAGAGCAGTTTGGGTCAGTTTTTAGTTTTATATTGTACTTTTCAAGAGGTCATATACAGTAAGTCCTGTGAATAAAATTCAGGTGAATTTGATGGTGGTCAGGCTTCCTAGATGAACACAGCACAGAGTCCCATACTGCTTCCCAAAATTAGGAGTTAAAATTGGAATGTCTCATCTAAAACTGAAAATGTGTTGCTGTCGGCTTAACTTCCAGCTCTGAAATATGTTGCTTACAAACACAAAAGCATTGATTTATTAATTTTGATACTTTTTGTCATTTTTATTTTCCACATTAATTTATGTTGTGTTTATTGACTGTATGCATGGTCTGACTTATTGTGTCACTTAACTGTTGATTCAGATGAGTGATTTGCCCTTTACCACTTTACTAACTTATTAATTCCACACAAAGTTAACAAAGTAAGCCTCCACTGTGGCTGAAGTTGACTACATGACTCTGCTCGACCTAAAAGACTTACAGTAAGAACACCCACACACTTACTCACCATGTTATTAATAAAATCTCTAATTCTTCACATAAATTGGTGCACACACCGTCCAGGTCTGAGGTTAATGTCTTCATAAGCTAATTAACACGGTTAATGATCAGCCACAGACAAAAGAAGACAATGATGCTGTTTCAATCAAATGAGCTCAATTACTACAGCTTCTCGCTCATTAGCTCACAAACACGTCAAGCCAATCAAAACAAGTTAAGAAACTCCAACTTTTGAGGAAAAACTGCAACTTAATATTACATATTACTATTGCGATATTATCAATCTTAATATCCATATCATATCAACTTCTCGTATTGCAGTAACATCATGGGCCTCTGATTGATGGACATTTACTTTTTGTCTTTCAAAATCATCATCAAAACAAAGCCTTAAATCAAACTGTGATATGTCCAAAAAAGACAGTCCTGGTTAAGACCTGGTTCAGCCCCTGATTTGATGAGTTGATCCAGAACCTTGTATTTCTATATTTCAGTGACTTTAACTATGTCAAAGGGCATTCACATGTTGCAGGTGATATTATTATATTACTATACTGGAAATAGTTATTGTATGTTTTTGTAATATTGTGTTTGAATCCAAGACAAGGCCAGAACTATTTATTTATTGGTTTATTTGACAGGGACAGTGTACATTAAATAGCATTGCTGCAAATGCACCAGAATTAGCCAAAAGGCTATTTTTCATCCGTTGTTCCTGGACAGATGGTAAAATTGTCTCCCTAAAAACAACAGTAAAAATATTATACAGACAATAATACAGATATAAAAGAGCAGATATGAAAGAGCAGTAAATATAGATATAACGACCACTATAAAAAAAAAGCATAATACAGGCATTACGTAAAATCTCAACAGTTATTCTACAATATTTAACATTCGATTTTAGACAGCAGACACACAAGTGGTAGCATTTTTCTGTTGGGGGAGGTCATTAATATTACTTATAATATTAATAACTGTAAAACTAATGCAAGCTGAACACCTTAAAAACACGTCCACTTGAACAAATAGGGTTCATTAAGAGTTTGGTTGAAGTGGATAATCCTATACAGAAACACCTTATGTCTTTTAAGTAAACTGTGATCTCAGTGTTGGACTCGAGAGGGTTGTGACAAATGTACCATGGTTTTTCAATTAAAAAACAAATAGAGCTCTACAGGGTGTAAATATGAACATATGAATACAGAAGTGTATCTGCTGCGGTGTATTAAACAGGTTTAATATTCTTATTAAGGCCCTATTATTACCACACCAAGACCAAAACCTGTCGGAGACCAAAGAGAATTGAGACCAAGACAACACCAAGACTTTTAGCTACTGAGAGTCAAGACTGTGTCAGGATAAGAGCAGGTCCAGTCTTAGACCAGGTCCAGAATCATGGAGTTTAGTCTTTAGTGAAGGAAGCAGATTTTTAATTTAATATAAAATGAACAGACAAATATGCCATTTGTGGTCTTGGTTGGTCTTGGTGTCTGAGACCAAGACAAGACTGAGTAAATAGGAGTTTGAGACCAAGACCTTTAGGGATCGAGACCAAGACTGGTCTCAAGTACCTTAACACTACTCTTCTCTAAACCGTTTCAGTTGGTGCTGAAGAGTTTCTGGTTATATCTGAGAAGGACACTTCCTAGTGCACAAATGAAGAAATCGTGATCTGGACCAGTCTTGACTTCAAATCCAAAGTCCATGTGTTAAATTTTGTGATGAGACCAAGATCAGAATTTGTGTGTCACTAAGACAGCAGTTGTTTGAGGATGAGCCGCTCTTGCCTCCTAGTGGCTGTTCTGACATAGTTCAACACAAGTTATCTATTGTTTGTCATTTGGTTGGAAGAACTGACAATATTATAACTTCAAAACCCAGACTAACAACATCCCAGAAACAAGGACAATGACCTTAGAACGAGATGAAACATGTAAATAAAATAAATGTAATTGAAGATCCAAAGGTGTTTTTTTGCAGCTGTATTTCATCTAAAGAATGAACAAGCAAACAACCTGTTGATTACTTGTGTACAGCCCATGTCATAATGCACTAAAATGTTTTTCAGCTTATGAACAAAGAAACAATTCAAATACTACTCTACAGATAAAAATAGCTCTTCTTAGAATGCATGTATTTGAGTGAGATAATAAAAGGATGAATGTTTTTCTACGATGACTCTCGCTGATAAAGATTCAAGCTGCATTGTTTTGTTGTGCAACATCAACTCCAGCCTAACCCTACTCCCCAAAAGCTGTTCAAATAACCATTTCATCGAGAAATGGAGATGTCTATCTAGTGTTTCCTTATTTTTCTGCAGGAAGGCACTAGGCTTGTTGACTTCCTCTCCCCTCCCTTCCTTCCTTCTCTCCGAAGGTACTCATCTGAAAAATGAGAACAAAGTGATTGTTCCTGTTCTCTTTCTTAAGTCACTTCAAATGCTATCCGTGGACGGGCGGCTCATTGTCAGGAGAGCCACGGTGCGAGCAGGAGGCAGAGGAGGCAGGTACAGGTCCGAGGCTGCAGCAGCAGAGCCGTCAGAGCATCCCACTCCACTGCGCTACTGTCTGGAAGCGGTAAGTCCAGCGCACTGAGCTGCAGCCTCTCACAGACACGAGGAGGGGCTTCGATTTAATGGATTGTTTGGAATGCATGGAGTAGAAAAGTATGTGGGACTGGGGTCTGCACAGAGCACATTTAAATGGGGGAGCTGCAAATGGGAAACCTAAACATTTCAATTATAAGTGCAACAATTAAACAATTAAAGTTGCAAACTATTGAAGTAGTCTTTCCATGTTATTATCTAGGACAAGAGACAGTGTTATAGCAATTTAAAGACAAAAAAACAACAAATAATTCAATGCATGTTTTTTATTCTCAGAATTAATTTTCTGACTCACAATATTGAATTACTTTACCAATATGTTTTTACAATAGTTATGTAATATTCATTATTTTGTACACTGTAGTTTGTAATTCATTTGTGTTGACATCAGAGGCAGAATTATTAACTTTAATTTGTATTTATTCACAAAATAATCATTAAAAGTAACATATTCCCTTCATAATTTTTGCATGTAAGTTTTACATATGTTCATTCAGTCGTGACAATTTACTTTTACTTTTTGCACTGATTACTGTTATTTTCCTACAGGTTTTCCCAGATTACATTAGATTGTGTTTTATTTTTAAAGTAAAAGCAAGCACACATAAGAAGGGAATTTAAAAAGTAAAAACTACTATTTACTAAACTAAGGCCAATATTGAAAATCTTGTGTTACCATTAAATGTAAACCAGTCTTCAGTCTATCAGACACCTCCAGTGTTTGTTTTTACAGCTATTAATGGCCTTGCACCTTGGTATTTATGTGAAATTTTAACTGTCCATCGACCCAGTAGAGAACTGGATGTCCTCAGGTCAAAGTTCAAACAGTCGGGCGGTCGTTCCTTTGCTGTGGCTGGTCCAAAGCTTTGGAATATTTGCCTCTGTTTAAGGCTAAGCTAAAGACTTACTTATTCAGAAGAGCCTTTGACAATTAAGATCACTGTGACGCTTTCTGATATCCCTTTTAACATGTTTTATTATCTCAATGTTTCATACTCTTTGTTTTATATTGTTTGTCTTTGCTATGACTGAAAGCACTTTGGTTGGGCTCTGGCTGTTTGAAGGTGCTACATAAATAAAGCTTTGATTGATTGATTGATTGACGGAAATGGCAAAGAAACTAAGCTTAAGCCAATAGTATGAGCAGATCTCAACAAGAAAACCCATAACTTTAAAAAGGTGGAAAACACATAAAACCTGATTTTGGACCATGATCAGCCCCAGAGACATGCCTGAAATAAAACACAACAGACAATAATGTAGAACTCAGTGGTCGGTGTGTTTATGTTTTTTCAACAAGAATAAATGATAGATCTCTATTTAAATTTCATGCAGAAGTTGGACAGTTCCCTCCTGAGAACCACCATTTCTTCATTTGTGCCACAACCTGCTCTAAAGGACGCATAATAAGTACACACACATAAATATTCTATCAGTTTATCAGTCACTGTCCAGACCTGGGCACTTTGTAGCTCAGCCAGAGGACGAACAAAGGGTAAGTTCTTCCTGGTTTTCACTTCAAAAAAAAAAAAGATGAAGAGAACAGAGAATAAAGAGATGGAGAAGCGAAAGGTGCTCAGGAGGTGGAGGTGGCACAGACGACTTCCTAATTTCAGGAGACGAGGGGGATTCATGAGAAAGGCAGAAGTGAAAGGTTTCAGGTTGAAGACTGAAAGGTGTGGGTGGTGTCACCAAACGTATGTCCACTGACAATCCTCCGACTGAAACGGTGCCACAAATAGAAACCAGACACTGTTATAGAACTCAATTACTTTTATAGACGTCAATCTTGTCACAACTGACTGAGTGGGTTTTAGGCCTGAAAACTAAAGATTTCCATAAAGAACTGATAACTTCCTCAGCAAATAATACTCATTGAGTAAACCTTTGAAGACACGCTCTAGATGTGTGTGCTTTTATGTATCATGCACTGGCCTTTGTCTTGATTTAGTCTTAATCATAGACAATAATCACAATCAAAATGAGCTACTTTTACCACCACCTTGGTCCAGATGCAATATCATTCAAAGCCTAAAACAGAACATTTGGAGGCCTTGAATTAGTGAGTGCAGTTGGTCAAAAAAGTTTCCAGACTAAAATACTGTATATAGATTACAGATAGAGGTATTTTGCTGAAAGGTGGGGCTTATAATCTTTACTGCAGCCATGTAAACAATAAAGATAAAAGTGACATATACCAAAATGAATTGTTATTGTAATGTTTTAATTTGTGTCTTACTTATTGTCACTACCCTAAATGTAAAATATAAGCCCACAATCTTGCAACAACCTGTCATATTTATATATACACCTCTGCCACTTGTTACAAAAGTGCAAAATCTCAAACAGTAAATAGACAGTAAACATAATAACACCCTTTTTCATTTCTAATTCCAGAGAGAAAATGGAATCAGACACAGTCCATTTCTCACCATCAAGAAGTCCACGTCACAGAGAGGATCTGAGGCCAACTTCAGAGCACAGCTTCTACATAAGCCCACCTCCTCTGTTTATTAAGCCCCCTAAGTTCCCCTCTCCAGGATACCCCAGTATTTCACCCAACGGGAGAGAAGCCTATAGTGTATTCAGCCCACCTGCTTTCTTTCCCATGCTCGGGCCCGGCTACTCTCAAAAGGAGGGGTCGCAAAAACGCAAAAGGACTCCTTTTAAAGTAGACAACCAAGAAGCTGAAGAAGAGCCCGACAGAGGAGATGAAAACAGTGCTAAGAAACCGGCAGCAGCCACTGTTTTGCGTTTTCCCTTCCCTCCTGCTCCCAGCGCTTCTTTATCTCCAAAACCAGGGATGATTGAGTTAAACAGGCTTCACCACAGAGCCCCAGGTGCGACTGTCCCAGCGCAGGTTAAACAAGAACCGATCAGTCCCACTCCAGTGTGGCCCCCGTCTCCGTATCTCCTCCATTCTCCGTACTTCTCCCCTCTGCACCACAATCTCTTCCCATATCCCTACTTCATGCCTGGGCCGGTAATGCACCTCTCCCCTAGTGCCTTCTACCCCAGAGAAGACCACCGCCCCGCTCTGAGAACCCGAGACGTAGTACCTCCTCGTACTGGGACCAGCACCAACTCCGAGAAGCTAGGTCTCAACGTCAACGTCGATGACAGCTACTACGTGGACGTCGGGGGCGACCAAAAGCGATGGAAGTGCAGAATGTGTGAGAAGTCCTACACGTCCAAGTATAACCTGGTCACGCACATTTTGGGGCATAATGGGATCAAGCCTCATGGGTGCCACCTGTGCGGGAAGTTGTTCAAGCAGCTGAGCCACCTGCACACACACCTGCTGACGCACCAGGGCATGAGGCCACACAAGTGTCAGGTGTGCCACAAGGCCTTCACTCAGACCAGCCACCTGAAGAGACACATGATGCAGCACAGCGACGTCAAGCCGTACAGGTAACACACTAACACACTCCAACATCATTCAGACATCTGGATGAGAAATGCTTGAATGACATTTAGTAAAAGTGGGGCTATTTTTCCATCATCATAAGACAGATACGGTATAATCTGAAGCCGGAAACAGGAAGTGTACCTTAAATACAGGATTTTACTTCATCTAAGACAGTGATTTTCAAATTTTTTACATCAAGTACCACCCTAGAAAATATTTGTCTTTCCAAGTACCACCTTTATGCCAAAACAGATCTATGCCATTTTAAGTTTTACATGAACACATACCTATCTTACCTATAAGAATGTTAGGAAATGAATGTTGTTTGCAGCGTCTTTGAAATAACATTTTGAACCCCACCACTTTCAGTCAAAACAGTTCATGGAATAGTAAAGTGTATCATAGAAAAGTTGTAGAAGAAATCAATGGTCCCACAGTTATCAGAGATTCTCAAGTACCATCACAGAGAGCCAGAGTACCACAAGAACAACTGATTTAAGATGATAATGCTTCATCTTCTGGATAGACTTAATATCAATATTATACAGTTAATGCCTTTTTTGCTCTGGGAAAAGTAGGAAAAGCAGTGATAAGACTCTCTACAGCCACAGGGGCCAGAAAAGAGAACAGCTTACATGATTTTAATAAGAGACTGAGGAGGAGCTGGAGTGGAGGCGGGTTCTATATTAAGATTAGTGTGGCACATAAAATAATTGGCCTATAGAGAATCATTTGTACTGTGATTACATCAACAGGTAGATGGGAAGTACCTTTTCTTTACGGCAGGGTAAGACTAGAAGTAATGTTTAATAATTCACAGCTTGGCCCTTCCAGATCCTTTCACTTTCTCAATGAAGTGAAGTGGGTTTGGAACCTCTGCAATTGACCAGGACTTCCATCAAGTTCAGTTCAACTGGTTTATCATAAACTAAACTGGGGCAAGCTTTATGCACTGGACCAGACTCATTCTTAGTATAGAACAGAAAACTATAAAACACAGAGAATCCAGAGCTTGCAAAATATCATACAACATTAACATCTCAATAACTGAAATAATTCAAGAGTACGTTCACTGTCTCGCCTCACACTCCGTCCTTGTGTCTGTGCAGCTGCAGTGTGTGCGGCCGAGGCTTTGCATATCCCAGTGAACTCCGTGCTCACGAGGTGAAACATGAGAAAGGCCAGGAGAACATCTGTGTGGAGTGTGGGCTGGACTTCCCCACACTGGCTCAGCTCAAGAGGCACCTGACCGTCCACCGCGGCCCCACCCTCTACAGGTAAAGCACAATGACAAGACGAGACAGGTCTGAGGTGACAGGTGTGGTTAAAGTGACTGTGCTGTAGGTGCGCAGAGTGCCAGAAGACGTTCCAGTACCCGAGCCAGCTTCAGAACCACATGATGAAGCATAAAGACATCCGGCCGTACATCTGCACCGAGTGTGGGATGGAGTTCATCCAGTCGCACCACCTGAAGCAGCACACACTCACACACAAAGTAAGTACGATCAAAAATACATGGGTTTTCTTGTTCGATCCCAAATCCTGATCAAACCTATCAAGACACAGCGTTTTTTCATATTTCCCTACAATGGTAAGTTCAAATAACTTATTAATGCAAAATATTAACAAATATATTCACAATGTCCCAATACAGCTATGGGCTCCTGGACAATTTAATGTAACGTGTTACATTTGGATCATATTGAACTGTTTCCACTTTATGAATTTTAGATTCCCTAAAGGGATTATAATAATAATTATTATTATTTTGGCATCACTGTCTTCTCATTTGTGCCGATTCACAAAAAATGTATTACCCAGCAAAAAAAAAGGTCTAAAGAGTTTGGACATGAGCCCAGTAAGTTTATTTGGCACCTACTCAAAGTAATTTTAGCTCCCGGTTCTATTTTAAACCAACAACTTCCAGATTTTCCTCTTTTATTTCCCCTTTAGTGCCTCAAGTGCCACCTCACAGATGACAGCATAGTGAAAATGAAAACTGTAGCTGGCATGTGCTCTTCTAAATCCTTTCTATACAGTAAAGAAATAAAATCAAAGGCAACATTTTGTGGGTTATGTGGTTTTACGGATCAGGCTCTGAACCTTGATTCTCACAGCACCACTTCCACATTTGGTCTCTCCTCAGGGGGTGAAGGAGCACAAGTGTCGTATCTGTGGGCGAGAGTTCACCCTGTTGGCCAACATGAAGCGCCATGTTCTCATCCACACCAACATACGCGCCTACCAGTGCCACATGTGCTTCAAGAGCTTCGTACAGAAACAGACACTCAAGGCCCACATGATCGTCCACTCTGACATCAAACCCTACAAGTGCAAGGTTTGTTTGAACAGGTCACATGACTGGTTCTCAAAGCCTTTCTTACTCCCAAGAACTAATTACTAAATACAAAGATACGGCCCCATTACATGCTACACTGACAGAGCTGGTGACCTACAGGGGCCTATGTCAACACTGTTCTGCATCTTTGGGTTCATTGCATTTGGGTTCATTGCATTCTTTGTCAAATTCAAACTAAACTAGCCTTTTAATGATGTTTTTTCATTTTGAAAATCTGGTAGCTACCAAAACAAGCATTCATTAGTTTTAGTACTCTTCTATTGGGGTGCATAGTGATCAAAAAAAGGGTGGAGCTATTACACCTGCACTATAAGGCAAAGTTTACTTAGTATTAACTTTACTAAAGCCTCCTGAACTGTATCCTTCTGTGCCACTTGGTGGAAATGACAAATGACAATAATGAACCCATTTATAAACAATTTTATATGGTTTCATTCTGTGTTTAAGGTAAAATTGTGCACCAACACAGGAAAATAGTGCATTTCCAGCAAAGGTATTGGACAAGAAGAGCCACTGACTGTAAAATGCTATACAGCATCTTTGGATGCACAACAATCACTTCAGATATGCACTTTACTTTTTCTGCAGAAGGAAGTGCCTTTGTTAATGTCTGTCTCATTAAATGGTCCATAAGAACTTTTGTACTAAGCATAAATAATTATTTACATATACATGAGCTCAGATTCCAGTCCTGTAGTATTTAGCTATCGCAGCTATAAAAGGATTTCCCCACTGTGCTGGGTGTCTGTTTTGACCTTGCTGTTGGTGTAAGGGTTGAGTCAGGGACCAGATACCAAAGAGGCTTTTGGCAGCGGGAGCCTCCTTGTCCATAGGAAGGATATCGCCGCACAAACTGCCTCTCTAACAATGGCCCCCAACCTCCCCGGAGAACAAGGCCCGCAAATAGATTTCATCTTGCTTTCTCTCCTGCTGGAGTGCACTTCCTGTTTTCTCACGGTCCTCTCGGACAGTTTACAGTCCCTCTCTCCTCCTGTAGGAAAGGACCACCCTAATAAAAAAGAATGCAGAGGAAGGACAGCGCAGGAGTAGCCCTTCCCTGTTCTGCTCCCGGCTCGCTGTGTCTGCATGAGGCTTCCTCTCACGCTCTGTCTCTCTCCTCAGTTATTCTTATGCATGTGTCTGAGTGTGTGTCCAGAGTGAGAGAGGTGGGAAGACAAAGGGAAAAAAAGGAAATCAAAGCAGTGGGAGGGTGTGTGATTGTGTCTGGCACATTCATTCATGATGACGTGTAGCTTTACAACTCTGCATTCTGAGAAAGTTTGTCATATTGCAAAGAATAGAAAAGGCAGAGAGAGAAAAATAAGCATGGCTGGCGTTGGGCTTTTGTTTCTATATCCTTGATCAGCTGTAAAAATAAGGTAGAGGATTTGCAAATGATAAAAATGTGGAATTAAAAGAATGAACACATGACATACCACCAATTCTCAAAAGTGCTAGTCTAGTCAGGCTTTTTTATACATGTTTGTTGAAATCTAAATATATAACTGTCTGTTTTGGGATTTTTCTGATTGTCTATGTGCACAGATATAGCAACAATAAGATCACAAGTTGGTAAAAGAACAAAGGATGAGCAACTGGGGTGTACTTGGCACTTCACTGATTAAAAAAACCCGGCAAAAACGCCCACCCACTTTGGAGAAACATAGTTGTTGTAATGCTTATAAATAAATGCTTTTATAGAAGCACTCTTAGCGCAGTCTGTAAAATGTGTCATCATTCGTGGAAAATACCATGCTATATACTGTCAAGTGCATGATTGGCAATCTTTATGACAACAATTATAATTATATATTGCTAACCACTCTGGCTGAAACATACTCTGTAGACATTTTACCCTGTCACCTACTATAACTAATGCCATGTTTAATTTTTGTTATCATTTGCAGCTTTGTGGAAAGGAGTTCAACAGAATGCACAACCTAATGGGCCACATGCATCTGCACTCGGACAGCAAACCCTTCAAATGCCTCTACTGCCCCAGCAAGTTCACTCTGAAGGGCAACCTGACCAGGCACATGAAGGTCAAACATGGCGTCATGGACCGAGGGCTGGATGAAAGACGTAAGCCTCCACACTGGTACTTTCTTTTCCATCAAAGCAGTCAGTTTAACTTTAATCCAGTGCTTATTATTATTTCAATCCCAGTGTTTAGACAGAGGGGGAGGTTCTGCCTGTCCACTCCAGTTGGCCTCCTCACACACTTCAGCCAAGAAGAGCCGTTCGACCTTTCCCAGAAGCCCGCGGGACTGCCCGGTCTGCGTCTGTCGCAGTCTGACGGTGAGAGTGTTCCTGGAAGCTCATGTCAAGAAGAAGATGAGGAGAGTTTCTATAGAAGAAGCCAGTACAGTCCTGAAGTGGGGCAAAACGAGCCAATGGGAGAGGACTCTAGCCAGAAAGAGGAAAAGAAGCTCCAGTTTAGTTTAGATAGTCAGACAAGAGAAGCTGATTCAGGGAATGATCATCTAATACGAGTGGAAACTTCTGAAAAAGTCTTTGTGTCGTGTGACCAAGCGTACAAGGACAATACCCACCACAGACAATCGTACGACTCTGATTCAGAACCAGATTCACATGGTATTTATCAGGTTGATGTAGACGAGAGGAACCAGAACAGATCGGAGGCAGGTTTAATGGTGAAGATACGCCACAATAGTGAGGTGATGGAAGTCACAGGTCGACAAAATGAGGAAGAAGACAAAGAATGAAAATGTTTTAGAGGAATAGAGAAGATGAGAAGCAACAGGGAAGTGTAGGTGTATGAAACAATCAAATACAAAATGTTTGTGTAGGATGTTATATCGAAGCCTAAGTAAAAAAAACAGCAGGAGTAAAAAGCTGTGAAATCTACTGCATATACATATCATAGTGTCATATCAATAATATAGTACAATGGTTGGATTGTAAATACAAATATATTTAAATAGATTGATTTTTATGAGTCATTTTTGCAGCGATAACTGAATATGCAATTTTACATTTATCATCATGCTTAGACTTTTTTTTTTTATTGCGCCCAATGTAAAATAGTAATATATTGTGTTAATTAAATCAGTATGATAAACTGTGATTTTCTTTAAATTTCAATCATTTGTATGATTTATGATAAGATAGTATGGAAGTGTAACAACTGAAAAATGTTTCTGCCAAATAAAAACTGAGTTGAAACCTGAGCCTCTAGTTTGTGTCCAGAATGATAAACCTCTGCTTTTCTTTATGATGAGCTGGAGATGGTTGCTGCGAGTTACAAAAAACTTGCCTGTCTCCTCTTGCTTCTCTTTCAAAGCAGAGGAAGAGGAAGAGAAAACACCTCTCCCCTTCTCTCTTTTAGGTTGTGATCAAACGGCGCTGACGGACACAGTGGGTGTCCCAGACAAAGGCTTCATATGTCTGTGTGACTGACAATAAAGCATTGTTTCGGCTCGTTGCAGAAGCTTCCCCAAAAAGAGAAAAAAACATGAGGAATGAAAGTGTAGTGCAAAGTTTGAATAACATAACTGTGGATGTGCATTATCTCAGAACACACCTGAGACGTCCAACGGCTCGAGCAGATGTTATTTATTGCCGCTCAAAGCTTTGTTTACTGGAAATCACACTGTTCAGGTAAACACACAGTCATTTCTTGTCAGATGAAATGCAGAAGAGCAGCTTCTCTTTTTCTGCCGCTGACGACCACCGTGTCCAAAAGGGCGAAACTGCAAACAGTTTGAGGAAGTTCTCACATCCTCCTCTCTTTTCCTTTCCCCTCACCTACATGTTTCATTCCCAACCGCTGGCTCACAAACCGACTGCAGTGTGTGTATCCATTGTGCATCTCAAACAACGCACTGTGCACCTCGCAACTGAAAGAGACAATGGGAAAAGAAAACATCAAGAGGAGACCTATTCAATTTAGTGAAATGAAACTGTAGTGACCATGAGAAATCGGTGCCTTAGGTATAGGTAACTTCATATAGTTTTGTAAAATGTATAGCTGCTAATGGGCATGGCATTGAAAACCTACTTTTATAGCAACTACTAAAGTGTCTTCTTCAGAAACTATTATCAATGCAAGCATGTGTTACATAAAAGCTATTTACATGCATTTAACTGCTTTTTTGTGTTCTTCATTGAAACAACTCCAGCACTGAGCAATCCCCAGAACAAGCAACTCAATGTAAAAAGAAATGTTTACCATTTTTTGGAAGCACATACTGTAGAAACATACTATAACTACACAATAGTGAAAAATAGGCAAGCAACCCAAAAGTATTTAATAGAAACCCATTTTCTAACTAAACTAATATGAAACTAGCCTTCGAGAAAGTGGCAAATGCAATGAAACATAAGGTACATAGTCTGCAACTCTATCAGTAGTATTATCAGCATCTAACAAAATGTGCATGTGTTTTGACAGTGGTTGCATGCTGTTGATAATATGATGCTGATTCTATTATATTTTTAAACCATATTAATAATAAATCAGACTATCCCTACATGAAGAATTGTTTACTTGTTTCTGCTGCTGTTCAGGTGAATGCTTCCTGTTTTGCTGGACAGAGAGCAAACTAGAGGATGTTAAAATTCTTCCACGTTTTGTTTAATAAAAGTGCCCCACCCAAGACTCAGCCTGTCACCTCTTTCCACACAGAGCCAAAAAGACCTGCCTACTATTGATAGAAAGCCAACATTAAAACTTACTGGCAGAGAAGTAAAGGCTGAAAATAGGTCTTTTTACTGGAAAGGCTATGAGCAAATGAACTAAAATACTTACGTTCACATCAGTATGCATCTTCAATGATATTTTACTCGTGTTTTCTTTGAAAATACACTATTTTAGTGCCATCTGTCAAGCCCCAACAGTCATTTTTTTAATTAAACATTTATTTTACCTTATGATACATCCTTTGTCACTGTTTAACTTTTCTTTTTTTTTCTTTTACTTATTTATTTATTTATTTTGAACATGTCTCCTACTAAGATAAATTGCGTCCTCTGTCGGCGTAAAACCGCTAGTTCAATGTAACGCAGTACAAGACTATAACTATGAAAAGACATACATGCATTAAAATGTCAACAGTTGTTCAAGGTAGGCTATTACTAACATTTTAGCATATTTCATTCTTATGCATGTTGTTTTTAATATTACTGAAAAACACTTTGTCCACGGTCAAACGCTGCAAAGTATTACATTCCTAAAATGGTATGCCCCGTGAACACAACACCCCTCTTCTCTGAGAAACATGGTACCGTCCCAAAATGGCGGCGTCCGTGTTGAAACGCTGTGTGACTGCAGCTGTCAAAGTTAAATGTTTTTCACCTTCTCTGACTGGTAAGTTTAATTTAAATGTGCTTAAACATTACGTATGTATTTCTTCGATTATATTTTTAATTTCTGAGCACAGTCTTTACTCTTTATTATTTAAAGCATGATTTTTAGCAATTTAAAGCTAGTGTCCTTATGTTGTTGTTAGCAAGAAACAAAACCTATCTATCATTGTAGACTCGAGCTAAACATTAATTAGTACTAGTGATAATGAAATGTCTGAGAACATTTGGTTTAACCTGATGTGATGTGTGTTGTTTTCAGCCAGAAGATGCTTGCTGTCAGCATCTTACACAGACACCAAAATATGGGAGGCCAGAGAGAAAGAACCACAAAACCTGGGTAAGAATGAAGCACCAAATGCACTGCTTTTCTGTCTCATGTGTCGACAGCTTGGTTTCTTATACATTCATAAGTGGGACATGTAAAGCTTCAGTGTCTTCTTGCTCAAGGACATACACAGAAAGCGCCAGAGTACTGCTGAGATAGAGCTGGATTTCAAAATGTGATATGATGAAGTATCACGCTACTGCTTCAATATTATCATGCAGTTATAGCTATTTTAGCTTTTATGAGTCAGTCTGTGGAGTGGGTGGCTGTCTAGTAGCCTTAATTGAAAAACTGCCACAAAGGATCAGCTTGAAAAAGGGACCCCAAGTGAAACATGTGCCTTGTGAGTTCCTTGTCCCTTCAGAATGAATACAAAACGCACAACTAAAACAAGAGAAATATTAGTGATGAATGGTTAACCTTTAAATAATGATTTGGACAGACATGAATATAAGATAAAGTTTTCGCATCCTTAAAATACAATTTTCAAAATCAAAAATCATTCAATGTGTATGATATTATTGTTTATACTCTCCAGGACACTTGTTTAACTACACTTACTGCTTGAACACAGGGTGGCACTACAGTTTCATGCTGCTAACATTAACCTCTCATCATACTATACCAACACACAAAGCATGGACATGGATTTTAAATACCTCCCTCTGCATTTGATTGCATTATTAATTATTATATTTTTACTCTTATTCCTTTTTCTTTGTAATTACATGTCATTAGGTTATTTAAATAAGTTAAAAAATAAAATAAGTTTATTCAATTAAGCATTCTTATTTCATCCTGTTGCTGTTTTAGCTGTATTGGCCAACCTCATGGACAGGACATATGATCGTAACCTCCCCGTCAGCTCTTTGACAGTATCACGGGTGAGTTAATATGTACAGTGAATAATATACATCAGCTTTGTAAATGTTGTACTATAATAAAGATTTATACAATACAGCCGTTTTCCTGTTTGCTTTCCAGTTTGTTGACAGCATTACATCCAAAGAGGAAGTTGATCAGGCAGAATACTACCTTTACAAGTAAGATATTCTCATCTGTTTCCATATTTACATTAATGTGTTTCCCGTCTCACGTTCCTGGGACATTCTAGGTCATGTGGAGTACCATCTTGTAAAGAATGGTCTGTTTGCTTTCTCTGCTTTGGCTTATGCTCTGCCACATGCTTGTCTTTGTTCGGGGCAATGCCAGACCTTTCCTGTTTACCCCTTTCTCTGGAATCTGTGCACATACTTATAATGATTTTGTATATCCCAATATAACTTTGCATATAACTTTGCAGCCTACATTCATTTCGACAATTATATGGTGTTATGATGGTTATTATGGTTTATTTAATTGGATAAATTTCATCAGTATCTTTTTTGTGATGCCTGTTTTTATGAATTCTGTTTTCAGGTTTCGTCACAGTCCAAATTGTTGGTACCTGCGAGACTGGACCATTCACAGCTGGATACGACAGTGTTTGAAATATAGCAGCAGGGACAAGGCCCTACACACACTTAAAAACAAGGTAAACACTTTGTTTACCAGTCATTACATGTTCTCTAATGTTTTTTACAATCAAGGAAAGCTCGATCCTTAAAAACAAGAGAAGAAAATCTGATGGTAACCTCATGATTAAAGCCATATTTCTTTGTAAAGGATCAAAGAGCAAGTCACAAACACACAGATGTGTTTTCAAACTGATCTGATCTGCCCAAATAACACATGTTGTAACCTAAACATGTGCACTGTCCCACACTGAGCATCATTCTATTATTCAAAGAGTGTCCAGTAATTGTGAAGCATGGCCAGTCAATAGGGCTATTTTTATCAGTGTAATGTTACAAAGAGATAAAGGAACTGATGTTTTCAATTTGTTTTGTCGATCTTTCATAAATGTTTGTACTTGCAGGTCCAGTATGGCATATTCCCTGATTGCTTTACCTTCAACTTGCTAATGGATTCCTACATTAATGAGGGAGACTTTAAAAGTAAGTTTTTTATGCTATTATAAGGTGCTGCCTGAGTGGAAACAGGAACTACCTCTATATGTTCTGAATGCATTCTTCTGGACTTCAAAATATTCATTGGAACAGACTGTTTGTTCAGCCATTTAGATCAGGTTTCAAACATTTCCTTTCTTGTTTATACAGTACAGAGGTTATGAAACACCTGGTCTATTATTACAATAGTCAGTATATAATGCATTTGAAACATACAGTTCCGCATTGTTGCATTGTCCAATGAGAAATTATGCGGATGTATTGTATGCTGTGTAGCTCTAAGTGTAGTAATTTAGTAACCAAGTAATTGCAATATAATAGAGGTGAAATGGAGGATATTAGTCAGCGTTTGTTAACATTTGTTAGGCGCTAATAAGAAAAACCTAATGACATGAGTGATGTGTTTGTACAGGTGCATGTTCGGTGGTTGAAGAGGTGATGCTGCAGGAGGCCTTTGACCTTTCTTCCACACAGATCCTGTCTTTGTATGCTCTGGGCCATTACCTAGCAACCAGACCACAACTCACAGTGAGTAAAAAGCAGGCTTGTCATATGTAAGAGGTGTTATGAAAACAAATTACAAGAGATGAGAATATTTGTGGGGTTGGAATATATAGGGTTTGATCATACAGTACAGTCATCTGTGACATATATGAGGGCTTCTACTTAAGCATAAACTAATGTATGGTACTTATTTTTGAGCTGTTGTGTCAGCAGAAAATGTTAAGCGTAGCAGATGGAAACTGGCAACAGCATATAATCTTTTTACATGATGTTTCCAATGTCAGAGGGTAGGATTTATCCTAAATCTGTGACTGGGAGTGCAGTCGATGGTGGTTTGAGTGGTAACTAAACCTGTATGTACAATTTTTCAGTGATATTGCTGAAATGTTATCCTTTATTTGATACCGACAGTAGTAGATAGACAGAAAAGGGGAGGGAGGTTAATGACAATGAGCAAACTGACCTAAGCAGGGATTTAAACTCTGGTACTCTGCCAGGTGAGCCACTAAGGCGCCCTCATGAATCCATGCATGAAAATCTAAAGCCTGATGCATATAAACGATGAAAAGATTTAGGATCACATGTGATCACCCTCAGTTTTGTCAACTTGGTGTAGATACTAATATTGGTGAAATATAGCATTATGACTTTGTCCTGTAATCGCAAAGATGCATTATATATTATATTATGACTGTTGTTTTCAGGTGTCAGAGGAGCGGGGAATAGGAGCATCACTGCTTATCTGTGGTGTGACAAATGAAAACACCATAGGCCTCAGCGCGCAGTTACTTGGCAATGCACTCTTAGGTGTGTATTTACAGACATGACATTTACTATGCTATTGATTTGTCATTATAACACTTTTCTTAATTACTGCCCTATGTTGTCTCTGTCCAGGGAAAGTGGAGATGCAAATGGGAATCCATGCTGTGTTTAAAGGGATGCCCCTAGTCTGGGCTCATGGGTATTTGGACAGAGCACTCTCTGTGATGGAAAAAGTGGCTGCTGGGGCTGGTGATGTGAAGCTGTGCAAAGATGCTGTAAGGAAAAAACAATGTCACAAACACTGCACAGAGTACAATATGTACAAAGAACACATATGAAATTAGGCCAGTTAACGGTTAACTGATTAACAGTTAACTATTAGATTAGTACTCATTGAAATGCATATGGGGGATTTTGGGGTGTCTAGGTTATTAACCAATTCCAAGTAATGTTTTTTCCTTTTCCTCACACATACACATGTTGTCATATAATCTGATTTTTGCACATATGCACACCCAGCCAGACCATCTTAATCTTGCCTGTGTTGTCCGGTTCAATAGTTGAACTTTGGCCCTGCCTAATGAGATTTTAAAGAGGCCTGCAGCGCTGGAGATGTCTGTGAGAATGAGAGCAACACATGACCAAAGTGGCTTTGTCAGGCAGAGGCACAGCAATAACATCAATGGCGCAGATAACAGTGTAGGACGGACAGGAAATATTACATTTCAAATGAAAGTTCTGGTCACTGCTGCCTCAGGTCACAGTTAATCTTACCTGCTCCTGAGATTAACGGATGACTTGTCAAATCTGGTTTCCAGCCTCTTAAATCATTACGTAGCTGGTCTCATTCACTTAAACAAACACAAAGATTTTATTTTGAAATGTCATGAATTAAAGATTGCCTGAACAGATTGACGTTACCATGGCAGCTGTTATGTGGACTATTTGCTTTATTCTTTTGTGATGCTTTTTGTGTTGATTGGTTTGTTGGACCCTTTCACATTGTTCAGACAAAAACACCATGCACTTATGACGATGTATATTGGCCTTTAACACCACATTTAAAAATAAACAGCACACCGATCAGGACCATGGCTCACTGTGGACTCTAGGGATCAAACAAATACAATATTTATGTAGGGGAAAGTTGGTATGGTTGACTTTGTACACCTAATCCCTGAATGTTTTTGATTACATAAGTCTGAACTATTCCTTTGAACTACAAAACTTAATCCTGCTGTTAATGTTCTGTATTGTGTTACCACTTTTCATGGATAACCTTATTTTTTTACCTTTTGTCATCATCTTTCAGCTGGACTACATGGGCGGTGTGCTAGAGGAGCTGTCCTCTGAATCTGACTCTTCTGATGGAGAGTCAGATGGAGAAGAGCACAAAAAGGAGGAAACAGTGGATGAAGATGATGAAGCAGAACGTGTCAAGTTACCACAGTATGTCAGCAGATTCAAGGTGAGGGTGTTGTTTTTTATTATAAAGTAAAAGCACTTCCTTTCATGTCAAGCAATACATTCAAGCAGTTTTAGTTATTTTTATAATCAGGGCTGAAATTTTACAAAGTAATTGCTAAAATAATGAAGTAAGCGTTGAGGAGAATTTTGGTTCAAGATGTTTTTCTATTAAGTTTTCTATAAACCTAACTCATTTGGTAGAAAGATCCTAGGTCCATCAGACAGTCTTAACAGCCTGATGTGAAGCAGTTTGAGTGAGTCATTTAAGGGCACTGTGTCTATAAACACGGCTCACAAAGTTTGCTTCCTTTGGCAGTACTAATGTAGTGCAGTTATCCTGTTTTCCATGTTTTTACTTTCACTAAATTATATGGCTAATTTTTCATTACAGCATAAAAGAGCCATGAATACTGACATTTAAAGAAGAATAAACCATAAAAGATTAGATTCATGTTGAAACAGTCCCATGAGAATTAGTTGCTGCTTTACTTTTTTTGTTTTTTTTGTTTATATGACCTATAAGCAAATAAACAGTTTTTGTTCCCCGGTCAAATATTGTTTTCTTTTCCCTGTGTCTGTAGGATGTAAGCAGCCAGCTGGAGTCCCTGGGTAAAGTTGAGACGGCCTCCTTTCAGACCCTAGTGAGCACGCTGGCCGAGCAGAACCTGGCAGCAGCTGAGAAACCGGACCTGGAGCAGTACCAGCAGCAGGTGCGGGACTGGGAGGCAGAGAGGACCCAGCTCGTCCAGAGGGAGAAGGAGATGAGGGAGAAGGCAGAGCAGGAGAAACAGGAGCGCTTAGCCGCCGCTGCAGCAGCCCAGTGAACAGAACTGTATATGAAGTTTAGATGCAAATATTTAACTGTGTCCGGATACATCTACTGCTCAATTTATTTGTACGTGTTGAAGATTATGAACCCTATGTGAATTAAGTTTTTCTTTTTTAATAAATAATGAAAGGCTTCCTGTTGTGCTTGTGAAATGATATCTCTGTTGGAATGTATGCATCAGTTGTTAGCGCTTATGTTTTAGTGGCCTCGTGTAAGCAAAAAGACGAGAAAGCTGGGAAAAGACACACATCCTCTCACTCCTTTTCCTCTCTGCGTTCAGTGGCGTGTGTTGTACGCACTGAAAGCACCTTTGGAAGTTTTCTCACAGAGCAATTGAAAGGGGCATTGCGCTCAAGAATTTGCTGATAGCCGATCTAGGAATTTTATTTATCCCGTTAAAAAAATAGACTCTCGGACACATAACCTTTTAAAATATCATCCTAAATAACAATAGGTTAATATTGTTATGTATCACAGTAGCTCACTGATAAATTGTAAAGTCAATTCAGTTATTTAATACATGAGATAAAACTAACTTTTCGAGCAGCTTCAAGTTCACATAATGTGCTCATTCCACATTATGTTGGAGCTATTCAGTATTCAGAGCGTGATCTTGGGAAACGGCCTGGTATGCAGTTGGATTAATGTGCTGCAACAAGACCTATTGTGATCCTGAGGCTTACTGGCTCTTACTAAGAACAGCTTTTAACTCACTGTCACCGTTTTCTTAGACAAAGAGTCATTTTACCTTTTCTTTTAGATGTTCTTAACATGAGAAATGAATGATGAAGTGGCAGTGCTTTAAATGACAGACTGAATTTGCATAAAACTAATGTTACACAGAAAATTGCTGTGTACAACACGGAGTGCGGTTATTGCTATCTGGCGATGATTCATGATGTTTATGCCAACAGGAAACGCTATTCATTAACTATCATTAGGCTCAGATTAGGCTTGAATTTTTACATAGTTTTCATATTAGGTTTAACATTACAATACTATATAGCAAAGGAAATTATTTCTGTATTGAATCTATTTGTTTTGTTTTGCTTTCCTGTAGGTGTTATTAGCTCATTTAGAAAACAATATTGCATTAGAAGCCTTAAAGCTGTAATAGACAGAATCAAACTAAATCCACAATGTTTTTGGAGCCAAGGAGGAATGCAAAAGCTGTGCAGCGTGGCAGTGACACTAGGGTCAGGTTAAGTAAGTTGTGTGTTCTTCCTGTGCTACTGTAGGTTCTCAGGTGCTTCAGCTTTCTCCCACCATTAAAAAACATGTATAGGTAATGTATATGTGTACACAACCCTGGGGTAGATGACCTTTAAAATATGAGCATTAGAAAAAGAAGCAGTAAATGAATGAATTAAGCAAAGGTTGCAAAAGCATGTCATAAATGGGTTACATTAGTGCAATTTTTTTATCATCGTACAGTGTATTATCATGTATACCTCGCCTTCACTCTTCTAGGTCTGTTTGCTTGCCTTTTTTCACTGAATGTTTTGCATTTTAGTCTGCACAGCTGCATAATGCATCATAAGATTTCCCTACCTGTTTAATCCCTAGAGACCAACTAAAGTGTAAAATACTATACTCATTTTTCCCCTGAGGATTTAGATTTTATGTTCAAGAAATTTTGTTACACGCATATCACCAGCTGCATGGCTATCGTTTGCTGTGACATCAAAAACAGACAACGGAGTAAGTGTGCAGGCGTTACATCTTTTTTTAGATTTATGCTACCATGTGACACACTTTTTTATTATACAGTATATATTTGGAAGCACTGACAGCTTTTGAAACCAAATGCAGCCCATGATTTGCTGGAACAGGATCCAATTAGGCATCCCACGCAGGATACATTGATGTTATTGTTTTTGTGGCTCTGAATGACATCACAAGCCTGTGCATTGCATTACAGCCATGGTTCTTTTAATGGGTTATATAAACACTTAGATCATGATCACATCTCTGAAATGGTGGGAAAGATGTCTTATTTGATCTGTAAGTAGGGCACTCTTATGTCTATGACTGGAACAGAAAAAAATTTGATTTGAAAAAGTGATATTGCTGCCACCAAGTGTAAATTAATCTGACTGTAAGAGCAAGACAAAGTGTTGTGTTGGATGTTTTAGGTGTTTCAGGTCGAATTATTCAGGTGCAATGACAAATGTGAGTCCACATCACTGCTTTGAGGCTTAGAGCTTCTGAAGGGCTTTAAAAGACCTGTGTTTGTTCAAAGGTGTGGATGCATTGATCTGTTCATCAGTACGTTTCTCACAGTGTATGTTAGAATTAATTCAGCATCGTCCTGGACACGATGCCCCGGGCCTGTGTTCATATCCCCTCAGCCACCAGAGCTTCACAAATTAATCTTTCATAATGGATCAAGGTTAGACGCTTCATATCCAACATTTTGAAGCAAAAACAAATTACATTGCAATTATCTTAAATTTGTTTGGAGGCGACAGGTACTTTTTGACGTCATTGTCGTCCTCATATATTGCACTAATGAATATGACATTAGGAAAATGATATATTTAATGTCTGATTTATTTGTCTCCTATTTGCGTTATTGACCGAGATGTATAACCTTTTCAACTGGTTAAAGAGTATAAATTGCACAGGAAAAGAAAAACATTTAAATATTACATATGGTAATAAAATTATGGGTTTTTTTTTAGTTATTAATATGTGTTAAAAACTGCGCTGGTGCAAATGCATGAAGCACCTTCTCCTGAAAGACTGAGCATTTCTTTAAACAAGCACTATAGCACGGACACATACAGTATGTTATATAAATATATCCATTATGCCAGTATTTGCTCTAGTGCTTTATGGGATGTATGTAATTTCTGTCTTTTGGCCTTATCATTCATTTCCAACAGATATTTCAGAAGAAAGAAGACCCAAGGGAAATTTCATCATAGCTTACTTTTCATCACAATCTGTGTCTTCTTATCTCTGTCAAGCTGTGGCCCCTCAGATAAGTATCTAACTCTGAATGATTTGTGATGTGACTTGAAGCGTGGTACCACCAGGATATCTGTCAATTACTGTGTCTTGTACTGAGTGTGCTGTGTGTGAACCCTATGTCTGTTTTATGTAACTGTCTGACAAAACATATCACAGATGCCTGGACGGACGCTAATACAACAGTGAGAGACTCATCACGCTTTAGCACCAGACAAACGATTACCAAATACACCAGGACACTTCTTATATAGGGCGTCGTAAAGGGCATTGAAGGACATTTGTATCATAATGTGTTGTTTACCAGTGAGAAAGATGTATTATTAATCAGCCCAATCTGCACATTCTCATCTTTTTGGACCATTAAATGACTTATTAACCCAAGAAATCGCTCATGCATCACTTCAAATGGTATCACTTTGGACCTAATGCTTTTTTAATGTAAGATCACTTGTTTGTTCCAGCATTGTATTAACTTGCAGCTGCACAGTCAAAAGGTCATGCATGTTGAACTGCAGGCTATTGCTAAAAAGTATAAGACTTATTATAGATTACGGAACATCCTTAATACAAAAAAGACAATAACGTATTTTCAAGCACAACACAGGCACTTACATGATACTTTCTCCAGCAAAGGTTCAAGTCTTTGGTTTACGTTAGTTATATATCCATATGCCAACAGCACAGTGTTAACATCTGACATTTTATTTGAGGGGAAAGGAACTATGATAAACCGTCCCTCCATATACTGAAAACAGGTCATTTCTGAACAAATAGTGTTTTTTGGTGTATTTTCTTATGTATTATTTCTGCCATTTTGCTAAAACTATTTGGTGCAAGACAAGATCGTGTAAACGTCAGTAAAGACATAAAAATTGAAATGTAGACGGAGTGTGCATAGTGTTCACTTTGGTAACATTAATACAGAGCCAAAAGGCACACAGGTTTGTAAAAGATGGACTTGTACAGTTTGAAAATTTAAAAACTTTTATTCTGACCACAGTAACCTACATTAATTAAAAACATTTGTACAAGATTTCTATGTAAGAGTCCCTTTTTCCAAAAATGTAACCTTCTGTATGAGTCTGTATAAAGAATAAATAAATGTGCAGTACTTGCTAAGTTGTGTTTACTATGTTCAGTATTTTTTATTACTTATTTGTATTGTCTGTTTTTGTTTAAAGTGACATGTCTAACTTTTACCATAGAATATACAGCCTTGAATAATCATTAAAACACAGTCCCAAAGTTATTTTTATGTTTATTTTATTTATAAATAAAAATAACCTCTAAATGTGTAATATATAAGACCAACCTCTCTAGATTCTCCATTCTAGGGATGGGGGCATGCTACCATCTCATAATCTCACCAAAACCCTCCTCTTCCACACAAATCTCCACATGTAAAATTAAAATACATTTAAATTTGCAGCAGTATTGTTGCACTGACTCTTTTAGCTGCTACAAATCCTGAAAAAATGCTTTAAAGCATGTTGCACCTTGCTTTAACAACCTATAAAGCCAAGTTTGTATCACACGGCTATTTGTTTGTATGTTGAATGTATTTCTTTTCAGCAAATTTTAAACGAAATATTTTGCTGTGTACTTAGTTACTTGTGTCACCTGTTCTGATTATAGCTTTAGATCATTACAAGGATCCTATTTGCTGATTGTTCGTCCTTATCCACATAAAAACCGGACCTAGATGTTGAGTCTCAGCTGGATTCCTCACCAGCACAAGTGTGAATGAGTCCTCAAAAAGCCAGTGTGTGGAATATAAACAACCTTATTAAATGACGTGTGTCCTGCTGTGCTTCTTTTGTTGTGCTTTGGCCTCAGGTTATGCATTATCAGCAGCGCTACATCCTGCGCCGTGTTCTTACACCTTGTTCTGCTCCTGTAAAGATTAGCAGAACGTATCATTAATGTGGGTTTTGACTTTGTCTCTCGGTTAATATTTACCACTACGGTGTCTGCTGGACATGGCATCACACTTTTCCAACCATTTCCAGTCGTTTGGGACACTTTGAGGTAATTTTCCACAATGCTGCTGTTTGGCTGTTGCTATGACATGAAGAGTCACACCCTTTTAGGATTAACTGTCTCAGTGGAAGTTCAGGATTTTCAAAGCATCATGTTTAGTGCTGTCATTTTTTTTAAGTTGAATAAATGTGAGTCAGCTTTTGTATGAGAAGTTAAAAAAAAGTTCTTTCCTTGTTTAATGCTAGTCTTCCCATCTACGTATATTCTCACTGATTAAATTATACACATGAACAGTCTCTAAATGCAGACTAACTGTTTCCGTTTCCATGTTGCCTTCACTTCCAGTCAAGTGCCAGATCAAACAGTTTACATCTGATTCTGTGCTCCTCAGCTTTGTTTTGTTGAGGAGAGATCGCATTCGGATGTTATCGACAAATCTTGCCGAGCCCAGGATAAACACGTCTGAGTCTTTCTAAAGTTTACACTGAAAAAAACAAGCTGAACACGGAGAACCCCTAAGGCCTAAGACGTGCACCTGGACTCACTCCGGCAAAACTGGAAATGAATCATGAACATAGTAGCAGCTGTAAGTTGCATTATTTATTCAATTCTCAAAGTCCAAACACAAGCAATCACTGGAGAACTAAATGGAATTGACAGCTTAAGCACATGAAGCAGCTAGGTTAGTCTGGTCATTAATATTTACCGACAGGTCGCACTGGACGCTGTGGTGAAGGGATCTACAAAAACAAGAAGAAAGAATTTCATGATTATTCCAATGAGTAACCAGTTTGTCTTCTTCTTAGCCTGTTTAGTTTATTCTGAAGAAAGAATTAGTTTGGTCTTGAGTTGGATTTCCAGGGGGCAGTACCAACAAGTGCAGATTAAAGTGACTCTAGAGGAAACTGAATAGACATACAACCAATTAGAGAAAGAAAGCATTGAATAAACCCCATCCTTTTTAGGTAAACAGTTATAATTGATCTAATAGGATCCTTTCCAGATGGAAATGGATGTGAAAGGAAGCTTTTTCAGGCCCATTTTGCTAAAAGAAGTGAGTGAGTATTGCTGGCCAGACTTTTATGACACAACTTTCTTGGATGTCCAAAAATCCAAATGTCACAATGTCTATATCTTTTGTAGTCTATTGGTACACACAAAGATATCAACTTTTGTAAGGTCCGAAATTGATTTGTATAATTGTTTCAAAGCCATCTTCTATAGGTCCTTAAAGCGGCACTGTGTAACTTTTAGCCAGTGGGGGGCGCAGTTTCTGGAAGGAAACTATCCCAGCAGCAATTTTGGAAGAAAAAAACATAGAATAGGGTCATTTTAGTATATTTTGTACGAATACAGCTCTGTTAGGTTCCAGTGTATTGGCCTATTTCTGCTCCCTCTATTCAAGCCGTAAACCAAGTCCTCGTCCCGGGACAGGAAAGTTACACTGGAGGTTTCTGTGCAGGTGATGGTACTGTGTCAGTGAGATAGGCCTGATTCTACTAAACTCCTGTCTACAAACCATATATTTTTGGGCTAAAAATTACGCTGTGAAAGTCCCTGTGTTTATAATAATAATTGCATTTTGGATAGTCAGTCAAACTACTCACAAAGGAAAATGCTAACTAATTTAAGCAAATGATTAACATACATTTAATTTAAAACAGAATAGTCCTGGTTCCTTGGTTCCTCACCTAGAACAGAACCGAGGAAACTTAGGTTCAGGTGTCATCCCTTCTCTTTTTTCCCCTTGTTTCCTTTCCATCAGTTGTTACTATGTCATTAAAGGCAATAGCCCCATAAAGACAGGGAAAAAAGTCCGGGAACAACAAAGCGGGATGGTCACAAATTAGCAGTAGCTCCAGCCTAAAGCTAATCACCATTAAAGTCAAGCTGACGTTCGTGTAGCATTAGTGGAACATATTAAAGAGACACTGCTCAACCATATACTTAACAGAGGCCGGCTTCAATCCTCTTAGGTCTTTTAAGAAAACAGCCAATGGGTCTGTGCTGACTGCAGAAAATAAAGTAGTAACCAAATAAAGACAATGGGACCAGGATTATTCTTGTGAAAAATACTGACTTTACTTTGTAATGTCTTTTGCGTCAGTGGCACACCTCTTTTTCCAGAAGCTTCACTCCAGTTCGTTTAAAAACATAAAGGTCGTCAGAATGCTCCAGAACAACTACTCAGTGTTTGTGGTAACATTTTAGAACAAAACGAGACAATAAACAACACATCTGAGTAATCTGTTTTGATTAGCGATATCTGGTGCATCAGAGACAGTTTGTCAGTTGCTCAGGCGTGTTGGTGCACCGCTGCAACAGTTTGGCAGAATTAAACCTGGAATGAAAACTGGTTTCTTTGACCTGCTCTACAACCTTCCAGATGTGTCTGTACCTGTCCGCCGCGATTTTGTTTCATTTCAATAGTAGCTGTTGTTTTCATGACAAATAAAAAGCCTGTGGCACACCATAATCTTCGGCGATAAATCAACGGCTTAGCACTGGCATTAAACCTGAAACACAGACACATTGCTGCAAGGGAAATCAGCAAGAGCTACACCTTAATGTTGCGGCCAAGACAGTGAGCCACACACCTGCATTTCAAGTTGTATCTCCTCTGAAAAATCCTACAAACAGAAACTGCCGCCACAAAAAAAAAAAAAAAAATAGAGGGTTTTTTTGGTAGAGCACAAACATCGACAAACTTCTCAAAAAAAGGACAATGTGGGAATTGTTCGGCGCAGGAATTACAGACCTGTGTTTGGGACGTTTCTTTCCTTTGCAACAAAGTCCACCATCAAAACAAGTAGCTGTGCAATTGTCTGTCTACAATACACGAGGCCGAGTTATGTACTGAAATATGGATTCTTTCAGGTCAATACTATTTCAGCGCAGGTTATCTGACTTCGACAAACAAATCCAGGAAAGGCACATTCATGAGAGGCCTAATCTGGCAAATCTACTTAGTGCACATTCTGTCGAGGCTGTAAAACAGATAAATACAGAGAAAGCTCTAAATATATAGTGTTTTATAAGTGCCACACATGCAGTCATATACAAACACATTGCATAACAGCCGAATTTTTTTCAAAAGCCTGACACGCCGAGGCTAATTATACATATCCAACCTATGAATGGCATGTTGAGGCTTAATATTTTCTCAAGGCTACCTATTAACACTACAATTGACCAGGGTTTCCCCCTTTTTGTGTTTAAATAAGTGGCTTAAATCAGCAGCAAAGGGAAGTGTAGAGAGTGTTTTGAGAGAGCACAGGGTCAGCATCTGCAGAGTTCACCACGTCCAGCCGATGAAAGGAAGCAGCTACACCTATTCATCAAATTCAACCGAGAGGGACTTCCGTATTTTTCTTACGATAATGCCAGTAATATCACTGGAACATTGCCTTTTGCCAAATAAGAGGCAATTAAAATGAAAAGAAATCCTATAGAACTTAATCGCAGCTTAAAAAGTTAAACAAACATGTTGACAGCCTGTTACATAATGTCCTTGATCTCTTTAAGTACATTCTGCTTTTGTGAATTCTTGATTTATTATTGCTGTGTATGACGCAACATTATTTTTGTACCTTTCTTTGTTAACCCCATCTTAGTTTAAGACACATTTTTGTATTTTTTTTAAAGAAGAAAGAGTAATACTTACACCAAAAGCAACATAAGGGACTAAAAGGACCCAGGCCTTCATTTCCAATACATACTCAAATAGGCCCTTGCGAAAAACCTGACCAGCTTGACCTGGTCCGACTCCATCGGGGGTCGAGGGTTGGTGGAACAATGCTTTTAATTCATTTATAGTATGGTTTGGTACAGGTATCTACTGTGTTTTCACTGTGCTGGGTCCTGAAGAGAGGCATCTGCTACAGAAAGAATTACATCTTTGAAGTGCCACAAAAGTCATGTCTCTATTTGACATATAAAATCTGAAGTAGACTTTTTGAAACTTGTATTTGTCAGTGTTTAAAATAAAAATGGAGCTACAGCTACTGCAGTAAACATTAAACTGTTTCTTGTTTATTCCCAGTTGTCAGCATTAAATGCCCTTCACCAAGCGGACCACAAAGCCAGACCCCTAACTGAGGCGTCCCCAAAGCGGTACAGTACTATATGCTTTTTAGGAACACTTCGGACCCCTTTTTGTAATAGAAACACGCCAGAACCGATCCATACTGTCCCAGTGGAAAAGAGGCTATGGGTGCCAGTGTTAACCACAGACATTTTGTAACTGAATAATCAATATTACAAAGTCTATGGCACTAACTGTTAAATGTTAGATAAGGGACAATTGGCCTCAGCTATGACAGAGCGCTGATGTCAGAATCAGAGCTGGTCCAGAGCAAGACCACGTACACCCACATTCTCATATTAAAGAGCATTTGATAACTGTACATGTTCACAAAGTTTCTTGCAATTTAAAGTCAAATGAAATGGTATAAAGTATTGTTATGTAAGGAAGGGTTTCATTTTAAAACTCGAAAAACCAAAAACTTCAGAGTTAGTGACATTGTGAGAGGTATCAACCAAGGGCTCAGAAAGTGCTGTCCTGGGACATCTGTGACACTTTGTGCTACATAGTGCAGCAAAGTGAAAATACTCTTTATATTTGAACTATGATAATTATATGAATAGAGTAAAATGAACTATAGCACATGCACATAACAACAGTATTGATGGTTTTATTTTGTAAGCTTTTTCCTACTGTTACCTTTAAGACTGCTACCTTTCTTTCACCAGTTTACAATTATAATATTAGGCTAGTTTTTGCACACAGCTCCTCTTGCTGTGAATTGATTAGAGTTAATGTTTAAATGTTCAAGCATCTTTTTACCTGAACTTACAAAAGACAGCAGCTTGTGCTTATCTTAAAGTAAACTGATGTTGAAGGCACACAGTCAATAGATTCCAACATTACTGTGCCAGACTAGAAAACCAAATCAGCTCTGACAGTAATGCATATGTATGATTTATTGCTTTTTTCTGTTTGGACCTCTATTTATTTGAATTATTGTATAATCTCCATTAATTCTTTGCATTGTAAATCTGAAACTTGTGTCCAACCAATGCAAATTATAAAGCTCGTTGACATATCCAGGCCATACCTATAAAAATGGGTTATTATGTGGCTTGTAATGATGAACAAATGATATCCTGTCTCAATCACATGCCAAATGTAATATTCAAGTTAAAATGAGATTTTATCTTTTAGGTGTGATTCAGACTGGAGTTATTTTGGTGATTCTATTTTTGTAACCTGTTTGCTTCATGACGCAATGAAAACATGTTGTTATTAAATGAGATTAATGTTTCAACACACCTCTATGTCCTAATGTCAGAGCTGTGATGAGGGCTTTGTGTAAAGTGAAGGGGAGGGACTGAGCAGCGCTGGAGCCTCAAGCCACAGCCTCAGTTCACTCTCTGCCGCTGTCTGTTGTGTCTCCTGAGCTCCGTGTGACTTACTGAGGGTCTCACAGAGATGTGACCACTCACACCACATGAGCGGAGCTGCAGTTATTCACATGACGTTAAAAGTTTCTTCAAAAAGTTCAAAAAGTGAAGAGGAATCTCGTTTTAACCATGCGGCTCAGATTTTCTTCAAAAGAACAGAAGTCCCGCGCTTTGGAGTGGAGGTACTGGCGCTGAAACTTCACTGAAACTTCACTGAAAAGACGTAGCCATGAACAACCAGTCTATGAGCGGGAGGACCATGGTGCCCACCATCCCGTCCATCATGTTCATCTTCGGGGTGGTGGGGAACGTCATCGCCATCGTGGTCCTGTGTAAGTCTCGTAAAGAGCAGAAGGAGACCACCTTCTACACGCTGGTGTGTGGTCTGGCCGTGACGGACCTGCTGGGCACGCTCTTGGCCAGTCCCGTTACTATCGCCACTTACGTGAAGGGCGCGTGGCCCGGGGAGGACCCACTGTGCCAGTACTTCGGCTTCACCTTGCTTTTCTTTTCTCTGGCGGGGCTCAGCATCATCTGCGCCATGTCCGTGGAGCGCTACATCGCCATAAATCATGCCTACTTCTATAACGACTACGTGGACCAGCGGCTGGCGGGCCTCACGCTGTTGGGCATTTACGTATCCAACGCACTCTTCTGCGCGTTGCCCAGTATGGGCTTTGGACAGGTCAAGAAGCAGTACCCACAGACCTGGTGCTTCCTGGAGTGGAGGAGCAACCGCACCAGCGACGCCGCCTACTCCTTCACGTACGCTGGGCTGAGCTCTGTGCTCATTCTGGTCACTGTCATTTGTAACGTGCTGGTCTGCGTGGCTTTGATCCGCATGCACCGGCGCTACGTGCGCAGGATGTCTCTGGGCACTGATCTGCAGCGTAACGTGGACCCGCGCAGAAGAGCGCGCAGCTTCAGCCGTTTGGCCGGAGCCGAGATCCAGATGGTAATCCTGCTCATCGGCACGTCGGTAGTCATCCTGATCTGCTCCATTCCGCTTGTGGTAAGTTCTGTTTTCTGTCCTTGAGGCTAATATCTTTCCTTTACGCGCATTTTACGCACGGGTCTTTGGGGATTGTTTTTACGCCTGGCACAGTGCAGTAAAGGATTTTTAAAAAAGTAAGCGATTCGAAGATTTCTTGTTCCTTCTCCTTTTTCTCATCTGAGATGTTTGAGACGAGTGTATCATATTGAATGGTCATATTTGTAATAAAACGCTGGGGTTAAAGCATTTGGGAAAAGTCAGTCGAGTCTTGTTTTTTTCACAGAGCTGCAAATATCATTAAACATGACTCCATTCAAATGTTTACAATAGGTTTTCGATCTGAATATTCTGTTTGGTCCGAAACATGTGACTTTATCACATATCACTTCACCTTTTATTTAGACACAGAATATCTATATGTTTCCAAACACTGTGTTTAACCTCTTGCACTTTGTCTTTAATGAATTTGTGTTTCACTTAATTGAACCTAGTACTTGACACTACTTTCTTCACAGGCTCAGGTGTTTCTGAACCAGCTGTACAAGACCCCAGTGGAGCTGCGCTTGGAGAAGAACCCCGACCTGAGAGCGATCCGGTTTGCTTCCTTCAACCCCATCCTGGACCCCTGGATCTACATCCTTCTGAGAAAAGCCGTCCTGCTCAAACTCATTGAAAAGATCAAGTGTCTGTTCTGTAAGATGGGTGCGAGGAGGAGGCAGCAGGGACCAGGTAACTTCCCCTGTATAGACTCTCACCAGCTTTCATCAGTCGGCTCCAAGCGGGGCTCTCACTCTCTGGTGTCCCAGGACATACAGGATGGCACTATCTGCTCACAGACTTTCTTGTACCTGCCCGAGGGGAGCGAGCCACTGTCTGCCAGCCGTCATACAGCTCACATACAGCCCTCGTCTGCAAAAGACTCACAAGCTTCTTATTCTTCGGAGCAGAGCAGTGATGAGACTCAGCTTTCTGCTCTACACAGTCCCAAAGACACACTTCAGGTGTCTCTAAAAACTCAGACAGTGGAGGAGAAATGCATTTGACCCTTAAATAATTCAAATCTCATTAAGACTTTTTAAAAAGGGTAGGCACATAAAATAATGACATACTTGCAGAGGTGGGTAAAGCAGACAAGATCTGCACTCAGGTATTCAAGTTGACTCAAGTAGAAGTCATTTCAATTATGCAGTATTTGGTGAAATTACTAAAGGATTGAGTTAAATTAGATTGTTGTTGCATTAACAGAAATAAATGATATAAAATATAGAATTAAAGAAACATGTCTTCTGTGGGCAGCTAAAGCACAGCTCTGTGTGGACTGAGTCTGGTCAGCCTAATACTGGTTGTGTGAGCCAGAACTAGTCCTTTTATCCCTGTTTCACCAAGTGGTATGGTACAGTTTGGTACAGCAGCCCTTGAACTGGCAGCACTGTCAGCTGTGTAAATAGTTATGTCACCTTATTGCTGCATTAGTTGTGTTTCGAAAAGAAAAGCAGACTGTGTGTGTTTAGAGCCACTTTTTAACTCTTCAACAATGTGTCATGTCCAGACAAGTCAAAAGTATTACTATAAGCTAAGTCTACATAAAGACAAATGTGCTTTTTTAAAGTTTTTTCAGCTAGCGTCCACTCTACATTCATTTAAGAAACAGGAAAACCTCTGCTGCCACTGATGTTTGAGTTTTAAAATGCTTGTTACTGTGTTATGGACAGATTATCTTGTGCAGCAGCTACATTCTCACAATAGTTCACAAACTTAGACAAACCCATCCTCGTCTAGTCTTTGTGATTTCATTTAAACTGCCTCCAGTTTGTACCAACGGTGTGGGAGCGATTGTATCACTGTTTTATATGTAAACAATGTGGCACAGCTCTGATTGGATTAGTGACAGACCATCTGGCCAGTCAGGTCAATGGACAAAAGGAGGTAGAAGTGCAGGCACTGGACAGCTCATCTTTTCTGATGGTAGTAGAGAAAAATACTACACAACCTTGACAACCAGCTGATTCCAATTCATAAGACATGAAATCCAGCCTGAGAGGAAACAGAGGTTGTTTTCAAAAGGGCAGCGTAGACAGATCTGTTCAGTATTGTTTTCATGTTACAATCCAATTCATTTCATTATAGTCTGTCTTTCTCCATTTATCCAGGGCCAGGTCGCCAGGCAGCACTCTAATCACAGGCTTTTAGAGAAAATTAGTTGGTCTGGACGTAGCCTTAGATGTGTGTGTAAAGATCCTCTTTCTTGTTGTTGTGCATGTTTGATTGTGGAGTCATGTGATGGAGACATTGTTTAATGAAACCAAATCTTCTGAGTACAGTTTACTCAAACTAACTCAACTAAATGTAATGTAAGCATTAAACTACCCACCTCTGCACATTTGTCAAGCTTCTTTGTCAAGATAAAACTTGAAGTCAGCGTTGTATTTAAGCACCTAGCTACCTCATAATGTCATTCAGCCCAAAGCAGATGTTGTTTTAAGCAACGATGACCTGCTTCTTCTCGAGTGTCACTGATGGAAAAGCCATCGTTTGTCCTTCCAGCTGTCGTCATGAAACGCTTACAGTAAAGCGTCCAGGCCGGTCAAAGGCAAAGTTTAATATGATCCATGTGATTCATTGCTGTTTTCACTGAATAAGGGTCTCTTCATTGAACAAACTGTGTTGTACAGTCAGTTAAAGGACACGCATATGTAGCTGAATGACTAATGTACAGTGATAGCGGAGAACAGCAATGTTTTGTTCTTCAACTCTGGAAAACTCACAACATGTCATTTCAAATAATCATCTTTTCCCAGATTACCGTAAAAGAGCAAATGTTTCTGTCTGATAATTGCTAACACCAACTATTGAGACATAACAGTATTGAACCCCTTTCCACAGCTACTGAGCATTATGTGTCATGTTTTAGTGTTAGATATTTCAAACCAAATGGAGAAAATACTGTTTAAAATGAAACTGTGTGAGATATTTGTTCATGAGAAAGTTGTAATTAATGGTCTGTTCTTTCACATGTTCATCTGTAGTCTTTCCAGATTTGTGAATATGTAGAATATCCACATACCAGACGGAAATATATGTATTACGTTATGTTTTGGCTTGTGTCTTTATATGGAAAATCAACCCCTGTTTAAGTGCTCCTCCGTTAAAAATCCTTCCTCCTATGCATATTGTTCCAGAGGGACCATACGACTGGAATTAAAGGGTTTGTGTGAAGGTAAATTTAAATGTTTTATTTAAATTTGACCAGGGCATCAGGAGGCATGTGTTACAGAAGGAGTTAATAGAAGTCAATAGAGTACATAATTAAACCAAGCTTTTATTTTGAAGGCACTCGAAGTCTCTTTGCAAATTAGTGTGAACAATAATATGGCTAATAACACTTTTTATAAACTGCATGTGTTCTGTCAAGTGAGGTTAGGGAGGAGTCTTATGTGCCTGGTAAAGTCTAAATTCTGATTCCTTGGTTCAGGCTTTGTTCCATCACAAAGGAAATGTGTTTTCATGCTGTTATCTCTAGTGTTTCTGCAGTTTTCTAGCCTAACAGGAAGTGTAATCATGTGCCTAGACTTCACTTTGGTGTTTATGAGACTCAGGTGTTCATGCACATGTTGAACCAGACCTGGTTTTAGGATCTAAAACATAAGTGTGTTCACCGTGTTGGCCCAAAATAATTGCACCGTGTTGGCCAAAAAGAATTGCACCAGCCCTGATTGAAATCTTGCATGTTATACCTTCAAAAAACAACACTGGAGTAAAATGTGACTCTGGTAGCCTCATGTTCCTAGTTTTATGAACCATGCACTGCCACAACCACTGTCCCTCTCCATGTAGGACAGACTCTTGAGTAAATCAAACCCAACAAACTTTTATTCTGGACATTTGTGCATTGAAAAAGATATTACTTTATACTCTAATTATCAGAATCGAATTAACAAAGCAGCTGAGTATACATATATAGCATTGATGCACCCAATGACACTTAAACTGTTTTAGATCAGACAACATTTAGTCAGTCTCTCGTCACCGTACAGGAGTGGGGTGTAGGAGAAAGGAGTGGGGATGAAACCACCACCTCATGACCTACTCTACTTGTCTTCTGAATCCTGCCCCACTTAAAGCTCTATTGTCCATGTGTCCAGAAATGTGTCACTTGATCAGTGGTCAGGCATTCATTTGACTCATCTGTTGTATAAACAAGTGTTGAAGCATTTGGACAGATTTTGAATCCCTCTATTTCAAGTTATGTAATTTCTCACCCCTTTTAATGAAGTGAACTCCTGATCTGTTGTTTGTGTGATATTTTTATAGCTTTGCTGCCAGTAAAGTCTCTGCAGCTTTGCGTCTTAGTCTAAGCAGCTTTGACAAAACACTTTTTCAACTAACACTGATTGTTGGTTAATACAATTAATTTACTGTTTATTTTAGACCTTCTTTTACGCTCCTAAATGTCTATACTGTGCATTCAATGTCACAGAGACGAATTACTATTAACTTATTAACTGTTGGGTTACAACTGACGCTGTAAATGAAGACCGCACTGTTGCTTGTTCAGTGAATGTGACCTTTGACCTGTACTCGTATGATGTCAACACAAAGCGGAAGTTAATAACACGCACCAAGTTTCTCACACTCCAGAGGTTGTCTGAGATTATCTCATGGCCTCATTAGCGTCAGATAAAGAGAGAAGCAAGCCAAACAGTTCCAGTGTTTATAAAGATATAAACAATTAAACAAAAAAATTAGGTTTGTCTAAAAGTCTAAGTTTAAAAGTAATGAGAGAGAGAGAAAAAGAAATCAGTGTGTGGAAGTAGACCTGGCTGAGGAAGATCATTCCTGAAATAATAAATACAGTCCAATGCAATTAAGATTAAAAAAGCAATGCAGCCTCAGAGTCCAGAAGATAGAGTCACTGAACTTTCCAGACTTTGGGAAAAACACACACTAATTGAATTAAAATGTGAGAAATGATGAAGAGCAGTAGCACAAAATGGTGTGAAATAAGACATCTGCTTCTTAGAAACTTAACTCTCTTGGTTGCCACCAGAGTCCACCGCAGAGGCCGACATTTACGGTAAATCTGAACAGGTGTAAGTTCATGTTTGGTTTAAATGAGTCACACAAAAACATTAGCACCTCTTCAGCAGAGGAATACTGAGCCAACTATTAGCTCTGAATGTATATATTCACTATATTAGCTTGACTATGTTTAGGTTGGGTCTGGGTGAGGGTCTCTGCTCTCTGTCAGCTCAATGAGAGCAGAGACATGGCAGAAAAACACCTGCCACATCAGCTCCGTCAGCTGTGATTGGAGCAGACACAGTACAACACCAGGTCAGACATTTGCCAGAACAACATCAGGACTGATCCACAAACTGATAAATGCCATGTTGTATGTCACAGATTGTTAAAGTCATGGAGAAAATGTCATTCAAACATCATCTTCTCTTCTGCTGTTAGTGCTCAGCTCAGCTCCAACACTGAGTCCTGGTTCAGTGATGGATTTGAACTATAAACATGGTGTGTTTTTTCCAAGAAGCATTTCCCCTTTCTCTTAACTGCACAGTTTTAGTTCATGTTGATGCAGAATACATTGTAATGTTTCTTCGAAAGTAGTTTCCGGTAAACATGCTTTGGTAAACACAATTAAACTGAAATGATCTGTCATGGCCCTGGGCACTGTTAAGCAATAGTGATTTACATGTGTTTTACCATGGGTGTCTAAACTTTTAAAAAAGAGTGCCTAATTTGATCAAAGGGCTCTTCATATTTTGATCTTAATGCAGAACTACAGGTTTTATATGGATTTGAACAGGTTTTATATAGATTTGACCAGGTTTTAGATTAATTTAAACAGATTTTAGTTGGATTTGAAAAGGTTCTAGTTAAATTTAAAATGGTTTTAGGGGCATTTGGACTGGTTTTAATTGAATTTGAACATTTTGTAGTTGGATTTACACAGGTTTTAGTTGAATTTGGACTGGTTTTAGATGGATATTAACAGGTTTTAAATTGACTTAAACAGTTTTGTATAAAGCTGCTGCTGCTGGAGCCATAAACAATACATTTTATCTCTGAAGCTGACATTCGTGTGCCATGATCGGTCCCAGGGCCTGACTTTGGACATGTCTGTGTTATACCAAATTTACTTTCAGGGAATTATGGGAGTCCTTTTTATGGAGTCCTGAACTTTTTTGGCTTAAAGCGCAAATATTAGCCTGTGTTGACACCTTATCAAGTATAGTTAACCAGTGATTATGTTTTGTTCCTGGTTAAATCCATCAAGAAGAAAGCTGTTTAACTTCTTCCAGAGCTGAGCCAGCTTATGAGTGCTCTGTGTGCTGATGTGTACATCTCTAAATGTCCCACATCCATTTCCCTTTTCAGATTTATATATAGGCGGATATCATCACCGCAGTTTTCTTTTCATTGCTGTAGCACAGGATTGAGCCGACAATGTGAACAGCTTCAGGCAAAGAATTAGTTACCCTCCTGACTTTGTTAAATCCCAACCAAATATACAGTATGTCGAGTCTTTCAAAGCCTTTACAGCAGAATCATAGAGACCATCTAGTTCCCATGAAATCAGCTGCTAATGGCTAACTTTGATCTTCGGTGTTAAATAAAGCCAAAGCAAATAGGAAAAACTTCACCAAACAACATGACCTGTGAGACAAGAGGCTCATCAGACAAATTAATATGCACTGTCCTACTCAAGGATTAGGACTATGACACCAGTGGACAGTTATATTTGCCAGAATTGGGTTGTTTTTGCTTTCAGACAAGAAAACGTTCCTGATACCGGATAAGAAACTGCATTTGGAGCTGTACATCCAGACGGCAATGTGAAAGAACGCGTGTCCCGCTCTGGTAACGTATTGATTACAGATATTCACTGGTCATTTTTCTAGTTCCCCCAGCACTGAGCAGTTTTATTTCTTTCCTGATGAAAGATAAATCAGAAGTGCCAACTCTGTTGTGCTGCTTATACGTCATACAGTCAGACAGTTCAAAGAAGACATGATCTCATAGTGGTGACCAAAGACTAAAGCCTAATTTCTGTCAAAAAAAACGTGCATAAAACATACTGGAGCGACCCATTCAAAGCCATTTGAGCACCATCAACAATCACAGTGTGTAGCAGGCTTAAGACAGAATGTAGGGGGTGGATCATGTTGTTTAGTGTGGCATCGTTCCTGCTATGTGCATTGTTACCCTTTCTTTCCATTGATCATGATAAAATATGTAGATTATATGTTGTCTATGAGTGATAAAAAAAAATTAAAAAAAAGATCAATCACTGATTATCTCTTCATGATGGCACCTTTTAGTGAGAGGGTTATATAAGGAGCAGGTTATTTTGAAGCAGGAAAGATGGCCAAGCGTAAAAAATTTGAGATAGTTTGACAAGGGCCAAACTGTGACGGCTAGATGACTAGAGAAGTTCCAAAACTTGAGCTCTTGTGGAGTGTTCCTGGTCTGCAGTGGTCAGTGTCATAGTGGGGAGATGAATCGCTGTAAAGACCACTTGTCAGACTAAATGTACTGTTTACCAGATAAAACTTACAATTTCAGCTCCCCAGAGAGATATTTCAACAGAAAGCCACGTGTGTCTTCAAATACTGGAAGCCAGCAGCGTTTCCCAGCCTACACCTCTGTCTTTGCCAACTCTGTCTCAGTGAGTCTCATAACAATCAGCAGATCAGCTTATTACACACATCGCAAAAATCATTATCCCCTGTAATCACCTTTTACAAACTGCATTTCTGCACTATAAATCATTTTGGTGAAACCTGAACGTTCAGTTACAGAGTTCATACATAGAGCTGCTTGTTCATTATAAGGTTTTCTGATAAATGGTGGTGGAAAGCAATGGTGATGGCTTAAATTGAGCTTAAATCCTGACATCTTTTAAGTCTCCAGCACCTCATAATTCAAACTCACCTGCTCTGCGCGCCGGCACTTGTGGTGACTTACGCATTTAATCGATTCATTAATCACAGCAAACCATGAGAGCAAACACGCTTTAAAAGGAAAATATGCTTTTAACAGTGCTGTAAATCATGTACAGCTCTTATATCCTCTGCCATATATCATTTTTTATGTTAGGCCATATCTGGTCAGTCATACCTCTGGACCAATGGTATGCATGGGAACTTCTACTGAAAAGGTACAGACAAGATGTATGCAACGGTCACACAGGCTGAGATAAAAGAAATACAATAGGCTGTAAAGAGAGGTCTATGAAAAAAAGGATTATAGCGATCCAACAAGACATTTATGAACAGAACAGTAAATTAAGCATATTCTCTGCTGAAGGTAAAAAGCTATTGCCAGTAAAAGTTCAGGTTTTACTCTTAACTCTTAGTTCTTTGCCCCTTGCAATGGGCAATAAGACACCATGTTTTTCCAGCGGAGAAAAGAAGGCTTCTAATTGTTAGTGGCATGGAACAACATGAACGTAAGTGATTTAACAGAGCGGCGTAACAGAGAACATGTGTGTTTTATTTTTAAGTACAAATCTGTTCATGTTAATGTTTCTTTTAAGTGCTCTCACAGCAAGGAAAAAAGTATCGCTGATGTGTAAGACCGGAGATGTAGAGTCATGTGGTGTACCTTTATATACAGTAACACACAAACAAGAGTCTTAATAATAATAGAATAGAATAAACTGCAAAATACATTTTCACCAAAGCATTTTATCAGCCTTTCACATACAATGGAGCCAGCTGATGTTTTTAACAAGTTGAATCACGCTTTTTGTATCTAAACACATTGACTCATATGCTCAGGGCTTGGTCATGTTATTTTAATAAGCTACTAATTATCTCTTGGCTACAGAAAAGGCCGTGGACAAACCCACAAATCCTTACTGTGTGTTTTCTGTCAGATCAGTCATCTCTTTGTTTATCTTACTGGACACATCCTTCATATTTAAAAGCTTACAGAGACGCCTTTATTTTCATCACATGCTGTTGTAAAAAAGTGTCATTAACTGGTCTGTCCTGTACTAGACCATGACTGGACCTTTTCCGTTCTACTGGACTTTAGAGGCATACTTAAACTGTCCTCTCAGTGCATTAGTGAGCATTTATTTTACTTTACTAATGAAATGTGTCCATATAACCTGCTGAGCTTTAATGGCCTGCAACAAATAGAAAAGTTACTATAATAGTATTTAACTGTTGTCGAGCTTAAGGGCAAATTAAGACAAGGTAGGCGAGGATTTTAAAGGTCTGTTGTGTGGTTTATGGTGGTGTCTAATGGTAACTCATAGATTGTGATTTCCATTTCCCCTCCATTCTACCACCTGTGAGCACCTACAGTGGCCCTGCAGGGACATACCGTTTAAGAGCAATATCAATAAACCACATTTAGGTTATAAATGTCCTAATCCTTCATATAACTTGTCCCCCAGCAGTGCTTAGTTTGTCCAGTTTGTCTGCTCTGTGACATGAACAAAAAGCAATGGATCTTTAGTACAGATAGTATAGATTGCATAATCCACTGAATACCACAATTTTTCTCACATTGCTACTTAAATTTTGCATTCAAATCAAAAGAAAACAGTTGGCAGCATTTACATTTTACTATTTCACTACTTGAATAGATGAATGCATGCTTTTTATCAGAAAAAATTTAATCAATGCAAGATATTAGTTTCTATACTTTCTATTCCTCTTAGTTGCACCAAAGTTATTAGATGCATCCACAGCTATTATACTAAAGGATTCATGGCATTTGAAAGATTTGAAACCAGTTGAGCAGAAAAGGCACTTAAACTTTAAACTAATATTAAACTAATATTAAATCTTCTCCATGTCACCTGTTTGCTGTAAAACAGTATAACCAAGCACAATCACATACATATTACCGTGGGAAAGGACAAAGCACCTTGCCCCGGTCAAATCCATCAGTGTTTCTCTCCCACTGTGGTCTGATCTTTGTCATAACATCATTTTGTCACAATCATGGACTCTGAAGGCTTTTGGCAGAGCGACATGACAGTGACAGTGTCCCACACGTATCCTGCCACGACAATCTATTTCCGCTTCACTTCCTCGGCCACATCCTGAGTGAACTGTAAGACCCTCCAGCCTGTTTGTTTTGGGAGTCTTCGCCGAGTGTCGGAGAGCTTCGTCCGTGTTATCACAAAATTCCTTCTGCGCCGCTTATAAAATAAACAGAAGTGTCTTTGAGAAATCAATTAAACTCATAATCTAAAAGTCAAAGGAGGATCAGAAGTCAGTACCACTGCATCAAAACTCCCATAAGAGCTTTGATTGCTGCTTAACAAGTCACAGAGTTCACTTTCTTTGGCATTGTCCTAATCTCCTAAAAACTTTTACACACAAAAATATTGTAACCTACAGCTGAACAAAATTATGCACATCAGTCAGGTTTTCAAATATCTAAAATCACGTCAAAGTAGCTCAAAGTTGAGTATGTATTTTTAGACCAGGATCCTGAATAATGGACACATAATAAGATCAGAATGAGCAACATCCATTATCCCCTGTCACAAATGTCACCAGTGGACTCTTGCAGTATTGCAGCGGAAAGTTTTAAAGTAAAAGAGATGAGTGTTGTATGTTAAATTTCAAAAATTCTACAGGCCGCATAAATAAACCCATGAGCAATTGCTGCTGATTTTCTATGGCTTATTTAGAATCCTTGTCTAATAATACATGCTCTAAAATAATATATCCATGGCACATAGACCATGGAAGTTACTCCATGTGTCATTTTAGACATTTTGGAAAAACAAAAAGGTAGGAGGAGCGTCATCAGGTAAAGTTACACAAGAGGAAAAATACTGTTATAACAGACAGACTCTCTTTGGGTACATTTTGGTTAAGTTTACCCAGTTCAAACTCAATGAACCAAAGCTGAATAAGCAAATATCCTGTCTGTTATCAACAGTCTGAACACTTTGCTCCAGTGAACAACCCAACAGAGCTAATGGTCGGCCGCTGTCACGGGCACTGGGATTCAAATGCTTTGAAACTCAGTTCAAACAGAGCATAGATAAATGAAATATCTGAAGTCCAGTATCAGTCCTCAGTGGATTTACACGCCCAACGCTGCCTATCTATTCCTTCCTCCTCCTTTAATGTCCCAAAATCTGAGAGATCACCAAAAGATTATTTTTAGTTTGTGGTTTACTTTGTGCAAAGATCAGACAAAGACTTAACAGAACTTATTACCCTGCAAAAACATGGGCTATCTCCAAGCTTCTTACCTAACATTATTCTGGACAAGCATATTGAAGTGTTCACTAAATTTGCAGCGGACTGTAAACAAACCAAAGAAACATCAGCTGAGAATTTAAACAAGGAGAATTAGAGACCATTTCTAAACTCAACTTCACCTAAACTATATACAGGATTTTTGTACTCATTATTATTGCTTTAGTCATGTTATGTAACAGCTGTTACTCCAAATAAGGATGGCAATTTATTTTAATATGATATCTGTAATAATACTTCTGCAAAAACACGTGGGGGATCACTTACAGTATTTAATTTTAAAAACAAGTCAAACTGAGCTAATATGGATTCTGTGTGACTTTAAACAACATTTAAGTTTCCATTTGAAATGCACACCTGGTTTAACAGAATCACTTAATTTCATATTTTGTTTAAATTGCCCTGGATGTTGGCAATACCAGTGGAAATATTCACAAATTACATGAATATATTACACTGCAGTGGAAGAGAAAGAAGGAGGGAGAGAAAATAGCCTACGCCATCAAGAAGGGACCACATCCGTGTAAGAAATCCTTAATCTGACTGATGCAACTGGTGCAGAGAAGATGCAACACCAGGCCTTAAAAATATGAATGAGAATGTCGCCATCTGCCGGTTCTTATTAAAATTACAGGTTAAGTGGGAAACGAGACAAACTAGGGAGATGTTTATTTACCTTTCACACCTGAGATTAATTACAGGGAGACGGGCACACGGGTTTAATAGTCTCAACACACACAAAAATCAAAAATCAAAGCAAACAGCAAACAAGCAGCAAAGATCACTGGTTAGTTAGCTAGTTAGCGAGAAGTTATAGCCTAACGATAGAACATATTTATTCGACAGTTAGCTAACCGCTAACGACATTTACAGCAGAAGAAACCAAACGAAAGACACTAAGGTGCGTAATAGTTATATTTGATTAATAATATAACTTATTTTAATGCAAAAAAGTTGTAGATACACACTTGGAGTATGAAGCTTAATAAGCACAATTTTTTTTAAAAAGCTAGCATTAGCAATTAGCCAGGTTAAGTGGGAAGCTAGCTAGTCATAATGCACAATAATGCAGCTGTTGAATTCTAAATCATATTTGACTTCTATTGATATGAAATGAGAAGTTAAACAAAAGACGACATTTTAAGTTAATTGTTGGTTTTATTGTTATCTACACAGTGTCATATTTATTTATACCTATTATATTAGCTATATCTGTAATGATGGCGAAAATTGTAATATCCTGTAGCACTTTTGAATAGGGATGTGGTCATCTCTGAAATTTAAATGTATGAATACACATTATTACAATATATGTTTGCATTAAACCATTAAATTGTAAAATATATGTTATCCTTTTCAGTGTATGTTTTTTATGTGCTTGTGCTATACAATACAATCCTGGGAGGGTTTCCTCTCTGGGTCATGTGACAGTAGTAGATTATCATTTTTAATGAGGTCAGACATCAGCAGCTGTCCCGCCTGAGGATGAACAGCAGAGAGGGGCTTCCCCAGCCGCCTGCCTGACACCGCTGTGAGAGCTCTGCCTCGGACTGTCCTTCCTGTGGGTCACTCCAGTGTACACTCACGGGTCAGTTTAATCAAGTTTCACAGGAATCGGTTACAGTTACACGGTAGTAAATAAATTAAAGATGCCCACAAAAAAGAAAAAAACAACACAGAGAACAGAGGAAGAAACCAAAGATGTGGATGACGAGGACTCGGAAGATCAAGAAGTCAAACCAAAGAAGAAGAGTAAGCAGGTGAGTGAGTCAGGGAGATTGAAGAAGAAAAAGAAGCGGAAAGACAGCGATGAAGAGGAACATAACTCTGACTCATCGGTCACTGAAGTGAAAAGCACTAAGAAAAAGGCAAAAGACAAGGAAAAGGTCAAGAAGAAGAAAGTCAAAGAGGTGAGTGGAGATGAGCTGAGCGTCACTTCGCAAAACACAGACACCGAGGACAACAACAATGACTCCAAAAGCAGAAAAAGAAAAGAGGAACTGCCTGATGTGATCGAGACCACTAAGAAGGGCACGAAAAAGTCCTCTACCAAGGAGAAAATGGCAAAGGATAAAAAATCCAAAAAGGACTCCGAAGTGGAGGAGGATGAAGATGAAGGAAAGAAGAAGAAGAAGGACAAGAAGAAGAAAGGCTCGGACAGCGATGAAGACAACAAAAAGAAAGGCAAAAAGAAGAAAGTTGAAAATTATGTCGAAATCTACGAGAATGAGCTTCGAAACTACGAGCCAGAAAAAGTGGAAAACTATGAGGATGAGTATCACAAGAAAAAAGGTAAAATATATCATTTTAATGACTTCAAGACAATTTTATTCAATTGCTGTTGTATTAAAAGACATTGAAGGGCCATGTAAGTGACTCTTTGATCACGTTGCAGTAGGAACAAAGAGTCTATTATGTTATATGGTACCAATTAACTGTAGAAGTGGTTTCCGTGTACCAGCAGTATGTTATCTTCAACTTACAGCTACATGACACCTGTCACTCACTCATCTAAAAGAGGGCAGGTCAATCCTAATAAGAGCGCCTTCATCTTCTAAAGTTTCCTTTTGGCTCTCGCTGATCAATGTAAAGTAAAGCCATCATGAAAACACACCTAATCTACACACACACACACACACACACACACATCATTGCAATAAGTAGTTACACAATGCATGTGTAATTTCTTAATTAAATATTGCAGTCTATTAAAGGTTCGACTGATGTACTTGGCACACAGAGTCATTTTTGATTTTCTGGTTTTGACGTCATTTCTCTCTGCAGTGTATGAGGTGGTGACTATCACTGGGGATGAAAGAGGAGCTGGCACCGACGCCAATGTGTTTATCACACTGTTTGGAGACTATGGCATCACTCCAAAAGTTCATCTGGCAAGCAAGTAAGATCCCTTCAAGTGAAACATACCAACTAAAAATAAATCTTAACGTCACTGCCACACTGTGTAAAATGTGGGTAAACTGAGGTTTTTCTTTTCCTTTCTTTCCCCTTAACAGCACAGAGAAAAGGTAATTCTTCATGTGAAGGTGATGCTGGTGAGACGTGAACAGATTCATGCTGTGATTATGAACTGTAGCATCTATACAGCTACATCTTATTCAGATGTTTTTATGTTGTCATGTTTAATTTTTTTGTTGATGTTTTTTTTTACCTGCTCATTATGTTAAACACTTTTCAGGAGTCGCACTGCATTTGAGAGGGCTAAAACTGATGTATTCAGAATAAGGACTCACAATGTTGGAACCATAAAAAAGATAAGGTATGAGACTGCTTCCCTTATTTAATGACATTATGTATTTACTATAAGGGCTGCACAGAATAAACATAAAACATATAAAGAATACAAGGCTCTGGTTCAGCTCATCAGTGTTGGGAAATAATGAGCTGTCCTTGAGCTGAGAGGAGTCGTACTTAAAAAGAAAGGCTGGAGACTTTCTGGATCTCATGAAAAGTTTATTTACCATTGTTCCGGGACTTGTAGACGGTTGAACTCTCGACACACTGAGGTAGTATTAACTATTCAAGACTGGCTATGCTTCAGTAGGAATACGATTATAAAGCCTTATAAATGTCAGTGCAGAGCTATCACAAGGAAAGATCAAATGAAGGTAAGATTAGGAGTTTTGAGGGAGAAAGCTGACCTGACCAGTTTATATGACAACTTTACCTTTAGGCTATAAGTGAGGATAGGCAAACTAAGTAAGAAGACTAAAATTCCTTCATCAATCACTGCAGTATTTCTACCTTTTTATTTTGATGCACCACAGTTTGCTTTAAGACACTTATTTTGACATGCTGAGTTAAATATCACATGAAGGCCATAATAATACTGCAGTACATTTAGATACATTTATACAGATTTTCTGGTATTGCTATTATCGTTATATTAATTCTGTAGTAAATTATACTTGCTTTATTACGTTTTTCCCAAACACAAGCCTGTCAATCTTAAAGCTAGACTTACAATTACATCTTAAGACAGTGTTGCAGTAGATATTTGTGCCAAAGGACAGTGAGGCTAATTGATTGAGATGGTTCTGTTGCTGCAGGATTGAGCACGACAACACGGGCATGAACGCCAGCTGGTTCCTCGACCGAGTGGTGGTGACGGATGTGATCAGGCCTCACCTTAGGTTCTACTTCGCTTGTAACAACTGGCTCAGTAAAGTGGAGGGAGACCACCTTTACATCAGAGACCTTTTGGGCACAATGGACCCCATGGACATGCCCAAATGTAAGCATATATCACCATCAAGACTCTTCGTATATGTGTCACATGTCAACGCAAACTTGTTTTTTTTAATCTCTTTACAGATAATAAGTATGTTGTGACTGTTTTCACTGCGGATGTAAAAGGCAGTGGAACCGATGCAGACGTCTTCTTTAATATTTTTGGGGAGTTTGGAGACACAGGTAAATAAAATAACCCAATAAATATTATGCTTTTACCCTTATTTTTACATTTTCCCTCTAAATCTGGAATGAACTTTTTAGGAGAAAGGCGACTTGACAATGAGAAAGACAACTTTGAACAAGGTACAGAAGACAAGTTTACCATTGACGCTCCAAATTTGGGCAAAATAAGGAAGATCACAATTGGACACAATAACAAGGGCTCCTCAGCGGGATGGTTTGTTGACAAGGTAAAACATGAAATTTCACAAGTTAGGAAAATTTAATTACACTTTTTAAACCTTCAATGACACAATACAACAAATTTGAACTTTTTTATGAACATAAATAGTACTCTGCCCAAAAATAAAACTCTGCATTGTGTAATCCACTGTATTCGGTCAGATTCTTTCTCAGCAGAGGTACTTAAGACATGCGATCGTTGTATTTCCTCCCAGTCCTCTCATCTGAGACTGGTGTACCTGCTTCTCAACACGTACAGTGAGTGCAGCTGAGCGGTGACTTCATTCAGACAGAGGGAATGAGTGTACAAGCTAAAACACACACACGTTGTCATCCTACCCTGTGTGTAAAGGGAAACTGGGCTCCATTAAGGGATTGTGTTACAACAAACAGGTGGATGAGTTGATATATTTGCCTGTGACTGCAACGGAGCAAGATCAACCGTGACAACATCAATTAATCATGTCTTCTTTACATTCATCATGTGCCCAGCAGTTCGTGTTGTAGCTGACAGTTCTCTTTCATGTCTGCATGTTTTAACACTAAAAAGATTATTGTCAAAGGTATGGTACAATAAACAATCAAGAGTAATCTGATAGCTTGTTAGGCATTGTATAGCTGACTAATCCAGATAACCCAGATTTTTTGCGTTTTACCATTTATTCCCAATATGGTTTATAGCAATTACATATCAAAACAATTTATCTTATTTGTCTGAGTTTGTTGTTTTTTCTTTCTTTATTGTTTTTAGGTGATTGTGGATGATCTTGGAAACAAAATGGTATATGAATTTCCCATCAGTCGTTGGTTTGCCATTGATGAGGATGACGGAAAGATCCAAAGAGACATTTTGGTTGGAGGGAGCCAACCAACAGGTGAGAGGGTAAAATAAAACCTAGATAAGCACACTATGAAACCTAATTACCTCCTTATTATTTAGTCCTATTATGTTCTTCAGTGTGATCATTAAACTTTGGTTAAGACTGTCTGTGTGGTGATCTGGTTCCCGCTCATCTCCTCTGGGAGTATGGGTGCAGTGAACTGTAATGACCTGCTGGCATGACTTCTGATGGCCCGACATGTAACTGTACCCGGCAGGTATTGTGTACAACGTCCAGATTGTGACAGGCAACGTCCGCGGTGCTGGGACCAACTCCAAAATCCACATAGTGATGCACGGCTCTAAAGGCATGAAAAACAGTGGGAAGGTATGTGTTTAAATGACATGTGGTCAGGTGTGGAATAATGGACCACACACAGACAGCGCTCACATTTTGTGAGGTCTTTGTTGCTTTCAAGTAGAAGACAAGACATCTTTGTATAGCCCAGTGGTGGCAAACTAAGGCCCGGGGGCCACATGCGGCCCGTTGAGCTGTGTGATGCAGCCCGCCAAGCATTTACAAAGTATTTATAATTTAATATAAGACAGCATATATTTGGCCATTTTCCTTAAATGCCTTGTGCTTTTGCTAAAGTTACCATCATATCTACATACAGAAAACTTCCATTCACACAAGTTTTTAATTTGGACAGAGATATTTGATTGAGATTATTGACTGAAGTCCAGTTAGTAGCTATTTCTTATTTGCCAAGAAACTGTGCAAGAAATTGTACAGGTTTTCTAATGTAATTAATACTAGTAATAATAGTTCATTCATTCATTCATTCATTCATTCATTTTCTACCGCTTATCCCATTTGTGGGGTCGCGGGTGGCTGGAGCCTATCCCAGCAGCTTTGGGCCTTAGGCGGGGTACACCCTGGAAAGTTGCCAGTTCGTCGCAGAGTAATAATAGTTATTTAATAATAATAGTTTAGTGGTCCGGCCCGTCTGTCAGATTTTAAAACCCAGTGTGGCCCTTGAGCCAAAAAGTTTGCCCGCCCCTGGTATAGCCCAATATCTCAGCCGTGATAGAGACATAAACAACGTAAAACAACATAAGATATGGGTTTTATGGGTTTAAACCCAACCAATATCTGTTTTTCCTGTTTCTCTCTGTTCACTCTTTGTTTGTTTAATTGGCCGTGACTTCCTGCATTTTGGTCCAACTATTACCAAACACGCTTTTACAGTATATTGTTGTATAGCTTGCTTTTCCTACAAAATCTGGCTTTATGGACCAGTCCACCTTGTTGTCCAGACGCACTTCCAGGTATTTATTGGTGGAAACAATATCAATATCTGCTTCACTGATGGCCACAGTTTGAATCACAGTGACGTTAATGACCATCTCTTTAGCTTTGGAGGTTTTTAGAAGAGGCTCCATCGACAAGCTCATGATAGATTTTTTATTATAATATTGTACATACAGAGAGATCATATCATGTGGAAATACTTCCTGTAAAACTAAAAATTCAAATTCAATGGGATACTGTCCACTTACTGTAAAAATTGAAAATGAAATGCATTGTTTTCACTTTCCTTGCTACATTTTCAGGTATTTTTAGAAGGAGGAAAGTTTGAGCGTGGCCTGACAGACATTTTCACAGTGGAGATCGCAGCTCTCCTCAGCCCCTTGAGCAGAGTCACTATCGGACATGACAACGGAGGAGTCAGTTCAGGGTGGTTCTGTGAAAAGGTACAGTGCACGGTTCGTGGTTCGTACCGTGTTTTCATCACAGATCGATTCGCATGAGCACCACTTGTCTGTTTGTTCACAGGTAGTGGTGTATTGTCCATTCACGGGCATAGAGCAGACTTTTCCTTGTAGTAAATGGTTGGATGAGAAAGAGGGAGACGGGCTTATCGAGAGAGAGCTCTATGAGATGGTGTCTCTCCGGCAGAAAAGACAAAAGAGTAAGATCACCCTAAACTAAATCAAATCATACCTTTATCAGTAAAAATATAAACAGTTGATGTTTAATTGGCCATTTTGTTTATTCATAGAGCATCCATGGTCCCTGTGGATCTGGACGTCAGACCTGCCTGGCGCAGGGACAGACGCAGACATCTCCTTCCAGGTTTATGGCGAGAAAGGGAAATCAGATGAGATCCGACTGGACAACAAAACTGACAATTTTGAGCAAGGGCAGATAGACAGGTTTATGGCAAGTACCACATTTGGAATCACTAATACCTCATCATTATGTTGTCATGTGTCAGTCATGCTTTATCGTCACAGGTTGAGCTGCCTGATATGGGAAAGTTGACCAAACTGCGTATTTGGCATGAGAAGCGAAACCCTTTTGCAGGATGGCACCTCAGTAAGGTGAAATTTAATGTTGTGTTGCTTTTAATTGTTTCAAATTAGTGTTTTATTGCAGTTTATTAGCCTGAACTACAAGGGTGGTCAGTTCAAACAAAACAGCATATAAACGACCAAAAGAAAAAAATTAAACGTACTGTATGTTCTCAGTGCACAATCATGAAGACATTAACAAAGGAGAAGTACACCTTCCCTTGTGAGCGCTGGCTGGACTCCAATGAAGATGACAATGAAGTTGTGCGGGAGCTTCCTTCTACTGGAGAACTAATAGATGAGCCTCTTACCTGTACGCACACCCTGAAACTGTGTGCCTCATGGATCTGGTAGTTGTCAACAAGTCTTTTACACTAATTGCCATTATGTTTGTTCTGTGTCACAGTGATAAAGTACAGAGTGACGGTCTGCACAGGGACGGTCGGCGGCAGTGGCACAGACGCGTCTGTGTTTATAAACTTGATGGGAGACAAAGGAGACACTGGAGATCGGGAGCTGATCAACTGCAAAAACAATGTCAACAAGTTTGAGAAAGGAAACGTGGGTACACACAGATTTAAACTGGGGCTGCACCATTTTAGCAAAGTGCAATATAATATGCAATATTTATTTTAAATACTGGGATAATGATATGACCTGTGATATTTGAACACTCCTTAAATAGTAAAAAATTCAATGATCTAGACAATATAAAGAAATACTAATAAATACTGAACTAATTCCACTTGTCAAACAGGGGTTAAATCAACATTAAATTGTAAACCAGGAGTAACCAGGACTAAAGAGGTATAAACTTTGATTTAGGCCTTTGTTTGGACAATGATTTAAAAGTAAAAGTCTGTTAAATGGAAGACCATAACAATACTGCAAAACAAGTTATCCTTTGCGATAGATAATATTTTTGATAATGACAAATTTGTGATACATTGTGCAGCCACAGTGTAATAAATAGTCTAATAAATTTTTCATTTGCATTGTGTCACATGACCGCACACAAGTAAACAATGTTTTTTCTGCTCTCTCAGCTGGACGAGTTCCTGATTGAAGCCGTGTCCATCGGGCAGATTCGCAGGGCCAGGATCGGTCACAACGGCAAAGGTGGAGGCTGCGGCTGGTTTCTTGATAAAGTGGTTGTGCGGGAGGAGGGGCAAGCAGAGGCTCACGCTGTAGAGTTCCCCTGCAACAGGTGAGATGAACCGATTTGGATACAGAAAAAGAACATATGTACAAATAGTATAGCAGTGTATTTTTAATTTAATGTGCCTTTGCAGATGGCTGGATCGCAATGAAGATGATGGACAGATTGTTCGAGAGTTAGTGCCGCACACAGATGGCCAGCGTCTGTACAGTAAGTCATTGGTTTGTTTAATTGAAGTTTGTACATGTCCAGATTATTGTGTCTTTACGTCGGTGCTTACTGGTTGTGTCTTTGTTTGTCAGATGTGAACTATCACATTGCGGTCAAGACTGGGAACATCCCCGGAGGCAGCTCGGACTCCAATGTGTTTGTCAAGCTTTACGGAGAGAAAGGGGACACCAGTAAGTTGATGCTAGTGGTCTCCGACAACAACCTGGGCAACTATTTCGAGATGGGTCGTGTTGATATCTTCACTGTGGACACCTCTGATATTGGGCAGGTAACTCAGTCAAGACAGATGAACCAGGGCTAATGGGACAATCGGTTAAAGATAGCACCACATTAACAATAAAATGGTGGGCAATATCTTTGTACACAGTGCTAACAAAAGTAATAAAATGATCCTGTTGTAATGAAATAATGGATGGACAATAAACTGCAAATTTAAGCTGGATGACACATGGGCCTCTCTTTTTATTCGTGTGCTTTATGATTTTTGCAAGTCATATATCTGTACATAAATTTTAGGCATATTTACTAAACACTATATTTTTGGTAAGAAAGATTGTAGATGTCAAGTTAAGACTAACTCTAAACAACTGTGAGGCAACAAAAACGGTTCTATCTTTTTTTCCTTAACACAGATAAATCGTTTGATGATTGGCCACACCAACGTGGGCATGCGGGCCGGCTGGTTTTTGGACAGTGTTCAGATCATGGTGCCAGTCCACGGATGGCATTATATGTTCCCCAGTCACCGTTGGCTTTGCAAAGATGAGGCTGATGGCAAGACAGAGGTGGAGATCTATCCCAGTGAAATCCTGGACATGGAGCAATGTAAGCCACGTGTGAACTGAAATATTAACACACAGCAAAATACATTACCATTACTTGCTCTTTGCTGAATGTTAAAATGTGTTGACAGTTCTACTCGTATAGTGTACTTGGTTTCAGTGTAGTTTTTTATTCGATTGTCTATACAGTATTTAATTAGCTGTGTATACATTTGATTGTTCTGTCTTTACCAGTAATTAATTATGAGATAACCGTCTTGACTGGAGACGTGACATTTGCCGGCACCAACGCCAGAGTTTTCATTCAGATGTATGGGGACAAAGGGAAAACAGAAGTTCTGATCCTCGAAAGCAGATCCAACAATTTTGAGCGAAATACAACAGAAATTTTTAAGGTAATTTTTCACTTTTAAGCTGTAAAAGAAAACGTTCACGCTCCAATCTTGTTAGCTCTTGTTGTTACCATCCACAGATAGAGGCCAAAGACATTGGAAATATCTTCAAAATCCGCATCGGTCATGACGGTTCGGGGATCGGTGCTGGCTGGTTTCTGGAAACTGTGGATGTCAAACATTTGATCATGGCCATGGTGCCCAAAGAGAAGAAAAAGGACGACAAGAAGAAGAAGAAGAAAAAGAAAAAAGACGAAGAGGAGGACGAGGAGGACGAGGGAGAAGAACTGCAGGAGGTGGTGCACACTTATCATTTCCCCTGTTCTCGGTGGCTGGCTGCGGGTGAGGAGGACGGAGAGCTCGTGGTGGAGCTACTGCCGGAGGACGCAGAGGATCTTGAAGGTATAACTCTTTTGGATTTTACATCTACTAAGTTTAATACAAGTTAGAATGTGTAGGTTTATTTCCCATGCTTGTAAATGTGTAATGAAATGAAAAAATACAACATACACAAAACCTCTAATACACAAACATATTTGCAAGCACGCAGTATGATCTGATTTAGTGATGTGGCCCACTTGTAGTTCCATTTGACACAGTTCCTTGGGCCGGACGAGAGGTTAAAGAGGTGTTAGTAATTCATCCTTTTCATTGTTTGACAGTTAACACCTATGAAGTGAGCGTCTTCACTGGTGGCATGATGGGCGCTGGGACTGACGCCAAGGTCTTCGTTAATATTTATGGAGAAAAAGGAGACACCGGAGAGCGCTATCTCAAGAGCTCTAACAACCTCAATAAATTTGAAAAGGGGCAGGTATGACTGGTAATCACAATTTATAACCCACTTAGCTTTTAAGTGCAACTAAAACTATATTCTAATTACTGAGAGAAGGCATTATTATGAGACAAATTTTGAATGCCTGACAATGTTTGATATCATTTTGCACCACTAGATGGAGGGTGAGCTACAGCAGTGCAGAATCTGGCTCTGGCAGAAATAAAACTCAGCCAACAATCTGAAACCCTCCAAATGGTGTGGATTTATGGCTTTACTGCGGTGGCTTTCTGATACAAACTGAGCTCAATAAGCTGTGGCTTTATTGGCATTCCCCCGAGGGTTAATAGGCACTGGGCATTAACTTTCCTGCCTTAAGCCAGTTTCACTGTCTGTTTTTGTTGGTGAACTTTAGAGTGTCTGCTAGCACTGATTAACTTTTGATTCTCTAAATGATAAACAGTTCCCTTTACTGTCAACTTAGGAATTCACTCACCTTCTCCTTGCCCCTAATTCATTTAGGCCATTTAAATGAATACTTGGACTTGACTGTGCAGGGGTTCCCCTCTTGGAAAACATACTGTTGAAATAATACTGCAGTTAGTCAAAGACTCAGGCACTTCCATGCAACATGAGCCAGCCGTGAGGTGTGTGTGGGAGTGTATTCTGATAGGATTACAAGCGCTCCTGCAGACGAGCCAGCTGTGGCGGAGAGCAGTCCAGTGTGTCATTGAACCTGCCCTACTTTTACTCATTACTTAATTCGAACTTGTGAATTATTCAGTCTGACATTACTCTTGCAGCGTACACCACATGATCGTGAATAGTTTTATTTTCACAGAGAATGGCTTTCTTAGTGTTTAAATATCTTCACCGAAAGAAACAGAATCTAATCTAATTAAATAAAAACACCTCAATCAAAGTGTATAGTTGCCTGATTAGTCAGATCTAATCACTTTGCGAAGTAGACAGTTTCTGTTCCGTTCACTGTGATTTCCAGTAGGTAAACATCCTGTCAAAACCATCCCAATCCAGGTGGGATTTATGCAGTGCTTTATTTCTCTTATTGGCTGTATGTTTTTCCAATTTAGTTGATCCAGACCCGGTCTATTCCTGTTCCCTGTTGTCTGAGTTCCTTGTCTATCCAGTTGCTTTCAGAGGCAGTTAATCTGTGTCTGTTTATGCTGCTCCTTAAAAATCCAACTCAAATCCACAGTGTTTTTCCATTCTCTCTTTATAGAGAATGGAAAAACAATTAGGAGAAGTTTATAGTGCTCTCATTGTATTACTCATCCTTATCCGTCACATAAACATTAAATAGTGCTTCTTCCATGCATCAGGCAGCTTTATATTAACAATGATAATCCATACTATGGACTTTGTATAAACTATAAAACCATAACCATCATTTGGATAAGTGTGCATTTAATTAAGAGGCCAAATACATACTGTTCACGTGGTTCAGCAGTATGCTTGTTGGCAAAAGAAACTTTTGCCCCCTGTATGTTTTTGCAGTGCTTCAATGAACAGTGGGTATGTAGTCTGTTATGTTGCTCTGTGCTGATTGTAAATGTCCTGCAGAGGGAGGAAGGCAGTGGGACTCCAATGATTTTTTTTTGTCTGAGCAGTCTCTCCGGATGCTGTATTTTTCAGGAGGATGTTTTCACTGTGACAGCTATTGAGTTGGGCCCTCTAAAAAAGCTACGCATTCGCCATGACAACTCCGGATCTTATTCATCCTGGTATCTGGATCGTGTGGAGATAGTGGACACAAAGGATGATACAACGTTTGTGAAAGACTCTTGCTTGATTCAGTTCTAGTATGGTATATGGTTATGATCAGTACCATCTCGTATATTTCAGGTATTTCTTCCCTTGTAATCGTTGGTTAGCTGTGGATGAGGATGATGGGCAGATAGCAAGAGAGCTGGTGCCTGTGGATGAGGCCTTTATGTGGAAGGAGGATGACGAAGAGGGGACTGGTGCCAAACTGGGACTCGAACAAAAATGTAAAACCCATTTCAAAGCTCTGTCATGTGTTAGTACAGGCGTAGGATAAAAGAGACTGCTTTTCTAGTAGTAAACAGAACAGTGCTGAGAAACGCAGGTGTAGTGCAGTGTGTTGGTGTGAAGATAAAAGGATTAGAAGACTGACATTTAAAAATTATCTTGCAGCCATGTCTACTACATATACTCTGAAAATAAAAACAGGAGAAAAGGAGTATGCCGGCACCGATGCCAATGTTTTTGCCATCCTTTTTGGTGAAAATGATGATACAGGTAAGATACACTGCACCACTAACTTCATTAGTATTTTTCCGGCAGAGCTACAGGTTTGTGTTTCATTTGTTATGCTGGTCACAGGTATTGTCAACCTTAAAGCTTGTAAGAACTACAAGAATAAGTTTGAGCAGGGGATGATCAACGAGTTCACTCTAGAGGCGGTGGACTTAGGTGACCTGGAAAAGCTTCGGATTGGACATGACAACTCAGGTCAGTGCAACTGTGCTGAGTGAAAGCAAGGAGCTACTGTGAAAAGAAGTAATCTTTATTCTGTTTTCTGTCTCAGGAGGCTCAGCTGGTTGGTTTTTGGACTGGGTTGAGATCGACGCCCCCTCACAGGGCCAAAGACTACGGTTTCCATGTGGCCGCTGGTTGGACAAGGGAGAGGATGATGGTGCCATAGTGAGAGATCTTTATCCTGCAGAGTTACAGACTGAATACTACACGCCATGTGAGTAAAGAGTGAACAAGTGTGGTTATCTATTACTGAAAAAAGTATTTTGTTTAATACACTTTTTACAAGCAATGTCAGCCAAAAAATAGTTCTCTTGTTTTTCTAGGAGTTAAAACACTGAAGCACATGGTCTATATTTCCTCTCCACACCCTATGTCTACTTTTTGCCTTTTTGACCTTAGTCATGTTATTATTCAAAAACTAGCTGAACAAATAACAGTAAAGTAACCCTGATGCATTGTATAGGCCAACTCATAAACAAAACCTTCTTTTATTTCAGTTGTGCCTTATGAGATCAAGATATTTACCAGCGACGTGTTTGGAGCCGGGACTGACGCTGACGTCTTCATAGCTCTGTATGGACAGAAGGGAGTGTGCACACAGCAGAAGCACCTGTGCGTCAACAAAAGAGAACGCCGGCTCTACTTTGAGAGGGGAGCTGAAGATATGTTCATTGTGGAGGTATGTGGAAGGATTTGAAGCTTAGAGCCTTTGAGATGGTAGCTGCAGCTCTGTAAATACTGTGTTGTCTTTCCACAGTTGGAGGATGTGGGTGACGTTATAGAGAAGATCAGAATAGGACACGACAACAGAGGCACCAACCCGGGATGGCACCTTGATAGAGTGGAAATCAGACGACAGCTTAGGAAAGGGAAGGTAGATAAAAATACTCTGTACAGACATAAGTGCATTATTAAGTGTTTCTTTCACTGTGCCCTCACAAATGAACACATACATATTTTATCATGTTTTGGCTCTTAGTTCTCCCAGTCTCTTTGATACTTTGTACAGTGTTAAAACAGATGCAGCTGGACCAAGTTTGGACATTTGTTTCTGTTTAATTACAGGGTTCGGAAACAACCATTTTTCCCTGTGAATGCTGGCTTGCCAAATCTGAGGACGACGGTGAGACCGTGAGGGAGCTGGTGCCGTCGGATATCATCACAGAGAAACTACTCCGAGATGGAAAACTGAAAACAACAGAGACAGAGGTCGAAGATGCTTTGGAAAGTATGTTTATGTTATGAATTATTGAAACCAAATGTTTAAAAGTGGCCACAAACTTCTTTTTGTCCCCATTCCCAAAATACAATAGATACATCTACATAATGTTTTTAGTCCTCATTGCAAATTCAAATAATGAATGGCACTGAACAGAACTGAAAAGACTGAAAAAACTATGAAAAGAGGGTATGTGGTAGTCTATATGCATTAAATGAAAAGATACTGTCTGCTTTAAAAGTTTGGAGACTCTGGTTTAAGCAATAGAGCAACAAACACATAATAGGACGGATGCTATACTAAACATGGACCATCTCCTGCATTGTGCTTTTAAATAACAGAGAGCAGCCAGTGGACATCTGAGATCAGTGAGCTGTTCCTGACTGCCATAAAACTGTACAATCAATTAGTCTATGGCAGATAAAGAATCAGTTCATTTGAAGAACAATTGAATTTTCCTTTGGGGATTAATAAAGTGATTTAGAATATAAAAATTACCAAAAATTGATGTTTTATATGACATTTAACTAGAAACAGGAAATTGGTTTGGGAAACACTGTATTTAACCAGTAACTGTTAACAAAAAAAATCGCAAGCTGAGTTAAATTCTGTAAAACATAACATATACCAATTAAAGTTTGTATTTGACTCTTAAAAGTTGCATTGCCGGCTGCTAATTATTAATCTTGGATGTCTTTTCGTATCGCAGCTCACACATACAAAGTGTCTGTAAGGACCGGAGATATGTACGGAGCAGGAACTGATGCCAACGTTTTTCTTACAATCTATGGGGACCTGGGAGACACCGGGGAGCGCAAACTGGCCAAATCTGAGACCAACAAGAACAAGTTTGAGAGAGGAGAGGTAAACAAGACCTAACTTATCTGTTTGTGTAAATACTATAAGTAACTGTTCATTCTCGGTCTTTTCAGGTGGATAAGTTCACTATCGAAGCCGTGGACCTGGGACAAGTGTACAAGATATTAATTCGTCATGATAACTCCATGGTCAGTGCGGACTGGTACTTGGACCAGGTGGAGGTGATGGATGTGGAAACAGAGGAGGTTTATATGTTCCTCTGTGAGCGCTGGCTGTCGACAAAGAAAGAGGACAAACAGATCGCGAGGACCTTCTTTGTTAAGGTCCATTGAGTTGAACATGAATAGTTCTGTTTTATGATGTAGATTTCATTCATTTTTAATGTCGTTGTGTCTTGTTTAGGGATATGAGGGTGAAAGGAACACTGATCCAAACACGAAGAAATTGGCCCAGGCCAAGATGGGGCTGGATCGAAACGCCAATAAGAAGAAAAAGAAGAAAAAGGCGGCAGTAGTTGAAGAGGGTCCAAGTAAGAATCAAAGGAGCATTTTAAGTTTTTTTAAGTCAAGACCCATTGCCTTTATGTTAACCTCCTGATTACTCCTGAACTTGTCTGTAAAAGCTGCAGCAGTATTCTTACAGTAACAGTTACAGTAACAACCAGTATCACTTTCAACTTAAGACTGAATACAATGGTGTAGGATTAACCTAAAAGCCCAAAGACACATTTGTGAACAAATAAGTGGTACAGTCTTTGTTAATAATGTTCAGGTTTCAAGTAGTGACGTCTTTGTTGAGTGTAGTCACAAAAGTACTGAAATAGCTGCTAATAGCATCTGAAAAGACTCTAGATCACTTTAGTGCCAGTTTATCTTAACGATGACAATATCTCTAAGCACATTGGCTTTAAGTGGCACAATCTGATTTTCTTGTTGCCGTCCCAGTCTCAGAGAGACTCACCCTCAAAAGCAGCCTAAGGACCTTTTCTGATTTTCTCTTATTTAAAAAAATAAAACCTGGCCAATTTGTCCTCCACAAAATACTAATACATTACACCAAGCTAAAGGTTAAAGCTTACTGTAAACCTTTAGCTCCACAGACGCATCCAAAAATTATTTCTGCCTCATTTACAACTATGTAGTTGAATTTGGGCTTTTTTGGGCTGTTTTGTTGGGTAAAAACACATATTCATCTATAAATAAACACTCTGTTTCATTGGCAGTCATTATTTCATTATTAACAAGCTGTGTTGACAAAAGAGGGTCCTCTTTTTATGATAGTGAGCTGTGATTGACCAAAGCTCCCGTTCAGGACTGAAAATTCTCATCTATTAAAATCCTTGATAATAAAGCCTTGATGACGTCTTAAGGTCTTATTTTTTCACAGATAAACACTGCCCGTTTAGGAAGTGTATTAGTGGACCATTTGGCAACCACAGATTTTTAGTAGGAAAGATTTTTGTTTTCCTACTTTAGCTTTGGTGTAGATAACATGGTTTATAGTGAGGCAATCATTTGAGTTTTTCATGTCACTTAGCTGTTAATTCACTTAACAATTATCAATCCAAGGTGCCTGTAAAATAGTTTATGAATAGCTTTTAAAGCCTCTGACCCTTATGTTCTTTCACCTTAATACATTTTCAGCGCTCCAGCCTTCTTCTCCAGTCAGTCATTTTTATGGTCTTGGGCCACATAAAGTCAAAATGTGAGGTAATATAAAAATATATTATTGTATTTATGCTCTTCTCTTTTCAGTCATTCCCTACCACTTCACCTTGTCCACTGGCTCTGACCGCGATGCCAGTACTACAGCCAGGGTGTATGTCATCATCCTGGGTGCGAATGACACCGAGACAGACCGACTGTGGCTGGACCTGCCGGAGGGAACGAAAGCCTTCGCAGCCGGCTCCATGGAGCACTTTGTGTGCTACGGAACAGACGTAGGAGAGATCAAGCGCGTGGAAGTGAGAATCTGTGAAACTGTCTCTTTTCTACTGCCTCTACTCATGCAGTCGTGATAAATGTTTAAAATCATCCTGTCTCAGTAATTATTAATTGTATCAGTGCTTTAAATCAAATCAAAGGATGTAAATGCATTCCTGTGCCACTGTCTCCTCATTCCTCCTCTTATCCTGTCTCCTTCTCAGCTCGGCCATAACGGTGTCACACCAGAGAGCTGCTGGTTGGTGGATGAGCTGTCGGTTGCCGTGCCAACCAAAGGTATCAAGTACATCTTTCCAAGTAAGTGCTGGCTGGCTAAGGACAGGGGAGATGGTCTGACTGCCAGACTGTTCAATGTGTTGGACTCCAGCACGATCAACATCAACCGCAAAGTGAGTCACTCGAACTAAAGTACGATGCTCTGGAAAGGCTTCAGTAAATGTGGTGTAAAAAAATTGGATTTGTCTCTACTATTTTGATATTCTAGGTGGTTTACTCAGTAACAGTTGTCACAGGTGACACTCAGTATGCAGGGACTGATACCAACATTTTTCTGACTGTGTATGGAGCCAATGGCTGCAATGAGGAAGTGCTGCTGCCTAAAAATGGAGATCGGTCAGTCATTCAATAACTGTTAACTTTATTAAAACTGATCAGTGGTTTAATGTTAGTATTAATATTTTCTATAAAGGTTTGAAAGAGACCAGGAAGACACTTTCAGTCTGGAAATAGATGACATTGCTCCTCTGAAGAAGATCAGAGTTCGGATTGACGGCACTGGGAGCCGGCCCGACTGGTTTCTTGACAAGGTAAATTCAAATCAAATATAGGTTTTGTTTTTAATGAGCGCTGTGGATATTTTCCATTACATTTTGTCTGATACATTTTTAGATCCTGATGAAGAATCTAAGTACAGAGGAGGTGTATGAGTTCACCTACTCGAACTGGTTATCAAAGACCAAAGGGCCAAAGAGGATTAAGGTGTGTGAGCTGGCAGCTGTAGTAGACGAGGAGGAGATGGTGGAGACAACTACATACACCATTCAAGTCCAGACCAGTGATGTTGGAGGTGGGCCACATGACATTTATCAAATCACAGACTAAATAACTTCTTGTATGTGTGTATAATTAAATATGAATTGTTATTCCCTGATATTTCAGGTGCTGGCACTGATGCCAATGTGTTCCTGATTGTGTTCGGTGAGTACGGTGACACTGGGACTCTGCCGCTGAAGGAGGGCACCAACAGGAACAAGTTTGAACGTAAAGGGAAAGATGTCTTCAGAATTCCTGACATTCTCAGTCTGGGAGAACTGTCCAAGGTCCGAGTGTGGCATGATAACAAAGGTGAGAGGGGACGAGCACTTTGTCACAACAAGGATAATGATGATTAGCTAATAGTGTAAAAATTGATTACCTTTTAAATTAAACACTAATGCATGCATGTGTAGAGGGCATTAATGTGTGGTTTGTTGTGAACAGGCCCTGCTCCAGGCTGGCACCTAGAGTATATCGATGTGAAAGATGAGACCATGGACGAGACCTTTAGATTCCCCTGTGATCGATGGTTGGCTAAAAATGAAGATGACGGACAAATAATCAGAGAGCTAGCATGTGCCAACAATGACTCTATAGATCTCAGTGACAAAACCAGTCAGTACAAACTCATTTAAGTCATTTCATCATTGCAGATAATAATCCTGCAAGTACAATAAATTGTTTCTCTGCATTTCTACAGAATATGAAATTGCCACAACAACTGCAAATACAGATGATGCATCTACCACAGAAAATGCCTGGATTGCATTAGAAGGAAGAAAAGCTCGTTCCAAGGAGTTTGTTCTGGAGAATAAGAAAAAGAAGTTCTTATGGTAGGTCTTCAAAGAGTCTAGGTGCTGAATGCACAGTAAAGACCCTATTCTGTGGTTTACATAATCTCTTCTCTTCCACATTTTGTTTTTCTTTTCTCTTTTATCTCGTCTTACTTTCTGTTCTCCAAGTCTCAGCTCTCAGGAGAGCTAATCCCATGAGACATGCAAAAGATTCTCCTCAAACCAGACCATTTAATTATTCAAAACAAGAACTGTTCTAACTTTTTGCCCTTTTGCAGCGGTGCCACCGACACATTTGAGTTTTCATCCAAACACGTTGGAGAAATTGCTGGCATCTGCCTCGGCCACATAACAAAAGATGGCAAGAAGCCAAAGAGTGAAATCATTTGGCACGTTATGGAGGTAGTAGTGACAGAAAAGGAGCTCGGGAACAAGTGAGTAGCATCGCATACAACATCTATATTTTATTTGAAATGTCACATCGAGGGCCTGTAGATACAAATGTGACTCACTACCTTCTCTTCTGTTTAGGTATTTCTTCCACTGTGATGCAAGAATTTCGCTGGCAGCCAAAAAGGACCAGTTCCTGACATTTGAGTGCTACAAATCAGTTGAGAGCTTCGCAAGTAAAGTCCGCAACTTGGTGCCTGTCAAGTATGAGATCATCGTCATCACGGGGGACGTTAAAGGCGCCGGAACAGACGCCAACGTTTTCATCACCCTTTACGGCGTCAACGGTGACTCAGGCAAGCGGCACCTTCGACAGAAATTCCGCAACCTCTTCGAACGAGGGCAGACGGATCGGTTTGTTGTGGAGATGCTGGACCTCGGGGAGTTACTGCGGATCAAAGTGGAGCACGACAACAGCGGATCGAACTGTGGGTGGTATTTACAGTGTGTTGAGGTGACCAACACTGCCAACTCAGTGACTACCATCTTTCAGTGTGGAAAGTGGCTGGACACAAAAAAAGCTGATGGGCACATCCAGCGTGTGCTTTACCCCAGATATTAGAAGGAGAATGAGTGCATCCAGTGTGTTGTCAGGTTTTATATGTTTGAATTAGTCTCCAAAAAGACAAGACCTTTTTAGTGCCAACTTTTTAGTTTATTCTGTCAGCTCACTGGAGAGTTTGGGGCCTTTGAGTTCTGACAGTGAGCCAATCTCTTAACTTTGTTGTTCGACTGTAAAATAAACTTGTACAAAAAAATGCAAGGACTTTGTTGACATTTGCAGAGACTTCCACATTGAGTCATCATAAAGTTTATTCATAAGCCTCTTGGGAGTATCACACCTACAGTATATATTTATAAGGACACAAGAACACCACAGATTAGATTAGTTGTCAGCATTTTAGGCAGTTTATTTGAAAAACACATACAAAAAGATCATATACAAGACAATAAATAAAAAAGAGACAGAACAGTTTGGGTTAAGCTATGCAACTTTTTGCATCATCATTAGTAATAAATACAGTACAAAATCCACCCAGAGTGAATCTAAAGATTTTCCACAATATTCACTGATCATGTTATTCTTCATTATGATTTAGCTATTGCTTTCATATTATTGATACATACTTCTACTTTTCTATAAAATACTCAAGATCATAAAACATTGCGCGGTTACAGCAAAACAGCAGTGTGTTGTACAAAGATGGCCACTTCCCTTTTTCACTGGCAGGTTAATAATCAACATTTTTTTCAGCAGCAAAGAAACATCTGAAATATTCAAGAAGGTACAGCATCATATTAAACACATCTACAGAGCTACTCCCACATACACATAGGAAAACCTGAGAAGGACATGCATTAAAAAGCTTGTGCTTTAAGTTCTACTGTTCATTCCGGTTCATCAGCTTGAGTTAATACTATGGCTACTGTCCAGTTTGCTCTGGAGCAATGGGTACACTGTGGAGGACATGGGGTAAGGCCAGTGAGAGCACGAAATGAAATCATTGTAAGACCAGCCAGCGTCGTTCCAATCCAATAAATGTTAAGAGTAATTTGCAGGATTAGTAGAGTATTAATAGGAAATGCACACCGAAAACGAGTAGCTTATTATACCCAGGTGTAAAACACACTATCTATATTGTATAACCACAGTACACCAGAAATCTGCTCAATAAGATCAATGGCTCAAGTTAGCATGTTAGATACTTTCCAATATCCCACACAAAGCAATTGCCAGCAATACATAAAACAGATTATACAGCACATTATGTGGGACCTAAAGCAACAAGAATTCAATTGATATCCACATATGACTGGATATAAAAATGTAACACAAATGAAATCATCAAACTAAAGTGGTAATGGGATATAATAATGTAATATAATGTCAGCGAGCGAATTATAGAGCCACACAAAGTCTGCTTTAAGTTAAAGCAGGGATGGTGATTAAAAAAAGTGAATGAATGGAATGTAATCCAGAATCAACAGCACCATGCTGGCTAGAAATGAATTGGGAACAGGCCCAATCCATTTTCAACAAGTATCTTTTTTCTCCTTTGAAAAGAAAACACAAACGGCATGCAGAAGCATCCCCACCGACCAATGCATAATGAGGTATTGTTTTTTTATATTTTGTGTTATTTTAAATAAATATATTGATTAAATTGCAAAGTTATGAGATAGAGACATTAAATATTCCACCACAATAGCTAGCTAGCTACAGTTAGTAATAAATAATGATTGTTAAATACTTAAGGCATCTTTAATCACAGCATTCTATGTGAACTAGCAAACCTCCATTGTCATCCATCTGTAATTTTTTGGATGGAGGCTTCATACAAAAATTAAAAAGCAACACAAACAGTCAAGTCACCCTCCAATAATACACAAGAAAGCATGAAAATACTTGTAACTGAACAAAAACACAAACTCTAGGACAAGAAGAACCCACGCCACCAAACCAAAATCAGGCAACTCCATATTATAGTGCATTTACAAACACAAGCTACATTAGAACAACATTTAATATGTTTTTGCAGCATTGCAGCTTTTTCTTCACTATGGTTAAATGGACAGGGACTCGACATACTAGTACCGTGTCCAGATTGGCATGTGAGCGAAAATAAAGGTTACAAGTAATAACGGAAGAAAACAAATGGCAAAAAGACAATTGAAATTAAGTTTTAAAATAAATGATAAGAACATTTGTTTGGTATTTTTCAAATGGATGGCTTTTTCTCCCTTTCACACTCCTTCAAGTGAACTACGCCAACATGGTTCATGCATGAGATATAGAAAACGGCTTCTATCACTGAACATAGTATCACAGTTGTTCTAGCAGTACCATACACTACTACCATGGGAGGGGAGACAATCATACACATTCTAGCACATATCACAGGCAAACTAGTTTTTATTTTCCCTGTTACACCAGACACAGTCTTTAATCAACAAGTGCGAGCAACTGAGATTGAAATGAAAGGAGCTGAAAACCAACAGAGGCGATTCACTGTTCATAGAAATTACATGTGCTTGCTTGTTCGATAGGCAATAAGGTTCTGGTAATATAGAAATGTCAGATTTGATCTATTCTGATGGCAAGACTCAGGCACTGCATCCTCAAGCCCATGCCGGCCTCTCACGATCATGCCATGAACGAGGCAACAGAGAGGAGTTGCTGTTAGACCCAGACCTAAAGCAGCACTAGGATCCCAGATTTTCGAAGAGGTGCTACAGTGGGGTCAGGTCTGCGTCTGAGAGCAACTTTGGTCTACTTGAGATGAGTTAGGGATAGGGGAAGGGTACTAGGTGTGTTCTTGTCCTCCTCTATGAATGAGTGGGCTCATCAGAGTATATGGTTCACATGCACAGACACAGTCCCTGTTTCTACTGCTCCACAATAACGACACAGCCCAAGCCTGCCATACAGCATGCACATCTGAGGCCTCTGCTCTACATTATAGAGGCCCAACTACGACACTAACACGTCACTGAAAGCCATGCCTGCAGTTAGCGGGTTTAGCATCAACTCTGATGGCTACTAACTGGAAATCCAAAAACCATGTTATAGACGACAACGAGGGATTTTTGGCTTTTTTTTAATACAACTAGCTCCTTCCTCATTGCCTATGAAGATTCACCACACTGAATATTGTCACTGTTACAGCTGTATGTCACCCTTTAGTTTTATTTTTCACAAACATATTTCTGAAAAGCAAAGGCATCTGCTTGCTACACAACACTGTTACTCAGTAAATACTTATTCAGTACTATAGTCCATTAACACCACGAGCGTTCAGCTACAAGATTTCACACCAAACAACCTCATGCTAATCATTGGATAATGTTCTGTACAGATGTGCTGAGGGCTCGGGCAGAGTGCAGCTTAAAGGATTTTTCACAGGCCTAGGAAGAGGTTTACATTTAGTGGCAGAGAAATGGCCTCGATACAGCACGCGAGCTGGGGAGATTGTTAGTCTAGGTAGAGTGTCCGCACTGGGTAGCTGTATGGAGAAATGTACACGGGGTACACAACCCTGATGGCGTCATGTGAAGCCTCAGCACATCTGTCCATATGTCCTGCTCCTACCCTTTACATCCCGCAAAACTAACCTTCTGTCCCGCCACCTATCTATCCATCAAGCCCATTCCTCGTTGTGTTGTAGGTGAGTGTGCTTTGTTGATCCCTCTGTCACGGCTGTCTCAGAAGGCAGGCTCAAAGAGTGATGCAGAGGGGAAGAAGAGAGTTTGGCAGAGCTTCCCCGGGGGAGGCAATGGAGAATTACAAGACCAGGTACCAAGCTGCAGAAGTCGACTGGAGCTATCAACTGTCGGGAGTCAGCTGGGTCTCAATGTCCACTCTGCATATAGGGCATTTCCTGCTGGTGGCCAGCCATTGGTCCACACACGCCTGGTGGAAGAGATGCATGCAGGGTAACCTCCTAAAAGAGAGAGAAGCAATAAATGAGAATTGTACTGTCACACTTTCTTGTGGCATCTCAACTGGTAACTGGAAAAAAAAAGGTTTTTGGTCCAGCAAAATGAGGTCCAAAAGAGGACCAAACTGAACCAAGGTCTGGTACGTTTGTAGTGTGAAAGCGCATTTGACAATAATTCAGACTTTCAGACCAGATGCAGGATGGAAATAAGAAAATGCATTCACTGAAAAACACACATCACATCAAGAAAACATTTGTATGAAAATGATCCACAACCACTAAACCTGTTTGCAGTAAAGTACCCACCCTGATTTGGTGTGTGGTAATGTCAGAGGTTATGAGTTATCTTTGAGCTTTGGAAAGAGCTATAGCACACGTGTAACTGATTTGTTGACAGCAAGAAATTCACACAGTCAAGCATGTCGTGCAGAAACAGCTGTGGTTACCCTACCCAGTTCAACCTTGTGTGTGCATGTGACAAACAGGCCCTGCCATGTCCACTCTGCAGATTGTGTCTGAAATATTTCCACTCCCGTCTCTCTGTGGTTCGCATTTGACATCAGAATGTGTCTCAAGTGACCTTCTGATCGAATTTCCTCTGACAACTGCCATATGATACATCACTGCAGTATAGAAGGAGCTGTATTTGCCTTTTGGAAAGCATTCATTGGAGAGATTAGTTTTAGATGTTTTCATATAGAATTTTTCTTGTTTGTGTTATGATACCCCACAACAAATTTTCATTGTGCCTTAGGTTATAACTACAGGTTCTATTTTTATTAATTATTTTTTTATTGTTATTGTTATTATTATTATTATTTTGAACACCGGGAAATATAAATTAGTGAGGGTTTTTTAATAGTTTACTTTTATATGATTTTGATCATTGTTTAGTTTTTTACATAAGTTTAATTGCTGGAAATAAACTAGCCCTGAAGTAATGAGCCTAAATTAACATTTGACATCTTGATTAGCAATTAGCATACCCAATATTCGCTAAGTACATCTAGCTAATCATTTCACTTACAAAAGCACTTTATTGGTAATTAAAAGTCTAAGTTTTGAGTAGTTTTTATGTGATTTATGTTCTTTATTTGAGTTACTTTGAGTTACTTTTTGGACGTTTGATTCCAGGAAATTGCGGTTAGCTCTGAAGTAATGCTAGCCTACATGTAAATATGACAGCTTAATTAGCAATTAGCATACCAAAAAAGTGCTAATCATTGTACTTGTAAACAAAGCCCTTTACTCGTATTTAAAAGCCTAAGTTTTGAGCACCTTTTTAGTTTGTTTTTTTCCAAAGATGTTAACTTTAATTCCAGGAAACTGACTTAAAAGCTGGCTCTTAAACATCTTTATCCTAAATGACAGCTTATTTAGCAATTAGCATACCAAAAGTTCGCTAGCTTCTAGCTCTGAAGTAATGCTAGCCTAAATGTAAATATGAGAGCAAATCACGGTATCTGGTCTCAATGAAATAACAAGTTCGCTAAGTCTCCTGCTAATAAGTATATTTATTTGTGTTTAGCAGCCTAGCCTGGGACTGACTATTACCCGTGTTTCACTTATTAGCTTGTTTCCTCAATTGAAAGCTAATCGATCATTTTCTGTTTTCTGCTAATACTAATCATCCTGAAATCAACAGGGGCTTAAACAAAACACTGAGTTTTCATGCTCACTTCTTGTTTTCTTGGAGTCCACTGTCATTATCCCTGTAATACTAATCATATCACTTGACATTCATTATAAAAGTTGGCTAAATGCTAACGTTTCCTTGGAGAAACATAAACAAAGAAACAATGACTGGCGAAATATGAGTTTAGGGAACACAATTAACCTGCTTTCTACAAACTGCATACAGTGTTGGTAACAAAGCTGTGTCAAAGTACACTGCACTGTGGAGCCTGGTTGACAAAACAAATAGTGTGAGCTAATGAGACATTCCCCAGACTCTGTGCCAAAGGTTTCCAAGCCTCACTAAACACTGAACACAAGGACTGTCACACAATTATTCCCAGCATGAAATTAACAACAAATTCACATCTTTTTGAACAGAATACTGCTTATTGTTGAAGATGTATGCATACCTGACATCCTCTCCGTCCTCCAGCATTGACAAACAGATGGTGCACTTCTCATCTGTGTCCAGCTCCTCATCGTCCAAACACATCTTCAGGTCTTGGGGTATTCGCTGCAAAAAAGAATGACAAACTTAAGTATTCAACTGTGTCACGTAGTGTTGTGCTTTAAGTTTGTTTATGCCATGGGTGTTGGGAGATAGCGAGGAAAGAATAATCACCCTTCCCTGAGAAAAATAATAATTTGTCATCGGATATAACAGACTCAATTATTTTTTCCCTCACTCGCAGTGTGGCAAATGATCTGACATCCTTTTCTGGAGAATCTGGGTCATAGCCGATGTCGGCGGGTTTTTAAATTCATTCCACGCACATATCTGCAGACAGCTGGATGAGTCATCTCTCGCCTTGAATTGGGCACACTGCAGACCTGTCTCGCTAATCTGTCGACAGAAATGAGTTTGACCTTTGAACTCCCTCGCAAGGAGACGCTGTGATCCTGTCAACCCACCGACAGCCTCTTCCTTTCCCTCTCATCAAGCGCAACAGCTTATTTTGCGCCGAGTGCCTCTTTTGAACTAGACCTCATTAAAAAAGTGTCAAATAAACTGGGGAAAAAAATGGAAGCAGTCTTACCTTTTTGTACTTATGAGGGAAAGTGAATCTCTCGATGGTGGTTTGCACTGCTCCTCTGTTTACGCTGCCGAGCCGGTCCTCCAGCTGCAGAAGCTCCTGGAAAGGCGAGATAAGGGTGATTTGTCATTTTGCTGCTTTAGTTTAGAATTATGACCTCAAATAATTATTATGATTAAATAAACAACTGAACCAGATCACTATTAATGATCTATTATTTTGTATCAGTTGTTATAAATATGCTCTATTGTAAAGACTGACAATATATAGAATAAGTACTATTAGTACTTCTTTTTGAGCTACATGGAATTTTGAGTTTATATGCATTGGTAGGCATTACTATAACATCATCCCATTTTTTTTATTTTTTTTTTGGCCTTTTGTCTTTATTTCCTAATGAAAGTGAAGACAGACGGGAAACAGGTTTAAAGAGAGAGGGATGACAAAGTGCATATGACCCAAGCCGGATACAAACCTGGGTCGCTCTAGTATCTTGTATGCACTCTATCAGGTGAGCCTCCGAGGTGCCCTGACATAAAGGGTTTTTACATAAAATTAGTTTATGTTAGATATGAGAAACATAAAAAATTAAAATATTGCTTTGTAGTCAGTGGGTCTGTGCATAATGTCCTCCTCATTTTACTGTGGGTTCACTCCAGGTACTACACACTTCCCCCACAGCTCAAAGACATTTATGTATTGGTGAATTTAAACTGCCCAGAAGTGAATGACTATGAGTTTGAATGGTTGTCTGGGACTGTCTATGTCTAAGAGTCAGCCCTGAGATCATCCACAGTATACCTCGCCTCGAGCCCAAAGCTGCTAAGACAGACTACAGCCGCCAACAACCCCTGGATAAAAGGTGAGTGAATATGAACATGATTACGGTTATAAGTTATATGGGTAACAAGGAAGGCACCGATACCACTTTTTCCAGAACACGTACAGTATAGATTGGAGAACTTTAAAATACTGTCATGTTGATTTTGTCCAACATTCATCAAATTACTTGTTTTGAAGGAGACAGTTTGAAGACTCTTGACATTTAATCATAAACTTGAAATTTTCTCTACATGTATTGCCTTCATTTAAAGTAAAATATTTTCAAACACTCCTCATATTGAGAAAAAGAAACTCAAACTGTAGTGCATTAAAACAGCAATACTGGCAGTATGAGTACAAGAGACTTTAAACTCTGTGAGTACTAGCATCAGTATCTGAGAACCCTATTGGTAATAGTATGATCTGTATCTGGTATTCTTTATTATTTATCAGTGCAAAGTTATATTATTCAGAATAATTATGTAATGCACAGTCTGCTAATGAATGATGGGAATTCAGCTCGGAGAGTGGAGGCATAGGCATTTTTCTCACAAATTCTATATCATTATATCTGAAAATCCTCTGGTTTCTGTGGATTTATAGTAGATTTTAAAAAGATGAGAACTGTCTCTGCTTAACATGGTAATGATAGCTTCCATGAAAGACATAAAGTAGCACATGTTAATAATAAATAATCCACTTCAGTGAATAGGAAAGAACAATTGGATCTCGTTCAAATGAAAACAAATGTTATGAGATTAAAGGCAGCTGGATCATTCGAGGCATCTGGTAGCCAGTAATTGCAAATAAGAAAACGTTTTAGACACTGCAGCCTATCCAGAGCATTGGTCACAGAGAAACAATGATGAATTTGTGCCGACTGGCGTGTCTGCTGAGGAGAGAGAGGAACAGCAGCACAAACCTCGTAGCTCTCTCGAACGGCAGACGCATGACGGGAGGGGTTGAGACTCTGCAGAGCCAGCAAGTGCAGCTGGGGATATGGGTAGTTTCTGATCTCATGGACAACCTGGGAGATGACAGATAAAAGAAGCAAGCATCAGCTCTGAGGCGGAAATCATAAAGACAGGAAGGCAGGTTACCTCTTGTTGCTGGGCATCAAGTTTAATCTTAGAAAGCCAGAGGGGAATGGCCAAGAGTTCATCTGGATAAATGTGATTGATTGCACTGAGGCAATGGGGCTCACCACTTGTGTTGAGGCGTTGTTTCTGGGGAAGTGGTGCATCCTGGGAGAGGTCAAGTAGTGCTGATAGTGCTGCGGCAGCGGGTGGATGTGGTACTGGTGAGGAGGCAGCCCGGCATCTACACTCAGGTCCCTAGACGCGAGCAGAAAACAAGTTCACCCAGTGCACGGAGTCATTATTTCACTGCAGTTTTAGAGCTGAGTTCTTCACAGAAGCCTCTCAGTGCCTGAGGATTATTTAGACTGTGTGTGTTCAGCTGCATCTGCAGAGCCCTTAAATAATGAAACATCTTTCTCCCACTTGCTCCTTGCCTCAACTTACAATCATTTTTCATATTAGACAGATCCACTGGATAGATAACTTCTCTTTATGAACTATGGTTTCCCTAACATCCTGAAAGCTTTGCATTCAGATATTGATCACATGTCTAGTACAATTAATTTAAAGCAATGCCAATATAATACATTTTGGCTTAAACTCATTAAACGTGTTCTGGCATAGAGAGCATTTCTAAAATTGGTCCTTTCAGACTTGTCATTATAGCTAATCCTTTTCCTGGAATATGATATTCCTCCAAATGCTCACCATCTTGTGGTTCATTTCTCTGTGTCATTACTACTAGGATTGTATTTTTTACCTTGCATGTTTATCCACTAAATAGTGTATCAAACTACCTACATCTTAAGAATACATTAATTATTTCATCAATCATCCATCAGTGTTTTCAATGCTGATTAGTAGTATTTACCATTTCAACATGAACTCTGTGTATGAACATATTGGATATAAAAACCTCTCACAAATGTCACATGTAAAAGTAAACTAAGAGCAGCCTGACACAGACACAGGTCAGGTGTAGAACAAAAAGACTCAATGGTTATTTAAAGGGTGTGTAGTGACCAATGTGTGTAGTGACCAAACTAAGGACCCTAGAAAGAGAGTGAATGTATCCCCTGCAGCTAGGGTTCATATAGTTCTTCTTATATATAATTAATAGAACCTGACACATTTATCTGGTCTTTCTTCATGTGAACATTACGTAGGGACATAAAAAAACAGCAGCTTGACTCACTGGCATAACATCATACAATCTGTTCAATCTTGTTAATACAAGGGTACGTTATATAAAACAGCAAAGGTTATAGCCTGTGTACATTACTCCTACAGTATAATACACTGGGCCTGCATGAACAACAGCTACAGATAGATTGGCTGACATTTACCTTTGCAAAGTTCTGCTCATCTGACTCAACCCACTATATAAAAAGTTAAAAGTCAATCATCTAAGACCAGTACCAATAATAGATGCCTACTGTATAAAACCAAATGTATGACTTGGATTAACATTGAACAAATAGGTTTTGCAGACTAAAGATGTGTCCTTACCAGTCGGTTCCTTCAGCTAGGTAGCGTGGCTGCTGCACCACAGGCTGAGGGGGGACATGAATTGGGGGAGCGAACTCAAAGCCAGGTCGCAGTCTGTGGGGCTGGTGTGGAACTCTCTCTGGGGTGCGTCTACTAAGAGACACAAACCGAGGATTTAAATATATTCTGCTATTTGGGACTGTTTTGACCTAGAGTAAAAAAGCAGTGTGGATACCTGGAGGGTGGCAGGATGTGTCTGTGCTGGGCCTCGAGGAGCTGCTGCTGCAGGAGGTATTGCTGGTGTAATGCCTGAGGTAGGAAGGGGGGGGTGGGGATGTCCTGGAACTGGGGTGCGGGCATGGGGTTGAGGGGTGGGTGCAGTGGGGGGCCGTGCTGGTGGCCCGGAGGAGCCAGGTGGGGGTTAATGCCCGACTGGGGCTGCCCTGGGTGGGGCATGGGGAAGTCCATGGGCAGCGGGGCCTGAGGGCCTAACTGGAAGTGCCGGCAAGAGGTAGCATGGCTGTGCTGCTGCTGCTGCTGTTGCCGGTTGAAATGGGATCCTGCACAAGATAAGGACAAGTTGTCAGCTCAGAGCAGAAGAGATTAGCTGGAATTAATAGTGGGTGAAATGTGGAGTCACTGTGTGTGTGATATAGCATGTTAATGAAGCCCTGCCTCTTACCTAGGGTGAAACATACTTCTGTGGGGTGGAAAATGGTTACCACAAGAGCCATGAGCATGAATACCATTTATTTGGTCCTGCACAAAACTTGAGCTTTCTTTTATCGCAATTCCGATCGCAATCTCTGGTTCGACTCCTGGTCTTCTGATTCACAGACAAGAAAACCAGATCAGAAAAGACGCAGTCGGCAACCACTAACTCTTCAGCGCAGCTTGTTTTTACATTTTGCAGCTGACAGCACTTGACAGTAAACCAAAATTTTTTTTTCAAATGTAAGTGCCTAAATCTGACCATTTGACCCTAAAACATTCTTTTGTAAAAATAAGACAAACACTTTTTAGTTGTGATAGTAACGTAAGAGCTTCTTAAAGTGCTTCACTGAAGACTCTATTTGAACCATATGAAGAGTTGAGAGGAAATAACTTGGATGCCTTTTTTTCTCTTCCCAACCACAGCTATTTGGCAGCTACAGTGAACAGACTGCTGTCAGGACTCGAAGGAGAAAAAGACACGCTTACTTGTGCTTTCTCTGAATACTGTTTCTGTAATAATGTGCTTAGACCTCAAAGAACCTTTTAAGAAAACAGCTGAAATAGTGGAATCACAAGTTTTATGGTAATTAAAACCTTTTGGAGAATAAAAGCCTGTCTGTTTCATGAGTTTGGCAGAAAATAGAGCAGTGAATGTTAGAGGCCTAATGGTAAAAATCTTCAAGTTGTATGTAATTCACTTTGATGGAGTAAAAGTCACAGGTTATGATATGTATACAATGGAAATAGATTTAACCACAATGATTTAGGCAAAGTCTACATTGCATTTACTAAGAGTATGTTTGAAAATGCAGTGTGAATTATTAACACTGGGAGTGGAGGGTAATACGTGTAGCTCGACATGTGGTCGATACAGCTGAGCAGACAAGCGATGACCTTGTGTTGGGGTCAAAGCTTGGAGTCTAGACAGCTTTAGAGCTTTAACGCACTGCATTTCCAAGCATCTCCGTCAAAACGATCACCATGAATGACAGCAGATAGACTTATTCAGGCCCTGTGATGGAGGAAGCGTGGAAATCGTCTATCTTTGTCACAGCGAGGAGAGGAGGAGGAGGTGGGGGAGGAGTTTGGTTGGGGAGGGGGCAGGTAGGGACAAGGGAGAGGGGAGGACAATATATGGAAATCAGCAAGAAGCACACTGAAGGTTAGGAAAAACACTATATTCTTTATTGAAAAAAATATTAGTATATGTGAAATCTGTGTTGACTTTTTTGGTTTTGTAATAAATAGTAATAAATCCATGCAACAAAAATAAACAACATAGACTAAAGGCAAGGCCCACCATGCTCCGTATAGGGTTAAAAAGAACAAAAGCAGCATCCAATGAGCAGACGTGTCGGCTATAGCACATGATTCCAGTACAGCAGGATACATCTTTACTACAGAAAGATTACATTGGATTTCAACTAGTCAATGTAGAAAAAACATAAACAAAAAAATTATGAATCATAAATGTGAACCATGCATTGAAAGTACTATTACCAGAACAAAAGGTAAAGAGAGACCACAACCAAACAATAAAAGACGTTATTACTAATAGAGGATATCTTTAGCAGTGCAGGAAAAAATAGGCATCCCTGTGAAATGGATAGCATTTTGGCCTTAGGTTAGTGGGGAAATTGGGAAGTGATGAACCACCAGTGAGCACATTTTGTTGACTTTTTAAAAAAATTGTACGATTTTGTTTTGAATGCCCTGACAATTCAGTGTGATTCAAAGCTTGAAATTTGCAAAGGGAACAAAACGATTACACAAAAATGGAGACAGTTATGACAGGTTGTTGTGTGTTCAGGTGCAGTGTACCTTAAGCGTCAATTGTTAGCTTTGTTTTGGAATAATAAAGCATGCACTCGTTTCCAATTGGATTAAAAGGTCATGTTAACTTATGTACATTGCACCTTGTGTGAAGAGAAAAGGGAAGATGAGCCAAATTCTGGTGTTCAACAATGCAGTGCAGTATTGGAAGTCATGCAAAATGTATCCACTTTACAGGAATTTACAGCATGTTTTCTATCAAGACTGGATGGGAGGTACACAATGACATTCAACTGATATCTAAAAAGGAGCTAAATGTTTACTCAGTGCTACAGCAATTTGACAGAAAAAAGACAAAAGGTGCTCTGTTCTAGGTGTTAGCTATTGCTTTTTTTTTAGTTTGTTTAACATGAAAGTCTATGGCTGAATACATCACGGGAAGGGGAGTGCTTTTAATACCAATGCCGTCTTCTGATGGAAAGAGGAAATGAAGAAGGGATTCACAATACAGCTAAATGCAGAGAACAGGCAGAGGCCACGCCACACCACACAGCAGCAGATGATCATTAGCTACACAATGGGGGGGACGACAAAGATCTGATAAATGCAGAATGTAGAGCCAGCCTCCATACTATGAAACAGGGAAATAAGAACAGAAATAAAAGCACAATGAAATCACTGATGCCACTGTTATGAAATTAATGTTACACTGGAGCTTTTATCATTGTTTAACTGTGACCGCAGACTCGGCTCTTGCCATTGGGCAGCCAGAACAGCTGCTGAATGGCCAATTAGCATTAAATAGAAATAAATTGACAACGCTGAACACGCAATTGGCTACCGATCGATTAATATGTCGGCCAGTTGACGAGGGTAATTGCCAAAATCGCTGCGAAAAAACACGGTGATGCTTGTAGGAGCAGATGATCTTCAAATGACATCATCCGGGCTCAGATAAGCTGAGTGGCTGAAGAGGCTACGTCTATTTTGCGGTATTTTTACAGTGCACATACCGCCATGGAAAAACACATTGCATCGTAAGGTTCTCAGCCTGAACGACAAGCCAATACATCGATTATAGTACTATTGTTGTCCCATTAAAATCAACTGAGCGGAAATGTGTGTATTTTGGCACGGACGCTCCGTTTGTGAAGAGTCCTTTGTGAGAAATGTTTCTGTTCCGACGTACAGCCGAGTTAGCGTAGCTTACCTCAAACGACGCTATTTCTGCTTCAACTATGTCTAAAATAAACCGCAAAACTACATCATTTGTTCGGTTTAAAAAATGTCTGGAAATACCACAAATAAAAACCGAGCTGCGGGACACTTCACGCCAAATTTTAAGGATAGTTTTAAGAGCCCACCTTAGCGAGCTAACGGCAGGGCTAAGCTCAAGCTAAAGCTAGCCAACAGCTGCAGTGAATATTAAGATAAACAGGGCACATGTTTTGGATCGATGTGAATACTAATACCATACCTCTATTTCTTACTGAGCCGAATACGGGAAGAACCAGATATCCGACATGCACTAACACCATCCTGGGATCCGTGTCTTATAATTCCGCTGGTTTATTCGGAGAGATAAAGTAGGAGTAGCCCATGCGGATCTACATTCAGGCGGCTGGCTGGTTGGAGCTGGCTGGCTAAAGGCTAGCACCACGGGCAGCCCTACCGTACGACTGTCTCCAGCGCCTGGCTGTCGTTCACAAAAGCAGACATGCCATGGGATGTCCCGGGCACAAGAGGGCGCTTTGGAGAAGGATCATCCAACTGGGATATTTATCCACAAATAACTAGTTAGATGATCTTTTTGTTAAGATACTCAGTGTGGGAAACCGACATCCAATCCAGCATCAAAATAAAATCAAATTCTTCTTCTTATCTTATCATCACCTATTATTTCTAATCCTCCATTGACAAAGTGGAAATTGCTTTACAAATAGCAAATGATGTGATTTTAAATACAAATTTAAAAACATATAATACACACATTCTACCACGAATAGTGACTAAGTTTATAAGAACATAAGAAAAGAATGACTCTTTTTGTCATATCCAGACACCCAATTACAAGCAACAGAAAGGTAACTCATTTAATAATTACATATCACAAACATAAACAAAAATAATATGGTTATTTTACTGATCACAACATGTCTGTGGAAATTCAGAAACATCCAGGTCATCAAAAATAAAAGGTGAGGAAGAAGGAATCTGGACATAGTTTTAGAAGTATAACACATTTCCTCTCCCATCTAAAGGACATTGTTAATCCTGGAGAAAACCTATCCTTGCAAATTGTTTCTTTAATTAGTATGTTCAGCATACATTCTAATATTTCGAAGTGGTTTAATTAAGTTATTTAAAAAGTAGATTCGATTTTCTGACATGTACATGTAGCCTGTACAGGTTTCATGAAATCATTCATTTTTTGGGTGGGAACAAGGGGCAGTTTTTCATGAGTGCAGGTTATTGAGGTATGCACATTCAGTTTATCTTCTTTTAATTTTATTTTATGTTAAACTATGTATTTTACCATTTACTACGTATTACAGCATTTTAGAAGCATTTCATATTAATTAAGGTTTATTATGTGGTTAATTTTAGTTTAGTTATTATTTCTTATTTATATGATGGGATTATTAATATTTACATTTAGTTCTTCTCTGGTGCAATATTTTCATAACAATTACATTTCCACATGTTTAATAAAAAAGAGACTAGTTCTTTAGTTACAATATAAGAAAACAAATCTGGCTCAAAATTACTCAAGCTACAAAGTATTAGGCCGACTGACTCAAATTTTACTGAAAAGGACCAAACTCATTTTAAGTGACAAACTTTAAAGCTTGTGATTGGTGTGAGATGGGGCTGTGGTGTTACCTCCGCGACAGAAGGTGGCGGTATTGAGGAGCCTGCTGAAAGTGTAACAGCTCCGTGACATAAATTGAAGAAGAGTTCATTCAGCCATTACGCTCTTCTCACTCTCGGCAGGACGAAGCCGCAAGTGGAGGACAGGTCATTAGCAGCCCGACAAAATGCTTTCCGTGAGAGTTGCCGCAGCTTTGGCGAGAGCCCTGCCCAGAAGAGCTGGATTTGTAAGTATTTTATCTGAATAATCGTTTTCTTTTTGGCAATCGTGCAAATAAAAAAATGTCAAACCTTTCTTGTCGGTCTGAAGGGTAATGTTGCTGTCATAGGCCGCTAGCTAAAGCTAACCTGTCATTCAACAGGAACATTACGTACGGATGAGTTTGAAAGATGGATTTTTGCCAGTTTAGGTAATATTTTTAGTCCAAAAGGCTTGTTTGGCGATTGCCCTTGGACAAACACAGTATGTCCGCTGCAGCAAGTGCGACTATTGATAGCTTGTACCTTACGGTGTGGCTAGCTAGGCTAACGGCTCATTCAGCCACGCTGTGAAGGTCAGAAAGCCTGACAGTGCGTGTTCTTTCAGCTGCGCAGTACTTGAGCCGATATCTTTAATGTGCATTTAAAAACATCTATCTGCAAAATTTTCAACATACGGTGTTTGCATTAATTACATGAAAGTGTCTGTCATTGAATCTAGGTGTCAAAGACTGTCCCAGCTGCCTGCGTTGGGGTCAACCACCTCCACACACACAGACCATGGCTGCAGAAAACAGGTCAGAAACTCCACAAAATTATTCAGTTATTGCACGTTACGTTTTAATTTTTAATTTTTATATATTTTTTCCATTTGTTAAAATTTGGTACAAAACTTGTTTTCTCAGGCACAGCTGAGGTGTCTTCCATCCTGGAAGAGAAGATCATGGGAGCAGACACCTCTGCTGACCTAGAGGAGACTGGACGTGTGCTGTCTATTGGTGACGGTATTGCCAGAGTGTACGGCTTGAGGAATGTCCAGGCCGAGGAGATGGTGGAATTCTCCTCTGGACTCAAGGTAAGACAAAATGCCTTCCCAACTTTAGAACACTTAAATAGCTTAATTGTCCTTACTGCGACTTGAATTCTGTAATGAAATGTCAATCTTTGTATTATTAGGGTATGTCTCTGAATTTGGAGCCTGACAACGTTGGTGTTGTGGTCTTTGGTAATGACAAACTGATCAAAGAGGGTGACATTGTCAAGAGAACTGGTGCTATTGTGGACGTTCCTGTTGGAGAGGAGCTGCTGGGACGTGTAGTGGATGCTCTGGGAAATGCCATCGATGGAAAAGTTAGTACTATAAATTCTCCTCAGTCTGTTTAGTGAAGTGAATCATCTTTTACAATATGATCAAACATTTTTTATAAAGTTTGTCTGTTATGCACACATTAAAAAGTTTTCAAAATGATTGCTTTTTATAGGGTCCTCTGGGCTCTAAAGTCCGCAGACGTGTGGGTCTGAAGGCCCCTGGTATCATCCCCCGTATCTCTGTGAGGGAGCCCATGCAGACTGGTATCAAGGCTGTAGACAGTCTGGTGCCTATTGGCAGAGGCCAGCGTGAGCTGATCATTGGTGACAGGCAGACAGGGTAAGAAGATGAAAGATTAAAAATATTGTACTTTGCATGAAGCAATGCATTGTTAAAATCTTTTTTTTTCTCTCCCCGTTTTCTCCAGAAAAACTGCCATTGCCATCGACACAATCATCAACCAGAAGCGTTTCAACGAAGGTACTGATGAGAAGAAGAAGCTGTACTGTATCTATGTGGCCATTGGTCAGAAGAGGTCCACTGTGGCTCAGCTGGTGAAGAGGCTGACTGATGCTGATGCCATGAAGTACACCATTGTGGTCTCTGCCACTGCCTCTGATGCTGCTCCTCTGCAGTACCTGGCACCATACTCTGGCTGCTCCATGGGAGAGTACTTCAGAGACAACGGCAAGCACGCTCTCATCATCTATGATGATCTGTCCAAGCAGGTTAGTGGTTGCATGGCAGTAATATAGTGTAATAGTTGAACAGTTGTTAATCATATCCCCTTCTGCTTTCAGGCTGTTGCCTACCGTCAGATGTCGCTGCTGCTGCGTCGTCCTCCTGGTCGTGAGGCCTATCCCGGTGATGTGTTCTATCTGCATTCCCGTCTGCTGGAGAGAGCTGCCAAGATGAATGACAACTTTGGAGGCGGCTCCCTCACTGCCCTCCCTGTGATTGAGACTCAGGCCGGTGATGTGTCTGCCTACATCCCAACTAATGTCATCTCCATCACTGATGGACAGGTTTGTGTACAGCACTCCCCTGAATATTCCCTCAGTTAAACATTTTTAATATAACATTTGTCATTTATTGTAACCATTCTACAATCCTGACTTATTGTCTGTATGCGTCAGATCTTCTTGGAGACTGAGCTGTTCTACAAGGGTATTCGTCCAGCTATTAATGTAGGTCTGTCTGTGTCCAGAGTAGGCTCTGCTGCCCAGACCAGAGCTATGAAGCAGGTATGATTTAGTCTAAAAATGCATTTTATTGGAAGCGTTAAGTTTTAACATTAATTTGTTTAACTCGTTGCTCATAGGTGGCTGGTACCATGAAGCTGGAGTTGGCTCAGTACCGTGAGGTGGCTGCCTTTGCCCAGTTCGGTTCTGATCTGGACGCTGCAACCCAGCAGCTGCTCAACAGAGGTGTTAGGCTGACTGAACTGCTGAAGCAGGGACAGTACTGTAAGTGCTCAATAGTTATTTTATTTAGACAGCAATACTAAGTTTAAAATAAACCATTTGTATTTTGTATTGTAGCTCCTATGGCCATTGAAGAGCAGGTAACAGTCATCTACGCTGGTGTCAGAGGTCACTTGGACAAAATGGAGCCCAGCAAGATCACAAAGTTTGAGAAAGCTTTCCTGCAGCACATTCTCAGCCAGCACCAGGACCTTCTCTCTGCAATCAAGTAAGACATTTACTAAATAAAATGTATCATCAAAGTTAACTGTTTCAACGTTTGGTAAATCTGACATGGCTTTTTTTTTCTCTCTCTTTCAGGGCCGATGGTAAAATCTCAGAGGCATCAGATGCTAAACTGAAGCAGATTGTTTTGAACTTCCTGTCCAGCTTTGAGTAAAGATAGCACTTGTAATGAGCTTCAGTGCGCTACCTGTCTGTTCCTGTTATTGTATGTAAACACACTGAAGGCCACAACCTCCATGTACAGAATCCCTAAAATAAAATTTTACAACCTAAAGTGATGTAAAATTCTCTGTTCATTGTAGAGGTTGGTGCCTTTGAAGCACATTTTCCTAATAAAAGAACAGTCCATAGCAGTTAACATGTTAAATTGTGCATAAGACATGAATCTTCCTGTTCATTATTTTTTTTCTGTTGAGGATGACTGGCTTGAGCTCAATTGTTTTGATCCTCTGTATGAGTACAGTTTGGGCCCTGTTTCTCAACCGGAGCCAACGTAAAAGGATTGGAGTGTTTGATACTGTGGTAATAAATGTGATGAATTCACAAATCTGATCTAAATGATTTTGTCCAGTTTGTCTAAATCATGCTCCAGCAGTGTGCCCTCTTCAGTATGAACTGTGTGTTCTTGTATGTGCTTTGGACATTTGAACCCTTGCCAATGTCCTGTAAATATCTACACATGCAGATATAAACCCTCCCAGCAGAGGTCACTAGTAGGGCATCTGTAGGGCCTGTTGGCTATTTTAGGAAGATTTGTTTGACCTATTATCTGCGACTTGGCTAACAAATAAAATTAATTTTCAACAAAAAAGTATAACAACATTCAATAAAAACATTGCAGGAAAATATACTTGTTTTTGAATTAAGCTCCTTATTGAAACCTGCATTGTTAAAGCACTGAATGAGAAAAAATGGAATGATGTGGGTTTTAGGTAATGCTTAATGGTGTGTTTTAGATTTTTATTATTCTGAGTCATTTCTCATTCTTAGTCATTTTCTTCCTCTTTTTCTTTTTCAGGAACCTCAAAGGGCAGACATTGCTGAAGTTTCATATATTTCACTCTGCTTTCACGTTACACATGCTTTATTGTGTTTGTGCTCTGTTCTTTTGTCACACTAACCACACACATTTCAGGACGAAATTAGATTCGTGTGGTTATTGGAGAGAAATAGACGGCTCACGTGTGTTTGTTAAATACAAATGTGTATTGTGATGGAAATTTAGTTTGGAGAGTAAAAACCTATTATTGCTTTAGTAGGAAATATATCGAGTGTCTCATTGTGAACTGTGTCAACGTGAGCCATGTGACAAGACTGAACAGAGCAGCTGTGAATGAGGACTATTGTGGAGGTCAGTGTGACAACAGTGAGAGGGCTCTGAGGAGAACAGGACAGAGAATAGAAATAATGCCCAACACGAGACGTACAATGGGTTTTCTATAGAACAATTTAGTACCCAGAGCTATAATATATAAGACATTCATGTGTGGAGATTTGTAATGATAATAACTGCACTGATCACATTCAGTTTGAAAGAAAAAGAATTGGGATTTTATAAAGCAGGTGTAAATATATTATGTAATATATATTATCTATATTGGTTGGGGACATGCCACAGGGAGTTAAAGTGGGACAATCCCCATTAAACAGGGACATTAAACAAAACTGCTTGCCCCACTTTGTCCTGTCAATTGCAAAGATAACTTAAAAGAGCTACTCACATTACTGCAGGGATTCAAAAAATATAGGGTTTTACTATATCTTTGGTTCATATAAAGACTGACAGCCAAAATAACCAAATCACTTAACCTCTCCTTTAAAGTGCTGACATCTCAACAACTAACTTTTGTGCTTCATAATTAAGTTTTCCCAATAATGTCCCCTGACTTCAGCAAATAAAGAGACAAAAGAGGTCACATGAGTTTGTCTACAAGAATTTGCCAAATGTATCACGTCTGCACATTCCTAAAAATTACATGTTGAGGAAACTATTTCACAAGCAAACACAATCTGAGCTGCGAAGTTTGATTACAAATGGATACATATTGGGAAGTTATTGACTTGACAGCTCTTTAGCCTTGTTCTGTGTCTGGTTTATAATAGGATTTCAGTCGTAAAGCCGTGGCCTTAGTAGCACCTGTTAGCTGGCTAAAGAAGTAAAGACAAACTGGTCACTAATGTGGAGTTATGGTCTAGTTTTTTGCGCTAGACACTTCTCATAGCAACCACACTTCCAGAATAACATGTTTTTTTCCGTTGACGTCAAAAAGGTATGGTTGTGTTACATTTGCATGCTTGTGGTTTCTCTGGTTTGCCTGCAGAGAGTGAATGACTCGCCCAAAAGCATTGTGTGAGCACTTTTTATTAAGTTTCTTTGCTTCCTCTATAGATAAAATAAAAGTCTGATGTCAATTTAAAAAGTAGCAAAGGAATTTAATTTGTCTGTACCACTTGAAACAATACAAGATACTGTTTTATGAGTTTTATATGAAGTAAAAAAATCACGACAATAACCATATTTACACAAAATAACAAAGAATTCAACTGCCCTCATCAGCAATCATTCATCTAAGGCAAAAAATAAACAGGAAATATATTATTTCTGAGTTCAGTCTCCTTCTGAGTTTAAAGGACAGTCCAGGTTTTCATTTTCACAGGTTCTACAGACCCACTGGCTGCGCGCACACAGACGCTCATTATGTTCCAGGCAAAAGGTATTTCATTCATTCACGATGGCAACATTACACCAACGTACTGTACATTCACAACCACATTTCCATGAAGCTAAAACAAGCCAAGTCTCATCAGGAAATCATACATACATTATTTTTGTTGTTTCGTGTCACAATAAAATGCATGATTTAGTGCAAGTTCTGTCTCCTGTAGTGCACTTTTCTCCTTGTCTGAGTGCATTAACACCGGTTGTAGCAGCTAAAGGCAATCTGTGAAGCAGGAGCTCACTTAAAGAGCAGTTCATGTCCGTTTTGGGAGGATAGTGACGACACACTTCAGTCTGTGCTGCCATAGTGGTTTTCATGAGAGGGGTTGTCCTGTAAACTGGTGTGTGAGGCATCTTCCTCCTGCGACACCACCGGCTCCATCGGCTGTTCAAAGAAATTAGTCACACAGACGACCTGCAGGAAAACAAAATAAGAAAATTAGGTCATAGTCTACTTCTCTGTTTCCATCTAATGTTTTCTTGAACCTACAGTGAGAATGGCCACCAGTCCCCCCTGCAGGAGGCCAGCGAGTACGTCACTCCAGTGGTGTTTGTAGTCAGACACTCGGGACAGGCCCACGTACACAGCGGTGGCAATCAGAAAAAACTGGAAGGTGGGGCGCAGCAGCCTCGCCCATTCTGATTTCAGTCTGGCTTGAATGTACAGCTATATTAGTCACAGAAAAAGAGTAAACAAACATAAGATCTCTATTAGCATGAAGGCTTCGATGCACAGTAGTGAGTTTGTTTGGCGATTTTCCTCGAAATTATTAAAGGTAACACTACAATTTAGGTAAAGATGTGTACTTACCACGAGAAACATCATGCAGTACATAGAAAAGGATGAATGGCCAGAGTAGAATGAAAGCCTGCAAAAGACAAAGAGGCATACTTTACATGTTTAAAGTAATATAATATAACAATAATCTATAGCTCTTCCACTGAAAACACCCATTATTTTTGTACAGTGATAATAAACATATGCAACATGTCTCGTGTGGCTCTTAGGTGATAAGTTGTCTGCCTGTTGTTGTCTGTGTTTTGGACGAAAAGTGGAGCTGTGTAAAATGGCCTCTCATTGTTTGTGTAAGAAAGTAATTGTCCAAAAGGCATGAGGCTTGTAGAAGCAAACTGTACTTTAAGGAGCGTTAAGTAAGATTTAGAGTCGAACAGTTGAACAAAATTGAATACGCGAGTCAAAATACGTTTCCATAGTGTAGTTTTTTAGTAAAAGAATCCCTTCGTTTCCGTTTCTATCTCTACAGGTGCCCAGAGCAGACAAACTGAGCAACGCTGAACATGCACATTCATGTTTTTAACAGTCCTGCATGAAATTTATAGACTAAAGTTATTTTGATTCTAATTTTTTAAAGTCCTAAACTCCTTCTTCATAAACAATGTGAGATTCTGTAGATGCTCACAGGCTTTAGAAATGAGGAATGAAAACTGTCAAACTGAACTCAGGGTGAACACAGGGTTTTGTTTAAATGAATTTTAGCCTGTTTATTGGTATTCTACTTTTAATATACATTATATATATTTATTTTGAAAGTGCCTTCAGTGACCGTGTGGTTACCATAGAAACGCTTGTCTGCTCATCTCCTTTACCACAGTGAAGGTATGTGACACATCTGTGCTCTGATTTATTTCTTTATTTTCTATTTACCATAACTCAATTTGTTGCTTAGGATGTATATGAGAGAAAAATACATTTTCCAACTGTTTATTTTTTTTATCATTTTACAGAATATCTTTGTTTAGGGGAGTTAATATTTCTTTTGTTGTGCTTGGAAATGGTTAAGAAATTTACCAAAAACATATTCATAACTAAAAGGTGAATCTGTGAGAATGCAGCCCTCTATATTTTGGAAAATCTTATCTGTTTATCACTATTATATTCAAAGCTAAACTAATAAATTACCAGATTAGTTATATTGTTTGGGTTTTTTTTAGTTGTCCACTAAACCACACGTTCCTCTTTTACTTTCACTTAAAAAAGAAGAAATGTTCTGTACAGTTTGATTTCATTACCTGGCCTCATCAACCATAAACTGGTCTCCAGAGCAGGTGAAGTTCTCTATGTATCCTCCAGCTTTACAGTTGATTTTGTCCCAGGACGGTTTGCAAACAGCCAGAAAGTTCGGCCTTAGGCGTCCAATGGAGTACTTCGCTATGTCTGTGAGAGACTGACTCGCTGCAGCTCCGAAAACGTAACTCCCCACTGCTTTGTAGATACATGACGCATATTTTTTCCCCAAAGCCTGGTTCTTGATGCGGGAAAGGTAAACAGAGAGGCACTCACCGCAGACAATCTGTAAGGTAAGAATCAAACAGAGAGAACATGAGAGTGGTCTGACTTGTCGTTGACATTTAGAGAAGTTCAAAAAGCAGGATGGAGGATGTTTGACTTGCCACGATGAGTGTGAAGGGGATCATGACTCCTCCAAGCAGCTGGTAGGAGATGGTGTCCTCTTTGAGCGGGTATCTGATGGACTCATCGTTGCAGAAGAAACCCCGCTTGAATGGGTTGTGTTGAGGGGTAAGGATTAAAAACGGAAGTCCGACTGGTGAGAAGAAAAGAGAGGATTACAAAGACTTGAAACTGAAACAGTGTTTGCCTGTCTGACATCAAAAGATCATGAAAATAGAAAGCAACTGTGACTAAAAACTAACAACAGCATAAGAGAATGAGATGACTTTTTGACATAAGATACTGAGGTGATTTTAAGAGAGGGCTGGGCAGATTTCAGTCAGACACAAGAGTATAGAGTTACATAAGTGAATTCAGGTCAGGAAAACCTACAGGGGCATGGTGTTGGCAGTTTGTTTGCACATAGCATTACATCAGAGGACAATAAGGATAAGGTCAGTATCTGTTTGAGGTGTTTTAGAGGAAAGAGTTGAAAAACACACTCATATTATTCTACTTCTGGATGTTTTTTTCTGTGAAGGGAACTGGTTTGTTTTCTAATGGACTGGGTAATCTGATGTAGTCAGGCAGTTTCCCAGTTGTTTTGCATTTAGCCTAGGGTTTTGTTTTCCCTTTTCTTTTTCTTTTTTGTATCCTAATGCTTTGCTGCTGTGTTCTTGCCTTTGTTTTGTGTCTCAGTAAAAGAAAGAGTGGAATAATGCCACACAGACCATTAACAGGATGAAACCTTTAAAGAGAAGGACTTGTCAAGATAAAACACTAATTCATTTCAGAGACCTAACAATTAGACTGCGTTGCATTTGTGCCACAGATTGCATACAGTCAGCAGAGAACCACAAGGCGATGACTAAACAAAGTGAGTGCACATCAAACATAGGAAATGTCTGCGTAGGGCAATGTGCCTGAACCTGCCCTGCATTATCACACCACGCCACAGCTTTAAGTACAAAGTCCTGACTGGCACTTTTACAAAGCCTCACATGCAAAAAAAAGGTTAAAACAAAGTATCCGGACATGGATTTGGGAGTAGAATGTTGTGTATGGGTGAAAGATTGTGCTTCAGTCTACACCTTTTATTTAAAAATATTTTGTTATTACCTGAATGACTGAATGAATCTCCACACACAAAGTATCACATGTCTTTCATTGTCAAATCAAAGTAGCCAACTGAGATATGATTGTGATCCAAACACGAAGCTTAAAATTATGTCTGCACAAAATATCGCTAATGAATCATTATCCAGCCATTTTCCAATCAGAGACCTTAAACACAATGAGATCAAATTAGTTCAAAAAGTCCCAGGTTTAGTTCTGGTTTATTCTTAGCCCCAGTTTTGATGAGTAGAAGTCAGTCTGGATCCTTGTATTTCTTTATATATTTGATTTTGATAAAACTTACTTAACTTTTTCGAAATGGGTATCAAAATATCGCTGTTTCGTTATCGCTTCAATGTCGTCATGACAATTTATCACGTTTTTTATTATCCAGCAGCTCTACTACAAACACAGATTTGCTTAACACAGAGTGGGACTTCAGTGCTATTTTCCATCTTGTCAGATTTATTTCAGGTGTGCCAATGCAAATAAATCCCCAGACTGCACTAAACACAGCTCCTACGAAAAGTTTGGTGTTTATTTTAAAGGGAGAATAAAGTCTGTGGCTCACTTTAAAGAGCTTAGGCGGTGAGGGCAGGCGGGGGCTTACCCAGTATAAGACAGCAAATGTCCAGGAGGATGAGCGGGATCCCTGAGGCTTCAAACATGTTGCGTCGTCGTTTCTTCTTCGGTTGTGTGGTCCGTGTGAAAATTATCCTCCTCCGACTGTCGCTCCTGCTAAGCGTCCTCCGGCTCGGTTTGGGCGAGACCAGACGCTGCCTATCTGGCGCATATGTCTCGCTATTCGAGCACAAAATTCATTAAAACACCAGTGTCATTGCACTACTGGAGGTACTCCGCAAGTGGGTAGGTAAGGGCAGTGTCCCAACAAAAAAAGGCTACGGGAAACTTCACGGGCTAAGACGTCACGAAAACATCCAACTAAAGGTTATTTCTACTCTAACACCAGCACACACCAAGAGCCTCTCACCCGTTTAAGGTCTCAAAGTTCATCATAACACGGACACAGCGGTGGTTTCTTCAGCTCATAATAAAGTCCGGTCCAAACCAGAGACTAATACCGGTGAGTGGCAGCGGACGGACTGAGCAGCACTCTTTTTAGACGGGCTTAACGCTGCCTTCACTGACTCCTGGGAAAAATGGGAAACACACTCGTCTCTGTGAAATATGATGTCGTTATGTGGGGTTTAAAACGCCCTATAGGTTTATTTTTGTTTTGTTATTATGAAATAGTACGTATCGTATCGAGTCAAGATTGCATTTTAACTAAAAAGCGTAAATCCCATCACTTTTTGTAGCATCCATGTTAATTGCTTAATTTATATTTTAAAGTCAGTCCTAACACAAGCCTAGACCACATTGAAAGAAAAAAGTTTATTTAAGACCAAACCATTGTTTAAATTATCTTGTTTGGAGGAATTAAATCAAAACATTACTACAAAAGACTAACGTGCTATTTCCGAGATGCACCTGAAAGCAGCACAACATGGAAAAATAGCAGCAGACTTTCGTCCTATCGCGCTGCTTTACGGCAGGGGTCTGCTGATGCACAGCCGCTCCGCCCTGACAGACAAAAGGTTACAGCTGTGGCACTATTTAAAGAAGGGTCTCCTCGTCAATGAACCTGTCAATAGTTGAGTTGGGAAGGTCATTATGATACATGAAATATGAGGTTTCAGGGCCCAAGAACAGAAAATCTGACAAATTGTTTAAAATGCTATACATGTTGTTTTTTTATACAATAATTTAATGGTATTTCATGTAGCTACTTACATAAATATACTCCTCTATATGCCACTTCTGTATCTCGGACCTAATTTTCCAGATCATTTATCAAAAATTATTTCATGACAGCATTAACGGCGTATATTTTTTATCACCTTTAGTCATATTTACATGAAAAGGTTTCATACACATATTAAAGTCTACAAATCAAATCTTTAATCTTGTCAATCACTTAAATTTAACATGTAACTCTTCAGTCAGTGCATGTCTATCATAATAATTCTCACATTGTGAGGCTGAACACAATACTTTTCACATTTTTAATTATACTCCCCGTGACCCACTAAGAGCATGCCTGCAGCCCATCTGTTAACCATCTGTTTGCCACTATTAGCCATTTTCCTTTGTTGTTTAGATCAAAGAAGCATTTTTAATCTGTTAATGTCAATGTGAATGTGTGCTAGTAAATTATGAAAAAGGCTTTTGTGCCAAATGTGTCAATGTGGTATGTTTTAAGTTTATATAGCCATGATGGAATATCCAATAGAGGACTGCTGAGGTTTTTTTTTATCTGCATTTACATTCACATTTACCTCATTACCTTCATTTTTATCTAAGCAGAAAGCAGACAATATTTGTTATGTTAATAAGTTTGAATGGTCTCCCTGTTTATCTGAAGAGCACACCCACACAGTGCTCCCTATCAACATTTTATTCTGACATTATGAAACAGGTGTCTAGACTTCATTTAAAAGCCAGAGTTATCCTGGAGTTGACTGTTACTCCCTGATGAGTAAGCCTATATCTGCAAACATACTTACTTTTGTATTCGTCCGTTTTTCTCCTTTGTTTAAATGGGTGTGATGTTTTTACGAGTGTATCAGTCAGCAAAAGGAATACGACAAGTGACTAGTGCATGTTATATGATACTTAACTCAGTGACAAAACTACTAAAAGATACGGGGCCAGTTTTAAACCCTTGTCAATAATTAGTGCTGAGTCAACAGAAACTATTTAAGTGGCAGAAGAGACAAGAACAAGAAGTTAACCCTGACTGAACATAGGCTGCCTCTTAAACAAGTGTATTCCTCCTGCTCTCATTTAACACCAGATATGAGGAACTGAGGACATGTTTTCCTGTAAACAAGAGGTAAAAGAAGTATGCAGTATGAGGAAAAACCTGTAATCCTTGATTCTATAAATGATATGGAGGCCAAACACGCAGTTTGGTAGTAAATATTTTTATGCAGACAGTATATTAAAGACTGTAAGCCAACTCTAAAGTCAAAATAATATGGTCTAATGGAGACACAACTGTTATCTGTTTGTTATATTAGTTAGTAGTAGTACATGTATGTGCTCATTCCTATACTGTATGTACTATATTGGGCTATTTTTTTTTTTTTTGTCACTTTGGCCACGTCAGCACAAGGACATGACTTCCCTCTCCCCAGACACTTCCTCCAGCTCCTCCGGGGTAAACTGAGGCATTCCCAGGCCTGTCCTAGGACTTCACCAGAGCAACATGATTATAGTGTGTAGTAATTTGGACCCTTGACAGTAAACAAATGCATTCTTTACAGACTCTGAAGTATTTCGGCTGCACTGAACTTCTTGTATATATGCCTAATATGCCTATGTCTGTTGTTCTTGTTGGTGCATGTACCTTTGGTGATCCTCCGGCTTTCTTTAGTGGTACTTTGGAAGTCTCAGAGATTAAAATGTAAAATTGGGACATCAATTATTTTTTATTTGAATCCCAGTTAAGGCCTTAGTCCCTGTTTAGTCCATCTAAATGCAGTACAGACGTAAATATAGTCAGTTGATGGGTCTTTACTAGGACTATACCTACAATACAATACAATACTGATAGTCAGTCTGAAAAACACTGCTCTAGGCCTAGTCTTAAGACCACTTGAAAAGAAATGCCAAGAAAAAGTTGATAGGATAACATAACAACACTTTACATTTTAATTAGCACAAAAATATAATACATTCAGTTGGCATCATTTAGGTTATTCTAATAAAACTAATTTCACAGTATGTCTCAGTCTACGTCTACAAAATATTCATCAAGTTCTTCTGTTGTGCAGCTTTGAATGGGCCTCAATCTCCCGCTTGAAGAAGAGCTCCCCCAGCTGGCCGTGAGAGGCCTCGCTCATGGCCTTGGTCTGCATACACATCTTATACTTGTCCGGAGGAAGCTGGTCCGCGCAGCTCTTCTCGTGCCACAGGTGGAAAAGACCTCGAGACGGAGAGCGGACCACCATCAGCTTACTGTGGAGGTACTTCCTGTACAAATGCACGTCCTCCAGACCCCAGCCTTTAATGCTCCGGTCAAAGCCACCTGGGAGAAAATGAATGCACTTGTGGTTAAATTTCCAATCAGTGGGTCTTCAGTGATGTGATGTGTCTGTGTATGTTGTACCTATGTTGAGGAAATCCGACCTGTACTGACATGTCATACCAAACCCGAAGTCTCTCCAGAAGCCGGATTCTTTTCTTATCACCTAAAGGAAAAGATTACACAGATGTCATGTGATTCGTACTTCTTACTCTTTACAGTTTGCCTTTACATGTTTTACTAACCAGTTGTTGTTGAACAGGCGGCGGGTGTGTGTGGTTACTGTAGATGATGGAGGGATTGAACTGACTGAAGAGCACAGGGTAGTACACTCTCTTACCTGGACAGACGTAAGAACAATAAACATTTTACATTAAAATTTCTTTCACTAGTGGGTAAATTGTAGTGGCGGAAACATAAGCTTAAATCCCTCATTGTAAGTAAGTGTAAATGCAGTCAGGCTATATGTGCACAAGACTTTTTGTTGTTTTGTTTAGCTGCATTTATTCAGGCAAACTTCATGAGTCACATGCACTATTTAAGTTACATTTTATAAGTAGATATTTTTGGTTAATTTGTACTTTTTGAGCACATTTTAAAGTATGATTTAAGCCATGAAATTTACTTATTTATATTCAAAAGTAGTAGTAGTAGTAGTAGTAGTTAAAATGTAACCATTGATTAATGTCAACTTTATCCTTCTTGTTTTTTTACAACATGTAGAAAATGGGCCATGTTGTTTGATATGGCGTCCATTAGTTACCCATTTTTGCCTCACTTTTTCTGTGCATTTCATCTACTTTTCTTTTAGACGACCCTTGACAGATTGCTGCATTAAGGCCCCTGTATTTAAATAACGTTAGTAAAAAATGTGACCCAGTAATCCTTTAATGTGTTTATAGCTGATGTCTAAAGGTATTTGGTCTAGATTTGACCTAAACCCCACCAGACATAAAATTTGATTCGATGGGTATTTATAATTCATTATTTTGTACTTTTACTTGTAGATGGGTATTATTTGGGTCATGTGACAATACTTTCCACCATTGGTCCAGTGGCACATATAACACTTTAGCCCTTCCCCTCAGGAATCACTCTCAGGATTTATCACTGACATGATAGATCCGCTCCTGGATGGAAGTATAATTAAGTCTCACCAGGTTCTGCATTGAGACGACAGGAAGTGAGGAAGTCTGCTGTAAAGTTAATGTCAACGTCACAAAAGAAAAGGAGGACGTTCTGGCTCCGCCTCCAAGCCCTGGCGCCCACTTCCAGGCCACGCCCACGAGAAAACTCTTCGTGGAGCAGGATCAGTGTGAAACTCCTGAAGCGAGTTTCCCTAAAGGCAGACAACAGAAACACGTACGAAGAAGTAAAGAGTGCTGTGCTGCTTTGGGTGACTAATATTTCACAGTGGCAAAATATTACTGCACAGTCACTGCAACAAGAGCATAGGATTTATATTAGGTATTTCTAAAGCCTGCAGCATAAAACAGCTACTTAAAGGCATCATAGAGTAGTTTAAGTGCTCTCTGGAGAACTATAACCAACTATATTATCATCCAACTGCAGTTCAACTAAAAAGGACTCTTTACATTCAGTTGTAATATATTATGACCAATATATGCTGCATGGTTTTTACATAATAACATTATTATTTAATTAAGTGTAAGTTTATAGCATTACCTTGTTGTTTGGTCTACTATGGCCTTGATCTTATCGACCTGATCCCTCCCAAAGTAGACCACAGTAAGATGGACCCTGCCGTCCTGCTGGATGCACACTTGTCTGAAACAAAAACATGATAGGATATTCTCATTAGATTCAATTACTTATGTTTCTATACAGAGCATAACATCCATACTTTTAATTAGAATTTCTCATTCGTTCAATGCACTGTCAAATGTTGTCAGGATCATTTATTAAAGGTTTATTGTGCCAGATTTTAGTGGCATCTGGTGGAAAAATTAAAGATTGCAAATCCACAAACACATTCCTCATTTCTTCAGTCAGTGAACCCCTACGGTAGCTCTGAAGGGACAAACCCAGTAAAAAAGATCAGATGATGAGTTAACTTTACTTAATATTAAATAAAAATACATAAAATAAATGACATTAGTTCATAAATGCTCTCTAAACCTTTACAAAATATTTCAAAAAATCTTTGAAAAAAAAAACCTTTTTATTATTGCAGTTAAATCAATGCAGTTCTTGTTTTTTGGCAAAGAAGAGCAACAAGTGATAAAAATGAGCATCTGCTAAAACATGAAGAGATATAAAAAGATATTGACCGCTCAAACTAAAAAGAAAAATGAAATGAATATACCTGTTACCACGGTAACAACATTGTATAAACCTTTATAAAGTAATATTTGATAACTTTGGACCATTGTGCCTTTACGCCCTTCAGTACACTTTCAACAAACACCTGTACGCTCATAAAACCTTAAGGCGTAGTGCAGGTTTTGGGGCAGGGCCAAGACAGAAACCTATTTATGTGATCTCACACTTTGAAAACATATTTTTGACCAATGTATTCCATATTTTTCACATTTTATACAAAGGTGTACACTCTTGTATTTCTGTAAGAACATTCATATCAGGTGAAGAATATAGGTCTGAGAGTGAAGTACCTGAAGTTGGTCATAAACTGCTTAAATGCATCCACTCTTTTGGACAGAGGGACGATAATGTTGATGAGCGTGCTGCGGGTGTCCACTCTCTCGCTCTTCACCTTCACGACGGGACCGAACGGCCTGAAGAGGACCAGCTGTGTGAAGTCCTGTGGGCTGTCCCCTTTAAACAGCAACTCATAAACAGTCCCCCTGTCCCTCTCTGTTCGGGTCAGCCCTGCGACAGACACACAGGGAAAAACAAATATTCAACACTGCTCAGTAAATCAGTAAATTCTAGAATTAAAAATAACACTGTGTTCCGTTGCTTGTATCTAATCTAGTCTAATGTTTGAGGTTTTCACTCTATTTCAAAAGCAGACAAATTTGAGGTCTTGGTTGGTTTTGGTTGGTCTTGACGTCCAAGACCGAGTAAAAAGGAATTTGATACAAGACATACGAGACAAGACCAAAACTTTTAGAAAACGAAACTGTTGAGGCTAAGTCTGCTAAGTTTAAAGGTGCCCAATGCACCAGTGTTCAGTGAAGAATCCTTTATTTTAGCACCAGTTGCCATTTTCAACACAAACACATTGCCTCAAGACCAAGACTGGCCTTGAGTTCTACAACCCTACCTGTTAACACTTAGAGACAACCCTTGGCCATCTCAAGGGTTCATACAGGTAGAACAGGGAGTACTACCAACTCTGACACCATGCTCCCATTTAGTCATCTAGTTTTCTAAAGTTAATGTTATGCATCTCATGTAATTCAACTGTACAACCAACAGCCTATGAACATATCAGTATAAATCTGCATCAGTAAAAAAGTGAAGAACAGCTCTGTACATTTCTATATTTACAGAGTCTCATGTCTCCTACCCTCTATGAAGTCTGAGGGTGAGTATGTGTGCTTCCTCCTGGCGTTGTCCACGTGCTGCAGAGGTCCATTCAGGACGTGCAGAGCTGATTCCACAGTTCCTATCAGCTCGTCTCTGCGGTCCTTCCTCACGGGTCTCTCCTCCGGGTGCTTGGTTAACCCTGTCTCCAGCTGGTACACCCTGTAGGTAAACAGAGCAAACACTCTAGCAACTCAAACAAGCCCCTGTAGTGTAATATACAGGAATCACACACAGCCCTAAAATATAATCAGTAGCCGCAGCAGTGTAAGAATCCTCATTTAAAACTGCATTTCAAGCACGTTATAGCGACTTATTTTGAATTAAAAATAAAAAAACAGGGATTTTTAGTTGTCAGAAGTCCTGGAAGCCAAAAAAGTCCTCACTTGTGTAATGACTGATTGTGTTTCTCACCTGTGTAGAGTAAAAGTGTCATAAGGAATCACTGCGTATTCACCGGACACCTTCACACCTGAGTTGACCTCGGCCTGGTTCAGCTGTGAGCGGAAGAACTCCTGCAGAAAAACAACATATCATCTACATCTCCTCTCTTTATTCATGTCATCGTCACATCCAGGTAAGTTTCACGTTCTTACCTTCAGATCGAGCTGCGTTGGACGTTTTTTCAGACTCTCCAGCCCCAGAGGCAGAACTCCTTTGGCTTTGGCCTTCTCCAGCGACTCCTGAAGCTGCTGTGTCCTTTCCTGCAGCGCCTCTTTCAACTCGGCTATCTGCTTGTTCAGGCTGTTAATGTAGTGTCTGTGAGAGTCCTCCCTCTCCTGCAGCAGAGCCATGTAGCGCTCCTTGGACGCGGCCCCTCCGGACCACAGCAGGGACTTGTGAGCGCTGCCAGATGCAGGTCTACAGGCCAAGAAGTAGACTAGAGCGAGACAGCTACAGAGGACCAGCGCGATGAGGCCGACCCGGGCCACGAGGGCCAGCAGCCGCCGTTTGAACATGCTGGTTTCTCTTTTATACTGGGTCTTTTAAATGCTCAGAAGTGATGAAAACATGAGGACTTCTGATGCAGGGATAGATATCCACAAACAGCGAGGAAACCATTGTGTCAAAATCCAAAATGAAAGCCTGGAGACTGGTTTTATCACATAATCTCCTCCTTTTCCTTCACTCTCAACCAGACTGAAGCTCCCTAAAATATGAAACATATAAAAGGTTATCAAGGCTAAAACTAGGCCTATAAGACTTTCATATTTGATTTAAGGTTCTGTTTGGACAAAAGAATAAATGTCTGACACATGGAAGTCTACAACATTATTACAATACAATGCATTTCAAATAAACTGATGTGGATTATACAAACTCAGAGCTTGTTTTTTAAAGTTTCATGGCTCAGTTATCTGATGTCTTAAAGCTAAAATATGTAACTTATCAGGATTTGTTGACAGTAAAGGACACAAATGGATCTTAATATGTATCTACTATTTAACAAAAGTTAATTTAATGAGATAAATGCTCTTAATACATAGCATGCCCAGTCACTTAGACTCACACAGCGCAGTATTTGGCGAGCCAGCTGCTAATACTCTGACAGAGGGATTCTTCTTCCTTTTTCATGCCATGGAATATCACAATGACCCTTTGGCTACATGTATAAATGAATTCATGTAAAAAGGGTGAACTTGCGTTGCTTAAACTTAACGTAACTTAATGTAACTAATGGTGTAATGTTCAGTCAGCGTCTAAATGCAAATACTTCACTCAGACTGCATTTGTCTTTGGATTGAATGGTTACTACAAAGTTAAAGGCGAACTAAGTGAATTCAGCCTCATTATCAAACTGTCATCTCTGTCATTTGCTGTTGAGTCAGTAACATAGATGTTGTAGCACTACCTCTGCATTGGCATCTTGTCCTCTTTTATCCAATCAGGGAACCCTCAGGCCTTGTACAATAGAGTTGTCATTTGTCTTAGGCTACTCTTCCTAAAACCAAATTCAAATACTGTCTGCAAAAACTTATCTCCCACTTTCTTCTCCTTAAACAAAATTGAGCCATAAAACTTTGTCACCAGATGAAACAGATTATAACAGACCCAATCCTAGTCTTAACTAAATTATGGTAAAATATGTGTCTACTGCTGTGGCCTCATATGACTCTAGTGGATATTATCACATGATAGATTGAATTAATTAAACGTGATGGTTTTCAGATCCCTCAAAAGGTCTTTTCAGGAGAAACAGAGAGTAGCGGAGCTTACAAAGACATGTGTTCCATGTTAAGTGTCTAACAAAAATGTCAAGCTCTCAAACCTTTTCAGTGACCTCCCTCATGATTCTCAGATGCGTTTGAAGGCCTCGTCCTTGTCCTTGTTTCTCGCTCGGCTCCAGCGACACACTCCTGCTGCTGCTGCTGCTGTTGCCTTGTAGAAAAATGAAAAAAGTGAAATAAGTTGACCTTAAATTCACTCAGAGTGCCACGACGCTAACGGTGGGAAGTGACAGAAACAGGCATTTCTCTGTTTATATCTCCACCCTCAATATATGTGTGTCTGTGTGTGTGTGTTGCCATCATCAGTTTATTCACAGCACAGTTGGGTCTTTATTGCTCAGGTAGGAGCTGATCTCATGAAAGGCTTGCTTATGTTTCCAGGTCCACCCAAGCACTGTATGTGTGTGTGTGACAGAGGGTGTATTGGTAATTACAGATGCATGTGTTCACACCAGGCAGAGGGACCAGGCTGCAGTCAGAGCCAGGCTGTAGGAAAGTGACATGATTTATACAAACATGGCTGTACGCAGTATTGAGGTCTATTTTTTCAATCTGTTTGTTAATAAAATCTTAGACCATTTTCATTGTGTTTATTGACAAAAACTCGTACTACAACATTTAAATGACTTTGGGATAGCATTTTATGTTCCAGCTTAGTAATAACATAATAGTGAGGTAACAAGAAGATAATAAATATTAAATACTATAATAGGCTAATCATGGATTATTATTATGTATTTCCCAGCCTTGCACAAGTTCTTAGTTGTTACTTGGTTATAACAAGCTATAACTGTCAGTAAATCTATTAAATTTACCATAGGTTCTGTAGCACTTAGCTAATTACCCTTGTATTACCATGGTATTACTGAGCTGGAATATAAAGTACAACGTCTGACTTTTGTAAAAAAAAAAATTGTACATTTGTAGGGGCACCTCAATTGCTCACCTGGTAGACTCAGCAGACCCGGGTTCGATTCCGGCTCAGGCCATATGCTCAATAACATTTCTTTCTCCCGCCCTCTCCCCTGATTATCTACACTGTCACTGTCAAAAAAAGGCCAAAAACTACAAAAATAAGATTAAAAAGCTATCACTTTCAAGAACTACAACTCTTATCTTGGTTTGAAGATTAAAATAAAGTCTGAAAATCACCAAGAAGTGTCACCTTTAATTTGGAGGATATGATGCAATCCATATATAAATGTGTTTATTATTGTTTAGGAGGCATTTTTTCCTCCAAAATGCATCCAAGTTGGAGGCATTTCTTTACAGCGGCTTTCACTTTTGGACAAAACTCCTCACATTTGGGTATATAGCCCACTAACTATATGTATTAATTTTCTCCACGTGCTCAAAGTTATTTATTCATCATATTGTCTCATGCCTTGATCCTCTTGACAATCTCTTTCGTTGGACCTCAGTATTTCTTAAACCCTGCATACGCCTCAAGTAAAAAATGACTGCTGATATAGAGGTCAGTCAATACACTATAGTGCTACATATGTAAAAAAGATGCATCTTAAAATGATGATGCAATGTAGGAATAAGGTATTTTTAGGCTTGGTATTTGAAAGCTTGGTAGTGTCTGAGGTGGTATTTGGTGTTAAAAACTTCAGCAACTTCCAGCAACCTGAGCTAAAACAGTTTAGTCACTATACACACTATAATTTGAGAACATAAACCTTTTGCCAAACCTGTACATGGCAAATATACATAGAAATCTTCAAGACCATATCATTCCTTACTAAGCAGTGTAGTAATGTAAATATAAAGGCTTCACATGTTTGCAGGTTCCGAGTGTCTTTTAGTAAAGTGAGGCTTCAGCCCTACTGCCAATGCTCATTTAACTCACTATTACTGAAGTCCATATGAAACAAAAATATTAAAATCCATTGTCAAAGCTCTACATGAAAAATATGCATAGGAATCTCAAAGGGCAAGGACACTTTACTCACTTTCACCAAGACTTTAAGCAGTAATAGTGGTATTGTTCATCCAAAAACAGGCTCTGAAAAACTATGTGAGGCTGTGGAACCTGTTACAGTGTACCACTTTAGTATATACGACCATATGAGTCAAAAACATTGTCAAACCAGTAATTTCCTCATAAAACAAGCTCATTTTACTCACCAAGTGCCAAGACGTGCCAGAAATCTCTCAGGATTTAAGACGTAGACTGTTCATGTTCATCCAAAGACAGACTTCGGGTGTCTTTTGCAGGAATGTAATCAGATAAAAGGTGATACATGTGAAATAACTTCTCTGTCCAAACTTGACTGGAGTATTCTTCTCCTGAGAACCACCTCCTGACCATCCTCTCTCCTCAGTCTCCACCTTTCTCCAACACTTCTTTCTTTTTCAGCAGATCTCTCACCCTTCATCCTCGGCTCCTTTCTGCTCTGCCCCGAAGCCTAATTAAAAGGCGGCGGGAGTAAGGAATGCCCTTCAGCCTCGCGATGCTCTGCCACCTGCAGTCTGTGTGCGGGGAAATAGCTAGGTACCCGTCGAAACCCACCAATAGGCCGGGGTCTTGTGCATTTAATGAGGCACTGTACAGATGGCCCTTGTTTTCTCAAAGTCCTCACTTTCTCTGTTACAAGTTACGTTTACAAAACAGGCATACAGATTCATAGCCAGAATCTAATAAATTATAGAGAGCTGTTACATATTTAGTGTTGTTTCAATATTTCAAAAGTGTTTTCAGAATATGGGAGTAATTATACATCAAGCTCAAGTTCTGCTACAGTGCAATGGTTATAATTCAACACTCAATTGCTGCAGTATTATATAAGAGCTCTGTATACAGTTATAACATTATTTAGAATAGTAAAATCAATATATATCAGCTAAAATACAAAGTCCACACTGTAAAACTTTAGTCATAGGTTCAACAGAACCATACCATAGCAGTTAATTGTCAGTAAGTTAATCTAGTAAGAAGACTTTGTTTGCCAGTTTTATGATCGTACTGTATGGAAATGAAAAAAAATACTGCGAAATAAGCTCTTTTTCCATCAAGTTAGCAATTATTAATGAAAGTAATGTAAACTAAAAGTCCGGTTTGACCCTTTTTTAAATAAAAGAAGCAATCCAACTCAGATTCTTTTCAGTATTTTGTCTTTGCCAGCTCTTATTTCTTCATATTTCAGAGTACCTAATTGGCAGCTGTTTGCCAGTTTATTATATAAGAATACTGCAAAATAGTCTTCCATTACGTTTGCCAGTAACACAGCGAAATCAAATGATCTTTAATAGTGAAATATGTTAGACCTAAAATAAAGTGCACTGTTGCCAAAGAAATCATAAACAAGTAAAGAAACGTTCCTGAAGTACTGTTCTTTAACCCACTGAATTAGGTTTTGACCTGAGGATGGCGCCAAATACAAGACTACAAACAGACAGGTTGCGCAAAACAAACAACTTTTATTATTATTTTAACATATTTACATCTCCTGAATTACAAAATGTGGAATGTGGCAAGAGAGTGAACAAAATCCTGTGCTGCTCTGGTTTTACATGGACAGGACATGGACGTTTCTTCTTGGCAAAGAGACAAACATGATTTGAGCAGCAGCTTCACCTGGTGGTTGGTGATAAATTACAGTGCAGCTGTGTGTCTGGACAATGTGCTTTGTGACATTTGTGCTCAATTTAGGCAGTGTTATGCTCAGGATTAACCAGTCACTAAATTAGAAAAAAAAAATACAGAGGAATGTAGAAGACCAGCAGTGTCTGTGTGCGAGAATAATTTAGATGCCTTTCAGATTAAATCACAAAACAACACTGAAAATCTGTACCGCCCCTCCCTCATAAAGAAATGAATGTAGTATAAAACATTAGCCCCAGCTGAAGAATTAGGGGTTTGTTGTGGAGAATCTGGTACTGAACTGCCATTTTGTATTAAAAAAGCACAACAACAGATAATAGACACGAGTGAATTTAAGGTGCAACGCCAAAAAAGTTCTCAGCAAAGATCCAAAAAGAAAACAAATACAATAAATTATGTTCACAGTCAAAGAGACACACACCGGAATGGGACTGAGGCATTTTAAGACACGTGGACTAAAAAATGTGAACCTCTTTTAAATGGAACTAGTATCTCACACATTTGTGATCCTACACTGTCAAATTAAAGCAGGTTTTACTAAAAATGCAGTGATTCTCTCTCACTTGAGTTTCTAGGCTTTAGGTGTCTTATGATTAACTTAATATAAAGTGTGAGTAGTGTTAACATGTCTCAGTAACATCCTTAAAGAACTTGACAACAGCCTCCATCTATGCATGAGCATGTAACACCTGTGCCTAAGGTTTTACACAAGGCCTCACTCTCTCATTTGCTCAGTCAGTTGTGAGATCTTACTGTGTTCCTCTGCATTAACCTCACTCAATACGCAGAGAAGATGTGAAGAAGCGGGTGAAGAGGGGGAAGCTGAAAAAGAGTGCTGGAGTGATGTGTGGGTGGCTCAACATAATCTCTCAGACACCACAAGGTGTCGTTATGTTGCTAAGCAACTGCATCCTTCAGAGTCTTTCTCCAGGTGGTAACTAGGTTACCCCAACTTTCTATTTGCATCTTCTTGTTTTGCTGGTTTTCCTTACAACAAAACTGTGTTGCCTGTTCTTGTTGGACCTGTTCCTAAAGCAGTTGCCTCGGCTGGGACCTCTCTCCTCTGGGCTCTGGGCACTTCTACACCAGTTCATCCAGCAGGGTGCCTATGCTGTGGTGCTGCTCCGGGGGGCCAGCAATGGGCTTGTTGCACATGGGACACACACAGCGCACCTCCAGCCACTTCACCAAACACCTTTAAAGACAGATACATGTATGTATAGGCTTTAACAATTTGTAAGCGGCTTCTCAATTAGACTGTGAGCAGCAATGTGCACAATGTTTAAACCAAGCATTTATTTTAGATTATACACTTGTATTCTATTCTTTTCTATTGGCTAATAGCTTTTGCTCATTCTGATTAGTTAACTTTAGCAATGTTCAGTAGACAATTTAAACTAAAATAAACTAACTAAAACCAATTACATCTATGCTTCTGCTGCTTAAGAACAGTTGTGATAAACTGTAGCTTTGATTCTTTCCTAATCACAAAAACAGTTGAGAGGAGAAAACCTCTCTTTTCTTGGTCTTTCGTATATTATCCAGTTAAAAAAGCTGTGTGCGGTATACACCGCATAATTGCCTGCTGTATATGCCTCATACATTTAATTAGTGACATTTAATTAGTAGCCCTAATACTCACTTCCTGTGAAAGGCATGTTGGCATGGCAACACTCCCAGCTCGTCTTTCACTTTGAAATCCTCCAGACAAACGGCACACGTCTGCTGTGAGTGACAGACAGGACGCAGGGAGGTCATTAGACCATGAGTCATTCAGACAATATGCATAAAAAGATATGACAGCATTCTTCTTACCCCATGAAGGTTCAGCTTTTTTGGATCTCCTTTTAAAACAACCTGTAAACACAAAGAAAACAGGAAACAAAAAAACATCAGCACAACTAAAACTTTGTTTTACAGTAAAATCCATAAAGTGCTAATGGACTGGATACAGACTTACCTCTCTGTACCCAAACCGCTCGCTCTGGGCTTGGTGCCGTAATTTGCTGCAGGGAGAAACAGATATTATTAGAAGTTCATACATTTTTTATTCATCCTTAATGCATAAGAATATATTCACAATAAAGAGAAAAGTGACCCAATTGGCCTTTTATGTCAGATTTCAGTCAGATTTGATTCACTTATACACATTCACAATTCTTCTGGAGGTGCAAGAGGCTAGAGCCACAGTTGAAGAAGTTTTCAGTTTATTTCTATCTTTATGATCTTTAAATTTCCTATGTTTTATGTTTCTCTGTCCACCAACCAACAGACAATGCAATGTTTGACTCCACTTTTTAGTTGCAGTACCACACTGTTGGAGCCTGCTGTTACCAAAGTAGTGCAGCATTACACACTTATTTTTTCATACATCTTTTGACAATATTTGACCAGTACTGACCCACCCTGAAGACAAATGTGAGAATACTGGTTAAAAGTAAAAGAAAAGTCACATATTGTGTTTTGTGGCCTCTTCACACTGATATAAACAAACTTCATTGACTTATTTCAATCTGTCCAGCGTGAACTTAGTCTTATTTTTGTTTACAGTAACAAAATGACCCAAAGACAAAAAATATGAAAGGGTCTCTGTGCTACAAGGTGTTAAAAGCCAGTTTAAGTCTAAAACCTGAACTTGAACAGAACCAGGTCAGTAACAAACAGTTCAGTGTTATGACCCCTACACCTGGCTGTGTGGAGTCTGACAGTTTAAATGCTGGCCTACATGGACTTTTGGCCTCTCTCTCACCTAGCAGCCACAGCTTTTGCTTTGTCCTTTTGTTAGGGTGACACTCACACATCCATGCACTTGCCCTTCCAATGGCACAGTGACATCATTCAATGGCAATGTTACATCATATAATGGCACAATGACATCATACAGTGGCACAGTGACATCAAATAATGGCAATGTTACATCATATAAAGGCACAGTGACATCAAATAATGGCAATGTTACATTATATAATACAAACCAAATACACAGCAAACATAAATACACCCATATAAAGGCACAGTGACATCAAATAATGGCAATGTTACATCATATAAAGGCACAGTGACATCAAATAATGGCAATGTTACATCATATAAAGGCACAGTGACATCAAATAATGGCAATGTTACATCATATAAAGGCACAGTGACATCAAATAATGGCAATGTTACATCATAACATGACACAGTGACATCATACAATGGTACACTGACATCATATAATGGAACAGCGATATCATATACTGACACCACCCACATGCACTTGCTTACACCACTAATTTACCCATTATCCACTTTAGTATCTAGTTTAAATTAAAAAACATATCCTCTTTAAACCTTTTAAACCATGTGTGGTCTCCCTCTTTATCTGAACTTTGAGCCAGTTCGTGACAAATAAGTGTTCTTGTGTTTGAGAGCTGTAACTGCAAATGAGATTGCCCCACTGCTTTTACTGATTCCACAAGGTAACATTTTATACAGTATAAAGATTGGATGTATGTGATGTTGCATTATGACAAAGTTCAATTCAGCAAGAGCACGACACAACACTTGAATCTTACAAGTGTTCTCCACTTGCTTAAATTAACAGATGTTATCCTAAAATTGCACTCCTCTTTTTAGCCTAAGAGGGAAACATTCATTTTATGTAGTTAAATAGCGGTGCTGTGTAAACCAAGGCTGTATAATTGCAGGGTATGCTATGATAATTAACTGTCTTTTCAATCACTTACAAAGGCCACGCAGTTAAGAGCAACTCCTCAGACACTTCAGTAATCACGTATAGACGAACACACTACATACATGTGCACAATAACAGCTAATGAGCGCCTGGACTGTTTCAAAGCCTGCCCCGGCCCCCAAGACCAACAATGGAGATCTTTATCATTTGGTCCCAGTTATTTTTGGCCTTCTGTTTTTACATAAGTAAACACTAATTCAATCAACATGTGTGAAATTTGAGCCTGATTTAAAACATATTGACACATACTTAGATAACAATTGTTTGTCTTTTTATTTTATTGCTAGTCCTCTTCATAACAAAAAGGAAAATGAGAATTTGTCAGTGCTTAAAGAAGGTAAATTACAGTTGTTTTTGTGACTTGGGTTTATTGTTTATGCTGATTGCCGGTTCAAATCTCCGTGAAGAACAATGTGAGGATACAGGTCGCACATGAAGTGAGTGTTCCCAAGCTCCCAGACTCATGTGATGAAGGTGAAAGGGGAGCGTGATGAAGACTTTCAGCTGCATTCAGAAATAGAAAACCATCACAGAAATACTTCTCGCCAGTTCAACAGATGGCAACACATTATTATAAGACCTGCCTGGTTCAGTAAGAAACACATACAATATATATGTGCGTATGTTTTGAGCTTGGCCATTTTATTTATTAACCCTAATCTTGTTTTACCAGGATTAAAATTGTGATGTTTTCCTGTAGTGTGTCTGTTATTCATCCGACATTCAAACCATTCTGAAACCATTTTTCTCTCTTGCTCATATTTTTTTAAATCTCAATAACACTCAAAAGCAACAAGTCCCAGTGGGTTTATGATTATTAATTATCTGCAGTCACCATTTTCAGATATTCCCCTGCTCTGATATCTCTCCTTTTGTGCTGCTAACACAAGAGAAGATATAAACCGGCTCTTGTTACATTATGACAACACAAAAGTGATTATTTTACTCTCTACAGACAAGATTATATCAGTGTGTCCAATTCCAGTCTTGTCGAGCAGCAATAAATAGATTTATTTAAGATTATTAAAAGAATCTGTCTCACAAGATATAAAGTCAGCGTTAATCTTGCTGCATGTTTTCTCTACAGCTTTGAGGGACTGTACTATATTAAAAAGGGTGAGGTGTCAGATTAAAAAAAAGAAACATCTCCAAACAGCTGCCTGGCTTATCTTCTGAACTGAACCAGTCAAGACAAATTAGGGTATAATTAAAGTTATTTTATGTTTGCTTTTGGAGCCCCTTTGGTTTTTCACTGTATATTATTACAGGTGCTACAGCGAACACTCCCAGTTTGTGCCAATATTAGAACAGCACCGGTCTGGCCTGGAGCAGGGCCTGAAAGGAAGGACTATGTGTGCACAAAGCTTAAACAGACTTCACTTACACCTTAAAAATACATTTCACTTTTGTTAACAGTGACTGTCACACAGGTTTAGTAAGAGATTGACTGCCCAGACAGTTAATAAGAAGTGTGCCCCCAACGGAGAGTAGCATTCATCACTGACTATTCATCTCATGAATCAGCCACTCTATAAATGAATTCACAATCATACTCCTACCTAAGTCTACTTTCAGCATCTTAATGGGGCCAAAGGAAGTGACTCACAGCTTATGATTCATAGCCAAGTGTTTTAGGACAAACAGGAAAGATCCAGGCTTTCTGACAAAGTTGTCGGTAAATTTGACAGAAACGCCAGACAAAACAGTAATAATAACAACACTGTGTCTGACACAGTAATACGTCATGATACAGAATAAAGGGCTATACTTAAGTCATGGTCTAGTGATTCTCTTGCTCTCTGATAACTACATATGTTACCTCATCATTTAAAATTGAAAAGGTGAAATGTGTTGGGTTTGGCAGACAACACATTACGCTACATTACAGTCAGTAATGGAAGTGTACAAAGAAAAATGATGGGAAAACCAAACACCTGACGCATCAGTAGAAATACAGTGTCTAATATCAGTGTCAAGCTCAAGCCAATAATGAATAAACTGCTTAATCTGACTGTTAAAGACTTTCACATGACCCTACCTTGGACTTCATCATCACATCACACGTTTTACAAAGCACAAAAACACTCTATTTTGCCATTGTTGTTCTACTTCCTGTGTGTAGCCAGGAGCCAACAGGTGTCTGGGACCTGGCCGTTGCATCATTGTTTTCACTGAGGAACCCATCTCCTTTAAATCCGGCTGAGGAGATGTATTCCTTGTATTCTGGGACATGCTGCTATTGTCTCTGTACAGATGGTATCCTCAGTGAAAACTATGATGTAACATTCAGGTCCCAGACAGTTATTGGCTGCTGGCAACACACAGCAAGTAGAACAACAATGTCAAAATACTGTGTTTCTGTGCTTCAAAAACTCATGCTCTGATAATGTATAATTAGTAACTGATGTAGGCTTAGGTCTAAATGCTCATAATACATTTAAAGATGGTGTGGGACACTTGTTTGAATGGGAATGAGTCCTGAAAGACCCACTACACTGATGATAATTACCTGAGCTCATGTTTTATTCTGCGACAGAAGAGCACATTTACGACATTCAGGCAAACCATTTATGCAAAAAAGCAATTACAACATCTTTGAAAGCACTTTTACCTGGCACTGATTTTAGACTAGTTACATCTGATTATGAGACATAGTAAACAACTGAGAAGGCTATCAACAAACACTGCTTTGATTGTTAGGTTACAACAAATGGGCAAAATTACCTTTCATTTAAATCTAATTAAATTGTTTTATTTAGCCTTAGTATTAAATCACGTACTTGTTCTTGTCTTTTAAGATTTTAGCCATAAGTTTACTATTATTTACTAAAACTATACTATAACCTACATCTTACTTGGGACTGCAAAAGATAAATTACTCACTTTTGGAGCTGTGTGTGTAAATTAAATACTATTTTAACCTCTATCTGTTTTTTTCAACAGAGAGCAACAGCCCTTTCTCTGTCACTCCAGGGAAAGCATTTGACATTTTGATAATCCAAGTGATACAGACAGCAAATTAAACTCATATCTCCAGCGCAGCATATGACAAGGTGTCATGACAAGGTGATATGCCGCTTAGAGATGCTCAGTCATCCAAAGAAGCTTAGATGACAAACAGCTCCTTCTGTAGGTGTTGTTTCCTCATGAGATTCATACGCAGCAGACTTTCATGTGTGATCGTTTTGTGCACTCCCACTGCGTCCTATTTAGACCGTGTTTATTCCGATGCGAGTTTTGCAGCAGTTTTTCTCCTTGCACATTGTAAAGGCCTGTTTCCTCTTGCCTCATATCCTGTCCCTCGGACACAGGCGTCCCTTTAGCTCATCAGGGAGTTCATCAGGAGAGGTCACGCTGTTCCTCTTTTTGAATTTCTCGCCTGTGTACACACATCCCTAAAGCACTGTCATATTTTTATACCTCAGGAACATTTCTACTGGAGCGGTGTGGTATGGGTTGTGCCAGTTTCCACTATCAAAAGAGGTATGAAGCATCCCAAATAAGGCTTTAGCACCAACAGTGTGGTACCATGACTAAAAGGTGGAGCTTAAGGACACTGGATAGAGAAATATGACTTAGACAAAATGAGAAGAAAGGTTCAGACCGAGTCAGCGACTTGGAGCTTTTGCTTTCTGAATTAATAACATTGCAGTTGCTTTCTACACTGCATGAAATATGAGCAAACTTATCACATTAAATAGTGAGTCCATGAAATAAAGGAAACTGGGGCAGCTCTCTGAAAGTAAAGTGGAAAAGCTGGGAATAGACCGAAAAGTAGTCTTCTTCTTTCTGTGACAAATTCCTTGGTCTTTCTTCTCTTAATGTTGGATTATAACCTTAGAAACACAGCTAACATTCACATTCCCTAGATTTTAAAGTCAGCATCTGTTTTGTGGTGAGTAACCTTCGGCACATACTTCATGTATAAATTTCACAATACTAGCAGAGACTTGCCTGCACCAACAATTAATATTATTCTTTGCTACAGTGGTAAACAAAGCATGCTTTGAGGAGCAGCCATGAACAGCCCAGTGTGTTTTTAGACAGTGCAGTTGCAGTAGCGACCTTTAGAGGGCACATGTCCAGGAAAGTTAGGCAATGAGTCCGATTTCACTCCCTTGTACCTAACCCCTCAATCCCTATACAGTGCTGCACTATTAGTAAATGGTTTCAGGCACTACACGCCCATTTTCTTTTGCCGTTAGTCACGTGGCTCTGGCATACATGTAAAAAAAGTCGTCTGAACTCCACTGATGAGAAAGTCTTGCCTTATGGGACTGTCCTGTCACTACCTGCGAACAGTCCCATGGAAACACAAGCCTCCTCAAGGGTTATCCATATCAAATCTGCTTTACTGACCTGACCCGTATCGCTCGGCGGAAATATGACTTTAGATGTTCCTCACCTGATAAAATAACAGCAGAAGATGAGGCTCAGGATGAAGACGAAGATGCCTGTGCCGAAGATGACCATGTAGATGTTAAGAGGCAGGTCCTGGAAGGTGATGGGTGGCATGGTGCATGACTTGTTGGAGTAAACCAGACCCAGACCACAGAAGCACCCTGCGCAAAGACACAAAAACAACACATTTCTGAGAAAGAACTGGAAAAAGCACAAAGAGGACACATTAAATCAAATTCCCAGCAAAACCTATCTCTGAATACAGCATAAAGATACAAAGGCTGTGTCTGAACTTCTCTGTAAAGCTAAATTAATTCTTTTCATTGGACTTAAACACATTAATACACTGACACTGTATCTAAGCAACAGGTTTATGTCTCCTAATGAGGCAGGTTCACTGCTCTTTATCTAGAGGTGGAAGTGAACGGAAAATTAACAATAATAATAATGAAATATTCTATATTTACGCAGCCCTTTGTGTAGGATGAATAATATTATACGCTGGGTTTTTAATGTATTCATGAGTAGTCTTGAAGGCACTTTTCAAATGCATTTTTACTTGGTCATAGAATGTAGAACAAGAAGAGGAATTAAATGGTCAAACCAAGACTAAATCCACCAAAGAACATGGTTTGAATTTCTTTAATCAAACTGTAATCTAATAAATAGGTAAATATAAACTGCCAGCTCAATAAGAAGAACAGTTTTGGAAATTCTGGATGATATGGTGGAGCTATACATACATTATAGGACCGATGTTATACTAAACAACATGGATCATCCTGTTGGAACTATTTAAAGTTGTAGTTTAGTATTAAATTCGTTTGACAGTGCCAGTAATTACATAATTTACATATGAAGGTCTAATAGGATGGGTTTTTGCTTTTTGTTTACAGGCGACCAAGAGGGCTACAGATTTTTGCAGTAAAGTTTGCTGGAAATGTATTCAAATCACACTTCAAGACTTAGACATTCACTCCTTTGACCTGTGATGGCCACTACACATCCTTTAAATGTGGTAATATAGGAACAAACAGGGGTTAGATACATACAATGAAAGGCAAAGTGCTTCAGGAACTCCTTAATGCCCACTGCTTTAAGTCTGTACGCATCACATCCAGCCTATAGAGCTTTTATTGACAGCAAAGGATTTTGGAGTTCTGTGGTTCACATGGTGCATTAGGGCTTTGAGGTCAATGCATGAAACAGCTACATCCACATCACTTTTTTGATATAGACATTAGACATAGATAGACATTATCCTCTTTTCTTTTGTCACGATATATGCCAGAGGTCTTTGGATTTACGAAGACACCTGACTGCTCTGATGAACACTCTTATAACACATTTTCCGTCATTTGGAGCTATATTTGACCATTAATCTGCTTCCAGGCCTTGTTCCTGAAGAGCACCTGACCACTAACTATTTTTATTCACTGTGACCCACTGCAGCACTTTCTCCATTTTTCTCTTGCAACAGCTTTTTATTATATTTTTGTAATCCCCCTCAGGGTTTAATAAAGTTATCTGGAAACCTGAGTTGAATATTAAATGTGAACATGACCATTAAACATGCACAGTATTATGAAAACGTGCAGTGTTGCTGTTGATATTGTCAAGTGTGAGGTGTTAATGTCTTTGCAGCTGACTGAAAATAGCCTCTGCCATGACAACACTCTGGCCACTGGAGGACGAACGGAGGATAAGGTCATTTAAGACAGTAAAGGCCAAGAATATTGACAATGTCTGGCATATGCAACATTAAATAATTTTACTGCAGTTAAAGACATATTTTGAATAATCTACATTATATGACACATGTTTACAATGAAGCTTGAATGATATTTATCTATAATTTTGCACTAATGCTTTAAAGGTCCACTTAATACTACCATAGTTTTTGATGCCATCTCTGCGCACCTACGGTAGCCCCGCAGGGACATGCTGCTGTATATTAGCAAACGCAGAGGCAACAGGTCAGATGATGATTTTACTTAATTTAGAAACAAAATCCATTTAGTTCACAAAAGTCTGCTTTGTTCATTTATAGAAACAGGAACAGGAAGTAATCAAACTAATGGGCACTTTCACCGGGTTCAACGGAGCTTCAAATGTGTATTTTTCAAGACAGGCAGTGAGTTTTTTAGGTGATTTGCAGTAAAGAAACAGGAAATTGATGACTGAACTTTTCCTGTTTTTTCACTTCAGATGATACATTTTATCAATTCAACACTGACGGTGGCACTATATGATTTTCTTTTTCAATTTCCTGCCTAGGGACCTTACCTGCTTTTCTTTTATTTAAAAAGTAAAACTGGCCAATTTTCCCTCCACAAAATACTAATACATTACACCACACTGAAGTTTATAGCTTACAGTAAACTTTTAGCTCTGTTTATAGCGTCAGAACGGCAATTACTTCCACCTTGTTAAACACTGTGAGACTGAACTGCCAACATTTATCCCTGTTTCTCATTACATCTCTTTTCTCCATTTTTTTTTCTATTTTTTGCAGTAAAAAAACCCCCAAGCAAACCCATATTCATTTAGCTACCGATTCTACCGATCTCATGTCTAAAAGCCATCAATGATTTTGAGAATATATATTTGAGGGCTTAAAATTACTGTGCTCCTTTAACTAATGCTTAATATCATTGACTAGCTATTACCAATTGTTATTGACTTATATGTTTTTTATACTACCATTTAAATAACAAAATGAACTTATATTTCCCTTACAAACTCAGGACCTCTATGGAAAACCCTGGAAGACTGCTCCAGCCCAAACAGATGGTATTTCCATTAAAACTCTCTGCTATTGTCTCCTCCTTCTCGCCTGTGTGTGTGTTTGTTTAACCATGAAATAGATTATCACTGTAGCTCTCCTGTCTGGGCTCAAGGTCAGAGTTAGTGAAGGTGGGGGAGGGCGAGGAGTGCAGAATAAATGTACCATGGCATTAGACGAGTTACAGAAAACCAGCCCTCAGCTCTGCCTCAAGTTCAACTGTACATCAATCTGGGTGACACTATATCTCTATAAGCTCCTATCTGCAAAAGAGAAGGAGATGTATGAGTTTGAGGTCATGCTAACCCAGTGAAAGATAAGTTTACAGGAGCTAAGACTGGACTCAACACAGGCTGCTGCTGCTGATACGACCCCCAGAGGACTGTGGGAACAAGAAGAAGGTCGATGTGGGCAAAGGAGCCTCTACAGATTTTCACTTTGATCGAGCACCGCAGCTGCGTATCTCACTGATTAGCCCGAAAGAAGTGGTAATCAGTGAAATCAGCTCGGGTATTGTGTCACGAGATGAGCTGCTAGATGTTGGCCTTCCAGATCACACTGCTGTTCCCCTCAACAAAAACTGCCTTCTGTGAAAATACAGAGGGAGAAATACAGACTAGTGCTGAAGTGAGAGCTGCGAAAAACAAGACTTTTACAGAGTGAGACATAACTGAACCAAACCAAGAGCGAGAGAGACACCAGGAAACAGGTCAAAGATTTAAAAGCCCAATTTAAAGTCCAGGCTCAGAGCGATGACATGTGCCAGTTTGTTAGAGCTAAGTAAAGGAGGCTGGGCTGAAGACTATTCAAGACTATTAAAATACAGGTATTAAAGCAAAATTATGCAACAGTTTAACATGAGCTTGAATAAAATCATTAAAATATAGAGCCATAAAATAATTTTAATGGTTCTGCAACATGAAAGTGGAGGAATAGCAGCACTTTTATAGACAGTGTATCAGAGTATCAAGACCAAGTCAAGACCAAGACTACATCCAGTTGAGACCGAGTCAAGAGCTGAACCAGTTTACAATGGGCTATAATAAGAGGAACAATACAAAATCTAAACTGTTCAAGTTCAGTCTTAGGCCAAGTCCAGACTCCAAGACAAGCTCAAGACCTTTACAAAATAGTGTATAAATCCTAATTTGCCCATTGTTATTTTAAATGCAAGTTTGTATCTACTCTCTAATAATTTATTTTAAGTTGTTTTCTTGTTCACTCTTACAACAAAATGTTACGTTAAAGATCTTTTTGGGTAGTCTTTGAGTTGGACTAAGTGGCACTGGGTGATACTCCATCAAACTGATTTAGTTTGCTCTTTAAGCAAAGTTTGTGTGAGAAAAATAACCAACACTAATTAAAGGGCCAATATCTCCTCTTAATCAGTGGACAAGATTACATAAATTAGACATTTTATATGTTGATTTTACATGATTTTTCTATTATTTATTCAGTCATAGTTGTTCAAAAAGAACAGGGAAAGCAGTAAATCAGATAAATTGGGAAAGAAGCAGGTTGGACACTGGGGCGTGCAGGTGAATGTCAATGGGGAAATGCACTGATGAAGACAAACAGAAGACTGTGTTTTACAATAAGTGAACCTGCTGGGAAAAGAAGAAAGAGCAGAGCAACGAGGTCAGAGCTGGGAAAGAAATGACAAACAAGTGATGAGAAGAAGAAGAAGAAGGGATAGATTTCAAAAGTAATAGAAGTGACTGACGAGAAAAAAAACTAACTATGGAGTAGTTCTCTACACTCTCTATTATGACACTTATTATCACTGCCAAGAAGCTACTGCAAAATTTAATTAATGTAATGTTTTCCCTGCTAGGTATCACACCCAAGTTATATTCTTTTAATTATATTCAACAATTATAGGCTACTGCTTATTGTATGTGTCTCTTATGTCTTCCTGCTCTTCTTTATTAACAGATCATTTAATTGATCAGTACCTGTTCATTTTTCCATTTCCAAAGCTGTACCTTCTCAAGTTTGACCACTGCTGTATTGACATGTATTGGTTAAATGTCATTACACTGCTATTAGATTATAAAACAGGAAAAATGACGTTAGAATTGAGGCCTGTAGAGAAGGATGGAGGAAAATAGGTTATTGACCCAAATATACCATTATGTAGTGAGCTTGTGCAAGGCCCTTCACCTGAACTGCACTGAAAATGATGAATACAAGAAGCATTGATGTTGAAATATTATCCTGTCTGAGTCCTAGTAAAAACTTAACACATAACAGCTGTTTTATAAATGGACAGGCGTCTAGACAAATGAAGACCTCTCCTGCTTTAATTTGCTTGCTTTTTCAGCCACACTTTGCCATTGATCCGAGTACTTCAAGTAATTCCTGGAGCAAAATGAATATGTTGACATTTCTTGGTGACATTTCTCCCACTTCAGAGTGAAGCTGCGGTGCAAAGGGATCGATACTCGCCGCCTCCTGGATCCACACGCTCTGAATGAGCCCTAATGCTCCATTAATCTGAGCCCATCGATGGCTACACACCGCACAAGTGCTGGCACTAAATGACTTCACTCGGCGAGAGGCAATCATGGGCAGATATTGACGTCAACAGTGCGTGGTTGGTGTTTATGTTAAACGCTGAACGATCGGTGCGAACATGTGAGGAAGGGGAACATGCAAACACGTGTTGATATGAATCCATGCCGCCTCTCCTTTTGTTGTTTATCTATTGATTTGAGCGACACACGTGGAGAGGCTGTTGTAGCTCCTCTTTTTCTTGTTGCTTTACATCTGATGCCACAAATCACCTGTGAAGCCGCCGCAAACACACAACACTCCAAATCTGGGTCATTTGTATTCGAGTGTGTTTATCGTGTCACGACTGTCTGTGCGGATGGCTGCTCACGTTGTCCTCCTCCTCCACCTTTCTACACATAGAAAGCAGACAGCATTATGGGATATTTTGCCAAGGGTGGAGCCCTACATGACCACTGACCTATATATTGGGCACACTCACAGGAGGCGTTGCCATGGCACCGAGAGTAGCAGATGCAAAAAGGCAGGAGCGAAAGTTTCTCATTTAGGAACAAAGAATCGTAGTCAGACCGAATCTCACGGCGCAGACAGAGAAGTTCCTCCGAGCTGTAAAACACATCAGCTGTGATTTCTCCACTGAGATGCCTGCTGGGGATTTTGGCCTATATTTGCCGTATTCACACAAAGCAGCTGCCGCTTCTTGCGCTGAAGACAGAACATCCCATCAAATATTTAGGAGTTCACATGGGAGAAACACTCAAGCTCGCCTGAAGAGCTGTTGCGACTGTTTTTTAGGAAGAAACTAGGTTGGGTTCAGAGCAAGCCATGCATAAAAGCACTACATGTGTCACATATAAACACTGGGATAAATGGAAAACAGGCGTGTGGATGAAAAAATGTCAGATTCGAAGCTGTGGCCGCCTTGCACTGCCATCATTTTTGAAGCAGAATGTCACTCTTTGATTCTCTATGTGTGTGTGTGTGTGTGTACAATTTCCTCTATGAATAGCAGGGGAATTGAGCAGCACAAAGGCAGTAATTGTTCTTGTCTGAGCACCACCAACAGTCCACACACACCGAGGAGAAAGACCACTGCACTAAAATAGACAAAGTCACAGGAAAAGGCAACTAATCCATCACGGTCTCCAAGTCTTATTGTGACAACACACAGGACTGGCACTTCATTTTCTGTGAAGAACACTTACTCATTTAGTATTAAGCATGACTGACGAACAAAGAAGTTGTTAAGGCAAGACAAAGAAGTTGCTTGGCTTTAGTTTTGTGGTGATAATCGGCGAAGCAGTGAAATAGGGAACTGTGGATGGGTCAGCAACATAAAGGGAAACAAATGACTGCACTGTGTAGCTCTTGAATGCCATATTGTCATATTATACGGTTAATTACTGACAGAATAGCCAATTAACATACAATATGTGCAACTGAAATGCTACTAAATGGTGTCAAGGAGTTTAAGGGACTCATTTTGTTCCATAGACTCCAAAACATGTGCATTTTTCACATTATAAGAGCATGAACTGGCTTTTAAACTAAACCCACACTCTTAAATTTACCCAAGATGCACATAGAGAATAAGAGCTGTAACAGAGGCCTAACAATGTCAGCTGGATGCTCACCGTTACACCACTGAAACGGGTGCATCAATGCAGAGGGAGTCCTCGCCGCCGGGGATCCGAGTGCTGTTTACCAACAAGCCGCAGCCGCCTGTGCGGATGGATGCCCCCGAGAAGCAGCCCAAACGGGACACGTGTCGAGCCGCAGTGTGGACCGTAACCGAGACAATGACATGTACCAAAAAAAAAAAAAAAGAAAAAGAAAAAAGCGTAATAAAACGGTTAATAACAAGGCAAAGTTATAACAAACGCAGCCTACGTCGCCTTATTCTGCACGATGCCTCATTCCTGGAGGCTTTAAAAGATTAATTTATGGCAAAAAATGTCACTCTTCTTCTCGCTGTGGCTTTTAAGGTCTGTAATTTTTAGTACGCGGTATAACACTGACCCAGCAGCATCAAGAGTGGGAACAGAAACTACACCACTGGCTGCATTTCCCTAGTCCCGCCCCCGTGATGGTGATTGACGTGAAGCTCGGCCAATCACAAGACCGCACGGGTCAGCGCCAGTCCTTCACTGTCATTTCGCATTTATGATTTAAAAAGTGATCAATTAATTAACATTACAGAAAGGCCAGGAGTTTATGAGGCCATGGAGACAAGTATAAAAGCTGTTTCTTCCTATTTCTATTGATTTTACATATTTACAACAGGTCTTTTATCAGACACAGAATGCAATTCCTAATGTGAGAGCTTAATTATACCTTAAATATTGACTTGGACATAGTGGATATGGAACTAAAAATAATTGTGTCTTGACTGATATGTAGCGATGCTGCATAAAAGGTAAAATATATGAGATTTTTAAAACTATTTTGAATAAAGAAAGATATGACCTGCAGCGTAGCCTATAAATGCCCCCTTTGGCAGAGTTAAAGTGGAATAACTCCTAATATTAATGTCACACCCTTTTGGTATAGCATCACAGTTTTATATAAGGCTCTGATTGGCCAATTGTGTTGAAATACATGGAGTGAAAGACCATAATAAGTCTATAAACTCATAATAGCAACTGTTGAATCATGATATATTGTGCAGCCCTGCTTTATAAGATTTATTGACTTAAATAAATGTGAGCATAAAAGGGAACAGAGTGTGCGGCCACGGAGCTAAGTTTAAAGGTATACGAAGTTAGTATTTGGAGTTGAAAGACCTTTCCTAACATTAGAAATGGACTTGAACACTGTGAATGTGGGAGTTCGAAGCCATTGTGCCCTGATTGTGCCTCGACTGCTATGTATTAAATCTGTATTGTGTAGGACAATGTATGTGATTATGTGAACTACTTTGAATATTGTGTAAATTATATGACCTGCAATATTTGAATTCGCCCTTTGGCAAAGTGGATTAACTCCTAACACTGGGGCCACTCCCTTTTGGTTTTTAGGGCTCTGATTGGCCAGTTATTCTATGGCGTTGACTATGGAGACTTGTGAACACTGTCTAACGTGAAAACAGTGAGATTTATTCACAGACCAAACAATAAAATGTTTCTTTTGTGCCTTGATTGCTATATAATAATTCTGCTTAATGTAGGATATATGGGAAAATATATGTGATTATAATAACTATTTTGAATATTATGACCTGCAATACTTGAATAAATTTTGGGCCACAGCCTTTTGGCATCACAGTTTGATTAAAGGCTCTGATTGGTCAATTATTTTAACATACACAGTGAATGTTTGTCACAAAGAAAACCATATTATTGTGATTCAAGGTATAAGGGCTATAGATACTGCGCTTGTTGATATCATGATATATGGTGCAACCCTGCTTTGTAAGATTTATTGACTTAAATAAATGTAACCATAAAAGGGAACAGAGTGCAATATGGTTAAGCAGGAAAAGCTATGAAAACACAAAGAAAGACCCCTTTTTCAGCACCCATTGTAATAGGTTTCCTTCCCGTTTGTACTATATCATATTCAAATAAAAAGACCTGGTTTATTTATGCCATAATATACTTCATATTTAAAAACTCCGTCAAAAAATACACACTCAGCAATAAGTAACTCAAGTTACCGTCATTCAATTACATTACACTGACACTAACACACACATGATTTCCCACTCAGACCGACACACACACACCGCAATCTCAGAAGAAATAGATCTGCTCATATCCTGTGAAGTTTCCAGCAAAGACAGGCGTGTAGTTGTAAATGAGCGAGGACGCCTCTTCCTCAGGATGCTCAAAGTGATGTAAACTTCTCCTTCCTAAACAAAACATCATCAGTCACAGGAATAGCACAGAGTCACACACAGCTGGGCTATAAATTAGACGTTAAGGGCATGTGCTATTGAAATGATAAAGCATTGTTATGTTTATGACAGTATTAGTCTTGTTATGTAAGAATGTCCAATTGTTCCACAAGGGTGTAACCTGATTTATTAAATGCATTGACTTCTACATTGAGATAAATATGCATCTAAGGCTGTAATGAAACTATATAAGCCTAAGTCTGCAGCTATAAAGTCTGTTTAAAATGTAAGAAATGTATTTATGAACTGTTAAAGGGATAGTCCAGTATTTAAAATGGGCGATGGGATACTTAGGGATAGGTAACTTATTCTCTGCAGTGTATAGCCTTAAGAACAGTCCTAGTTTGGAGAAGCAGACAGGAGTATTTACACAGGCTTTGTTCAATGTATGACTGCTATAGGGTCAGTAAAAACACACAATAAAAATTCCATGACAATTCATAGTGGGGGCCGTCTGAACCAAAACATGGGCTGTTTCTCAGCAACATCTGTTGTGGAAATATCCTCTGAAGTAGTTCACTGAAGTACCTCAGTGTTTTAAATGTTAAGCATTTAAAATCCATTTTCACTGAATCCCATTCAGAGCAGTACCTGATTTAGTTTATGTGATGTTGTGCTTCTCCAAACTGGCAGTGTGCCGGCAACTGTAAATTGTAGAACAGTGTTTCCCCAAGACCAAAAGAATCATGACCTCATTTTTTGCCAAATTATGATTATTATTGTCACAGTTTTGTTCCCTTTTAGTGATCCTTGACAATTCTTAACTTATCATTTACTTTTACTGTGATTTTCTTGCTCTTTTCTCTGTTTAAAAGCAGTATTTTTTCATTATCACTGACAACCACAAACTGTTGGCCATGTTTTATGTCAAGGAACCATTAAAATGACTGTGAGGCTTTAGATTTTAAAGTAAAAATGGATGTGGTGACGTTTGACTGTTCAGTTCATTGTAAAACTCAGAAGCTCATATGGCAATTTGTTAAATATTAATATATAATATATAGCAAGAATAGTTTGCAGCAATTTGCAATCATGCATCCATAAATGTAATGATTTGTCTATTGGGGTTATTAATCATCCAGGTCAATATATAATAAATGGTAGATATGATTATTTTTGTGAACCGCTACTGTAGAGAATATAATAGCAGCCCATATAATCCCATATCCAGAACCCTATTTACAAAATATTGAATTATCCCTTTTAATTGCTGTTTTACTCTCTTACCTTCATTGACAAAAAACTCAGACAGCAGAGAGGACAGCTGAACTGCATGAGGCGAGTGAGGATAGTTCAGTTTACTGTCCCACTGAAAACGGTTCACTTCAGGGTGCCATTGTACCCCGTAGATGGGATATTTTTTGCCTGAAATGATACATAATGAATGAATTATCCTATATGAATGTTACTGTAGCAGATATAAATTATGAGTGAAGTGAGAGGAGGGTTTACTTTCTATGGTTGAGAGAAAGTGAGCTCCATTGTCAGCAGTGTTTGTCGACAGAATGGTGAAAAACTCCTGCAGCTTCTCGTTTCCCTGAAAAGTCTGTAAGATCATATGTCAGATGCAGTTATGTTACAGTAATAAGAGTGAATGTGTCACAATAGAAACCTTTTAAAGCCTTGTACCTCTATTGTAAGTCCATAGTGGTGGAAATTGCCAGTCAGAGGCTCCTGAGTCACAGCTTTCATCAGAGTGTCTGGAAAACCCTGGAACATCCTGCTCGCATAGGCTTCTGCAGGCAAAAGAGAAACAGCATTGAGGGGAATAAAAATCAAGCTTACCATCAAAACTATTAACAGGGCTTCACAGAACAGCAACATTACATCTGGATATTTTTCATTGTTACAAGTTTTTGAACTGAGGACAACAAAGGCATCTGCTTTGTCTCTACTGACACCATCTGGTAGGATTCAGAACATGCACATTGGATAAAAGGCCTATGAACTTAGAAAAAGGAGAATTGTGTAAAATGTGAGCCAAAACTATACTCTCAGTAGTGTATAAACACCTCAAAATGACACTGTATGCATAATCTGGGGAAAAAAACATGTAAAGCTCCATTTAAACAATCAAAGATGCCATTTTTGTTTCATTACTGGGCATAGCTGGAGGAGAAGTTTTCTTTGAGCACACATTCTTGCTGAAGGTGCCCTAAACCTTCAGCAAGCAATAAACTAAACTGATTTTGTTTAAGTTTTTTTAAGTGATCAACATCTGTTCACTGGGTTTGTTCATGGACAACAGTATGACACCACAGGTTTCCATAGTTGTTTAGATGTGCTAAAAAGGTGAAGAGATGTCGCCAAAAAGGCCAAAAACACATCCCTCCATGAACAAAGGGACTTTATCATCAAGTAACTGTAGAAGATAAGTATTTTGCATCACAGTAATCACCTGCAGTAAGGTTCAGAGGCATGGCTCTGTTCTCGGCTGTGGTGTTCGTCAGTAGATTTTCACCGGCCACCAGCACAGACAGAAGCTGCATGCCCATACATGTGCCCCAGATCGGAAAGTAGTCTCCAGCGTCATTGGCCTAAAACACAAAAACACACACACACACACACACAAGCTGAAATAAATACATACATCTTAAAGACATGCACAATAAAAATAAGGAGTATAATGCAGATCACACAGGTGTTGTTTTTTTTTTTACTAACCTTCAGAGCGAGGTTGTAAAAAATCTTGGCCACCTTGGCAAAGTCTGAAGTTTCTAAGTCTACGGCTCCACCAATCAGAAGCAGCCTAAGCACATATCACAAAGTTAAAGCAGATTCAGGAAACTGTAGACGTTACACATTCCAGTGCATTCATATACAACAGTATAACTCACCCGTTTATCTTCTGGAAAATACTTTCATAATCAGCTGTGGTAAGAGTCAGTCTGTGAATGGACAATAACAGGGGTTAACAGTAGTTTTGTTTTGTATGTCTGAAGGTATGCATGGGCGTAATTACCACTTTTTAAAATTATCACATTTTTCTTACGTGAACAAAAAAGTGTTGATATAGGTTTTGTCATGCTTGAACAGCCTGATAATAAGTATGTTATGTATGTGTATGTATGTATGTATGTATGTAGCCTATGTATGTCTGTATGTGTGTGTGTGTGTGTGCGTGTGTAGGTGTGTGTGTGTATGCGTATGTATATAGCTTATGCATGTACTATATGCATGGGCTTTTCACCTTTACAATATACACTATGCAGTTCACGTAATAAAATAATTAAACCATAATACAGTATATTATATTATTTGTAGTTTTATAACCATTAAAATATAGTTACAAAATGTAGGCCTGGACATTTGTTCACAGCCTAAACTGGATCCATATTTTAAACAGATGTTCAGTGGAAGTAACATGAATGACAAATATGTGAAAATGTGAAAACACAAGTATTTCATTGGGCAATGTAGTTACTTGAGTCACATTAGTCCAGCAGAACACAAAAGTCAAAATAAACAGTTCAATTCAATGTTCACATAGCAATACAATTGTCTCCTGTGTAAACATTACATGTGTCGTTAGATAGGTGTTGATTTCCATATTTCTGAAGCGGTGCTTAGTGTCATTTACAATAATACTTGAATCAATAGCAAAACACAGGACCTCTGAAGACACATTGAAGCCTGACAAATCTCGTTATATTCTCTAGACTGCATCTGAACCTGGCAACCCACCTGATAGGCATAACCCTGCTGCCTCCAGACTCGATATACTTCACATAAGAAGCAGGAATGTAAGTCCTGCCGAAAGGTCTCATGACATCATCTGACACCAGCTGAGTCAAAATACCTGTGTCACAAAAACAAAGAACACCCAAAGGTTATTTGTTTGTTTAATCTATGAATGCTGGCACAAATGTAAGTTACTCACCAATCACAGGCCTGTCATTCAGAGTGTTTTTGTTGCTGAGCGCAGTCGGCATAGCTTCAACGTGGCAGAGACAGATAAAGAGCAAACACATAAACGCAGCTGCCATGTTTTCGTCTTGATGTGAAGCTCAGCAGGTAAGATGAGGGAAAAAATGACTGACAAAGGCTGCAGAGGTGTTTATAGGTTCTGTCAGAAGAGGATATGGACAGTAGAAGGAAGTCAGGAATACCCAGACTTACATTCCTGCGCTGCACATGCCGGTCAAGTAAGTCAAATGCTGAAGCAAACAGATATTCTGCTGACAGTGTGGAGTTTTGGTGAAATGTTGAGAGCGCCTTTCAGTGTGTGTGAAAACAGAAGAGGTGTTTAGCAATCACACAAGGTATTGAGACAGTCATGGAGTCGGTGCCGTCAAACAGGTTTTAATTTGTAGTTTGGAAACATAGTTTTCTATTTATAGTAGAGAGTAGGAAGCCATTTGCACAAAGAAACAGGGCTATTTCAATTGTAAAATATATACATAGATAAATTGCAAGTTTAATGCAGGTTATTATAAGGTGACTGGATTTGCATAGTTCTGAGAAACCATCTTCAATAGGAAGTGGCGAGTTTCCACAATTGTGAGGTGAAATCAGCTGATGAGAACCTCAGTGATCAGATGTACATAATATAGGATAGTTTGAATTGAGTCTAGTCCTGTGTCTCATGTTTGTTTTGCACAGAGTGAAGTAACTGTGGTTGTGCTGTTTGAAAAATGACCATAACTGTATATACCTGCACTTTTTTATTGCATTTCTACTCACTCAATGTTTTATGACTCTGCCAGAATTTATATAAAACTAAACATTTTTTCTGCCCATGTTCAGTGTTTCCATGCACAAATAAATAGTAACTCATAGGTAAAGGTCAAGAGTACCTAAACTTTTCATGTCGGTAGGCCAAAATGGAAATATATTAGTGGGCCATGGGTCAAACTCAAAAATCTTCTGCATGAAAAGAAATTCTCTTCCTCCCAGGTTTTTTTAAAAAGCCTTTTGTGTCTGTGCCACGGCTGATGCTGCTCCATTTTGTTCTGACAAGGAAGCATCTATTTGGAAGCCCGGGAACTGAAACTGTTTGACCCAGACCTTTAAAAAAATCAATAAAAATATGAATAGTTATGGAGCTGAAAACATGCACAAATCTGCCTGAACTGTAAATCAGTAGTCAGTATTTTCAGCAATTTCAGTCACCAAACATGTGAGATCAAGTAGTACTGGATTATTGATAGATCCACGAGTCCAGACTAAACATATTGAAGTATTCTTTTGTTTTTATGGTGCTCACCTCATTCACCTTTTTACCTTAGCTTATGATTACAGGTTTAATGTCATATTTTAACTAATTATTGACTAATTTGTATTATATTATGTGTATTTATTGCTATGCCTAATGTTACACTTTGCTTCTTTTGTTGTTTGCTTAGCCATACACAATGCAAGAGCTTATTTTATTAATATTTATTGACTACGACAGTAAAGGCAGCCCAATGATATTTATCCAGAGATTCATAGTTCATAGTAAACACCAGGTGGAGACAAATCGCAGCATTTATTTTGAGCCTTAACAGTTCCTTTGACCCATGAAATATGACTAATGACAATGCAACGATACCATTCTGTCAATCTTTTTACATTTAATTTCCATTCTTTATATTCTATGTGAGTGTTACGTTAGTTAATGTGGAAACAGATATGAAATGTAAAGTTAAAATACAAAATTAGGATAGATATTGTGCAATGTGAAAAAGGCAGTTGTAATAGATTGCATACTTTAGGATGATTCACAGTTATTTTGGTCATATACTCCTTTTTCTTCAGAGAATGTCAGCTTTTCTATCCCATAAAAAATATGCACTTAACAGATTTACACATAGCACTAGCTTTGGTCCTTATATTCAACCTGGTGAAAAAAATCCTTATAAAAAAAGAAGCAGCAATGCTCAGTTTTCTTCCTATTTCAGTCTCTAGCTGGAAAAGAAACACCAAATGAGGTTATTCATAAACACAATATGGCAAACAACATCATCTAGTACCACCTTACCTCTGAGCCTTTCTGTTTCTTGATGAACATCCTTATAGACAGAATCTAAGAGCTCCTCCTTTGCCTGCAGCCCATCTAAAAATACTGAAAATACATGTCATTTGGGTTAAGTTTGGTAAATGTAAATGCCCAGTGGTTACTGTCATCAACATATTATTTTTGTTGAGAAACTCACTGATGTCTGACACCATGGCCTCCATTTCTTTGCGATTTTTCAGATACATCGGCCACACGTGTCCATCAAAATATCCCGGAGGATCAGGGGGACTATACACTCGTGAACTGTGGTAAAATATGTAGACAACAATTTATACCATTCAACCCTTAAAATGTGAACATGTATTACACTGAAGGACACTCTTACCTTCGTCTCATCTTGCAAATATCATAAGGTATTTCCATAAAGTATCTTTTATCGAATAATTTATTTAAAGGCCTGAAAAACACACATATTCAGTTACGAGACATTACTTTCATATCTGCAAAGAAAACTAGAAAACTGGAACACAGAAAGCCCTTACAGCCCTTACACCCTTACGCTTCAGATTAACACCTGGTAGGATCTGAAACCACATTTGCACTAGATGTACTTTACAAAAATTAACCCTTATATGCCCAGGTGATGGGACCCTACACTTTCCCACAAATATTACTCTAATAATCACACCAATGGGAAATTTACAGTCAGTAGTTCATGTAGATTTAAATGTTTGGTCTGTGCGCAAAAGGCCCAAAGCTGCTGGGATAGACTTACACTAGAGAGACACTTTGTTAATATGTTAAAAAGGTCATTTATTTAAGATCTAAATATCAAAGATTCTTGTTTTAAATTTCTTATCTGAACAAAAATAGGCTGCCTCTCCTGTTGGAGCTGCAGCTGAATTAAAACAATCAGAAATATGAACAGATATACTTTATTTGGGGTTCACCTGCTGCCATCTTGTTTGTCCTCGCTTGTCTTTTGTCTGATGCTTGCGCTGTGTTTAACTAGAAATGCTAAATGTTCACAGTCCCTGTTTGTGTCTTAGCTTTTATACATAATCTTTGTATGTAATATCAGATGATTTTGTGGCCTGTACCTGTAGTTAAATATGAGGAAGCCTTCTACTATCAACACAAACACCTTATCACCATTCGACGAAGATGTTTGCATTGGTCTCAAGCCTCGATCTTTCAGGAAACAATCAGGGTCCCTCCTCCACGAGTCTATGTCAGACATCATCTGGTCCATATGGAGAGCATCGAGGACTGAACACCACATTAAAATAATTACAGATACATTTATGTTATTGTAGGATTAGCACAAGCTGATCTCTCACCATCATATTGCTTAAATCCATTTGAATCATCTGGGACCACAGAGTCATCCTACAGTATTAAAAAAAATTATCCACGTAAAAAAATACTATGTCCACACATTAAATTCATGTGACATTTGAAGCCGCCCTACCTTAAAGTATGAATCTTGAGCAATGACGCAGCTGTTGGGTATGTGCTGTTGCAGTCTGTTTGCAAGAGTCGACTTTCCTCCGTTTGTCATCCTAAAACAGACGACATTCATACACTCATCATAAGCTCTACAATCCACTGATGTCATAAAGATATTCAAAAATCAGTTTTGTATATAGTTTAGAATGAACAGAATTGTTATTTTACACTCAATTAGGCTGGGGCTTTAAATTCACTTTTTCACTGGTTGCACTGGTGTAACCGGTCAATTCAGAGAGAAAGGATTTCAAAATTTTTTATGTGATTTGATTCAGTGATTTGGCATCATCAAGACTTGTCTCATATCACAAAAAAGATTTCTGATGACATTACTATTTTTAATACTGCAACTAGAGGAACATTTTAACATGACGCTTGTAAAATGATTGGATTGGGGTAAGTGAAAAGTAGTTCAGTTAGTATAATACGATTATGCCCACAGCATGTATCTGTGTGAATTGTACCACATTTGCTCTAGGAACAATAAAATGCTTATAGACAGATGCAGAACATGTTTTCGCCAGACTGTCACTTCCTCTGTTAAGCTTTTTATTTGCAGATCTCAGTATTTATTAAAGTCCTGTTTACAACCATGTCTCTTATCAGTCTCTGTCGCCACTTCTGTTTCAAATGCTGATTAGATTTGTCAGTGTTGGTGCAGAGCTACTTTGCCATGACTGTTGCCTTTTCACTTAAGATTACATTTTTTTCCTGCATTTATATAACCTCCTGGTCAATGGGAAACAAACAGTTAAATAAGGTGTCAGACAAGGCTTTACACTTAGTAGTTAGAGCTAATTCCTTAATGTTATTTTGAAATTTGCAAAGATATAAAGCTCACTAGGCTACTACAACATTTAGATAATGATATATAGGACACAGAACACCAAAACTACATAGGATCTATACAAAGTGGTCATCTCTTATCAGTCTTTGTCACATGATTTTTGGCACTTATTTGTTAGTGTCTTGGTGCACAGCTACTTTGCCATATTGCCTTTTCAGCTATGATTATTCTTTATATTTTTCAGCATTCATGTGATATACTGATAAACTACAAAAAGTGTTTAATTATTTAAAACAACATACTGTTAGTTAAGCTAGGTCAAAATCCTTATGTAATGTTATGTTGACTCAATGAAGACACAGTCCAAAAAGCCCAAAAAGGTCAAATACCACTATTCTTCCCTTTTAACCATTTTTTTTTAACTTACCCTCCAATTCCCACAATCACTGTCTTCATTTCAGCTTCTTATTGCAGCTCTCTAAAAACTTTCGGCTATAAAACAGAGTTGTACTACTACGATAACAAACTACGTTCACGTTAGCAGAAGAAATTTTAACTGTAACGCTTTTCCGTTGTTGCTCTCTCGTGATTCGTTGTTTGCCTTCTACGTCATAAATAAGCCCCGCCCACCACGGAAATAAAAACCGTGTACATCAAAATATTATATTATATATTATTTGCTTTAACTAATATTTTTTCAGAACTCATTTTGTTATATTTATATTAATTTATCTTCTATTATATTATTATATTTATTGAGACAAGAGTATGTAAATGTGTTGCTTGCAAATTCTGTGATGGCTGATGTCCTCTACTTCAATAAAGTGAAAAAAGACATACATGAACACAAAAAAGTCGTCATAATATGTTGTGATGTAAGTAGATGTGTAAATATAAATCTTAATGATGACAAATACACAAAAAATGTGTATTATTTACAGCGTGTCTTCTTGCCAAAAAATCACAGATGAGAGGTGGCGAAGTTCTTGGTGTAATGAGAGGAAGTTGTTTTAAAAAAATAAATAAACAATGTCCTTTTTGTGAACTCCAGTAAATATAAAGTCTTGGGGTAGTCATTAAGCTTTACTATACTTAGGTTAATATACAACATAAGTGACTCAATATCTGCATCACAAAAGAAACGACGGTTAAAAAGACTCAAAACAAAGTCTAAGGATTTATTTAAACGGATAGATCTCTAAACGGATCCCTTAAATGTACTTAATTTGCTTTTGTTTGAAGCTGGTGCAGTTTTAGATGACTAGACACATCACCTACTTAGTAAATACAGGTTCAGCTGTACGCATGCGCAGAGTGACCTTCCGCCTGGTGTACTGCTGTACTCCACTTCCTCATTGGGAGTGATAGCAAAAGTGTGTGTAACTTTTGTACAGCGACGTTTCTGCACAGAATAACTTTGGGAACTTTGTGTTTTCTTTTCTTTTTTAGATTTGCAAATGTCGAAGCCCCCTCCCAAGCCGGCCAAACCAGGTAAGACTAAAAAAACAGGCTACGGGAACGGTTATGGAAATATGAGTCAAACTTACGAAGACAACACACCTTGTCGGCGTTGCGAGCCTAATGGGCGGGAGTGAGCATTTGTGAAGTAGATCACTTTACGTCTAAATATGTTGTTTTTTTTAGCTGTCAAATGTAGCTCTAATTATACATTAATAGTACACGGTTTAAGGAAAGTGTTGATTTTCATAAAAGTGCCGTCGTGTCTTTTACTGCTTTATTCAGTTCAGAGCAACAGGCCTCTGTGACTTCCCTATTTCCACAACAGAGCTGTCATTGAGTTGGTATTTCTCTATAGGTTATGTGATAAAAGAGTAAGCTCTGTCGATGACATCAGTCTGACAGTCTGTTCTCATTTGTGATTCTAGTTTGGTGTGCCTCAATAGGAATACATGCTTTAACTAATCTAATGCAGCAACTTTCACACTGTAAACTGCACTGGAGATAGCCGTACTCATATAATGTCCTTTCATAATCAACATTTAGGTCTATTTCGTTCTTATTTCTGGTTATTTATGAGTCAGCCCATGTCTCTTCTTCACCTGTGGGATCATATGGCCGAACAGATGGCAACCTGTGTCTGCAGTTTTTTTTTCTCATAGAGATGCAAAACAGGCAGACAGAGAAGAGGAGCAGGTTTTGTATAAAATTTCTACTTTAGGAATCAGCAGGAAGGTCTTTGATTTATTTGATTCTTTTTACATTCATTCTGCTGTATTACCACTCCAATACAATAATTAACTCATAAAATCTGAGGAATTGCGCTTGCATACCATAGATGTGAAGAAAGTACATTAGACAGTGTGTCTCAGTTGTAAAGCATGTGCAAAATACACAAATGTTTAAAATTACACAAAAGAAGTAAAGAAATCAGTAGGAAATGAGCAAAGAGACGATATTTGCCCTCAAACCACATGCCTATATTGTACTGTAATAACTCTAAAGGTTAAGATATTGACAATTGTATGTGTAGTCAGTGTGTTTTTAATGCCCTGCTCTTCTTATCATAACCCCTGATGCTGTAGGAAGGCTCAGGTGGCTATTTTTTTTAAAATTCAGGAATGGTACACTTGGGAGCGACCAGGATCAGACATGTCTTTTGAGGGAGCCCTGTGGCTGTTGCAGCTAAAATAGAACAATGCAGCTGCAACACATCAAAACCTCACAGGATGATGAAATATATCCTGTCAATGTGACTCTTACACAGTGATTCTGTTTACACATCTTTTTGGTGATTGCGTATGTCTTTTGATTTGCTTAAGGGTGAAAAAAAGCCTAGTAAGTACAGGCTTTTTTGTGTGTGAGCCCTGAGCGACATGATGGGGCCTGCAGAGGAGCAGAGGAGACATGCATGTGGTGTTTAACAGAGCTCAGCTTGTGCTCCTTCGGAAACACTGAGACTGTGTGTTAGCTAAACACAACGTCTGGGTTTACAGCAGCAGCAAGCAAATATTCAGGCCTGGGAGCTAGAGCGAAAAGCAAAGGACATTTGTTAGTCTTAAAAGCATAAGAGGCTCAAAAAAAAAAAGTAAGTTTAGTAGTTTTTTTTTTCCAATGTACTGCACAGCTACCCTTGTCTAAGTGCAGTTTAAAGTCACTGACATAAGTATAACTGTGTCATGTAGGTCACCCTAGTTTTGATGTCAGCTAAAACCACAACCACTCTGGTAGCATTCCTTAGTCTTTTTAGTGAGCTGCACACACAAGGACCAGATCTCTGTTTCAGTCCTGCCCTGTGTAAACTGTACCAGAGCTGGGCACGTGTCTAGTATATGTTGTTCCATTTTCGAAAATAAGATATTTTTGGGTTTATTGCACCAGTTACTGTTGTACCGCAGATGGTTGTCCACATTTCATGTAACAAACACACTGTTCTATTTCACAGGCCAAGTAAAGGTGTTCAGAGCTTTGTTCACCTTTGACCCCAGGACGGTAAGCTTATTTCCTCGTCTTTTGTTGTCTTATGTGTGTTTCTTCTGTAATAATCCAGCAATCCATTCAAACTGAATTGTAATATAAACCCACTTTTTAATATAAACATGTATTTTTTGTTATGGAGGTGAATTTAAGTATATCCACAGAGCCATACTGCTTTCTGAGATATACATATTGCTATTTAACAGTGAGATGATGCTTTGCCACACATTGAGACAACAAAAAATTGTTCTATGCAGGGGTGAAAATTGTTGTTTGTTCGAGCGCAGAAATGCATTTTTTTAATTATTAATATTTATTTTATGACTCTATAGCAAACATACAAACATCACTGTGGCTAGGGAAACAACAAACAAAAAGCTAATGCTAATACTAATTAAAAAAATAAAAATAATGCAAAAACTCACACAAATACCAATAGTAATGGGGCGAAAACATACTAATGGAAATACAAATGCTAATTAATACCAATTCTAATGCTAAAACTAAGGCTGATACTAATGCTAATAATGCAGATACTAATGAGAATAATGCAGATACTAATGAGAATAATGCAGATACTAATGCTAAAAGGGCCTTCTAATGCTAATAGTAATGCTAATAAATAAATAGTAAATAACTCAACTCAACAACTTATAACTCAACAGTTGGATAAGTTTCTTTTATGTTTATAATTTATATTTTTTTAAGTATTAGCATTTGTATAAGTGCAGGTACATGCTATACTAATTCAAAAACTACAGTATACACACACCATTAATATAGTTATCATAAGATTAAAGCACCGCTGTTAGCCATTTCACAATTTGTGCCCAACAAAGGAGTCTGTCTGTACGTAGTTTTGTTGTTTTTGTGAGATTGTAGCGTGCTCTGTCTTTCAGAGTTACAGTATCTAGGGACCTGGACACAATTTGTTTATAAAATACGGTGTTCCTTTTTTGTGGCAGCAAACATTAGAATGACTTGGAGGCTACATATTTGCAAGATTTTGATGTATTTTATGGTTAAAAGTCACATCCTATCTTTACAGCCGGATGAGCTGTACTTTGAAGAAGGAGACATCTTGTACATCTCTGACACAGTAAGTCATTTGACCATTTTCTGTTCATTTTAAAGCAAATTTTGCAGTTTTTCTTCCTCTTTCTTTTGAGTCATGGCATTCCATTGTTTGCATTTCCGGTGCCTCTATCTATTTAAAAACCTGTCAATTGCTGATCATAGCATATTCTGTGTCTCTGTTTTCTCTAGAGTGATACTAATTGGTGGAAGGGGACCTGCAGAGGGAGGACAGGACTTATTCCGAGCAACTATGGTGAGTGGAATACATACTGATACTTGATGTCATTGTGGTGTTTACTGTTTTGGAACTACAGCCAGTACATGCAAAGTACTCTCTATTTTAAGGGCCTCTGTTCAATAATCACTTCATAACCAATGACGCACATGAAAGCTCTGAAGCTGATTTCAAGTGATTTGAGTGGAGCTATTAATATGCCATTCAAGGAGGCATAAGTAAATGGAGGGCATTATTAGTCATGCACTTAAGAGCTCACAGTCTTTGAATATTTTCATAATTATACGTCGCTTGTAACTACTCATTAATTACTTTTTTTTAATGCAGTCGCTGAGCAGGCAGAATCAATTGACAACCCAATGCATGAAGCAGCCAAACGAGGTACAACAGCCATTGACTGTAATCTTTTTGTCCTCTTTTGGTGCCATTAATTTCACTACTTCTACCCTGTTGCATATTTGTTACCTTACCTTATTGGGCCTCTGTGTGTTTTCTGCAAATATTTGTGTGTTTAAACAGGAAATCTGAGCTGGCTGAGGGAATGTGTGGAGAACAGAGTTGGAATCAATGGACTGGATAAGGCTGGAAACACTGCCCTCTACTGGGGATGCCATGGAGGACACAAAGGTAAAAATGTTGCTTTGTAAATGTAGAAGCTATTTGTCTATTTCTGTTAAGTTAGCATTTAGATTTGTTTACTTCCATTTAGTATTTTGCTAATCTATACATTTTTTACATATATTTGCTTTTTTTTTTTTTTTTTGTTTTCTTTAGTATCTATATTTACGGTTTAGTACTTTAGGTTAGTTTTACAGTGTTTCTGTTTATACCTGTTGGTTTGGATAAACTATGGTGGGCCTATGTTTATTTTTACCAGTCAGTTAGTTCAGCAGAAGTGAAAGCAATGCTCTATTGTTTGTTCATTTGCCTGCAAGAATCAAAATAAAGCATATGAAACGTAAAACATATGAATGCGTTTTTCTATTTGACAAATTAAGTCTTTACAGTATAATTATTAGCCTACATGGATTAGATCAGTTTATGTAAAAGTCTTCTAGAGTGACACTGAGATGCAGATTTATTTGACATAATGGAGTTGTAAATATAAAAAGAGGACTCTAATCCAATGTGTCGCTCTAACACTCACTTTTCTCTGTTTTCTGTTTAAGATGTTGTTGAGTTGTTGCTAAGCCAGCCCAACGTGGAGCTCAACCAACAGGTCAGCATGCTTTATCTTTCATTTGTGTTGTTAAGTTCAGACACTGCATTATATAAAGCTTGTGTTTTTCAATAGAGCGATTCAGAGCTTACATTTTAATGCATTCTTCTTGTTATCTAATCACAGCTCTAAACTCTTGGTCTATTTACACCTGGCATTTACATGCTTTGTTCTGTGTCCACAAGGGATCAAATGCCACTTCCTCGTTTAACATGCAGAACTACACGTGTCTGAATGGCCATAAAGTATTTTTTTGGTTTTTTTTTAATGAGATAAAATAGTAAAAGAATGAGTTGACTACACCATATCTAATCATACTTTCCCATATGACGGTTTTCATTTGATCCCACTGATGTTGAAGGTCTTTTAAAGTGAACCAGGATGCACTGCCTCTAACAATCCCTCAGAGATCTCATCATAACTGAGTCAGGCTACTTCCAAACATGTCCTAAGTGATTAGATGTAATCATGCATGAAGTGAGTTCACAGCAGGCATTAACATTGGCCACTTGATCTGATAACCTTTTTAGCATTTTAGAGCAAAGTGTTTGTTTAATACAACATAGAAACACAAGAGAGAGGAAAAATTACACGGATATATGCAAAATATATTATAGGAAGTGACTTAATCTATTGCTTGCATGTTTTGAGAGCTTATAAACTGAAACCTACACACTGTTTGTGCCTAATGTGTCCCTAACAATAATAATGAGACAATGCAATTGGCAGCGTTTAGTTACCATTAGAACAATCAGCAATGACACATGGTCTGGTTTAGCCTAGTTCCTTTTGAGAGTTAATGGTGTGGTTTAGTCCAGTTTGTCATGGTTTTGTCTGGGATTCTCCAAATGTTTGAACAGGATCTACCCAGTTCCTTCACAAACTGAGACAGAGGAAATACAAGAGCTGTTGTTGTTTTCAGGCAAAGTCAGAACAAATATTGATTTGATTTAGAATTGTCTTCTGCTCTTTCAATTTGCATTTTATAAATTAATGAAAATCTCCACACTTATACAATACAGTTTATTTTATCCACACCCTCATAAAACGTATGCACAGTACTGTATATATTACCAACTGGTTTATTTTAGAGAGCAGAGAGTGTTGTCAGTTAAGGAGATTTATTTAACGGCCAAAAACATGCAACTAAATAAGAATTAAAGTAAGTAAGAATATCATAAAACAGACTTATGTTTGTGTTGTAGAATAAACTCGGGGACACAGCGCTGCATGCTGCTGCGTGGAAGGGTTATTCTGACATTGTGGAGATGTTGCTGAACAAGAGTGAGTATTTAAACTGTAATCCTGTGGTTTTAACAGTAAAAAAAAAAAGACATATTATATTCCCAGTTTCCTGATCTTATTGTCATTGTTCTGCAACTTTGGTGTTAGAGACTATGGAAATGCAAATGCATGCATTGTCTGTCTGTGTATTATATGTTCATCAGAATATGCTATTCATTTCTGACTTTATTATTTCAGATGCACGAACAGACATCAGAAACAATGAGAACAAGCTGGCACTAGAGATGGCCACCAACGCTCAGTGTGCATCACTTCTCAAAAGGAAGCTGGGAGGCAGTGAGTATAATGTAGTCGCTGTGTGGCACCAACAAAGAACTCAACAAGTGTCAACTCTGTGCATCTGAACGTAAACATATCGACAGAGCTTCAAGACTCTTAAACCCACTTAAAGCAAACTCACATTCAGATAAATTGAGTTTTGTGTAATAACATAATTTAACATAAGTTGTCTGTAAACCTTTTTACACTTATTGCTTTGTATCTTGTATATTAACATTGCTTTGAAATTTATCATTCTCCTCTATTTCTTCCTTTTCAGACGTCACTCGGACACACAGCAACGCTGAAGAGTATTTGGACGACGAGGACTCGGACTGATTGCTGCCTTTGCTGCATCATATCTGTCTTCCATCTGGGTCAGAGGGGGTCAAACAGCTCAGAGTTTTATTTCAAGCCTAACATGAATTTGCTGCTGGTTCCATCTCTAACACCATTCTAGTTCATGTATTTACCTCATTTGTCCATTCTCCACAGTGTGAAAAGCATTGTATAGTTTTTTGTGCATTTCCATCGCACAGTGTGGGTTGAAGTAAATGTAATGAAATGAAAGCCAAACGCTGAGAAAAACATTCCAAACATACAGCTTATGTTTAACCCGTTTGAGCAGAGCATTAAAGTGCCAGTGCAGATTATACGATTTGGGTGCTTTGTGTCTACTTTTCAAGGTTCAAGGTAAAATGACTAAGTAAAGAATCCCCAGCATGAAATTGAAAAATCTACTGGACATTTCCTACATGTCTGCCTCAGTTTAACACAGCTTGGACCTCTGTTGCTTTTAAGAGCTGTACAAATCTTTTTTATATTAAGGTAAGGCACACGTCTAAAGGACTGGACTGTGCTGGGGAATTTAAATGTGTCAATAATGTATGTACATGAGCTTAATGGGATTTAAGGTATGTGTAAACTGTGTCATGTTGCAAACATTTCCACTCCTTCACAAAGTCATGAAGCTGTTGTATCATTCCCATCTGTAATTTAACATTTCGACTGCCAACAACTACTTCTTAAACCCAACTAACACGTTTGTGTCTGTCTTATCTTTATCCTGTCAAGCCTTTAATTTCCATTTTGGGAGCAAATCTGTCAGTTTATTCCTGCTCTCCTATATATTCTGATTATATATTGATAATAAAAAGTGCCTTATGTCTAAGTGTGTACAATTGTGTTTCTATCACTACCATTTGCTTTATATTGAACTAGCCTTATTTTTATTAGGCCCAATTAAAGGTGCAGTATATAAAATGTAGAATTGAAATAAGTGGTTAATAACAGTCAAAATGTTGTAGTTTCTCAGTTCTGTATTTTTGCTTTAAAAAAACTTTGCGTTTGTTAATCTTGGAAAAATATAGATTTAAAGTGCCATTGAAACAAGTGGAAGGGACATAATTTCTGTTTCTATTTCTGTTTCCTCTAGCTGCCCATAGAGGACAAACAATCTTTCATTAAGGCCTGGGATATCAATGTAAATATCATAAATTTAAATAAATGTTACAGTACACTATTCTTACCTATTTCTGATGGTTTTGGCCATATACAACAAAGTGTGGAATAGCAATTTTTAATTTTGACACCAATAACATAAACCACCACAATTTCTGCATGCTTGTTCTTTGTGTTAAAAAAGCAAATAAAATAATATCTAAGTTACTAAGTAAATTAATTGATATATATCAGAATGTCCCTACAAGGCTACCATAAAATGTGGAATGTTAGTTAACTTTGCAATTAGAAACAGAAAGTATTATAAAAAAAACTGTACATTGTTTCAAATATATATTCAAAGAAAGCAAAAAGTTCATAAGTCAAATCTTTTCTTTATTACAAAGTCAGCATGACATTCCAGAGAAGGCAGAGAGATTTGTGGATAGAAACGCAGCCTTTTACGAGTCTTTCGTGAGTGATTTGGATACATGCTACATCAATGACAAGCCCAGGGAAAAAGCGCCGTTAGGATAATTTCATTTCCTCAAAACTTCTTCAGAAAAAAGACGAAGGCGACCTTTGACACTGTCCTTAAAATAGAGTGGATCTCTGCAGAACTTGGAAACAGCAAATGAGCAAAAAGGAAGGAAGTGACTGTAGCAACTTCAGAGTGCATGGCCAGCTAAAGTATTTCTGCGTTAGGGGTCAGTGTTAATGACTATGCACCATCCTCGTCGGAGCATATATATTGTCTGTTTTGGCTCTTGTTTCTATGCAGTTCTCACATGGAGCTTGCATGAGACTATGAGAGCATCCTGCAGCAGCTACTTCACTAAGCAAGAGGTAGAATCAAACACTGGGCCAAACTAAAGCTGAAATTTGCATGACTGCCGGATATTGTGCCTCGGTCCAATGGAAAATAACACTAAAGATACAAATGCATCGACTGTAGATATCAAAACATTGAAGGAAGCATCTCAGTTTTATCCATACATATAAATCAGACTAAACAACAAGCATACAAAGTCTATGGAAATAAATTAAAAGGATAACCACTTGAAAAACAATGACTGTATACTTGGGATTTAAAAGAAATGTTTATAAAAGGAAACACTGAGGAATTACAATGCATTAGATTAAAGAAATGTGGGAAAATAACAAACTTACACAATGTTAAATCACTTCATACAATTATTGTGTGGCTTGTTAGCGCTGATACAATTGTAAAGAATGGACAACAAGGCACGTTTGAGCATAAAACATGCTGTGTACGTATTAATAAGGCCTTTTTGACATGCGGTAGTTCTTCAGAACAGTTCAAGTGACGTGAAATGTTATCGTTATTACGCACTAAAGTCTTTGTTAGTGACCTACCATTGCACTTGTTTCATTCTGATATTAAAGAGCTGCTTTTACATTGTCAAAAACACAATGCAGTTCATAATTAAAGGTGTTAACTGAGCTTCTATTTACTGTAAGACTTCATCAAAGGGGCATTTATATCAACAAAACACATTAGTTACCTCAATAATAAAGCATTGATTTGTTTTCTTAGCGCTTTTCTGCAGACACAGCCTCTTTTTTGAACGCTATACAAATCCCTTCTTTAGAAAAAACGCAGATAAAATTGCAGCAAACGGAGAGAAGAGGAAGAAAAGCACTTGCTGGTTGCTCCTATGTGAAAAATGAAGCAGTGAAGGTCTGTGCGGGACAGTAATACTGACGTACTGCTACATCATACTATCACGATCATTTACACGCATGCGCTATGAACAAAATGTGATTGAATTATTGTCCTATTGCACTTTTTTAGTCGAACAGCCGCGTCTCTACCGATCTGAGATTATGTTTCTGTTGGCTCAAGTAGCAAACATTTATGCATTTAGGTCTGATTTGTGTTCACATTAGAGCAGCCCCCATTCACAGGTTTGTAAAGACACACTTAAGACCATTTACAAATTCACATCAGAAACACATCTACAGCTATTTTTTTCAGGATTCACTTCATTTAAATCGGTCGGAAGCTGAATGGTTTTAGTTAGAGCCTCATCTTCCAGACAATGCCTCAAAAATCTTCAAATGGGATTCAAACTAAGTGAACCTAAAGTTAATTCCTTGTATGAGTGTAGTGCTGATAGCCATTCAGTCCCCCTGGATCCATGAAGTGTCCTTTCTCACCGGCTTTAAGCATGAATTTTGTGACTCATATTTCAGGCTTTGCCACCAGACTTTGACTAAAACAGCCAAACATTACCAGGAAGTTACAGAGACGTCAAGATTCATATAAGTTAATAAAGATATAATCATATAGAGAATGGAAGAACACAGTGTCACAGTGTGGACAGCTTCTCAACTTTAGAGCCTACTGTCAGGCTACGAGAAAGATATAAAACAATGGAGCTCTTTTTTAAATAAATATAATGGTTAAAAGAAAAGAAAATACAACAAAATGAATTTACCGGGATAAAACAGGTGAACATTGGATGAGCAGCTAATAAAAATTCCCTTCCAAAAAATAATTTCTTGGACTGGTTATTTCCTTCTTTTGTCTTTTTTTTTCCTTTTTTTTTTGCAAAAATGAAAATATAGGTTTTTTTTCCATGTTCTTTGCAAGTGTCCATAAAAAAGTTTTAGTATCAATGAGTCCTCTTTTTGAAATATATCCACAGCTGTACATTAGGTCTTGCAAGTGAAATCATGAAAAAAACTGAACTCAGCGCATCATTGGACATAAAAAAGCCTCTTTTTTACAGATATGGGTTAAAAAGGGTCATAATAAACGATATAAAAAAGAAGACAGCGTTTGCTAATGAGATTCTTGGAGATTTGTCTTCTCTTCGATGGCCTGTTTTATGATTTCAGCCAACTTCAAGCGGTCAACTTTATCTGAAAAAGCATGACCTATGACATAAGAAAACACGATACATTTAGTTTGAGAAGCACATGCTCCATTTTTACATTCTGCTGGTAATTGTAACTGGCCCAATGTGATTTTGGCTCTAAAGAGATATTAGCTTCCATTTACAAGTATTGATATGAACAGATAGAACAGCCTAATCAAATATATTACGTTTTAAATGGTACTTTAGCACTGACCGTCCCAGCTGAGCCCCTGCAGGCCATCTCTCAGCAGTTTACAGTCTCTGTTGAACCTCCAGGCCTCGTACATCACCTCGTTCAGCTTCTCATCCTCGTTTTCTCCTGCACAGACAAAGACATTCTCTTAAAACTCGCAAACAGACAGCGACAAGAGCTATTAATCATCTTAAATACAAGGTGCAAAGGTCAACTATGTTTTCAAAAGTATATAATTGCAGTGGTTGCATGGTGTGTTTCTAACAAATGCTCAGAGCAGACAAACTGAGCACTGCTGGAGGAGAAAGACAAATCTTGCATGAAGGCTTTGGACATTGTGAATGTAGTTGTGATAAAAATGGAGGAGTAATAATAGGCATCTTATGGTAAAATTAAATACTGTAAAAGGTCTTTATGTAGCCATCTTCAGTTGATGGTAATTATTTAGTTTTATTTAAGTTGAGCACTGCTACACTGAGATGCCCCAGACCAAGAACAAAGACACGAACAGAGACAAATCTACATCACATCTACATATTTGCGCTGTTACCTCAGAACAAAAAGGTCCTGAGTTTGACTCCTGGGCCAAATGAGGCCTTTCTGTGTGGAGTTGGCATGTTCTCTGTACTCAGGTGAGTTTTCTCTCTGGGTACTCCGGTTTCCCCCACTATGACATTGCAAAACATGCTCTGTAGCCTCCAGTTAGTAACATGTCCAATTACTGGGACCAGATCTGGAGAGGGTACACTGCTCCACTGGATGGGTTCAATAACAGAGTAACTTAACTTAAGTGGTTATCAATCGATACATGTCCGGTTTTAACTTAAAGCAACAGTGTTCATCTTTTACCCCAAAATATGGAGCGTAAAAATGATTCCAATAACATTAAACTGGTTTCTTGACATGAAACAAAGACCAAAGCTCCTTGTTTCACCTGGTTTGATAGATATCTACAATGAAACTGTGATAGAATCTATACAGAACCAACACAAATATACATTACAACTAGGAAATTTATAAACAGTTAAGAGTCCTTTATAAGTTCTAAAACAGCATTGGTCTTCTTTAGTCATAGTGTGGGTATACAGCCTGGAAAGTTAGGTAATGTTGCTTTATATTTTTTGTCAAGGTTTAATAATGACCATTTTTTAAAGCAACAACAACTAAAATAAGAAAACTAAGAAAAGACTTTTGAAACTTCTCAAAAGGGAAAAAAAACTACTTTTAGCCAGCTTGCCTTGCTCCTAATGCAGTGTTATTCCAACTAGATCAACAGAAGAAGATGAATAAATAAATCATACTGACCAGCTTGTGGTAGTATACACTGTGCAATCACGTCCCGTAGTTTTTCTAGTGCTACGTTCGAGTCTTCTCCTCCGTTTTCTGGGTCATGAATGAAGAAACCGTCACTGGGCTTTGGCCTGCAGAACAAACAGTCAGAGACAATACATTTTTATCAAAAACAAGAACAAAAAACAGTAGTGAGATAGACTTCTTGGAAAAAAGATCTGATACCCGAGTAGTTTCCGTTTCCTGAGAATAGGGTTGTTGACAGAGTTTAGAGGCTTCAGGCTGATGTTGAGATCCTGTATCCTCATGTTGGCCAACTGCTCTGCGTGGGCCTGTTGGATACCTGCTACTACTGCCTATGGACAGGAAGCCAGGAGATCAGTGACACATGAGAAAAACTGAACTGTAAATAGCCTCTGTGTGCTACATAATAATATAAAGACTCAATATGAAAAGACTTAAGCACATACCTTGTCCATCATCATCTGGGCAGAAGGCAGAACATTGTCCAAGGCCTCTGTGCAGTTGAGCCAAGGGTGAGCCAAGACTCCCTCAATGGTGAGCCTCTCCTCTGGCTTTACCTTCAGCAGCCTGTTGAGAGCAGAGACATATGAGTGAGTATGAACAGGCTAATAAACTACACACTGACAGAGCAGAATGTGGAGAAAGCAAGTGTGCCATGCTACAAAATGACGTACTTGCGCACAATGTCCTTGGCCATCTCAGAGATCTGGCTCCATTCATCTTCGGGAAAGTCGAAACTGCCGGTCATAATCTTCTTCCTCATGTCCTTTGGGATGGTGCGACTGTGGTGCTTGGAGTAAAACGGAGGATAGCCGCACAGCATCACATAAATGATTACGCCGAGGGACCACAAGTCACAGCTCTGGAGAGACAGACAGATTAATAAAGATATGTTTCCCTTTAGATCAGTTTTTAGAACAGTTTGTCTGGTGTAAGAGAAGCATGTGACCCTGGTCCTACCTTGTTGTAAGTGTAGGGAGTGGGTGAGGTAGGTATTATTCCAGACTTTTCCTTCTGGTGTCTTCTTTGTGCCTCAAGTACCTAAAAAGAAATCCCACAACAACAATCAAAACATTATTAAAACGTACTTTGCTTTTTTTTGTGTGTGTGTGTGTGTGTGTGTGTGTGAAAAGACTCTAGTTTACCTGAGGTGCTACATAGTAAGGAGTGAACTGAGGGGTCATCAAGTCTCCTTGATCTATTTTGGCAAAACCAAAGTCACACAACTTCACCGGAGCATCCTGTTAAAAAGATAGAGCGAAGGTGCATGAAAACTGGACCTGTAAATCTATCATATTACCACGCAGCTAAATGAATGTGTTGGTTTGTGTGAATGAAAATACCAGGAAGATACTCCTCCTTTCTGAAAAAAAGCAGTCACACTGGACCATTCCTTTTAAAAGAATCATGATTTGATGCAAAAATGTTTTTTTCCAACAACAGAAATGTGGTTATACTGTCTAAACTGTTTATTTGAGGAAAGGTCAGGTTTTATCATGACTGCCTGAGAACTCAGTGAGGATGTTGTTGGAACTGTCCCATACAGAAAAAATAATGTGACAGCTTACTATAACTTAATTAATAAATAAAGAAAATTAATATTTAATAGATCAATAAATAACCTTTTTGTTAAGATTTTTGAGGGGGGAGGCTATTTGTCCTTTATTGATAGTTAACAGTTGCTAGAGAGGAAACAGGGTGAGAGAGAGTGGGGAATGACACTGGGCAAATGACCCGACCGGGGCTTGAGCCTGGGTCTCCTGTGTGCTGGGCATGTGCTCTACCTGAGCTGCCAGGGGCACCCCCCAATAAAGAACATATTTTATTAGTCATGTTCAGTTCAGTTTGTTCTCTCTGGGCTCAGTCTGTCCTCGCTTGGCTCCAGTTGAACTTTGTCGGATCAGTTTGTCCTCTCCCGGTACTTGTGGTATGAAATTATTCGAACTAAGCCTCTCTCTATGGCAGCGGTTCACAAACTGTGGTACGGGTGCCACGGGTGGCTCTCTGTGGTGTTACTTGAGAATCTTTGATAACTACAAAATGACTATTGGTAACTGTTCTATAATACACTTTACTATACAACTAAATATTTGCACTCTTAAAAAGAGGTGGGATTCAAAATGTGATTTCAAAGAAGCAGCAGCAAACAAAATTAATTTCATAACATTCATTTAGGTAGATACCACAGAAACCACTGATCTGTGGGTTTTATAAACCTTAAAATTAATATTTGTCCAAGACAGATAAATGCAAAGTGTTATTTGAATGTGATTATGCACTTTTGAAAACAGTTTGTACTTGTTTTGTTGTTGTATATCTGAGTCTGAGTCAGCAGTAAATACAGGATGTGTGTACACAACAAACAATCCCTGAGGGACTGTGCACTTTGTATACATTAGAAATGTCTAATCCTTGCATATTATTTCATTATTTAAAAGAACAGATTAGGGTTAATTGTCTAAATGTCTCATTACTTTTGTGTGGGTGAGATCCAGCCACAATATTTAGATCCATATTTACTTTGTAGCGTACTTACAAGGGAGTTGTCCTTAAAGAGCAGGTTTTCAGGCTTCAAGTCTCGATGTGCGATATTTAAAGAGTGACAGTGCTCCAAGGCCTGACTGATCTACAGAAGTAAACAGACATCAGACCGTGCCTTATGTGTGTTTATGTCTCAGAGCATCTTTTTTTAAAACAGCTGTGATTGAAGTTTTGGTTCATTTCCTCATTCAACATCAACATGAAGCTGTGTGTACTCACCTGCTTCGTGACCTGACTGGCCATCTTCTCAGTAAAATGTCTGTGCTGACTGATTCTGTGGAACAGCTCGCCCCCCTCCATCATCTCCATGACGATGAGGAGTCTAGCTCTGTGACGACAAAGACGGGTCGAACGTCACAGGAAACAGTTTGGAAAGTGATATTGGACTAATGCTCTGATATACAACAGTTTTTACCTTGGGCTGGACTCGTGTGGGAACTGGACACTGTTGGCGTAAACCTCCAGAATTTGGACAATGTTGGGATGGTTGGCACACATCATATGGAGGCGCACCTGAGAAAGAAGGCCAAGTATACAGTTTAAATCAAGAAAAATATTAGTATGGAAAGACGGCCAATGTTCACTTGGCACAATTAGTAATAAAGACACCAGTAGATTTTGGAAGGTGAAAAGGTGTCTGCACACTTTCAAACCTACAAGAGTGAAATATAGGGGGCTTTCACATCTGCACAGTTTGGTCCAGAATTTAAGACTTTACAATTTGGTTCAAATCAAATTTTCAGGTGTGAAAGCTCCAGCGGACAGTGGTTCGAACAGCTTCTCTGTGGTCTTGGTCCGAACCAAACTGAACCAAGGTCCGGTTTGTTTGTAGTGGAAAAGCACATTTGCCAATAGTTTGGACTTTTGGACAAAATGAAGGAAGTCACGGCCAATTAGACACATGAAGAAGAGCAAATGGAGGAAGGACACGTGGAAAACGGATATCGGTCAGTTTTTAAAAACATATAAAGCATAGTTTATATTATTTTATGTTTTGTATGGGTCTATTTTCTTGTTACCTTACGGCAGATTTCTCTTGTGAAGTGAACCATTTCCTAATGAGTGTTATAGCAATTCAAATGATGTATCAACAGTGCATTTGAAGTTTCAGCTGTTTGTGTTAATTCTATATTATTAATAACATGTCTCTATAGGCCCTACTCTAGTCTGATTATTGTATGTCTCCAGTTAAACTGTAAAAATGAGTCTCTGCTGAGACACATTCAACACAATAAAAGCTGTCTACAGGAGGCCAGCCCTTGTCATGATAACAGTAATCACTGTGTCAGAAAATTCTGATTTTAAAATCTGTAGAGTGAAACCAAAGTTACTGAATACAGTATGAGTTCCCAGGGCAGTCCTTTGTGCTTAGAATAATTTAATAAGGCCAGATTCAATCATTTATAGACACAGCTGGTGCCCCAATGACTACTATTCAGCACAAAGCAGGGTTAGTTCGCTCTGAAGATGTGACATTGCCAAAGACATCAAGCAAAACTAGATATGCAGGTCTTTATTAATTAGTCTGAATACAAAAACTGGTCTTGAGTCGACAGTCAGCCTCTGACATTCACAGCTTTCGCAATTTTGTTGTTCGTGTGAATCAAGTGTGTGCCACTTGTTTTGGCTGTGTGTCTCACTGCTTGATCAAAACAGAAGGCTGCTAATGACATGAAGAGGCTGCGAGTGACTGCAGGAAGGCAATGTTAAGGGGAACAAAACAGAGATTGCAAAAAGGGTTGACAGAGGAGCCATTTATAAAAGGACCACAAACAGGCAGAAAGGACAATGAACCAACACATGACCAAAGACAACAGGCATTAATCAAAGCCAGGACAGTGCTTCCTCTAACCTCATTTCTGGCCTTGGGACGATCAATGAGGATCTTCAGGGCCAGCCGTTCCTGAGTTGACTTCTTCACACATACTCTGATCAAAGAAAAAAAAAACAGGAGTCAACAAACACAACAGGATGAGCCATTGTCACTGGAGCTTCACACAATCGATAAAAAGACCTGCTCTTTTATAAACAGGGGATACTGTTACCAAACACTACTCGGCCTAAATAAAGTGCCAAGCCTATGGAGGACAAATGTTAATCAATAGATTTGTAAATGATACAGATGGGAAAACTAGAAACTGAAGGATGCAATTATGTTATGTTCTAAATGTAGCCACAGACAAGTCCTTAATAATCCATTTTTGAGCATATGTAAATGTAAATATCTGAAATGTTGCGTACATGGCTCAGACATTTCACCTAGACTGACTTCTTTGATTAGGACTATTGTACCTCTTTGTGAATACTGTGCTGTTTCATTTGTGTAATTGTACCATGTCTGTTCCACTTTGGTATTTCTTTTCCTGTCCTTCCCTACTTGATATAGAGGCTCAAGATGTTTTTGTTTTTATGCTCTAAATGCTTGGTTGTCTATAAATTAAAAAAAAAATTGAGTTTTACAAGTACCCCTTAAAACCTCGACGGCAACACCAGTTGAGTTTTTTGCCAGTTCACTCTTAGAGGTCTATGCTAATACAGTTCTAAGAAGCAAAATATTCACTTCACTCTGCAAACTTTGAGCCAGAGCTTTACTGAAAGAAACATTCTGCTTCGGCCAAAGTTCACTTACTGGAAAGCCTGAGCGACCTAATGAATCACAGAGCTGGAGCAACAGGGAGGGGGGCCGGTTGAGTCACAGACTGAATGAGGTATGAGCAAGAGCGAGGTGAGCAAAGGGTGACAAACATCATCACAGAATTCATATTAGGCAACCAGCTCATGAATCGGAGTGAAATAATGAGAAGGGCTGAGTAAGAGGTAGCTGAATGAAAACAGGATGAGTCATAAATAAAGTTTGAGTGTTGAGAACAAACAAGTCAAGCTGTTTGAGACAAAAGATAATGATAGACAAGATAGCAGGTAACTTGAATTGAATGAGAAAAGCTCCAATGCTATGAAAGTCACACTGTTTTGTGCTGCATTTACATATAATGATATTATAGTCTGCATGAGAGAATAAATGTCTTGGGAGAAGAATACAGGGAGAGTGCACAGAGAAAGTGCTGAGATGAGATTTTATCATTGTTTCCTGCTGCATTCACAAGCATCTTTTTGGTCTAAAAAGAAAGTACCAGCTAAAAGACAGTGTTATAACTTTAGAATTCAGTGTAAAAAGGGACTTCTCTATGAGTTTTGGTGAAGGACAAAGGGTTTGGTCTGGACCCAAGCCCAGGATGCAGTAGTCGCAGTTCATGTGTTTGTGAGTGAGTGTGTGTGCGAGCAACAAAGCCAGCACCAACAACAGACTGACTAAGTGCCAAGAACTGCAACAGCAAACGAGTCTTTAATACTCTGGAAGCTCAAGTAGTCTATAATAAAGTCCAGTCGAATGACAAAAACCAGCCGTGTTAATCTGTTACGGATAATGCAGAACTTTCGTGTTGAACTCGAGCCACAGCAAACAGACAGAAGACAGGAACAGTGTAGAAAGGTCTTGACATTAGCCACAGGGTTTATCCATTAAACAGCGGCAAATAAGCCTCTGACATCACAGAAGATGACAGTGACTAAAGGCCATGAGTTGGAAGAGTCACCGCTGAACCTTCTGCAGAAGGGCAGGAATCAAACAATGTCCATCGAATGCATAGAGTTTCAGCTTAGCATTTACACTAGGGCTGCACAATATCAAAATGGTAACAGTAAAAAAGAATATGCAATAACTATGCAGAATATACATTTTGATAGTAAAATGGACAGCAAAAGCTTAAGGACTACACTGGTGCCTAATGACGTTTTTATTTTGTCACTCCCCTATGTAATAAAAGACTCTGATTGGTCAAATACTGTCGACATTTAACATGTGAATGTCAAGGTGAATGAAGCTGTTCTCTGATATTATGACCGTCTATACTGCAATGACGATAAATCTGCCCTACTACTAAATGCTTGTGATATGAGTGACGCTAGTTCATACCACAAGAGCTGCCATTTTAGTGGAAAATTTCCTTAAGAAATACCACAATAGCTCATATATCACAATAATGTATCATAATAGGGAAAAAGATTAGGTTTATGGCCTTTATAAACAGAGCTGGACAGACAGTATTTCACTATTTAATGTATAATTATACATGGATATGTGGATATGTGGATTTGTGGTGCAAGCAGCAAACATAATGCTTTTAATTAATGCATTTATGACAAAGATTATTTGTGGAGTACATACAAAACATGAAGAGTAACTTTTTACCTCATTGTTTCTTTCTTACATAAACTCACCTGACAGGTCCGCTGATACCAGCTCCTAACTTCTGGGTCCAGTTTATGTTGTACTCCTCAAGAATTGATGTCTCCTGTGAGAGAACAGGACATGTTAAGGTAGAGTTTGGTACAATGAAGCATTTAATAAGCTATTTTTCCATTAGAATATGCAGAATAAATAAATATATCAAAATTTGTGTAACAATAAGACACAAGCCCACGGCACCGAGAGCTGTAATCTTATCTATTATCTACTCTCTATTTTGATGTTAGTGCTAATCCCTAGACGAGACAGCCCTTGAAAAGAAACCCTGCTTGTAAAATACACATAAATTATCTACCTGAGCTTACTGTAGACAGTGGATCATAAAAGGAGAACACAGAGAAAATGGGGCAAGGTCAAACTATTTATTAAAAACATGTTTGAAATGTCACCTAAAAAGGATGACGTAAAACTATACTATGTAAATGAGTTGTTGCTTTTTTGTAATATTAAAAAGCACTTGACTGATTGGGGACAGCTACTCTCAGATAAATCTATATTTAGCCATCAACCCTTTACCATAATGGTGTACTTTTGTTAAATTTGCCAAACAGTAAAGCTTTGGTAAACTGTACAAAACATAATCCTTGTTCCTGACATTCAGTCACCCTTATGATGAATATTAAGCACATTATGATTAATTAAAGTGCGAAGTATAGGGCCATTTCACTTTACAGTTTATGGCTGACATGGTGCCCAAGCAACGAATAATTGTGCGGAGATAGGTGATCAGTAATAGCACAATAGATATAAATTATATGGCCACATGGTCAAAAAGGTTCACGTTAACATTATTCTTTCAGAATCGAGTCATCAAAACACATTAACAAGCTGCAACACTTTTTCTGATCAATTCTCATATAAAAAGTATATGCCATTGTGTAAAATTCAGATTGCAAGAAATTGTAAATTCTAAATAGTATACAGAGTACATACAACATGGACTAGACTTACCTTGATAAATTTGTCTGCGTTGTTATCTTCCGACATGGTCTGCAGCTGGACAGATGACTCCGTTTCGTGTATCTTGGAGAGTTGCTACCGAAAACAACGCTTTACGTCTGACCTTAACAAAGTTTAGGTATTGCAAATCTAAACATTTGAGTGGAGTTGACACCAAGAAGTCGAGCCGAAGTCTCCCAGATGGTGCAGTGTGGTTTATAAGTCCAACTCGGCTCACAACCTCGGGGTCCGACTCGCTCTTCTAGTGGTCTTGAACTCACTGTAGTGACCATGTAGAGGGCCAGGTTCCTATACAGTGCAAAAGAAAAGACAACGTGTGGACTAGCACACCGGTTTTGGGGAGGCGCTGAGCATAGGACACGATGTATTTTTAGCCGAGTGCAGTTGAGGAGACACTAGAGACTTGCTAAATTCCCTTTAGCTGTCTCATTAGCAGCAAGAACGCCGCTGTCACTCCATCATTGGCCAAGGCTGAAGCTTACAAATGAAGGCATACGATAAACCAACGGCATTGTCATAATTATACCAATATTAGAGTTGGGAATTACACGGCGAGAAAGACGCTGGACGGTTACAAGGGGCACATCGTGTTCCCATAAGCAGAAACGGAGAGCAGCCTTTTATGTCAACTCGACTTGGCTAACGCTTCCGAGCTAACGCAATTAGCAACTTTGTCTCCCGGCACGACTCACACTAAACAACAATTACGGCCCCTTGAAAAACAACGTTATTATTCGTTCAAAACTGAACATTACTATCCGTGACTAAAGGAGCAAAGGAGACTGTTTTCAAAGGTGGTCGAGGAGATAAACACACCACATCACTGTGCTACATTGCTAATCCCAAAGCTTGTCAGGGGAGTACGGAGCCAGACTCGGCATTACGTCATAGTGGACCGCATAGATCGCCTGTTGAGAATTGTAACATGCTTTTTAAAAATTCACTATTATGAATCAAACCTTTAACTTTGTCTTGACACAAAGCTATAGGACCTAACAGCGTGACGTTACCTGCAAATAACCATGTATTTCTTAAACATTAATAAACATATTAACAAATAAATAAAACGGACAGTCGAATGGGTCCATCTAAGGACCCACCCAATGCGGCCCTCGATGCAGTCAGTTACTTTGTTTTGGGTCTGAAAACGGTTGAACGTGAAGGATAATATTAAATACTTTTCTACTACAGTTCTTTTCACAGTAATCACAATGTCATTCTCGTCACAGTTTATAGAGTGCTTTTTATTGGAAATAGAAAAGCCGGAAATCTTTCTTCGTTAGGCTTTTCTTTCTTCATAAATTACAGAATGACAACATAATAATAATGCAAATGTGGCAAGTGGACAATATAATATTTGGGTTATTATGTTCGCTGTTTTTAATTTGTTGAAGCTTGAGCTGAATCATTTGACATGGATACAGTAACTTTACTGTAACTGTTACTGTAATTATTATAATGTTTTTTTTTTTTTAATCTTTATTCTACTATGAAGCAATAGTTCGCAATGAAGATTTTTGTTTCAGCATTATGTAGCTATTCCTTTTTTTGTCGCACATGAACTAAAACATCCCAAATTTAAACAACACATTTATTTTAACATACAGAGTAAAACTGACAGTGCCTGAACCTCTGGTCTGTATTCACCGGCTCACGTGGATGCCAGAAAACAGCAGTGGAGGACTCAGCGACTTCCTGAAAATAGTGCCATGGTCTGGGTGTAAACCTCTAAAATAAAAGTGTTTGTGTATTTATTTTGTGCTCTATGTGTAATATGATCATAGTTATTATTTTTAGTGTGCCAGCTTCTGACAGAAATGCGGTCATCTAATTCTTGGGTTCGTGTTGTGTGCCTTACGACTGTCATATATCCCTCCGCTGTTTTTTGTCCCTTTCAGACTGTTTTGGTCTTTTCGCTGTTAGCAACGGAAAGAGCCCGAGATAGCTATAAACCCAATTAGATATTATATAGATTTTTTTGTTAGCTTTACATGACAAATTGACAAGAGGTTTAAAACCCACGTTTATTTCGGATGAGAGATTTGCGCGTGTTGTCTTTTTTTAATCATATATTTTTCTGTTTTAATAGGAATTGTACAGATTGCTAATTTTGGCTAGCAACTGTTAGCCAGCTAGCTTATTAGCATAGCATCTTCCTCAAGAGGCACGTTGACATTAGCTTACTAGCAAGTCAGATCTTGAGATCGCAAACACTAGCAGGCTGTCACATAACTTTACGTCTTCTTATTGTGGAGAAATTGCGGTGTGAAGCTGGTTATTTAACACGGTTTCTTTTATGGGATCACCATGTCAATGAAGGCCGGTGGAAATCGCAGTAAGCCCGGCGGTGGCAGCGGGGCTGGTACCACCGCCTCTGGAGCCGGAGGAAGCGGCGGGGGAAGACAGAGTCTGGGCAGGTCAGTGAAATTAATACAGAAAATTAACGAATATTTAACTCAGCAATGCGGAGGTTTGTAATGACCATGTGTGACCTGTGCATCAATGTATCTACCAGTAGCAGTTGTAAGAGATGACATCCCTGATAATGGTCCAAAACTACTACGTGTTTGTGAGCGGTAGTTGGGCCTAGCGTAACGTTGTGCAGTGTGGTTAGCGGCGAGGCCTCTCTGCTTGTACGAATAAAGGATAACTTGATTGTGCACGCCAAATAAAATATGACACGGGGTCACTGACAGTTTGTTTTCTCTTTATTTCTGAAGTGTGACTTCAACGCTTGTTGTAGTTGTTGCATGCCTGCTACCAGCTTGAAGTCAATTTGGCTCGCGTTAATTAGCCATTTGACAACCCATGCTTGTAATTCTGTGCACTTGTCTTCAGTATTATTACTGCGAGGTTATGCGTCGCTTCCCAGTGGCCGAGCACCGTAACTCTCTGCACCGTCACACTGCTGTTTGTCTGTACTTGTCATGTTGCTGCAACGTTGCTGCAACGCTTTTACCCAGAATTGACATGAAACGTGTGGGCGCACACAAGAAAAGGGTGGGTGTGGAGACGGGGCGAGGAGGGAAAGCGAAATTAGACTGTCAGGCTTTCAACCTTGACGTTGGTGCTCATGTGAAATAGTGTCCTTGAGGCATGACATATCTTTACATGTGCTGTGCTCCTTAAACGAAGCTAAGTCAATCTGCAAGCTTAAGGAGCCGCTTGCGCATTGTGAATCTGTTCTGAATTATGCCGAGGCTTCTGTTACGGTCACTAGGACAGAGCGTCCCCTTTGTGGCGTACATTTCATCTACCAGGGCAGTGGGACTATTTCATCAATAAAGATGTAAACTAATGTAAAAATATATTGGTAGCAAGTTAGCATCATTTTGTATTGAAAGAAGTGGTTCGACTTTTTGCGGTAAGGATTTGCGGTTGGGCATGTAGCTCAAGTGACGATATTACACATGGGCTTCGATTGGTAAAATGTGCAGAGAGTGTGCATACACGTCAGATTTAAATGCCTGGCCATGTGCCAACCAGGGGCATTTTAGGACATGCATGGGAAAATGTAGTCTCTGGAGGTCTAGTTACGCAATACCTTTAGGCAACATAAACTAAATATTTAGGAATACATAAGAAACACATATATTCTAGTTATAACAACACAAGAACAGTTCTACACAGAACAAAAACGACATATAATATGCAATTAATAGTAGTGGAATAGATTTTTCTGAATGGATGCAGTGCAATGGGTGTTTTATGGGATGCAGTACATAAAACAGACGGCTCGAGTTGCATACAGTGAATTCTATGTCAATGTCATTCTACTACTACCTTTTGTCCAAATCTTTACACTTGAACAATACTGCTCCAAACCTAAACCTAGTCTTATTGAGTGTGCAGGTTGTATACACAACCCTAAAGGGGATTATACTCATGGTATCTCTTTTTTGTTGCAGGGGAAGACACAGTGGCAAAGGTCCTTCAGCAGTAAGTATACACTTATAATGAACTAATAATTGCTTTTTAATGGAGACAGGTACAGTGTTTAAAATGAGGAATTGCTTTCATTTTCTTTAAGTTAAGTTATGCTCTTTTAGGTTACTCTCTGTAGAGTCATTTGAATCTCAGTGTAATTAATATTTAAGATAGGAGGGATCTTTGGGCATGCCCCTGTATTCAAGTTTTATGTTCATGTAATCCTTAAGCATCTTACACACATCTATGCTGCTTTTCTTCCTGCAGGTCATTTTCAATGGCGTTTATGCAAATATGAGGATGGTCCATGTCTTGACCTCAGTGGTGGTATGTCTCTATATTTATTTTTTGTATGTTTATGCCTGTTAAAATCAGCAAATGCACTCTTTATGTGAATCATGCTCACTGTAAAGAAATGAGTATCAGCCATATGTCCTGCAGCCGGTCTTTTGCCGCACACCGCTTCTTCAAAATGTCCACTCTGCAATAAACAAAGCCTGTGTGATTCGTAGAGACAGCTGGTTGCACAAACAAACAGACGCTGATCAATCCTTTGTCCATTTCACAGCAGATGGCTTTCTGAATGTGTAAATTGACATTGACTCTGTAGTGTGTGCGTAGTGCCTACAGTGATTACTTGTATTTTTTTACAGGGGAACAAGTGTGAGCTGAAAGTGAAAAACGGAGCGGTCTATGAAGGAGTTTTTAAGACCTACGGGCCAGAGGTAAGGATCAAGCATTGTATGTTCTAATATGGAAGTAGCTCAGTAATTTTCATGGTAAAACTGCTAATTGTTAAAGCTTCCTGCTCTGGGAAGAAGCAGAGGCAGCACTCAGTGGAAGCTTCACCCTGAGGTGGTGTAGACAAAGCTTGCACTTTCCATCTTACCTTTTATGGAGGAGAGATAGTATGTAGTTGTTCATCTTCCCTTTTAGGCTGAAGTATTCCACTATCTTTTGCTGTTGGGAAATTAAATTTTGCATTAATGAATGCTCTGACATTGGAGGCAGTATCTATGGGCTTCAGTTACTGTAAGTGCAAAAAGAAAATATAAAAGATTTACATGCATGAGAGAGTAATGCTAAGTAATCATCGATAAAACATTAATATAGTCGTGTACATGCAGCAGTAATCCGACAATGAACTGCACTATCCAGGTCCAGGTATGTTAGTCTGACTTGGTGAACTTCGGAACACTGCACCGCTAATGGCCAAGAGGCCAACATACAAATATATCTCCCCCTCTGCATGTAACCGCCCAGAGAGGTTAAAATGTACAGGTAAAAGAATTTGGGTATCAGTGCTGGTGTTCAAGTTACACAAAGCCTTATTTACTCAAGTCCTTACAAAATCTGCACTACACTAAATCTGAGTAAAATGGTTAAGAAGATGATCATATAAGAAGGACATATTTATTTCAAGTCCTGATTGGGGGTTGACAGAGTCCTATGAATGCAGGACAAAATGTCTTCTACCTTTTGCCTAAGTCTCGATGCCTTCTTCTTTACTCTTTTATTGCATGATGAAGGAGAACATAGTGTAAATTGGAGTAAAATGAAACTCAGGGGAATAATTATTGCAGCAAATTTAAACATGCTTGAATGCGTTTTGATGTAAACCTCCTTCTTGTTTCTTTTTTAGTGTGACCTGGTGTTGGACGCGGCCCACAGAAAGAGCACAGAGCCAAGCACAGGTCCTAGAAAAGAAGACATTGTAGAGAGCATTATTTTCAAGGCCTCCGATGTTGTAGTTGTGACCTTCAAAGATGTGGACTTGAATTTCGCCAGGAAAGGTACGGAGAGCTAAGACATACTGCACATTATCCCATTAACTCTCTAGAGCACCTATGAACATGATCTACATACATACATACAGCATATTGATCTTTGTCAGTCTGTTTTCACTGCCTCGATGTCGCAGAGGCTCCGTCCTGAGTTAAATCTTGTGTCTGCTCTGAGTGGCCAGTCATTGAAGACTAATATGGTCTATTGATCGGGCCGAAGGTTGTCCCGGCTCAGCAAGGACACTCAATAAAGACTGAATGGGCTTCTTCATCCAACGCCTCTTGACCCATACAGTCCCCCATCGAGCGATAATGGTTTCTGTGTGTGGGTTATTGCTTAAAAATAGACAGGTTTTAGAGTTTACATCATAATCTGAAGAGATGGCATAATTTTGATACAATTGTTAAATTACCAACTGTTCTATAACATAAACTGTATAAATGCTGCGTTCTCTTTAAAAACAGTAGTGTGTAAATTCCTCTCATAAAAGTATTCCGTTAAATTGAGGGGACGTAGTCTTTTTTCTGTTTGTTCATCTTGTCTTCCTGTAATTTTTCTCTTCTCTCCTGTTGTTTAGTGTCCTCTGACTCAGGTAATAAGCAGTTGATGCATTAAAACTTTGACAAGCTTTCAGAAACGCAGAAAATCTCACTCTATTAACCACTTTTGCTACTTTTTTTAATGTGTATGATGAATCAAAGTTTGGGAAAATATGTCAGTCTTGCTTCACCATTGTACATTTTATAGATGTTGCTTTCATTGGCTTAGAAGTGCACACTTAAGTTTGAGTAAAAATCACAGCATGTATAGAGTTAGACTGCACTATTAATTGATTTTCCTCTTCATATGTCTAATGGTTAAAAAGCAGTAAGATTTGTGTTACAGAAGTCTGCTCTCAGCACTTATGTAGCAGAAATCCAACTGTGAATGCAGCTATTTAATTAACAAATCATTACTACATATCCCACATGTTTTAAATATGGTGATCTTCCTGAATCACACTTTATTGTTTATGATTCCACTGAAAGCAACAGATTGCACCTTATTTAAATCAGTTTTTTTAGGGTGCGTTAACTTCAGTTAAATGCATGTTTGCGGCTGCTCCTTATCATGCCTTATATTTTATTTGGTGGTCTTTTTTAGTTTTAACAGTGATGATGCTTATGAGGAACAGTGTGCATAAAGCATAGTAACCTTATAATATCACATTTTAGAAAGCTGCCCTCTACTCTGTCTACTCTGTTATAGGATTACTTCAGGTGACGTCTGTAGGTGGCTCATATGCTTTATACACATAGAACATAGGTGTTTTCTGGCAAAAAGACAGACTTGGGCTGACGAGAGGTTTGCTTTTACACGATTAAAACATTTTTTTTTCTTAGCCTCAGCATTTGTAACAGCTAAAACTGGTTGCCTTTGAGCACTTTTAGCCTAATATATGACATGAAGAAAAGTCTTTAGACTCAGGACGATGTCTAATTGTCTGTTGGTACTAATTGGGTTGGACCATGTCTGTTGTAGGTTTGTGCGCCTGTTGAACCGTTTACATACAGTCCTTTGCTGTATGAGGCTTTGGCATGAGCTTCTCTGCATCTGCACTGAGAGGGACAACCATGTGGTCACATGTCATGAGCTGATCTGCCTCTTACTGCAGTAGATAAATATGTTTCCTTTGTGCTTTTCAGACAACTTCACAGATTCAGCGGTGAGTGGAAGGATCAATGGTGAACACAAAGAGAAAGACCTGGAGCCCTGGGATGGAGGCGAGACACACAACTCTGACAGCCTTGAGTCTCTGGATACTGATGTGGTAAGAAAAGAAACCCTTCATATAAAGACTGAATAGTAACAGTGAACGAAGAAGAATAAATCCACATTGTCTGTGTTCCTTTAGCTCCAACATTATTGTCCGTTGATAAACTTTTGGTAAAGGAACTCTTTCTCTTTTCTGTATTAGTCAAATGGGTGGGACCCCAACGACATGTTCAAGTACAATGAGGAGAAGTATGGTGTTTTGTCTACTTATGACAGCAGTCTGTCAACATACACGTATGTATCACCTTTTTCATATTTCTGAAAAAAAAATCAACATTTCAGTTTCATCATTTATTAATAAAATATTTTTTCACTGATGCCCATTTTGCAGGGTCCCCCTGGAGCGGGACAACTCTGAAGAGTTTCTCAAAAGGGAAGCGCGGGCTGCACAGTTAGCAGAGGAAATCGAGGCCAGCGCCACTTACAAGGCTCGTGTGGCTCTGGAGAACGACGACCGTTCAGAGGAGGAGAAATACACCTCTGTGGTGCGAGGGGAAAGGGATGGTCACGCATTAAGCAGGTGAGACACAGACATAATGTTTCAATGGTTTATTCTGTCAGATACTATGTTATGTATAAATATGTACAGTTGACAGTTGAAGCCCAATCAAGCCCTGAAGGCAGTCTCTAGTAGAAATCACTCTGCAGACAACAGCTGTTCACAAAACAAATACTCCCTTCATAATTACAAAAAACATACTCATTTTGGCTGAGAAGAGGCACTTGGCATAACGCGAGAGTCAGAGTTAATTTTTCACATCCTCCCTTTTCTTTCTTTCTTCTTGGGTTTAATTAACTTGAGCATCTGCTGTTGTTTTTGTTTTTTGTTTTTTTCCAGAGAGAGTAAGTACATTCCTCCAGGTCAGAGAAATCGAGAGGCAATGTCATGGGGGCAGGGCCGTCAGAATTCACCTCGTCTAGCTCAGAATTCAGGTGGACCCCCGGCTCCTCGACCAGGACCACATGACTACAGCCCGAGCTCTGGGGCCGACCAGAGGGTGGTGAACGGAGGTAAAGAAAACACTCTGCAAAAGCCACGGGCACCATTTTTACCCTTTTAATGGAAATATTAAAATAACTGCTCCTACATGACATTGTATATGGCTTTATATTGCTGAAAATAAATTACATGTGCATAATTAAATCAATTTATGGAATATTTCTGACATCAATTAAGTCATTAAAATCCCTCCTACTATGACATCCTTAAAGGTCTTCTATTCTGCTTTTACTAATATGTCTACCAGTAGTTTTCTCCCAGTGTGGTCTGTAAGGATTATATGACCCATAGGGCTAATTTATGACATCACAAATTCTTGAAAATCCCAATGCTTTGCCACCAAGACATTTCAGGGAACAACTTTAAATGGACAAATCTAAACTTAATAAAAAGAAAAAGCAGAATCGGTGACCTTGGAACTCATCATCCTGCTCTTTATGTACTGTTACTTTTGTTTTCCGCTGTTTCCTTCAGTTGTCATCTTCTGTTTGTCATCCATTTGTTCCTCTTTTAGGTTCGTCCCACTGGCCCTCACCCTGTCCGTCTCCTTCTTCTCGTCCTCCCTCTCGTTACCAGTCTGGCCCCTCCTCCCTACCTCCTCGGGCGAGCACACCCACCAGGCCGCCCTCCAGACCTCCCTCTCGACCTTCCAGACCTTCCTCTCACTCATCCCACCCCTCTTACCCCTCCTCCTCCTCCTCATCTTCCTTTCCCCACCATGGGCCCACGTCGCCAGCCTCCACTTTGCCCAAACGCATGTCTTCAGAAGGTACCCACAGCAGTGTGGAGTAGACCTGGGCAAAGGTGAAGGTGGATGAATAAAGCTGAGCCTGAAAATTGTGCATGTACTACTAAGTCAGAATTGGTTTTATATAAAAAAGGAGACTACTTTCACAGAAGGTTTTGCCCAGGTCTAGTGTGGAACAGAGTAAGGTGAGGTTGCCTCATGTGATTTGAGATCAGTTTAGCCTCTTCATACAAAACAAAGTCATTAAACTGATCCTTTGTGTCAGGCACCTTTACCTCGGCATGTGGGAGCACCATGGTTTTATATTGTGCTTTCTGTTTAGCAAGGTTTGAGCCAAAAAAGCCTTATAATTCGACTGGATTTAACTCATTTATACTTATTCATAAGTTGATTAAATGTCAATATTATTGAGTTTCTCACCCAAATCATGTGACCATTTGTGTTTTGCCACAAATGTGTCACGATAGTCTCGAAGAGTAGGCACATGCTTCGCTAAACAGTGAATTCTCTGTTTCTTTATGCCTTTTTCTCCATCTTCATCGTTCACCTAATTGTGATGTGAATTTGGTTTGGTGTGGTGTTGGATCCCCTCAGTGGCTGTCTCCAGGATCCCTCTGTGCACATGCATGTAACCCTATAACAGCGCAGTCTGGTGTGATATTGAAACCTGAGTTTAAGTTCACCTCAGTGGTTTTGGCTTTCTGAAGGTGTTATGATGCAGTGTGTGGTGTGTTTTTGTCTAATCTAGTTTGGGCTTATTCAGTTTAGTTTTCATCTGTATTTTCTTATTTGCAGGTCCACCGAGGATGTCTCCCAAGTCCCAGCGAACACCTCGTGCTCACAGAGTGCCCCCGTCCCGGACCACTGGAGTGCCACCGGGTGTAGACTTAATTTCCCACAATGCCCCTGTAGAGGTCCCTGCAACTCCACCAACAAGAAGCAGTTCAGGGGGAACCTGGTCTTCAGTGGTTAGCGGAGGTAACATCTGCCTCCTTTTTTTGTAAAATCTGCTTTGATCGTCGTAATCTTCTAAAATCCCATTTCTTCTTTTCCCTTCAGCTCACAGGCCTCGCTCGCCTCGACAGAACATGAGCGGTACCTCTCCTGGTTCCTCATCGCTCCCTTCTCCTCAGACGGGAACAGCTCCAGTAGAACCCACTGGCACACCTTCCTCTCCGACTGCTGCTAGCCCTGCCCCCAACATGGTCCCCTCTCCTTCAGGAGACGGTGAGTTTTAATCAAACCCCGATGATGCATTTGATTTACCTCAAGAATGACCCTGATGGACAGCTGCAACTTCCCAATGTGCAGACAGAAGTTTATAGGGAGAGTATGTGAGAGAAAAAGTACCATTTAATCACCTCATGGCATATTGTAACAGTGAATCTGTGAAAAACAAGACCTTACGTAAAATAGGCTTTATTATCAAGGACTTTAGTAAAATAATAGAATTTTTAGTCCTAAATGGGAGTTTTGACCAATCACAGCTCGCTTTCGGAAAAAGGAGCGCTCCCATTGGCTGACACAGCTTGTCAATGAGAAAATAATGGCTGCCAGTGTATTCAGAGCTTAATACGTCTTTTAACACTGCAAAATAGCGCAAAAAAGATAAAAACTAATGGAGAGAAGGGATACAGGCATAAATGTTGGGAATTCAATTGCACATTGTTTAACGAGTCGGAGATAATTGCCGTTCTGATGGTGAAGTTGGAGCTAAAAGTTTACAGTAAGCTCTAAGTTTGGTGTAATGTATTATTATTTAGAGGAGAATAGTAATAATAGACAATAATAATAGGATGCTGTTGGTAGTAAGTGGTGTCTGAGACAGTGACGGCAAAAAGAAAATCATGTAGGGCCATTTTAAATAATCTGTTATGTATACATATCTTGTTAGTCAGTGTCAGTGTGATGTGACTCAACCATAAAGACAAAATTTACAAAGCATCCTTTGGTACATGTTTAGACCCAACAGACTCTGTTGTTGCCTCAGTTCATTCAGGATCCACATTAGGAACCGGCTTGTTTATGCTCTGTTTACAAAACTAATTGCATGCACTTCAAATTATTTCCCTCTTGTTGCTCAATTTACTTTTGGTGACTAGTTGATTTACTTTATTGTTATATTTAGAACTATATCATATTTCCCTCACTTCAAAATGTAAATTCTCATCTGTGTCCTGTTAAAGGAAAAGACTGTCGAGTCCAAGAGACGAGACAAACGTCACCCACCGCCAACAAGGAGAACATTAAGCCCCTGGAGAGCTCACCTAGTGTTACCAGACCAGTCTGTAAAGGTACAGCATGAACCTGATATCACTGTTTTATACTTGCAGAGAGAGCATATGTGATTTTTCACTTTTTTTTTTCAGGACCTCCTTCTATGGCGCCAGATCACAGAAAACAAATAGATAATTTAAAGAAATTCAGTGTAGATTTTAGGGTATGTATCACTTTATTGGACCCAGTAGAGCTCTGTTTCCTCTCTTATGCTTGTATTTTGTTTGTTTTCTTCCTTTTTAGTTGCAGTCTAGTTCAAACCCAGACCCTACGTTTGACCAGATGATGACCAAGCCCCCCAGAGATCCCGCAGACAAACCTAAAGACCTTCCCTTAGACAAAGCATCTCCCGTGGGACGAGAGGCTCCAGATGAGGGCGTGGTAGTGATCACTGCTGGTACTCCCGGTGGTAACACAGCTCCACCTAACGCCGCTAACACAAGTAAACCCGGAAGTCCCGCGGCGCTGTCTCCGTCTCCCTCCGCCCCTGACCTAAAGAGAGCGGGGCTGGATATGACCTCACAGGGCGTCCAGACCACGGGTACATCCACGTTCAGTGGGCCCAAGCATGAAGATAAAGAGGAGAAAAAGGAGGCTGTGCAAGAGTGAGTGTATAATGTTGTTGCACCAGACTTCCATAATGTGGAGCAAGAGGGAATCAACAAATCATGAAAAGACAAAGGCGGCTAGAGCTTTGGGCAATACTGACACCAAAGCCCCATTCACACGGGATTAGTATTACCTGGGTGCATTTAGTAATTTGTAATAATTGCAGGGCTTGTCTGGATGTATTGACTGTATTGGACTTTATTTTGTAAAGTAAAAATTCCCCCGCAAATTACCCAGAACTTAGGGGTCCTGTAATAATGCTAGTCCCTATTTCTGTGATTTGGTTTATTTTAACTGGACCAAATGAAGGTAGCTCCAGACAATAAAACACACAAGGATGCAATCATTCTGTTTTTTTCCCTGTCATAGCTGGAAATAAAGTCAGTAAAAGTCAGAGCAGACCCGGCAGTAAAAAGGCCTAATTGTGGTGTCATTGTATCTTAATCATAGTTGCGTGTACATTAGTGACTGAATTATATTAAGCTAAAGTCCATCTTTTGTTTAATTCTTCCTGCAGCCAAGTCAGAAAATCAACCCTAAACCCAAATGCCAATGAGTTCAAACCGAGGTTTAACACACAGGTAAGTCACTGCTTGATACAATTGAAGTAAATAAAACTGTGCTGTAAAATAATGTGTTGATTTGTTTTCGTCCAGCCCAAACCAGCCAACACCCCTACGCCCCCTCGGCCTCAGGGCCAGCCCAGTCCCTCCATCGTGGTGCAGCAGCCCCCCGCCGTGTACGGACCGGTCTGCTTCTCCCAGATGTACCCCCTCACACCTGTCAGTCCTGGGGTTCAGGTGAGACACAAACACACACAGTTTAGGAAAGAGACTGATACGTGTGGGTCAGCAGTGAAATAATGAGTTTGTGCTTAGACCTTACTTTATTGGAATAGCATCAACAGCGAGCTATGGCTAACTTTGTAATCATGATTATGATTATTTATTATTTTTTTATTAATATGTTTATAACTGGCAATACTAAATAAATAAAGCCTTGTTTTCACTGTAGTGGTGCAGTATCGGTCGGGTCAGTACGGCTCAGTTTCTATTCCCAAAAGAGTTATGAAGCATCCCTAAAAGCACTTTCATGGCCCCTCAGCTTTTAGTTGTGCAGCAAAACACTATATATGATGGCCAATCCTTACACACCACGAAAGCGAGAAGCGAAACAACAAAGCATGTATTGTTTATTTTCAAATTTCAAGAATGAAAAAAGCTATATACATTTTCACTTTCACATGGCTATAATTTCAGGAACTAAATACATATTTTTAACTGTCTGCTTCTCATTAAACACAAGCAACATTGAATAGTGAGTCCCTAAAATGTCAGAAAATAGTGCACCTCTTTGATGTTAAAGTTCAGAAAGCCTGGAATAAACTGGAAACTATTCTTGTATAGCTTGTTTATTTCAGCTGTATGTGACTATACCTTCAGTCAATGGCCTTATCCTGTTATTCTTTATTTACTCTTAGTATTACTCTTCAGATATATATAGCCCTGTAGTAATGACAGTGACCCAGACCAAGCTGCACTGACCCGACCCACACATCAACTCAATTGGAACCTACCTCATGTTTTTCAATGAAGTCTTTCACTGTGATAATACTACAGTCGATTGGGGCCTGAGCACATTTTTTGCTGTAATGCAGTGTACACCCATCTGTACTGTTCTCATGAGACATATCCTGCTCAGTTATGATTCTTCCGTCTGTAGCTGTAGTTTTCCTTGTTGCTTTAAGAAACACTTGGTGATCCAACATCAAATGCAAAGTCAAATACCTTGGTGAAGAACTAAAGAGTGGTCTTTTTCCCTTTTCCCTCCCCCTCCTCCTCTCTCTCTTGCTCCATTAGAAAAGCATTATGTGGAAGGTTTGTGATTTATTTTTTTTCTAGATTTCTATTTTTTAACCTCTTTTTATTTTGATCCCGATCTGTACTGAGATGTTTTGCTTGCTTGTCGAATAATGCCATCAGATGTTGGTTTGCCAACTTCTTATTGCAATCCATTTTAAACCCATCACTGATGAACTTTGTCTTGTTATTTTTGTATTATCTCAGTTTATCAGACCTATATTTTACTGCAGTATTGTTTGTTTTCAAATGCATGGTATGTACAGGTTAAAAGGACAGTTTGTAGTCTTTGATATTTTCAGTCCAGTCTGCATGTGGTCCCAGGTAAGGGATGCTCAAACCCCTTTTTTCTTTTTGGTAGCTTCAGAAACAGGCTATATTTGGCTGCTTTTGTTGAGGACTGTTTTTCATTAGACTTGATTCTGTGGCTCATCTTCCTGGTTTCTACCTTCCTGCAGTCTCCAGCTATGTACCAGGTCCCGATCTCTCACATGACGGTCAGCCAGTCCAAACCCTACAGACCAGGTAAAGGTGAGAAGAGCTACTGCCTCCTTCGACCTCGCTTTGACGACGTACTGACTGAGGCCTGTCCTGTGTTTCTGTCTCTGAATGTCTCTTAAAGTTTCACTTCCTTTGGTCATGAACCCAAGACACAGCTCAAAGCACAAAGCAGCTAAGAAACTATTTTATGTTGGATGTCATTACAAGGAGCGGCTCTAAATGAAGCCCTCTTTCCTTTAAACCTGTCCTAGTCTTGTTATAAATCTCAAAAGTGGTCACAAAATAAGCATTCAAACCCACTTTTTATTGGATGCAAGACAAAAGTAAAAGGGGCTAAACATACAGCCTCAGAGACCAAAATCAAAATGACACTGTCAGAAACATTTACTGAAACTTGAACTGAAACTTCTTGTCTCTTGTTAAAAAAATAGCCACATACTATAAATTTAATGTAAAATGCCACACTTTCCAGTTAATCTTCACATAGTGCACGTCATACTTAAGTTCAGTCTTCCCTATTGCACTTTCATACACTTATATCTATCTCTATCATATTATTTTATTAAAGGGCCTATAATACATATGTAGCTCTATCTCTTTCATTGATGCTTCTTCAAAGGTTGTCAAAGTTTGCCCTGAAATGTCTTTTATGAACTCCAGTACCCAACATGCCCCAGCAGAGGTCAGACCAGCACCACCCTCCAGGCACTCCCACCATGATGCACCCGGCGACGGCAGCGGGACCTCCCATAGTAGCGCCGAGCCCCGCCTACCCAGCTCAGTACTTCACCTGCAGCCCTCAGCAGTTCACCAGTCAGCCGCTGGTGCAGCAGATGCCCCACTATCAGTCGCAGGTAACTGCCCAGAGCTCTCCTCCAGCTGTTGATTAGTCCAACATTTGTCAGACACACGCCTTGAGTCCAGCGGCCTGATGGGACGCCAGCGTGACACATGTGTTTCATTAAAGCTCATGTCTAGAGCTGACGGGACGCTCACACCTCAAAGGTTAGCTCTTGTTAGCAGCAGGACGTAACCACGGGAACCAGAGGAGGGTAGGATGTAGTGATGTGAGAGCAGAGGAGGGTAGGATGTAGTGATCTGAGAGTAGAGGAGGGTAGGATGTAGTGATGTGAGAGTAGAGGAGGGTAGGATGTAGTGATGTGAGAGGAGAGGAGGGTAGGATGTAGTGATGTAGAGGTATATTAAAAGGAGGTAAAATAAAAGAATTAAAAGGAGGATAGTTAAGAGAGAGTTTTTAAAAGAGGTAGGATGTAGTGATGTGAGAGTAGAGGAGGGTAGGATGTAGTGATGTGAGAGGAGAGGAGGGTAGGATGTAGTGATGTGAGAGCAGAGGAGGGTAGGATGCAGGGTTTCCCAAAGAAAATCAGGCAGATAAATCATTTATACACTTCATTTATAACCTTGAAACGCCTCAATAACTTCACCTGGATAAACTTTCTGACACAAAAGCACCTTTCAGCACATAAACTGATTTTTACATATTACTTCATAGCTTATATTAAATTGTAGTCAAGGTGGTAGGTGCCTGTTGCCAAAGTAGCCGCCTTAAGTATCGAGTGCTGCAGGAAACACTTGGAAGTAGGACTAGTTATCTTCTTAGTTATCTTAATAAAGTTTGTAGGTTTATTGAGTAAAATATTGTTATATACAGTTGGGCTAAATTAAATGATTAGAGTTTTATGTCGGAGCTCAGGAGTTTGGCTCTGATAAAAATCATACTTTGATGGTGAATGGAATAAAGCCAATCCTCAAACATAAACTGAACCACACTTTTGAAGAGAGTTGTTTGACCCATTATGAATCAGTTCAAATGTTACTTGTCGCTGATCTGTTCTTGTGCCTCTTCAGGCGCAGCATGTGTTCAGTCCCGTCATGCAGGGCAGTGCCAGGATGATGGCCCCTCCCACACACGGACAGCCCAGCCTGGTGTCGTCCTCCACCACGCAGTACCAGGAGCAGACACACACCATGTACGGTACGTAGCAGCGTCGGGCTCACGTCACTCACTGAAATCCTTCAGAAACATGAATCCTGACTCTTCTTCTTCCAGTGTCTCCGGGCCCCATGCACCAGCAGTACCCTCACCCCAGCGCCACCCTGCACCCCCACCCTCAGCACCCTCAGCCTTCTGCTACACCCACGGGCCAGGCCCAACAGGGTGGTCCTCCTCAGCACGGCGGGCCCCCGAGCCACCCCGCTGCCAGCCCGGTGCAGCACCAGCAGCACCAACAGGCAGCAGCAGGTCCGTCCCGTTCAGACCAGTCTGTACCGAGGAGTTTCAGGAGCGAGGTTTTAACGTCCCGTGTTTGTCTCGCAGCAGCTGCAGCCGCCCAGGCCCTGCATTTGGCCAACCAGCCTCCGCAGCAGCAGATGTACTCAGCCCTGGCCCACACCCCTCCCTCCATGACCCCGGGGCCCAACCCTCAGTCCCCACAGGCCTCGTTCCCCTCGGCCCAACAGACGGTGTACATCCACCCGCAGCAGGTGCAGCACGGATACAACCCCAGTCACATGGCACACGTGCAGCAGGTCAGTCCCACCCCTCGTTCACTGGCTGTGTCCACACTCAGGCGTCTCAGGCTCTCGTCTAGACTCACAGCGACAGAATTTAGATTTTTTAAAACAAACTTTATATGCAACAAACACAGAGCTTAAATGCAGTATAGGCTCAGTGGCATTTTGTGTATGAGCACATACAGCAACATGGGGCAACAAGAGAAATAACAACAGTGACCACACAAACAGTTTTTAGAACAAAACATATAATACTTTCATTATTTTGTATCACAAGGTAAAGCTAAAGCTGTCTGTTTATAACACCTGGTTTTATCATGTTTTTTCTCATACAGACCTTATGTTTATTCTCACTTTATGGAGTCTGTCTGATTATTGAGAATGTTTACTGTTGTGTCAAAGACAAAGATATTGATTTTGAGTAAATAAGTTCATGTAAATGTGTGGACAAGGCCTGTATCTTGAATTAGAAACTCTTGTTTTTATGCAACAGTTGGTTATGGCTCGCGCTCTCTTCTCTCAGGCCCATATGCAGTCTGGTATGGTGCCGTCCCATCATCCAGCGCCAACTCATCCCACCATGATGCTGATGGCCACCCAAGGTCCCCCTGGGGGTCCGCAGCCCCACATGCCCCAGACTGCCCTGAACCCCATACCTGTTTCCTCCACTACACATTTCTCTTACCTGGCACATCCACAAGGTACGCCTGCACCAGTTTGTCTAAAGTGAACTCCTTTAAGGCTGAGTAGACAACTGTAACCCCTGTTTTTGTGACTGTGCAGTGCAACATCATCAGCAGCAGCTGTAGACTGTGCCAGTCAGCCCAGGGACCTGCTCCAAGCAGGACGTCCCAACCAGAGGCTTCATAATCAGGCCGTGAAGAGAACGGCGGCCCTCCCTCTTCTTCCTCATCCTCTCCTGACATGCTTCACATCAGCTTTTCTTTCCCCCGACCCTCCCAGACTAGGCAATAAGAGAATGTTAACAGGTTGATGCAGTGACAGGTTTTAACAAACTAAAACATTTTTAACGGACGAGACTGCTTCCACATGAAACACACACATCTCACGCACACGATCAGGGGTTCCCAAAACACAGCCCGAGACAGCTTTGCCAAGAAAGATGTGAAAGAGAAACTAATCAGTGAGAGTGAAGAAGAAAACTGGAACTTGTATTTTGTCTGCACCTTGTTCTGAAAAAAATCTTCCAACTCTAGACAGTATTAATCCTACTGTTTATTGCTGCTGCTAAGTGCTGCGTTTGTTTCCAGACTACACGAGTTTCTAACCAAACTAAAAATGACGAGAAGCTTCCTGTGAAATGAACATGTTGGCAGCCACGAGGACAGGAGAAACGTTATTTATGAAATTATAATGGCTGAAGTGATCAGATCCCACTTCTCACCTGACCCTTATGTAACTTTTAAGTTAAAACTTTTACTTTGTAGATAATATAAATAATTTAAAAAATGAGCAAAAAAATTTAAAAACAATAAAAAAGTTTTAAAAACTGAAGAGTTTACTGTGGTGTTTCTGTGATGAAGCAGACTCAGTGTATTTCAGAGACATCTGTGGTGATCAGTGTTAACATAGTATTTACCAACTACACAGCTTTAGTGAAGTATTCATTATGTATTATATTTCTGAATATATGTGAAATATATGAAAATACAACTTAGAACCTTAGAACCAAACTTAGAAACGACACCACACATACTTTTTTTTTTTGGTTAGATTTATTTTACAAAAGAGTCAAATATACAGTTGATATATATTTAGTATAATTTAAAAATGCTCGTGACTGAAAAAAGGGGGATGCAAGCGACAATGAGGAGGGTTTTTTTTATTTAAAGCGCTCCTGTGATTTTCCTTGGCTGTTTCGGGGAAATGTCGAGTTGAAACGTTTACAGTGCTGAGTTAAAACAGAATGAACAGTATTGAGAACACATTACATTCAAGACTTTTTCAACAAACAGAGGAATAAAGCGGTGGCTGTGCTCCGGACTCGATTCTGGAGCCGTAAAAGCAGACAATAGGTTTTTTTTTCCTGGAAACTCATGAGACATTTATATGATTTTTCGACTTTGAGCAGGTGCAAACATTGAATCCTCGCTTTTTTTTTTTTTTTACTTCCATCCAAAAGCCGGACATAAAGGTGTGAAGCACTGGGCGCCCCTCACATATTGCACTACACAAGTTCTGCACCACATTCACACCCTGAGTTTTTTATTTTGAATTTATTTTTTACGGAAAAGGGGGAAAACAACAGCAAAGAGCGTCAGACATAAATCATTACCGTTGCTTTCCCGCAGCAGAAATATAAAAAAGCTTTGGGCAATGGGCTGGGATTTGTTTAGACTCATAAAGACAGGAAGACCAACCGTACTTTTGCCAAAACACTAAAAAGAAGTCAGTTTTGTGTTAAAAAAAAAAAAAGAACGACTCAACCATTGTTCCTTTGGTCGACGACCCATTGTGCTTATGAAACTAGAGTGGGTTTAAAAGAGGCCAGAGTCTGGTCTGAACTATACAATAAGCCAAGGTTTTACTGAAAGGAAGTCTTTATCAAAAGCTGAAGTTAGTGTTAAAGCAAAGTTAGACAACAATCGAGATAAGAACCAGCAGCACACTGTTTCCCTGTGACGGCTTTTACGCAGGCACTGAACGTAAAAAACACACAGAAAAGGTATGGCCCTCTTCAGACCTCAGATGTGGACAGATGTGGCCAGGTCGAGTCATTTCTTATTCTTTTTTCCTCTACACCAGCTTCGGATTGGTTTAAACTGAGTGAGTTAATTTGGCTTTGTTGTGATTAAAACCTATTATTTTCTCTTTGACGACTCTCTCTGATGTAAAACGCCTCATTAATGATCATATATTATGTGCTTCCTCATTCATTCTCTTTGTTGCTGGTGCTATACCCGTCGTTTTTTGTTCATTTCTCTTTTAGGGGGAGCTCATTCGTTTTTGAGGCTTCCTGGAGCCTCCATAACGTGCTGCTTTCTTTGGTCTCTCTTGCCTCTCTTTGCTCTCCTCCACTTTCTATTTGTTTTCTGCTTTTTAGACCCCAGTTTTGTGTGTGTGTGGGCAGCTTCTACAGCCCTGTACAGGGTTGTCCTTATGTTCTGCTTGTGCTGTTCTTTTCTTTAAATACATTTCACCCTTGAGTCGAAACATTAATAAATACTGACATAATAGGTCAATACACTGACATTTTTCTCCTTCCATCAGTGCTTTTGTTGATGTCGGAGCTCTTAAACCAGGAAGCACACATATATTGACAGCTCCACAGAGACTTAAATACATCTGGAGCCCATTCATACCTCGCATTAAACCTGGCCACATCAAATCCTCTCACTGTTTGTTCTGAAGGAGGCCACTGACATCAGTTTTGTGTGTTGATATGTGAGCTTTCAACATAATAAAGTGACTCCATATGAAGGGTTTACATCATTTCTTTGGGTCATTATTTGTTCTGGAAAAACTGCCCTGAGAGAAGTGGACATTTTGGACCGAGTTACAAGATTTTCCTGAAGGCACCTCAGATACTGTTTGTGAAATGAAGGAACTTTGGTTGAACATGTTTCATCTTCATCAAAATACATCTATATTTTATCAAAAAAAGGTAAAGCTACCAACGTATTTTGGTGCTGGAGTCAAAGTTATGCACAGAAAAATATTTAATTCTGAGTGTAAAGACGTCGAGCTGGAGCTTCAAGGGATAGTTCAGTGTTTTGTAAATGTTCTTATGCATTTTTACCGGTTTGGAGGAACAGACAGGAGCAATGGCACAGGAACTAAGCGATATACAACTGTAAATGTGGCCGGATTACATCCGTGTCCATAAAGAGGGTGGTCCATAGAGGATATTTACTTCAGGCTTATTGGGAGACTGCCCGTATTTTAGTTGTGATGACGACAGAGAAGTGTTTTATGAATGAAGGACAGAATAAATAGCACTTATGTCATAAATAAATGCATGTAAATACTCGAAATATATAATAAATACCCTCTATGTACTTCTCATAGTAGTTTTAATCAGAGAAGTAGCTTTGTTAATTCCCAAAACCTGTGTGGTTGCTCCTGTCTGCCTTTCCAAACTGGGACTGATCTGACAATTATCTACTGTTTGTATTTAGGTAAATATCCATAAGGGAGCCTTTTTTATAAAATACTGAACTATCACTTCAACACTGTATGAAAAAGGCACTGAAATATCTGAAGTACTGAATTATCAAATATCCAAATCTAATGCTCATTTTACATTTAGTGGCTGACGTTTCGATGCCACTCAGTGAAATGAAATAATTAGTTATTTTGGTGCTTAAATAGTAGCATCAGGTAGAAGTATCTAGTCTACAGGTGAAAAGGCTGTGCAGAGATTTCCCCGTGAAACCCTGGGACATGTTTACAGGCAGACTGAGGCGGCACACGTCACGAAAACAGACTCATCCAGCTCACACTCACACACAGGAGCCATACTCAACAACAATATAAAGGATATAACTGGGTTTGTGATGTTCCTGTATGCAAAAAAAACATTCAGTTCTCCCAAATCTGGTTCACTAATAGGTTTTAAAAAGCATTTTACTACAATGATCCTGCTGCAGTTTATAGAAGGCTTTCGTTATACCCTCTCTCTGTTTAGTCTCTTTTTACCTGTGAAAAAAGCTCTATAAAACAGATTTGAGAAAAAGAAATAACTTTTGCAAACAGGAAATTGTACCTCTTTTATGTAAAAAGGTGTTGCATTTATATCATTGTTGAGTTTCTGTTGTGTGGTGCTCCATTTGCCTTTGGGAAGTTTGATGTGATAAAAAACACATCTAAAACTTCCCAACGTTCACTCTTAAACTCTTTTTCTACAAAAGTCTGTGTATAAAACATACACATAGTTTCTAAAGTGCACAGAAAGCAGTGTGCACTCAAACACAAAGTCTACTGCAAAAGGAGAGCGGGCTGAGAGTGGGCTTCACTCTAACATAGAGTGGTTTTGGTACAAAATGTATTTGGATTTACACTGGGACCTTCTCAGGCTCTGTGTACGACTGTCTTTAAATGTATTAAAGCAGCAATGGCTCTGACCCGCTCCACAGGGAGGACGTCCCGTTGGTGGTTCAGAGCCAGAGGCATTTAGTCAAGCGCACCTTAATGACTTCAATATTCATTTGAAGTTAGTTCAAATATTTTGGGCTTGAGGACATTTACACTCTTCTCACAGCCTCCATCAGCAACACGCACAACGTTAGAAAATACATTCACTGTGGACGCTCCTGAACACACCAGCAGAGTGTGTGGACTCTCGTCAAGTTCATGAGGCTCATTACGTCATGAATGTGTCATTATTTGTTAGGGTCACAGTCTGTCAGGGGTCGTGTGTCTGAGGTCATGAGGTTAAAGCAACATGTACTGGTTGTCGATGGCGCGCTTGCGTCCTCTGAGGGGCTCCAGCTCATAGTCCGAGTGGCGCTGAGGGATGACGACGGGGCGGAGGGTGTTGTGGTGGAACAGGGGCCTGGGTCCCACAGACTCACTGCGGCGCAGAGGGACAGCGGGCGCCGGGGGGTCGGGGAGATGGTGGTGGGCGCGAGAAGACGTCCGGGCACCCGGCTGGTGCTCCGTCTGCGGGACGGACCGAGCTGTGGACACGCTGCTGCTGGCGGAGGAGGAGGGGCGCTGAGAGGAGCTGCGGAGGCTGCAGTGAGCCAGACTGGGCTCTGAGCTCCAGCGGTGCAGGGAGAACGGAGCCAACATGGCCCCCGACAGCTGACCTGAACACGAGAGGAACACGGGTCAGTCCCACAGAGCACAGACAACACGGGACCTATGTTTAAACTATCAGCAACTTAATACTGTGACCTTTGCGTGACCTTTGATCCTTGTTAATAACTATTGTTTATAACAGTGTATTTTACTGCCATCTTTTAATTTAAGAACAGATTAGCCAGTAGTTAAATATTTAATAATTCTAACTAATCTAATCCAAATCTATACAAACCCTTAAATATACAGCAACAGGTGGAGTTAGTCTCACCCTGTGACGGAGGACTGGAGCCAGCCACAACGAAGCTGGACAGCAGGACGGCCCCGGCGGCCCCACACTCCAGCGGGATGGGGAAGAGGCGGAAGTGTCTGAGCATGTCCATGACGGAGGGGAAGCGCAAGTGCTGGACTCTGCACTGGCCCCACTCGGTCAGAGAGAGACGCAGGTGCTGCACGGGACACAGGGGCAGTTACAGCTACAGTTTAAACACAGACTAAAACAGTTACTCCGTCCAACTGTACCTTTGCTTTTCCCTGGTAGTTAAACGTGAGCACATAGTCCCCCCTCCGTGTTTCACTCTGTCGGACCAGAAACACCCCGTGTCCCTCCGGTCCCGAGCTCTGGACCAGGTGAGCGGCCTTGACCCTTGAGATGGGCCCATGGAACCAGGGGTAGGAGAAGAGGAAGTGGTCCGTCTTCTGGACGACCTGCTCCGGCAAAGTGAAGGTGATGGGCGCTGGAGACAGACATTAAAACAAAAACATGACAAATACATAAACACTTTACAGGAAGTCAACAACGTGTTTTTCTTCTGTTGAATTAGTTTGGACTTTGCTAAACACTAAATCATTCCGAACTGGATTTTCTGTGTCCCTTTTGAAGCCGATGTGAATATATCAGTCAGATAGACTTCACACCTCTGCATCACTTTATCATTTGTGTGTTTTATTTCAAGAAAATAATCCTGTGCAATGACTTTATTAGTGAGAATTGTGAGTGATTTTAAATTAAATGTTATGTTATATCATAACTTAGCATTTGCATATTTAATATCATACTTTTTTATACTTTCGTCACTATATTCATAGTTGTCCATGTTCATTTTTATTAGAGAAATAATATGAAACATGGTCTATGCTTAAGTGACCTTTTTCTAAAAAAAATAATGTAAATTAAACAAGTTAATCAATCGTTATTTTAAATTTAGCTTTAATAATTCATAGACATATTATAATAATAAAGTGTAACAACTATATTCCCATATGTTGTATATGTGCTTTATCACTTATCTTAAAAATGACTGTTGAACAATAGTCTTTCCAGGACTAATGTCACCTAATGTGACCTTGGGACTAAGTAGACATCTCAAGAAACTTTTGACTCAAATTTTCTCAGGTCAGTGTAGTTTAAAACAAGTCCAAAAGCTAAACTTATCACTTTTATCACTTGTTTTAACAGAAATCATCCCAAAAGCCTGAAAATCAATAATAATTTCTTCACATTTAATCAAATTAACTCATTTTGTACGTTTGGAAACTATAAATTTAAGGCGTATAAATAAAACTAGCAAACTAAAATAAATCAAATCTTTCCCGTGCCGTCCCATGACTCACTCTGACTTCCTGACTCTGAGTTGTCGGCTGAAGAGGGGAGGGGCTCCAGATCCACACTGCCCGACCTGAAACACACATCACACTCGGTCAATACTCTTTCTGCAGCAGCTTTGATTTATTTCAGAACCTATTCTTCAGAATAAGTTCCAATTCCACTGATGATCCATTTTGCAATAAGTGTGTTTTCCATTTAAATGTACCAGGGCAGGTTTCAGTTCTGCTTAAACAAAGGAACAGCATCCTCTTTCTGCTTTATTTGAGTCAATACGACATGTTCTTGAGTCCTTTTGTCTTAAACTTTTGCTGAATGTACTTTGTCAACTTTCAGACTGTATTTATGGGTACGCCCCCCCCCAAAAGACAAATGCTGTAACTATTAATATCCAAAGTTAAACAACGAAAATGTCTGTATGTGCTCGATGTACTTGTGTAAAGAGTGACTTGGGTGAACACAGAGGAAACAGCGGCTGAAAAAACACAAAGATATCGAGCACAGACAGGAAACAAGTCCAGTTCACCAGTTCACATGTAACTGAGACTCACAGATGTTGAATTTTGCAGCATGTGCTAACAGCAGACCACAAACACTGGTAAAAAACACAAAAGGTTCAAGAGGGAGGTCATAGAAATCCTGCTGAGACGCTGACAGTAAAAAAAGTCATTTCATGTCATTTTGAATACATTGCATAGTTTATATTTACAAAAACAGAACACATTAAATGCAGCGTGTTGTATGTTTCCACTCAGCACTGATTTAACAGAGAAATATATGAATCAAATGGAAAAATGCTAAAGGTTTGTGATATTTGCCTCTTTTTGAATCTTTCATTGTGGAATAATAAACTTCATTAAATATTATATGTTTGATTCACAAGATTTCCTTCAATAGAAATCCTCTTGGACCAATTGTAACTGTTTATCTAAAATGGGGCGGGTTTTTATACAGTGCTTTATTTGATTGGGTTTAGAGCTGCTTGATTATGGAAAAGATCATAATCACAGTTATTTTGGATCATTATTGAAATCACAATTTTTCATTGACTTTGGAAATATGTTGGATGTATTGAACAAAACAGTGAATTCTCCTTAGAATAAATAATACATTCAAACGTATAAAAAGCTTAAAAATAAACAGAAAAAATAATTAAGATTAATAAGATCAACAACGTAGTGCACTTCCAAAATCTCGTGGAAAACAAGAAACAAGTAATAAATAAAAACATAGAAAATATAGAAAATTAGATTAATTGCACAGCCCTAATTGGGTGTATTTTTATTGCAGTTTATTCTGGTTATGTTGGAACTAAACCCTGATTTTTTTTATGCAATTTCATTCAGAGGCAGCCTTTGGAGCCTTTTAAAATGATCCGCTGTATTTAAATTTGTTCAATGCTCATAAATCTGTCTGTATTTTGTAAATTTGTTTTGCACTTCCAGGCCACCGTACAATACAGACTGAGGTGGTAAACATTACACATACAAATATCTGACACACAATGTACAAAAAGCACAATAGGGACACTATTATGAACAGCGTGTGTTTGATTCAATATAAATGTAGATTTGGGTAAAAAAAAAAAAATCAGCTTTTTTAGGATTGATTTCAGTGCGTTTTCCACTTCTTTTTTTTACACTAAATTATTAGAATTTTCCAATTGACAATAATACAAATACAGAACTGATGAACTAGTTGCCTGGGTAGCAAGCCTCTTATTGATTTTTTGTCCAGCTGTGATTCCTGTAGCTTTAGTCTGTGTGTTAGTTTTTCCATCCAAAAATGTCCTTAATTGTTGTTATCTATTGATTCTTTGTCACTCTTCCCCAGTTCCTTGTTATAGTTTTTTTTAGCTGCAGATATTTATCACCATCATGAATTGTACCATCTGAAAAATGACATAGATATAAAAGATCAGGTCTCAATGGTATTAAATATAGCCACTTAATCTTGCTTGGAATGTATATAATAAGTCCTAAAATGCCAGACTTTTTTGTTGAAAACCAGGAAATTTCTTGGAAAGTTTGTTTAAAGTGGCTCTCCGATTTTCTGTCTCTTAACCTAAATGGGACATGTTATTACAAATACAATATTGGATGGACTCAATGCTGTAAACATCACAAAGAGGAGCTTAAATGGAGGTTTAGACTCTCAGCCAAGAGTGTGTTTAACAGTTTTTTACCTGTTGTTGCTGATGCACTCCTTCAGCTCCGTGGTCCAGGAGCTGACCTGCTGCTCATTGTCCGTCTCAAATATCAGACTTCCTCTATTAACCTGCACAGACATAACATTTAAACACATTAAAGCTGCAGTTCCTCTTCACATTAAACCATTACATTTAGTTTACGCAAAGACGTACCTTTAAAACAAATGTGTTTAAGTTGTCGGGCATCTCCAGCTGGTTGCAGCGGCGCACTTCCTGAATATCTGAGCAGTGTGTGGTCAGCCTGGGACTGGAGGCCTGCAACACAGACAAAACACTGTCAGATGGATCTCTACAGATGAAAAGTGATGGAAAATACAGAGCTAAAGGCGATTAGAGCAGCCTTTTCCATATGACAGACACTTTTTAATAGAATTTGATGCAGACATTTCCTAAAGGTGTCAGATATCAGACGATAAACAGCAAAAAAAAACACTGCAGGCCCGAAAACCAATACAACCTTTTCCTGCTGTGCGTCTTTCAGATCAAACCCATGTATCATTCAGCCATGTTTTTGTTTTATATCATGAAGTGTGTGTACCTTCGCAGAACTAGGTCAACAAAATGTAAAAAAACAAAAACAAAACACAGAGCACTGACACGTATCCAAACAAACACACACATTGTTGAATGATTAGGTCTGCCATGAGGCACCTCTGAAAATAAAGCCGATGACAGCTGATAGCGACGAGTTGAAGTGGTAACAGCTTCAGACGGTGTCCTATTCAGCTGCACAACTCTACGAGCACTTGTCATTACAATATAGCCATGCTCCATCACAAAGACTTATGAAGATGGTGACTGTTTGTGTTTATATTCCACTTAGCATGCACACACGGCACGTACTTCTTGGTGAGTGATACAGTCATTGCCTTATTCAAAAACTATGTTGCGTATCATCATATTTCCCAGTATTGTGCAACTCTTTTTACTAAATTTACTCTATTGAGCAAATGTTTGAGGCAGTAATGCTGTAGGAATATGCTTTTCAAAATATAAAAAATAAAGTGGTATATTTGATCAATTTCCAAATGCACTGAGGGCAGTATAATAACCTAAAAGAAAAAATATTACAGTATGACAGTATCATAGTTTTGTAGTTAGAGCTTTAAATGCTTTTAATTTCAAGTTATTTTCAACTCACTTTTCCACTCATTACACTGTTGTTACTGGTCGGTTCATTTAGACAAATCCGTCTCCGAGACAGTTTTACTGAATATTTTGATAGTATTAATAATAGTTCTGTTAAAAGGGCTCTTAATGGTCTCAGTATCACGTTTAACATAGCGTCTTAAAACTGCGATATACCTTTAAACCGGTTATTGCTTCATGCCTAACAGTCAATTTACTTTTTTAATAAAAGGAAAACAGAAAAGGTTCTTAGGCTGCTGTTGGGGGTGAGTGGGACGGCAAAATTAAAATTAGGTAGTGGCACTTTAACACCTTTTTTTAAGACGTCACTATAGTCACTGTTTCCCACAAAAATCTGTCAGATAAAGTTTTTGCCAACTCACTAAACCTCATTCATTCATGTCACTTTATTTATAATGCACAGACTGATATTACAGTCTATATATCACTTTTTAGGGCTTCGACTGAATTGCAGCAGGAAACACCAAACTATAGAGAAGACAAGACAACAAGACACAGTTGGCTCCACTTCAGGCTCAATGGGACACTCGTACCAGACTGGACTGAGCAGAAATAATGAAAAGAGAGAGTGGGAAGACAGAAGGGTGGGTAGCGTGAGAGACAAATAGCTGCCAAAGGAAACAGACGAGACGATGAAAAACGCTGCGCTGGGTGTTTGAGACGGAGCAAGGAGGGAGGGAAGAGGAGCGGGAGGAGGGTGGATTCTTAGGCCCTTTGTGCGGCGGATGAGTTTGAGTCTGTGTGACAGTGTGTGTGAGTCTGAGGAATGCACAGTAATCCCGCACAAACGAGAAGAAAACAGCACTGATCGTGAATGGATGCAACACTTTAACCACAGAGTTTAATATTATCAATCACAAGCAGAGTGGTGTTCACAAGAAGAAGGGGAAGTGAGTCATTTAGCACGAACTGACTCAGAAAACCAAGGGCCTAAAAATGCACCAAAATGCTGCCACAGCTGTATCTGCGACCCAAAAATTCAGGTTAAATGTGTGTCATTTTCGAAAAACTGAGAACAATGAGAAAAGAGAGTATCGGGAACTGCTTTTGATCACAAACATATTTCTCTTCTCATTTTCCATGTAATCCACACTGTTTATTTTTGCACTGCCACATAGTTTCCCCTGACATGTGAACAGGGCACGTTTGGTTTGCCTCTTGTCCCGATAAAAGATTGATGAAGGTTATTAAGCAGGCGCAGAAACAAAAGAAGCTGCAGAAGAGATGTGACGACGCTAGACAGTTAAAAAAAACAGTCACACAGTAAACAGTGACGTAAAACAGGGGCCTGTGAAGCCCAAGATTTTGGAGCCAGGGTAGATGACCAAATATGGAGACAGGAAGTAGAAAAAGGACAGGAACTAATGATGCTAAAGCTTTCTACAGCTTATGTCAACAACTGGCTAAACTATACAAAATCAAACTCTAATCTATTTATTATAACTTTGCAAAAATTAAATATATACAGTAAATAATTGCTTAGTAAAGAAGTCGGCTATTACTGTTTTTATTTTAGAGAAACACAATATGACAGTGGATGTTTGATGTAACTGGTGGTTCTTATGGAAAAAAAAATCACAATTTAATTTAACTGATAAAATGAAAAAGATATGGTCTAGGTTCCATGGCTGTCAATACTGTCTGATTGCTTTGGCCCATGTGCAGCTATAAATTATTTCACATGAATAACATGAATCAAAGACAACAGGATGTCCCGCAGCTAATGAGATGACTACAGTCTGAGTTTCAGTAACGATCTGAGCTTTATGTGAGTCATGAGAGCAAAAAATGTGAATGAGATTCTGACTAAGAGTAATGTCTTTGAGGAACCATATGTGTCTGGAGAAGAAAGAACAAAAAAAAAAGAGTGTACAGCAGATGTCTGAGGGTTGAGCAATAACCTCAGAGCGGGCCAGATATCTGTGAATCCACTTCGGTTCATGTTCACGTCGCATGTTGCCCAATAATGTAAAGTCCCAACTGCAGGACTTTACATTTAGTGCTCCCCAAAGACCTCTGTTCTTCTTTTTCCTCGAGCAAAAACACAGCACAGTCCAGGTCAAATACAAGAAACCCATGCTTCAGAAAGTCTGCATAATATTTAAACCATTTACAGATTTGCATTTTACAACTTTTCATAAATAACAAGCTTTTTCCCTCCATTTGAGTGAGACTAACACTGCTGGAGGCTGTGACCACAACTTCATCTGGCATGACTTTAACTCAAACATGATTAACGCGCTCAAGTGTTGAGCTTGATGTAAACAGTTCTGCCTCACAAAATCACAGAGCTATTTCGACAGAGCTATGTCCAGATTAAAGCAGGGGTAGGCAATTTCTGTTGTTAAAAAAAGACTTGTCTACATTATGTTTTTGCTATGTTTTTTAGGATTTAAGTACATGCCTGGAGATTACATATAGAGCAGACATTTTAAGTTTATACTCATTCTGCTTCATTTAATTTATTGATTTTGATTATTGAGTTTGTTTTTATTTGCTTGGTTTATTGAGTTAAATAAGATTATAAAATGAAATGAAATTACAGACAATACAAGGCTTTTTGTGGAATCTGAAAAGGAGAAAAGACTAATATAAAATGCTACCTACTTTGTCTTTAATTCCTTTCTTTATTTCCCGCTAATGCAAAGACACAGCTGTAGTATAGACAGAGAAATATCAAGAGTTTGGAAAACAATAATAAAAAAACACCTGCTCGTTGTCAGATCAACAGTATAGTTTTTTTGTTGAAAGATTAAATATAATACAGTAAAGTGCTTTAAATGGAGATGGTTTTAATATGATTTTTCTTAATTCAATTTCAGACCATTTCAAATTAAAAATGCAATACTAAGCAGGAAAAAACTATCCATTCAGTGAAAAACAAAGTGATAGCATACACTATGTCTTTGTTGTCCTCTTAAAAAGCATTACAGCTGTATATTCTGAGAAAGAGAAAAACAAACCAAAACATCTGATCAGGTTTTGTTCTTTTATAGATACTTGCCAATATATAAACATTAAAGCAACCCTGCGTAACTTTTAGCCAGTAGAGGGCGCAGCCATTTCATGGACGTTGTCTGTTTTCAAGTTGATATGATCCAAGCGGCAAATTTGGAAGAAAAAAAACAGATCTTCTAAAACAGTAGGGTCATTTTAGTGTGTTTTTTTTTTACAAATACAACTCTGTTAGGGTCCAGTGTACTGGTCAATTTCTGCTCCTTCTATTTGAGCCGTACAGCACGTCACTCACATAATCTCTTGAGATTAGTCCTCGTCCCGGGACAGGAAACTTACATTGGAGGTTTCTGTCCAGCTGAGGGTACTGTGTCAGTGAGATAGGCCTGATTCTATTGATCTGATGTCTAAGAACCACCAAATTATTTGGAAAATATTTATTTTTGGGAAAAATGTTACGCAGGCTGTTTCATTAAGTCAAGCTAAACCCTCTCTTCAATGGGACTCAGGCCCGAATACATTTTAATATAGTTTTCTCAGATTGATTTTTTTTCTTGATGTACAGTGTTTGTGTTAGTGTGTGTATTGAACTTAGATTAGGCCTGTGATTCAACTAGTTATAACACAACAATGAATGAACAATCAAACTAAACTTATGACATTTGGCCAAGGAATAAAACAAGCTGAGAGAGTGTATAACACCTTTTGCAGATAGTGTTGGGACCCTACAGTGACTTCTCAGTTTTCACGTGTCATTTCAGAGTGACTCAACTTTCACTACCGCGTTTCAACTTTACACAAACAATGATGAGGACGAGGAACTAATATTGTCGATACGAGAAGAGCGTGCGTGTGTGACAGGAACAGTGTGTCCTATAGGCTTGTGAAATCAGCATAGTTCTTACGTGACGACAACAAAATGGACAACAAAAATCACCCAAACGGCATTAAGTTGATCAAGAACGGCTCAAATTTAAAACACCGGACACCAAACTTTTGATCAAAGCAGAGACAAACAGCAGATGTGACCCCTAACACAGTCACAACCAGCTCCAGTTCAAGGGCTCACACCCACACGGCGACACACAGGATGTTTGGGATCCTCAGTGCTCTTCCCAGGGTCCCGTTCTCAAGGCCGTCCCCATGGCAACGGTCCGACACTCAACATTCCATGGTCCCCCGGAGGGTCGGTCCCGCCAGCGCTGTCCGGGGTGCACTTACGTGTGTGTGTGTGTGTGTGTGTGTGTGTGTGTGTGTGTGTGTGTGTGTGTGTGTGTGTGTGTGTGTGTGTGTGTGTGAGGCTGTGAAACACTGACCTGAGGCTGTGCAGGGCTGCTGCTAACTACTTTCTGGGGAACTTCCGAAAGTAAGCACGTCCACTTATCATCCACAAATATTTGAAAACACAAGGGTGGGATTAGTATCAAACAGATTACAGGACAGCACTGATAGAAATGAAACATGTGTACATTCAAATGCATTTATATACAATTATAGCTATAGAGATTTTGACAGTGTTTGGCTTTCTGATCTGACCAATAAGAGCAACATATGTCTCTGTCCCGCAATCAACAATAACTACTAGCAAATATAAATTCAGATAGACCATAGCTGTGAACAAAAATAGTTTTCTAGGAATATATAATGTTGTATATAATGTAATAAGTAATGCTTAGCCAGCTAGCTACGAGGGGTGGGAATAACATGGTACCTATTGATACAATTTTCCGATACACTATCCCGATAATAACATGATACAGCAAGACATTCGCTGACGATAAATCAATAAGCCCATTTTCAGTGGCCTGAACAAATATCACAAAATAACAATGACCTCTACTATAGCTACATATTAAAACTTTGATTGTTGCTGCTCAGTGGTAACTTAGGCGAAAAGCTAATTTTGTATTATTAGCATATTATCAAGTTACAAGTTTGTAAGTTTTGTTGCCTTATCTATGTGTACGCTAAACACTGCAGCAGAAGCCAGTCCTAAAACAGCCCAATATATACGTCCACAGATGAATCCAGTGACCTGCAGCTTGTAGCCTTTTGTTAATGTCGCCTAAATGCTTATTTATAGCGCAGTAGAATATGTCTCTTGTTCTCAACCCCTTCAATAACAGCACATACAGTCATTTTTGTTGGGTAATGCTCATTTGTCCATTAAAAGTCTACTGTAGGGGCGCTTGGTGGCTCACCTTGTAGAGCACATACTGTTTCCTCCATGTCATTGCTCCTCTCTCTCTGATCTCTATTTCCTGTCTAGCAGCTCTCTCTGTCAAATAAAGGTCAAAAGCCCCAAAATATATATCTTCTAACATAAAAAATGTTTGTAATCTTGCTAAATTGTTGCCAGCATACAATTAATTACATGATTGTTCGCTTTTGATTAATTCCTGATAAAAATGATAATATAATAAATAGTCTAACAGCTGTCCTTGTGCATTCAGATAAAGTGTGCCTCCAGTGCAGTCATTAGGAGATCACTGGGCCTAATCACACTCACAATCTGCTTTATCTGTGGCATCTCAGAGGATGTGGGAAGCACACGCATACACAAGAGAGCGCAGCGCAAACTCCGATACAGCGTGTTCTTAGAAACCTGTCACACTCCTCCCCTCTGTAAATGAATAAATATGTCAGTTCACTGCACTGGCCTCTTTGCATACTTCTCAGAAATACTGATATATGCGCTAAAGATGCAGAAGTTAAGACCCGCAATTCACAGAAATGACTACAGTTCTCTGTAAATGAATTAGCTGCGGTCACAACATCTGAGCTGTCAACATTGTCAATATAACGACAGACAGCTCATTTGGAACCACAGACTAATTTCAAGAAGTTTTGGAGGGTTTGGTCAACACTTTGGTCAAGGCTCAAGTCATCTCAATGGCTTTTTACCAAAAACAAGCTAATGTAAACAATAAAAGAGAAGTCTGTATGATTAAACTGTGAAAACTTTTGGATGGTGACAGTGCGACAGAGACATTCCCTAATTTTGTTTTCCTTACCAATTCTTTATAGTGGTAAGGGGGGTGTAGCATGTAGGTCGTCCACATATGTGAGACCTTGGATGTGTCAGTTATGGGTGTGTGTGTAGCGTGTTGGTCAGTTAAGGGTGTGTGTTGTGTGTCCGGTAACTACACAGATGTGAGAGTAAAAGTATTTCCTCCTGAATGAGTAAGCTTATCCTCAGATTAAGCCTTTAATTCATTTCCTGCTGTGCTCTCTTCTCAATTACAGACCAGTATTGTTTCTAGTCTGCTGCACAAGACACTGACCAATAAAAGTGTTTAAGCAGCAGGACATTCAATCTATACCATAAAGAATGTGCAATGATGTATATAATAATGTTTCAGGGAGCTAGAATAGGCAGAATATCAGTATGTCACATGAACCGTATTTATCTGGTGCGTCGTCTGTGAAAAATGCAAATAAATACTTGTCAAATTTGAACCACATACAAAAAAAAAAACACAATTATGAACTAGACCAGACTCTTGAGTTTTCCCAAAGCAAAATGTAAAGCAACAGTAAGCAATTTTAATTTTACTGTAAAAAAAAAAGAAAGAGAAGAATGACTAAGAATAGACGTAATACTAGGGGAAAAAATGTATAAACCAATTATTCTTGAATGAATGTTATTCTGATATATTATATGTGTGAGAAGAAGAAGATTTTGCTGCAGTAAACATTAAACCCATCTTTCTGAACATTAAATTCACAGAGCTGTGCCAATTTCCAATAATTGTTGCATGTTGCATTTATGCTTTGACCTTGATTCCACCAATAATAATAATAAAGATGGTCACGTGGGAGGCATTTGTTTATTTCACACTCAATGACCCGACTCAATATTTGAGGCACAGGTTCTGCTTGTGTTTAATGCAGTTTAAACGATGAATAATGTTTAAATTCATGAAGTGAGTGACTGACTGGAACCTGACCGGAACCAGCTGTTGCTAATAAACGCTAGGTTTGTTTTCGGGAAAAGTACATTTATTGTGTTTTCTAATTGAATATCCCGGACCAGCTTGGGGCAGCTTGCCAAGGCGTCCTCAAAGTGGTAAGGTATACTGTTTGGAGACACTTCCAACCCCTTTTGGTAATGGAAACACACAAGAACTGACCCGACACACAGTGTACCGCCTCAGTGGAAATGAGGCTTTAAAGTACTTAACATAGCAACCAGAGATGATCAAAGGGCCTTGAAATAATAGAAAACGTGGTGCTACTAGGTGTTAAAAGGCATTTTGAATCAAGGAGCCAAGTTCAATGCTGCACACTGAGATTGCAGCAGACTGAAGTGAGTGGGCAGAGTTTTTCCAAAGTTAAGGACCATCTACTACAAACGACAATTGCCTCTTTTGTAGCAGTGACTGATTCAGCTAAATACAAATGTGTGTGGGCATGTTGATATGTGCAGTACTATCACAGAGAAAACCCCTGGTTCGACCTTTCCCTAACACGATCCTTCCTGGAACAGTGCATAAAGTGGTACAGAAAACTTTGGGCGACCTCCATTTGCTCCTGCCCCAGTGCCACTGCATTGTGTCTGAATAAACCTTACAGTGCACTTCTGTAGCTCCTGCTGCCAGTGAGCCAAAGCCAGGTTTATACAGTGGAAGATCTACCACGATAACATTTTCCACACAACACTGAAAACCAAGTAGGCCTTGTCAGCGCCAGAGCAAACCCTCCATGTTTATGACCCAGGATCAAACGCCGTGGTTTCCTTTGTGAGAGACTACAGCCTAATTGACAAATCATCTCCACTGGCAACAGGATGAAACTGAGTCACCGCTTTTCTTTTTGAAGGAAAACTGAGAGGCCCATATAATGATTAAATGTTAGTGTGTGTGTTTTCGGCCTGTAATGGAAAACAGGCTTAAGACTGGGCCTGGAGAATCGAGAAGAATCAGAAAAGTTTAAGACACTGACCCACAGTCAAATTTAGAACAATAAAGGGCAAGACAGGTATTAAACAGTTTTAAAAGTACAGTCAGGCTGCTTTATACACTATATGCATGCTTTTACCAGAAAAGGCTGTCTGCTAAAGAAAGGCAACTATTTTTTTTGGATGGAAACTTCACTTACCATAAACCATACACCACACAAGGAGCATTTGAAGTTTGATTCTCAGGCCGTTTCCATTTACTCCATGTCATTACTGTCTCTACTACTATTACTCTCTCAACATAGTTTCATTTTCTCATCATCAACATTATGAAACCTGGCTTTGCCATCAGTGCTGTCTCATAAAGCTGCGCTAAGGCTTTTTACTTTGTTTAAAACTCAAAATTTGAATAATACTTGTTGGATATGGTGGTATAGTGACAGCAAGGTGGATGCTATACTAAACGACATGGACCATCCTCTACACACTGTAAAAGAGCATAAACCAACAGCAGAGAGCACGACAGGAGCTAATGTGTCTCCATTGCCAGGATATTGTACAGAACGCTTCAGCCTGTGACAAATAATTTATTGTAAAGAGCTTTGATTTCTTTTACGAGAAGAATTTTGTTGAATTGGATTTTAGGCAGTTTACATTTGAGCTACAATTTAAGTGTAGCATTAGGTAAAGTATTAAGCTAATTAGAGGCTCACATATACATAAACTGGAAAACCGATAGCTAAATGGGAATGTGGTGTTAGTTTCACAGAATTTGACTTTCATTTTCAACATTTTTTCCTTCAGAATCACACTGAAGATCAAAGTAAATAATTTGTATGCGATTGTCAGCATTTGGCTTTCAGAGTTACGGTGAATAATGCCAATATGGAAACTGTCCGTACTATATTTGCATTACTGTGATTGTTAGTACTGGTTGTAATATCATGTTGCACTTCAGAAGATAGGCCAAAAGAAGAGCAAGTATGTCGCTCTGGGGGCTTTCCACATGCAGTGTAGTGAGGTCATGTGCATTGGCACTGTGGTTATAGGTTGTTCACACACACACAAACAAACCCATCAAAGACATTATAAGTCTTTAAAACACAGACAAAGACTCCTGATTAGGATGCAGTGTAAAAGGAGGCTTCACTCGAATCTCCATTAAAAGTTTACTGGTGAAGGCAGCGACAGTAAAAACAGCGCACGAGAGAGATCTGACAAACATCTTGACCACATGACTCTAACCACTTCACTTCCTTTTAGATGTTTCTCTAGATTTTTGTCACACTTAAGCAAAGACACACACAGAGGCAAAAAAAAAAAATCTTTCTAAGCATCTTTCAGAAGTTTACTACATCCACTGCTTTGTTGTTCATTTCTTACACCTTTATAATTCAGACAGCAGAAAGTCAGGTTTTATTAAACACAATACACTCGACAATTAAATGATATTGAGCTATGTTTCCGCCTTGTTGTGTCGTAAGTGGTTCAGGAAGACTTTTACCACAGTCAATGCAGATGAACCAGTCTTGAAAGGACTTGTAGAGCAATAAATTATGGATCCACAAACAAAAAAGTAAAACTGTTAAAGGTAAAAAAAGCTTACTGATTGGTCTAATATTTCATGGCCTTTTTGAATATTGAGTTGTTTGTTTGTTTGCATTCTGATTGGTTTACAACCGACCAATCAGAATTCCAAACTCTTAGCAATGCATAGCAACTGAAAAACTCCGTAATTTTTGATTGGTTAGTAACCGACCAATCAGAACATTCCACTCTTCTAGCAACTCATGGCAACCTATAAACTGTGGAATGTTTTGATTGGTTACTAAGAGACCACTCAGAAAATTCCATCCTCTTAGCAACACATACTACATTGGAGCAGATGATTTTAAAGAACTAAATATCTAACTTTTTTGACAATACGAAATTTGAGACTGTAATCCCCAAAGACAATAAGAGTAGCAATTTCTTTTTACAGCCCGAACATGAAACAGTAACAGCAGCAATCATCTTCATAACGTAGTGATTGACATGAGTAAAATACCACCTCCTTGATTTACAGAACATTTGGGTGGCATTTAATCCGCACAAAGGCATTTAAAACATTAAATTTAGGAGAATAACAGATGCACAGATGAACAGCACAGGACAAAGTTACATAATGCAGTGAGCATTAGCATTTTCTGACGTATTTAGCATCAGCATTAGCATGTTTGGCATTTCTTAGATGTGATGAGCTTGTGTATGTTTGATAAAGCATGTTTAGTTTTGCTGTAACTTAATGTCATATATGTGATGTTACAGTAATAGGAACTATTGATCCATATTAATGCATTTGTTAACCCACCCACAAGCCACTACTGCATAAGATACATTATATTGCTGACATCATATAACTGCTAGATATTTTGGAAGATACAAATAGTTTTCAATAGGAATAAAGTTGATGAATTATGGATACATCATATAACAACTACACATGCAGTAGTATTTGATTTATAGAAGGTGTGAAAAAAATACATGTACTATACATGACGACAGGAAGTTCATTTTACCCTGTCCCAATACCTGCACTCTGTGTTCCTGCAAGTGTGAATCAGACTTTACTGAAGGATATTACCCACAAACCCTTTTGCCGTGACATTTTCAAAAGGCCGGGGCTTCGTTTCTAAGCAACAAAATACGACTGGACAAATTGGAAAACATGTCAAACATATTAAAAGCTAAATCAGCAAAGAAAATCAAATGAACAAAACTGTTGTCATGTTAACAACACTGTATAAATATCATTCTTTGTGCTAAATTTATCTCCTGTTGTTGACTTTCTAATAAATCCAGCAACAGTTCAGCAAACATTGCCACAAAAGACGGCATCATGCTTGATCTTTTTTGTGTTTGGCCTTGTTCTGATCATAATGAAAGTTACTGAGAAGAGTGTCCTAATTCTTTGGACCATTGTGGACTTCACGCACCTTAAAATGCACACTTCGAGGAATTGCTTAGGGCGTAGTGTGATTATTGGGACAAAGCCAATGACCAAGAGCACGAATAGTGTGTGTCAAAGTATCTATAAATGATGGATAAACACTTTGGCATTACCAATTCTGCACTACGTTGGTGTAAACATCAAATAACAAATCAGAATATGAGTAGATGTCAAATAAAATGGAACAAACACCAAAGGGCATGAACTACCGAGAACACCAAAGGAGCTTAAGTGATAATTACACCAAATACTTTCCTTAGAAGTGTGGCTTGTAAAACACTGTGTTCCTAACATTCCTCATTGTCCATGACTTTGACTTTGTAGGTTCAGGTGTTAATTAATTATTGTTTCATCACATAACAACAGCTCAACACTGGTTTTGTAGGTTGAAGTATGTAATGCCATTTGGGCATTTTTGACATTCATTACTATTTCAAAGCATGAGTAAATGTCTATTCCTTATTTTATTTTGGTACTTCAGCCAAATAGCAAAAATAAACTGATGATTTATACACGATTTATGATGACGCATGTGCTTGATAATAGTAATAGTGAAAGGACAAACCTGCCTGTGCACTTACAAATCAGAATCATTACATGAGACAGATTACTCAATTTTTCCTTCAGTGTTTCATAAAAGGTACAAACCTAGAAAGCGGAACAGATTTTGACTTAAATGTTGAGACAGAGTGACAGGGTGTGAGCTAAAATGAAACTTACTACTGACTTAGATGACTGATGGTTTGGAACAGGAGTAAAAGAAGACATATTTATAAAAAAGCGAGCTACTTAAATTAAACAAACAAGGAGGAGGGCATAATTTATCACCTGTTTACATCCAAAACATTTACTCCTTCTTGGTCTCAACTCAATAATAACTAGGCTATGGTTAACATATCTCAGGTGAAATCAAGGGTAAACAACCCCCTTTCAGTTCACTGACTACTTTTCTCAGAAATGAGGAAGCTGCTGGAAGTGAAATATTTCGTGATGCCTACCTTTAAAATTCTTCAGTGCTCTATGATTGGTGTGAATGAGATCATTTCTATCCGATAAAACACATCTGTGAACCACTCTATAACATTAGACAACAACACTGACCACGGTTTTGTGTTCAGATATTGTTTATGATGCATCGTTTCTCAGTTTCATCCTGTTTCGTATTGAGCAGACTGTGCCCATGTGTTCAAGTCTTCAGTTGTGGTGTGTGTCAAGAGCCAAATTAACGCAGCATGTTGCCGTATGAGGGAATCAAATACAACACAGAACATATGTTGTTGGAGATCTATTTCCCACTAATGTCACTGCACACTTTGGGGAGATGTATTATCAAAGGAACACACACTATGTTTAGCGGTGTTAGCAGAAGTCCCATTAGAGGAAGTGATTTCAATTCTTTTTCACTGAAGGAGCAAGATAAGGTACCACATGACCAAGATGAAACAGACTAGAAAGACTATGCAGTATCCATATATGTACTTATACTGACAGCTGTTTGAGGACTGACGAGAAACACAATCCATAGTGTCAGACAAATGTATAACACAGACGCATGAAATTCAAACATGTGAGAAAGATTAGGGCGAGAAAACTGGAACAAATACAGCACCGGGAAGAATGGGATCAAAGCCGCGTTACCAAAAGGCAGCATGGTTCAGTCTGGGAGCTTTTGATTCTTCTCTTTGGAGTTTAGAGAGCGTGATCCTCTTGAAAAACATACCACTAAAGCAGAACAATGGGAGTAATTAGGCTCATTGGTCCTACAAAAACAGTTTTACAGAAATGCCCGAAAAGTCATACCACGATTTAATATAAAATGTGTTTGAGGCAGACTTGGATGCGATAATGATAATAATTAATATAAAAAGAGAATAAATCCTAGTGTGTAGTTGCGAGAGGCTGTAGGTACAGTTGTGTGTTGTTGCAGTAAACATTTCTTGTTTATTTCCAGCTTTCTGAACATTAAAAACACAGAGCTGCACCAATCTCCCAAAAAATGTATGGACTCAATATTTGAAGCACAGGTTGTGCTTGTGTTTAATGCAGTGTATGCAATAAATACATTGTTAAATTCACAAAGCAAGAGCTGTAAAAAGGCTATTCACACCAAGGTTCTGACAATAAAGAAATTCCTGGTCAGACTTTTAAACATGTTAATGTTGCAGATTGTAATCCTAAAAGTCATGCTTTAAATTTAAACCCTTTTACATCTCAATAAGCTAATGTATGATGTTGCAAAACTGTGAGAAAAGTCTTAACGTATGCAACTTTTATGTGACTGCGGCTTAAGACAAAAAAAACAAGATTTATCATCAAAAGTGACATCACCATTGTCTGAGCTACAAAACCATCTGAAAATGTGTTTTGACAAAATGTCTGACACAAAACTGTAACAGCTATGAAAAAACTGATTTAAGAGGATGTTTGGCAGCTCCAGAGTGATGCAACCCTCCATGAAAGTGTTCATTTGATTTACTCTCCTCGTGCAAACAGCTTGTTATTTATCACACATTACTGATGCTTCACTATTCATCAGTGGCATCTCGCATTGCAGCAGATAACACATGCATTACAACATAAAAAATAGAAATGGATTAGTAGAAATTCTTACACTGGGCATCTATATTTTCCTATAGACCTCAGGTGTTCGCTGTCTGCTCTTTGTTGCTTTATCACATCATGTAGAGGTTGAGCCACATTGTTTAATATGGCATCCATCCTGTTATGTGTTGCTCACTTTTTCAAGCCATTTTCTTCCCTTCTTTTTAATATGCCCAACAGACCGCTGCATTAAAGACTGACTCAATTACTACACAATAAGAAATATTAAGTGCATCTGTATCCATGGCCCAGTTCACCTTTATATATGGGACACTTTATTACACCATTTATATGTCCAATATTGTTCTTCTTGTCAAGCCATTATGGCAGCGTTGAGTTATGTGTACAAACTCTATAGTGTTGAATATGAAAAGGAAAGTTGCGAGAACAGTGCCCTGAGGAACTCCTGTTCTGCTAATTACAATCTCAGAGATACAACTGCACAACTTGACATGGTCTGGATCAAAATTATATTATTTATTGGCCTGTCATACTTTTTTTGTCAGTGCTGTAGGTTTGAATCAACTTGAGTCTTCGCACTCACGAGCAGCTTCCTCTTTTTGCAAAATAAGCTTATGTGCAGCTGTTTCTCATACACTCATATAAATAAACTACAGTCATGTTCATAATAATAGAAGTGTGTAAAAAAAAAGTGAGTAAAGCCTCAAAATCCTTATAATAGCTTTTATTTTCATACTTGCAAAAGCATTGGGAACACTGCACATTCCAAATCAAAACATGATCCAAAAAATGATCAAATTTGTTACTTCACAGAAAGTAAAGACATGTTCATGGCTGTTCAAAAAAAAATAGTGTCTGCATTTTTCTTTGCAAACTCTAACATTTGCTGTTTAAACTGACAAATGCTTTAGATATAGCTTTCCTGTGAATTACTGAACTAATACTTCATGGTATAACCACTGCTTTTGAGAAGCTGACACATCTGTGTAGTACAGAGTTGACCAGTTTCTGGCTCCTGTGAACAGACAGTGACCACTGGACAATTCCTCTGCATTTCTTGGTTTTGCCTCAGAAACAGCATTTTTGTTGTCACCCACAAGTTTTCTATTGGATTAAGGTCCATGGATTGTGCTGGACACTCCTTAACTTCGATCTTGTTGGTCTGGAACCAAGATGCTGCTCTCTTACTGGTGTGTTTGGGGTCATTGTCTTTTCTTTTTTAAAACACACATTTCAAGGGCATTTTCTCTTCGGCAAAAGGCAAACATGACTTCTTCAAGTATTTGGATGTATTCAAACTGATCACCCCTGGTGTCAGATATATGAACCCAATGCTAAGATTGAGAAACATTACCATACCATGATATTTGTGTCATGCTTCACTGTCCTCACAGTGAACTGTGACTTGAATTCTGTGTTTGGGGGTCTTCTGACAAACTGTCTGCAGCCCCCAAAAACAGAATTCAAGCTGAATTCAAGCCTGAATTCAAACCAAGCATGGTGATGCAGGCATCTTGATATGATGATGTCAGCTTCTTGAAAGCAGTGGTTATACCATGAAATATTAGTTCAGTGATTCACAGGAAAGACAAATCTGAATATTTTTTCAGTTTAAACAGCAAATGATTGAGTTTGTAAAGAAAAATGCAGAAAATGCTATTTTTTGAACAGCCTAATATTCCAATGTTTTTACTTTCTGTAAAGGAATAACAAATTTGATAATTAAAAAAAAATTGGAATAGAATGTGCAGTGTCCCCAATGCTTTTGTGTGTATGAAAATAAAAGCTATTATAAGGATTTTGAGCTTTATTCACTTTTTTTAAACACACTGCCAACATTTTCATGAACCAAAACGCTGGTAGGATGCACAAACACAAAATACACACCAGCTACACCAACAGCCTACATTCACAACCTTAGAGATATACACACTGAATATTAAAAGTGTGTGTGCGCTTGAATGGTGTTTTCAGGGTGTGAACACATTAGCCATTTCTTGTGTTAAAATGTGTGCATGCTTGTCCACAGCTCTCCTTCCTTTTAAGGTCATTCTCAGGGCCTCTGCTCAGCGCTTTGCCAAGATTCCACACATGAACAGAGGGAGAGCACTTAAAGCAGCGATGCAGTTTACTAACTACAGCGGCACTGCAATCAGCCATGTAAACCCTGCCAGTGAAGCTGCATATACACACACACATGCAGCTCTATCATCATCTGAATGAGTTCACGCACATGGTTAGGTCTGCAGCTGGCTCAGGCTAAATTTAAATGCTACACACATATCTACACAATGTCTTCTTCACTGACCTCTGTTTAGGCCAGAAGACACTTGCCCAGACTGTGTTTCTTTGACCTTTTACACACCGATGATGAGGACAGCACTGATTATATGTTTGAGGATGTGGAGGGACTGGGTGTGTATGCAGCCTCACATCTGGCCCCATCTGGAAATATTACAGGCTTTTCTGCCATGAAGTCTCGTGTGAGAAGTAGAGCAAAAGCGTACAACAAGTCTTCCCGCTGTGCTCAAATTAAGCACAATTTCAACTCATGCATAACGATTCACAACAAGCTCATCTCTATAGCTTCACACACTGTAACAACAAGAATGTTTAAAATATGTATTCCAAAAAATAAGTGATTATCAGTCACTGGCTGAACCAAGGCAAACAAACAGGAAACCGTGTAGGAGGTGTATTCAATATTGAAGAGAGGAAAATGTAATGCAGTCAAGTCTTATTTAAACCACAAAGTACGAACAAAATGTGCTACTGAAACACAAGCACATAATATATAAGACTTTGAAATCTAAATCAAGGTTAAAGCCAATTATCTAAAAACCAAAAGCTTAGCAGTGTGTAGCTCTTTAGATTTTAACATTGATATTGCTGTGCATGCTTGGCTCGAGAAAACCTAGGCAACACTTCAGACAAAGATGAGAGGAACATCAATAAAACATTCAGCCTGTGAAGTAAATGTCATTGCAGCTTTGTTTAAGTTTGTCAAAAACCATCAAGAGTGCAGAAGATGGTTTAAGAGAGGAGGGGGAAACCCCTGGGACTGAAACCACTGGAAACAGGAAATGACTTTGTGCCAGTGTGTGTACTGTATATATGTGTATGTGAGTGCTTACTGACAAACGTGTATTTATGACACAGCAGGAACAACAACAATAATACCACAATTGTCTGATTGATGAACACACAAACTGAACCTTGCCCAGAAACAGTAGTTCACCAAAAATATAAGCTTAATATAAAATATAATTAACTACAATCACTGCTTAGATTTATTTGTAAATTTAAAGAAGATATTTGCAGGGATTTATGTTTATAGAGAGGCATGGGTTCTCTTCCCAAGTCAGCCCATTACTCTTGTTTCAAGTAGAGCTGCAAAATAATTTAGTATCAAACATTAATAATTATTGCTATATCAACATGTGCACTCAACATTCTGGCAAGATGACATACTGCAAACTTGGTATTCTATATGAAAAGCATAAAGTGTTACCAACGTCATCAAACTTTATTACAGACTCGAAGTCGTGATTAAAAGAGAGCACAATACACACAAAAAACCTATACATATATACACATACAACCATATACTGTACATACACACAAAACTAAAAACTAATTTTTATGTCACTGTTAATGGCCAGAGTGTTTCTCCATTCAATATTAACTTCTAAACCTCCATTGTACGTATTCGTGTATTTCCAATGCTGTAAAGCTCTAACATAAAGAATCATTCATAAATCATTCATAAACAGTTTCTCACCAGGATAAAAAGCAGACACCAATGACAGTGGAGGATGCTCAAGCTCATAGTTCCAGTGACATTATCAACACTGTGTAACCATTGCTCACCGTGGACCAGACCAAGTCCTGTACTGAAACCATCCGCTCAAAATGTACTGTGACAACTTACAGTGTGTATCACACTGATGTGTGTATAATTAGCCTTACCTTTGGAGGATCATAGAGCTCCAGCTGGTACCTCTCTCCCGCCCCTCTCCCTCGTCCTCCACCTTGAGTGTCTCTGACCCTCCTGACCAGCAGGCGGCACCTTTGCCATTGAGGCTGAGAGTCTGAAATAGTGTCATCCACCAGCAAGTACTTCAGCTGGCCCTCTTTACAGCAGCCGCTCACCTCGGACCTCCTCTGCCTCATGCTGCCGCTACGCAGCCATCGAAACCGCTCCAGAAAGTGAGAAGCCACTCCTGCCACAGACAAATGTGAAGAGGCCGCGAGCGGAGCTTCGGAGTTTGGACAAGATGAAGAGGATGACACTTCTTCAGCTGCGGAGGAGACTCCTCCCACTCTGTCCACATTATTTGAGGGGTTACTGTTTGTGCTGGGGTTGTTAGGACCTGCGCTGTGGGATGAAGGGGTGCTTTTTCGGAGAAGACGTCTGACTGTCTGCCTGATTTGGCTGACAGAGAAGTGTGTGACGTCTGCATGTACTATGTTTGAGCTTGATGAGTCGGATGAGTACCGCGCAGATACCTGTCGATGCTCGCTGCTGGAGATGTCTTCGTTGCTGCGGCTACGAACACCGCGGCCCCTGAACACCACCGGGTTTCCTGCTGAACATCTCAGCGGCTGCTCTTGTTCACGGCTTACTGCCACCGGCTCTGCTTTTTGAGACACAAGAGCAAACAAAGCAGCTCCTCCGCTTTGTCGACCTGCCTCTCGATAGTCCTGAACCCCTGATAGGGACGAGTTTCGACCGTGATTCGAGGAAGCACTGGCATTGGCAGTAGAGCTTGTGTTTTGGTTAATAAGAGGTGTGCCGTCTTTGTCGACCTCGCAACAGAAGTACTGCTGGAAGAGGTCAGAGAACTGCTTAGAGAAGCTCTCCGGTGGGAGCACGTCATGTTGCCGCTCTTGGGCAAAACTGCGGTACTGTCCTGCCAGCTGCCGGGCCGTGGCAATGGCATGTAGCTCACAGAACTCCCTCCAGCCTCTCGTGGGCGCTGCTACAACTGGGCCTCCTCCTGCAGTCGTGGTGGTGTTGGCTGGATGGATAGTGTTACCATTCATTGCAGTAACCAAACCGGCTGAGAAGCACTGCAGACACAGAAAGAGAAAAAGTAAAGAGACATTGATGGTTGAATCTGGAAGAACAATAGGAATGAATAGAGTCAAGAAAGACAGAGATATGGAAATGTAATTAGAGGCAAATCAAGATAATGTGCACAACACTAGAGCAGGCAGAGCAGTCACAGCCATTCCTTTGAAACACTTTTGAAAGAGTTCAAACACTGAGAAAGGACAGCCAAAAATCTGATTTTATCAGTACTCAATCTTTTCCAGTCTAAATTAGATTACACGGGCCGGCAATGATTATCTGGGAATATAGCAGTCAGAGAGTCAGTTCACAAAAAGGACAAGGTTTGCAAGTCATTGAGTAAGATGGGGCTGAATCTGATGATCTCATAAGCTACACTAAATAAAATAGTAAATACATAAAGAGGAGGTCATTTAGAGAGTAACCTTTTAAAATGAATGAAATAAGTTATTTGGACAGCCACTGAATGAGCCACATATTGAGGAAGTACAGTTAGACGATTTCTCAATTGACCACACTGCCTGCTTCCATCTGTGTTGTGTGTCGCCATGTGACCTGTTTTAATGTTCCTTCTCCTTTTTCCTTTTTAATATAAAGCAACTCAAAGTAATAACATGAACAAAAGCATAACCGTGTATTCCACTAATAAAGTACTTTTTATTATGCCTGAACTAAGTAGCTTTGTCTCAACTCTTTTACTTTTTACTTTAGTTTCATCACTTGGTGTAGAAAATAACTGTCCAAATGCTAAAAATTTGGACAAATTTAAGTAATCCAAAAACATACATTTCAGTGTTTTACTATTATCTGATATGCTATGAATTTTACAAAGGCCATGTTATATTTTGTCTCAGCTAACATCATTAACTTGCTGTTATTATGCATAAAGCTAAGCAATAGATGAAAAGTAAAGACAGAGAAAGAAAATTATTGTCCTGTGAAGGCTTTGTTGTTCCTGTGTTGTCTTAAAAAATCTTCCTGAAGTTCCCTAAAATGTGAGTCAGATCATGTGGAGCCCATGATTTGTGGGACAGAAACCAACGCTACAATAGGCCATAGCTTTTGCAGCAGTAAAGATAACCCAATGATGGTTCATCTGCTTAAAAAAAACATCATCTTTAGATGTAATTTCAGGTTAGAAATGTCTGACTCGAGACTTTCAGACGGAGCTCACGGAGAGCACTTCCTCTAAACTGTTGCACAAGATTTGATACGAGCTAACCTGAAGTACTGGGGATTTTTGCATGTTTTTACTATGTCACACAAAGATTCATGACCTAAACCAAGCTTTACATTGATCCTTACCCATAATACACCTATTGTACATACCACTGTCCTTTAGTACATCAGAGAATGGGCATCTGTAGTCAAAAGCACCAGTCTGATTGAGTGCGTGCAGATGCGTGCGGGACGGTGTGGGGGGAGTCACAGGCTAAGATCCAACAGATCACAGAAAACCACAAGCAATAGAGGGGGGTTTGTTGTGGTCGGGCAAACATGGAGCAACACATGTCACTATCTTCAACTTATTCAATCAACCACAGAATGCCTCAGTTTTTTGTCACTATTACAAATCCAAGGGGGTCGCGTACGTCAATGAGGGAGTGTAAACTTGGCACCTTGAAATATTGCGTCACTAAAGTTCCAGGATGTGTCGGGTCACAACAACTCATTCCCTTCCTGTACTATTCCGAGCATGCTCAGTGCGTGCCGCCCGGTGCCCCTCCAGCTGGCCCCCCCAGAAGTCTGTTTCTATCTGCCTGTCCAGCCCAGCGATGACTCAGCACAGACTGCCTTCAGAACATGCACACACATATAAGGACACACACACTTCCTCTCTGCGTATCTCTGGGGGCTTGGTCGTCTCAGTTCCCATGGCTTTCTCTCTCTTTTCATGCTCTCTGTCCTCTGGTATGAAGATCTCCAGATGTGATTGGATTCGTGCTGACTTTATTTTTACCCCAGCTGAGGGCCTACTAGGGTCACTTCAAGTTGTGGAGGAAAAGAAATATGGAGAAATACAACTTAAATTTAGTCTTGAATTTGATCCAGGAGCTCTGACATCAACTATGACATTTGATTTTCCTAGACAGTCGACACATGGAAAGATTTTAACACAATGGTCATCACTAAAAGGCCCTCCTCAATGGCTGCATTCTTCACTGTGGCACAAACCGAGGGCTTATGAAATCTGGAAGCACAAGCAGGATGAGAAACTGCAGCTCGTAAGCGTGTGTTGCTTGAGCAATGAGTGACATGAGGCAAAGTTGAAAACACAACCTGCAGAAAAAAATAAGCACGGTCAGAATCCATTCATAGATCTGAAACTGCAGCACCTGAAGCCATTTAGTTCAAAATAGCCGACACAACATTTAGTGCACTTTTTGTAGCAGATAGAGCCACACACAGCTGCAGATCTCTTACCTTGCCTCATAACCGACACTAAACGTGGAACTAATCTTTTCCTGGGTGCAGTCTGGTAATTTTAATCAAGCAGGGAGGAAACAGGATGTGTGAAGGACACGTGAATCGATCTTGTTGGGTACATAATCTCATGACTTGCATCAGCTCAGTGGTCAAAACTGTAACTCAACCACAGGACATGTAGTGCACTGGAGTTTGTGATGGAGTATACCAAACCTTACCAAAATTACAAAAGAAAAAAAGAAATGCTGCAATTGCACACAAAGAGTCTGCTGCCGCTTATACAACACAGAGTTATCAGTGCTGCTGTGGAAACGCTGTTCAAGGGAGGCCCTATTTATATCTCAAAGCCTGGTATCAGTTCTCACACAACACTGTGTTCTCCCCGTTGTCCCCAGTTGGGAACAGCTTTTGTTTGAGGTCTTCTTTAAGGCTAAATACAGCAAGTCAAAGGCAACACACACCATGGCAGAGATCTGAGTGGCTGTCCCTCTAAAGGCCATATGTGGTGGTCAAAGGTGTTATTCCATTAGAGTCTGTGAAAAGAGGATATGTCAGGAGAATGCAGAACAGCGATGGAACTTGGCACTTGCCACCAGAAAGTGATAAAAGCATCTCTTTGTAGAAAAGTTTGCATCGCGTCCTGAACCTCTCTTTCCAACAAACAGTGAAATCTAGTTCAGTACGACATGGTTTGGTATGAGACCCAAATGAAGAAGACCCAATGAGACCCTGTAACATGTCTGCTTTCAATGCATAAAATATTTTGTCAGTACTAACGCTCTGGGAATATTCTTATTCACATGTTCAGCAGCTTATTGAACCAACCAGAGACATGTACTCACAGTGGAAGCAGTGTCATGACATACACCTCGCTATCTAACAAAAAAAAACCAACTTTTTGCATTTAAACTCTTTACATGATTTGTCAAACAGAAAATATTAAGCATTTTTCACTAGTAATGATAAACAAACGTAAATAACCTTCATTTGTTCTGCAACTTTCTTGGATATGCCAACTTTAAATTCGTTTTCTTCCATCTGCATTTCCCTGATCTTCCTACAATAATTTCTACAATCATCTGACTAAGTAAAGTGTCTGAATTCAAAGTTTCACTGTAAAATTAAGTTACTTTGCTCAAGAAAGAGTTTTTCTAAATACAGACTTAAGTGTCAAAGTTTTTCTCTGACACATAAGTCCAGACCTGTACACACTTGTACAAATACTATTCTGAGTTTGGCCCAACTGCACGGTACACTGCACTGTACTAACCAACACATAAGTACCAAATACAAACTACATGAGAAATACCTAAAAATTACCTAAATCTTGGAATCTGAACTGGGACAGAAGAAAAGAGAAGTAGCCCATGAAACATTGCCCGTGTAGAAGTAACTAAAAACATGTCACACTAAAGTTAACTGTACCATTTCATGGAAAAGAAAACTGAAAATCTGTTGCCACAGACAAAAAAGGAAGGATCCAAATTGCCATGGCCATTACATAAAATGCAATTTACAGCAAATCACATCCTTCTGACCTGTATATAGCCCTGTCCTTATTAGCAAAAAATCAGCTGAATCCAATCTAGTGCTCAAGTCTGAATTAGCCTGCAAAGCATCAAGGCTTTGCTGAGACTTCAAAGACTCTGGCTTTACGGGAGAAACTGGAGTGGAAAAAAATAAACGAACTACACAAAAACTGAGCAACATGTGCATCACAGAAGCCGGGATGAAAAACAGATTTTGTTACCACCTTTGAATTTTCATTGTCTGAATCACTGAATGAATCACGGAGCGAGGATAGATTTACAAAGCAGAGGAGGGAGCGAGTGAGTGTAGTTTGGGGGTTGGTAAAACACTGAAGGGGGAGGGCCGTAAAGGAGGGAACCAAAAAGTCACCAGGATGGGAAAAGAGAGGGAACAGAGCGATAATGACAAGGCAGACAGGAAGTGAGAAAGAGTAAAGAGTAAAAGTCAAGGAGACTGAGCCAGGTTTGTGGTCAAGGCCCAGGTGGCAGGGCAACAGAAAGTAAAGGACCGCCGCTCAGCTTGGGCAGCAATCACAGCAACAGGAAGCCCTGCCCTGCCCTGGCAAGCAGCGACCTGTGTGCACACTAAAACACACACATATACACAATCCCACAATGCATTGTTACATCAGAAGAGGAATAAGGAGCACACTTTTCAACTCAAGTAGCTACAAGTGTTCCCTTAAATAGACAATGTGACTGAAAAAGAAGTGCTGCAAGCTTCAAAGGCTGCTTTTGTGAAAACTAGAAAGGGCTGATAGGCATTAAAGGTACCACCCTCAAACTAATGTGTTTCTATTTAGGGAATTTCTAAAGCCCTACACCTTTGCAATAATTCAATTTAATACTGAACCTGCTTGTTTGTGGTTGAGCATCGTGTATTAACAACATGGACCCTCATCTCTACACTGTAATCGAGCAACAAAGAGCAGCCGGACGGACCATAAAATACTGTTAGGCGAGGACTTTAAAGGCACATTATGTAGGATATTGGCAAACAAACTTTCCCAATAATATGAATACAATTTATCCACTTATTGCTGACGCTAGCTGCATTTGTGTCAGCCGTTGCGCTAATACTACAGTTTTTTGTCTCTCTCTGTGAGCTATGTGACTGAGGGCTAAACACACAGAAGATAGCCCAACACTGAAAAAAAAAATATTTTAGGGGATTAATAATTTGCATTGTAGTGTCACTTTTATGTAATTTGTCTGATATTACCCAATTTTGCTCACATGCTTTTAGTTTTTGCTTATTCCCTCTTTTGCAAAATTTCCTGTATATGTGTTATCAAATAGTGCATGTAAATTCATAATTAGAGGTGGGGAATCACATGGTACCACATGATTCGATTTCCAATACACTATCCACAATAAAGATAATTAACAGTAATTCTGCTGAATTATTTGCATTTATGTAATTTGTCTGAATGCAAATCACATGCTGCAAACTCCAACATGTCTTTATCGACAACAGCCCTTTCTCTTTCAACAAATATCATGATATCTGTATCACGATAATGTATCTCAAGAGGAAATCGATCCAATACATATTATATTGTTCCACTTCTATTTATTACCACATAGAATAAGAGGAATTCCCATTGTGTGCTTTACATTCTAAATTGTATATACTTTGCCTTTACAAATGTTAGTTTAACTGGGTACAAAAACAAAAAGCTTACCTCTTCAGCGGACTTAAGCCGACATCATGTGATCTCCGAGTGTCTTTGACTTTTGTTTTACACAGAGATGAACACGAGATATTTTACAGTAAAACTAGCAAAACCTGACAGCTACAAGGCCTTGGAGGTGTTTTCACAGTTAAGTGTGTGATTGATGTCCTACACAAAAGAAGGTGCCTACATGAAAAAAGCTGTGCGCTGAGGGCGATGGGACCGGCCACGTTTCAGCGTTCAGCGGGCTTTTGATAATGAATGGAGCAGAAAGCGAGACGAGCACTGCTTACATAATTGAAGAACATATTGTGAAGAGGAAGCGGCGGTGAAACATGAGATAACCTTAGCCTTACTTCCCATCGCCTGCAGAGCACATCAGCTGATCTGGGGCAGAAGAAACGAGAAGTCTGCAGCCACAACACCAGACACACAGCTTAAGTAATAAAACAGGTTATCAAATACAGAGGTTATGTTGAAGTGGCCGTATGTAGTATTTCACATTTTTGGAACTAACAGCGTGACAATTAATACATAAGTTGTGTTAAGCTGTTTTTTCCAACATTGTGAGGAAAAAAACAGTCTAATAAAATAAATAAACCCTTGTGGACCCCGAACCATCTGGGAACGTTTGAGCCAAAAATGGACTTGTAAAAAAAAAAAAAAAAAGAAAAAGAAAAAAAAAACTTCTATAAAATCATAATATAACAATTTTTTCTGCTTTTCCTGTATAAATCTCTTAAACAATTCCAGCTCTTCCAAAACTACCAAATATTCAATAATTTTCAGGATTTTAACCCTTTTTTACACAATGAATAATAGGGTCATGGGGCATTGCTGGTTATTAGAGTCTTGGATGTGTGAAGAAATTAGCAACAACATTAGTTTCATTGCATTAGTATTTTTTAGGCGGTGTCAGATTTAGGGTCTCTTTTCGAGGATCCCCATAGGGTGCAATAAATCTGAAACAACATTAAAAATACTAATGCAATGAAATTAATGTTGGTGCAAATGTGACCAGAGTTTTAGTAAAACTCTTGAATGTGTTAAGAAGTGCAACTGTGCAGGTTTCCTTAATGTATACCTTATGAAATGAGAAATGGGCCCTTAACTTGATAGAGTCAAACATTTAAAAATCCCCTTAACAAAAGCCTTTGACAGTAAACACAGTGCAGAAGCCTGTACACTTGCCTTAACTGTATTTATTTGAAACACAGAGCTTTTCTTGTACATTATGACCAACACTACTGAGTGTTTAGGGGTTTTGTTTAAGTCAGACTATTCCCTATCTCAGTCCTACATTCCCACAACAATGCACGCTTTAGGACAACACAATGCTGCTATTCTTAAGACGCACAGAAATAAAACACTGTCCCTTTTGGGTCATTTCCTCTGGTATGGGAACGGCGAAGAAAGACGGCTTAAGAGCTGTTTGGAAAGGTTTACAGTCACACAGCCCATGCAACGATTAGAATTTAACTGTATGTATCAACTAAGTGTCAAGACTACATATCCAACTTGGCTAAAATCCCACAAACAAGCATCGTCCCAGCAGCAGTGACTAATACAAACCGTGTCTGCAGTCTGTCATTATGCAGCAACACAGATCCTAGCATGTCAAGGAAATACTAAAATACAGGTCTGCCGGAGACATAATGACAGGCAGAAATGAAAAAGAGGAGTTGATCCCTGGCTTTGGCTTGCAGGATGTGAGTTGGAGACTAAAAGAATGAGCTCAGTAGAGACTGTGTCAGACCTCGCAGCTGAAAAACTACAATTCAACTAAGCACTATATTAGAGGCTCGGCAAAACAGTGTGCTTTTTCATTTGGAAACAGCTAATGTCATTCCACAAAAATTCGTCTCAGTTAAATGTCACAAAAGCTGTAGTATTATTTGCATTAAAGCCATTTGTTAAGGTCTTTATATAACAAGCAAAGTCATATGGAATAAATTTGTAACTACAGGCATACTATTTCCATGTGGTTACTTAAGTATACAACATTAGTTGTGGCTAAGCTAGAGCTACATTCAATGAAATATAATGTCATGCATTTCTTGGAGGCTAGCTTTGAAGTTAAGCTTGTAAATATTTAGATACGGGTTGCAATTTAATTCTCTGCCTCTAGCCACCATCACAATAGGTTTGAGTGATGTCCCACTACCAACCATAACAAGGGCTGGTCCAAGCACTTGCCAATATCAAGTTCAAGTATAAGTGTTGATTGACTCTCGACCCGGAGCACGGAGCATTATTTGTAGTTTATACTTTATCATCTTCATTTATGTTAAAATACAACAAGGTGAAAGAAATGCATTAAGGTAAGTATCTGAGGAGGTCAAACAAGTACAAGGCTCTAAACCATCATATAACCCCAACCCTTTTATAGATAGATGGCTGGAAATTATTGTCAAAGACAAACAAAACAGGAGCTGCACAAAAACAGCATGAGCTATTTCACAAATATGAGTTGGTGAATAGATGCAAAATACATTTGCCTGTTTCTGAATTAAACTATACTATTAAACGATATAGACAGTGTGAATCAGACTGTAACCATCTATCACATATGAAAAGTAATTAGTAGTGGTGTTTTATCATAACTTTTAAAACACTTTGCTGTAAATGACAACGTAGATCAGCTCTTTATGGATAGCTGCATAATGAAGCAAAACAAGAAAAAAGCTCAATACGTTGTTGAATGTGAGAACAAGGTGAGTTGCAGCACGTCAACATAATGCGTACAAATCTAAGTGGCCAAAGTAGGTTTCTAAGATGCAGCTCTGCTAAAAGCTGCTGACCTAAAGTTATAGCTAAACACCTCAATCACAGCTTCTTTCCTGAATACCCCTAAATAAAAATCAATCATCACAGCTGCATCAAATCAATGCACTTCAGCCCATTCAAGCTTTCACTGTGACTCAGACTCTCCTGGCCAGGACAGGAGTACAAACAAGAGACGGCTTTCTATTAAATCCACGAGCACTTCAAAAATGAGTCATTCCTACTTATGATGTGCCTTTGATTCATTGTAACTGGGGCGCTGTTTCTTTTTTTAACGTACATACACAGGAGAGCGGAGCATGTGGGCGATTGAGGCAGGGGCATCGAGGAGGTGAGGGGTGGGAGATCACTGACTTCATACGATCAGCTGTGAATCATCTGCAGCCAGCTGACTTCCTGCAAGGCTTATGCAGGGGTTAAACACTTTCTAAACAGGGACAAAACTTCAGCGCTAACAAGCACAAGCTGGACAGCTTTAATGAACAGTACCGGAGTTCCACAGAAGAGCGTTCCTGATGCACTCATCTTCACTAAAAACACATATGACACTGCTAAAGGGGCTTGTTTTAACCTTTTTAGTTTTCCCCCCATGTGCAAATATGTATATTGGGTATTTAATTTGATGCTAAAATCAGTGACTATCCTGTCATGTTCAAAGACTCTGCTGATGCTAAAAACACTAATAATCTCCGAAAAAAGAGGTCATAGTACTTCTGAAATGCTTTAGCTAGTGTAAGGAAACTGATAAATGGAAACAGCGTGCTCAGCATACTTTGTTAATTTATGCAATTAGCCATGTGGTCGGAGGCTTTTATCGTCTTTTAACAAGACTCCGTGTCGCGTGGAAATGTATGTATATTAGACCTGGTCATTGAGACAGAGAGGGCTGAAACTAAATAGAATCCAACCTAAACTTTGTTTTCACTCTTTTTCACACTTTGAATTGGCATTGAGCAAAAAAATAAACATTTGAATTAACATTTAGGTCAGTAGCAAGACAAAAAAATCTATAAAATCATAAATTGTTTGCAAAAATTGAAAAGAAAAAACAAAGAAAATTAAAAATTGAGATTTCTCTTTTGCCGTAACACCCAGCCCTATAACTATATAGAGTTTTTTACTTTCCTTTTTCATTCAACTATATAACAATACTAAACCAAAAAATGTAAGTCAAAAAACTGAATCAACCATGGCTATTTTTTTGTGAAATGTCAAGTTGAAAAAGCTCTTATTCATTTATATCAGATTTTTTTTAATGGGCATTATTGTAAACACTTCCACTATTGTAAAAATATATAGTAGGGAAGGAATATAGGAGCCCTTCGAAAAAGTATATTAAGAATTTCTCTTTGAATTAAAATGAACATTACAAAGGCAGCTTTCTTCATCTTCAATAATTCTTTTCTAATTCTCAGAGCACTACTCCATTACCTACTGTCTGCCTGTTCTCTTTTCCATTCCGGCTATTTTCCTGAGCCTCTCTCTTCTTCTCTGCTCCCCCCCGGGACAGCCACAGGGCAGGCCTCTCTCGTGGTCTCATCAGTGGATTTCTTCGAAGCCCAGAGCAAAGCGGAAGAGCTGGCGTCTGATAACATCTCGGAGATACAGAAGCATGACACCGGCTGAGCTACAGCTGCTAGCGAAAGGTTAAAGAGTGCACAGTATTTTCAGTCTGTCAGCTTTAATGGAGATCGCTAATGTCAAGGAATGATGTAAAATATTGTATAAGGCATTTATAACGTGTGACTTTGTAACTGAATAAGTAACTGTTTTGATAACATTGTTGTACAAAGGGCCTATAAAACACAAGGTCAATACGAAACAACAGTAAGAGAAAAACAAATATTGGGTAAAGCTCAGCTGTACGTCTCCGCCCTGAAGCCTAAGGCCATGTTTATTTAAGCTTTGTTTGCCAATTACCTCCGTTAAAACTGTTTGTTTCAACCAGTTTCATGATATCAAGTGGTATATACATATATCTGTACTTATACAGGTCAGCAAGTGTCACATATAATTGAACAGCTCCTGGTTGGCATGGATCCATTTCCTGTATACATACTGTCAATCTACAAAATAAAGGCAAGAAATGCACAGGGAAAAAGGTACTGACATTGAGGCTATATGGTGTAGCTATGTTAAATTTAATTAAAAGAGAAATAACTGACTTTACAGTTTGTCATAGAGATGAATGGTTTGTTTGTCAGATTTTTATTGTCGATGAAAATGAGGTGCTGCTTTCCATCACTGCTTTGACTAAAAACCGCTTGCTGGTTAGCTTTTAAATGGATAAGTCACTAACTCCTCCTTAAGACACAGTTTTTGTATATGTCTTTTAAGCATCTCCAAGAAGTTTTTTTTTTTGCTTTTCGGTATTTCATAGATGTGGGAATCAGTGGACTGCCAAAAAGAAGAGCGTGTTAATCGATATAATCCACTGTGAGGTAAGTGTATACATGAATTACACACTATTTTATGTATTAGCACATCATTACTTGGAATTTTGTTAACACCGCCACATAACCAATAAGCAAAACAGAGCCATTTAGCTGGAAAGCAACGCTGCCAGTGGTTGAATAGACGTTTAGACAGAGACAGTTTCTGTTCTCCTTGCAGCAGTCATGAGAGGTAACCAGACGGCAGCACGCAAGATCTCACAAACATCATTATTTATCTATACACATCTTTACCTGAGAATGCAAGACAATCCAACTAAGAAACCCTGAGCTACAACAGCTAATATAAATCCTGTCACATCATCACCATTCAGATGTTTATTGTTTGCAAATGCAGTTGCTAGTTTTTGAACACTAACTACATTTCATAGTTTGCGGAAGCAGACTGGAGCAATGCCAGTGAACATTTTCTTCTGTAGGGGATATTTCAACAATATGTGTTGCTGAGTGACTGGCTACTTTTGTTTCAGTGACTAAAAATGAAGTTTTCTGTGGTTGCATAAATGAGGAACACAATATAAAGCAGTCACATGATGAAAAAATACATGGAAATAACCACTGTGTAATACAAACTTGCACTAATGGTAGTTTTTGAAATTGTAGAATCCCTGATAGTTATAAAAGTGTGTTTCCACCAGCCCTATTAGCAGCCATACATCCATTACACCACGTCCACTGTCACTGTCCGGACTCTATGCTTCCTGAACTCTGTCCTCTATGGACCCAGCTAATGTAATATTGGTACTGTATATTTACTTGTTTACATGTTGGGTTGTATGTTGTTTCCAACTGTCCTGGACATATCTATTGCACAGCCTGTCCGCCCTGGGAGTGGATACCCTTCTGTGGTTCACTCTAAGGGTTCTCTATTTCACCATGGATGTTTTTTTTGGGAGTTTTTCCGTATCCCGATGGAGGGTCTAATGACAGGGGATGTTGTCTGATACTGTCTGTGAAGCGCTTTAAGCCAGCTGTTGTTGTGATATTGGGCTATACAAAAATAAATGTCTTGTCTACTGTGCCATTGCTCCTGTCCACTTCTCTAACTGGGTCTGTGCTGACAATAATCTGCTGTAAGAAACAAGTCACCTATAGCTCAGCATCTCAAGGACTGCCTTTTACAAAATACTGCACTAACCTTTTAAAGCAACACTATGTAACTTTTTACCTTAAAAATATTCAGCCTGAAAAGGAAATAAAATTACTGCCAAATTCATACTGAATAATCCTTCTTTTACAGACAAGGTGCACCTCCTCTGACAGATTTATAGACTTAAGATAGATATAACTTCAATCTAGCTCACCATAACATATATATCACCAGAAACCCCATCAATTTAGATCCCTGTGTTTGCCTATTTGCAGCAGCATCTGTCTCCTTTAGCCCTTTAGTTGGACTGAAAAGTTACATGGAGTTGATGCAAACAAAAAAAGCACATATTGCAGTGTTATTCCATGGAAACTATCCTCAGTAAGACAAGGCTATGCACTTCACTCCAGACAAAACACCCTGAACTGAAAGATGCAAGGTATTTTAATTTAAAAAAAAACCTTCCTTAGTGCTTCATAAGTCTGCACCACTTTCCTAATCCTAAGAAGAGCCCGATCCCTTTAACTTTTCACACAACCACGTTTGATTTTGATGATAAAGTCTTTAAAAAAGTAACGTTTTGGCGCATTAGGTTTGCTCTAGATGCAGCTGCGGGTTGACACTTTGGGATAATGCCTCTTGTGGTGCCGTTAATAGCTCTGGGCGGTAAAAGCACGTTTAAAAAGCATCACAATGAAAGCCTTAGCTCATTTACACACACACACACTTTCACGACATACTCACGTTCTCCGTTATCTCGGTCGGGCACCCACCGCAGCTCGACTAAGCAACAAGTTGGACTTCGCATAACGGAAATGTGGCGAGAAGCGTCTACATCAACTCCAAAAACGACGTCGACGAGGAGCAACCAAAAAGTGGACAGGAGGAAAAAAGACCCAGCAGGCGAGAGAAAAAAAACTGCACTGCTTTCTCTCTCATGGTGAACGCACGCCTCTGCCCCTCTGTGAAAAAAAAACAAGGAAATGAAAAAAAGAAAAGAAAATCATGCACGAACTTGACGCGGAAAAAAAAGTGGCGACTCCTCATTTCCGCTGTCAAAAAAAAAAAAAAAGAGAAACATGTGCCGCAGCTCTCCGGACAGCTCTGTCAAGTTAGAAGAAGTACACAATAAGGAGTGGGTTTGACTTCAAGATAAAAGCATGAACATAAAGAGTGATAGAGTTAGACATCCTTGAAAAGACTGATGAAAAAGTAAGTGTATCCTAAAAGAGAAAAACTGGGGATATTGAGACTTGAAGCGTATCCTACAAAAGATTACTGACACTTGCTGGTGATTTTCAGATTTATTTAACGACTCAAACCAGCGTACGAGCAGGAAAAATAGTATATACAACAATGTCTATTGGTTAATTACTTTTCCTTAAACCTCGCAGCAAAAATAATTAGCATGGCTTTATAATGGATTACGTTATTATTGACTTGATTAGCCAATAATTGGACAGAACAAGTACAATAATGAACAAAGTAAAGAAACAAGAATTTTCTTAATATCACGGTTTTACACTGAAAACTTACCTTGTGCCTCTTTGGAGAGTAGCTAACCACGAAACTTACTTGTTGCGTTCAACTTATTTTTTGACGTCTTGTTGTTAAGCTACATTTATCAACAACGCTAACACAGGAAACACGTCTTCAAAATAAAGGCAAGCGCAATCGTGACCGGAAGTTGATAGTTTTCAACAAAAATAACACAATATGACAAACTAAGAGCATTTGAAGAGTTTCAAACAGTGACAAGTGATAACTGGTGTTAATTATAAGCGGTTTGAATAATGCTTTTATATTGAAACACAGTTAAATACAGGAAGTAGTTTGTCTGGAATTTGTTAATTTGTCTAATATAGATGCTTTTCATGCATTTTGTCTTGAATTTTTCTTAATATGCAGAAGTAGGCCTATTCGTTTTATGTGGATCAACATTGTGTATCTTGGGAAAAAAACACGCATGTTAGGTAGATTATGTTAAAGCAACTATAATGTATGTAGCCTAGCTTAAATTACACAAATGAACATGTCCAATACTGAAGCTTAAACGTAACACTTACACTATAAATCAAAAAGCGCATTCTTAAAATACACCACCCATTTTTAATGCGTATTGTCATTTCTGTACTGGAGTCTGACGTATTTTTCTTCTCGTCCAATCAAATGCCAACTCACCTGTTCAACCAGGTGCAGCTGAGCGATGCCCATGACGTCAAAGACAGAGCAGGACTCTTAAAACTGTTGCACAGCGCCCCCTGCTGAGACACGGGCTCTATGACACCAAGAATGTGTGTTTTCATACGTAAGGAAAAGGGAAACTACCTTATCAGCAAAAATACCACTTAGACAATTACACACCACACAGTTATTTTATTCATGACAATTTTTATTGAGAAGTTTGAACATTTTAAAGGAAAAATGTTAACATAAGTAAATATTTGGTTAATCATAATAATACTAAATAACACTGTGTTATTAAACAAGTAGGAATGTAATAATTTCATTTCATGTTGCCTCCATCAATTGGCACTTGAATAAAAGTACTGCCAATGTGATTTTGCTGTCTCGGTTTAATAAAAACACGGACTGTACCAGGTTTTCCACATTCTCGCCTTTGTAAGTAAAGTGTATGACAGTAATTATAGTGTTGTGCATCGATGTGGACTCAGGCGACTGAGCCATTGTCAAAAAAAATGATTGCATTGATATGAGCCTTTGGCAAAATAGGAAAGAACAGAACAGCAGCAGCACAGTCAAAAACATTATCCCTATTATCAACGTTATAGTAAAAACTGTTAAAAGTGCTATGAGAAATCATAAGGCACAGTAAAGTAAATATGTAAACCTTTGGGTAATTGGTTCCAGAAAAAGACCCATATAAAACAGTAACTGCAAAATATGAGTATTTGCTAAGTGTAAAAATTAAACAAACCTTACACATGGTTTAAAATGATCCCTAAAATACAAGGGGGAAATGAGAACAAAGTGAGAAGTGCTCTTATGACAAAGCATCATCTGGCTGTCAGCTAACAAGAGCTAAAAATACTCCAACATGTTGCTCTGAGCAAGACATCCTGCTCTCACCACGGTCCCCAGTGAGTGTCTGGACAAAACTCTGGCATTAGCAACTACAAGGCCCCGGGGGTAAATGTGGCCCAGTGGGAGTCCTTTGTTTTCAGCCCACGCCAGTTCTCATCCTGAGAGCAGACACATTCCACTGCAGCAGCGCAGACTGAGACAGTTTGGGCAAGTTCAAATCTGTTAGGAATACATTAGCAACACAGGTTTTTTGTTTTGTTTTTTTTAAACCAATACTAATACATTTTTGTGGATTTCTTGGTCATTATTAGGTTTCACACTAACTTGCAAATAATGGCACCATGGTTCCATAACTGAAATACAGATTTGAATAGTAAAACAGATAATAATCAAAGCAATGTTTTAAAGGATGCAAATGTATCAGTACAGTATATAACAGGAAAAAACAAGAATAAAAAGTTGGCAATGTGACAGTAACCATTTTGATATGTACACTTTTTGGGTTATACAATTCGTAATGTTAACATTTGTCAGAACACTGTTTTGTTTTTTTTAATAAAGAGGAATAAAGAAATATTAAAATGCAATTTTTTGATATATGTATGAAGGAATGCTACAGTCATTAATAAAAACAAACTGTCATTAAGTGGCATTCATTGACTTTGTAGCCACTGTGCCCTCAGTTCCTCCACCTCTCTACCGTACCAGTCATGAAGCTTTGAAAAACACCCGGTTCCCGGGGAGAATGGGCTCTCCAGTGAGGCACCCCTTCTCCTCGGTGGGACCGGTGGAGCCCTCGTTCCTTCAGCCCCATTACCTATGTTCATGCTAATCCCAGAGTCTACACTGCCGTCCCAGGATGCACAGGAGGACGCTCCCTCGATGGAGCCATTAGATAAGGCAACCTGTGCTCTACTCCATGCCACTCCACCTTCTCTGGAGCTTCCAGAGCTGTGCTGGGCCTCATCCTGGAGGTTCTTTTGTCCAGAGACAGGAGCTGACTGGGCACTAGAGGCAGATGATAATGATGAAGATGACGATGAAGAAGAAGACACCCCAGACCTGGATCTAACTTGGCTTCTCCTGAGAGGTTTGGGCTTACAAGACACAGCTCCAGCACCTCCTGCTGCCTCCTGGATCTCCTCCAGTTGCCGCTCCAGCTCCTTCACCACCAGTCTCATGTAGTCAAAGCTGGCCCTCGACAGTGCTTTCACCCAGGACTCCATGGCTGCTTGGGTTTCGGCGGCCATCTTGTATACCCGCGCTTTGGCACAGTCAAACTTTATTGCAAAGGCAAACTCCTCATCTGACTCACACAGCTCCACAGTGCATCCTTCGAGAACAATGACCCCTATAGGTTCTCGGCTGTAACGCTCCTCGAAGTAGAACAGCATGTTACCCTTCAGAACAAACCAGCGGCGGTGATAGGCCGTGTTGCGTTCGCCCTTTTTGAACAGGAAGCCCGTCTTGTCTGGCGGTGAGTCACAGGTGGCATAGTGAGCCACACTGCGTTCATTAAGCTTCATGTTGGCTCGTCTTCCTTTTTCCACAGTGGATTTATTTATCTGTGGAAACACAATGCACTTCCCCAGTTAAACATATCAGTCTTACTTCTACAAAACTTTTCTTTTGATAGAATAACACGAGGCAATGGCTTAGAGGGCTTAATGGTGTCTTTATTTCCTCAAGCTGTGTAAATACTAGCTGGGAAAACATGACCTTGGATGGCTTGTGCTTCTAAGTTACAAACCTGTTTACTGTCACTGTAATAAAGAGGATTACAGCATGTATTACTGCTGCATCAGAGTTCAGAGTCAAGTTAGTATATTATTCTTTAACTGTGGTGGAAAACTGCCTTAAAGTTTATAGGTGTTTATAGTCCTTAAAGGCACTTAAACAGATCTAAGGCAACAGTGCCATGCCCTCTTCACACCAAACTGTTGTTGCTGATGATGCACAACCTTGTACATGCCATATTGATAAGATACACAGTTAAAAAACACAGATAAATGGAAAAACAATGGCTTGACCTACACATAATATACGCCAACTGAAAGAACACACAACAGGGAACAGTTATATTGGATTATATGCTGCACAATCACATGCACAGCAGTAAAACCAGGACTCAGGGCTTCCCTCAGAGTAAACAACTAATCTCATTTCAGTCTAAGGAGCTTTGCAGTGAATTGTACCTAGAACAATTTGCACATTTAACAAAAAAAACCCACAACGTCTAAACTTACAGTGAGTATTTTCTTACCTGTTTTGGTCATATCCAGATATTATCCTTGTCCTGCCATCACTTATGATCCTCACAACACATCTTCTCCTGATATGCATTTGCCTAAAAGGTCAAGAAACCCAATGTTAAAGGCGTAACATGTTTCTGTAAAGTACCATATAAAAGGAACAACTATTAGCACATTTTTTCCACTTCTGTGAAAAAAGGCGGCTTTAGTCACAAGCCTTTGACACATCAGCAGTTTACAGGAATGAATCCAGTCACTATTTATTTCAGAAGACAAATAACACACTAACACGTCTGAATGCCTGACTAAATTTACGCATCTGGCAGCTTTGCTGAATACAAATGTGCTTCCATCAGCATTTTAACTTCACCACAGCTATGCTAGATGCTAACAGAGCTAACCGCTAACACGAAGTTTTACTCACAGATAGTGTAAATAGCTACTGTACTGATTGTTTGATAAAAAGCGTTACCTTTAAAGGACTCTTCGTTGTTATCTTGCCCTTCTTCTTTCTTTTCTCTTTCTTTTTTTCCTCCTCCCTTCTTCCCGGTCACGTGACAAACAGAGAGTACGTTTGTAGATATTATAGGGTGAGCTCCGACGGGCGGTGTCGTGATTACCGCAGTGCTTGAGTGTGACCAATGGATGAGTAGTTACTCAAAACAAGCGCGCCGTGTGTTCGCCCTTGGACACAGCTGCTGCTAACTCACCTGAATGTGGCAGCTGCTGAGATGCTTTCATGGACGGAAAATATTTGGTAAAAAGAAAAAAATGTACTATGTTTGTATCTAAAAAAAAAAAAAAGATAATAATAATAAAAAAATAGACAGATAAAATAAAATAAAACAAAATAAAATAGGTCATCATCAATTGAGGTCAAGCTCAGTCTCCAAGACCCATTTTTGTGTTGTTATGTCTGGACTAAACAGTCTGAACAGATGCTAAAACAAACCAACATTCTGGTCATTTCAGAGCTAACGCAATCAAGATTTTTTCTTTTCTAAACATCTTCATATACCAACAAATACATGCAGTGTGTACAATTATAATATTTTTGTCATAGCCTTAGATGCCTCAGTTTTTGGATTTCAGTCCTTCTAAAGTACTCACTTGCACTCAGTTGAACAGCTATTCGAGATCACAATAAAATGCAAATGCAGCATTATAAGCAGACCAATAACCAGTAAATAAAAAATAATGCAATACCGAATGAAAAGTAAATAAAATGATGAACATGAAAACATAAAGATCATGTTTCAAGTTGTAAAATGAACATAATTTACTATTATGTATTACGTATTTGTTTCCTGCATATACAAAACTGATATTTGAAAACTTTAGCCCTAATTTTACATCATTTTTATTTGTCAAGAAAGTCTGGATGTATGTCAGCTAGATGTATTTGTTGCTACTACAGATGTCCAATGGGTGGCAGTGTGTATGAAAATGGTTTACTCTCTACTATAATGACCAATGTATAAAAGCCAAGCTGTCCTTTATTATGACCCATGCATTAAAGTTTTAACTAAATTTTACCTAAAGAGATGACATAAGACAGTAAATTACAATACAATCATATGCCATTTGGGATTCTCTATTATTTATTTGAGGAATATGATTGATTTTACTCACTTTTTTACATTGACATTGGATTAAATATGTATACATGCTTCATTCTGTCACCAATGTCTCTTTAACATTCAGTAATCTTTTTTTTATTTTTTATCCTGCTCAAGGTCATAAAGCAGCTGCTCACACATGCATTTGTTTTCTGCTTCACAAATTTAAATGATGTTGTTGTTATCCAGGCTGCCACAGTGCTGCTGCTCCTCTGACCCTATCCTTCATTTGTATTGCACTGCCGGCTGCTTTCTAATGCGTCTGTGCCGACAAGCCTCCTCTGGAAACAGCCGATGGCCTTTAGCACCGCCAGGGCCTGCAATCTCATCACACTAATCTCCTATTATCTGATGCTGCTGCGGATGTCATTTAATGCATTTTTCTTTCTAAAGGGTTTGTTGAGGACTGCTTTTGGCAACTTTGATTAAATGTGATGCTCTCAAAAGCAGATGAATACGCTCTATGTGACAACCGGTCTGCACGCAGCGCCTTGATGTTTTTAAACGAGTCATTTGTTAAGATTAAAGGCACAATATGCAAGATATCATGATTAATGTTAGTTAACTAATCTTGGTCTTTTTCACATTCTTTTTTTTCCAGAGCTTTTAAGAAAATAAAAGTCATTAAGTGAGAATTAACTTAAGTTTGAACATAAATCCTGCATATAATGTCTAATTTACCAATGTATATGTAAGAGCAACAAATTGTGATAAAAATGACTTACAAAGACACAGGTTTCTTATGTGCAAAGTGTTTACTTTTGACAGTTTTATTCCAACAGTTTGTGGACACAACAAACACCACTGACATTGTTCCCACCTTTTTAAGTTTATTCACGTGTTTAGTCATGAGTTGAGTGTGTGTCTCCCAGAAATAAAACAAACAGGTGGAGTCTGCAAAAGTGGTGCCTCCACCCGATGCAAATAAGACTATTTCACACTCTCCTGTCTCTTGGTGTTTGTTTTATACTAGCATACATATACTAGTAGCACGCACCAAATGAGACTCTGGACAGAAATGCATAGAAAAACACAGTGATGGCAGGACAAAGTGAAGAGGCAGTCGTGCATTCATTCCGCCTCCTGTCTCCTGTCTGATAAAGCACTGCTAGGTATTTGGTTTATGCCATTCATCTTCCCCACGTCTGTCTCGCAAAGCAGCACACTTTTGAAATAGAAATTCCCCAGCACCTGATTTGTCTGCCGTACAAACAGTCTTCCTAGACAAATAACTCTCCTGAAAAACTGGTGCCTTCTGAGAACTCATCCAACACAATATCAAAAATATCATCTTTTTAAAGTCTCTGTAGAAAACTGCATGAAATATATAGACAGGTAACATGTACTGTATATTTTATACAAAGAAAATTTGATGCAAATTATTACTTCAGGAATCATATTAAAGCTTTGCCACACTGTATTTCTGCATGGATCTGGAGCAACAGAAGGAAAACAGAGCTTACATGGCACCAGTTTGATCATCGATCTCAATGTAAACTGGTCAAAGAAATGAGACCATAACACTGTCATTTTCCAAAATACAACATGTACCTTATGTTTCTTTTCTCTAATTGTCTGGTGTGAAGTTTTGCTCAAAAGCAGATGAGCTGTCCACACACACAATTACAAGTCACAGGAGCCAGATTCAGTCTAGTGGGTGTATGTATTGATTTTCATCTGAGCAAAATAAAGAGCAGTGACACCAATCAAATGCAACCACCCCATCCCTCACCTCAGTGATTTGTTCTGCATTTAAATTCATTCAGTGATCAGTGTCAGCTCTGCAAATATAAGTTCATCAGTGTGCACTTAAAGGGAACTGCCTCTCTGCTGACAGTTGTCTCGTGAACACATAAAGGTTATTCTACGCTCATGATCAAAAACAGTGTATTATCAATAGACCACACAGTATACACAGATACAGTATGTCATAAGCCCTGCCTCCCTGTTTAATCCAGTGACTTTCATTTAATCTGATGTGAGGTTTGTATGACTTGGGAGCAGGCTGAAGTTATGTGAGTTTTGTGGCACAACATCCTCTGTTTTGGCTCCAAATTATATCACATCTGGAAAAAAAGTTTTGGAAAAGTACCTTATTTTATGATATGGGACATTTCCAAATCTGACCCTATTTCAAGAACAAGAGTCTTTAAAATTGAGTGCTTGCCCATACTGAATACAGATACTTTTTAACTACTACTTAACTTTAAGCCCCAGATGCTGCTGTTACCTAACATTTGACGTTTCTGAATTTGCAGAAAACTATTTCCAAACAATGGTGTATAAGAAAAAGGGGGAATGGTAAGACGCCATGATTCAGTATTGATATTGGTTTCTTACGTCTGAGATGCTCAATAAAACTGTGCCAGTAAAACTTTGCCTTGTCTTTTTGCTAATAGTGTTTAGAGAGGAATAAATAAAAAAAAGGTTTCTTGGTCTCAGCCCCGGCTCATTCCCCGATCTCTGGCAGATCAGTGGTTGAAAATGTGCATTCTCCTCATAAGCATCTCAATGGGCTCTGCAAAAGAAAAGAAGGAAACGCATTAAAAAATGACAACACAAAGACGAGGCACTTCACAGAGCAGTCACAGCAGCAACAGTCGCTCTCCAAACAGCAAAATGAAAAATGCACCGAGGTATCATTTCTGTCACATGCTCAGAGACACACAAGTCAACAAGTCAGTTCAGTTAATGGGACTGAACTGTCTGGTACAGTTTCCTCTATAGATTAAAATCTCTTTTCACTGCGAAAAGTCATTCACTAGTGTTGTGCTTTTAAAAGGATGTCATTTTTTTCTGTGTTTCTTGGTCAATTCCAGAGTCAGCCAATAAAGTGAAGAGCCCATCTGGGTTACAGCGGCCTTTTCAATCTGGTCCTGTTGTTTACTCTTCCTGAGAAAGGTGCAGCTGAGGCATCTAACTTTTAACTCTCTCCAAAGGAGCATGAAATCCTCTGATTAAGTTTGCTTCACCAACAAAGCTTTCTAGGCTGCACTGAATCCTCTCACGCCCTTTGACAGATTCACACATATGACTGCATTTACACATAGATGCCTTTCTGCACACTCACATACCTATAAACACATGCCACCTGCCTTTGAATATGGGCTCTAATGTATATTGTCAATGTAGCTTGAAATACAATAGAGGCAATGCATTATTATGTTATTACGTGTTAAAATAATCAGTTATAAATCACAATGTGGCCCAACCAATGGAAAAAACAGCAGCATCAGTGTGACCAGTGGAAATCTAAGGGTGTCTTTGTATTGTATTTTAGGCACCCAACTAAGCTCTGTCCCATAACATCAAACTTTCATTCATTTATTTCTAGACTTTGCACAAATCACTTCAGTTGCCGTTTTTGTTGTGGTTTTATCAAATAGAAACATTGCAGATCTTGTTTAAATCTGACTGGTCCGTCAATTAAAAAAGAGTTGAGTAGTTTTTGTTCTTTTTGGTGACATCTAGTGGCGAAAGTCCAGATTGCAAGTTCGTCCAAAACCAAAAGCAATGAGGAACCTCAAAGTAATTACAAAAACAGAAATGTTTTGATGGTTTATTAGTGTCATATAAAGAGACTAACCCCTCCGCAACCGTCTTGTGAGAATACATATCTTGCGAGAACACGTCAAATCCACTCAAATCTACATAATAGCAGGATATTTATAGGATATTTGTGGAAATGTAACAGTTTTCTGTAAGTTTTGCCACAGCATTTGTTTTTATTTAGTACCTTAGTGGGTGAACATCCTGCATAGTGTTACTAAACAACTGAAGTAATTCAACAAATACATGATATGTCACATTTTTTCTAATATCATGCAGCTCCATTTTGAATGTATGCACTCACATTTTGTCATACTCACACACTTGCCTACTCACTTTCCCACATCTTGACTTTCTCTGAGTCACAGATAAAGACTGACCAAGACGAGCCAGAGCCTAAAGTAAACCACATTTCACTTTTAGTGCTCTGATGTTTGCTGATGTGGGTCATGCCTGCTTCATATTCAGACAAACTTTGCCTGTAGTATCTCCATTACGGATGTAACTCCTTGTGGCACGCAACAACACAATTATTTGCCTTTCATCATTTTGCTTAATGCTTTCCTCCTACCGTTTTCATTTCTCAGAGATGATCGGGAAATGTGGCTGATTGAGGGCAAGACAAATCAAAGTAAACGATGCATGCAGAATGAGCAAACAAGTGTGTTACTTGGCAGTCGACAATCAGACGGAGAAACAACAGTAATTAATATTCACCGACAAAATATGTGTCTCAATCTGACACGTTTTTTGGAGTTGTATTCCTCACTGTGCTCTTGCTAGGCTGAAAATGGGACAGTTCACCTCATATGAACATGGTGTTACTAGAGAACAATGGTCTTAATGTGTCTTTACAATGATAATACAGTACCACTGCAAATGTTCGGTTCTGGCTCGGATCTGTGATTTCCCTCTCTCTCTCGACTTGTTTCCTGTCAGTCTACACTGTCATTATTATTATTATTATTATTGATTATTGAAGAGTATGTGAACAGCAATAGTGCCCTGGAGGAACATACTGGTGTCTATTAACAAAGTCAATGGAAAAAGATGATGATTTCACTTTTAAAATTGACACAACATGAATTGGATTGGTGCCATGGGAAAAGAGGAGGATAGTGATGATTTTACACACTTCACACTAAGTCCAGACTAACGCTTTTTATCTATATACGCAGTACATGTTCATGTCAAAGAGTAATTTTGCTCATATCCTTTCATCACTTGCCACAAGCAAGCTTTAAATCAAGAGTGTCCAAACTTTTTACAAAGAGGGCCACATTTGATGAGAGGAAAATCTCCAAGGGCCGACCGTCTCTTATGATTGTATTCTAATTTAACAAATACACATTCTGGTTGGATTTGAAATTTTACTTGGACTTAAACAGGTTTAGGTTGTATTTGAACAGATTTTAGTTGTTTTTGAACAGGCTTTAGATGGATTTGAACAAGTTTTAGTTCTATTTGAAGTTATAGTTGGATTTGAACCTGTTTGTATAAAGCTGCTACTGCTGCTGTGCCATAATTGACCCCTAAACCGGACTTTGGACAGGTCTGCTTTAACTGCATTGTTTAATTCGCAAAATGCACAAAAAAACTGTATCAGAGTTGCAGAATGAACCTTCATCAGAAAAGAGATGAAGACTACTGTTCATAGCGCTAAAGCTATAAATAAATGTAACATACAGTATTCAAGTCAAAACCCTAATGAGGACAGGGTAAAGCATTAAACTTCCACAAGTTGTTTCCCCACACTCGTTATATTTCTGCAGAATTATGTACAGTACAGCTTGCTACATGAGCCTGTTTAAACCATTAAGGTGCTCTATTAATGCAGTCAGGCCAGAGTCATTTTCTCACCTCAAACAAACCGTACTGGAGTCAACCTAAAAAAAGGAATGGGACCCACATTTACGTTAGTTCGAATGACGGCTTTTGAACTGACTGAGTTTGTTTTAATGGTGCTAAACCAGTATGAGAGCATCCTTAGTTCATAAATGTCCCAAACCTTTATACCTTTATACATGTTTTAAAATAAATGTGCTTCTCCTCCAGCAGGGCTCAGTTTATGGGTCAAAAATGGCTCCTTCCACTTGGTTCTATGGAGCTTTCATTTTCAAGGTAGGCCCATTATTCTATTCACTTTTAAATGACAACCTTAAAGGAGCTTCATGTGCAATAATGTGATGCTTAAGGTGTAGGAGTAGATTTAAATTAATATGTAAGCATAAGAGTCCAACAGTGTAGAGGCTGTTAGCGCTACTCTGAAGGTCAGAGCTTGATTAATGTTACAAATACATAGCTTTGAGATGTGTTTTAAATACAGTCACCCCACCCACCTGCACTATATACGGGCTACTTATGAAGAGATTGTTATGTACATGCCGAGTGAAGGAGGAGGAGGGAAGAGTGAGAGAGGTGCTCTAACGTACTGGAGCTGCGAGCTGTAGGGAGTAGGTCAGTGGCGTTGAGTCAGTCCTGACTCACGGTGGAGGCGGTAAACATCCACCTCCTCCCCTGTCCGATACCACTCCAGCCTCGAGCCTGGAGCGCCGGAGCTCAGATGGCCAGCGCCGAGCCAGTCAACAACTCCTACTGTATGTTCAAAAGGAGGGCTTCACTGAGCAACAAGTCTCACAGTAAGTCATGGGGAAGAAATACAAACATGGTGGTCAAAACGTCACAGACCACTCCCATAAACACTAATAATATTAATTTCTTATAGTTCCTTGTACTTTTTTGTCCAACTGAGATACAATGTGTACAGTAATCTCAATGTATTACACGATTTTATTCATTTCCTTCAGTTACAGCGTATCCTTGTTTTTTACCCTGAAGCACATTGAGTTTACGCCTGTCCCATAAAAAACTTTCACATGTGCCTCTTTTGTGCATCATTATCAAGTCATGTATTCCACTGACTCTATTGGCCTAGGGATCTGAAGTGCTGACAAAAGTACATATTGTGCAATGAAAAACTAAAAAATGCATAAGCTTCACTATCGTCCTCTCTTTACCCACGGCACAGAGCTGGGTTTGAAAACATAAACAAAAAAATAAATACAGACAATAAATAATAAATTTACATGGTTTACTCAGTGATGGATGATGAGCTATTTATTTTGCGATCTGTAAAGGAATATGTTGAACGTGAATATATATGACACTCATTAGGAGTCATAAATGCTGAATAATTACAAGGGAAATGTAGCTCAGTTGGTTTGCCAGAGGGCATTGCTGTATAGGTACACAAACCATAAACAGAAAACATAATTAAGAAAGTTGCCTGCCTTAAGCAACATCCTTTTTTTAACATTGATTTTTTGGTTCTTGCTGACACCTCTGACATGGCATTAGAACAAAATTATGAGTATACTTTCTAAAAGTAGACATTCAGCTCAGTTTATCACTGCATTACAAAATATATAATGTACCAGCTGTTAGCCTTTAGTAAAATACTGAACACTCCCAGGGAGCTAAGGTGGATTCTGTGGATGAATGTCTTTCTGATTGAGGAGTTCATATGTAACAGTCACATGTTGCACTCTCTTTTTGAGTAGAAAAGAAACATGTCTTCTAAAAAAGGGAGGGTAATTTTAGTGTATTTCGAGAAAATACGACTCTGTTAGGGTCCAGTGTGTTGGTCTATTTCTGCTCCCTCTAGTTGAGCCCTAAAGTGCATCACTCACTAATATCTTGTGATGAGTTCTCGTCCAGGGACAGGAAAGTTACATTGGAGCTTTCTGTCTAACTGAGGGTCCTGTGTCAGTGAGATGCCCAAGAACAATCCAAATGGTTCAGAGAGTAAATATTTTTTGGCTAAAAGTCACACTTGGCCCCTTAAATAGTGTAATATTTTCAGTGTCTAGAGTTAAAAATCATCCTACCCTTCAGTGTGGCTTACAATTACAGTCCACTTGTGAGAGCAAACAGGATATAATGACGAGTTTGCCTATATCTGCATTTATTTCTCACTTCTAGATCCACTGATGCCTCATTAGATGATGATTCCAAACAATAGAGTTATAAAGGGTCATGCTGTGGAGTTTAACTTTCTTCCTGCTTTCTCAGCTTTAATCTACACATCCACACAGCATATGTAATGGGTACGCTAAACATATGCACACAATCCATAATGAAGATTTATAACTCTTCCCACACAGATAACCTATGTATTTTCGCCTATCTATCTGGTTACATCTTCTCTCTCTTATTGTTCATAGTTGGCTCAGTGTTTTTCATAAGCAGTACTTCAGAGATTTGTCAAAAACTAATGTTGGTACAAAGCCTGTCGGGCAGTTCTCTCCTGTGGTCTAATGCAGCTAATTAAGGGCATCGCTGCGAGGACGGAGCTACTATTCTCATCCAACTCCAGGGCACGCTGTCTCCCCGTCTCTGCCACTCTGCATTAAACAAACCGACTCATAGACACAAATGCACATAGAAATTCAATATTGTGTCAAACATATTCCCAGTTTACATCAGTTTTCTGGCAGCACTTGGAAAATTGTTGAGATTCTTGCTTATGATATGACTGAAAACAAAACGACCTCAACAGTTTATTCCCTGAACTAAACAGAAAAATCGAATAAATAACGGCTTTAGAGATAAAACTGTAGATAGACTGTAAATCTCAGACAGGATTGTAAATAGAGTTCACTGACAGAAATAAAAGTAGTCATTTTGACATTTTTCCGACACTATTTTTGCTGGTGTATTATACTGTTCAGGATTCATAAACCTTACTTTTGTCAGATCCAAACACATCTCTAATAATTCCCAGTTTCCTGATAACATAAGGTGCCCGTATGAAAGTGTGAATGCAGTTACAATCAGACTTTTGGCTGAGTTTACCACCGCATTAGAAAATAAACAGTGTACCAGTTAGAAGTAGGGCTCATTGTTGACAATTAGGATTAACTGTTAGTCTTAAGCAATATTGACTTTTTCCCATTCACCTAATCAGAGGAAACAAGAAGCACACCTCAGGAAATCATGCAACAAATAGAAACATATTCCTTATAATAATCTAAAAAGAGACAGTACTGAAGGGAAAGGCCAGCTATACCTATTTACTTTTTGAAGTGAAATGGGTCTAGG